>JARLTB010000133.1:2385000-3872500 GCA_030141615.1 Unio pictorum
ATTAACTGAGTTGGTTGAAAAATGGTATGTTTGAGTGAAATAAGAAATTAATTGGTTACACAGATAGTTGATTGATTTTAATTAAAACCAAGTGTCTCACCATTCACCACTGTTTGAAAATTGAAATAATTGTAAAATACCCTAGGTATTTGCAAGTCATCAATCATCAGTACTTGACAGAATGTGATGATTGATTGAACATGCACTTTTTCTAGCACTGCATGATAATCTAAAGAACAGATCTGGAGTGGATCCATTTAGTCAAGAGACAGAACAATCTGAAAGATAAAGTTTTTAGATAATTGATGCTTCAAATATAAGTGTAAATCTAAACAACAGGAAATGAGGAACTTAGGCACTGAGAGGGCTCCAGATTGTGGTTAAAATGTATCAGTCTATCCTGACACACTTGAATATTGTGTTTCACAATATCTACAACATTATTTACATACACTATGATCTAGTCTACTAACCTTTGTAAGCTCTTTATTATATTGTATGGCACAGGTAGCAAGGGAGGTTATATTCATTTACACACTGTTGTTGCAGTGTTATGTTTTGCATGAAGAGTTTGAAGGAAAAAAAGATTAATCTTTATCTAACCATTTACTGCACACCTGGAATTTTGAAGAAAAATTAATTTTAATCAGGTTTTATTGTATATGTGAGCCATAAAGAAGACAGTAATGGATGTACATAGACACACTGACTTTAAAATCATGGGCAAATTTGACTTGTCCTTCCATCCAAAAATGATATTCGGTCAGCTAAATAATAAAAAAGGTAATTTAAAAAATAATTGCTATATCTACAATATATCTGATATTTCAAATTGTGAAATTTGGAACAAAGATGGGGATAAATAGTTTAACCCAAAGCATGTTAAAAAATGAGCTTATATCAAACTCAGGAAGCATGGTCACACAACAAGGTTGATAAGATAAAAAAGGAACATATTGTGCAGCTTTAATAATCACCTTACAGTTACAATTGAGCTTTTTTGCAAGTTGCTTATTCAAGTGAAATTTAAAATTGTAATGTAACACTTTCAAATTGTCATTTTTTTCTAGACCTCAAACCAAAAACACTATATCGATATGCAGTGCCATGTCTGCTGCAGTAGAAAGATTGGTTGTTTTTTCCCTTTGGTTTGTGTTCAATGACACTGTAGCACCTTAAAGACTATACAGTACTGAGGCAATGGGAGGAAAATGCGTTACCTTGGGCAACTAGTTGAATTTTTAGTCAATTTTGTTTTGTCTGTTAACCATTTATGTAACTTTCTGATTGTTATGTTTGTATCGGTAGGTACCAAATGTCTGCCCTCCTCAGGATATCTGTGCCATCTATAAGTGGGTCCTGAGTGGCCGAGTGGTCTAAAGCACTCACTGTTATGGATCACTACCATCTCACCTTTAGTCTTAGGCTCAGCTAATGTAGCTTCTTGAGGTTCGCTGGTTCTTTCCGTTTTTTTTTTCTCTCCTAGTTCTTCCTCCAACATTTACAATGGTCATAATTTATAGCCTATCTTGTGCTGGAAAATGACATTAAATTCTACATATTTGTGCCATCTGTAGAAGTTGTTGCTGGCACAACTGGACACTGGGAATTAGGAGGTATTTTAAGGGCTGTTTCCTTGGTGGAAATGAATTGGAACTATTCGTTTAAGAGATCTGCTTTAACTATTAATTATTGTTTTCATGATTTTTTATATTTACGAAAGTTTAATGTTTGTTTAGTCCAAAATATTCTTCCAGATGTATCCCACATACTTCCATTTTGCCTTCACAAGTTTTTTCATTACAGTTTTCTTACTCTCCCAATATTTGTGCCAATCTTCAGGTTTTTTTTTAGTGGGAGAGGTGGATAACTTATTGGTATGTCTGTTTTTTGGAGACTGGTATTTCAGCAACAGGTGTTTCAATGAGAGGCATTTCTGCTAATTGTCATTTTTGTAACAGGCTGATGGGGAATAAAAAGTTTATTGAAAATCAAAAAGTGAAATTAAATCTTAAGAAGGTAATAATACGGGCATTAAGAGAAATTTAGAACTGAAACAGAAAGATCGAAATAGTATAAAATTTAGACTTAATTAAATTAAACTCAAACAAAGATTTACAGTTAATTACATTAAATTTGTAGTTGTTGCAGTAAAACCTGTCTTGAAAGAACACTGTTATTAGAGACTACCTGTTTTGAGAGACCAGAATCTCCATATACAGATTTATTCATTATATAGTGTTATGACCTGTTATGAGAGTGACATGTCTTGAGAGACCATTATTTTTTGGCAGAAAGGGTGGTCTTTCAAGACAGGTTCTACTGTATAAAGAAATTAGTCCCAATTCAGACTTAGTTACTAAAGGTCATTTTGCACTTAAAGAATGTAAGGTCATTTAGCACTAAAAGAATGTAAGGTCATTTAGCACTAAAAGAATGTAAGGTCATTTTGCACTTAAAGAATGTAAGGTCATTTTGCACTAAAAGAATGTAAGGTCATTTAGCACTAAAAGAATGTATTGCCATTTAGCATCAAATCTATATTAATGCCATTAACATGAAAATAAATACAATTTACCACTAAAACAATGTAATGCCATTTAGCACCAAAACAATGTAAAGCCATTTAGTACCAAAACATTGTGAAGCCATTTAGTACCAAAACAATGTAATGCCATTTAGAGCTACAACAATGTAATGCAATTTAGTACCAAAATAATGTAAAGTCATTTAGTACCAAAACAATGTAATGCCATTTAGCACCAAAACATTGTGAAGCCATTTAGTACCAAAACAATGTAATGCCATTTAGTGCTAAAGCAATGTAAAGCCATTTAGTACCAAAACAAAGTAATGCCATTTAGTACCAAAACAATGTAAAGTCATTTAGTGCTAAAACAATCTAAAGCCATTTAGTACCAAAACAATGTAATGCCATTTAGTGCTAAAACAATGTAATGCCATTTAGTACCAAAACAATATAATGCCATTTAGTGCTAAAACAATGTAATGCCATTTAGTGCTAAAACAATGTGAATCCATTTAGTGCTAAAACAATGTAATGCCATTTAGTGCTAAAACAATGTAAAGCCATTTAGTACTAAAACAATGTAAAGTCATTTAGTGCTAAAACAATGTGAAGCCATTTAGTACCAAAACAATGTAACGCCATTTAGTGCTAAAACAATGTAATGCCATTTAGTACCAAAACATTGTAATGCCATTTAGTGCTAAAACAATGTAATGTCATTTAGTACCAAAACAATGTAATGCCATTTAGTGCTAAAACAATGTAATGTCATTTAGTGCTAAAACAATGTAATGCCATTTAGTACCAAAATATTGTAATGCCATTTAGTGCTAAAACAATGTAATGCCATTTAGTACCAAAACAATGTAATGCCATTCAGTGCTAAAACAATGTAATGTCATTTAGTGCTAAAACAATGTAATGCCATTTAGTACCAAAACAATGTAATGCCATTTAGTGCTAAAACAATGTAATGTCATTTAGTGCTAAAACAATGTAATGCCATTTAGTACCAAAACAATGTAATGCCATTTAGTACCAGAACAATGTAAAGTCATTTAGTGCTAAAAGAATTTGAAGCCATTTAGTACCAAAACAATGTAATGCCATTTAGTGCTAAAACAATGTAATGCCATTTAGTACCAAAACAATGTAAAGTCATTTAGTGCTAAAACAATGTGAAGCTATTTGGTACCAAAATAATGTAATGCCATTTAGTGCTAAAATAATGTAATGCCATTTAGTACCAAAACAATGTAATGCCATTTAGTGCTAAAACAATGTAATGTCATTTAGTGCTAAAACAATGTAATGCCATTTAGTACCAAAACAATGTAATGCCATTTAGTACCAGAACAATGTAAAGTCATTTAGTACTAAAAGAATTTGAAGCCATTTAGTACCAAAACAATGTAATGCCATTTAGTGCTAAAACAATGTAATGCCATTTAGTACCAAAACAATGTAAAGTCATTTAGTGCTAAAACAATGTGAAGCTATTTGGTACCAAAATAATGTAATGCCATTTAGTGCTAAAATAATGTAATGCCATTTAGTACCAAAACAATGTAATGTCATTTAGTGCTAAAACAATGTAATGTCATTTAGTGCTAAAACAATGTAATGCCATTTAGTACCAAAACAATGTAATACCATTTAGTACCAAAACAATGTAAAGCCATTTAGTACCAAAACAATGTAAAGCCATTTAGTGCTAAAACAATGTAATACCATTTAGTACCAAAACAATGTAAAGCCATTTAGTACCAAAACAATGTAAAGCCATTTAGTGCTAAAACAATGTAATGTCATTTAGTGCTAAAACAATGTAAAGTCATTTAGTACCAAAACAATGTAATGCCATTTAGTACCAAAACAATGTAAAGCCATTTAGTACCAAAACAATGTAAAGTCATTTAGCACCACAAAAGGCTTCATTTTATGTACCTACATTTTGTCAAATGTAATTAGAGATTGAAATCTAAATTTTAATTTATCAGAACTATCTTTTTTGCTGTTGAACAGAAGCCTCAAATAAACTGCATGATCTCAGTGTTATATGTCTGTTTTGCAATTCTCTTGTCAAACAGAACCCTTAAGTAAACTTCAATGATTTTAATGTTGCATGTTTGCTTTATGCTTTGCATGTCAAACAGAAGCCTTAAATAAAATTCATTGATCTATGTTATTTGTTTCTTTTGCGCTTTTCCTGCCAAACAGAAGCATTAAATAAACCTCAAGGATCTCAAGTTTTTATGGTTTTGTAATTTTGTTGTCACGCAGAAGCCTTGAATATACCTCAATGATCTCAGCATCATATGTTTGTTCTGCAGATTGGGCTTAAGATTTCAGTTGCAAAACAATTTCCCTTTTCCTGTTAAGTCAGCACTTTTGTAAAATTATTAATAATAATGATTAAAGACTGTGACTTTATATGATGTGAATTTTGTCCTACATGTCCACAGTTACTATGGTAATTCAGACTGTGACTCTGTGTCTGTTTGTCATAAAGATTCCAGCACAGTCTAGCTGCTGTTTTGGATGCTGTTATTTAACTGAAATTCAAACTATTTTGATGATGTTGTTTACAGCAGGAGATGGAGGCTATATTTTTCCAGGATGTGTAGTTAACTGAGAGAATCCATAGCTTGACCACAGACTGTCGGACAATCTGGTTAAAATCAGATCTCCACTATCTTAGGTGAAGATCTGTGAGCACTGCTTAGAAGTCATGTTCTGCTGACCTGTGTTATTACCATAATCACTACTTTTATCAGCCAATCAAACGAAGTCTTATATCTTTGCATTTGAGAGACTTATCAGTATGGCAGGGGAGCATCAATGTGTGCCAAACAGTTTTATTCACTTTTGGATTTCTGAAAGCTGCATTTCCACTGGCTAACTCAAAAGTTCATCAGAACATCACCCCTAAGCTGTTGTTGTCAGATCTTCACAAAGGACAGTGGAGATCTGATTTTAATCAGATTGATCTTTGGGATGGTATGAGAGGGAAGATCATTTGATGTAGAAGGTGTTTCAGAATAATATGCTTTCCTGGATAATAAATATCTAAAGCAGGCTACTGAACACATCAGGCCTTAAATTATGAATGTAGAGCTGTTATTAACGTTACTGTCCTTGTGTACAATACATGAATGTTTTGCTAAGTTCTAATTGGACAGAATGAAAAGGGGAACTGTTGATGTTTTGTGTCATATTGGTATGAATTAATCGGGAATGTTCAGCTAAAATCCTGCTATAATGGGAATTGGTATGAAGAAATCAGGAATGTTAATAAATATGGAATGTTCAGCTAAAATCCTGCTAAAATGGGAATTGGTATGAAGAAATCAGGAATGTTAATAAATATGGAATGTTCATCTAAAAACCTGCTAAAATGGGAATTAGTATGAATGAATCAGGGATGTTTATCTAAAAACCGGCTAAAATGGGAATTGGTTTGAATAAATTAGGAATGTTCAGAAGAGTGTTTGCACATTTTTTTTATCCATGTCTTGCATTTCTCAGCTTGACAATTTTCAGTGTGCACCCCCTCAATTTATTTGGTGCAGGTAAACAGTAAGGAGTTAAATAATTAAAGTAGAAAATAAGAATCTTTGATGAAGCATTAAAGTTTGAGAACTAAAATATGAATTATTTAAGGCACAAGCAGCTTAATAGGGGTTAGTGGGCAGGAATGTTTTCTTTTAAGCAAGAATATTTGTTAAGTTTTTTTATTTTGTCAAAAACAGAAGTATAGATCATAAAGGCATCAACTTGCAAACACTTACGATTTTATAATTAGGATGGATTTTACCATAAAGCTTGATTCTACCATTAGGCTTGATTTTACCTTTAGGTTTGATTTTACCATATGGCTTGATTTTACCTGTAGGCTTGATTTTACCTGTAGGCTTGATTTTACCTGTAGGCTTGATTCTACCATTAGGCTTGATTTTACCTTTAGGTTTGATTTTACCATAAGACTTGATTTTACCTTATGCCTTGATTTTACCTGTAGGCTTGATTTTACCATATGGCTTGATTTTACCTTTAGGCTAGATTTTACCATAAGACTTGATTTTTACTATTTGGCTTGATTTTACTATAATTGTATAAGGATACCTCAAACACTTTAAACCATCCATGTTGTTGAATCAAAATGCTTGCACAATAAAGCTTTTGCTGTTAAACCTCACAGTTGTTTAACTAAAGTTAAGATTCCATTTGCTGTGATATTTTCTCTATATTGGCTTTAGTGCAGAAAGGCTTGCCAATAAAAACATAAGAGGAAAAAGCCTGGAGTTTTAATGGAGCACATTGCTGGTGATAATATATTGTGTCACACATCTGTTGTCACAATAAACTGTGTTTGTACTGCCAAGCACAGTGTGATGTATATTTGCTTGTTTTTGATTCGATTTCAATCTGTGATAAGAAATGCATGGTAGGATGCAATTGGTGAACTAAGGCAGGCATTGGCAACTTTTTAGAACTGTTGTGCCAGGTCTGTTCAGTTATAGAAAGCTGCATGCCAAATCATGTTTGTCTCTTTTATTTAATTGCCATATTTGGTACATACAGTACAAAACAAAACTTTTACTGCATGCCTTTCCAAATAGTCTGGCATGCCATTGTTGACATACATGCCATAGGATGCCTTACTGTACTAAGGCTTGGTTGACCCAGGGGTAGAAAAGCATTATGGCTTCTAATCCTACAATTGGACCAGCCTAGATCAGCTACCATGGTGTGTTCCTGGGCAAGGAACCTTAATCCAATTATCTTGGCCCTAAATAACCTACTTGTGTTGTTGTGCCATAAAGCACCATCCCAAACCAAAACATTTATTGTCATGTCAGTAAGTTTGTAATGAAGTCTTTGTCCTACATTTTGGTTTGGGACTGTTTTTTTTTCTGAATCATATCAGGAGGTTATAGGGACAAAATATACAAATTATGAATGCAAAATTTTAAAGTGATGTTTCCTTCATTGCATCAAAACTTTGCAGTCTCGTGATTTCCAAGTTAACTTTTGCAGTGTGTGAGATTTTGTCTTACTGAAATTTGGTCTGACTTTTGGAAAATTGGTTGGTCATATAGACTGTTTTGCTGAGAAAGTCTTTTAACGGATGGCAGGTCTAGACAACTTGTAAAAAATTTTCTAGCAGGAAAGAAGCCAGGAAATTCTTTCACAGAATAATCTACACCTCCAACCAAGATAGAATAGTTAGTGCCAAACTAAAAGTGTTTAGAGAATTAGATGCATTTGAATGAAGATCAAAATTTTGATAAATCTTTTAGTCAGTCTCAATAAACATTCTCAAGTTTTTTATTCAGTGCTTTTACACCTATTTATTTTAGCAGCAGAAATGCATCAGTTTCTATGGCAACTTGTGTAGCAAACATGAGCACTCTGCCAAAATATCTTGGAATCAACCCATTTTAAAATTTGTTGCCAAGGGATGGTTAATTTTTATATATATATATATATATATATATATATATATATATATATATATATATATATATATATATATATATATATATATATATATATATATTCAAAATGTAAGTTCATGGTAAAACAATATGGCCATGGCTATTATTTGGACTCCACACTGGAATTAATGGCAGTAAAATTTAAATGTCCAAAATAATGCGGCACAAAGTCAACTTTTTTGTTGTTGCCATATATATCGTACTCACTTGTAACAGGAGATTGCATAGACCCAGATTGCCCATTGCATAATGCAGATTTGATTCTATGTAGTTTGTTAGGAGTAATCTGTAGAATAAACATTATAGACCCTCATCTGCTGACTCATTATGCAATGGCAGATCATGGTCTGTCATTTTTTATTTACAGTCCTAAATACTGTTTGAGACACTTTTAGAATTCTTGTATTTACTGATTACATTCGAGCCTTGCTCATATGAAAATAGTGCAGATGAAGCAAAACTCCGATAATCAGAGTGATCATGTTATTGTATCTTGTTTCAGAATGATAAACAAACCAGCATAACCTTGGATACAGTAAAAAATAATAATATATAGAATTACGACTTTGAGCACATGTTTAGTGACACTTACACAGTGTTTTCTCACTCATAAATTTTATGTTATAAGAAAGTGAATGATATACAACACATAAATCTAAGGTAAGGCTTGTAGGTCTGTTATAGAGAAAAGATATTTACATGAATTTTAAAGTCAAAATATGTCAAAATTAAAAATCAGCTTTTCTGACATAGCTTATTGCCATCAAATTGCTGAAATTTAGCATGGAAAATATTTTACAGTGATCTGAAATTTAGCATGGAAAATATTGTACAGTGACCTGAAATTTAGCATGGAAAATATTGTTCAGTGGCCTTGTTTAATTATCCTGTTTGCATCAACTTCATAAGGTTTTCTTTATTCCTGGAATGTCTGATTTGCAGAATAAGCCAACCATCCATTACTATTGAATTGTATTGCCTGAATAGTTATTTTAATGCAAGTAAGAGTTCTTAAGTATTAGAGAATGTCCAGACTTATGAATGCATGAGAATATAAATTTTTAAAAAATTATTTTCTTATTTTCTGAAGGAGTAAAGGTGCAGATAAAGATAGATTAATAAATTCAGTTGCATCTATTGGATAGCATTACAGTGAAACCTGTCTTGAGAGACCACTGCTATGAGAGACCACCTGTTTTGAGAGACCAGGTTTTCCGTGCACAGATATATTGATTATGTAGTGTTGTGACCTGTTATGAGAGATCACCTGTCTTGCGAGACCATTATTTGTTGGCAGAAGGGGTGGTCTTTCAAGACTGGTTTTAGTTTGTCAAGAAATTTGCACCTTTGCTGCGTTCTTCCAAGTTTATTACATGCAGTACGGATTGTCTCAAATTCTTTTTAAATATGTGTAGCGATTTAGATGTAGATTTAGGCAACTGAAACCAGACTTGTTTAAATAATACCAAGAAATATAGATATACGTGTATAATAAAAAAACAGAATAAACAAATATTATGTAAGCAGCACCTATTCATATGGGTAAAGTTTGTTTGTGTCTGTCATTTTGAATTTTAATGTAGCTTTAATAAAATTTACGGTCATAACGGTAAATAATTTACAATAAAAAAAAAAAACATGAAGTTTTTACTCTATCCTTACATCAGGAGAGCAGTGTTGTTAAGCTCAAGTCAAACAATACAAAAGATTATGAAAGAAATGTATTATAGTAAAGTAGTATGCTTGCAGCAGTTTATTCTGAAAGAGCTGTTGTGGAAATTGTTGACTCTTTAGGTTTCTTATGTACATTGCTTTGTGACTTAGCAAAATAATAGTCTGAGAAGTGCTCTCTGTAAATGCCAGTGTTTGACTCAAGAGTCACACATGTGTAATATATGCAATTGCATTAACCATTTCAATTTAATCTTGCTTTATGGTTTAATCTTTCATGAATCTCAAACATTCAGACATATTATCCATCTCTAGTTCATTATATCAAGGGTGCTTCAATCAGGGGGAGGTAATACTTGCTCCAACTTGAGTAAGGTTAAAACTTTTACACTAAGTTCTGGCATTTTGCAAATTATGCAGCAGAATTTTGTAGCAATAATAGATATAGAATTTATAAGTTTTGAAGATTCTGAAATATGTTTCAGCTAAAACTCTTATAGTTGACCTTGAATGACCTTGCACATGTTTTCACAACAGCTTGCAGCTTGAGTAATATGTAGATACATGAAATATTCCTGGCATTTTGCAACTTTTGTGAGTCTGGTAAATGTTGACTGCTAATATAATTTCCTATCACTGTAGATGGAAGAGGTCTGGATTATAAAATTTCACCAGAAATGTTAAAATCTATATTAAAAACATTTGTCCTACTTTGTTGCTGGTGCCAGAAAAAATAATAAGGCATGTCAGTAGTTTGCATTGAATAATTTGACACCAACCTGTCAGGCATAGTGAGTTTATGGGCTAATAAAAATTTGATAATAGCCTGTCAGGCATAGTGAGCTTATGGGCTAATAAAAATTTGATAATAGCCTGTCAGGCATAGTGAGTTTATGGGCTAATAAAAATTTGATAATAGCCTGTCAGGCATAGTGAGCTTATGGGCTAATAAAAATTTGATAATAGCCTGTCAGGCATAGTGAGTTTATGGGCTAATAAAAATTTGATAATAGCCTGTCAGGCATAGTGAGCTTATGGGCTAATAAAAATCCAATAATAGCCTGTCAGACATAATGAGCTTATCATGGCTAAAAAAATCTGATAATAGTCTGTCAGACATAGTGAGCTTATGGGCTAATAAAAATCGGATAATAGCCTGTCAGACATAATGAGCTTATCATGGCTAATAAAAATCCAATAATAGCCTGTCAGACATAGTGAGCTTATGGGCTAATAAAAATCCGATAATAGCCTGTCAGGCATAGTGAGCTTATGGGCTAATAAAAATCCGATAATAGCCTGTCAGACATAATGAGCTTATCATGGCTAATAAAAATCCAATAATAGCCTGTCAGACATACTGAGCTTATGGGCTAATAAAAATCCGATAATAGCCTGTCAGGTATAGTGAGCTTATGGGCTAATAAAAATCTGATAAAAGTCTGTCAGACATAGTGAGTTTATGGCCTAATAAAAATCAGATAATAGCCTGTCAGACATAATGAGCTCATGGCCAAATAAAAATCCAATAATTGTCTGTCAGGCTTTGTGAGCTTATGGGCTAATAAAAATTCAATAATAGCCTGTTGGTCCATCTGGAGAAAAAAATCTCTTGTAGCCCCACTCTAATTCAAGATCCCTGGGGTTAGTGTTAAAATGTTAGATTTTAAAAATTACTAACCGATTCCTTGTAATGAGTTGTTAATTATTGTTCTGCTTTTTAAATATTGTTATATTTATGTTTTTATTTTTTTATGCTAAATGGTAGTCCATAGGTACCAGGCACAAATTGTATTGGATCCTAACAGGGCTACATTATCACTTTAAGTGATCCAAGACGCATGCATCGGTCAGTATCTTTTTCAAAAGCTGTGTTCCTATCAATATGTTGTGTTCCTATCAAAATGGTGTGTTTGTATCAATATTGTTTATCAAATCTTGTAATCCTATCTTTATGTTCTTCAAATTGATATATTCTTTTCAAAATGCTCATCAAATGGAGTTTTCTTATAAATGTGTTCTTTTAATGTGTGTTCCTATTTGTATATTCTTCCAATAGTGTGTTCCTGTCTGTCTGTTCTTCAAACTGATATATTCCTTTCAAAATGCTTTTCAAATGGCATTTTCTTATAAATGTTTTCTTTGACTGTTGTGTTCCTATCTGTATGTTCTTTCAAACTGATATATTCCTTTCAAAATGTTCTTAAAATGGCATTTTCTTATAAATGTGTTCTTTAAATGGTGTGTTCCTATCTGTATGTTCTTCAAATAGTGTGTTCCTTATTTGTATTATCATCATACATGCTTTCCTATGAATATGTTCTTGAGATATTGTATTCCTAATATTGTTTTCTTCAAATTAAATATTCCAGTAACTATATTCCATAAGTGGTGTATTCCTGTTATTTGTATGTTCCTATAAATATATTCTTTAAATGTGTTCATATATGTATTCTTAATAGAGTGTATTATTATTATAAATATGTTCTTCAGGTGGTGTGTACTTATACAAGTTCTTAAAATGGTGTATCCTTATTGGTCTTCAAATGTTGTGCTCTTATAAATGTGTTCGTCAAATGGTGTATTCTTTCTTATAAATATATTTTCTAATGGTGAATTCTTAGGTGTTCTTCAAATTGTGCAAACCAATCAGTGTGTTTTTGAAACGGTGCATATCAGTGTGTTTTTGAAATGTTGCATATCAGTGTGCTTTTCAAATGGTGCATAACAGTCAGTGTGTTTTTGAAATGGTGCATACCTAATTGTACCTATGACAATACAAATACATATTCCCAATTTTATGTTTTTTTTGTATAATGTCTAGCAAGTGATCGGAAAGTGTTCATATGTAAAAATATCTTCTCACATTGTGTAATGAGCTTCAAAATGAAGAAGAAAAAATTACATTAAATAACCATCAAAAAACAAAAGCTTTCTGGCTGTCAATCAGTTGAAATGTTGTTTTTGTCATTTGAGATTTTTATTTTCCTTCGTCTCCAATTCAATGGTTTCCAAGTTCAGTTTTTTATGAGCTTTTCAAGATTAACCATGACTTTTTAACCTGTCAAATATTTGAAGGAAATGATACATGGTTGTCTGACTAATACAGTCTCTCAAAGTGAGCTGTATTCAACTAGGTTTATAGTTTATACTTGCTTTAAAAAAAAACACATCTTGGCAAAAAAGCTTGATGTCAGATAGTGGCTTTTGTTGCTATTTTGATCTGTAAAAAGTGTACAGATGTCAATGAAAGTTTTGATTTATAAGAGTTTTTATGTTTATAACATAAAATGGTGCCAGTATGTGTTTCAATGTTCATGTGAACTTTCATGTTGGTACAGTTGTATTGCAGTCATTCAGACTGTCAAAAGTGATATGCCAAAACTAATATATATGTATATATGTATATGTGTGTGTATATATATATATATATATATATATATATATATATATATATATATATATATATATATATATATATATATATATATGTCATTTTTGTTCTGTGATTACTGCTAACGAATCACATTGATCCAGATCTAATGGCATATTATGCTATGACAGCTACGAGTCTGTGCAGTTTGTCTTTTTACTTATTTTTTAAGTAAATACATGCGGTAGTTAACAAGTTACAGTTAGATATGGACATATTTTGTCATTTTTGCTTGCTTGGTGGAGTATTTTGTTTATTGAGACAATGCCAAGATTTGTTCAAATTGTACCCTAATTTGAGGTGTTTAGAATACTGTTTATACAGAGTTATAAATCAGACTGCAAACAACAAATATCCTGATCTGCTGTAGCATAATGCATTCACAGATCAGGGTCTGTGTTGTTTGTTCTGATTATTCCTAGCTAACTGCATGGACTCAGATCTGCCCTGTATTATGTGACAGCAGATCTGGATCTGTGCATATTGCAGTTTGACTTGATCTATTGGCAAGTATAAATGGTTTTTAGCTCAATATTGTATATTGCATATAAAATAATATGGTATTTTGGTTTGAGGTTTTAGTAGTTTTTAGTTATCCAAGCTCACAGATAGAAAATAAGCTACTTTGGTTTCTGAGTTTTCCATTTAATTATGTGTGTGTTGGTAATTTTGGTTTCTTTAACATAGCTTTAACAATTTTCCAGTCATATGCTATGATGTCTGCAGTTTGGTAGTTTATAGCGATCTCGATCACTGGGGCATCAAGCCGCAGACATGTAGCATGATGTCCCATCCAGTCACATTATCCTGACACCATGTTGACCAGTCCTAATACTAACCTCTTAATGCTGAGTGCCAAGCCCATTAAATTGACATTTGAACTATGTTTGTGACTGTATTGATTTAATATACCACATGTTATGCTTGGTGACAAATCAGGTCAAATGTGCCAGCTGATCAGGGTCTCTCTTGTTTGTTCTACTGATTGCTCCTATCAAACTGCATAGACCAAGGTCTGCCTGCACATTATGTGATGGCAGATCTGGCAGTTTGTGGTTTGATTGGACTGGTATGTGACTATATACGGTAGTCATATAGATGGCATTCTTACTAGTGTAATACTACTTAAGTTATTGACTTGTTTTGTCAGGTGTTATCCAACTTAAATGATAGCCAATCAGTTATAAGTTTAGACTTTATAGAACACAGTGACACATTTGTACAATGTTCCCTTCAATATGATTAAAATAAGATCTCCACTGTTATACATGATATAACACTTAGGGGTCATCATCTCTGTTAACCTATAATATCACCATAATTGCTAATTTTATCATCCAATCATATGAAGTCATATAGCTTAATGTTAGGAGACTGAGCAGTGTGGATGAAGAGCATGGATATGTACAGAGCGATTTGATTCACTTTCAGATTTTTTAAAATGCATTTTGATTGGCTGAATCAAAGGTCACCAGAACATGACCCCAAAGAAGTTGTCAGATCTTCACGTAGGACAGCAGAGATCCGATTTTGATCAGATTGTGTTCCATTTGGATCTGTTAGATCACTGCATGCCTCCAACAGGAAGCCATCTGAAATCAAAATTGTTTAGCTTTTAATGGAAACTATCTTAAATTTATCTCATTTTTTGGCAGATTAATTGTACTAATTGTATTAATTTTATGAGATATTTCACAAATACTTGACTCAAAATTTTGAGTACATTACAGTATAACGTACAGCTGCAGTATCGTCAGGTTGTCTTTATATACAGGTTTCTGAAAAATGGAGGTTGAAAATGTAAATTCAAATAAAAAGAGGGTTCATTGATGATGTCCTATATTTCGGCAGATTTTGATTATTTATTATATATATATACACACACACACACACACACACACACCAGTTCAATGTTTAGTGCACTGTAAGTAACCAGTTCAGAAAAATGCATTGTTTTTTTATTGACCTATTTAAGTTACACATCAAAGAATTTTTTTTTTAATTCTTTGAATCTGTTGAAATTGACGATTACTGACCATTGAAGTATGGAATATCCAAATTTATGGTAGTGTAAGAAATCTTTAATCTATAACAGAAACCAATCATTGTAAATCAAAAACAACTATTGGGTATAATTAAGACCATACTGATACACCTTTGTACTCGTTGACCTTTGTAATGGAGATTTTAGGTTCTGCTCAAGTGGGTGTATTCAGATTTCACTTTGGATATTGAAGACTGTTTGTGGCCATAGTAGCTGTGTCATGCTTGCTTTGGCAAATTACTCACGAGTAAACTTATATTGTGGAATTAGGGTTTAAAATTTCACAAGATAAAAATGACATTTTTTTTTATGTCCCTTGCAGTTAAAGAACCTACGTGTGGTCATGTTGATCAGTCCATCCTGAGAAGCTACCTTTCTGGCAAGATTGCAACCAAACCACTAACTTTTCCAGAAATGTTAGCACTATTAAATAGTATCACTAAGCATGGCTAAATTGTTAGCAAAATTAAACACAATATTTTGGAAAATAAAGTAAAACATGCAAAATGTTTGGCCAAAACATTTGAGCAAAATTAATTTTAAAAAATTAATAAAAACACACAAAACATGGTTATATTTGTAGCATCATATAGCAAAAAATTATAAGACTTGGACACGTTAAATAAAGTTCATATGAAACATTTTAAGTTTTTAATTTATTTTTAATATTTTTGAGAAAAAGGTGTTGGTCAACAAGGTGCTATTAGCAAGGTGTTCAGTAAAATGAAGTACAAACCATTAGAGGTAGATACATCATAAGATGGTCACATTATATTCAAAGGCCATTGTACCCCATTTTTAAGGTTTTTTTAAACACATTTTATTAATCTTACAGACTTTCACGACAAAAACAATTAAATTGATAAATTAAATTTAGGATGCTTATTTTTCATTTCATATGTAAATGACCTGATTAAAATATCCAGGTGTATTCTTGAGCAAACATTAGTTTGACATTGCAAAATTTTAAAAGAAATTAAACAATTTGGTTGTGTGATTAGTCAGAATAGTTCTGAGTAAGATTTGATGTCAAGTAGTGAGTTCTAAGATGGAGTGAACATCAATATAGCCATTTGTCCGTACCTGTCTTATAGTAAAGAGCACTATATTACAATGTCCATCCATCTGTCTCTACACATAATACTAATTTAGTTCCACCATCCATATTAACCAGACTTTTTTGAAAGCTTGCATATGGAGTTGGGAATAATTAATTTTCAAAAAGACAAAGGTTGTGATCACTATAATAGAAGGAAGAAACACAGTTTCCATATTATGGCACAAGTTCTACACCACACACCAGGACCAAACTTAGTGGAAAACATGGAGTAAGGAAGAAGTCTATTGAGTTTGGGGTCAACAGGTCAAAGGTAAAAGTCATTATGACTTCATGGAGAAAAATGGTTTCTGCACAATAGTGTTAGTTCTGCATCACTGACTTTGATCAAACTTTACTGCTGGCTTGTACTTGTGAAAAGGAGAAAACCTGTTTAGGTTAAAGGTTAAAGGTCAATGTCATTGTGTCTAAAGAAAAATGGTTTCTGTACAATAATGTTACTTCTTGACTATGTACCATCACTAATGTTTGTGGATGATTCTAAACATTTTGTAACAAAGAAAAGGTCAATGATCAATGTCAATGTCACTGACATAAAAAAAGCCTTTTAGCTAACCTGGCCAAAAGCCAGGTGCATTGTGTATCTATCCATCCATATCTATCCATCAGCACTTGTTTGTGAAGACTAGAAAATTCATTTCTGATAAGATTTTGATCAGATTTGGCTGATAAGTTTATATCATCAGTTTCATTATGAGCAACATCAGTGCATATTCATGAGGTGACTTTGGATTTAATTAACTGAGGTTATGAACTCTGGAATCCATATTTGTGATAAGATTTTAATCAGTTTTGGTGTGTAAATGGATATTATTGAGGTCTTAGATGAGTTTGGTTATGTACGATATCACTCGTGTTAATAAGGTGATATGTGCCTGATCCACACTATCGGTAATGAAGATCCAAGCTGATGGTGAGAGTCTAACTTGTAACCATTCTGAGTCTAACTTGTAACCATTCTGGTTATGAGTTCAGTGTCTTTGCCATTGAGCCACCAAAAAATCGCTTGGTTGAGAATCTTGATGGTTTCCAAGTTGTGACTCCATAGGTGGGGCCCCAGGTGGTTCAGTTGTCTGAAGTGCTCACTATTACTTATCTCTGCAGTCTCACCTCTTGCCACGGGGGTTCAAGTCTCAGGCTTAGCCAATGTGGGTATGTATGAAAGTTTGGTGGCTTTTACCTGGGTTCTTCCTCCACCAGTTATATATATTGGTTGCCATATATAGTCCATCATTGTGCTGAAAAATGGCATTAAACTCAAAACAAAAACAGCAATAAACAAATATTAATAAAAATTGAAATTTACAATTTTAATTAATTTAATTGAATTAAAAAATGCATTTTTAATACCATGTTTTTGTTACTACAGTCAAAAGTTCAGAATGAAACTACAGAGAGCACAATTGTTCAAGTTAGAATTCAGCACTCTACCAGCGTACTTCTGTAATAATTAGATGTAAATGTTAAGTCATCTTTCTCTAAATAAGAAGTGTCATAAAAAGTGAAGCTTGTTAGTAAATAACAGTGAGCCATGGCAGTTCAGTTGGTTTAGCATCAGACTCAAAATCCAATGGATGTCAGTTCAGTACCAACCTAGGCCAGCCCAGTCAGTTACCTCAGCGTGTCTGCAGGGAAAGACCTTTAATTAGCTCTCATTTCCTTTGTTTGATATTGTATATAGCCAGTAATGTTTCTAAAGGGCCATTAAAATGAACAAAACCAAACTGCACAGGACACAGAAGAGGATGAAAAATAATGTTCTTTTTTTAAAGGTGTCCTTGTTAAAAATTAGAGCTTTATTATATTTTTTCTGGATTTTTCCTCCGAAGAAAAACAAATTTCCTGTTCAAGAGACAAGGTACCAGCAGTTGCATGACAGACAGATGTTACATGAAGTTTTAATCCATTTTTACAGCTGGTATAAGTTGAGCAACATGTGATCTGGAGTAATCAAAACACACAAAGTGCTAGTTTACTTGTATGTAATCATACCCCCTAACTATGATATTCCATATGTTGTACAGTCTCTTTTACTCTGATTGAGTTAACACCTCAGTCCATTGTAATACTACAGATGTACCTGGTTTTAAAATCAGTGGAGCTATGACTGGACAACCTTAATAACATTAATAATAATAATAATAATAATAATAATAATAATAATAATAATAATAATAATAAAAATGATAATAATAATGACAATAATGATAAAGATAATAATAATGGTGATGATAATGATAAAGATAATAATAATAAAAATAAAGATAATCATAATAATACTAACAATAAAACTAATGAGGACTGTCTATAATGCCTAATCTTTAGAAGCTCTAAGTGCGTTACAACATCTATAATGATATGACTACAAAAAACAAAACGCCATGAAATTAGAAAACATAAAAAATGCTGAAAATATTTAAGGTAGGAAACATTATTAGGTCTTTCAGTTTGTTCTTCCAGTCACAAAAAAATGAGTTTTAAGAGCTCTCTTGAATGGGATCACTGTGTTTTTGTGTCTACTTTGAATTCATTCATAGTTGCTGGGCCCTGGTATGCAAAAGAACATTGTCCATATGACTTCGTTTTCATAGTGGGAATAATGAGTATATGATTGTCAGAAGAGGAGCAAAACAAAGCAGCGGAGAGGTGTGCTCTGATCATGGCACTCTAAGGATGATCCAAGCAGCTGTGTTTTGAACTTTTTGAAGTTTCTGGAGTAGATATTGAGACAAACCAGCCAGAATTGAATTACAATAGTCTAGTTTTGAAAGTACTAATATACACCTATACATCATAAAGATGTATAATTCATTACACCATTATCTGTCAGATATTTATGTGGCAGAGCTGAAAACCAAGATATTGCACAATGGTAATAAAAGTTTGGATTGGATTGGGTTGTTTTAATAAAAATGTAGTCATATCCAACAATGTCTGCAGTGTGGACTGTTTATAGTGATGTCCAGCACTGAGGCATGCCTTGAAGACATTTCAACAATAGATGTTATTTTAACCCATATTTCATGACCAGCTGTTGTTGTATTTGATAATTAGGAAAATGTTAACTAGGTGAATCCCTTATTTGCCAGTTATTAGTTCTTATCATCAGTGTTGCAGAGGGTTTGAGCATTCAACTGAACATTTTCTTTTCCTCAGTCAGGTCTGTGCAGACCTTAGGACTTTTCAGATTTGGAGGGCACAACCAGATGTATGTGGGTAGCATTGTATTTGGGGATTGCTGAAAGGTTTAGCACTACAGGCCATGTTAAATATAAAACTTTTTATGAGGTTTAGAAAAAATGGGAATCCTTTCTGGCCATCTAGTTTTTTTGATTTAGCATAGACATTTTTTTTAAAATTAAGCAGACAGACTGACTGAATGACTGATGCAGTGTTTCCATTCTTGGCTGAAAGGATAAACAGTCGAGCATAGCAGACTATTTTTTTGTCTACAGCAGGTAACAAATTGTGTGAGAACATAGATTAGGGATTAGGGATAAATGAAAATAAATAAATATCATATGCAGATTTTTGCAATATTATTTGTGAAAAAATCGGAACCTTGAAGCATCCCATGCAGTTCAAAATATGTCTTCTTCTGTATAGATACTTCCTGATCTGTCAACAGCAGACATTGTTCTGTATAGATACTTCCTGATACTGTCAACAGCAGACATTGTTCTGTATAGATAATTCCTGATACTGTCAACAGCAGACATTATTCAGTATAGATAATTCCTGATACTGTCAACAGCAGACATTGTTCTACCCATTTTACCTGGACCATGTGCAATATGGCAGTTTCTCTTATATGCAACCTGCCAAAATTGACCATTTTGAACAAGGCACACTTAGACAAACTCAACTTATAAATTACAAATATGCATACTTGCAGAATGCCTGATTTGTGTTCTGTTTTGTGTATGTTTGTTTTGTATCTTGAGATTCAATGAATTTATTTCAATTTCCAAATGCTAAAAGACATCAGTGCTAAATCTCCCTGCATACCTCAACTATGGCCGCTGATGACATCATTCGGAATCTGTTATTGGATCACAGCCTTCCTGAATGAAGAGTTCAGTTAAGAGTTTGGATAATGAGCACATGTTTTGCATGATCAAACATTTTCCTACCCTTTCTGTATAGTTTTATAAGGGGTATAAATTCAAAACTTATTCAACTAATTGAGAACTGTTTATATTTGCCAGGGATGTATGTCACAAAAGTATCAATGTCGAATAGGAAAGTTCCATCAGAGGGTCAGAATTTTGTTTGATGCAGAATGTTTATTCTCAGGCTGGAAGTTTCCTGTCTTACACTGACTGAAGTATAATGATGCATTTTTTTTCTCACATTTCCGAGTGAAAAATGGGGGCCAAAGTAAAACAGCTTATTGTGAATATTGATGTAAGGGCAGAACACCCATTGCAAATTTCCTTAACATTGAGTGTAAAAGTTTTTTGTTTTTTTATGTTGATGGTAATATATAGAATACATGTTGTATACTGCAGATAGCTTGCACAACAATGCAATTGCGATCAGGTCAAAAGATAAAGTTAACTTTAAGCCACAAGACTAATGGAGACAGACCAAAATATAATCAAACTTTGATCAAGATTTGATTTGCCCTTCAAATATGAGAATATGAAGTTTTTAAAAATAAAATTTGCAACAATGGCTTTTTCCAGCTCAAATTGGACTAAAGCATGTGGCTAAATTGATATGCAGTAAAACCTGTCTTGAGAAACCACTGCTAGTAGAAACCACCTGTCTTGAGAGACCATTATTTTTTGGCAGAAGGGGTGGTCTTTCAAGACAGGTTCTACTTTATTAATGTTTGGTTAAAGTTTCATTTATAAAGAGCAGTATCACTGGGTGACTGATCAAAGCTTGACCATGCAGTCAAGGTCATATGATATAGCTTAGGTGTTGGAGTAAATTGTTAACAGGTGTAAATTAATCAAGTTAATGTTACCAGAATCTTTAATCTGCATAATTAAATTTTCAAACGTGCATTGGTATCAGATTAGGGGTATATTACAAAAGGAATTAAAAATTTGAATGTCACATGTCAAGGTCACATGTCAAGGTCACATGGGTTGTTAAGTCATGACACAAATGCAGGTGAGATAATACATGTAATTATTTTTATCTCACAGGAAATTAAAGTTTTTTTATTTTTTAACACTATCAGTGAATTCAGTTAGTTTTCTTTCAGTACGACTAGCAGTTTGTTTTACAATTTTCTTTTAGTCTGAAGAATCTCACTTGGTGGAATGAACATTCTAAATTTGCACTTCCTGTGCGGTATTTATTTGCAGATAATTTGAATTCCAGATTGGTTCCACTAAATAGATTGATTTAGAAAAATCTGACACAGAACCTGGTAGGCATTTATTACTGATGAGAAAGCAGACGTGTTTATTACCTGGGATACCTTCTTATTTTCTATGCCATCACAAAATGTGGCAGTGGCATATAGGACTTTGTCCATCAGCCATTTTCAAGGTTTGGTCCAGTAAAACTTTGCCTTGATGTCCTGGCATTTACTGGGGATTTTGTTTCTAATTTAATTTTTTAATTTATCCTTTTTTTGCTGATGATGGAAGTAAAAATGTTGCTCTTTGATTCTATTTCAGTTTTTAAAAAAACTAAAATTACCTTAATTGATATGGAATGGGGAAACATGCATAAAAGGTAAATTAGCAACATATTTTTTGTTTTTGATTCCTTAATTTTTCATTCATTTTTATAAAACTCAATGGGCCAAATATGTATTATGTAACCACTATTTTTACTAGATTAATCAGATAGCATAAGAATAGAGTTTTTAAAAATCTATGAATAATACAGATCTGCCATCAGATATGACAGTCCCTTGCTAAAATAGCTAAAACCCTTTAAGCTAGTGATGGGAATCGGTCAGAAATTCATAATCGATAATTGGTTCCCCTTAACCAACTGATCATCGATTATAATTGGTTATTAAGTGCAAATTTTAATTTTTGTTACGCAGTTATATCTTTGATCAAGAGTTCCATATGTTTATAAATGTGCAGGAGTAATCTCTTTTAATGACATGTATACTTTAACCTGACAATAATATTATATTGTGTGTTATTTTTGTTCTACAACTTTGTTAAATGAACGCAACTTTTTATGGCTGATCAGTTATATGTAACTGAAATACTGCTACAATCCCCCGAAATTCTTTCGTTCACATGTGATGTGTCTATAATATAAAGTATAGAAGGACATGTTTTTCTTGTTTGTCATTGTTTATAAATACTACAAAAGATGTTGCAATTTGACTGAAACAAATCAACAAAATGTGTTTAAATGTATTGAGTCAACAATTTAACAACTTGACCATGTAATAATGACTATATGTTCCTAATTATGAATCATAAGGTTTCATATTTGTAGTTGTGAAGGGAATTAATAAATTTCAGGTCAACATTTTATGGATGGGAGTTTTACTAACCTTTGTGCTTTGCATACACCTAAAAAGTAGTCTCCCTTTGCACACAATCGATTATGGAGTTCACAATCTATTATCTGCTCAACCAACTGATGATCGATTATAATCAATAATCGGAACAACACTACTTTAAACATATTTTTTCTAAAACCATCAAACAGATTTTGTGTCAACCATCTGTCCAGCATTCCTGCGCACAAATTTATCAATACTGTATTCTGTCTAAACTACTGAGAAGATTACATTGAAACTTAAAACGAACTAAACTCGAGTTCTAGTCAGTTTTGAATGAAAATTCTTCTCCTCAAACCAACAATATGGCCACCTCACTCACCATCTTGAAATCTTATTATTGTTATTTCTTGAGAACGGATGCTCATATTCACATAGGAGTGTTCAGTAAAAGTTTTGCATAATATCAGTTTGGACCTAAATAAAAATGTTGCCAGTCTGATATACAACATCCTGTTATTGCTGTTCATCCTGAATGGGTTTTTCATTAAAGACTTTGTAAAATTGCTTGGTCTTAAATGAAGATGGTACTAATTAGACATTCAATATGGCTGCCATGGTGGCCATCATGAAAATCTCATAGCTTTGCCTAACTGTGGTTTATTTTTTGTGTTTAACTCATGACCACATGACCCTGATGTGTGCATGCTGTTTTCCAGGAACATTACATTGGTGTGAGAATGCTAATTAAAAAAATGTCTCATTAGTCTACAGGTTGTGTTCAAGTTTAAGTTCATTTATTGCGTGTGTGTGTGTGTGTGTGTGTGTGTCTGTGATTTGGAGTTTTTTAAGTAGCTTTAAAAAAATTCAGTCATATCACTATGATGTCTGCAGTGTGGCAGTTGATGATGATGTCTAGCACTGGGGCATCATGCCACAGACATTTAGCATGTTGTCCCATCCAGTCACATTATCCTGACACCAAGCCAAGCAGTCCTAACACTAACTGTTTAACGTTGAGCATCGCAAGCGAGGCAGCTGTTATTACCATTTTTATAAATCTTTTATATGACTTGGCTGGAATTTGAACCTGCAACATCCAGCATCTGAAGTGGATGCTCTAACTTAACTAGGCCACATTTATTGGGTGCTGTTTATGTTAGAATGATGAAACTTTGTACATGTACTTGAATGCATATATATTATTGCTATACCCTGTTAAAGAAGGTCAATGTGATCTATGTTTTAAGAATAGGCGAAGTATTCATATTTAACTCATGCCCATGTAGATGTTTCCATGCCTTATGCATCGTAGCCTGTACATAAGGCCTTCTGTGTGTGTGTGTGTGTGTGTGTGTGTGTGCATGCATGCATGCGTGTGTGCATCATAGGTGGATGTTTTAACCACTAGGCCACCAGAGTGGTGGTGGTGAGTGTCATTGGTGGGATTAAGGATTAAGTGGGTTTATTCAGTGGTAATCTTTACATACAAATGACTGTAAGTTGTTAATTGGGATAGATAAAGCCCTCAACATGTTGACAGTGTACATATGAGTGAACTTAGGAATTAAAAGACAGGACTGCATGCATTTAATGTAAAGCCTCAGCTCATCTCGGAAGCGTTGGTGTCACTTCTTTTGTTATATGGTACTTACAGCTGCCACGCTATGGTACTAGGCACGAAGAGGTGAGTGTTAGGACAGGTTGACCTGGTGTCAAGATAATTTGATTCGGTGGGACATGATGATACATGTTTGTGGCATGATGCCCCAGGGTTTGACATTGCTATAAACTGCTGCACTGCAGACATCATAGTGATATGACGGAAAAATTTTTAATGATATATTAGAAATCCAAATCACACACTCATTCCATGAGATCTGGAGTAAAGTGCCTTGCTGACCTGGGATGATTTGATGGTAGGATTCATACCCATACCCTTTCGAGTTTGGAACACTAATTACTGTGATGTCATGGCTCCTGAAAAACTGCATCTTGACTGGTTTATCAGTTAACTAAATCTACCAACATGAAATATCAATCTATGCCAGTCTGTCAGTACACTAATCAATGTCTGTCAACATAAAATAATTATATACCAGTCTATCAGTATACTTATCAAGGTGTATAAACATGTAATATCAATTTATACTAGTTTATTGTTATATTGGTATTGTCATCAATGTCTGTCAACTTGTAATAGCGATCAATACCAGTTGGTACACATAACTGCGATGTCAAGGCTCCTGCCTCCTTCAGTCATCTCTCAAGAAATTCAGAAGACTCCATTGGATCTATTCTATATCCTTGACCCTGAAATAGCAGAGGGAAGCAGAGCATATGACTTGGACTCCAAGGATTGCATGTTTAATACCTGCCAAGGTCACATCAGGTTGGCTGCCTGTGGTTTTGGAGAATGCACTTGGCTGCCATTTAATTTTTATGATAAAGCCCATAATTTGTTAAAAGTTCTATTAAATACCATCCAACCAACCATCTCAACTGTAGTGGCTAATCAAGGAAATTAGTGATGCATTATTCGTACGTTTGATAGGGGTCATTCAAAGGTTACTCAATTAAAGCCTGTCATTATGCCACCAAGAAAAATATGGCTTCTTGGTATGGACAGTTATAAAGCAGATTTGGTGAAAAGAAAAGAAAAACAAAACTTAGTATGTATTTTATCAGCTCTGCATTGATATAATTTTTTGTTATAAAAAAAAAATACGTTTATGCTATGTCACACAAGCTAACACGTCATGGTCAAGATCTCGTTAGGGTGAATTTATTTTCTGCCTGAGAATTAATGTTTACAGTAGCTACTGAACACGCCTATAACTTTTGTAGATGTGAGCAACACAATTATGATTATACTGTTTTCCCCCCAGTTGAAATGTACAACCCTTTTTGTTCATTCATTCACTTGTGTGGTATCAAGTTATCCTTATCTAAAAGTTGTTGATACCTGGCAACGACTGGCCACCAGGTGAAATTTACAACACTTTGATTTAGGCTTAATCAATAGTTACTGTTACCGAAAGCTTTATTATTAGGTTATTCCTTGATGAAATCTTCAATAATTTAATCAGTCCCGGATTACCCATTAGGCCGAGTAGGCAACTGGCTATGGGCCCCGCGACTTTTATGGGCCCCATCAGGGGCCCCCATGAGACCATGACCGTGGGTCTGGGGCCCCAAAAGTTTGACTGCCTATGGGCCTCCACGGTGCTTAATCCGGCGCTGAATTTAATTTAGCTAAATCTTTGACAATTAAGTTTAGCTATCAATTAAAAAAATGCATATGTTATCTGAGAACAATTTCTTATTCAGATCTTTATGTATGCAATTGATTCGGTCATTTGATACTAATAAAAAGCTGCCCTGGTAATTGAACTGTATAAAAGAAGAAAAATTCAGGTTACATGTAAAAGGGCAAAAGAGTTGTTAACATTGCTTTCCCTGTAATGCCTCATTCATGATGTGTACATAATTCCTTGTTGACCTTGATAGGTGATAGGGTAGACTCCAATCTGTTGTGGAATAGTTTGCGGGTAGATTTAGTCATAATAGGGATCATTCTACATGTATGTTTGAGGCAAACAGTGTAAACTCTGATATGGATAAACATAATACACACTGAGTACATGTATACACTGAGTAAATGCTGAGCATACACTGAGCAAATGCTGCTCATGATTTCAAGTTAGACTCAGATCTGTACAATATATACTTGTTGTTGAGTCCAACTGCAAAATGCACACATATGCATCATCTCATAATGGTATCTTGGTTGTAAGGAGTGATAAATACTGGTACTTATGTGACAGCAGGTCAAGGTCTTTATTGTATGGTGTTGGACTATTTATAGCATGCATATATGGTACATTGCATGATGTCCTTTAAGTTATGGTCTTATTCATGCTTGCAACAATTTCAGATATAATAGTGTAGACCCTGAACTCAATGTTTCCTCTAAGATGTGTGTGCGTGCGCAGCTGCTCAGGCATCCCTACACAGCTGAATTGTCAATTTTTGCTCAATCCAACGTTAAATTTTGCTTGTCTCCATAATGTTTGCGTAGTGCAGCGTGCACTGCGCGCACATCTACCATTCACTTAGAGTGAACATTGCCTGAACTGCAAGCATGTAAAATCGGGTCTGAGTCTATGCTATTTCAAGTAAGTTCCAAGTTTTGATGATTTATATGGTAATCAAGGTAATTGCCTGATTTTTCCAGTTTTTTTCCAGACATATTTTTTTTATTATTATTTTCAAAAAATAAGGGTTTATGGTTAAATGGTCCCATATATACTTGCTTATAAGTGGAATCCATCTGCAAACAAGGTAGACCCTGATACATTGTCACATATGGAGCTGGCAGGGAGGGTTTGATGTTTGTTCTATTGAGTACTCCTTACAAACTGCATTAACCAAGCTCTGCCAGCACATTATGCATTTGCAGTTGGACTCAACTTATAAGTGAGTATATATGGTAACTAAAATCAAAATCTCTTTCCATCTTTAATTTTTTGCAAAGTCTAACAGTGCATTTTGAAAACGAGATAGGTGTGATAAGGCATGCGTTATTTAATTCAAATGGAACCAAACCATTTGGTAATCAAGCATGTGGTATTTCATTTAATTAAAACAGCAATGTTAAATAAGAAAGTGAAACCAAACAATCAAATAAAACGCATATGCAGAAATCGATAAGAATGTATATATTTTCAAACTTGTCAGAGAACAGAGAAACTGAATCAGTCGAAGGCTGGCATGGCAAAGCTCGTCCTTCTTTGATTACTCATGTTAGAATCTCATCAATCCCAGTCCATACAACATGATAATCACTGAATCTTGCAGTTTTCAGCCCCTTGAAGAATTAGTACTGAAAAAGATTGGAAAGATTTCATATAAAAGGCATTCTAGATATTACACTGTAGTTAAGAACAAGGAAAGTTGACCATAAATGGCTGTATTTCCCCCAAAATTATTCACTTTGTAAATGCTTAGAGAAAACTTGATTTTGAATCTGGCAAACATGAAACGTATTTCTGCCTTAGTATTGACCCTTTATGACTACAACATTTAATAAAATATTCTTGATATCACTGCGATAACAAAGAAAATAAATGGAGGTCAAGTCTCTGCCAATTGAGACCATGTAACTCGTATGAAACTGCTTAATGGGACGGCAACATGAAGCTGTTTTCTTTGTCAGACTTGGATTGAATGGTTTCCAATTCACTGATGAAAGACAGTGTGATGCATGGAAGAAAATTTCAAAGAGTCACAGTCAAATTTAGAAAAATCTTTTCAAATTTATGGGGTATACATCACATTTATCAACAGTTCTAGACAAACGAGAGCACAAAACAGTTGATGAATTTTTAAATTCAGGGTAATTCATGCAGTGCAAAAGATGGGATATCATACTATATTGCCATCAATTAAAGCATTTTGAATGAAAGACTTTCCAAATTTAAATTTTGATATAACTACTCCTTTGTCCCACTGACCTATATAATCACAGTTACAACTCACAGCTGTTCGTGAACAGATCTGCCATTACATGGCGTGCTGGACGTTTGAGTAAATTATATTAATTGTTTTTATGAACATTGTAAGAGGACCCTTATTTCAAGTGAACGCTGCAAGACCCTGATTCCATATGAACACTTTATCACTTTCATGTAAACATCATATTGTACAAGTTGCAAGAACTCGGTATTAATCACATCAAAGAACTCGGTCTTAATCTCATCAAAGAACTCGGTCTTAATCCCATCAAAGAACTCGGTCTTAATCCCATCAAAGAACTCTGTCTTAATCCCATCAAAGAACTCGGTCTTAATCCCATCAAAGAACTAGGTCTTAATCCCATCAAAGGCTGTATTTTATAAGTAACCCTAGACTTGAAAATAGTTTTGGTGAAGTAAACAACTTTTTAAACAAAAAATTATTATTAGAGTAAAATGGTGGGTTTCTGTCAGGGTCATGTTAGGAGGACACGTGATGTAAACATCATCATATATACCGCATACAGTTATCTTTTTTGGCTCAAATTACTGTGTTACCTTTGTTTTTGAGAAATAATCTCTGTTTTGGGCTTTAAATACTTTGTCAAGTTGTTTTCTTCTGATGTAGCCATTTTTAGAGTTATATGTTAATTTTTCTTTAGATATTTGGGATTTTTAAAGATTAATTCATTTCTCAGGAAATATTTGAGTGCTTGTATCGAATTCTTGGACAAAGACGTTTCTTAAATTTTTTATTTTGAATTTTCAACACTGGTGTATTTTTTTTTTTTTTTTTAACAAGGAACTATAGACTAGAGCACTGTACATACATCATAGCCTTTCATCTTGTATTTTCATTGGGACTCTAACTTGAACATGTAATTACTAGGACTTGTAAAATTTAATTTTTGGATTATTCTCGGATTATTTTTGGATTTGATTCTTAAAACCTTTTTTCCAATTTTACTTTGTTTTTCCATGGAAATATATTATTTGCTAAATTTTACAAACACTTGTTTTCACTCTTTCTTTGTTACCATTTATTAGAATCTAAACACACGCACTCACGCACACACACACACACACACACACACACACATATATATATATATATATATATATATATATATATATATATATATATATATATATATATATATATATATATATATATATATATATATTACACAATTTTCTTTTTAATTTTATTTAAAGTAGCTATTTAAAAATTTTGAAACTCTGCAAATTGTTTGTCGTTTCAATAGTCAACAGTGTCCATTCAAATTGAAGTTGACATTTTTTCACTAATATTTCATCAGTTTAGTCAAGTGAGTGGCACACAGCTAATGCATGGATATTCTAGATCTAGAATTTCTTTGTGGAAGTATTTACATTTGGAAAACTATAATAACATGAAAGCTATCTGACTGACATAGTGTGAAAAAAAAAATACAATTTTTTTAACTTTATTCTCCTTTATCTACAACTTGATCAGTGATCTCTTTGATATTATGTAAAATGTATTGTAAGGTGAGATGAGGATTTCAAACTTCAAAAGAACTAATTCAAATTGTGAACTACATAATTTTTTACAAGTAAGCCAACAGACATTGATATCATTTTCATAGAAGGGTTCTCAAATTCATCACCTAAGCATGACAAATGCTCTGTTTGTAAATAGGAATAATAGGACAGCATTCTTCCAAGCTCAGCTTAATTTTCTGCTGACATCTTTTGTGATCCATGGTTTATTCTAATCTAAAGTAGTCTGTTCATAGTACCGGTAATTCAGTTTTGGTAATTTATGGCGAGACACCACTTCATGTCAAATTTCATTCACTGTTATTTTGTTTTCAGCTCCTTATTGAACTCAAATAGTATAGTAACCACGCCAAAGTACAGTAGTTATCGAGTGTGAATTTGCAATAAAACAGCCATCCTGGCTTGAGCATTTCTTTTCTTCAAAATATATTTTTATGTCTAGAGTACTTACTAAAATATGGTCACCTTGAAACTAGTCCAATTTTTATTAAGGTACCTTGATTTAGAAATAGAGAATACCACATAGCCATGTATTAATCTGTATCTCCTTTTAGGTGATTTATTGATTGGTGCAGTATTGTTGCCCTTATACTTGAATGAGGTTGACTGGTAAAATAAATACTTTTGCCCATATTGAAGGGTGATTAGTACTATATTGTTGCCCATATAATACCAGTAGTATGAGGGTGATTGGTCAATATTGTTGCCCATATACATGTAATAGTATGTATGGTAGTGTTGCCCATGTAATAGTATGAGGGTGATTGGTACAATAGTGTTGCCCATATAACACCAGTAGTATGAGGGTGATTGGTACAATAGTGTTGCCTATATACTAACATGAGGGTGATTGGAACAATATAGTGTTATAGTATAGTTTCCCCATATACTAATCTATATGAAGACTGCTTTTTAAGTGAATTAATATAAAGTTATGAAGTGTTATTGTGTTGAATAAAAGTTCTTGAATTAATATCAGAGTGCAGTACACAACACATGCATACACACACACACACACACACACACACAGGGATTTACAAATAGTACATGGTAAGCTGACTGGAAATTTAATTTGCCCTTGGTAAAATTGAGCTTGCCCCAAAAATGGTTAGGCAGAACATGGTTTCAAAATAGTTTGATTTTTGAGAGAGAGAGAGAGAGAGAGAGAGAGAGAGTTACAATTAAAGCTCAGAAGAATTAACACTTCTGATTTCATGTAGTAAAGGTCATAGTGATGAACTCAATAAGCAATGCACAGAAAGTTTAAAAAATCTATATCTTTATATAATTACAAAGGGACAGCAGTTATGTCAGCATGTCAATGGCAGTGATTGCTGTGGTGTTTCTGTTTTTCATCAAAGAAATTCCAGCAAGCATTCTGCAAGGTCAAAGGGTCATTATTTTGATTGCTATATGATGATTTCCTCAGTACCATCACTGTATCTGCTAAACTTTGCAAGGAAAATTGTTTCTGGTTTGCATCAAGTTGCTGATTCTGATATGTGTAACACTGAGGCAGATAACCTGGCTGACATCAAATTTGTGTGACACAATCGGTCTCATCTCTGCTCTCTGTTAACAGGTGAAGACATGATGTGAGATAGCTGTGACATGGCTTGGTTTAATTTACAAATTTGTACACTACAACATTAACCCATTATAAATTATCCAACTGAATGTTGCCATTTTGTTATGAGTTGTAGGTCTTAAGTTATAAATATTTACAATACAAAATAACCTGTCATACTTTATCAGTGTGAACATTGTCATTCTGGCTCAAGTACAGAACCTCAGTTTACAAACATTTAGAAACAGGACTGACATACAAGTATTCATCTTATCATCACCATTTTGTCTTAAAATGGCAATCCAGTGTGTGTGTGTGTGTGTGTGTGTGTGTGTACCCAAAAACTTTGTAGTAGAAAGACCAGATTTTTCTCCCCCATAAAATATACACCCCCCCAACCCCCCAACCCCCCATCATTTAAAAAATTTGTTTGTCTTGTACATAAATGAATTTATTCTTATTTGCTGCAATGACCAGCTTATCCATCAGAAAGAATTTTAAATCACTAAATTTATTATGAATTATAAAATTAAATATAAGTATGAAGCATGAACTTAAAATTTAGATTAAATTTAAATTAATTTACCAGAGTGATGTACATGTTTGTTATTTGAGGTTTGGGATTGGGATATTTACCGTTATTTCCACATATTGATGAAAAATCTTCAACCTTTTATATTGTTAATTGTTAAGCTGCCATCTTGCCGTGCTTTTTTGGCTACATTTTCCACACAGGTATTGCTTATTTAAATGGGCTCTTATTAGTGGAAAGCAAGACATTTCAATTATGTTTACTTATCTGTCAAGTCAAAAGGCAAACATCATAGAGAAGTTTGCAGTTGGACTCTACAAGTCTATAAGGTAGAAGTTCTGTCATAGTACAGATTCTGGCCATGATATCAACAATTTTTCAAGTTTTCATTTTTAATTTACATATATTTTCTCAAGCTTTTGATAGATTCTTATCACATTTGGGATGAGTCATTAGGAACTGAATATAATGAATTATGGGATATGCTTGCTTGCCTCTTTGACCTTTGTCAAGGTCATATTTATAGAAAATTTGCATTATTGTTTGATTGATGGATTTTTTTCTTCATTGAAATGAATTGTAATGAAGCTGAGACAGTTATTTATGTGACATGTTAGATCATCCTTTTGGCTTCAGGGTTATAAAGACAGTTTTTGATTTCATTTTTATTGTTGTCATTTGCTCATTTTTCCATAACATGTTGAATTTTATGCATAATTGGGATCAAAACATTCATGAAACTAAGAAAATTAATTCTACAACTTGCTCACTTACTCCTTTTGAAATTGGGCACAAGATCACAATTTTACAGCAATGATGTCAATGTGGGCTCGATATGCAGGCCCGGACCATGTTATTTCTTGATTTGATGCTTTCAGTTTAGGTTTGTAATACTTGTCATTCTTAAGCTAAAATTGGTCACATTAAGCATTCTTGCATGATTGCCCTAAATCTGACTTGAGTTATTTCATGTGCTGCTGTGCTGAGCTGGAAACATGAGAATTTCACATATAACTTTAGTATTGAGTTTTTGCATGTTCAAAATCTTCCTTTAGTATATATATTTTATGTACCTACTAATTGATCGTTTAGTTTAATGTGTGCAAAAGTTTGTTGCATTGGAAAAGGACATTGAATCCTCTCGACTTTGAAAAATCTCATCTTAAAACAAACAGTGTTTTATTCTTAGATTCTTAATATGGCCTTAATTTATATTTGATCAAACAAGATTGTTGACTCTTGGAAATGGTCATAATCAGCAACACAGAAAATACAGGGTCTATTCTTGTATGATCATTTACAGACTGATTTCTGAAGATCGTACTGAAAAAAAAATCAATGGAATGTGTGGAAATGGCACATTTGTGTTTGTATGTTCTACATTTTGTTTCTTTTTTAAATCCTTCCTATTTTTAGAAAATTCTCCCCTGTGCTTTTTCAAAATGGAATGGGGGGGGGATTATATCCCAAAATTTTCAGTTCTAGAATAGAAATACTCAAAAGCAAAGCATAATGATATCCCAAATAAAAAAAAATTAAAAATTCCAAAAAACAAATGGTGCATATATAGATATTATCTTTTCTCTTTACATGGGGTGTCCCATATTGTTCCACTATGTTAGACTGAATATAGTAGATGATAAATGAATTTTTTTTTTTATCGTACAGATGATATCGACAGGATGAAGATAATGTACCTCCTGAAGTCAGGTGAAAATGCAACCAGTGATAGCTTCTTCTTCAAGGTCACAGACCAAGGTAAGTGAACTTTACTTACCTGGTTTTTTTCTTCTTCCAATCAACTGTTCCTGTCAATTTTACACACCTGTCATTAGGTGGAGTATATCATGCAGTGACATTTTCCATCTGTCTGTCCATTTTTGGTTCAAGAGGTAACTTTTTTTTATGGATCTTGCAGCTTCACTTTATGGATGAATTGTTATTGGCGAAAGAAGAAACATCTTGATTTGAGAGTCAAATTGATCTAAGGGCATGGTAACTGACTCAAAGTTCTAACATGACTGATAAAATTCTATTACTTAAAATTGTGGAGTATTTAATGTCAAAGTCAAACAAGTTAAAACATTTAGGATGCTGATCTGCAACAAAAAAAAATCTTTTTATTACCAGCCAGTCAAACTGTTGTATGTTTGCTTTATCTACCTTTGTCTGTCCTTTCATGTTCTCCAGGTGTGCTGAATGTTTGAAGCTGACTGGCGGTCAATAATATTGTTAGTTATTCATTCATGTCACCCTGACTGTAAGTGGTCATTGATATTCTTAGTTATTCATTCATGTCACCCTGACTGTAAGTGGTCATTGATATTGTTAGTTATTCATTCATGTCACCCTGACTGTAAGTGGTCATTGATATTGTTAGTCATTCATTTATGTCGCCCTGACTGTAAGTGGTCATTGATATTGTTAGTTATTCATTCATGTCACCCTGACTGTAAGTTGTCATTGATATTGTTAGTTATTCATTCATGTCACCCTGACTGTAAGTGGTCATTGATATTGTTAGTCATTCATTCATGTCGCCCTGACTGTAAGTGGTCATTGATATTGTTAGTTATTCATTCATGTCACCCTGACTGTAAGTGGTCATTGATATTGTTAGTCATTCATTCATGTCACCCTGACTGTAAGTTGTCATTGATATTGTTAGTCATTCATTCATGTCACCCTGACTGTAAGTGGTCATTGATATTGTTAGTCATTCATTCATGTCACCCTGACTGTAAGTGGTCATTGATATTGTTAGTCATTCATTCATGTCACCCTGACTGTAAGTTGTCAATAATATTGTTAGTTATTCATTCATGTCACCCTGACTGTAAGTTGTCAATAATATTGTTAGTCATTCATTCATGTCACCCTGACTGTAAGTTGTCAATAATATTGTTAGTTATTCATTCATGTCACCCTGACTGTAAGTGGTCATTGATATTGTTAGTCATTCATTCATGTCACCCTGACTGTAAGTGGTCATTGATATTGTTGCATGTGCATATGTTCAAACTACTATTTGTCTTCATACTGGGCTGAGTGACTAACGTATTGGCCAATTAAAATGCTTAAAAGAAAACAGGGTCATTAATACTACTTTACAATGTTTTAAATGGCCTAGTTTGCTTAACGGAAGATAACTTATTGATTTCAATCAAGTGCATCTGGGCAATGAAATTATTGAAAGGCAATTTACTGACATTTGTGTCAGATACTTTTATGAACTAATTAAATGACAGTAAAGATTATTTAATTAATTATTTTTTTTGACTATCCAAATGATCAGTGGTTTATATGATATTGCATTTGAAGTAAAATAATTATGCAAGTCAAGCAGCTGTCTCTGTATTGAAATTAACAAAAAACTGTATGTTGTGATCACTTTAGAAGTAGTTGTCAAGGGAATTGATCTTACTGCATGGATTAAAGGAGTTTACTAGGAAGATCAAGAGAAGGAAAATTCGCATGAAAGTGTTAGGATAAGATGTAAAACTGACACTGAGTATGAAAAAACAGTTTTTCCAATGAGACATAAGCTAGACTCTTTGTCAGCAGATAAGACAAACCTGAAAGACAGAATTTTTCAGCTATATTGGATTCATAATTACCCTAAGTTTGCATTTCACTCATAAGTGAAATGTAATTACAGTATAAGTGACATGACTTATTCAGATATCTGTCGTTTATCAAAGTCCTTTAAGTAAAGAAAACAAGTCACTTATAGGCCCTTGATAAATAATGAATAAATGTGTTGTGTGTTTAGTACCCATGCATATGACTTTATTTTGAATGAGGTTTAATATCAAGAATACCTTTTTCTAGTTATACCTTATTCTAGTTATACATTATTCTAGTTCATTTTGTATGAGGTTTGATTTCAAGAATACTTTATTCTAGTTCATTTTGTGTGAGCTTTAATATCAAGAATACCTTATGCTAATTCATTGTGTTTGAAGTTTAATATCAAGAATACCTTATTCTAGTTCATTTTGTTTGAGGTTTAATATCAAGAATACCTTATTCTAGTTCATTTTGAATGAGGTTTTATATCAATAATACCTTATTCTAGTTATACCTTATTCTAGTTATACATTATTCTAGTTCATTTTGTTTGAGGTTTAATACCAAGAATACCTTATTCTAATTCATTGTGTTTGAGGTTTAATATCAAGAATACCTTATTCTAGTTCATTTTGAATGAGGTTTTATATTAAAAATACCTTATTCTACTTATACTTATACCTTATTCTAGTTATACCTTATTCTAGTTCATTTTGTTTGAGGTTTAATACCAAGAATAGATTATTCTAATTCATTTTGTTTGAGGTTTAATATCAAGAATACCTTATTCTAGTTCATTTTGAATGAGGTTTTATATCAAGAATACCTTATTCTACTTATACCTTATTCTAGTTATACATTATTCTAGTTCATTTTGTTTGAGGTTTAATACCAAGAATACCTTATTCTAGTTCATTTTGTTTGAGGTTTAATATCAAGAATACCTTATTCTAGTTCATTTTGAATGAGGTTTTATATCAAGAATACCTTATTCTATTTATACCTTATTCTAGTTATACATTATTCTAGTTCATTTTGTTTGAGGTTTAATATCAAGAATACCTTATTCTAGTTCATTTTGAATAAAGTTTTATATTAAGAATATCTTATTCTACTTATACCTTATTCTACTTGTACCTTATTCTAGTTCATTTTGTGTGAGGTTTAATATCAAGAATTCCTTATTCTAGTTCATTTATTTTGTATGAGGTTTAATTTCAAGAATACCTTATTCTACTTCTTTTTGTGTGTGGTTTAATATCAAGAATACCTTATTCTAGTTCATTTTGTTTGAGGTTTAATATCAAGAATACCTTATTCTAGTTCATTTTGTTTGAGGTTTAATATCAAGAATACCTTATTCTACTTCATTTTATTTGAGGTTTAATATCAAGAATACCTTACTCTAGTTCATTTTGAATGAGGTTTTATATCAAGAATACTTTATTTTGCTTATACCTTATTCTAGTTATACCTTAGTCTAGTTCATTTTGTGTGAGGTTTAATATCAAGAATACCTTTTTCTAGTTCATTCATTTTGTATGAGGTTTAATTTCAAGAATACCTTATTCTACTTGATTTTGTATGAGGTTTAATATCAAGAATACCTTATTCTAGTTCATTTTGTTTGAGGTTTAATTTCAAGAATACCTTATTCTACTTCATTTTGTGTGAGGGGTAATATCAAGAATACCTTATTCTACTTCATTTTGTATGAGGTTTAATTTCAAGAATACCTTATTCTAGTTCATTTTGTTTGAGGTTTAATATCAAGAATACCTTATTCTACTTGATTTTGTGTGAGGTTTAATATCAAGAATACCTTATTCTACTTGATTTTGTGTGAGGTTTAATATGAAGAATACCTTATTCTACTTGATTTTGTATGAGGTTTAATTTCAAGAATACCTTGCTTTTTCTGCCATGAGTTATGGTTATTTTTTGACTCAGAATTATGTCCTTGCATCTGAACAGTTTTTTCTTCTTCAATGATACCATCATGGCAAGGTTATCTGTGTCTTCTAACTATATTTTTTTAGGGATTCTTTGGCATTCATAAAATGTATACAGATAGTGCATGTCATGATTTGAGTCATATGCTTTTGTTAGCTAACTGCCATCACAGAGAAAGTGTGTTAATTTTGTGTAGGTTTTATGTTTGTGGGCCAGAAAGCTAAAGATGTGTTAATGCTATTTCTAAACTCATTATTTATTACTTGCTCCCCTTACATTTCCAAGATTCTCACCAAATATGTTTGTGATGATATTATACTACCTTGAAATTATTGGTTACACATTGCTGCATTCATTATTCAAACTAGAAGGAAAAAAAAACACAACCCACATTGCTCAATCATAAGCAGTGGCATTGAAGTTGTGAGGAAGCCTTCAACAGAGAAATTCTAGGTATTTAGGATTGCAACAAATCCTCAGGAATGAAGGATAGTGTGATTTCTATGTCACAGTAGTGACTTTTATGCACACCATTAGGACTTTATACTTTATTGATTCCTGCACACCATTAGGATTTTATCCTTTGTTGATTCCTAGACACCATTAGGACTTTATCCTTTGTTGATTCCTGCTTCCTGCACACCATTAGGACTATCCTTTGTTGATTCCTGCACACTGTTAAGACTTTATACTTTATTGATTCCTGCACACCATTAGGACTTTATACTTTTGTGATTCCTGCACACCATTAGGACTTTATACTTTTGTGATTCCTGCACACCATTAGGACTTTATACTTTTGTGATTCCTGCACACCATTAGGACTTTATACTTTTGTGATTCCTGCACACCATTAGGACTTTATACTTTATTGATTCTTGCACAGCATTAGGACTTTATACTTTATTGATTCCTGCACACCATTAGGACTTTATCCTTTGTTGATTCCTGCACACCATTAGGACTTTATACTTTGTTGATTCTTGCACAGCATTAGGACTTTATACCCTATTGATTCCTGCACACATTAGGACTTTATCCTTTGTTGATTCCTGCACACCATTATGATTTTGGACTTTATGCCAGTATGCACACAATATTGACTCTTCTTCATACCATTATGACTCTAGTCTTTATTGACACTTGTGCATACTATTATGACTCAAGACTTTATTGATACATATGCATACCATTAAAGATCGCCCCAATGGCCTAGTGGTTAGAGCATTAGCCTTGGATGAGGAAGGTTGTTGGTTCATCTCCTGCAGAGCCATACCAAATACTTATACAGAATGGTACTAGGAGCTGCTTGCTTGGCAAAATTGGTACAAACAGTTGCCTTGCTTGATGCTCAGCATTAAGAGGTTAGTGTTAGGACAGGTCGGCCTGGTGTCAAGATAATGTGACTGGGTGGGACATCATAATACATGTCTGCGGCATGATGTCCCAGTGCTAGACATCACTATAAACTGTCACACTGCAGACATTGTAGCGATATGACTGAAATTCTGTTAAAGCTAAATCACCGGTTCAAACCCCCACACAAATAATACCGAAGACTTATTAAAATGGTACTAACAGCTGCTTTACTGTAACATCTATTTCAGTAAATCAATTGAGCTATAATAATAATGAGGACTTTGTATAATGCCTAACCTCGAGAAGTTCAAAGTGCTTTACAACATTAGAAAACACTTTTAACATAAAATATGTATATAATGATATGATTACCAAATACAAACACCATGAAATTAGAAGACATAAAACCTGCTAAAAATATTTTATTTAGGAAATATTGTTAGGTCTTTAAGTTTGTTCTTGCAGTCAAAATAGGTGAATTTAAAGAACACTGTTGAATGAGATCACTGTGTCTTTGTGTCTAAGTTCAGTGGGCAAGTTGTTCCATGTTGCTGGGCCCTGGTATGCAAAAGAATGTTTATTCCATATGACTTCATTTTCATAGAGTGTACAATTGTCAAAAGAAGAGTGTAAGTATTTTGATGGTGTATACACATGGGTGAGATCAGATAGGTATGTTGGACAGAAACAGAGCACTAAGAACAAATTTTGTGTTTGATTCTGGATTGAATGGATAGCTGTGTGGGTAGGGTACAGGGCATTGGGGAGGTGTGCTCTGATAGTGAGCAGCTGTGTTTTAAGTTTCTGGAGTTTTTGGAGTAGATATTGAGATGAACCAGACAGAATTGAGTTACAATAACCCAGTCTTGAAATGAACACACAAGGGCTTTAGTGGCATCAACTGAAAGATATTTGCGAATGGAGCTGATGCATCTCGGCACAAGATGTGCAGCCTTGCATATGTTGATGACATGTTGGTGCAGTATGAGAGTACTGTCCAGAGTAACACCTAGGTTTTGTGCTGACTGTATAAATTTAATGTTGGTGTTGCTGATATTTATTGTTTGAGGTAAAGGATGTGAATGAGAAAGTCTTTTTGTTGTGATCAGAATTGCCTCAGTTTTATCATCATTCATCTGCAGCTAGTTACATGTTATCCATGATTTCACATCAGAAATGCATTTCTCTACACCTTGGATGGTAGCATCAACTTCAGTTGGGTGGCAAGATTTGTATATTTGGGTGTCATCAGTTGACAATTGGTGAGACACTGGATGATGATCTATGACACTTGAGAGCAGCTGAGAGTATATAATGAAGAGAACAGGTTCAAGAACAGACCCGTATGGAACACAACAACATAGATCAACTGGGCTGGTGTGCATTCTGTTTGTGGACACAATTTGTGTCCTGTTGACCAAGTAGGACTTGAACCATAGTAAGGCTATATCATGAATGCCAAATACATACTGGAGATGGTGAAGTAATATATCATGGTCAATTGTATCAAATGTTGCATAAAATTGCTTACAATATGTGTGTAAGTGTGCATGCTGGTGTGAAAGTGTGTTGATGCAGAACTGTGGCCTATAATTCCTTAAAAATCATGTCAGGATTTTATGATAATGCCCTTTAGCCATATGCAACCTGTCATAATGCAGGTGCATTATGGGATTGTGTGCCATGCAATTAAATGGGTTTGATTTTGAAGGTTTATTCAATATTTTATGATAATGGTGTCCTTGAACATCTTTTTAAATGTTTCTGTTGAAGTTGAATTGTGAATGCATCTAGGGATGAACATGTACCATTCACCACAGCAAGGTCACTTTGACCTACTTTGATGGATTAGTCTGCATTGCATTAGAATACTGTCTTGTACTACAGGAGATAGAGTACTGTGAGAGTTTTTATGTATATTCAGTATGTATGACTAATTTTAAAACAACTCAAGGTTCATGTTGGGCCTCAGACTAATTGCTTCTGTCTGTTACTCAAATTCCTCTTTTCATGCCTTGTATGGGTGTGTGTATATATTTTGGATGGTACTGTGACATGACAAATCCTTGAAGAACCTAAGCTGACTGCATAAATTAATTCCCTTGCCAAGTCTATAAATATTTTAATGGTTATAGAGCTGTGAAAAGTTTCTAAGTAATGCCCCAGGAGTTTGTCTCCAGTGGGTAGTGAAATATCCTACCTCAGACTTCTAATGAAGCCTTTCCTTGCTGAAGAAGCATTTTAATGGTTTGGGATCTTCAAAGAACTCCAACATGTTTATCACCTGAATTGATAATTTTGTTAATTTAACTGCCGATGTACAGATTTATATACTTGCAACTCATTGAGATTATTCCACAGCAATAGGTTGTTGAAGCTGACAGCTGTTTTATATGATAAACAAAACAAAATCAAAAGCTATGCTTTTATGTTCTTAAGTCATGACAGGATCCTGTTTCCAGCAACTGAAGATCAATCAGTACAATAAACTCAGTATCTGATATCTGTCCATTAAATCAGTACAATAAACTCAATATCTGATATATGTCCATTAAATCAGTACAATAAACTCAATATCTGATATATGTCCATAAAATCAGTATAATAAACTCAATATCTGATATATGTCCTTAAAATCAGTACAATAAACTCAATATCTGATATCTGTCCATAAAATCAGTTCAATAAACTCAATATCTGATATCTGTCCATAAAATCAGTTCAATAAACTCAATATCTGATATATGTCCATAAAATCAGTACAATAAACTCAATATCTGATATCTGTCCATTAAATCAGTACAATAAACTCAATATTTGATATATGTCCATTAAATCAGTACAATAAACTCAATATCTGATATATGTCCATAAAATCAGTACAATAAACTCAATATCTGATACATGTTAAAAAATCAGTCCAATAAACTCAATATCTGATATATGTCCTTAAAATCAGTACAATAAACTCAATATATGATATCTGTCTATAAAATCAGTTCAATAAACTCAGTATCTGATATATGTCCATTAAATCAGTTCAATAAACTCAATATCTGATATATGTCCATTAAATCAGTACAATAAACTCAGTATCTGATATACAGTATGTCCATAAAATCAGTACAATAAACTCAATATCTGATATATGTCCATTAAATCAGTACAATAAACTCAATATCTGATATATGTCCATTAAATCAGTACAATAAACTCAATATCTGATATCTGTCCATTAAATCAGTACAGTAAACTCAATATCTGATATATATCCATTAAATCAGTACAATAAACTCAATATCTGATATATGTCCATAAAATCAGTCCAATAAACTCAATATCTGATATATGTCCATTAAATCAGTACAATAAACTCAATATCTGATATATATCCATTAAATCAGTACAATAAACTCAATATCTGATATATGTCCATAAAATCAGTCCAATAAACTCAATATCTGATATCTGTCCATAAAATCAGTACAATAAACTCAATATCTGATATCTGTCCATTAAATAAGAGTACAAGATATATGTAATGTTTCATAAGTTTGTGTAAATTTATAAGCAAGGAATTCAGTTATCAGGTCTAATTTGAATCCAGCTGAGAAAATTTTAGAGGTTTTATATTTATACAGACAACGCTTAGCAAGCTTTGACATTTACATTAATCCTGAAACATAACTGTGCTATATTGTTCTTTACATTAATTGTTTGCATTGAATTGAGACATTGTGTTCTTAGTTGGAATGGTTAAAAACCACTAAAATCCGTGTGCACATTTTCAGTGGAATTATTATGATTCAGAGTTGTGGATGAAATGAGATCATTTGATAAGTACACAAATGCCAATTTTTCATACATACCAATTCATGGTCCGTTGCCTAAAATATTTAATGTTTAATCACTGTTTACTAGCTTTTTGTCAGTATAGATCAATTTAAGTCAACATCTGCATCAATGAAGACTTGGTATGTACATTATATGTTTTCACAGATCTACATATTTCCTCTTGCCAATTTTTGTAGCAGCATAAGCTGAAATTGGTAGATTTTTTTTCATTCAGATGTATACCATACTTGACACACCTTGTTGTTTATATTGCATTGAGAGTTTCGAGAACATTCTGCAGAAAAACCGTCAGTTCAAAGCAATTATAACTAGATGATAATGGGCAGAAATGGATGTGAGCCAGGGCTGTAAGTGGCTGTACAACAGACCATCCTAGGCCATGACATTCTTTCATCTAATACCACAGGTTGGAAGATATTAGTGATGGGAATCGGTTAGAAATTCATAATCGATAATCGGTTCCCCTTAACCAACTGATCATCGATTATAATCGGTTACTAAGAGCAAATTTTAATTTTTGTTATACAGTTATATCTTTGATCAAGAGTTCCATATGTTTATAAATATACAGGTGTAATCTCTTTTAATGACATGCATACTTTAACCTGACAATAATATTATATTGTGTGTTATTTTTGTTCTACAACTTTGTTAAATGAACGCAACTTTTTATGGCTGATCAGGCAAATGTAACTGAAATACTGCTACAATCATCCAAAATTCTTTTGTTCATATGTGATGTGTTTATAATATAAAGTATAGAAGGACATGTTTTTGTTGTTTGTCATTGTTTATAAATACAACAAAAGATGTTTCAATTTAACTGAAACAAATCAACAAAATGTGTTTAAATTTCATAACTCAACAATTTAACAACTTGACCATGTAATAATGACTATATGTTACTAATTATGAATCATAAGGTTTCATATTTGTATTTGTGAAGGGAATTAATAAATTTCAGGTCAACTTTAGTGGCTGAGAGTTTTACTAACCTTTGTGCTTTGCATACACCTAAAAAGTAGTCTCCCTTTACACACAATCGATTATGGAGTTCACAATCGATTATCTGCTCAACTAACTAATGAGCGATTATAAACGATAATCGGAATAACACTAGAAGATATACTTACCCGGTATGTGTTGTTCTCTCTACAATGATGTAACTCATGTCTGATGTGTTTCCATGGGATGTTTGTAGTTATATTTTCAGTATTTTTAAAATAAAATAAAAAAAATTGCACAGGTTTTAGGTATCAGATGACATATTTCAGAGACTTTTTGTGATTTAATGCATTCAAAAAAATGTTATTGATTTGCCTTCCCCATACTTGTAAGTTTTGGTAGTAGTCATAACTAGTTAATTTTCAACAGATTCTCAAAACATTGACTATTATGTTAGTAAGGAAATAATGGATAATTTGCTGTGGTATATATTTATCTGTTGTTGTAGGGTTTTAACGCATTTTTCAGCACGCGATAGGCTATACATGACAGACATTATTAATGGTGGAGGAAGAACTCAGGAAAATCCCGAGAAAGAACCACCAACCCATGAGAAGCTACTGGCAAGCTTTCTCACATATCCACATTAGCCAAATCTGAGAGTTGAACCCATGCAGACAGAGTAGTGATGGCAGTGATCCATAACAGAGAGCGCTTTAGACCACTCGGCCACTCAGGGCCTTATATTCATCTGTCAGAGGACAAGTAAATGTTTTGGTCTAATCTTGCATTTTTATCTCTAATTGTTTTTGATGTCTAGTTAGTCCAAATGGTACCATTTAGATATTCATTATGCCTGCCACTGTGTCCATCTTAAAAATATGTTTTGACTACATGTATTTCTATTCAATGAATGGTCATATTATGATGGGATTTTCGCTGAAGGACTTCCTATGATGTTTAATTTGTAAAAAATGGTGATGTTTAATTTGTAATAAATGTTGCTATTGTACCTTTAATATGACAGCCACTTTTCTAAGATGGCTGGTCATGTCAACATTGTGTTTTCACCAGAAGTCAGTTTATGTCTAGTTGGAACTAAAATAGAAATGATGCCAGTCTGAATTTGAATATAACTGCCACGGCATCCATCTTTAAAATCTTATCATCTTTTCTCCTCCAAAGCATAAATATCATGTCAGCTTGGGGTTTTCCCCCAGGAAATCTTGTTATGCCTTGTTGGTCCTAAATTAAATTGGTGCAAATTTTATATCCAATATGTCCACTAAAGCAACCAGTTTAAAAATCACTGAAGAATGTCAAATTGGGTTTCAATACTCTGCAAGTAAATGGACAAAATGGTCTTTTCTTGATATCCTGGGCATTATTTTTGGCCAGTCGAGCATCAGTCCTTTAAAGGGACTTTAGTTTTTTCATTTTCACCAGTTTGATACCTACTCAGATGATGTCTGTGAAAGAATACTGCACTAGGAAAGGCTTTTAGCTGCCATTTTCTTGTCATGATATTGTTCAATGGTGGATGAAAGGCAGCAGTCAGATAAAACCTAGAACTAACCATCATTGTTAAAAGCATATCTGAAGCAAAATTTTTTCTGACTGAGAATAAGCGTTTTGGAAGAATTATTAATACTAATATGAAGTTTCCTTGATCTCTTTGCCTCCTTTTGAATGTGTTTTAATTATTATGCTTTTATTAAAGTAAACTTGTTCATCCTGTAAAACTAAATTTCATGGATTATTGATTATAACAAATTAAACAACAACAAAAAAAAGATATGCCTTGGTTTACTTGAAGTGGCTACTGCTTTTTGGAGTAGCAAATACTTTGTGTGACTGTGTGTATCTTTGTTTTACAAAACATTAAAGTATTTGTTCATATGTTTATAAAACTTGTGCTCTTAGTGATAGAGATACATGTAGTATGCATGGAGCCAGCTTATAAATTATTTGAAAAGTGAGAGTGGGGTTTAGAAAAATGAGAATGAAGTTATCATTGGAAGAAAGTTTCTTGCACAAAGATTTGCTGAACTTATTGTTATGTATATTTGATTTAATTTATATTTGATTGAATTTAATTGTTTGTCAGCTTTAATTTTTCAAACTCCATTACACGCTATTGTAATGTAACTTTTTATACTGGATTTGACATTGTCTAGTTCAGTTCTGTTTGATCTGTTTTCTTGTTAACAACTAATAATAGAAAATTTGTATCTAATGCTACCTAGTTCCTGACCTTGATTCAGAACTAGTAAGAGTTGAAGTAAAGAACTTATTTTTTCCCTTATATTCTTTCTCAGAGTAAGATTCATAAAATGAAATTGAGACCATACTTGGAGTACGTGACAAATAACATGTATCAGTTAGGTTTTTCCAGAGGATTGGCCCACATTCCTCTTCTGTTTTGCATTGTATCTAGATTTGTTATTGATATTTTGAGAAAGAATAGTCATTACTTGCCTTAACACTGGAGAAGTTAAAGTGTTTTATGTTGTGACCAGCTTTGGGGCGAACTATTTTGTTTTCTTCAAATTTTTGGATTCCAAGAGATTACTTTTCCCTGGAAATACTTGTGCTCTAAATTAATTCTTGGACACAGACAGTTAGTGAAATTTACACAGAATTAATACTGGAATAATATTATTTTCTGTGATTCAACAAAGAACTGTTAACACATCAGTATGATGCTGACCACAGCATATATCACCTTCCATTTTGGATTTCATATGGAATCAAACTGTTTTTATTACAGACTTTTTATTACTAGGCTTTCTATTTTTTAATTCTTGGATTATTTTTGGATTTGATTAGTAAAACTGTAAGTTCTTTTTCTCATTTTTACCTTGTTTATCTAGGGAAATAAATTATTCGTTAATCTTTACAAACCTTGTTGTCTTCACTCTTTTCTTGTTACTGTTTGAAAGAGCCTCAATACGTAACATTATTTATAAGTAAGGGAGTGGTTTATCAGCTGATAAGGTATTATTACTGAAAAACCATAGATGAATGGATGCAAAATTTTGAACTTCAAAGCAATTAGCATTGTATAACTATAGCATGAGAAGATACAATTTCATTGCAGGTGTTTTATTAATCTCTCAACTTTTTAAATCTAGGGTCATGACCATACTGTATTCATGTAAATTGTTGGAATGTTTAAGAAGGTATGGAATAGATTGAAGATGTCTCTGTGTATATCTTATTCATTCACTTTGAAAAATATTTAAAATGCTAAGACAGAATGGTCTGAGAAGCAGAGAAGCTTTTTAAAAAAATGCTGAAGATCTTTGTCTTTGGGTTGTATGCCATAATGCAGGATGTAAGAGGGTTTTGTTGGATGGAATTGCCTTATTAAATCATTGCTTGGTACTACCAATTAATCTTTTGAAAATCAAGTACACTTAATGTTAGAATCAGCCTGCATAATGTTTGTCAATAGAACACTGATTGTAATGGAAGATATATGTTTTTGTTGGAATGATTATTTTTCTTTAGCTTTTATGTAATATTTATATACTGGTCAAAGAGCTTACTTCATGGGCCTGTATCCATTATCTGGTGCTTGACATCTTTCTGGCATTAATTGTCCATTAGCATTTGTTTGTTATCACTACAGCTAATAAACCACTTTGAGGAAAGTTGTAAAACTTGGCATTGTTTAATCCTGAAGTCTGTCCAGTTGATACTAAATGAAAATCACACCCTTTGAACTTCAAAGCCACCACAGAACCCACCTGGAAAACCTCATTATCACTACTCCTTTCACATAGTCATATCCAGTACATGAGATTTTCACTGAAAGACTTAATTATGGCTGCCTCATTGGCCATCTTCAAAATCTGGTTATCACTACTTATTACAGATCTTCTTACTGAAAAGAATTTTGATTAAAGTAAAAGACAGTTGGTCCAAAGTAAAAGATGTGCCACTCTGACATCCAACAGTGTTACAATGGTGTCATCTTGAAAATCTTGTTGCTCTTTATCAGGCTGTGCTTCAGAGTTTTCAAAAAAAATTAATTTCTGACACATATGCTGTCTTCTTGAGGTTAAATTTTTACAATGAAAACTGCTGAAAATGTTATTTATTTATCTTGTGAAATAAAACAAAATTCTTTTAGTACAGCTGGTGATTTATTTATCACCAATTTCAGTTCAGCATGTGGAAAATTGCTTCAGAAAGATACAAATTTTGTTTTGGCATTTTTGAATATTTTTGCTCTTTCTAACAGTTCTGACAAAAATTATCAATCACTTACACTTATCTGGAAATAAACTGTTATGTAGATGAAATCGGAAATAATCCTGACTGTCTAAATTGTTTAAATGTTGTCAAAAAACTTTGGTACATAATTTAACTTTCTAAACCTGGGTGTTCACTCGAAGTACATACTTTTGCATTCAAATCCTGTGGTAATTGTACTGAGGTAGATTCCTGTAGCATCTGGCACACAAGGAATGCTTAAATAAAAGTGATTCATGCCAGCATTCCTCTTTAAATAACGTGATCCCATAATGCACCAATGTCTGGACTGACTTTTTCTTTTAGAAATTCAGCACTGCAAAATGTGAATCTGGTGGGGAACCATACTGGTCCTAAAGGCAGGGTGTATTCTAGAACCACAAATTTAAGGGGCAGGGTTAGGGTCCTGATGCTACATGTACTTCTAAGGAAGGTCATGTTAGCATGGAATTAAACATGGGATGGGCTTCTTTTACTGTCTCATTGATCCCAAACTAAAAATTGTACATATCAGACCTTGAATATGACCACCATGGTAGCCATCTTGAAATTCATCTAATCAATACTCTTAATCAACATGGTGTTTTCACCAAAGGAACTTTTCATAATGTTTAGTTGTCTTAGAAATAATCCTGATCTGACATCCAGTATGGCCACCATAGCAGCCACATTAAAAGTCTTGTTACTGCTATAATTCTTAAATGGAATGTTATATTCACTTGGGGTTTTCACCAGAAGACTTCTTATTATATCTAGTTGGTCCTAAATAAAATTGGTACTAATTTTTCATTTCCACCATGGTGGTTATCCTGATAATCTTGTAATCAGTATTCCTACTGAGTGGATGACCATATTGACATAGGGTTTTCACCAAAAGACTTCTGATGATGTCCGGTTGGTGCTAAATGAAAATGGTACCAGTATGAATTCCAGTATTGAAACCACATTGGCTAGCTTGAAAACTCTGTTTTCACCAAAGATTTCTGTGTTATGTCTCTGTGGTCTTCAACTGAGTAACAGAAAAGAGTCAAAGCCAACAGCTTTTGTGAAATTCAACAGATAATTTACTTCCCTTGAATACAAAATGAAAATTTAAGTGAACTTACAGTATTGTGAATTAAATGTAAAATATTCATGTAAGGTTCTATCACAAGTTCAAAAGATAGAGTATTCCAAATGAATTCCAGTGGTGTTCCAAACGAATTCCAATCTTGAAAGTGCTGATGTACCAGTAGGCTGAAATGAATGTGATGTGCTAATAGTCTTGATGCATTACAATGATATAATCCAAATTGCTCTAAATGAAGTCCCATTGATCACAGAATAGTGATTTATTCCAGTATTATTAACAAGTACTTTGTAATTCTAACAAATAATTTAAATCAAAGATTCCTCTCAATTAAATCTGAACACAGAACTGAAGTTAAAAATAGAACTGAATAATTATATTAAAAACAACTTTAACATTAAAAACTAAGACACAATCGAGATGAGGTCATTTTCTCTATCAAATTCATAAGCAAAAGATCACTTCTTGAAACCTCCAAGGTCAAAAGGCAACATAAATACATTGACCTACAAGTAATAATTATTTTAATACACAATGTATATAATCTACAATCATAGACCAAATATTAACAATATAATATTTTACTTATAAAAAAAGACAATAGTTAGGTAGCCCTAAACTCCTGCTCTCAATTACAAAGGTCAATGACACAATATAAATTAAATACACATAACACCTGGAATTTTTTTTCAGACATTAGAACATTGATCCATTTGAGGCATTCTTTCTCCATTTTGAAAATGTTGTTGTGGTTACTTTCTCCGAATGTATATATATATATTGACATAAGTATTTCAGGTTATAGTACAAAAGTGGCAGCCATGACACACATTTTGAAATTCTTATTGTCAGTTTCTTTCTGATGGACAGACACAGTGATGTGATTTTAACTAAAATATTTTTAATGTATAATTGCCCAAAATTAAAATATTCCGGTTGATTAGAACTCAGATGTGGACATCATCCATGATTGCCATCATGAAGACATTGTTTTACCTTTCTCTCTTCATGAATTGAGGGTCATACGGGTTTTTAACTTAATGTCTTCTTAAAGTCTGTGCTAAATGAAAATGATGATCATACATCCAGTATGATGGCAATCTAAATATCTTGAATGATGCCAATTTTGTAACTTATCAGTAATTTTTTTTCTTTTAATAATTTTTTTTTAATGATTATTGATTAAACCAAACTTTCCAGATGGGTATATACAGTTAGGTTCAGTGTTCTTCAGTCCATATTAGGTTTAAGATCATAGGCCACCTCAGTGGCAATGTTGAAAATCTTGTTATTGCTTCTACTCTACGAGCAGAAAGCCATATTTGTCATTGGGTCACTTCTTTTGATGTCTGGTAAATAATAAAAGAAAATGGTGCCAATCTAATGTCCAATATAGCTGCCATCTTGAAAGTTTTATTATGGAATTTTTTTATGAATGAATTTATTGTTAAATCAACATGGGGTTCCGTTGAAATACGTCAAATGATGTCTAGTTGGTCCTAATGGTGCTGATCCGACATCCGATATGGCCAGCATGGTAGCCATCTTGAAAATCTTGTTATCATTACTCGTTCTAATGGATGTTCATATCAACATGTAGGTTTCACTGAATGACTTAAAATGATGTCTGGTTGGTTTAATTGAAAATGGTGCTAATATTCAGTCCAGTATGGCCACCAATGCAGCCATGCTAAAAATCTTGCACATTTGAAAGTTTTTATGCTTTGGTCATGTGACTTTACTAAATTGTCTCTGGATTATATACCATTTGCTTGCTTTTTGTCTAACAGAGTGTTAAATGAAATGATTTGGAAAAACAACATAACTGGTGATTTTAAATCGTCTTACCTGTTATATGTAGGTACTTGCTTTCTAAGTGTATGCGACAGTCACATGAGAAATATATGGTTGCTTGAGTCAGGTCACATGACAAAGTAAGACTTTAAAATATGTGAATGAGTGAAAGTCACATTTGATTGGTTGCTAGATCTGAAGGAACAATTGGATGTAGCCATGAAATTTGAAATAGTAACTGGAGGTGCGGCTGTGTTTATTCCATGTGAATTTGCAAGTTTATTAAAAAGGATTTTTTCTAGTAGTATTCTGAATATATTGTTTAAAGGCCCCTTTAGTCAACTATAACTTAAAAGCCATGAGAAATACCAGTAAATGTTTAAATTGTAAACTGATGTGTTGTAGACAGATCCATTTGCATCAATTGTTTGATTTTATGAAGAGGAGAAACAAATCCTAAACCACTCATTTGCATCAGTACAGGTTTGGGGACTGATTTATCAGACTAATGTTTTATCTTCCTCCCAGGTATTGTGGAATCACATGTATTTTTAACATGACTTCTGCATTTTAGGGGCCACAAGTGGCGACCTCTGCATTTTAAGCCACATTTGGGATGGGATTATTAGATAAAGAAAACTTGCTGTAATTTAATGCTGAAACACCTAAGCAATAATTCTGCAATTGTGCAAATATACTTTGTCTACATTCCTAGCACAACAGCTAGAATCTCACCATCTGGCTCCATGACTCTTTGAATTATCCCTTAAGATAGGATATAAACAAAATGATTTACTGCTGCATTTTAGTAATTTCTTTATATTGGCCTTCATTTGCTATGTTTTATATTGTATTTTATTGCTGCTATGATCTTTGGGAAAGGCGTTTTAGGATGTTTAACATTGTTTTAGAGAGATAAAGGAATTATTTACCACTATTATCCTTATAGTTTCTACCATCAAAGATTTTATCTTAATTGTTTTCATAATGCTAATTGGTTCAAGATGACAGTTATGCTTGCATGCAAACATGATATCCCATTTCTGTTTCTTATATAGGTTATACATATTCTACTATTGCCCTGACTCAAGGATTTTGGTCTGACAGTGATTTCATTGAGCCAACTAGTTTCCTTCAGGATATTTTTCTTATTCCAGGGCCATCCAATAATAGATTTTGAGAACATTTGAAATGGGATAAAATCAATTTTTTTGTGACAAAACTTGATCAGTGGACATGATAGACTTGTCCATTTGGCAGTAGTTTAAACTCATTGCTGTTAGTATTTTTGGCAGCAGTAAAAGTAACAAGAAAATTTTAATAAAAACGAGCTGTTACTCTCTAATATTCTATTAACATGTTTTTAAAGGACCATTAGGAACCATAAAAGAAATGTCTATTAGAGACATATGCCCTTTATTTGGAGGTTACAGTTTTGAAAGATGAGTTTTTAAATGTTCTTTAAAATCCATGTGGTCTTTATCTAAAGGTGTCCACTAAAACCAGGTTTTAATTATGTTGACTTTATTGGCTTTAGAGGCTTTGATTGCTTTTTAAAGGTGGCCTCTCTAACAAGAGTGATAATATATACATAATATCTGAACATTTGATTTAACAGTGCTTTTGTAACAGTTATATTTCATCGTTAAGTTTTTCATTCTTTGTTTTGAATACATTAGATAAATAGCTGTGTAATGGTGCAAACTTTTGTCGATGTTTTGTGGCAGCATATTTTGTCATGGTCAGCATGTCACATGACCATTTTCTTTGATGCTTGGGCTAGTATCGCAATAAATTGCTGCCTGCAAAGGATGGGATATGCCCTGTGTGTTGGATTTTAATTAAGACATGCTAAGATAGCAGTCGGACAGAGATATAGTGACATAGGGTCAAGTATAGGGACGTGACAAAGTTTAGACACGCCAGAGACAAATTTTGGGAGGTCTTGGGTCATGTGAAATAGGTGTCATAAAATTATATTTTTTAGAATAGCTAACAATGAACGTGGACTGGAGAGATTTATTCTGACTTCGATGGGCGTTTTAAAATTTTGGCAGTGAGAGAAATTATCCTGATTGGCTAAGCTAAATGACTGGGTGTGTTTCCCAGATGAAAGTAAAAAATGTAAGTAATTTCCCTTGCAGAGTTTGGCAGTCCAAGTGTTTCAGCCAAAAGGGAAATCTGAGGGACTCCAAGGAATTTAACATGTAATTTTTTTGTTAAATAAATTTTGCAAAGGATGGAGGTCTGGAAAAATTTGAGAGGCACTGAACCAGAGAGAGATTCAGCTGAAAGGGGGAAAAGGCAAAGAAATAAGCTCCATAACATTTTGTTAGAAAATTGATGACCCAAAGAGGTTGGAGAGAGAGAGAGAGACACAGAGAGAGAACAACAATATATGACAATTCTGATTATTCCATCAGTGAGTTGGAAAGGGTCGGAAGGGACCAGGTTTTACTCATGGTCCAGCAATTTGAATTCAGTCATTAACTTGATTGTATAAGGAAATTTGTTTTATTGGAATAACAGAATGGCTGATTGCATTTTGCATAAACATTGTAATTCTATTTCTAGCAGAAAATGTATCATTCAAATGTCATGTTCAGTTTCAATTTGTGTATGCAATTGACTACATTATTGTTTTACATACTGAGGCTCATGTTGTTCTATTTTATATCTTTCTTTAGATCTCTTTCGATCCATCCATTAATTTCATATATTTTTTTATTAATTACTCCGTCTGGGCAATAACACGATGGTCAGTCATCCCCTAGACAACAATGACCAAAGCACCATAATAGGATTGTATAATATCACCCTCTGACAACATGCATGGTGTAGTCATTTCATAGGGTTTTGATATTTGCAATGAAGCAGTCTTCTGTGACAATTAAACAACCATGAAAATTCAATAACATTTAATATTGAACCAGTGCATACAGTTTCATGAAATGCAAAAGTGCTAAAGCTTTTTGTATACAAAAAATTGTGACAGTAGAATGTTTTATGAAACCTAGGCAGACCATCTGTGATCAAGATCTTGGACTAAATTCTATGTGATAAATCAAATGAGACAGACATCTGGTATTCCGACATTAAAGTATTTCATCAGACTTAGAAGTATTTTACACCAAGGGCTTAAAAAACCACAACAGACATTCATTTCTTAATGTCAAGAACACTTTAAACTTTGTAACGAACAAACATGTTTTTGTACACTTCTAATCTGACTGCTTCTTTATGTTGTGGTGTCAACAGCTCATTGCATTTTCAAAAATGTGTGTGTGCATGCATGTGTGTACTTATGTAGATAGGTACATATGTATGTACATGTGTGTGTGTGGGTATATATATATATATATATATATATATATATATATATATATATATATATATATATATATATATATATATATATGTGTGTGTGTGTGTGTGTGTGTGTGTGTGTGTGTCTTGTCTGTCTGTTTATGCATGGGTTTAATGGCAAGTCAGCTCAATCTTAGCAATCGTAAAACTTAGTTGCAAAAACTGTAAACATAAAAATGCAAGATGCAAAATCCAAGGAAACATAACATTTAGTCCTTCAGTATCAAAGATGGCAAGTAGAGATATTAAAATCATTTAAAAGGTAAGCAAATAAAAAAAAAACAAAGATAAAAAAGTTTTAAACGCAAACAGATGGCAGTGTTTTAGAGAAAATTTCTGCTAACTTAGGTGAGAATTCAACATGTGGACATTTACGATATACAATTAAAAATGTATAGGCTTGTGAATAAAAAAAAAAATTATTTATGTATGAAGCATGTAATGAAATTTCTAGTTTTTATTTCAGAGATCTCCTTGCCAAAATTTTCATCTATTTATATCATGCCATTAAAGTTAATACATGTACTGTTAAATTTGAAGTGAACTTTTCTTGGCCAAAAGTCATTATTGATATAATGCCAAGATGAAGAATAAATGAATGAATAAATTGACTGAAAAGGAATATGTACCATATTTGACATAATATTCTCTCTGTGCTTACTAATTATTATTTGGGTTAAACTTCAGTTTAGTAATTGCAGTCTGATATGTCAAAAATGATATACCCATCTTTATATATGAACATGATGTTGACTTGTATTCCAATATGGCTGCCATGGTAGCCATCTTGAAAATGCTTCACTGCTCCTTCTGAATGCATGATCATATCAACATGGAGTTTTCACTAAAAGACTTCTTATGATGTCTAGTTCCAACATGTCCACCATAGTGCCATCTTGAAAATCTTTTTTTAGCTTGTCAGCATGGGATTTTCACTAAAAGATTTATTATTGTTTGTTGATCTTATTTTGAAATGGTGCTGATATGACAGCCAATATGTGACCAGGTAAAGAGGAAGTCATCAAAAGAAGTTTTGTGGTGTCTACTTGGGCCTAAATGAAAATGTCTAACATTCCTCCATATGGCTATGGTGGCCATCTTGAAAATATTGTTATTCCAACTCCCAAATTATGGCTAGATCAATATGGGATTTTCACCAATAGACTTCTTATGATACATGTACCTGTTTGGTCCTAAATGAAAATGGTGCCAGTCGTACTCTCAGTATGGTTGCCTCCAAGGCTGTCATGAAGATCATGTCCCCCAGAATGGATTATCATTATGACAATGGGTTTTAACCAAAAGAATTCTAATTCTGTCTACTTTGTCCTAAATGAAAATGGTGTCAATCTGACATCCAATATTTCCACCACAGCAGCAGATGTGAAAATATTGCCATCATTAAACATTATCAAGGATGGTTTCAATATTAAGCAGATTAACAAAGATGTGTACACACCTACAAACAGTGTAGAAGAAGGTTAACAAAGATGTGTACACACCTACAAACAGTGTAGAAGAAGGTTAACAAAGATGTGTACACACCTACAAACAGTGTAGAAGAAGGTTAACAAAGATGTGTACACACCTACAAACAGTGTAGAAGAAGGTTAACAAAGATGTGTACACACCTACAAACAGTGTAGAAGAAGGTTAACAAAGATGTGTACACACCTACAAACAGTGTAGAACAAGGTTAACAAAGATGTGTACACACCTACAAACAGTGTAGAACAAGATTAACAAAGATGTGTACACACCTACAAACAGTGTAGAACAAGATTAACAAAGATGTGTACACACCTACAAACAGTGTAGAACAAGATTAACAAAGATGTGTACACACCTACAAACAGTGTAGAACAAGATTAACAAAGATGTGTACACACCTACAAACAGTGTAGAACAAGATTAACAAAGATGTGTACACACCTACAAACAGTGTAGAACAAGATTAACAAAGATGTGTACACACCTACAAACAGTGTAGAACAAGATTAACAAAGATGTGTACACACCTACAAACAGTGTAGAACAAGATTAACAAAGATGTGTACACACCTACAAACAGTGTAGAAGAAGATTTAACATAATGATGTGTACCCATCTATAAACAGTGTAGAACAAGATCTATGATAAAAAAAATTTGGTTATGGGTTAGAGTTGTTATTTATACTGTTCACTTGAATTCACAAATGGAACACATAGCTAGCTGAAGACCCTGAACTGTTGGTGCTCTATAATATGCCCATGTAGTCTGCATTGGTGTGTGTGTTTGTGTCTGTGTGTGTGTTTTTTTTATATGTATATAATTGTGTGTGTGTGTGTGTGTATGTGTGTGTGTGTGTGTGTGTGTTGCATTACAGCAAGCAAATAATGGATAATCAGGTGGAAGTCTTGCATATAATTAAGACAAAAGTAGAAATACATAATGTATTGGCAAGCTTTTGTGATAGATTAGATGTAGATTTTGTTTGTCATCAGATGAAGAACTCTATGTTGGCCAATCAGGATAAAGAACTGTTGTAAGTTTTTCAAAATAAACTTCAGAAGACATTAAACTGTAAGTGTTTACATGATAAAGACATTAGGAAAGATTATTAGCACATGTGGGTAGATATTTTTTCATTTATTTACCAGATATTCTTGCTTATATGTCAAGTCCATCTGCAAGCAGCCATCGTTGAATTCACGAACATATCTGTGTATATGTTAATCTTGTTCTATACTGTTTGTAGGTGTGTACACATCTTTTTTAATCTTCTTCTACACTGTTTGTAGTTATGTGTGTATGCAGTTTGTTAGGAGTAATAGGTTGAACAAAAAGCATAGACCCAGAATATTATATATTATGGTATATATATATATATATATATATATATATATATATATATATATATATATATATATATATATATATATATATATATATATATATATATATATATTATGGTATATGTTGCAATGACAGATTAGGGCCTGTGTTTGGAGTTGGATTTGAATAACAAGCATGTATAGACAGTAATGTCTTTGAAAAAGAATAAAATTCTTAAAAAGTTTAATGTTAAAGTCAAAAGAGGAAGCAAGGAAATATGTTTGCAGGCCTCCTGCAAATTGAAGGTTGAACATGGTTTCAAAGGGGTCAAGATTGTTTGAAGGTATTTTATATTTAGTTAGAATCATTGAGTTAAATTAAGAATTAATTATTTCCAGATGATTGGCATTATTTCAGTAACTATGAATAAGAAAAACACCACTGTACAGACCATGCAAACCAAAACTAAATGGTCTTCTAATATCAGGATAATGCTTTTGCACAATCTGTTTGTTAAAACCACTTTAGTGGAAAATTTACATAGCAACCAATTTGGCATCTCTGAATCCATCTTTTTGTCAGCATACTGCTGTTCAAAGATCTGTTTGTCAAGCCCACCATAGCAGATACTTAGCAGTCACTTTGGCATCTGTGTGTGTCTCCATCAATTTGTTGAAGCCACCTTGGGTGAAGTTTGATGTAGCAATCATTTTGGCATCTTTGAATCCATCTATTTGTCAAGCCCACTTTGGCAGAAGCTTGAAACAGCAGCCACTTTGTCCTCTGTGTTTATCTCCATCTATTTTTCAAGCCCACATTTGGTGGAACTAATCAAGCAGATTAGTGAAAATTCATAAAGTTTTAACGTACAGAAGCACATCACAGGTTATTTTTGAGGGTATAATAAAGAAATCAGCCATTACAGTTTAGGATTCAAAAAGGACGTCAAAAGACAATTTACAGAACAGTTATAAACATTTTAATTCTGGTTCTTTTTCAGAGAACCCATTTTCAAGCAATTTGTATGCATCCATCTTAAGTTGGGCATCTTATGTTACTGTATTTTTCATCTGTTAATTAATGTTTGCTTCTCTGACCTATAACTTTTTGTATGCCTGCCATAAGGCGAAGTTATTAATGACGTCTCTCTATCCATTACCAGTATGGCTTTTGCATATTAATTCCACTTTTGTGGATGGCATTCACATAGGGTAAGGAAGATAGCTATAAAAGTTGTTGTCAAAAGGTCAAAGATCAAGGTCACTTTGAAAGAAGAAAAATGGTGTCAAGACATAAAACTTGAGCTGTCAACCATCCATAGTTACCAGACTTTGTGGATGACTTGCACAAACAGTAAAGAAGAAGTCTGCCAGTATTGTGGTCAAAGGTGAAGGTGAAGGTTAAAGGTCACTGACTGAAAGAAGAAATATGATTTCTGCACACAAAAAAATCTGAATTCTCTACCATCTCATATTATCCTGGAGAGCTATGGTATTGTGGCTGTTAAAGTTAGCAATCGGCAAATAAACAAATAAAGACACTAACCTTTATGATGCTTTGTATGTATATTTATTATTCTTTGCCATATGATTGTGGGAATTGTTTGATAAACAGATGCCATTTTAGATTCCAGATTATGCAAAGATAGTTACATTGATATTGTGGCAATCTCGAATAAGTATTTATACAATGGTACTTGCCCTAATGTTGGAAAATTGATATATATGTGCACAGATTTAAATCAACAGATGCTACTTCCATGGGCTTTGCTCTGTCATCGTTGTACTCCAACAGCAGAAAACTTGTGTGAGAGAACTATAAAAATGCATATGAAATCATTAGTGAGAGGGGAGTGGGACAGTATCAGTAAGATTGGATCCACCATATACATAATGACCACAGACTGTTTAAACATCTCCAGGTGTTCCAATGAAAAGTAAAATTTCATGTACAATACAACACCTGTCAATAGCAAAAGCATTTAAGTACTTAACATTTTGCACTCTTGTATGCTACCACAGATTTGATCTCTTCACTTCTTGACAAATATGTAATCATGTGATCTAAATCTTGTATAACATCATTTGACAGCAGACAACAAAATGGTTATCTGATTTGTTATAGTACTATTGTTTTCAAGAAGATATAGATTGTGTTTGAGAACATGAGGTTCGGCCATGCTTGGAAACTGTGATTATTCATGGGGGCATTTTTATAATAGTGTACTGCCAGCAATCCCCCGAAATGAAAAGAAAAGAGGTGATGCAGAACTAGCAACTTATGGTCATCCAGTGTGTATAAGATAAACTTACAATGGCACTATGTAGAAAAATACTGAAAACTTTGAATACCATGATACCATATCATAGAAAGAAAGTATACATTGTCGATGGATGACACTTAAGGTAAGAAAGAACCCTACTGATTTCCAGGTCAAAACGTCAAAAATAAAGAATACTGCGACTGAAAGATGATAAATTGTTTTCTAAAGAATAAAATTTTACATCACATATTGGGACTACATTTTGTGGATGGTTTGCATATTGGTAAAGAAACAAGCTCATTGATATTGAGGTCAAAAGTCATTTGAAAATGACTTACATTTTTAGGTACCGGTAGTAAGAAAGAATCTATAGATATTGTGGTAAAACAGCCAAGATTGATTGTCACTTTGACTGAAGGAAGAAAGCTGTTTCTGGAAAACTTAATTAATACCTTGACCAGTTTTAAGAAATATTGTACTAAAGGTATGGAAGAAGCCTATTGATTTCAGGGTCAAAAACCAAGGTCATTGTGGCATAAAGAATAATGGAGTTCTTCAGAAAATGTTTGTTCTAGAGCAAGTTCCTTTTCCAAACTTTGTGGATCACTTAAACTTGAGGTAATTAAAAAAAAATCAGATTTTTGGAGTCTAAAGGTTAGAGGTTATGGTTATGATAAGTCTAAAGGTTAGAGGTTATGGTTATGATAAGTCTAAAAAGAAAATAGTGGTTTAGTTCAGAACCAATGGTGAAGATGATGAAGACCCCTGGGTCAATATTAATCTTCCAGGTCAACCATACTGGACTAATACAGAAAGGGTTCAAAGTGCCATTCTAGTACATACAAAGAGGACCTAACCGCTCCGATGGCCTGGTGGTTAGAGTGTCCACAGCAGAAGCAAAAGGTCGTGGGTTCGATCCCAGGCCGAGTCATACCAAAGACTTACAAAAATGGTACTAACAGCTGCCTCGCTTGATGCTCAGGATTAAGAGGTTAGTGTTAGCACTGGTCGGCCTGGTGTCAGGATAATGTGACTGGGTGGGACATCATGCTACATGTCTGCAGCATGATGCCCCAGTGCTAGACATCACCATAAACTTCCTCACTGCAGACATCGTAGCGATATGAGACAGATATGACTAAAAAATTGTTAAAGCTACGTAAAAAATCCTAATCAAACAAACAAAGAGGACTAGTAAGAAAGGGTGAGAATAAGTGCCATTCATGTTATTATTGTTGATATGGGGAGATTTGTATCAAACCTTTCCTAGGTATATGTTAGGTGATTGTGTGTCCTGGAGTACCAATTTTCATAGCTAATGTTTGCTGAAAATTGACATTTAATTTTAAGAAAATTGTTTTTGCATAAGCAATAACAATTGATGCTTATGAAATAAAGGAATTCACAAAAATCCTTTCGGTGATTTCTCCAGGATGATTGAATACATCAGATAAGGCTGGTTTTTATTCTAATTTTGCTGTTAATTTACTCATGCCAAGACATTGCTTATATAACTGCTAATAAACTTAACAAATTCATAACAACTGAAATGGCATTTGGAGAAAGCATTGTCTGCTAATGTTGGGTTTTTCAGTACTTTTAATCCAGCTGTTGTTGTAATGACAACAGCTGGACTCAGCATAAGAAAGAAAAACACCATGATAGCTGAGTAAAATAGCACATGTATCAGATTTTTTTTCTTTAGTCATATTTTGTGATGGGAACTGATGTAGACCAGCCAGGTTGACTGCCTGTGTCCTTGGGAGAGGCACTTGGCTCCCATTTTCCTTGGCATGATGCAGATGATGTTGTGTTGAAAGTGCCATTGTAAACAACCAAGCAACATCTGTAGTGATGTACCATATGTGACTGCATATTTTATGATCTTGTGCAGAAACTTTAATTGCCAATGCTGGCATTCATATGGGATGCATTGTTGAATAAAACATATTTGTTGGAAAGACAGGCTTTCACTTTGGTATTACAGTCGACTCCGGTTAACTGCACACCCTCAGGCCCGTCACGAGACCGTGCAGTTAACCGGAGTGTGCAGTTAACCGGAGTACGGTACAGTACATTTTTAAGCATTGGGAAAAATCGGGACGGGCATGATTAATTGCAGTTATCCGGAGTGTGCAGTTAACCGATGTGCAGTTAAGTGGAGTCGACTGTACATGTATTATCAACTTGTTCTTTGCTTATTTATTGGGCATACAGTCGGTCCAGCTTCAGATATAGACCATAATCGGCCATCTTAATATCCTGGTAGATCAGAGTCTTTATTGTACTGACTACTCTTATCAAACCACATAGACCCAGATTTGCTAGCACATTATGTGATGGCAAATCTTGGTCTGCATTTTGGAATTGGATTGACTCATTAGTTAGTATATATGGTATTTGGTTAACTATTTAGAAGTCTGTAGAAAGCACCACTAAGATGGGTTCATGTATAAGATGTCATGGTTTACCATTCTTATCCTGATTTCTCTAAGAAAACAATGCACTCGATCACATCATTCATGTTTGTGTCCTTTATTTGACCTTTTTTTTAAAAAGTATATATATTTGTATTCACCAGATGTAATTTGGAAAGTTTGTTATGAAACTGTTTTCAAACATAACAGTAATCACATATTTTTCAGACATAGTATTTAAATATTTTTCAAATATTTTATGTTCAGAGGAGTTTTAACTTTCTTTAAGTTGATAATGGTGAACGATGGGGGGGGGGGAGTTAGTAAAATAATTATTGCCTAAGAATGTCAGTGCTTTGCAGCAATATTTGGTTTGAAAATGAAGTTAGCCTGTACATACAATACCATGCATGTTTTTCAGCCCAAACTTTCCTGGTGCTTGTTCATGCAATGATTTCAGAAATTCAAAGCATGGATTTACAAGGAACCTTGAATGATTGGGCAGACGGCTAAGGAATTTTTGTTGCCTATTTTCTCTTCTAATAGATTACTTAAATTTTCTGCTCAAGTCTAAAATAATTGAATAGTGGTATTAACAGAATTCATCTGGTTCTCTCTGCTACAGATGCTAAATACATTAATTAAAGTTTCATATCTTTACTCTCAGTTAAAAGATATTCAAGCTCAGTACAATTTGTATTTTAAAAAAAGATTTACAAAAAGAATAATTTTTTTGTGTCAAAGGTTTTAAGTTTCAATGGTGTCCTGAATCATAATATTGTTACAACTAATTAAAACTGTAGACTAAAGAAATATGGCCTCCACCGTATGACATTATATTCATAATGACCATTAACATTTACGAATCGATTTAATTAATGTATTGATGTATGTCATTCAGGCTCGAACACGTGCCAATACCTATGGACCACTGACCAGTACTTTGGCTGGTAAAGGTGTTTGGCGTAACATGATTCACATGTGATCTTTAAGTTGTCAGACATTAAGGCCTAATGGCTGTCACTTTGAATCAGATAAAAAACATACTGTCATAACTTGATATTTTTCACCAATTTTCAGTGTGCACTAAAGTCTTAACACTAATTCAAATGGTTTATGTGATTTTATATGAGTATGTGTGTGTGATTTGGATTTTTAACATAGCTTTAACAATTTTACACTCATATCACTATGAGTTCTGCAGTGTGGCAGATTGTTATTGATATATAGCACTGGGATATTATCATGCCTCAGACATGTAGCATCATGTCCCACCCAAACACATTATTCTGACATCAACCTGACCAGTCCTAACACTAATCTCTTAATGCTGAGCACCAATTGGGGCAGCTGCTACTACCAACATTACCTCTAAGCGAATGGTAGATATGCGCACAGTGCTCGTTGCATTGTGCAAGCATTACGGAGGCGAGCAAAATTTTACGTTGGATTGAGCAAAATTTAACGTTGGATTGACAGTTAAGCTGCATGGGGATGCCTGAGCAGGGCGCACACAGCTTAGAGAGAACGTTGGCTAATACCACCATTTTTATAAGTCTTTGGTATAACTCAGCCCGAGTTCGAACCTACATCCTCCCACAAATGAGGCAGATGATCAAACAATTTTATATGTAATATGCTAATGAGATGGGGTCGTTATCTTTGCTTCAGAGATATGTCTCTTTCTGCCTACTGCTGACCATGTCACTAGATTGTAGGTCAATTCCCACCTAATGTTGACCATGTAGATCAATTCCCACCATATGTTGATCATGACAATAGCATGTTGGGTAATGTTGACCATGACACTAGCATGTAGGTCAATGACCACCACGTGTTGATCATGACAGTACCACATAGGTCAGTTCCCACCACTTGTTAATCATGACAATAGCATGTAGGTCAATTCCCACCACAGATAATTACAATAGCATGTTGGGTTATTCCCACCACATGTTGACATGACACTAGTATGTCAGTTCCCACCACATATTGATCATGACAATAGCATGTTGGGTAATTCTCACCTCATGTTGACATGACACTAGTATGTCATTTCCCACCACATGTTGATCATGACAATAGCATGTTGGGTAATATATTCCCACCACATGTTGATCATGACAGTAGCACATAGATCAATCTCACCACATATTGACCAATACTAAGAGTACAGTTTTCTATGATAAGAGCTTGGCATTGTTGCAGGATAGTTTTCCATTGACAATAACTTGGCAATGGTATGGTATAGTTTTCCATGATAAGAGCTTGGCAGTGTAGATTCTGTGGAACTTTGATGTTGGATGGCCTTTTATATGAAGAAATATGGTACATCAGCTACATAACATTACATCAATGTTTGGTTTATATTGGGGGTTCTCCAGGAGTGCTTAGTGGTATGTATTTACTTTAATAATTGGAATTACACATAGTGCACCAGACTTATGGGTGATGCACTAGAAGTTATCAGTCTCCATGGAGTAAGTGTTTACACCGAACAATTTAAGTTCTGCCTGTTTATTGGATCCAACATTTTTGACAGGGCTGAGTCGAGGAAATTCTTGCTTTGGTCCATTGTCATTAAAGAGGTGGATGTGGGTTGGATCTATGGCACTTTAATATGTCCTGTTAAGCTGCTATATTCTTTTCTTGCCAGCTTTTGCATAGTCAAGACATATGTATTACTCAGTTAATGGTAGTGGAGGAATCAGCAATTGTAAATTTTGTTAGAGGAATAACTATGGTATCAAGAATCAGGATGTTGTACCTTGTCAAATTCATCCATTTATACCTACCTGTAGAATTAAGATCTTTACCTTGTCAAGTCCATGGACTCGTACCTACTTGTAGAATTAAGACAATTTACCTTGTCAAGTCCATGGACTCATACTACCTGTAGAATTGAGACAATTTACCTTGTCAAGTACTAGCACTCAAACCTACTTTTAGAATCAGGATGTTGTACCTTGTCAAATCCATTCATTGGTAACTTTTTTCTAACCTTCACAAAAAAGTCATGGTCATTTGAAAATCTTGGTTTCAGACAACAGTTGTTTCATATGGTGCTAAATGCCCCTTCCCCTCTGCCCCAAGGTTTTAAGTTTGGCAGATCGAGAAAGGATTCAATCAATATTTAAGCAAAGACACAACATTTTTGTAAATTCTGTTTCCCTATTCATTATAATTACACCTTCCTATCCCCAATGCACACACATCTCACCCAATCCCATTTCACTGAAAGATTTTGAGCTTTGATGATTACTGAATAAACTGTATTTGCCATCTGCAGTTTGTTTCCCACAAAAAGTGTCTGGATGATCTCATGGTGTTTCTCAGTATGTACAATTATTTGATTGGACAGAGAAGTAAAGTTTGTCTCCATCATTTCAGCCATTTAAAGCATTTTATTTATGTATTCTTCCTGTGTGATACACAGCTCATAGACTTGTATTAATAAATACCAAATTGGTCATTGTATATTTTACACAAATGCTAAAAGTTTAGGACCAGAAGTGTTGCATCATACAATGCACTAACACATTGAGCTCTACACTAATTGGTCTTTGTGTAATTTCATGCAACTAGAATAGACCCAGATGATTATTGGCACATCATGTGCCATGCTTTCAATTAACTTTCAAAATTAAAACAGGCTGACTTTAAGCGAACATCTGTTTTGATGTTAAAAAGCAAACTTCCTTAAAATGTGAATGATTTACTGTATTAATTGCTGGTTTTGGGAAACCAATAATGTTGGTTGCTGATCATGTGATTTCAGATCTGGATCTTTGGTGTATACTGTCATGTGATGACAGATCCTGATTTATGGAATGTAATTTATGCAATGGCGGATCAAAACTGATGGTTTATACCAGGATGGCAGATTGAAATCTGCTGTGTATAGTCATGCGTGAGTGATTAATATTTTTACATAGCGTTAACAATTTTTGTAATATTGCTATGATGTCTGCAATGTGGTAGTTTATAGTGATGCCTAGCCATGGCGCATTATGCTGCAGACATGTAGTTTCATGTCCCACCCAGTCACATTATCCTAAAATTACACCTGGCAGACCATCTGCTAGAACAATATGTCTTTTGTATGACTTGGCCAGGGTGCAAACCTGTGACCTCCCGTTTCCAAGGCAGATGCTTTAACCACTTAGACCACCATGGCAGTCATACTCATGTGATGGTGGATTAGAATCTATTTTATCCATCTTGATTGTAGAAGAGAAATAGACAACTGTATAATTGTGATAAGTGGAAGTGAAATAGACAACTGTATAATTGTGATATGTGGAAGTGAAATAGACAACTGTATAATTGCGATATGTGGAAGTGAAATAGACAACTGTATAATTGTGATATGTGGAAGTGAAATAGACAACTGTATAATTGTGATATGTGGAAGTGAAATAGACAGCAATATAATTTTGATATGTTTTAAGAGGAATAGACAACTGTATAATTGTGATATGTGGAAGAGAAATAGACAACTGTATAATTGTGATATGTAGAAGAGAGACAACTGTATAATTGTGATATGTGAAGGGAGATAGACAACTGTAAAATTGTATTATGTGGAAGTGAAATAGACAACGATATAATTTTTATATGTTTTAAGAGGAATAGACAACTGTATAATTGTGATATGTGGAAGAGAAATAGACAACTGTATAATTGTGATAAGTGGAAGTGGAATAAACAACTGTATAATTGTGATATGTAGAAGAGAGACAACTGTATAATTGTGATATGTGGAAGGGAAATAGACAACATGATTTTGATATGTGGAAGAGGAATAGACAACTGTATAATTGTGATATGTAGAAGAGAGACAACTGTATAATTGTGATATGTGGAAGGGAAATAGACAACATGATTTTGATATGTGGAAGAGGAATAGACAACTGTATAATTGTGATATGTAGAAGAGAGACAACTGTATAATTGTGATATGTGGAAGAGAAATAGACAGCTGTATAATTGTGATAAGTGGAAGTGGAATAGACAACTGTATAATTGTGATATGTGGAAGGGAAATAGACAGCAATATGATTTTGATATGTGGAAGTGAAATAGACAACAATATAATTTTGATATGTTTTAAGAGGAATAGACAACTGTATAATTGTGATATGTGGAAGAGAAATAGACAACTGTATAATTGTGATAAGTGGAAGAGGAATAGACAACTGTATAATTGTGATATGTAGAAGAGAGACAACTGTATAATTGTGATATGTAGAAGAGAGACAACTGTATAATTGTGATATGTGGAAGGAAAATAGACAACCGTATAATTGTATTATGTGGAAGTGAAATAGACAACAAAATAATTTTGATATGTTTTAAGAGGAATAGACAACTGTATAATTGTGATATGTGGAAGAGAAATAGACAGTTGTATAATTGTGATAAATGGAAGTGGAATAGACAACTGTATAATTGTGATATGTGGAAGTGAAAGAGACAACTGTATAATTGTGATAAGTGGAAGAGGAATAGACAACTGCATAATTGTGATACGTAGAAGAGAGACAACTGTATAATTGTGATATGTGGAAGAGAAATAGACAGCTATATAATTGTGATAAGTGGAAGAGGAATAGACAACTACATAATTGTGATACGTAGAAGAGAGACAACTGTATAATTGTGATATGTGGAAGAGAAATAGACAGCTGTATAATTGTGATAAGTGGAAGAGGAATAGACAACTGCATAATTGTGATACGTAGAAGAGAGACAACTGTATAATTGTGATATGTGGAAGGGAAATAGACAACAATATGATTTTGATATGTGGAAGAGGAATAGACAACTGTATAATTGTGATATGTAGAAGAGAGACAACTGTATAATTGTGATATGTAGAAGGGAAATAGGCAACTATATAATTGTGATATGTGGAAGGGAAATAGACAACTGTATAATTTTTTAGGTGGAGGGGTATTATACAGATATGAAATTATTATGTGTGAAAGTGAAATAGACATCCATATAGTTATTAGATTTGGAAGGAAATATATGATTATCTAGATCTACTGTAATCACAATAATGTGATGGCAGGTCTGGGTGTATGCAGTCATGTGATGGCAGATCCAGGTCTATCAAGTCATATGATGTCAGATTAAGGTGTATGCTGTCATGTGATGGCAGATATGGGTGTATACAGTCATGTGATGACAGAGCTAGGTGTATTCAGTCATATGTTTGCAGATCTGGATGTATACAGTCATGTGATGGCAGATTTGGGTATATATAGTCATGTGATGACAGATCTATATCTGGGTGTATACAGTCATGTGATGGCAGATCAGGATCAACAGTGGATACAGTTCAGTGATGGCAGATATAATCTGTAGTATATAGAGCCATGTGATGGAAGATTTGGATATGGTGTATATAGACATGGGTGTAAAGCACACACGTTAATTAATATGGTTAATCTGATTACAACAGATCCTTTTAATGAAATCTTAAACTTGGCTTCATTTCAAGTCATAGTCTAAACCTGCCACACTTACTTGATATCACTAATGTGAAAGTAATAGAATGAATGTGAAAGTAATAGAATGCAGTGTTTCCAGTGGATGCTGCAATCCTTAGTATAGAGTTTTTTAAAAAAATATATAGTAATATATTCAGGTGTAAACAGCATGGAGCCAGATTCACCAGTGCATTATGGGATAGCAGAAGATATTGACCTTTACTGGGTGGTGCATTTTGGGATGACAGATAAGGGTCTAAACTGCCTGTTAAAATCACAAGTAGACAAATAGCTCGGATCCGGATTGCCTGAGGCATTATGGGATGGCAGAAAAGGGTCCAAGCTGTTTGCTTGAAAATTTAAGTAGAACAGACATCATGGATCATGATTGGCTGATGCATTAAAGTAGCATGGATAAGGCTCTTGATCTGTTTGCTTGAAAGCACTGTGATTGACTGGTTCATTATGTGATGTCAGAAAAAGGGTCCAACCTGTTTGCTTGAAAACACAAGTCAAACAGCATGGACCATGATTGGCTGGTTCATTATGGGATAGCGGAAAAGGGTCCAAGCTGTTTGCTTGAAAACTTTAAAGTAGAACAAACATTAAGGACCCTGATTGGCTGGTGCACTGTGGGATGGCAGATTTAGGTCTGTACCATTCAATGTTGGGCCTACATACATTAGCAAATATTTTTTTTTTCATCTGAAGCAGTGAAAGTTATGTTTTATGATGCTTCAGCACAACAGTGGCCATTTGGTGGGAACTTGAACAACCACATATGCTTGATTGTACTAAGAAAGCCATTACATAATCTGTTTTGCATTTTATTTCGAAGCAACACTTTTAAATCTGTAAAATTAGTAAAAAAGTTATGCACTCCATTAGTAGGAGTGTGCCAAAAATTTTATTGCATAAAATGTCCCAAAATATCCTGCAGTTTTGCATTAAATTGAAGAAGCCAGTCTGGATTAAGTTACAGAAATATAATTGATGGCAAAAGCAATGCAGCAGATACTAGACTTGATGTGTTTATGTTTCAGTGTTGTCGAGACTGTTTAAAGCACATTACGGTGGTATATTAGTAGATGGTCTTACGGTGCAGAACTTGTGTCTGATTTTCTTCAATTAAATGTGTTTTCTTGTTCCTTAATTACTTTTCACATCTAAGATTTAACTCAAGTTTATTTAATTCTAAGTCTTCAATATCCACCCATTGTGGCTTGTGAATGCATTGTTGACTACAGTTGAATCATGGCATTGGTTAGAGATGAAACAATATGCCTTGTGCAATGTATTTGTATATAGTACATAACCTAAAATACGATATATATATATATATATATATATATATATATATATATATATATATATATATACGATGCAAATACTGCCATAACACACATGAATGTAAGTTTATGAATGGTATTTTTTTAAAGAGTATATTATGCACTTTTCTTGTGTTGGGAAAATCATGTACCTGAATTAATCCAAATGTAAAAGTGGCTGTTCCTAACGTTATGAATCCCAAACACTGAACTTCCTGCAAATACAAAACGAATATGACAGTGGTTCACCGTGATGAATTCTCAATTAAAGAATAGCGAGTCATGAGATTTAAAAACTATTCATGATGTTTTAGGTTTGCTTTGATTCACTGTATGAGTTTATCAAAAAGGCAAAATTACCAATGCATCAGTGAAGCATTCCACCCCCACCCCCAGTGTTGGTACAATGTGAATGACTTTATATTTGTCACTATCAGATTTATTTGGATTGGTAGAACAAGACATTTTTGTCTTTCCTGCATTAGTAAATGTTATCACTTTTCCATTGGTTACAGATAAAGCATGAATGTTGAGACTTTGTGTTACATCATTAAGAGTTTAGTGTTAGAATTGGTCGGCCTGGTGTCAGGATAATGTAAATGGGCGGGACATCATTTAACATGTTTGTGACATGATACCCCAGTGCTAGACATCACTATAAATTGCCACACTACAGGCTCTGTAGCCATATGAGTGAAAAATTGTTAAAGCTATGTTAAAAATCCAAAGCACACATACAAACACACACATACATACACACACAATATTTTGGAAGTCAGATACAGGGGGCGTACATAATTGTACAGTGTACAGGCGAGATGCCAGGTTCCATATAACCCATGTAGCTGGTACATGTACTGTACTTCATTTCATGGATTCATCATAAGAAATAAAAATAAAGAGAAATAACACAAATATCGATTCACAATTAACAAGCAGCAGTTTAGAATTCCTCCAACATCTGTATTAGATTATGGATTGGTCTCTTAATTAACATTTAACACATTAATCCCTGGAGGTTTTTTGCTGTTTTCACATGAAATGCAAGGAGGAAACATATTTTGGGGACTATTTCTGAATACATCCTAATACATCGACTTCCAAGCACTTTTTCAATAACCCAATGCCTAGTTGTGCTAAAAAAATGTTTTCCATTGGTCAGTTTGCTCTTGCACAAGTAGAAGGTGAAAAGTTGGATTTTTTTTTTTTTTTTTTGTTTGCTTAACGGAACCATACTTTTTGCATTTAGAAGACTCTTTATTCAAACTGTCCACTTTATCCTTTTTTTTTGCGCAGCATTCACCTGTCTGTGTGCACTTCAGACTGGTCTGCCTTAGATCTGAGGCCATAAAGTAAAAAATCTGGACACAAAATCGGATTCTGACCATGGGCAATTTTTGGGTGAAAATAAAAAATGGGTCCAAAAATTAGGTTTTTCCCTCCGTATTTTGTAGTGCAACTAAAGTGTCCAGATTATTTGGTATCATTGTAGAGCTAAATCTTTCTACATTTCTATAATACCACCCACTTAGTGTATCATGCATGACCTCGACACTACAGACCTTGGAGGTAGGCTACTACCTCATGCCCCGTGAACTCAGTGCTAGGGGTTAATGTGTTATTTAACACTTAATTAGCACTTTTCAGGACTTCATATGATCTAAAGTTCTCAAGTTGCCTTCACGTGGTACCGATATCTTACCACTGCCATTATAGGATCAAGTCTCAGATTCGGGCAATATGGGTATGTGAGAAAGCTTGCTGGTTACTTTCCGTGGGTTGGTGGTTCTTCCTGGCATTTTCATTTTTTTTATTCTTCTGCCAAATATACTTGCCACCATGTATAGCCCGTGAAAAATGGCCTTAAACCCATAAAACAAAAACAGTTTAGGATATCAATAGTGACTTGATATCTACATTGTCATTGAAACACAATTTGCATTGAGGAAAGCGCCATCCATCTGATCTTCAGATCTTTAAAAACAAGACTGATATCCCTAGATTAAAATAAGCCATCAGAATCTTACAGGCAAAGAAAGGTCAATGTTTATATTACAGATATTATTATTATTCTTATTTTATTACAAATTAACAAGTTCAGATTGGACATAAATTGTCTGTCAGATCCTCATAACAACTCACATGGAAACAACTTACAAGCATTCATTTCCTTGAATAATGTATATGGTACAAATTTGGATTTTAAAATTTTTAGTCTACTGGAAAATCTTGTTATTGCTATTCCTTTTTGAATAGATGGTGATATCTACATGGGACTGAAAATAGTGCCAATGTGAGATTCAATATGGCCACCATGTCAGCCATCTTGAAAATGTTATTATTGCTACCTCTCCCACATCAGTAATGGCATTTTTAGTGAAATGTCTCTTATGATGTGTAGTTGGTCCAGAAAGAAAATGGTGGCAATCCAATATCAGTTTGTCTGCCACAGTATCCGTCTTGAAAATCTTGTTATCACTTGAGTTTTTCAATAAAAGAATTTTTATGATGTCTGGTTGGTCTAAAAAAATGAAAATGATGCTGATTTTGTGCCAATATTGGAAACTTGCCCAAAATCCGGAATCGGAAATCAGTAGAAAAATGCTAATCGGTTATGCCCTATACCATATCATACATTAATCCAGTCAGTAGATCAAAGGTCAAGACCATTATCATTGCAAAGGTCACAAGATGGATGTATCATTCACCATTTGCATTTCTCTTGTAATATTTTGAAGGTCAACTTACATTCAACAAAGTTATCACATGTACATTTAATTGTTTAAGACATGATAAATTTAATGGAGACATGCTAGCTTATCTGGTAGTAAAATCCACCATGTCTTCGTGGAAATGTTTGCATTATGATCAGTTTTTATTTCATATACATTTTGAATAAAATGATGAGAAAAGATGTCAAAGCAAACTTTTAAAAAAACACACTTAGTTAAAAATTACACATTCTTCACTCATAGTTTCAATTAATATAGATGCTTTGGTTTTAAAAAATGGTAAAAGTCTGGTACCGTATACATCGTCTTATAAATCAAGTCCAACAACAAGCAACTTAGACCCTGGTCTGTCTTCACATAATGTGCCAGTAGCAATTCTATGTTAATTATTCTGCAGATTAATTCAAACAAACTGCATTGACCCCAATCAGAGTGCGCCTTTTGTGATGTCAGATCTGGGTCTGTGCAGTTTGTAGTTGGACTTGCTAGTGAGTATATAAGGTACGTGAAACTCAATTGACACCAGATCTTTGTCCATAAAACCTCAAAATTCAAACAAAACCAATGAAGACTAATGGAGCAAATTGTAATTGAGTTCATTGGCAGTATACTTCACATGCAAGCAGGAATCTGAACAACAACACAATGATATACCTATAAAAACAAAACAGGAATGCATGGTATATGTTTTCCAAAAATTGTGATTTTTTTTAAAACTGTGTTGGGCATGAAAGACGCATTTTGGACCCAAAATGTTTGGATTTTATATTGAAAGTACACCTAGTAAATTTATTTTCAGGCTGGATCATTTATGTATTTTTTACGATGCCTCCAAAATTTGTATGAATTTACATGGATTTAAATGATTATGATACCTCCAATTAGACAATTAATATATATTTTAACTGTCTTAAACATTTAGATAAACTAGCACTATCATTTGGCAAGTACTTTGCATTTTAAAAAATGTATGCGAACCCCCAACTGCTACTAAGTTTTGCACTTGAATGCTGAATATTTTCAAGTTATTATCTCCCCTCCTGATTCAATAAATTATATTAAAGTCAGACTTTTTGTTTCTTCATTGTTTTTGACACCAATATGCTTCAAATAAGAGATTTGGTTAGGGCTACAATATTTGAACTTTCAAAAACGAGAACACTCCGGAGAGCAGGCATATCTGTATCATGAAATGTATGGCGATTTAAGGACTGAAACAGAGGACATATCTGGGGATAAAAAGGAGGACATATCTGGGGATAAAAAGGAGGACATATCTGGGGATAAAAAGGAGGACATATCTGGGGATAAAAGGAACTATGGCAACCATAGAATTGGTACATGTACCATGATGCACTGAAGTGTTATGGACTTGTACACAAAGGCTTCAGAATAACTGAAGTCCACTGGCTGAAGTCCACATATTCTAGGGACTATAGAGTCTTCATGTAGTCAAGAGATTGTAATTTTTTTAAGCAACTTTGAAATTTCCATGGTTATTGGAATAGTGCCGCATCAGCAAATTGGCAGTCTAGAAGACAGTTAAATCATTATTTGTGTTAAATCTGGTTGAATTCATAACAAACCGTTAAAAAAATAATTAATTGGCTTTTCATTAGTTGATATAGTAGATTAATAATCTTTCTGAAAGATATAAGCCTGTCTTCATTCTCCAGTATCATCAAGGATATTATTGAAAAAGCATCAACACACAAAAACAGCCAAGGATACGTTTTGTTTATGACCTTGGCAGTCAAAACTTATACTTTATCAATGTTTTTTATGTCACGTATGTCTAAGATTACATTGTTTCAGTTTCATTATTCTATTCTGTCTCTGGTGATTAAACTAAGGATCTACACTGGTGCAAAGCAAGTGTATTGCCAGTACTTTATTCAGTCTTGTTAATTTGTAATGAGGTTTTTAATCCAAATAAATTGTAGTTTAAAGATAATACCAAGAATTGTAAAAGAGGATTTCCTTGTGCACAATTTATTTTATTGTTTTATCTGATAATAACACATACCTTTCCCTGCAGAAGTAGATACCTGTAATGAGTAACACTTAGCAAAGTTCTAGGTTGAGATGGTATTTTCATTAACATAGTTCAGTTGCACTCCAGATTCTAGATAACTGTCAGTACAGCTGTTAGGGAAGCAATTCTGCATCATGGATAATAACTTGGAGTGTAAAAATATAATGTTGATGCAACTAAACATTTGGCTTTGCATAACATATTTAAAATAACTCCAGTGTGAGAGTGGGTGAAAAGTGTAATATAATTTGGTTTTGGCAAATATAAATTTTATTAAAAAGTTTTATTTTTATATATATATATATATATATATATATATATATATATATATATATATATATATATATATATATATGTTTTGCCAATATTAAGAGCAGGGAAAGCATAATAATTTTTTTATGGGCATATCAGAATATTTGTCAAAATGTTGTGATGAAAGTGTGTAGGCATGGTCTTTTCATTGGGTAAATGTAATAAAATGTAACATTGTAATAAAACATTTATCAAGAAAGAGCTTTGATTGAAAACGCTGTAAATTAATACTGCTTGTAATATAGAATGAAATTCACCTGTAAGTTTTTCCCATAATTATAATATGAATAAACAGCCATATATTTCCTGTCATAAGCCCATACTTGTGAATAAGCCTATCAACCATTTTGGTTGAGTGGGAAGCATGTTTGTTCAGTCACTTTTCCACTGATGGCAATGTTTCATATAATTATGATATGAATTAACAGCCATATATTTCCTGTGATAAGCCCATACTTGTGAATAAGCCCATCAACCATGATGGAAATGTTGACAGATTTTTAAGATTCTAGTTGAAGTTTTAATTGACATGAATCATTAGGAACCAAAAATAATTCATCCCATGACAGGTTAAGTCCCCCTTTTTTTAATACTTTGGTCTTAAGTTTCTAGTCATAGAAGACTTGAGATGAATGATTTTGAAGCCAAATCATGACCCTTGCCACTTTGACCTTAGGGTTACGGTCACAGTCATTGAAGATTTGCATTAAGGTTTGTGCTAGAATTTTTTCATTTACTTATTTATTTTATAAATCTCTTGATGTATTTTCATGTTTAGGATGAATTATAATGATGCTAAAAGTTGCATTAAGGTTTTGGTTCACACATCGTTTCATTTCCTTGTTATTCCAAAACCCCTTGACTGCTCCAGTGGCCTAGTGGTTAGAGTGTCTGCCTTGGATGCAGGAGGTTGAGGGTTCAATCCTCAGCTGAGTCATACCAAAGACTTATTTTTAAAAAATGGTACTGACAACTGTCTTGCTTGGCACTCAGCATTAAGAGATTAGTGGTAGGACAGGTCGACCTGGTGTCAGGATAATGTGACTGGTGGGACATCATGCTACATGTCTGCGTCATGATGCCACAGTGCTAGGCATCACTATAAATTGCAACATTGCAGACATCATAGCGATATGACTAAAAAATTGTTAAAGCTACATTAAAAAATCCAAATCCAAATCCAAAACCACTTGATGCATTTTATAAATACATTGGATGGCTCATTATGAAACAAAGACATGATATGCAAGTTCAACCATTTGACCTTGGGGTCAAGGTCTCACATTGTACATATTTTGCACCAATGATTTAAATGTAGTCTCACCATCCAGACCTGGTCTTCTTCTTGGCCAAATTTTTTTTCCAGATATCTTTATGCCATGAGAAACCCACTCCTTCATTTCTTAAATTTTTTAGGTGGGTAATCCTGCAGACTTGTGACTGCTTCGCCCAATGAAAATCAATGTGACGGTTAAGTCACGCTGAATTTTTCCCAAACCAGGAGTGTAAGAAGCATTTTGTGTTTTGGACAGGTAGGGTTGATTTTTTGAATGGGAATCAGTGCCATCATTAAATATAGTCATGTAACGTCTCCCTCAGTAAGAAGGGTAGTTAATTGGATTTAGCTGCATATTGTAGGGAATGACCTCCCTTGATATTATGACCTGGTATGAGTGAAAAGATAGAATATCAACAGAGAACTGGGCAAGATTATTGGGAAGAAATAATGCAATATGAGCCCCCTTAGACAAGAAAAATAACAAATTTAATCAAATAAATAAATAGTGGTAATTTCAATTCAACTTAAGTTAGATGAACAGCATTTAATAGCAGTATCAAATTTGGATTTATTTCATCATCATAATGACTGGTGAAAAGGGTGCAATGTCAACAAATGATAGCATCACCCTCCTCTCAACTGTGTTCCAATGTTTCCTATTTCCTCCAGTTGTTTTATTCCAGCGGCCTTTTCCTTCTTGGACTCCTAGTCCTTTAATCTGAACTCATCACTTACCCCTTTCAGACTTCACTCAGCACTTCTTTTTTTTCCCTCTTTCCTGATTCATTTTTCACTTCTCTTATTTTTGGACTCTGTCTTCGGATTATCTAGTCTTACTCTCAGAAAACTGTTTCCTTAAAAGAAAAAAAATATCCCTGTATCGCTATATGCACCACAATCTATAGGTACATAAAATTCCTTCACTTACATTACTCAGAACACACTAGCAATCAAGACTGCATAAAGCCTACATACTAAATTACATTGCCCTTGCTTCTTAGCAACAGGTCATAAATTACACATGAGCAGTCTATCGAATATTTGCTGTTTTCTGCTACATTTTTTATTACTTTTGAATAATTGTACAAGATTATTTAAACATTACAAAAGCAAATATAATAGGTAATTATCATTAACTCAATTATTTCAAATTTATTTCATATAACCCTATAAGTCTTGCACATATGAACATTTGGATCGCATGCAATCAATACTGCTACTGAACTGATATTTGTAAAATTCAAAGCTAAATTGCACAGCAACTCTAGCATCAACTCATTTCTATGAAATTTGAATATGATAAGTGATTAACAACTCTAGTATCAGCAGTTTTCCATGAAATTGAATAAGATAAATTGCACAGCAACTCGAGCATCAACAGATTTCCATGTAATTAAACAATGCTACATAATATGGAACCTAGTTATATCAAACACATTTGCATAAAACAAGCAATGAAACAAATAGAATATAACATGAAATTAAAATTGTGTATCTTAACGCTGTTATCTTGACAACCTGTGAATCCAGCACTGAACCCTTTCAAAACTCGCTACTTCACACATTTATTTGCCCCAATTATGGGTACCAGCCATTGTTGCCATTGTCACCTTGGTTCCAATCTCCTTTCCAACAATTATAATATGCTTATTGATTGATTGGTGTTTAATGGTACTTCGACACATGAATGTTTATGTTGTATTGTAGCCATTGGAGTAAACATTCTGCTGAGAGACACAGTATAGTGGCCTGGTCTTGGCAGGATTCAAACCAGCACCCTTCTGGTCACAAGTGAAATGTGTTAACCACTAAGCCACTGTGTCTCCAACAATATGTATATGTTCTTATCCAGATGACCACTGGTGGTCTAGTTGTTAGATGCAAGAAGTCCTGGGTTCAAACCCAGGCATAGTGATTCCAAAGACTGGTTGACCTGGTGTTCGGATAATGTGACTGGGTGGGACATGATGCTACAGTCTGCAGCATGATGCCCCAATGCTAGAAATCACAGTAAACTGTCACACTGCAGACATCATTATTGATATGATTGAAAAATTGTTAAAGCTACATTAAAATTCCAAATCACAATTACTCTTATCCAGATCATTCTCATGTTTCTCAGTAAATTTGGTTAATCAGGGTTCTGTTGTATTTCAGTAACTTTGAATGTTTACACAGTTCACTGATATTAAAATATTTAAGAAATGAAAAAATTTGTGTCTTTATCTCAACAATTCAAGATTCAGTTCTGTTCTACTTGAGCTCATTCTTTCCTTATATCATTATAACAATAAACAAGTAACACTATCAGTTGAAATATTTAGAACTGCTAAGATGGAAATAAGAATTTGTGTATTGGGATGTCATCTGTCCATCTATCATCTGTTAGCAGTTGTTTATTGCTACTGCTCCTACTTAGGGGAAAATCATGAATCACAGAATACAGTTTCATCCAGAGGTGGCACTAGATAAAAATGGTACCATTTAAAATTCCAATATGGCCACAGTGAGTTTTTCACTTAAACTCTGTAAATGGTCCTAAATGGCCAATGTGACCCCTTATCACTCATCCTGAATGGATGGTCATATCAGCATGGGGTTTTCAAAAAAGAGGCTTTTATGACACATTGATGGTCTTAAGAAAAATATGCCAATTCTTTTTACATCCAGATTCTGATGACCTTGCTTAGTGCTAGATGAAACCGAACATAGCTGCCATAATGGGTATATTGAAAATCCTGTTGTTGTTGTTGTTGCCCATAACCCCACCTGATTGATGGTCATATTGTCAATGGGTCCCATTATGATAACTCTTATAATACACACTTGGTCCTGAATGAAAATGATGCAGACATGATATCCCAGTATGTCATCCATCATTGGTTATCAGGAAACTCATTTCATGACTACCATATATACATGTTTGCAAGTCATGTCCAATTGCAAACAGTGTAGACCCTTGTTGTTGCATAATTCACTGGTAGATCAGGGTCTATGTAGTTTTTTTTTTTTTTTTTTACTGATTACCCTTAACAAACTGTATAAACTGAGATATGCCGGTGCATTATGGGATGGCAGATCTGGGTATGCGTTGTTTGCTTTTGGACTTGATATACAAGTGAATATATATGGTACTCATTGTAAACAGATTGTTGTAGTGACATGATTTTTCACTAAAAGTCTTCAGGCAGTTTGTAGCTGGTCCCATATAAAAATGATGGTAATTTCATATAAAAAAAATCTCACCACTTATTGAGGAAGAAAGATTCTATATCTGGGTACAAAATTTCAACAAATGTTGCTAAAGTTTTAATTTGATTAAATGATGTAGAATACATGTCTGGTATACCTGATATGACTTTCACTAACATGGCATCATGTCATTTTTTGCAGGTGAAATGAAAATTGTCAAAACAATTTCTTTAATCTTTTTTGACACTGCGAGACCACAGCGGGTATTTTGTCTTTTAATTACTCATTAATGTATAAAAAAACAGTTTCTTAGAAGATGTGCTGAATGCTGATAGCATAGAAAGAAGTAGATTTGGACCATGAATACTACAGAAGGAAAAACTCACCTGACAGTTAGCTGTGATAAACATATTACTGTTTCTGTTTTTCCGTAATAAGAGTGATGCTTCAGATGTGAGTGGTGAAAGTTGAATAAACAACATTTGATCAACTTATGTTTCTTAGCATGGAAAGAAGCACATTCATTATCTTGGATGTAACCGGAATGTTTGAAAGTTTCTTGTTGCCAAATAGTTTGAATCATGTATTGATAGTAACAAAAAACAAACAAAGATATCATAGTGAATAATAGTCCATGTACATTATTCTTTCATAGATGAAGGAACAAAAAGTACTTTGATAACAAGATACAAGAGTTTTCCATTTTTAAGCCACATTCCACCCAACTACAATATGATAGCCAGATAACTGATTCCTAAAATAGCCTGGTGATTTTGATACTTAATTATGATCCTCAATAGGAAATGATTTTAGAGAATTCAAAAGCAGCCTTTATGGTTACAGTACAGTAAGCTGACATTTTGTTGCAGTCTCAGAGTCCTGATTAAAAATAGTTACAGATGCTATCCTGAGAAAAACCATTGTTTTTCTAGTTTACTGAGAAGATAATTGATATCATAAATATAGTGGTTTTTGTTTCCCTACAGTCTTCTTCAGATGCCATTTTGTTCACTTTAAAGAGGTGACTGCTTAGGACAGGTTTGATTGTAGTTTGATTATTCTGAACACTCAAAATAATGTGTGGCAAAAATTAAAAATGTTACTCTATATACCTAATTATAAGTAGTCTGTGCTGGTGCAATTTGCAGTGGCAGAACTGGGTCTATGTTGTGTGTTAGGAGTGATTAGTAGAACAAACAGCATGGCAGATTTGGGTCTATTTAGTTTGATAGAAGTGATTAGTATATAAAAAAAAACATGGCCGATCCGGGTCTATGTTGTTTGTTAGGAGTGATTAGTAGAACAAACAGCATGGCAGATTTGGGTCTATTTAGTTTGAAAGAAGTGATTAGTATATAAAAAAACATGGCAGATCCGGGTCTATGTTGTTTGTTAAGAGTGATTAGTAAGTAGTGATCTTCCAGCACATTACGCAATGGCAGAAATGGAAATTTAGTAGTGAAATACTGTTGTGTTTGACTTTATGTTTAAAAAAAATTCTTTTTCACCCAGATTGGAAAAGCTTAATGATAGATAACTCCATGCATCAAGAATCAAACTTTTTCAGAGTTCATACAGTGTTAGATGAATAATTTGCAAAATGTACACTAAAAAAATAGAATGATATGCAAATAATATATATATCTCTGCAGGAAATCCTTAGTTTCTTTATGTGTTGTATTATGAATGTAATTTTGGACAAATAAACATGAAGTGAAGGAAAGAAAAGAATGATTTTCAAGAAGTTCGGTATTAACTTTTTGATCACAAGATCCTAGCATTCAGTTGTCGTGGATTTTGTAAATTAATTTAATGAAATGCCATTTTTTGTTTTAGAGGATTCCAACTAACTAAATAATGATAATACATGATGCTATTAAATGTCATTCATTATATCACACACAAACAATTTCATTGCTAAAGTCTGACAGTTAAAACTTAGCTTAAGCTACAGATGCCAAATTATTCTGATTTACAGTATTTTGCAGATTACAGAAAAGATAAATAAGTTTCACTGCAATAAAAAGAATTAATACTCAGATCTTCCTACCAATGAAGACCTCCCAAGGGCTCTGATGTCATTGGACTGGCACTCTGACTCACTTTTCACAGCTTTTTATGTAAACTGATCAGTGGATCTTGTGATGCTGGTTGTAAACAGTCCCTATGATGACTTGTATACCAGTCATAGCTCATTGACTGTCACATATGTTATCAATCCTGAAATGACTGGTTCACCATGCTTGTCTCTCATTGGAAAAAGTAGTTTAGATAAATGTTTACTTTGCATTACTTTTTCTTCACCTTTTTATCATCTTTTAAATGTAAAGTGACTTGGTAATACTTAAAAAGACAGAGCCATTTTTTAAATCTTTGATAGCAGGGGGGAGGGGATTTTCAGAGATTAGACATGGATTGTTTTCCAAAAGCTTTCTTGTAGATAGTCTGCATCTTTACTCCAAAATTCTAGTTTTACCCAAAAAAAGTTATATACTTAAAAAATGAAGATTTCATATTTTATGTTAAGTTTTAATACAAAGTTAACAACAACAGGTACTCAAAATGCAGTGCTTACAATATTATCCTTCTTAAAAGCTGACATTTTTCAAGCCAAGCAGAAAAAATTTATTGCAATAGAAAGCAAATTTAAAATGAAAAACATTTTTAATTGCTTTTCCAGTCATTACTGTTTGTTGATGTCATATCTTTTTAAAAAATTTAAGTTTATAGTGCAGTGAAGTTACATTAGTGTTTTTGATCAAGGTAGTTTAATTTTGTTCTCATTGTGACTTTAAAAATATTAAATAATAAAGAAATTATCAGATCTTTTTATACATTTAATATGAGCGCATCCCTCATGATCTAGCTGCAAAGGATCAAAATAAACCTTCATATCTAAAAATAAATATCATGTGCTGCTCATGTGACCAATTAATTTCTGATACTTGTGTGGTTATTATGAATTGATCTTCTGCTCCTGGTAAAGAAATGATTCTAAACTTGAATCTTCAATCTGATTCTGTAAATTCTGCTAATAATTTATCATGCAACAATATATGGGTTTATTAGAATGCACATTGTGTATTTCTGTCAGTATTTTATACTGTTCATAAGTTTTTATATTTTGATATACATGTGTAGTGGTGATATTCAGATATTAAAAGTGTAGTGGTGATATACATGTGTAGTGGTGATATTTAGATATACATATGCAGTGATGAATATTTGGATATACATGTACATGTATATGTGTCAGATTCTTGTGGGTCATGAGCATTACTCACATAATATTGTACAAGCCCCACTTGCCAAAGGGTAAGTGTTATGTCCCACTTTGTCAAGGGTATTGCACAACATATAACAAGAACACTATAACCCACTCCCCTCTGATACTCGTTATCTAAGAGATGACTGCCCTAGGTATTATTGCCCGGTTCGAGTAAGAGAATGTATATGGTAACCGGAGCAGGTATATTGAACAAAACAACTCCGAGCCCCCGTAAAGATAAATAAACAATTTAATAAAATATATCACAATCATGAAATTTCTCTTCATTAGGAATACACGCAGTTTAGAAATAAACTTTCACCGAATTACAAATAGATTTGAAATAGAATTTAACAAATTAGCCATTATATTACTGATAGTTAAAAATCATCATAGGATCGAGTGGTACAATTGAAGTCAATGCTTTGTTCAATTTTCATAACCTGTTATCCTCGAACCACGTTCACTGCTCAATCCAATGTTGGTCTAGAAGTTCCTGTCTCTCAAGATACTTTTCCCTCGTGGGTGTTCTGCTTGAACTCAGTCTTGTCCACTGTATCAATGTATACACCTCTCAATTCTTTTTTTGCAACATGTGCGTCTCTATTTCCGTCTTCACGTCTTCCCAAAAGCTATTTTCTTCCTTCCAAAAAGAAAATTAAAACACCCTTAGTCTGTCGTTACAATGTTTATAGTTGAGACTGTCCGTTATCCTGGTTTGAACAATCAGATATTTCTATCAGTGATGACAATTTTACGGCTAGTAATTAACTACACATGTCCTCAAATAAATGTAGTTTAACCATTTGTTAATTCGTTTTGCCTTGACCTAATACATTAACGTCTTACAAAGCAAGATGCTGAATCGTATACACTTTTGCTAAATTATCTATGACATCAAAATTTGGTGAATTCACATGTATTCTTGTAAATCATTAACTAATGTAATACATCAAATTCCTAGAACACAATCATTTTTCAAACATGCAAGATGATAAATTCCAGAATTAATGTAACACTTCCTATCCATAACTCAACATAGTGTTTTTACGACATAAATTAACACTATGTCATTCTTAGCTAAGAATTAAGGTAAGAATTCCAATTCATAATTCAAAAGCACATTATTAAACAAATGTAACAAATGAATTCATGCAAATACTTCTGATTCATAATACAAAACACATTATTATACAAGTGTATCAAAACGAAATTCTGTAGACCTGTAAACAAAGCAGACATTATATTAATTGCATCACAATAAACATGGAATTTATACCTCTGTGGTATGGTGTGTCACTCAACAGATGTTTTTCCCCTGGTCAGTTATTTCACATATGAATGTATTTCTCTCAAATAACATTCGGAGCCTTTACAAAATAATCCTGCCACTCCTTCTCTCTTGCAGAGAAATGTTAAGACTAAGTTCTAATTTAGCTAGTGCGTTATTATGTTCTAAAGATTTCTCATGTAAAACACACCCCTTATTTAACCGCGACCAATCAGAATCAAATGTATTTCCTCCTGCTTCCCTCCAAAAGTTGCTTACGTTATGGTCAATATGACATGCTTTGGTTTCAAGTAACAGAATCTCAGTTTTCTCTCAATTCTGACATTTTCGTGATAAAATTAACCTTTACAAGGTCACCGTGGGTCAGTACTGGCTCTTGTATAAACAACGTGTCAATTAGTACAGCAGTCTGCTAGACTTTACAGGCACCCTTCTTGCACGATGTGTCTCATAAATCTAACTAATGGCTATCTGGCCACAACTAATGGTTTATTAATAGATCAATCAAAAATGTTGCACTTCACAATATGTTTAGTGGTATTATTTGAATATACATATGAAGTGATGATACTTGGATATGCATTTGTAGTGGTGGTATTTGGATATCATGTAGTGGTATAAATGTTGATATTCTTTAGACATCATTGTGTTTTGAACTGGACATAGATGTCAGATTTGTATTGAAATTAGTGATGATGCACAGCCACTATACGCATCATCCTCAGCAGCTTACTTTTCCATAGCAGCATAGCAGTTTTGTAGTGTGTGTTCAAATCCTGCCAAACCAGCATGGTGACAGGTGCCCTCGTGTATCTCTAGCATTAGGCACTTTACTCCCATTGCTTAGGCACTATTTAGTGTTTCATGTGTTGGTGTGCCTTTAAACACCCAATCAGTCTGTCAGTCATCTTGCTTATGAGTTTGTGATCTAGACAGTGTGTTAGTGATATTGACAGTATATCAGTGATACAGACAGTATGTTAGTGATATTGACAGTGTATCAGTGATACAGACAGTGTGTTAGTGATATTGACAGTGTGTCAGTGATACAGACGGTGTGTTAGTGATATTGACAGTGTATCAGTGATACAGACAGAATCTAAATTTCATCAAACTTTGTAGGTAGTCTACACTTGGACAGACATTCCTCCCTGTTTATTCTTGAGCCCAGAGATCAAAGGTCATGGAAACAGTAGCTAAAAGTTATCATTTTGGGTTCAAGACCACTGATCAACTTTCTTTAAGTTTCCCACACCCAGTTTATAGTTGCATTACCTTTGAGGAAGGGACTCTCCCTATTGAGTTGTACAATGTACATCTATACTTACAAGTCAAGTCAAACTGCAAACAACAAAGATCCTTATTTGCCATAGCATAATGCACCAGCAGATCAGGGTCTGTGTTGTTTCTTCTACTGATTACTCATAATAAACTGCACAGACCTAGATCTGCCAATGAAATACATATGTGATGGCAGATCTGGGTCAGTGCTGTTTGCAGTTGGACTTCTGACTAATCAGAGGTCAGTATCACTGGATATGAAGATGCAGAATTATGCAGATTTTAGTTGCAATAGCTATAGTTGGTGCAGAGGATCAATCATTCTTGATATAGCTTTTTATATATAATCAGTTACAGAGATGAAATATATCTTTAATTAAGTGTGAATTTTTTCTTCTGCTTGCTTCAAATATCCTACACAGAATAAAAATGAAGTAATGATAATGTGGTAACCAGTTTAGCACAGCAGCTGGTGCAGAAACTCTAGACAAGTTTTTGTGTTCCCACAGCATGCCTCTCTCATACCATATTCTGTGTATGCTGTAGTGCCTCAGCTTATTTTGCAAATGCCTGGAAGAAATTACTTTGTGGCTTTTCAGTACTTTCAATATAGAAAATATGCAGGCTGCAGTCCAGTATTATTGGATTAGAGAGGCATCAAGTTAACTTTCATGTGACATTCTTCCTTTCTTAAATGGCCACTTTCCAATATATATTAAAACATAAAAATTACTTTCCAATGCAAAGTATACAAAAGAACATTACTCATTAGCTCATCTTACCTTTAGTTGTAGGAAAAATTGATTATGATTATGACTATTTCTTGAAGGAAAAAGAAGAAAAAAACCTGTTGCCCAAAATAAAACTATAAAATATGACTTGTTTATCACCAAGTTATTACCTGGCATATTTACAAAAAAATAATTAAAACTCTAGAAACTATTCAGTTTAAAACAACTTGGTGCATGCTGAACACACACAAGTTATAGTCTAGGAAAATCTGTAAACAAGGGTAATAGGAACACTGATGCAAGTTGATTCTGCAGAATGATAAAATAAACAATGACAGCATGGGCAGTTTTAGAAAAGAAACCATGTGCATCACATTAAAAGATTATTTAACAATTATTACCAACAGGATCTTTGTTCAGTTTGAACATTGACAGCCTTTTCAATCACATGCTGGGGAAAAAAGAAGAAAAGAACTTCCGATGTAAATAATGGCTATTTAGATCTGCCATGAAGCCCTTGGATGTTATTTCATCATAATAACTTCAAAACATCACAGGAAATAAATTACATGTCATCGCTAACTGAAACACAAGCAATAGTTGCAGACAATTGAAATAGAATGATTTCTTCAATTTTTATATACAGCATTGGAGGAACTAAATGCGCAGATATTGAAACATAATGTCATATTTTATTTTCAAGAGTTATCATGTTATAAGACTCCATTCTTCAGTCATCCACCAAAACTTTACAAAGTTAGGAGGCATCACAATGATGCCATAGTGTTTAGAGCGTCCGCCTCCGATGTGGGAGGTAGCGGATTCGAACCCCAACCTAGTGATACCAAAGATTTATAAAAATGGTACTAGCAGTTGCCTAGCTAGGCATTCTGCTTTAAGATGTTGAGTGTTAGGACTAGTCGGCCTGTAATTAGGATAATGTGACTGGGTGGGACATCATGCTGTAAGTCTGCGGCATGATGCCTCAGTGCTAGACATCACAGTTAACTGTCACAATGCAGACATCGTAGAGGTATCACTGAGAATTTTTTAATAGTTATGTTAAAAATTCAACACACACATTCATATATATATATATATATATATATATATATATATATATATATATACAAACATTTATAACACACATACACATACATACATATACACACCTTCACACACAGTGTTAAGAATCATAGTTATTGAACTTGATTAAGAAAGAGGTGAGGATGTTCTGAATGGTTTGAGTCATAATCATCAGTTGACCTAGTCAACCTGATCATTCTGTCACTTTGAGGCATAAAATAAAGCCTGTCTTTTCTTTGTCAGCTAGAGGCATGAAATAAAGCTTGTCTTTTCTTTGTCAGCTAGAGGCATGAAATAAAGCTTGTCTTTTCTTTGTCAGCTAGAGGCATTAAGAAAAGCTTGTCTTTTCTTTGTCAGCTTGAGGCATGAAATAAAGCTTGTCTTTTCTTTGTCAGCTAGAGGCATTAAAAAAAGCTCCCGATTCTTTCTCAGTTTGAGGTAGAGGCCACTACATGAAAGAAAATTGATCTGGCTGGACCATTCTGAAGTATTTTGCACCACTATTTTTTTTACCTAATAAAAATTTGCTTCCATTACCATCAGCCAGTTGTTTGTATTAGAGAAACATTTTAAATTGTTATTTACAAGATTTAGAGACAAAGCCAAATTTAATGTGGAAAGACTGATCATTAACATCGTCATTTAAACTATTATCCAAAGAACGCATAGATATTAACTTGATTTACTCTCGTAATTCGTTGTTTAATAATAACCAAATTTATCACTGCTATAGATACTCTAATTTTTGTTCAGTATCTTACTCAGTCTCTGTCACTAACACTGTTCAAAGTAAACCTGGATGAAGCCACCACTTTCTTTGTAACTTCTCCCTCTTAGTAAGAGGGGCAGTTAATTGGATTTAGCTAGGCTATCTAGGGAATTACCTCCCTTGATGTTATGACCCGGTGTGAGTGAATAGATAGAATATCAACAGAGAACTGGGTATTATTACTGGGAAGAAATAAGGAAATATGAGCCCCCCCCCCCCCCCACTTAGACAAGAATAATGACAAAATTTAATCAAAGAAATTAATAGTGGTAATTTCAATTCAACTTATACAATATCAACAGGATTTAAAGAACAGTGGCATCATCGTAATGAGTGGTGAAAAGAGTGCAATGTCCACGACTGATTGCATCAGCTTCCTCTTGATATTGTTCCAGTGTTTCTTATTTGTCTGACTACCTTTTCCTTCTTGGACTTCCTAGATTTTACTCTGTACTCGTCACTTCCCTCTTTCAGACTTCACTCATCATTTCTCTCTTTTTGGACTTCACTTGTCACTTCTCCTTTTTTCGGACTCCATCTTTGGACTGTCAAATCCCCTCTCCCTTGGAAAACTATTTAACTTGTGTATCCAGCACTAAACCCTGTGTTCTCATAAGACAAATACCTGATCCCCTTCTCTTTTAATGAGGAAAGCACCATTCTTTTATAGGCTTCCTCAGAGTCAACCTTCTCTTATAAAATTTTGGACTAAAGAATTTTGATTAAGGTTGTCACTTTAAACTCCCATTACTTCCAAGGTGTATGGCTTAATTTCATTCTGGCATTGGTTTCAAAACAAAATTCTAATACAATCATTTGTTTTGTCAGTCAGAACCTCTGAACTACGTTATATTATTTTCTCCTTTAAAGAATGACTATTTGACACGGATTGGAAGTTGAATAAAGGTTGAACTGACCCTTCCCAAATACACACACACAGCAGTCTAAATGTGATAAAATCTTGATGATTGGTGCATTCAACTTTAAGTTCACTGCTTATTCAAAATTTGATGCTTCATACTTGACATGTGGATTATGAGTCCAAAGAAAAAAAGAATGAATATGATGTACAATTTTGAAAATTTATAGTAACAGTTTGATGAGCAGATTTACAATTTAATTGACAGATTCACAATTTGATGGACAGACAAGTGCTTGCCTGAACATATGAGCAAAATGAATCCTGTATATTTCCAGCTTATTAATAGGACCCCACATTTAGATGTTGGATCCTTATGATAATACCTTTTCTGTCCTTCTGTCTCTTTGTCCATCCATTGATATTTGTTATAACCACCCATTGCTCTGCAACCCTTAGAAATAATTGCTAAAACTTAGCCATCATTCATTCATTGTCATCATTGCTAACATGGACATTTTTCAGTCAGACAAGATTGCTAACAATGGTTCATAATTTGGTCATTGTCAAAATTGCTAACACTTTGTCATCAACATTGCTAACACTTTGTCATCATTCAGGCATTGTCAACATTGCTAACACTTTGTCATAATTTGGTCATTGCTAACATTGCTAACACTTTGTCATCAATTGGTCATTGTCAACATAGCTAACACTTTGTCATCGTTTGGTCATTGCCAGCATTGCTAACACTTTGTCATCATTCAGGCATTGTCAACATTGCTAACACTTTGTCATAATTTGGTCATTGCCAACATTGTTAACACTTTGTCATCATTTGGTCATTGTCAAAATTGCTAACACTTTGTCATCATTCAGGCATTGTCAACATTGCTAACACTTTGTCATAATTTGGTCATTGCCAACATTGTTAACACTTTGTCATAATTTGGTCATTGCCAACATTGCTAACATTTTGTCATCATTTGGTCATTGTCAAAATTGCTAACATTTTGTCATCATTCAGGCATTGCCAACATTGCTAACACTTTGTCATCATTTGGTCATTGTCAACATTGCTAACCCTTTGTCATCATTTGGTCATTGCCAGCATTGCTAACACTTTGTCATCATTCAGGCATTGTCAACATTGCTAACACTTTATCATAATTTGGTCATTGCCAACAATTCGAACACTTTGTCATCATTTGGTCATTGCCAGCATTGCTAACACTTTGTCATCATTCAGGCATTGTCAACATTGCTAACACTTTGTCATAATTTGGTCATTGCCAACATTGCTAACACTTTTTCATCAATTAGTCATTGTCAACATTGCTAACATTTTGTCATCATTTGGTCATTGCCAACATTGCTAACACTTTGTCATCATTTGGTCATTGCCAACATTGCTAACACTTTGTCATCAATTGGTCATTGTCAACATTGCTAACACTTTGTCATCATTTGGTTATTGCCAGCATTGCTAACACTTTGTCATCATTCAGGCATTGTCAACATTGCTAACACTTTGTCATAATTTGGTCATTGCCAACATTGCTAACACTTTTTCATCAATTGGTCATTGTCAACATTGCTAACACTTTGTCATCATTTGGTCATTGTCAACATTGCTAACACTTTGTCATCATTTGGTCATTGCCAGCATTGCTAAAACTTTGTCATCATTCAGGCATTGTCAACATTGCTAACACTTTGTCATAATTTGGTCATTGCCAACATTGCTAACACTTTGTCATCATTTGGTCATTGCCAACATTGCTAACATTTTGTCATCATTTGGTCATTGTCAACATTGCTAACACTTTGTCATAATTTGGTCATTGCCAACATTGCTAACACTTTTTCATCAATTGGTCATTGTCAACATTGCTAACACTTTGTCATAATTTGGTCATTGCCAACATTGCTAACACGTTGTCATCATTTGGTCATTGTCAACATTGCTAACACTTTGTCATCATTTGGTCATTGCCAGCATTGCTAAAACTTTGTAATCATTCAGGCATTGTCAACATTGCTAACATTTTGTCATCATTTGGTCATTGCCATTATTACTAACACTTTGTCATAATTTGGGCATTGTCAACATTGCTAACACTTTGTCATAATTTGGTCATTGCCAACATTGCTAACACTTTGTCATCATTTGGTCATTGCCAACATTGCTAACATTTTGTCATCATTTGGTCATTGCCATCATTGCTAACACTTTGTCATAATTTGGTCATTGTCAACATTGCTAACACTTTATCATCATTCAGGCATTGCCAACATTGCTAACACTTTGTCATCATTTGGTCATTGTCAACATCATTGCTAATACTTTTTCATCATTTGGTCATTGCCAGCATTGCTAACACTTTGTCATCATTCAGGCATTGTCAAGATTGCTAACATTTTGTCATCAATCAGTCATTGACACAATTTGCTAACATTTTTAGTCATAGACATGATTTATAACACTAGGTCATCATTCAGTCATTGTTAAATTCGCCAACACTTTGTTATCATTCTGCTAAGGTGAACCAAACTTAAAACTTGTGGATGCTAGTAATACATCCATCATAAACTGAATGTCAGTTAAACATCAGGACCTACATCCAAAATGCGTTTTTAACATCATTTGGTCATTGTCATCATTGCTAACACTTGGTCATCATTCAGTCATTGACACAATTTGCTAACACTTTGACATTTTTTAATCATAGACAACATTTCTAACACTAGGTATCATTGTCATTGTTAAATTTGCAAACACTTTGACATTTTTTAATCATAGACAAGATTTCTAACACTAGGTCATCATTCACAGTCATTGTTAAATTTGCTAACACTTTGACATTTTTTAATCATAGACAAGATTTCTAACACTAGGTCATCATTCAGTCATTGTTAAATTTGTCAACACTTTGTTATCATTCAGCTAAGGTGAACCCAAACTTAAAACTTGTGGATGCTACATCTGGGAAATTTAAATGTAGTCTTTTAACTGACCAGGTTCTGCCATCATCAGCATGGAACTCCAGAGTTGTAGTAATACATCCATCATAAACTGAATGTCAGTAAATATCAGGACCTACATCCAAAATGTGTTTTTAACATGACTTGTACAAACAAATGCCCCATGTATGTTTTGATAGGTGCAAATTTTGTATCTACAACAGAGATTGATGACTTTTACTTCAGTTTTTCTTCCTTTGACTGGTTGTTATTGAGACATTGAACTCAGGCAATATCAAAACAAGGCATGCTACCAGATTCCTGGTAATGACTAACACAGGCTTCTGCCATCATCTTGGCACCAGACAATGGCCAGAGCAATTTTTCTCTCAGATACTTGGTGGGAGGCCTTTGATACAAAAGTTATTTCAAAAAAATAATTGGTTTGCCATAGGAAGGTTATGTCTATATAATTTGACATATTTATTGATTTGACTTTGTTTTATGCGGTTTATTATCATAATGCAATACTGCTGTCAATCTGAGTTAATTTGCATTTACGATGAGAAAAACAGAGAAACAGAATAAAAAGGTTGAGACATTGCAAGCACATCTATATTCTTTGGTTACTTTGAAGCAATCAGACTCCAGTGAAAACTTTTAATTTATACTTTAAAACATTTAACTTTTAATTTATACTTTAAAACATTTAACTTTTAATTTATACTTTAAAACACAAAATAAACTGGTAAATCAGAATATAAACAGTTTCAGCAGTATATAAGTAAAAAATAATATCAGTATATAAGTAAACAATAATATCAGAATATAAGTAAACAATAATATCAGAATATAAGTAAACAATAATATCAGAATATAAGTAAACAATAATATCAGAATATAAGTAAACAATAATATCAGTATATAAGTAAACAATAATATCAGAATATAAGTAAACAATAATATCAGAATATAAGTAAACAATAATATCAGTATATAAGTAAACAATAATATCAGAATATAAGTAAACAATAATATCAGAATATAAGTAAACAATAATATCAGTATATAAGTAAACATTAATATCAGAATATAAGTAAACAGTAACATCAGAACATAAGTAAACAATAATATCAGAATATAAGTAAACAATAATATCAGAATATAAGTAAACAATAATATCAGAATATAAGTAAACAATAATATCAGAATATAAGTAAACAATAATATCAGAATATAAGTAAACAATAATATCAGTATATAAGTAAACAATAATATCAGAATATAAGTAAACAATAATATCAGAATATAAGTACACAATAATATCAGAATATAAGTAAACAATAATATCAGAATATAAGTAAACAATAATTTCAGAATATAAGTAAACAATAATTTCAGAATATAAGTAAAGAGTTACATCAGAATAAAAGTAAACAGTTACATCAAAATTATAAGTAAACAGTTACATCAAAATTATAAGTAAACAGTAACATCAGAATATAAGTAAAGAGTTACATCAGAATGTAAGTAAAACATTTATGAATATAAGTAAACAGTTACATCTGTATATATGTAAAGAGTTTCATTAGAATATAAGTAAAGAGTTGCATATGAATATAAGTAATCGTTACATCAGAATATAAGTAAAGAGTTACATCGGAATATAAGTAACAGTTACATCAGAATATAAGTAAATTACATCAGAATGTAAGTATACATTTATGAATATAAGTAAACAGTTACATCTGGATATAAGTAAAGAGTTACATCAGAATATAAGTAAAGAGTTACATCAGAATATAAGTAACAGTTACATCAGAATATAAGTAAATTACATCAGAATGTAAGTAAACATTTATGAATATAAGTAAACAGTTACATCTGGATACAAGTAAAGAGTTACAATAGAATACAAGTAAAGAGTTACAACAGAATGTAAGTAAACACTTACATCAGAATATAAGTAAAAAGTTGCAACAGAATATAAGTAACAGTTACATCAGAATATAAGTAACAGTTACATCAGAATATAAGTATAAACAAATAGCATTTTAATCATGATACAGTTAATTATGCTTCATCATTAGCATTTCATAAAAGTCATCATTGTGAAATTATAGAAATACAGCAGTTGTCCATTTCAGATATAATTAACCTGAAAAATTAATTTTAAATAAGCATTCAGATTTTAACTTACTTAGGGATTTTGAAATTATATGTTTAAAAAGTAATAAGTAATTTCTCTGCTAATAATAACATTTATAAAGACTGTAACCTATGAATCAAAGTAAAGTTTAGTCAAACCATCCACAGACAGAGGGAGCAAGAGACCATTTGGAAATTTTTTTATTAAATAATTAATAATCTATTTTTTAGAACATTATTATAAATTTAAGAAACAACAGCAACAAAGCATTAAACACGCTACAGTATGTGTGCCTCGGAATGGATCTTAAGGAAAGCGTAAACATACTGTTGCAATGAATCAGATTACTGTAAGTTACTTGGTACAAGTTAAGTTTTAATGTTTTCATCCAGCGCAACATGTTTATCTCTCTCACTCCAGATTTTGCTACTTTATCCCTTAATATAACTGATCTGGTGGCCAATAGTTAGAGCGTCTGCTGTGGAACAGAAAGTTGTTTGTTCGATCCTCGGCAGAGTCATACCAAGAACATACAAAAATGGTACTTACAGCTGCCTCGCTTGGTGCAAGACATCACTATAAACTGCCTCACTGCAGACATCGTAGTGATATGACTGAAGGTTTTTTAAAGCTACGTTAAAAATCCTAATCAAACAAACAAACAAACAAAATATCCCTTAATGCACAAGAATTGAAAGTGGAATGGAAAAAAAGAAAGGATTCTGATAAAATTATGTATCATTTTAATTTCATTTAGAAAACAGTAACCATTAATACTTTTCATCATTATTTTCATATGACATTTATGATTAAATTAAGTAGAAATTAAGAATTGATCTATAGGCCTGCAGTTGAAATAATGTTTATATATTCATATTATTCCATCATGGACAGATCACAATTTGATATTGCAAAATAGTATTGGTATATCAATTTACTTTATACCATCACTTTGAATCCCATACTACGTTTAATTTTGTGCCTTGGTAGGGGTGCTACTAAAGAATATTGGCCCCATGTGTCTGGAATACTTGTACTGTCATTGCATGTAGAAAACTACTCCCACATTCCAAATATATTTCCTATGTTGTACTACAGTAAAACCTGTCTTGAGAGGCCACTTCTATGAGAGACCACCTGTTTTGAGAGACCAGAATCTCGGTGGTTAGATATATTGATTATAATGTGTTATTACTTTTTATGAGTGTCCACCTGTCTTGAGAGACCATTCTTTTGGCAGAAGGGGTTGTCTTTCAAGACAGGTTTTACATTGCATGTAAATAAATAAGACAACTAGAAATTAACAAGGTATTATTCATGCATATGGAATCTCTGAGCTGTGTTTCAGATCTGATTTCATAAACATGTACATGTATATTAAATATGTTATAACAAAATGGTTTTTTATTAGGATTTTCAATGTAGCTTTAACAATTTTTCAGTCATATCGCTTCGATGTCTGCATTGAGGCAGTTTATAGTGATGTCTAGCACTGGGGCATCATGCCGCAGACATTTAGCATGATGTCCCACCCAGTCACATTATCCTGACACCAGGCCGACCAGTTCTAACACTAACTTCAATGCTGAGTGCCAAGTGAGGCAGCTGTTAGTACCATTTTTGTAAGTCTTTGGTACGACTTGGCCAGGGATCGAACCCACGACCTCCCGCTTCCGTGGCAGACATTCTAACCACTAGTGGTCTTATACCAAAATGAAACCTTTATTACATTTGAAAACTTAATTGAACATTTTTAATGTATGTAGTTGAAAAAAGTATATTAATATACCTGCTAGAATAATTTTGACTTTGTCAATGGCCTTACCATATGTCAATGAGTTTACAGCAAAACTGAAAGTAGCTTGCCCTTAATTGCAGTTATAGACTATTTTCACTCTGGAGTATTGAAAAGCACTAAGGGGAGCTAATACTGTGAAAGTACCTTATTTTACTACAGATACATTTCTATAGATAATATAAGATTATCATGTATCTGTACTAAAATAAGTTACTTTCACATTATTAGCTCCCCTTAGTGCTTTTCAATACTCCAGAGTGAAAATAGTCTATAACTGCAACTAAGGGCAAGCTACTTTCAGTTTTGATAATCTTATTTTATCTATAGAAATGTATTTCAGTGGTTAAATGCAGACCTTAGAAAAAGACTATATCTTTGTCAATGCGATGTATTTCCTAAAATCTGGTTTCTTTTTATAGAAATTTATTGCCAGTGTTCTCAGTATTTGTAAAACCACACCTCTGTTAAAATTGTGTGCTTTTTTAAAAAAAAAGTTTAAGCCTCTCAGGATGTGTAGATTGTTAGCTTGTTTGCTTTACTATCTCTTTACGGAGCCCTGAGTGGCCGAGTGGTCTAAAGCGCTTGCCGTTACGGATCACTGCCGTTTCACCTCTGTCTGCGTGGGTTCGAGTCTAAGATTCGGCTAATGTAGTTATGTGAGAAAGCTTGCCAGTAGCTTCTCGTGGGTCATTGGTTCTATCCGGGTTTTTTTCCGGGTTCTTCCTCCACCAATAATACTGGCCGCCATGTATAGCCTATCATGTGCTGAAAAATGGCGTTAAACCCTAAAAAACAAACAAACAAAACAAACAAAACTATCTCTTTACTTTTCTACTGTGGGCTTTGGAGAGGTAGAATTCCTAGTGTGCACACCTGCATATCATGTAGGTGAGAAGTGGAGATCGTTGACTCAATGGATAGCATGCTAGACACCTGACCAAAAGGATGCATGTTTGAATCCTACCATTGGATCAGCCCGGGTCTGCTACCATGGATTGTCCTTGGGCAAGGCAATCTACTTTGATTCTGCATTAAATAACATATACCAATTTAAACTATTATTCCAGTGGTAAGTTTAAGAGGCCATCCTTGGCGGAGTTCATCCCTGTACATTTTATGAAAAATGGTATGCTGTTGGTAATCCCTTCTGCAAGTCTTCTTGCATAAAACTCGACCTATTACATTCCTCACAGATAACTGGAATGTTGAGGAAAGCATGGAATATATCAATGTACAGAAGGGAAAGAAAATCAGTTTGGTTTTACATGCAGGTCTTTCATAAATATTATGGTTATTGCCTGATCACAATTTGCTTCAGTTAGTTTCTGTAAATTCCATTTTTAATTGTGGGCGAGAAGCATGGAGGATTGTTCCAATACATTTTTAAAAGTTTAGTCTGGTCTTATAATCGGATAAGGTTTATCATTTATCATGGTTTATTGTTGGAGAGATATGGTGACATTGAATTTGTTTTCTTTTTTTTGATGTCCAAAAGAGATACCATGTGAATGATATCTATATGAGACATCAACAAATTGATATCTATATGAGACATCAACAAATTGATATCTATATGAGACATCAACAAATTGATATCAATATGAGACATCAACAAATTGATATCTATATGAGACATCAACAAATTGATATCTATACGAGACATCAACAAATTGATATCTATATGAGACATCAACAAATTGATATCTATATGAGACATCGACAAATTGATATCTATATGAGACATCGACAAATTGATATCTATATGAGACATCAACAAATTGATACGAATATTGAGACACTGATTGATATCTGTGACTGATATCTAGCTGTGACAGCAGCAAATTGATATCTAAATGGGACACCATCTGAATGATATCAACATGAAACACCAATTAATTGATATCTGCATTGAGACACAAACTAGCTATATCTAAATGTGACGCCAACTACCGTAATTCACATTTAATGGAAAACCATCTGAATTTTATCTGTACGAGATACCAACTATGAACTAATTGATGTCTATATTGAGACACAACTAATATATAAATGTGACACCAACCGATTGATATCTAAATGTGACACCAACTGATTGATACCTAAATGTGACACCAACTGATTGATACCTAAATGTGACACCAACTGATTGATGCCTAAATGTGACACCAACTGATTGATATCTAAATGTGACACCAACTGATTGATACCTAAATGTGACACCAACTGATTGATACCTAAATGTGACACCAACTGATTGATACCTAAATGTGACACCAACTGATTGATATCTAAATGTGACACCAACTGATTGATATCTAAATGAGAATGCAATTAATTGAAATGTAAATAAGGCAAAAGACTTCAATTCCCAAGAGTTAAGAAATAGATCATGGCACCCATCAGAAACAGACTGATATATTTATTCCTTCTGTACTTTGATATACTCCATGCTTCCTTTGCAGCCCTCTAATCTGCAAGATATGTGGAGGCTCCTGAAATATTCCATTGATGTACAAGGGTCAAACTCTTTCATTACTGCTTGCCAGCTCCAGCTGGCCCCATAGAATTCATTATTAGAACTTTATCAAAGGTGGCTCAATTCTTGTCTACCATGGCTCCCAGGCTTGGAATAATCTTAGTGGACAGGGAATACCTGTATTGCCTTATTTATAGAATGGCCACAAAACAACAGTATTCAATTTTTTAATGTAATAATTGATTTCTTGACTCAGTAGATACTACATACCAGTAAACTGTAATTGGTAATTTAATGTTTAAAAAAATGCTCTAATTTAAATGTAAAACAAAATTGATGAAAAAATGTTTATAAAGAGAATTTTCTCATGAATGATGAAAATAAAATTGGCTAGGATTTTCCCTACATTTTAAATTTAATTCTACAAAATTACTTTGTTATTAGGCCTTCAGGTTATATATATATTTTACATTTTGGGTTCTTTCATGCTTGCATGGATATTCAAATTTCTACTCTGTTCTAATCACTTTGTAAAAAAAAATTGAAAGATGATGTTCTTCACATTATTGCGGAAGTTTGAATTTTAAGTCTGTTTTTACTATTTAGATGCTTTTGCAAATGTTCTGTTTAGTTTTTGAACTGAAGAAGCTTGTTTTTGTGCCTGCCACACACAGCAAAAGCTTCTATGTATTATTAGCATGCTGCCAGAACAACTGTAGGTGTGTATTCAAGCAGCTAGCAACAGAACTAACTATATAAATAATTCTTCCTATGAATTTCAACCATTCCAGGTTTTCAGTTGTTCAGACTACAAAAACTTAACAGGAAACAAATTTAGATGAAACTGAAGCTATTTTCAGAAAATGTGATTTGTTTTCCTTCTCACTTCAATGGGATTTAATTTACAAAGAGGTGAAGTTCAAAACTCCCACCTTTGGCAGACTGTTCAAAAAGTTAATAATGTAACTCACTGGAAATGATCTGGAATGAATATACGCTGACCCTTGTAAAACAATTTTTATGCAACTTGGATGTTATATAATGGGACCATAGGATTAATGTTTAGAGAATACAATTTTCATATCATGACTCAAGGAATGTTAAATGGGTTAGGGACCTCCATTTAGGAAGTTAATTAGCGACTAAAGGTACTGAATCAGACTAAAAGTACTGAATCAGACCCATGTTATCTTCAAGGGTGTGGGAGATTTTTACAAATCAGCCCATATTGGATTATATTTTGCAACTTTCAGATAAAATCTGTGAAGACATCTTCATAAATTGAGTTCAATGGCAAACAATATAATCCCAGATACACCATTGCACACATGCACCAGCAGATCAGGGTCTTTGTTGTTTGTTTTATTGATTGCTTCTGTCAAACTGGCCTATATTGTTTTACTGATTACTCCTAACAAATACAGACCCAGATCTGCTGGAACATTATGTGACAGCAAATCTGGGTCTATTCAGTTTGCAATTGGACTGGAACTACAGTAGAACCTGTCTTGAAAGACCACCCATTCTGCCATAAAATTATGGTCTCTCAAGAGAGGTGGTCTCCCATAACAGGTCACAATGCTATATAATCACTAAATTCATGCCTTGAGAATATGGTCTCTCAAAACAGGTGGTCTCACATAGCATTGGTCTTTCAAGACAGGTTTCACTGTACAAGCAAGTGGTTATGGTATATTTCACTTCTTAGAAGTCTGAAATTGTGAATTTATTAATGAAATATTATTTTCTCGACAAATGTGCAACATAACAAAAAGACTTCTCTTTCTGTTCCATCTTATGAGATTTTCTTAATTACAGCGGGGGTAAGCCAAATAATAGAGCTAAATTTACATGTAACATAGGTAATGTTGTAGTTTTTCACATACATTTTTGTTTGTCTTTAGTGAAGTTTTGTATCCAGTTTTTAATCATATTTGGTGGCTTAGCTTTTCATGAACATCAGGTAAGAGAGAATGCAAGAAATTATCATGGAAATGAGTCACACTAACATTCATTACCTAGTGGCAAGACTTGGGCTGGAACCCAAGAACTCCTAAACTCAAACTGACCCATTTCTGTGACATATGGATGGATAGGTTACTGTTTAAAACAAACTTTATTGCCTAGTAACTTTCATAAACAATGGACAGAAAGACACAGTCCTATTGGATGAATATTGATTGTGGATCAGACCACCATATATTAGAGGGAACGAGATATAAAATTAAATGCAGTCTCTGCTTCAAGGTCAGAGACAGACAAACAGACAGACAGATTGACAAATGCCAATGGAAGCGAGAGAAACTAGCTGCAAGGAACATGAGATATATAAATGAGGTATTCATCAATTATTACACCGAAAGATTTCAGATCCTGTTTAGATAAAGAATGTTGGAAGTGACACCTCTGTATACCCAAAAGGCAGAGAGGGTGTTATCAGGATATGGGGGGGGGGGATAGCTTTTAAAGTCATTGATTTATTTTGTAGCACATATGTGGGGCACACTCTAATCTTGTTATTCTTCTCACGTTACCAATTTTTTCAGCCTCCTAAAATAACATCTACCATAGATTTTGAATTTTTTTGTTTAACTGGCCAATTGAGCTTATGACAACATCCATTTTATGCATGGCAACAATTTCTATTTTAAACTTGTTAAAAACCATCTCTTCCAGTTTTGAAGAAAAAAAAATCTGATTCGGATCATTCTTAATGCAAAGAATTTAGAAATTGTACACTTGAGGCTTATCGCCCATCAAATATGGCTACTGTTACTAATACTAGTTAAGACCCCTTAACTGACTTTCAGAATCAATCAAATTTGACATAAGGAAAACTTTTTAATTTAAAGCAGACAATGTATGTCTATAAATATGATCATCGGTCCAAAAATAAAAAGTAGTTGTTTTAAAAAAAATAGAAAAAACTTTTCAACAACTTTTCCAAAAGTACTGACTAGGATTTGACCAAACATGAAGTCCTTTAAAATTAATACAAATGGTGCTGATTAACAATCCAATATGGCTACATTACTAAAAATAGAAAATTTGATATGACTTCTAGTCAGAAGTCACATCTTTTGACCAAATTTGATAGAGAGTTTCCTCATGAAGACCAATCAAATTTATACATTAAAACCAGTAATAAAAAAGAGAAAAAGACATCCTTTCAACAACTTCTCAGAAAATGCTAGACAGAATTTGACCAAATTTTGATAGAAGACATTCTGGCATAGACAGTTGTTGAAGGTGTAAAATTACAGTTGATCCACCATCATGTATGGTACATATACATGTACTATAAGTTTAAAAAACTTTAAATGAGTTCTTTTCAAAACAAATTTAATAGAATGAATCCTTGTATAGAGAACTTCCTGGTTTGTACAAATGATGCGGACATTCCAGAGAACCTCGATCACCATTATGAAAAATAGAAAAATACTTTAATGGCCAGTTTGTTTATTAAGCAAAGAAGTAGCCAAGGGTCAGGGCTATGGAGATTGACAGGTTTGAGATTATGCCAAGTTTTCCCTTTGTGGGGAAAAAAATTTAACATGTTTTTTTAAACATAATTTTGGAAATATAAATCAAGCAAATAATTGAAATTTCTTTATAATGGTGATTAATTTAAATAATTTGTAAGTTGAAGAACAAAATAAAAAAAATTATATAACAAGTACTCCAATAAATAGATGAAATAAATTATGGATAAAATTAGTTACAAAAACAGTGAAGTTTATGCAAAATGTAGGATGTAAATTTTTCTATTATGGTGCTCTGCAGTAAAATGCCTTCATTTTCTTACTCAACAGAAACATTAAAAAGAACTTTAACTCTGCCTTAAACCTGTGTTGTTAAATTAAATGGTCTGAAACATTGTGTGTTTTATGTTATTACATGTAAGTGCAATATTTTTCAGGCATTTCATAAATTAAAGTCCATTTATCGCAAATTACTTTAAATTTTAATTTTTTAGTTTTAGTTTTTAATTGAAAAATAGCAATAAACCATTATATTTTTCTTCTTAAACACTATTTAACTGCTGTAATTGTTACAAATTTCCATATCCGCCAGTTTTCTTTGTGGCCAACCCTAGAAATGTTACATCTGTGAAAAAAGACTTTTTAAATGTTATTACCAGATTTCATTTTATTTAGTCCACAGTTTCAATACATATATGAATTTGATTTCAAAAGCTTACATATAGCAGTTACCAGGTGAATGTATTAGACTCACTTGGGCCTCTTATTTTATTACATAGTCAATCAAATATAATCACATAATGTCTTTTTTTAAAGTTTCATTGCAATGGTAGTAATCCTATCATGTTATAATACGTGTATTTAAAACTCTCAACTTGTGGACCAATACAAATTGCTTCTTTACATTTTGACATTACACATGCAGTAAACTTGGGAAAGGATCAGACTGGAAAAGATAAATGCAACCCTAGGGGTTTGGCACTTACTCAAAAGTACCTAAGGCAATTTTTCAACCCATGACATTGACAAAGCCAAGATTTTAAGCACTTTACAAGTCTGCATATCTTATCATGTAAATAAAGTAACATTGCATTGATTTAGCACAGTCAAAAATGTTCAACCCTTTATTAATATGCATACGATATGTTTTTGATATTTATGCATGCAAGGGAATCAGTACAGTGTCAGCAAGGCATTAAAATTTCAAAGAAACACATTGTATAAGAATTGGATTTAGACCCTGACTTTAAAATGCACGTAAATGGCTGCCCTAGGTAATTACCGTGATGATTAAGTGACAGGTCTTCCATAAATGTGGAACAAAATCTTCATTAGTTATGCTCTACTTTACGTAGGATATATATATATATATATATATATATATATATATATATATATATATATATATATATATATATATATATATATATATATATATATATATATATATACATATATACATATATACACACACACACACTACTAATAGAGCAGCAATTGCAGAAGAAAAAAAATTGCACATATTTCAGGTTCATTTAATTCTTAAAAATATTAATATTTTCTTTCTTATCACAAATTTCTTTTTTGAATGTATTTTACAAATAGAAGGCAACAGCATTAATTTTCAGATAAAATGTTTGGAAAGAGCCATATGTCATTTAGTACTAAACATATTGAAATATACAGTAATTATATATATATATATATATATATATATATATATATATATATATATATATATATATATATATATATATATATATATATATATATATATATATATATATATAATCTTCATATAATGTGCATTGTTATACTTTTCATAAGAGAGCTTTGAAGGAAAATAGTCCTTGACTAATGAGTCACCTTTTAGAAATAAAGCATTTATTATTATTATTATTATTATTATTATTATTATTATTATTATTATTATTATTATTATTATTATTATTATTAATAATCTGTGTTGTACACACCCATGCATGCATGCACACATGCACATGCATGTGTACAAACACACACACACACTACTATGATTCTTCAACAGTCATTACAAGAAATACAGAATATTGTATTGTGTTAGAAGAATGAAATTATCTTTTCTAAATTTACAAGCGATATTTCATTGTGCATATCTAGAGTAGCATCCCATTACATATTTGCATTCATTTGAACTATTCTGAATGCTAATAGGTTCTGGAAAAAATGGATGTTGTCTAAATACAGTCAGAAACTATCATTATACCCACTAACAAATTATACCTAAATCAAACTGTGAGATAAGTTGTCATGATTCTACAAGACTAGTCTTTCATTTTATCACATTAGAGGAACGTAGGTTAACAAGACTGGACCATATCCATCCTTTACAAATACAATCGGAAATACTTTATTAAGTTATTGTGTTGAATGTATTGTTTGAACTTGAATGAACTGATGATAAATTTGCATATTGCATGTTAATCCATCTGGCCAGGAGTCATTAACTCACTTTATCAACCCTTGGCATATGTAGGAATGATGAAACAATGATTTGAAAAATTGCCCTCTTGTCCATGAAAGAGTTATCTCCCTTGGTAAGTGAAATAAGTTGGACATAATAATTGGTATGATGTATTGGGGGGACATAATAATTGGTATTGTGTATTGGGGGGACACAGCAACACATATAGGTTATTTAGTGCTAAAACTTATGCATGTAAAGTAAATTGCTCAGGCTGGGGGGTTGGCCTCCTATGGCACTTAAGATGTAGATCTACAAATACACCCTTAAATCAGTCATTCAGCTGTCCTTTTTAGGTGTATACAGTTAATTATTATAGCTATATTAGGCTAAGTATAGACCTACATATATTATTTAGACATAGGTAATTTTGTACACTATAACCATGGAGTCTCCTAACTAAGGGGGCCTGAAAAAGGTGCTCGCTGTGCCACCCTAGTCTGTTGAACTTGTCCAAGGACACACCTTGGTTTCTGATTTGGGCTGGTCTGTACAGGATAGCTTGTTATATCTGGTAGGCCTTAAATATCTGGTATCTTAAATTTCAGTATGCCTGAACATTCTCTGAGTGAAGGGTTTAAATGGTGAAAATGACAGGCATCATGTTACAAGACAAGGGATCAGAGTGATTATTCTCAATGACCTTTGTGGTTAAATATAATGAGGAATCTGATTGGATGAATTTCCTTTGGTTTTATCCAGTCAGATGGTAGACTAAACATACTGTAAAAAATGACATTCAGCTCTTGTATTCTACATTTTAATTACAGATCTGTCTTGATTAAGTAATCATCACTCAGCATGTGCACTTCATTACTGAAGAAAACAATGTATCTGAACATGGAGTCCTGCCATGGCAACAAGACTCCTAATGTTGTTGTTGTTTCAAATCCTTGCAAGGGCATGGTTTAACTTTGGAGGGGGTTTTAAAAATAACTTGTAAGGCCTGTGCTCTGTAGGAAGTTGCCTGTGCCTGGTCCAGCTTGTTGATTTCTATTCAAATGTTGGACAAGTAAAGCAAATGTAGAATTAGCAGACCAACTCTGGAACCAAAAAGATTAATATTAAACACACATCTAACTGCATTCATGAATACATTTACTGCCACTTTGTTTCCTTTCTACTAAGAGGGGGAAAATGTCAAAATTACTCTTTAACAAATCATTTTAGTCTTGACATTTTAAAAAAGTATGGAAATCTGGCCAGATGACTTTAAAACATTTAAAAATTGTAGTTATGTAGAAAGTTTTGAAAAGCTACAAAAACGTATCTGACGATTCCGGTACACAAAGTGCCTTTAAAATCCTTTCAACCAACCAAAGTTCTTGGCATTGTTAGCAAAAATCATTTGTGTTCATTTTGTGCTTGTAGATCATAACTGATCTTTTTGTGTTTTATTTCAGGTGGAAACACACCAATCAGACATTCCATCTCCACTGGGCATGGATATAAATGTACTTTGATGTTTTTCATGTTTGATGTTTTTCATGTTGTCTCTTTTCAGGTGGAAACACACTTGCCAATCAGCCATTCCATCTCCACTGGGCATGGATATACTTTGAGAAGAGTCAGATTTATGTAAATGAGACAGACGAAAAACTAGAGGTCACCTTGAAGAGGCGAGGATATCTAGGGGAGACATGCTTTGTCAGTGAGTATTACCATACATATCCCTTCGTTTTTGTATGGCTACTGTGATATCCTCCATTTTACTCTCCATCTGTTTGTTATTCATTATTTTCAATTAAAGTAACATCTTTTGAATATTTTGTGCAAGACACTAGATTGGTGATGGATTTAAGGTACAAATGATGGCTTAAGTCTTTGGAGGAGGGGAGGAAATGAGAAAAGGTTAGAGGTTTGAGATGGCAGCTGTTAAAGTTACTGTTTTGAGACGTCGAAACGTAGCATTGTTCACCCTTTCCAGCATTCCATTTTTCTGTCCGTACTGAGTGCTATGAAGTATGATACACTAGCTTAATTCTTTGAATGGATTTCTGTATGGATAGATTTCTGTATGATTTCTTTATGGTTTTCTATATGATTTCTGTATGGTTTTCTGTATGATTTCTGTATTTATGGATTTCTGTAAGATTTTCTGTATGGATGGGTTTCTGTATGGATTTCTATATGGATAGATTTCTGTATTGATTTCTGTATGGTTTTCTGTATGGATTTCTATATGGATGGATTTCTGTATAGTTTTCTGTATTGATTTCTGTATGGTTTTCTGTATTGATTTATGTATGATTTTCTGTATGGATTTCTATATGGATGGATTTCTGTATGGTTTTCTGTATTGATTTCTGTATGGTTTTCTGTATAATTTATGTATGGATTTCTGTATGGTTTTCTGTATTGATTTATGTATGGATTTCTGTATGGTTTTCTGTATGATTTATGTATGGATTTCTGTATGGTTTTCTGTATGATTTATGTATGGATTTCTGTATGGTTTCTGATGAAACCTCTGAAATGTCAGTATATTATAGTTAAAGCTGACATATCCCCACAACCCTGTCTTGTTTTTAGCTAACCTGGCCACAACTGGTCAAAAGGTATGGTTCTTTATATATATATATATATATATATATATATATATATATATATATATATATATATATATATATTAAAAATATTTTTACATTTTTCAGACAACCATGATTATCAATCAGAGTTTATTAATAAGAATAAGAATAGAAACGCCTTTAAACTACTTCTTGACAAGAACTTCACAATAAAATTTGACAATATTTGATAGAAAGCATCCAGTCAGTTAGCTCTTTCAACCCTCAGCAGTTAAAAGGAAGTATTGGTCTTACTTTGAATTACTGGAAATTGTTTTCACCCAGTTGAACATCAGTCCCTTCAAGGGACTCATTGTTTAATATAAAAAAAAGTTATGTAAGTTTTACATGAAAGGACCATGAAGTGAGGCTGCATGGGTCATTCAAGAATGTCATCACATGTATCTGCAAACTTAGCTTAGTCAAGGGAGGTAATGCAAATCGTAAATTTGAATGCACTAATTTTTCATTCATTTTAATGGTGAATTTTGGGAATTTGTTTTAACTAGAGACACCGATTTTTCAAATCTATAATATGTTCTTTATAAAGCTGTACACATTTAAGTTTTTAAAATTTTCATCCCGTACAATTGATCTTTAAGCATTTAGTCCAAAGTTGTTGTTGGTCTATAGTTCCAGCCATAAGCATGGTTCATGTTGTATGATGTCACAACATAAACTGCACCATTAGTTTAAGTTTAGGGGCCCCGAGTGGCCGAGTGGTCTAAAGCACTCTCCGTTATGGATTACTGCCATCTCACCTCTGTCTGCGTGGGTTCGAGTCTCAGATTCAGCCAATATGGATATATGAGAAAGCCTGTCAGTAGCTTCTCGTGGATCAGTAGTTCATTCTGGGGTTTTCCCAGGTTCTTCCTCCACCATTAATACTAGCCGCCATGTAAGTGCTGAAAAATGGTGTTAAACCCTACAACAACAAGAACAACAACAACAACAACATTAGTTCAAGTTTCAGATGCTCTTTGCATATTTGAAATTATGATATTATGAGAACATTCATTTAAATAGAGTCATATAATCAAACTAACCCAGAACTTGATCTTTTCACAAACTTTAAAATGCCATCTGATGCATTTCAAAATGCTTGATCTAAATATGTATTATTCGGGTTCAGTTTCTTAGGACAGGTTTTGTTATGTTTATAGAGTACCCCATCTAATTTTTAAACAAAACACAATTAGTTCCAAAGCAGGCAGTAAAATACACAGTTTATTCAATTCCTTTTTTTGGTCACTGGTTAAATACATGTAGGTTCTGTTGTCAAGGATAAAAGAGAATATATTTAACTCTTAATGAAATTACCCTGTATTAAAAAATAAACAAAACTTTAAAAAATTCTAATAATACATGTATTTGGCATTGCACCCAAAAAAATATTTCTCATAAAGTTTTATATGTAAAAAAAATCCAGTAATTTTGGTATCTCACCCCAAAAATATTTCTCCAAAGGTTTTATATTTTAAAAAATTCCAATAATATTTGGCACCTCACCCAAAATATATTTCTCAAAAAAATTTATATAAAAAATTTCCAATAATGTTTGGCATCTTACCCAAAAAATATTTCTCAAAAGGTTTTATATAAAAAGTTTCCAATTATATTTGGCATCTCACAAAAAGTATTTCTCAAAAGACTTTATATAAAAAATCCCAACTTTGACATGGACCTCACGTTTCTTTGTATTCATAAGTTCAATTTTCATTAGCAGTTTTATTTTTGAGGCTAAATTTGGAGATATCATGAAATATATATATATTTATATATATATATATATATATATATATATATATATATATATATATATATACAGATGTTTCCAATAGTAACAGTAACAATCACAACTATGATCACCATGGCAATGACCACACCCTTGTAGTAAGTGTTAAGATATTTTTGTTAAAGGGAATTGGAGGAGAGTGGGGATACATCATGATGTTAGTATTCGGGGGGGGGGTGCACAATTCACTGGAAACTCTTTTGTCGTACTTTGTATGCATATTATTTTCTGTTACAGCCATCAATGTGTTAAATGGATCAGCTAATGTTGGAAAAGACGTGAGCAGACAGTATGCACAGCAGGTGCAGTTTAATCCAGGTAATTGTATACACAACATTTTCAAGCATCCTGCCATTAAGAACATGAACAATTTCAATCTCCCACTCTGTTCAAGCCAAGATTGTGCCAAAAATTTAATGTTTTGGGTTATTTAAAGCTCATTTTAACCATTAGGCTAACTGAGCATAGGTTATGATATTATGCCAACCATGAATCATCCATCATTTTTGCAATTTTCAACTTCTGTGGAATTACCCATCAATGTTGATAAATTTCTGAAACTGCATCTTGTCATCATGGACTGCAAATGTTGTTAAACTAATGGAATCCCACTCCACCATCAGATATGGATGCCCTAATAGTTTAAAAATAGAAACAACTTCTGAAATACCACTCAGCACACTTGGACCAAATTTAATAGAAAGCAAATCCGTCATAGCTACAATCTAATCCCTTTAAACTGTTTCATCTCTAAAAATACGTCAATATTTTTTTTTTAATTCTGAAGGCGTACTAGTACCAAGGCCTTTCAACGTTGCAAAAATTGTGCCAATCTGTTTCGTCAAGTATACCTACCAATCCTAAACATGTTTACATGACTTCTCAAAACCACTCAAAAGAATTAGACCAAATTTAAGAGAAATCATACCAACGCTTTTCATAGTTGTTAAACATGTGCTCATCAGCCTTCAAATATGTCAACCATTGCTAAACATAGAACAGCTTTTTAAACAGCTTCTAAAAAAACAAATCAGTAACTTTTTAAACTAATTTTAGTAGAAACTATCTGGTATGGGCTTTTAGAGTAGTGATAATTAAGCGAACCCAATTCTTGCTGAAAAAAGAAAACCTTTAAACAACTTTTCCAAACCTACTCAAAAGAAATTGACTAATTGTCAAAAATAATAAGAAAGTAATGTTATGAAGGTCATTTATTGTTAAATTATACCAATCGGCTATCAGTGATTTGATCCTGAAGGTCATTTATTGTTAAATTATACCAATCGGCTATCAGTGATTTGATCCTGCATCTATTTTGTATTGTCCATCATCAACTTTGTATCAGCATTTCCTATTATGATTTCTTCATCAAAAACACTCAACAAATTTTGACTAACTTTCACAATTAGCATTCAAACTTCAAGGTTTCTCAGAGTTAATTGGTTTGCTTTGGTGTTTTATGATACAGCATTGTTATTTATTGAGAGTAAGGGCAATTGGAGTAAACAGCTCCCTCTCAGAGTTGAAAAGAGTAATCCACCATCAAATGCGGCTCCATACTTAAATATTTCTGGGACAAAAATGCCTTTACATTAATTGTTCTCAAAAACTGATCTTCATAATTTGACCAAAATTTACAAATGCACTCTCATGTAAAAGCCTTTTGTAGTTGTGAAAATAATGCCAATCTGCCAGCAAATGTGGCTGCCATCACTAAAAACAGTTAATATGAAGCAACCAATCAAAAACCTCAGCAGTGTGACATATGAAAGGGTAGTATCCTGGCATAGGACCCTAGCTGTGAAAATTAGTCTGACCTGCAGATAAATATGGCCACCATCACTAAATATAGAAAAATTCTTTAAATCACTAAGCATAATTTGACCAGATTGATCAGAAAGTTGTGAAAATTATCCACTTCTAAAATATGGCCACCATTATTGAAAATACAAAACTAAACAATTTACACAAACTGCTCAAAAGAATTTCTTCTTATTTGAGAGTAAACATCCTGGTGTTAAGCCCATTAAAATTGCTACAAATAATCCAGATCTGGCATTAGGTATGGCCATTGTTATTTCAAAGGAAATATCTTTAAAATTGCTATAAATAATCCAGATCCATCATTAGGTATGGCCATTGTTATTTCAATAGAAATATCTTTAAAATTGCTATAAATAATCCAAATCTATCATTAGGTATAGCCATTGTTATTTCAATAGAGATATCTTTAAAATTGCTATAAATAATCCAGATCTATCATTAGGTTTGGCCATTGTTATTTCAATAGAGATATCTTTAAAATTGCTATAAATAATCCAGATCTATCATTAGGTTTGGCCATTGTTATTTCAATAGAAATATCTTTAAAATTGCTATAAATAATCCAGATCTATCATTAGGTTTGGCCAATGTTATTTCAATAGAAATATCTTTAAAATTGCTATAAATAATCCAGATATATCATTAGGTTTGGCCATTGTTATTTCAATGTAGAGATATCTTTAAAATTGCTATAAATAATCCAAATCTATCATTAGGTATAGCCATTGTTATTTCAATAGAGATATCTTTAAAATTGCTATAAATAATCCAGATCTATCATTAGGTTTGGCCATTGTTATTTCAATAGAGATATCTTTAAAATTGCTATAAATAATCCAGATCTATCATTAGGTTTGGCCATTGTTATTTCAATAGAAATATCTTTAAAATTGCTATAAATAATCCAGATCTATCATTAGGTTTGGCCATTGTTATTTCAATAGAAATATCTTTAAAATTGCTATAAATAATCCAGATATATCATTAGGTTTGGCCATTGTTATTTCAATGTAGAGATATCTTTAAAATTGATATAAATAATCCAAATCTATCATTAGGTATAGCCATTGTTATTTCAATAGAGATATCTTTAAAATTGCTATAAATAATCCATATCTGTCATTAAGTATGGCCATTGTTATTTCAATAGAAATATCTTTAAAATTGCTATAAATAATCCAGATCTATCATTAGGTATGGCCATTGTTATTTCAATAGAGATATCTTACAAATTACTTGTTCTTTGCACTCTTCTGGTCATGTACTAGAAGAGCATATAAGAAGGCCTGTTATTCATTGTCTGTCTAACATCTATCAAAATCCAGGCAGTCAAATTTGTTATCACTACTCCTCCAAAACTACCTGCAGGGATGTTGTCAAACTTTACAAACACACTCATCCTATGGTCATGTTAGTCTGAAATGAAAATAGTGGTGTACGGACATACCATATGTCCATCTCAGTGGTCTTGTTATCACCAGTTCTTCATGAATGGGTGTTCATATTGACAAAGAGTTTTCAAAGGCTCCTAATGCTGTGTAGTTGGTCATAAATGAAAATGATGCTGATCTCTCATTCAATATTGTCTTTATTAATATTAGTAGTAGTAGTAGTAGTAGTAGTATTGTTGTTGTTGTTATTATTATCATTGTTATTATTATTGTTGTTATTATTATCATTGTTATTATTATCATTATTATTATTGTTATTATTGTTTTTGTTATTAATTATTATCATTGTTATTATTATTATTATTATTATTATTATTATTATTGTTGTTGTTGTTGTTGTTGTTGTTATTATTATTATTATTATTATTATTATTATTATTATTATTATTATTATTATTATTATTATTATTATTATATTGTCACCATGGCAGCTGTCTTAAAAAGCTGATCACTACTTGACATGAACAGACAGTCATATTGACCTCGGGTTTTCTCAGAAAGATTTCACATGATGTCCAGTAGATCATAAATGAAAATGGTGCCAATCTGATGTCCAATATGAAAATCTTATTGTTGCTATTCCTGAATGGAAAATATCTTGAAAATATTGATGACTTGATTCCTCACTGAATCGATGACTCTATCAACATGGGGTTTTCACCAGTAATCCAGGAGTCACACTACCGAGCGAAGTGGGTGACTAAGTTGCCTTAAAAATATAATCTTCACCTTCTGTTTGGAAAGCAAAAATGACATCGCCGTGTGATTTCTTTTAGAGAGGTAGATTGGTTGACCATACATTTTGAGATGTCCCCTTGCCTGAGCTAGGTTAGTTCTAGTGTTGTGTTGTAGTGAAATGTTTTCATCAAACCATCAGTAGCTAGGCCTACTTTTAATATTAATTACACCAACAAACAAACTCTTGCACATTGAAAGGCACCTGTTTTGATAGGTGATTAACCATTACTGCCCAGTTTATGCATGTTATCTCTCAATGATAAACATACACACTTGTGTTTCGAAGCTTTACAAATAGTATGCAAATAGCAATCTGTGTTTTAAGATCAGAATTGGTGATCTGAATATTTAACTGCCTCTTGTACACTACTTATGCATAAAATTAGTTTGAAACTGTAAGTGAACCAGTAATGGAAATAATGACAGACATCGTTATGTTTGGGAAATATCAGTTTATTAAATTGTTTGTTGTTTGTAAATCATTGGGCAAATATATTTTTAAAAATATGCAATTCATAAAAAGCAAAGTCTGTGTATTTTTTTTTTAAGAATTAACTTTAAATGCAATTATATAGGTTAGAAATGCAATGGACAATGGTATGTGTTTTTTAATTCGCCACAATGGAGAAGTGTTGTCGTTTCAGAGTTGTTTTCAGACTTCACTCATATTTGTGAAAATACAGAATAAAGCAGCAAAGCAGATGCTATTTAACCAGTGCTGAAAATTACTACAAGTACATAGACAAATAAATAAACCATAAATTTGCAACCCTATTATTGGACTGCTGTCTACTGAAGCAAAGTGAGTAATTAGATTATTTTCGGATTATTGAGACAAGTTTTAATGTAATTTTGCACTTTGGTCCCCAATTTTGATTTCCGGATCCGGAACACGGACTTCTTGATTAACAAAGCAAACAGCATATATATATATATATATATATATATATATATATATATATATATATATATATATATATATATATATATATATATATATATATATATATATATATATATATAATATATAATAGCATGTATATATATATATATATATACTAATCTTCCTAAAATGCTTCTTTGGTCCTAAATGAAAATGGTGTCAGTGATACATACATCATTACTGCCATGACGATTTTCTTAGATATCTTCATGTCATTAGCTCCCCCTTAATTTATTGTCATACTGACATGGGATTTTCACTAAATGACTTCTAATGATGTCTGCTTTGTCCTTAATAAAAATGATACAAAGTTGACATCTAGTATGTGTGCCACAATAGCTGATTTGTAAATCTTGTTATTGCTGAAGATACAGTTCAAAGAAGAAATGGTTCTATCTTGGATTCCAGGAAATTAATTTTTCCCAATAGAGCAAAAGTCTCTTCAAGGGACTCTTGCTTAGAATTTGTAAATTTATGCTTAACATTTTGCTGCAGATTAAATTTTTACTTGTAGTTACTAATACTACATGGCAGTAATAATTGTAATAAAAGAAAGAAAATTATAGACTATTAACAACATGGCCTAACTAAAACCTTACTTTAATACCACTGCAGTAAATAGTTTGTAATGAAATGAATTGTATGTTCCTAGTCTAGGAATGTTATCAATCATTTGGGTAAACTGAAGGTGTATTTTAAGAACTGGAGGTGAATTTAAGGTCATGCAGTGCACAATAGGTGTAACATTACTAATTGATGACCTAAAGTGCTATATTTAGAGAGCTGTTGGATTTAATTTGTTACAAGACCTGTAGCTAGTGATTTTTATCAGGATACTGATAAGCAGCATCCATAAACATTAAGAAAATGAAGTTAGAATATTTTTTAAAGTCGGTATAATCCATAAACGTTTACTTTGATACTGAAGTAATCAGTGTCTTTGAAAGTTTTCTTCAAACTCTTTTTGTACAGATATATGCATTTACGTGTATGCCTTGAGCAGAGCCAGAATTTATTCTGAGTGGGGTGGGGGGACACATGAGTTGACAACATGAGGCTCATGCTTAAAAGTATTGTTACAACTCCTTGGTCTGAAAGTAAGTAGCAGAAATGAGTGAAAACTAAAAGGTTTTGTAAAGTTCAACAGAGTTAAATTTAAAAAGGACTTAACGCTAGTGTGAATTAAAACTCAAATAGTCCTAAGCGTTTCATCACAATTATGAATTCCAAAAGTGGTGTCCTGACTAAATTCCAACTGAATGTGTTGATGTGCCAGTTTGCTCACATGTACTTTTGTGGCAGTAGTCATGATGTATCACAATGATATAAGCCAATATGTGCTTGAATGAATTAACATTAATTTCCAAATAGTGTTTCATTGGAAAATATTATTAATGAGTGCTTTGTTATTCCAATGAATAATTTAAATTATAAAATAAATAAATCCTCACATATATTAATTGAAATACAACAGAAATTGACTCCTAAAGGCTGATGTTAAAATAGGAATAAGTAATTTTGAAATAAACAATGTCAACCTAAAATTCTACAACACAAAATCAGAACCAGGATGAGAGTCAGCTTCCTTCTAAAAAAGTTGTAAACTAGATCAGGAATTTACAAGTAAAAAACTAGTGTCCTAAACAAGTAAACATGTTTACTCCCCTTAATAATGATTTGAATATTGAATCTATCACCATAGAGAAATATTTGCTATAAAATAAGGACTTGAACCATCGTACGGTTATATCATGAATGCTGAATACATGGTCTATTGTGTCAAATGCTGCAGACAAGTCAAGGAGGGTGAGGACTGAAATCTTGACACTATCTAAAGCTGAAAAAGTTCATTAACTATTCACAAAAGATCAGTTTCAGTACCATGGCGAGGACGATATGCAGACTACATTGCTAAACCAAATATCTGAATTCATCTGGGATACAAGTTTGGACAAAATGACTAACTTTTTTAAAGAGTTTTTTAAAGAAAGAGTGGTTAGAAACAGTTCAGTAGTTTTTTAAATCATTCAGGTCAAGTGCCGTTTTCTTCATCAGATGCTTAAAAATGGCAGTTTTGTGAAATGATGGGAATTTCTCAGATGAGAGAGACGTATTGATAACATGTGACATTCTTCTGGCAGCTCCATAGATCTGCTTAGAATAGCAAGGATGGAAGAAAGACAAATCCTCTCAGCCTGATGGCATTCTCTTTTAGCATTGTGAAGCTGGACCCTAATACTGCTATGCCATGGAGAACACTTTTTGTCTTCCACTTTCTCTACTAAAGCCTGATCCTTTTGGAAAACTCAAAGCCCCAGCCCATTTTTCAGTGACATGTCTTGAAATACAGGACTGAGTCTTTAAATTTAATGTAGAATGATTTGAATTGCAACCAATGACATTGCTGGATTCAAGCCTTTAATTTTAACTCCAACAATTTTGTTACGTCTGCAAAATCAGGGCATTAAAAGACTTAGAAACAGATTAGTGTATGGATTCACAATTATACTTCCATTTTTTCATGAGGATGATTGAAGTTTTAAGGATGATTGAATTTTTGTAGACTGATCAAAATAGTGTAAATTTGTACAGGTCAGGCGGAAATGACATGGAACATCAGGATGAAGGATGACACAGCATATGAAGAATCGGAGACTTTTCAGTTAGAACTAGTAGATCCAGTATTGGCCATTTTAGATGTACCCATGGTAACGACAGTCACTATTCTGGATGCAGAAGATGGTAAGATCTTTTTATAGCTTATATGGCTAAAAGCTCAAGTAAGCTTTATGCATGTGTCATGCAGCCATCTTATGAAAAATTACTATTCTCAGTTTAATTAAATTAATTTCAACTGAACTTGCAAACTCTTCCTCTCTCTGTCTCATCCATGTATGAAGGCCTTGCAAATCTGTGCAAATAATTTTGATCAACAATCTGGTATTGCTGATGTATTTGAACACCCTTTAAACATTTAATTTAATCAAATTTAAAGAAAGCAGTCTGTAAATGAAGATGTTTTAAGTTTGTACAATTTTAATGTTCTAGCATCACAATACATTGCCACCATTAGTGAAAGTGAAGTCTTTAAATTGACTTTTCAAAAACTGCTCAACGGAATATGACATGAAAGCCTTTGCAAATTTATACGAATAATATTAGTCCATCATTTAAGATAGCAACACTTAATTTAAAAAAACCCAATAAAACAAAAGTTTAAAAAGACTTCTTTTCAGGAATCAATTAACAGAATTTGACGAAATTTAAGAAAACATCCTCATATTGAACAAATGATGTCTTTCCTCCATCAGATGTGACTGCCATTACTGATATACAAAATAATGAACCATAGCAAGCATCCTGATATCAATGGCTTTCAAGTTGGTACAGTTATTTCAAATTTACAATTAGATATGGCCATAATTGCTAAAAACAGGAACACCTTTAAACTTCTTCACAGAAACTTATGAACAGAATTTGACCACATTTAACAGAAATCATCATGGTTCAGACGGTTTTTGATTTTGTATAAACTGTGTCAAGCTAATATCAGATTATCTTTTTTTTTTTTTAAAAACCACTCAAGAAAATTTACCAAATTTGACAGAAAGTGCCCTGCATTAAAAGACTTTTGGATTTTGATAAGCAACTCGGATTAATTTTGGGTTCTATTATAAAAAACATTAAAACCAATTTTGTCAGAAACTGTCCAGGCACAGATGCTGCTGATCTACTACCTAATATGGCCACCATTTCTAAAAATAGACAAAAACCTCCAAATAACTTTATCTTATGACAAACATTCTCAACAGAATGTGACCAACTTTGCAAGAAAGCATCCAGCATCAGAAATATCTCATCATAAGATAAAGACACCATATTTCTGATGCTGATGAAACATCCAACAGTAGTGAACATACAAAGAAAACCAAGAAATTAAATTCAAAATATTCATGTCAGATCCAACTGCATACTGCTTAGACCAAGATTTGCCATTGCAGATTACACCAGCAGATCTGGGTCTATGCAATTTGTTAGGAACAATCAGTATAATAAATAACATAGACCCTAATCTGTCAGTGCATTATGCAATGGCAGATCAGTCAATGTTACTTGCAATTGGACATGACATGGTTTTAACTTTGAAAGAAATTAATGAATATAGTATAGCACATCCAAGAATGTTTCAGATATGAAGACTGTATTAAAATTATCTTGCTTTGTTTAACGTTTTACTTATTTAAGCCATTTACATAATATAAATTCAATCACTGTTGTTCCTTACAAGGTAGGATTTAAAATAAAATGCAGCTAAAATCTTGTTCTCTGGGTTAATTGTGTTTGGGTATATGTATTATACAGATGCATCCATGGAAGAATATAAGCCAGTACATTTGAAAAAATACACATTTAAGTTAAATCTTCAAAAATTATTAAATGTTTCCTCTATCTTTAGAATCCACAGCCTACATTCTTGAGTCCCAGTATAAAATTGATGAGAATGTTGGAACACTATCTATACCAGTTCACAGATCTGGTGATCTGACAGATGAACTATTGGTGATCTGTTCAACACAGGAAGGTAAGTGACATATTTTATTAAGCAACAGACTGGTTACTTTTCTTTAGAAATTGGAGTATAAACTGGAACAGGGAAGCAGATAGAAACTGCATTACAAACCAGTCAACAGATTTTTGGTGATCTGTCAGATACACTTATTGTTACTTGCTCCATGCAACAAAATATTAATGATGGGGCTGCACACAAAAGTACAGCATACATGATTTTTATCTCTGAAGCTCATAAATGAAAATTTTACTGATCTGACATTTAATATGGCTGCCAAGCCATGTTGAAAATTATGTTATTGTTCCTACTCCTGAATGGAGAGTCATATTGACATGTGGTTTTCACCACTGGACTTCTTCTCATATCTAGTTGATCCTAAATGAAGATGGTTCCTTTCAAGCATCCAATGTAGCAACCGCAGTGGCCATCTCAGAAATCTTGCTATTGTTACTTCTCCTGAATCAATGGTCATGCCAACATGAGGTTTGGTTTGTGTGAAAAAACGTTTGGTCCAATATGGAATTGGTGCTAATCTGATATTAAGAGAGGCTGCCATGGCAACCATCTTGAAAAGCATGTTAATGTTATTCATCCTAAATGAAATGTAATGACATAGGGTTTTCACCAAATGCTTTTTCTTGGGTCTAGCTAGTCTTAAGTTAAATTGTTACTGCCTGGGCAGATTATCAATATGGCTCAAAGAAGACAGTAACACTAGATCTAAATCACAGACATGGACCAAACTTTTTTTGAGAGATTTTACTTGGGGTAAAGAAAAAGCCCAAATAATTTATTTCTACATCACTGACCTGGACTAAACTTTGTTGAGAGCATTTACTTCAGGTAAGGAAGAATCATGTTAATTTTGGTGTAAGGAAGAATCCTATTGATTTTGGGGTAAGGAAGAATCCTATTTATTTTGGGGTAAGGAAGAATCCTATTGAATTGGGGGTAAGGAAGAATCCTGTTGATTTTGGGGTAAGGAAGAATCCTATTGATTTTGGGGTAAAAAAGAATCCTATTGATTTTGGGGTAAAAAAAGAATCCTATTGATTTTGGGGTAAGGATGAATCCTATTGATTTTGGGGTAAGAAAGAATCCTATTGATTTTGGTGTAAGGAAGAATTCTATTGATTTTGGGGTAAGGAAGAATCCTATTGATTTTGGGGTAAGAAATAATCCTATTGATTTTGGGATAAGAAAGAATTATATTGACTTTGGTCTAAGGAAAAATCAAATTGTTTTTGGGAGTAAAGAAGAATTATATTGACATTGGGGTCAAAAGATCAAAAGTCAAGATAACTGTCTAAAAGACGAAATTGGTTTCTACATTCAGATTTCAGTTATCAACCATTTACGTTCACTAAAGTTTTTTTTTATGACTCACACAATTGATAAAAAAGAATGCGAAAATAATGGTTCCTGCACATAAAGTTTAGTTCAAGACAGCATATCTTGGTTAAAGACTGAGATCAAGAGTTAATCTTGCTATGCTATTGCCACCATAAAGACGAATTAACATCGATAGGGTGTGTAATGCATTATTCATGGTACTCCGTTTTTATATTCAGATGATTTTTTTTGTTTGCCTTTTTTTTATGTGCGTAATTTGTACTTACATTCTTTAGGTTGCATTGGAAGCATTAATGTTTTACAAAATAAATATAGCATCTAAAAACATTTAAAAACATTTGATTGGATTTCAATATTACAATGGTTTTTTTCTTCTATTTAAAACAAGTTGACACTGATGTTACTCTTATGAAGACAAAACAATTAATCTACTATGTAGATCAGAAGCAGTCATACCAAAGATTTACAAAAATGGTACTAACAGCTGCCTTGTTAGGTGCTCAGCATTAAGAGGTTAGTGTTAGGACCGGTTGGACTGGTGTCAGGATAATGTGACTGGGTGAGACAGCATGCTACATGTCTGCAGTATGATACCCCAGTGCTAGACATCACTTTAAACTGTCAGTCACATTGCAGATATCGTAGCAATATCACTGAATTGTTTTTAAAGCTACGTTAAAAATCTTAATCACACACACAGATCAGAAGCCTTAAAGTGTCAGTCCTTGGCACCTTGAATTAATTTTTATTATAACAGTAAAAGTTGTTTAGTATTCTTTTGCTTATAGTGTTAATCTATTCAGTGATCTTACCCACAGATTAATCACACCATGTTATTAACCCCCGTTTAATGGCCAGAAGCAATTAATTTTACTTTTTACAGGTGTTGAATTTTAACAAGGAATTTGGAATTGTGATTTTTTTTTAAAAAATGATTCTATATGGTAAATTGTAGTGTATTTGTAAGTCAGTTTTCATTAGCAATTTAAAATTTATTACATGTCTAAATTGCAATAAATTATTCTGATTTACAATAAAATATTTTCCAGTATGTTTGAGGAATTTTATGCACATATTGGCAAGAGTTGATGAAAAGCTTAGGGTGTAAAAGGTATTCTCTCCTAACAATTGAATTGCATTGATCTCCTAACTTGTACTTGATTGGTCAGATATATTGGCCCTATGGATTTAATAGGTAGGCTCAGCATGACACCTTTGCAAGTTAAAAGACCTGGTGTTCAAACCTTGTTTTTGAATACATATTAACAGCTTATTTTAATTTATTGACAGCTTCAGCGACTGGCACAATCCCAAATAAAGTTTTGTCCTACTCAGACTACATTACACGTGCTGAAGACCATAATAGTGTGATACGATTTGACCGCAATGAGGACAAGAAGTTTTGTAATGTCATGGTCATTGATGACTCCATTTATGAGGAGGAAGAAGTGTTTTACGTGATTCTCAGTCAACCGATGGGAGGGAGACTTGGGACTCACAACACGACCAAAGTCCACATCAAACCTGACCCTAACGATGGTGAGTGAAAATTTATGATTTTTATCTCAAGAGTAATAATGGGCGGAGTTATGGCAGTATTCACAACAGAGGTTTTAGTAACAATACTTTTTGTAAAGTCAAATGTTGGGTTTGCCAGCAAGAATGATAGAATCCATCACAATCAATTATACAGTGGTGTCAGATGGAAATCGTCTCTGAGGATCAGAATTTTTTTTTTTAGCAAGAAAGAGGTTTGTCTTACTTTTGGCAAGAAATTGTAATTCCAAAGGTGGAATTTCCTACTTCCAGATCTACACATGTGATGAATTATTTAGATGTCATTTCTAATCAGAAAAGAATAGTGAAAAAAATAATTGGTAGATTTACTGGTATGCTGTCTTGTTTGTTTTTGTATACCTCCACTGGTAAAAGACCAGAACAGCTTTTGGTACAGTCTTTTGTTCACCATCCATCTGTTCATTATGACTACTCTTCCTGAATTACTTGGAAGATTGCTGAGAAACACACACATCCTAGTCACTTCTAGAGGGAAATGGCACTGCTTGGACATCCAATATGGCCACCACAGTGGCCATCTTGAAACTCTTGTTATCACTGAATGGATGGTCATATCATCATTGATCAATGGATTGAACTGAAGGACTTTTTTAATGTCCACTATTTTACATAATTTAAACGTATTTTCAACAGCATTATCTTCTCTGACTCGTTATCAGTACTTCAGTCACTTAACACAATAGAATCTAGAAGAACACATTATTAACCAATATTATCATCAAATATATTGAGCTGATTGTCTTCCACAATATAGTATACTGTTGGTTACCTAGCCATATTGGTATTAAAGGTAATGAAGAAGCAGATCACACTGATAAAATGGCTCTATACCAAGAACCATCTGATTTTAAAATGCCGTATACTGAATTTAAACCTTGTATCAAAGAGTCTTTACATAAGAATTGGCAGGCATTGTGAAATTATGCAGTGAATAATAAACTTTATGACATCAAGCCAACTCTAGGATAATGGACTCCTTCCTACAGAACCATGCGTTTGGAGGAGTTAGTCATTGCAAGAATTAGAATTGGTCATATATATAATTAACCCACTCACTTGCTAAAATGAGATGACCCACCAGAGTATGTTTCTTGCAATGAACCATTTACTGTTAACATATTAACTCCTAGTGACAACTTTATGGGGCATGAGGTAGTAGCCTACTTCCAAGGTCTGAAGCGTCAAGGTCATGCATGATACACTCAAGTGGGTGGTATTATAGAAAGACAGATGTAGCTCTACAATGATACCAAATAATCTGGACATTTTAGTTGCACTACAAAATACAGAGGGAAATACCGAAGTTTTTGGAGCCATTTTTTTTTTTACCCAAAAATTGCTCATGGTTGGAATCCGAATTTGTGTCCAGATTTTAGACTTTATGGCCTCAGATCTATGGTAGACCAGTCTGAAACGCTCACAGACAGGTGAACCTGTGCAAAAAGTAGGATAAGGTGGACATTTTGAATATTATGGATCCGTTTAGCAAGAAAAAATAATTTAAAAAATCCTAATTTTCACCTTCTGCTCATGCGCCAGCAAATTAACCAATGAAAAACATTTTCTTTAGCACAACTAACCATTTGTCTAATGGAATATTGCTTGGAAATCGATGTATTAGGATGTATTCAGAAATAGTCCACAAAATGTGTTTCCTACTCGCATTTCATGCGAAAATAGCAAAAACCTCCAAGGGTTAATGTGTTAAGCACTTTATGATAGAGTGTTTTGACCTTCAATCTATGCGAGATCAATATTACAATGTGCATGACATGAAGAACTTTTTGATGCAATACACATCACTTGTATTATGAGTCAACATTTATTCTAAGCCATCATTTAATGCATTTTTATGTAATGTATATACCGTCCCTTATTTTCAATATCTTTTCATCTGTCTTCATTAACATAACACCATTTACATCCCCCATTGATTGGAAGCTTTATTTTTTTTACCGTTATCTGCTTATCATTTTACTTACAACTATTTGGTTTTTATATCACTGGTCGATATGAAATCTTTTATCATTTTTAAATGATCGTACATATAACCTTTTGCATGGTGCTAAATAGCCTAACAGTGCTGGTAATACAAACAAACAATGTCTAGTTGTTGCTAAAGGTGCTTGACATCCAGTATGGCTACAATGATAGCCATCTTGAAAATCTTAATTTTGCTACTTCTCCAGAATGATAGATCATATCAATGTGGGGATTTCACTAAAGGCTTCTTATAAAAAGAAAATATATCAACGTGGGCATTTCACTAAAGGCTTCTTATAAAATGAAAATATATCAATGTGGGGTCTTCACTAATGGCTTCTTATAAAAAGAAAATATATCAACGTGGGAATTTTACTAAAGGCTTCTAATAATGTCTAGATGGCGCTAAATGAAATGGTGCCAGTCTGATATCTAGAGAGACCACCATGGCAGCCATCTTGAATATTATCACTATTTCTCCTAAAATCATATGAACACGAGATTTTCCTAAAAGACTTCTTATGATGTCTAACGAATAATAAGTAAACATTATGCCAATCTGATTATCAGTATGGCTTCTATGGCAACCATTTTACAAATCTTGTTATCACAACTCAGTTTTGAACAGAAAGTCATATTTCACCAGAAGACTTTCGGGTCTTAAATGTAAATCATGCCAATCTGACATATATTGTGGCTGCCACAGCTGCCATCTTGAAAATCATGTTTTTGTCCCTGGTCATTACAATATTGCATAGAGTGCCAAATGTAAAATGCTTCTCTTTGCAGCTGCACTTTAGAAAGTCAAATCCCATCCAGGAATTCTGAAATTTAATTTTGCTTGACATAGCTTACTTTGTAGATATCCCATTCTTTTTAGATTTCTTATTATACCATGTACATGCAAGACATACACCAATTATTGCTGCCATGACAAATGCCTTATTAATCTTATAGGCAATTGCACATACAGGCAGGTTGAGGGGGGGGGTAGGGGGTTTACGGTACAAAAAGGGACATCATCCACTTGAGAATAAGTTACCATTTTATATACATGTAATCTTATAGAACATTACAGAAAATTCAAATTTGTTTGTTTTTTTATGCATTTGAAGCATTTATAAGCCAAGCAATAGTTGGTAGATTTGGCATTTTCCAAAACTGTCAACACTTATGTATTCACAACCAGACATTAAATACCAAACTTCTGATTGTGAAATTCATTGGACAGGAGAATATTTTCTTAATTAGATTCCGTCTTTGCTGCTAGCAGTAGTTAAGCAGAGGGAGGTTTGAAGGTAATGCAGGTGTCAGGAATTCATAATTTGTTTTCAATGCTCACATTGCTGATTGGAAGACACATTTTGAGAGTTAGCCTACAAAAAAGAATCTTGTACACTTTTCCAACTTTGAGATCATGTTTTGTTTTTATTTACCCAAGTCAAATGTAAGTTCAGAAAAATATTGCAGCTTATCATGAAATTGTCAGTAATCTGTAATAAAAGACTATAATAGAGACATTCTCATTCAAGGCAGTGAATGTTTTTCTTGATTAACATAACTTAAAATAAATTGTTCCACTTGTCTTATGCAAATTAATCTAATTAGTATTCTCATAGCAGATTTAATATGACTTCATCATAACTATTCTAAACCAGTTTGGTAGTCTGTGAAATGGAGGTTGCTTATGATACATGACTATCTTAGCTTTTAATCACTTCAGTTATGATCTGTTACATAAACTGACCAAAAGAAAGTTTTCCTTGGATTTTCATTAGTGTTGTTTAATGTTGTTTATTCATAGTATGTGTTAGGGTTATATACTCTGTGGTTGAAATCTCTCTCTCTCTCTCTCTCTCTCTCTCTCTCTCTCTCTCTCTCTTCTCTCTCTGTGATTATTTTGTATTTTTTATCAAGGATTCTGAATGTAATTGGGTTTGAGAGTATAAAATTGTTTTTTTTTTTGTGTGTGTGACAAGTCATGCTTTGTTTGGTATGAGATGCTATTTATGACATGGGATTTTCACCAAAAGACTTGTAATGTCCACTTTGTCCAAAATAAATTTAGTATCAAGTTGAGACCCAATATGTAGCTAATTTCAGAAATAGTTTCAAAATGGACAGTTAAAAGGTTGTCTGGTGTTGCCTACCTGGAAATTCTTTTTCCCAGTCAAGCATCAGTTCCTTCGAGGGACTCTTGTCAAAAATGATTACAGATTTAACTCACCTGGTTATTATTACTCATTGTTGCTGATGATATGGTTCTGAGTCTGCCCTGCATCGTCCATCATCTGTCATGTCCATCTGTCAACAATTATTTGTTATATCATGGAGATCTTGTACAAACTCAGTAATCTGTGAGACAGATGCAATTTAATGATCTGATTGGCTAAGCTTGTTACCAGTCTGAAAAGACCTGCATCTTTTCCAGTTTTGATAAAACTTGGACTGTATACCTATACATGTACAGTATCATAAATATCTTGTATATTTTTCATAACAAGTTTAGATCTCCACATACTTTTTTGTTATTTTTTTATCAGTTTAACCAAGCATGTTGTCATTCCATAATTCTAATCTAATTCTAATCCAGTTTTGATCAAACTTTGGAATGTGGGCTTATATCTTCTAGATCATTGATGAGTTCTATGAGCAACCACCACAAATATTAATGGTGCAGTTTTGCAACTAATTGGCCAAGCTTGTTAGCACTCTGTAAGCTATATATTTTATTTGTTTTTGACCGGACTTTGAATACAGGTTTGTATGGTCAACATCTTGCACAGAATAACTATTAATTAAACAATCATGCACATGATTGCTGAGCTGTTAATCCTCTAGAGACTGTTATGATCCTATTTTGATCAAACTTGGTCTGTGGGATAAATCATCAGAATCTAATAGATCCATTTATGTTAATGAGGTGATTGTGCATCAGATTAAATGAGTATGTCAACACTTTAGTGGTTTCTGATCATATTTTGGTGAATTAGTATCATCAAGAAATATAATGTGTTTTATTATGGGCAAGTTAATGGAGTGATCATGCATATGATTAACTGAGCTTCTTACCATTTCTGACCCAATTTTAATTTTCCTTGGTAAATAGGTTAATTTTGTCAGGCTGTTAGATGATTGTTATCATGAGCAACAAACTATGCATGTCTGTGAAGTCAGGTTGCATTTATTGGCCAAGTATTTTTACCCCTCAGTTTATTGCATTTTTGATAAGCTTCTGATCAAACTTAGTAAAAGGGCCAAGACCTTGCCAGGGTATGATTATGATGATATTCACACATGTTAATGATGTTTTGATAATTGGCAGGGCCCTGAGTGGCCGAGTGGTCTAAAGCGCTGTCCGTTACGGACCACTGCCATATCACCTCTGTCTGTGTGTGTTCGAGTCTAAGATTCGGCAAATGTAGTTATGTGAGAAAGCTTGCCAGTAGCTTCTCATGGGTCGGTGGTTCTTTCCGGGGGTTGTCTGGGTTCTTCCTCCACCATTAACACTGGCTGCCATGTATAGCCTATATTGTGCTGAAAAATGGCATTAAACCATAAAAAACAAACAATTATGAAAATTGGCAGATTTTTGTATGACACATTAAATTGCCTTAAAATATCAAAATGTAGGATCAGTTTGATTAAGAGGGATCTATACACCTTAATTAGGTAATCTTTGATCTGATTGTTTAAGCTTATTACCACTATAGAGATGAAATTCTAAGTAGGCTCTACCTTCATAAGTAAGCTTTTATAATGACTGTTGTAGATAATATCTGTAATATTTGAAATTGGGGTTGTGAATTTCATAAAACTATGTATTTATATTGTTAAGATCATGGAAGACATTGAGCAAGAAACTTGTGCATATTAATTAGGTCTTTATGTTTTGAGAATTGTTTAAGGAAGTAGTAAAATAGATCAGAACATGATGGTATAAAGTTTTGGAGATAGTTTACCTACCGGTAAGTTGTATTTTTATATTGCATAAGTCTGCTTAGTGTGATGGTCAATGGTCAAGTTATCAAAGACATGTGAGTGATATCAGGCTCTCTTGTGCCTCTTGTTTAATACATGTTAAAGTATTTTGGCATACTAGTCCATCTCTGTTTAATACATTTTAAAGTATTTTGGCATACCAGTCCATCTCTGTTTAATACATTTTAAAGTATTTTGGCATAATAGTCCATCTATGTTTAATACAATTTAAAGTATTTTGGCATACCAGTCCAACTTTTGTTTAATACATGTTAAAATATTTTGGCATACCAGTCCATCTCTGTTTAATACATGTTAAAGTATTTTGGCATAATAGTCCATCTCTGTTTAATACATTTTAAAGTATTTTGGCATACCAGTTCATCTCTTTTCAAATTCAATTATAGAAAATTGTTAAAGAGGATGATTCACTCCTAGTCAGAAAACATGTGTCTACATAATTGAAAGAGCAAGATTCAAGCAGCATCACCAATCTTGACAAGGATATGCCGTTGGTACAGGGATGAATATCTCATTATGTAGGCTATATTGTTATCAGATTCTACATCAGAACAGTTAGAAAGCAGCTGAGTGAGCACTTAAATTGCAATATCTACCAAGCTAGAAAACTGAAGGACTATTGGCAGGAGAGAATGATTTTTGAAGGAATGCTGATTGTTTTTTGTATCATCTGTTGTGACAGAAACTTAATGAAAGAGAGCAAGCTAATTGCCAGCTCAAGTGGGGAATCTAAGATGGTTTTTGAAGTTCTGCCATAGTCATTGGAATGTATTTATGACCTTGCAAAGGTTTATTGTAAATGGTGTTTCTTTATGAATCTTAAGAGAGTGTCCTAAAATGTTATTTTTTATCAATATCTGTCTGCATACATTTTTTTTGTAGTTGAGATGATATGCTTTTTTGTTAAAATTATGTTTTGCAAAGATGGTTTTTGGCACACACTACCAGCTTAACAAAATTGAAAAAGATGATGCCATTATTGAGAAAAAAATGGTAATGCCTGTTTCTCTCTCCATGTGTCTGTCTGTACATCCAATGATTTGATATCCATTACCATCTTCGTGTCTGCACAACAACTGAATTTATTTTTGCACCATTTTCCTTGTTTATAATTTTACAGAAAATAAAGAAATAGGGGGACAAAAATATCCCTAATATCCATATTCATTCTGGTCTGGTACACATCCTGATGTGTATTTTGTGTATTGTTCATAGTGTGACATAAGGATCAGTCACTGGTTAGGTGTATATAGCATGCAAATTATAGCAGGTCTAACTTACCTTTCTAATGTGTCAAACAAACTTTGAAGAAAAAAAGAAAAAAGAAACAATTGGTCAGTCTTGTGATCTGTCTGAATAGTATGCTTATTAGTCTCTTACTCTAGCCAACCAATAATGACTGCTGATCAGTCAGGTCATATAAGCTTCACCAATCAATCACTGCATCAGTTAGTTACCAATGTCTAACAGCCATTCAGATCAGCAGTTCTTTTCTCAGTAACGGCTAAATTCAGACTGAAGTAGAGAGATAACCTGCTCCCATTTATGGTACGGTGTATGTCTTTATCAACATATATAGTTGATTCTTGTCCATGTAATTATCACTAATGTATGCAAATTAGTAATCAAAACCTGAATTGGAATATCAAATATATTAAAATTCATAAATATGACCTTTTGATCTTGAACCTCACTAATTTTTGCTAAGTCAAACAGTATGTGCATTAAGTAATGAAAACTGTTATGATATGACAGGTCACTATGTAGATATGTATTGGGTGGGAAACCCTCTTAATTTCAATGTCTGTCAAAGATTTGATTGGCAGCCAGCATGGAATTAAATCTGACATTGAGGGGAGATGTACATCTCAAAAGAATGCAGTTGCTACTCATATGTGTGCAGGTAATGGCATTTCCAGATAGGAAATGCCGACTTTGTTGAAGAACTTTTGCAGTTGGAAATTAAAAATTTAGGAGAAAAAATAGTTTGAAGTATTTTCATACATTCCTTGCATTTCTCATGGTAATTTCACATTCCCAAATGTGACTTATGTGAAGTGTATATAGTGCAGACAATGTTAGTTGCATGGAAAACAGTTTATAAAGACAATGTTATTTGCATAGAAAACAGTTTATAAAGACAATGTTAGTTGCATGGAAAACAGTTTATAAAGACAATGTTAGTTGCATGGAAAACAGTTTATAAAGACAATGTTAGTTGCATGGAAAACAGTTTATAAAGACAATGTTAGTTGCATGGAAAACGGTTTATAAAGACAATGTTAGTTGCATGGAAAACAGTTTATAAAGACAATGTTAGTTGCATGGAAAACAGTTTATAAAGACAATGTTAGTTGCATAGAAAACAGTTTATAAAGACAATGTTAGTTGCATGGAAAATGGTTTATAAAGACAATGTTATTTGCTTGGAAAACAGTTTATAAAGACAATGTTAGTTGCATAGAAAACGGTTTATAAAGACAATGTTAGTTGCATAGAAAACAGTTTATAAAGACAATGTTAGTTGCATGGAAAACAGTTTATAAAGACAATGTTAGTTGCATGGAAAACGGTTTATAAAGACAATGTTAGTTGCATAGAAAACAGTTTATAAAGACAATGTTAGTTGCATGGAAAACAGTTTATAAAGACAATGTTAGTTGCATGGAAAACGGTTTATAAAGACAATGTTAGTTGCATGGAAAATGGTTTATAAAGACAATGTTAGTTGCATGGAAAACAGTTTATAAAGACAATGTTAGTTGCATGGAAAATGGTTTATAAAGACAATGTTAGTTGCATGGAAAACAGTTTATAAAGACAATGTTAGTTGCATAGAAAACAGTTTATAAAGACAATGTTAGTTGCATGGAAAATGGTTTATAAAGACAATGTTAGTTGCATGGAAAACAGTTTATAAAGACAATGTTATTTGCATGGAAAACAGTTTATAAAGACAATGTTATTTGCATAGAAAACGGTTTTTAAAGACAATGTTATTTGCATAGAAAACAATTTATAAAGACAATGTTATTTGCATGGAAAACAGTTTATAAAGACAATGTTAGTTGCGTGGAAAATGGTTTATAAAGACAATGTTATTAGCATAGAAAACGGTTTTTAAATACAATGTTATTTGCATGGAAAACGGTTTATAAAGACAATGTTAGTTGCATAGAAAACAGTTTATAAAGACAATGTTAGTTGCATGGAAAACGGTTTATAAAGACAATGTTAGTTGCATGGAAAATTGTTTATAAAGACAATGTTAGTTGCATGGAAAACAGTTTATAAAGACAATGTTAGTTGCATAGAAAACAGTTTATAAAGACAATGTTAGTTGCATGGAAAATGGTTTATAAAGACAATGTTAGTTGCATGGAAAACAGTTTATAAAGACAATGTTAGTTGCATAGAAAACAGTTTATAAAGACAATGTTAGTTGCATGGAAAATGGTTTATAAAGACAATGTTATTTGCATATTAAATGGTTTTTAAAGACAATGTTATTTGCATAGAAAACAGTTTATAAAGACAATGTTATTTGCATGGAAAACAGTTTATAAAGACAATGTTATTTGCATGGAAAGCAGTTTATAAAGACAATGTTAGTTGCATAGAAAACAGTTTATAAAGACAATGTTATTTGCATAGAAAACGGTTTTTAAAGACAATGTTATTTGCATAGAAAACGGTTTTTAAAGACAATGTTATTTGCATAGAAAACAGTTTATAAAGACAATGTTAGTTGCATGGAAAACAGTTTATAAAGACAATGTTAGTTGCATAGAAAACAGTTTATAAAGACAATGTTAGTTGCATGGAAAATGGTTTATAAAGACAATGTTAGTTGCATGGAAAACAGTTTATAAAGACAATGTTAGTTGCATAGAAAATGGTTTATAAAGACAATGTTAGTTGCATGGAAAATGGTTTATAAAGACAATGTTAGTTGCATGGAAAACGGTTTATAAAGACAATGTTAGTTGCATAGAAAACAGTTTATAAAGACAATGTTAGTTGCATGGAAAATGGTTTATAAAGACAATGTTAGTTGCATGGAAAACAGTTTATAAAGACAATGTTATTTGCATGGAAAACAGTTTATAAAGACAATGTTATTTGCATGGAAAACAGTTTATAAAGACAATCTTAGTTGCATGGAAAACGGTTTATAAAGACAATGTTATTTGCATAGAAAACGGTTTTTAAATACAATGTTATTTGCATAGAAAACAGTTTATAAAGACAATGTTAGTTGCATAGAAAATGGTTTTTAAAGACAATGTTAGTTGCATGGAAAACAGTTTATAAAGACAATGTTAGTTGCATGGAAAACGGTTTATAAAGACAATGTTAGTTGCATGGAAAATGGTTTATAAAGACAATGTTAGTTGCATGGAAAACAGTTTATAAAGACAATGTTAGTTGCATAGAAAACAGTTTATAAAGACAATGTTAGTTGCATAGAAAACAGTTTATAAAGACAATGTTAGTTGCATGGAAAATGGTTTATAAAGACAATGTTAGTTGCATGGAAAACAGTTTATAAAGACAATGTTATTTGCATGGAAAACAGTTTATAAAGACAATGTTATTTGCATAGAAAACGGTTTTTAAAGACGATGTTATTTGCATAGAAAACAGTTTATAAAGACAATGTTATTTGCCTGGAAAACAGTTTATAAAGACAATGTTAGTTGCATGGAAAACGGTTTATAAAGACAATGTTATTTGCATAGAAAACGGTTTTTAAATACAATGTTATTTGCATAGAAAACAGTTTATAAAGACAATGTTATTTGCATAGAAAATAGTTTATAAAGACAATGTTAGTTGCATAGAAAATGGTTTTTAAAAACAATGTTAGTTGCATGGAAAAAAGTTTATAAAGACAATGTTAGTTGCATGGAAAACGGTTTATAAAGACAATGTTAGTTGCATGGAAAATGGTTTATAAAGACAATGTTAGTTGCATGGAAAACAGTTTATAAAGACAATGTTAGTTGCATAGAAAACAGTTTATAAAGACAATGTTAGTTGCATGGAAAATGGTTTATAAAGACAATGTTAGTTGCATGGAAAACAGTTTATAAGGACAATGTTAGTTGCATAGAAAACAGTTTATAAAGACAATGTTAGTTGCATGGAAAATGGTTTATAAAGACAATGTTATTTGCATAGAAAATGGTTTTTAAAGACAATGTTATTTGCATAGAAAACAGTTTATAAAGACAATGTTATTTGCATGGAAACCAGTTTATAAAGACAATGTTATTTGCATGGAAAACAGTTTATAAAGACAATGTTAGTTGCATAGAAAACAGTTTATAAAGACAATGTTATTTGCATAGAAAACGGTTTTTAAAGACAATGTTATTTGCATAGAAAACGGTTTTTAAAGACAATGTTATTTGCATAGAAAACAGTTTATAAAGACAATGTTAGTTGCATGGAAAACAGTTTATAAAGACAATGTTAGTTGCATAAAAAACAGTTTATAAAGACAATGTTAGTTGCATGGAAAATGGTTTATAAAGACAATGTTAGTTGCATGGAAAACAGTTTATAAAGACAATGTTAGTTGCATAGAAAACAGTTTATAAAGACAATGTTAGTTGCATGGAAAATGGTTTATAAAGACAATGTTATTTGCATAGAAAATGGTTTTTAAAGACAATGTTATTTGCATAGAAAACAGTTTATAAAGACAATGTTATTTGCATGGAAAACAGTTTATAAAGACAGTGTTATTTGCATGGAAAACAGTTTATAAAGACAATGTTAGTTGCATGGAAAATGGTTTATAAAGACAATGTTATTTGCATAGAAAATGGTTTTTAAAGACAATGTTATTTGCATAGAAAACAGTTTATAAAGACAATGTTAGTTGCATAGAAAATGGTTTTTAAAGACAATGTTAGTTGCATGGAAAACAGTTTATAAAGACAATGTTAGTTGCATGGAAAACGGTTTATAAAGACAATGTTAGTTGCATGGAAAATGGTTTATAAAGACAATGTTAGTTGCATGGAAAACAGTTTATAAAGACAATCTTAGTTGCATAGAAAACAGTTTATAAAGACAATGTTATTTGCATAGAAAACAGTTTATAAAGACAATGTTAGTTGCATAGAAAACGGTTTATAAAGACAATGTTAGTTGCATGGAAAACGGTTTATAAAGACAATGTTTTTTGCATGGAAAACAGTTTATAAAGACAATGTTAGTTGCATGGAAAACAGTTTATAAAGACAATGTTAGTTGCATGGAAAACGGTTTATAAAGACAATGTTATTTGCTTGGAAACAGTTTATAAAGACAATGTTAGTTGCATGGAAAACAGTTTATAAAGACAATGTTAGTTGCATGGAAAACGGTTTATAAAGACAATGTTATTTGCTTGGAAACAGTTTATAAAGACAATGTTAGTTGCATGGAAAACAGTTTATAAAGACAATGTTAGTTGCATGGAAAACGGTTTATAAAGACAATGTTAGTTGCATAGAAAACAATTTATAAAGACAATGTTAGTTGCATGGAAAACAGTTTATAAAGACAATGTTATTTGCTTGGAAACAGTTTATAAAGACAATGTTAGTTGCATGGAAAACGGTTTATAAAGACAATGTTATTTGCATGGAAAACAGTTTATAAAGACAATGTTATTTGCTTGGAAACAGTTTATAAAGACAATGTTATTTGCATGGAAAACAGTTTATAAAGACAATGTTATTTGCATAGAAAACAGTTTATAAAGACAATGTTAGTTGCATGGAAAACAGTTTATAAAAACAATTATTACTTTCCCTGTTGTTGTTTATGATCTGCTTGTCTGTTTCTTACTGTTGTTTACTTGGATCCTAAAAATTTGTATAATAAGAAAGCTTGTTTTGATACATTCCAATTGCATTACCATTGCTGTTTCTGTACATGCATGTGCTGTGTGTGTTTAATGCCAAGAACGCAATTTACGAGGCCATTATTCATGCTATAATATTTTTTTACTTAGTAAAGGTTGTCCTCTGCAGATTCAGTTGGAGTTCTTTAATCTCCATGTATCAGCTAGGTTGAAAATGTGATTTATCATGCATTGTCCAGGAGTCTACCAGATTTGATAGTAAAACTGCTGGTCTCCCATCTGAGAGATAAAATTTGGATCCAGATATAATCTTATTTTGATTGTAGTTTGTGTGGTTTTCAGTGGAAAATCTGTAAGGGGTCATTGGGATAAAATAGTTGATTGACAGTCTCTTCAAGTCAAAACATATATCTTTATAGCTAAGAAGTTAACTTGTTCTAGTTTTTGTTGTGTATAAATATATATCTAATCAATTGATACCATGGCAGTCTTGAGGTTTAAGTTCTTTAGTAGATCCCACTTGGGGAGATTGTTAAATGCTTACTCATGATTTTGTAAACAATGAAATCAAAATATATACGTAAAATATTTGTGCTTTTTTAAAATATTTTTGCCGATTTGGTCAGTTGTTTAAAAAAAAAATGTGTTTATCTGTATCCCATGCTGAAATTTAGCTTTGTTTGGAAAAAGGAGTGACAAAACATTTATGTAAGTAGGGTTGAAATACTTTGAAAAGTACTGTTGCCTTTTTTCTTCCATGTAGAACATATCTTGCTTACTTCCTTGTTTTCCAGTTAGAATATTACATTTTTCATTGAAATTTGGCAATCGAAAGGAAGCAGTACATCTCCAATTTAACCCCCTTAGAAAATTTCCTAAATCCATTACAGGTTATGAGATGGACTGTTGTCTGTAATCTGTCTGTCTGTTAGCACTTTGATGCCATCGCTGTTCTAAACCACATAGAGGAATATCAGGAAACTTGACAGTACCATTAGTAATTGGCCTTTCCTTAGATGAAATTTGAATAAAACAAGTGGGAGAACATTTTTAATTTGGAATTTTATCTCAGACATTTGGTACATATTTTTGCTTTATGAAACTTGATACTTGTTCTGAGTGCATTATTTGACATTTAAACTCAGTGATAATCAGACTGAATCACATATCTGAGTGCATTATTTGACATTTAAACTCAGTGATAATCAGACTGAATCACATACCTGAGTGCATTATTTGACATTTAAACTCATTGATATATCAGACTGAATCACATACCTGAGTGCATTATTTGACATTTAAACTAAGTGGTAATCAGACTGAATCACATACCTGAGTGAATTGTTTGACATTTGAACTCTGGTAATCAGACTGAGTAGCATACCTGAGTGCATTATTTGACATTTGAACTCTGTGGTAATCAGACTGAATCACATACCTGAGTGCATTATTTGACATTTAAACTCATTGATATATCAGACTGAATCACATACCTGAGTGCATTATTTGACATTTAAACTAAGTGGTAATCAGACTGAATCACATACCTGAGTGAATTATTTGACATTTGAACTCTGGTAATCAGACTGAGTAGCATACCTGAGTGCATTATTTGACATTTGAACTCTGTGGTAATCAGACTGAATCACATACCTGAGTGCATTATTTGACATTTGAACTCTGGTAATCAGACTGAGTAGCATACCTGAGTGCATTATTTGACATTTGAACTCTGTGGTAATCAGACTGAGCTACATGCCTGCAACATCTGGTATATATTGAATGCTTAAATGAAACTGATTATGAGATATTTGACATGCAAAGTGGTAAAATTATATTGTAATGTAATTTTTGAAATGTAAAGTGGTAAAGTTCTATTGTTAGTAATTTTAGAAATGCAAAGTGGTAGGTTATATTGTGTAGAGATATGTTAATTGCTGAGTGATAAAATTATATTGTACATTTGACAGGCAGAATTGTAAGTTATATTGTAACAAGATATTTGACATGGAAAGTAATAAAGTTGTATTGTAATGGGACATGTTACATGTTAACTGGGCATAACAACATTTGACATGCAATGTAATAAAGTTATATTGTAATGGGACATGTTACATGTGAAGTGGGTGTAAAAGAACATTTGACATGCAAAGTAATAAAGTTATATTGTAATGGGACATATTACATGTGAAGTGGGTGTAAAAGAACATTTGACATGCAAAGTAATAAAGTTATATTGTAATGGGACATGTTACATGTGAAGTGGGTGTAAAAGAACATTTGACATGCAAAGTAATAAAGTTATATTGTAATGGGACATATTACATGTGAAGTGGGTGTAACAGAACATTTGACATGCAAAGTTGTAAGTTTCAAGAAAAGTGAACTCAGTATAGGAATATTTTTCCAATGTTTGACTTGGGGAGGGGTTCGATTCTTACTCGTATGTATGTTTAACTCAGATGAGGGGTGCGTTTGCTAACCAAAGTCTGAGTATTACATGTACATCTTACGTGTATCCCAGTGAGCTATCATACCATCAATTCTGTCACAAAGCAATCAAACACACACAAGTTGTAAATGGAACCAAAAATGATGTGTTAAGTTTTATTGCAAAAATTTTATGCACATATCAGAGAGATCTGTCATTGATTTAATCCATCACTTTCAAAACATTGTCCATCTCAGGATAAATCACTCACTCACATCAAATTTATTTCCAGTGTCAGTATTTGCTTGATTTCCATATCATATACAGTCATATAGAATCCAACAAGTTTGAAACTAAATTACTTTCTCATCAAATTGGCTAGAAAACCCAGACGTACTTGCCAATAAACTAAAAATCAAAGTGACAATATCATCTATATCAAAAGGGAACACTGCCACATTTTATGTATTTTTAACTCTTGCAGATACAGTTCAGGTGCTCACATCCTCTGATGAATGTTCTTTGTGTTGTTTTTTGACAAAATTGTATCTATTTGTATCTATCTTGCAGAGCTTCATTTTCATTTCACAAGACTTTAAATATTTCATCCTTGTCTTATTTTATTTAGATTGATAGAGTGAAAGTGCTTTTATGCTTTTCCCATTCTTTGCAATTCAGACTGCCTGCCTTATCTTAATTGGATCCTAATTGCTACATTTACCTTGCCCTGCAAAATGATAAAAACTACTTACCGATTCCCACTTGGCTAAAATCATTGTTTTTGAATTAAATGATTTATGTCTTGGTTTTATTTTTCTGGCTTGTCTTGTAGTACATCAATTAACATATGTACTCGCATATGAGTTGAGTCCAACTCGAAGTACCATAGATCCTGATTCGCCATCGGATAATACTTTGGCAGATCAGAGACTATGCTATTTTTTTTCCTATAGATTACCTCAAACAAACATATTATTTGGTGGCAGATCTAGGTCTGTGCAGTTTGCAGTTGGAGTTGACTTGTAAATGAGTATATAGAGTATTGGAGAAAAAATTCATGCTGTGCGAAAAAGAATAATAAAAATGCAAAATTGCTTGTTGTTCATTAATTTTAGCTTTGGTGAAACCAATTCTGAAAACCATTGTCACACCTTACATTGTGCTTTCTCCCACCTCCAACTGTGACGTCCTCCCTAAATTTAACAAATCATGTTATCTTGATTATTTTTTGGGAGAAAGAGGTACATTAAACATTCCCCTCAAGATAGGCCATGGTGCAGCTCTGCTGGTAACTGGATAATCTATCCATATTAGAGGTGTCATGTGACTTGATCTATCATTATCAAAGCTGCTATTCATAATTGGATGAAAAGTATTTTTTTTTTCAATCCTGGAGTGTGGAACTTTTATTTCAGACCAATAGCCAAAGTACATTATTTCAGATAAAATTTGAAAATTATTGTATCCAACTAATTACATGTTTGTACATTGTCAGCTTAATTGTATTGGTAAGTGGTATATGGCTTTGGTGTCAGTCGTTCATTGTGTATATATCAGTACTTCGTATTATATCTGCTCTGATTTTGATCAAACTTGTGAAATAGGCTTATATCATCAAGGTGTCAGATGAATTTGATGACGAGCATAGGCATATTGAGGCATGTGTGATTTGGATATTTTATGTAACTTTTAAAAAAAAAAAAAAACTCATATCACTACAATGATTGCAGTGGGGCAGTTTATAGCGATGTCTAGCACTGGGGCATCATGCTGCAGACATGATGTCCCACCCAGTCACATTATCCTGACACCAGGTCGACCAGTCCTAACACTAACCTCTTAATACGGAGCACCAAGCAAGGAAGCTGTTAGTACCATTTTTAAGTCTTTGGTATGACTCAGCCAGAGATCAAACCCATGACCTTCCACATTTGAGGCGGATGCTCCTAAACCACTAGGCCACCAAAGCAGTCATATTGAGGCCAACAAAATTATGTGTTTCTGGTTGGCATACCATCAGTTTTTTTTTTGCCAATACTAGTGTGTGCATGTATGTACACATGTACACACACGTACACACACACACACAAATTCCCGAAATTAAATTATACATCAAATTGTGCAGGTTATTCCCATTACTTGAAGCACTTAGTACATGATATATGCCAATCATTATGATATATATAATGTTCAAAAATTACCCCCCACCCCGAAAATACCGACCCTAATTTTCAAACCACTGCAACATGAAACATTATTATGGGCCTCATAGTTATGTCTATCATTATTTTATATAATTCCATATGAAATGTTTGGGATCCCAATAGTTTTGTTGGAAAATCATATCCCAATATTTCTTGCAAATTTCTGTTATTAGACAAGCGACTTAATTTTATTAAAGCATTATATTATTTTAATGTGGCTAATTTGTATTTTAGGTATTTCATCTGTAGTATTAAGTGTGTAATATTAGCAGATCATCATTATGATCATTTTACATGTGTCTCCCCCAATGTAAAATCCATATAATTTACAAAAATATGGCTATACATCATGATGTGGTTTTGAATCTGATTTACTGAGCCTGTTAATACTCAGAAAGGGGGGCCCCGAGTGGCCGAGTGGTCTAAAGCGCTGTCCGTTACGGACCACTGCCTTCTCACCTCTGTCTGCGTGTGTTCGAGTCTAAGATTCGGCAAATGTAGTTATGTGAGAAAGCTTGCCAGTAGCTTCTCGTGGGTCGGTGGTTCTTTCCGGGCTTTGTCCGGTTTCTTCCTCCACCATTAATACTGGCCGCCATGTATAGCCTATATTGTGCTGAAAAATGGCGTTAAACCATTAAAAAAAAAAAAAAAAAAAAAAATACTCAGAAAGCTATATTTCTGAGTCAGTTTTGGTTGGTCCTTAATAGTGAGTAAAATCATGGAATAAAATAAAATCATGGCTTAAATCATCAAAATCTCGGATGAATTCATTGGTGAACAAGATCTGTGCATATTAATGAGGTATCTTGCTTCTGTTGGCTGAGCTTTTTGCCATTCTGGAGACCTTATTTCTGATCAGATTTTGATCAAACTTGGAATATAGGCTTATATCATAAGCTCTTGGATGAGCAGATCGATATACATGTATAGTGTTGAGCTGATCTTGCATTCTAGTGACTGGAGTCACTCTCAAGGATTATAGATGTACTTTTTTGTGGGGAAAGTTCAGCTTCCTGATTTTTATAGCATGATTAGGAGCGTTAGGCCCAGCAGTCATTACCTGTTCTCCATTGAATGCTTAAGGGTTTTATTCCAGAATCTTGTTTTGATAAAACTGAGTAACTAGTAGGAGTTCAGGATGGTGAATAGTGGTTGATGTAGTCTCATATAAGCTGTGAGTCATTTGGGAGAATTCCAGCATGTGTCTTTTTTTTTTAAAATTTCATTTGCAACATTGATTTTATCCTCCATGGATGGATTTTCTATGTAAGGTCTACCATTTTTTGAAAACTTCTCTATTAAATTGGATGAAATACAAATGTATATGCATGTATCAGCTAGCTGAACTTTGGAATCAAAATGACATGATAATTGATAAGGGTAGGATAGATGCCATGCTGATTCAGTTACTATCAGGGTTCATTAATTCACTTCACATTCTTCAATGTTCCCCCATTTGTGATGAAAAATTGTTCCTATATTTAAACTTTCTTATCTTGTTCAGTATCCATTTTCTGTTGGCAAGACTTGGTGTATTCCAAATCCCCTCCGCACACTATTTTTTCCCCCCAAGTATAATGTAATGGAACTGTTTCTCTTTGTACTTTCACACCTCATTTAAATTTGTTTGCAAAATTCACCTGATCTTAAGTGTATCATAATTACTATACCTTTCTGGCTTACTTGCAACAATAAAAACTAATGATGATGATGCAACAGTTGTCCCTATCAAGTTAGGGTTAGATTGACTGGTTTTCTGCTTTTCCTGCACTTTCCTTGTAATATGATGAGTAATTGACAGCAACTGAATGTCATTCAGCTGTGTTTTAACATGCGTTCCAAGGGATGGCTGTAGATTGCAGTCCTTCTAGGTGTGAAGCAATACATACATTGTATATACACCTAACCGCAAGTGTTTAGTACAGTAAAACCTGCTTTAAAAGATCACTGCCATGTGCAACCACCTGTCTTGAAAGACTACATTCTCAGTGCACAAATGCATTGATTATGTTGCATTGTGACCTGTTTTAAGAGACCACTTGTTTTGAGAGACCATAATTTTTGGGTAAAAGAGGTGGTCTTTCAAGAGAGGTTCTGCTGTAATTAGTTTAGCATTGAGAGATACACCTATGTAGTTTTCACTGCATAATATATAGTTTCAAAACTTTTATTTTCCTTCAGTTTTGTTTCAGGCAGACTGTTGTCTATTTTTATGAGCGGTAACATGCATAATCTTTGGAAAAATAAATTTTGATTGAAGCAAAATGTTAAATGTAATATCATCATGGTACATGTCAAAATGTATGGAATTATCATTTTATTTGCTTTAGATGTACCAGCGTTATCTGCAAACATTTCTAGAATTTAATAAATTTGAAGTAAATAACACCATTATTATCAAATATTTCTTAAATTTCACAGATAGAAGGTTGAGAAACTTAAATGTATGGTTGCCAAAGCATACAAGGTTTAAGCTATATAGGGACCAAACTTTGCTATCTGATAAATGATACATAAAATTTGAAATTTTCAAAAGATTGTAATCCTGTCAGGCCTTAAATTATAACCTGTATGTTTCATGTGATAACGTTTGTTGGACATATGCACGTATGCTGTAAGTTTTATATGGAGATCATGTTTGTTAGACATGCAGGTCACCTTTAAGTTATATTTAGAGATAACTTTTGTGGCACAGATGCTTGCAATCTATAGGTTTCCTATGGAGATAATTTTTTGGTAACAGATACTTGTAATCTGTTTTATTCATAAGAGATAGCGTTTTTTAGTGTGGTTTATTATTATAGTCAATGTTGCCAGATACTTTTTTCAATTCCTGCACATGTACTTTTAAAAAGCAGCCCAAAAACCAACCAATTTATATATTAAAATCTGAAGAGTAAATAATAACCAAATACCATAAATTTAACAATATTATAACACTGATAAAGTGATAATAGAGCCTCCGCCCTACAGGCTACAGTTACCAGTATAGATATACTATTAATATGCTAGCTTAATTAAAATTTGAAATTAGAAGCGCGCTTTGTTCTTCCGTTCCGGAATTTTAATTTAAAAAAAAGTATGTGAGATAACATCTATGGAGATACATCCAGAATAATGGATTCATTCAGATTTTTAGATATTATCATCACTAGCGCCAATTTGAAATTGAATGCGGAGAATTTAATAGCAATTTGATGCAGCCCAAATTATGGCGACACAAATCAAAAACCAGCCCAAAAAACCGCAAACCTGCAATTTGAAAAAATTTCACGCAACCAAATTTAGAAAGAAGACCAATTGCACAAAAAAACTTTGAATCTGGCAACTCTGATTATTATGTTTATTATTATTCTTACACTAAATATGTGGAAAACTGACAAAAAAATTTAGGCTGTAGTACATGGATCATGTTGAAGGGCTAATACTTGCAACCAAAATAAAGCTCATCTTGTGACTGTATGATGTATTTCTGCTTTGTTATACCTAAGCTTTTCAAAGAAAAGATGAGGATACTGTTATCCTTATACTTCAAACGTGTGTGTGTGTGTGTGTGTGTGTGTGTGTGTCTGTGTGTGTGTGTGTGTGTGTGTGTGTGTGTGTGTGTGTGTGTGTGTGTGTGTGTGTGTGTGTGTGTGTGTGTGTGTGTGTGTGTGATTTTTAACTTAGCTTTAACAATTTTTTAAGTCATTTACGAAATCTGCGTGTGAAAGTTTATATTGATGCCTTGCACTGGGGCATGATGTCCCACCTAGTCACATTATCCTGACACCAGGCCAACCAGTCCTAGCACTAACCTCTTAATGCAGAGCACATAGTGAAGCAGCTGTTAGTAACATTTTTGTACGTCTGGAGTTTGAACCTGCAACCTCCTGCATCCAAGGCGGATGATCTAAGAACTGGACTACAGGAGCGGTCAATGTGTGTGTGTGTGTGTGTGTGTGTGTGTCTGTGTCTGTGTGTGTGTGTGTGTGTGTGTGTGTGTTGCACAAATTCATTGAGATGGGGACATTAAACTTTGGGACATGATATGAGGTTTTAAGTGTTGAAAATGGGATTTTATTTCCATTTGCAAGTGTGTTTATGTGAGCTTTTGCAATTTCATGTTAATTGTATCACTATAAAATGCCACACTGCCGACATCTTAGCAATATGACTGAAAATTGATAAAACTACTCTAAAAATCCAAATCTGACACATACACACATTAATTTTATTACATTTATTGCTGGTAAAAATTCTGTGATTTTTGAGACAGTGGCAAAAATAGAGAAAATTAAGTACACCTGGAACATATCCTTTGTTTGTTATTCCCACTGGCTTTTTGGGGTACAACTTGACATCTACATCAACCATGACCTTCCAAACTAACTTTAAAAACTTGACCTTTGCCATCTGTCCAGAAAGTTGGCTTTTACAGTCATTTGTAAAAAGGATCATTTACCTCATAAAATGGGCTTTAGATCTAAAGAAGCACATGATTTGATTGGGTAAAATATTTACCTCACAAAATGGGCTTTAGAGAAGCATACAATTTGATTGGGTAAAATTGAATGTTGTCTGGTACTGCAAGCATGGACCTTTTTATACATACTGTGCAAAATAAAGATAAAGATTAATATCACTGGTTTATTGAATTTTGTTTTCTGTGGAGTGTTTCGGCTTAAAACAATGACAAAGTATCTCCATTTTGAATCTGACCAGTGTCCGTACCTTCTTTTTAATATTGTCCCATTCGTCATGATCAATACCTTTGCATAAATAACAAGTAATATATTTTTTAAAAAAATAACATCTAGCAACTACACCTGCTTAATGCAAATGTATATCCATCCTCCCTTTGATATAATGTGTTGTTATTGATATTTTGCCTCTTTTTTTAAAACATGTGATTTTAGGTTAGTAGCACTAGAAAATATAAACTAAGTGAAATAAAAAGACTGAGTCTGGCTTGTTTGTATGGCCTCTCATTGCAGCCCACCATGCACTTATGCATTCATGGTTACGTTAACATTTGGATATGCTTGCTTGAGGGTTTGAGTCAATGCACTCCATCAGACAGTATTTTTGTTAAGCCTAATAAATACCGTGCCAAAAATCATAGTTTCATAAAAGAGTCAGTCTCATAATTATCATGTTTTAGGCCTTAAAATAAGAAAATTATAAGTAACAGCCCAATCCAAAGTTAGAAAATACTTCTTTTTCTTCTTATTCTTTTGTAAACCAGTTTTACACTAAAAATAACTTTTCCCCATAGAATTCGGAAAACATACATACCAAGTCTATACGGAGTGCCACACCATGGTTTTATGACATGAAAGCAAAATATATGTCTTAAGAATCCTATCGTTATTATATACAGTAGATTGAATGCTGTTACTTCATCAGTATTTAGAAAGCTTTGCTTATTAAACAATTTGTGCAGATGCAATTAAATTAATGTTACAAAGATAGTACATTGATACGGATGTACATACCGGTAGTTGTTTCAATTTAAGATTGTATTAGAAGTTGTATCAAAATTGTTTTCAAAGGTTGCATTAGCATTTTTTTTAAGCATACTTAATTGGAAAGTTTTAGAAAACTGGTTTAACTTATTTTGAAGTCTAAGTAGATCCTAAGTAATCCTTTCTTTTTGGTTTTATTCATTTTAAATTTTGTATATATTCATTTAAACAAGCAAGACTGCTTTAATAGTCAGAGAAATGTAGTATGTCATTTATTTTAGTTTTATACGTGGAGACATAATGGCTGATAGTAAAGCTATTGCATTAAAATGAATTAAATGTGTATCCAGTCAAATCAGAAGCTGCTTAATAAATGAATCACAGCATTTAATGTTGAATGGTTTTGGTCCTCCTTGCTTATTTTAATTTGTAAAAAGCTTGTGATGGCAACAGTCTGCCCCGTCAATAAAAAGTAAAAAAATGTAAAAGTGTGGAAATAAAGAAACAAAGCCCACATTTATTATCTGTAATAGCTCTCACCTTAAGTTGCCTTGTTTATTCATAATGTTTGATTTTTAACAGCATTATATTGAACCAACTTATCATGCACATGCAAGTCAATTCAGCTGTTCACGTATATACACTGTTAAATTTCATATTTTGTTCTTGGTGCATTTTTGTTGTTGTAGGGTTTAATGCCATTTTTCAGCACAAGATATGCTATAAATGGTGGCCAGTATAAATGGTGGAGGAAGAAAACGGGAAAATGCTGGAACAACTGACCCACAATTGGCAGGCTTTTTCACCTTTTACATAATATTTGTGTGCACAAAGATTTTAAAGGCACACTGTACATCCATGCAGGGTTTGGAAAGTAAATGAAACTTATCATTTAATTTACTTAAAATTAAAATGATTAAGTTTGGAAGTTAATACCCATTTAATTTTTAGATAGTTGAATCCATATTTCCATATCATGTACCCAGATGGGAACTATTTTGGTGTTTTCTTTGATGTCCACTTGTTTCAACTTTAAAAAAATCCCAATTTGTTTTGAATTTCATACATACTGTTATAAATGCTAGAAATATTAAAAAGGTGTAAAACCCCATTTGTGTTTTGTTCCACGTCAGGGTAGACAACTCCTTTGATATGGCTTACGAATAGTCTCTGGCTGGTGGCCTTGACATAACCCTATGTCTTATAATTTTTTTTTTTATTATTTCTCCAAATTCTGAAAAAAAACATGTACATCAACACAGGTAGTTTATTTAGTGCTGTGCCATGATTCCTGTTCTGCATCCAGAAGTCAGCAAGAGGTTATTAAGATTGAGTAGGCATCAGCAGTTTTGTCATTTAAACCTAGCAACAAATACTTCACTCTCGAAATCAACAATTTTTTTAAATTTACTACTGTAGAACCTGTCTTGAAATACCACCTTTCTGCCAAAATATAATTGGTCTCACAAGACAGGTGATCGCTCATGATAGGTCATAAATCTTTGTAAAGAAAACCTGGTCTCTTATGACAGATGGTTGTTTAAAGCAGTGATCTCTCAAGACAAGTTTTCCTGTACAAGTACAAAAATGTTCCTACATGTACACTATACACCTGTAATGGAATGTTTTGGTGTATAACTTTTCTAAGTTTTCTATCAATATTTGACAACAATACTTTTCATATTTTACCTAGACTTTGGACTTAAAGTTTCCTTTATTCATCGATGTAAAATAATTTATTCATCGATGTAAAATAATTTATTCATCGATGTAAAATAATTTGTGTATGGATTAAAATTAAGATTTATCGATATCAGTATTATCAAGCATATCTGGTATATTTTTTTTTTATGCTTAGCATTTTCCAGCTCTACTTTACCAAGTCCATTTTTTTCCATCTTCCATCTCTTCCATTTCAACTTGTGCATGAAGAAACAGCTGAAATGAAATTTTGTTTGAGCATCCATCCTTGAGTGGCACCTTTGTTAATTTTATTGGTCTTAATCAGTTCTGTATTTCTCAGTCGTTAGAGTCTCAGACTTGTGTTCAAAAGATTACAGGTTCAGTACTTTTCCATGTGGCTGCCTCTGTGCTTTTTGTTGACATAGACAAATAAATCACTGACTGTGCCCATAAAACCCAATCTAATATCTATTTTCAGAGCCAGTTTTCTACTTTGGGGAGGAGACATATGTGGTAGATGAGAGCGACAAATATGTAGAGGTTAGAGTCTGGAGAACAGGCACTGATTTAAGCCGTCCCGCTAGTGTCACCGTCAGAACTAGACGCACAGAGCCCATGTCTGCAGAGGGTAAGTGTTAATTATATCCCTTTGTTAACCATGTAAGAAATATTAAAAGCATTTTTATCTCACATTCGATAATATGTTGTGATGTAGTTTTTGCTTGTCAGCAGCGACATATTATGTGGCGTGTCAGTGTTAAAACTGCATTCCCTTGTGACATTTAAAAAAAAAAAATAGCGTAGGTAGATTTTGCAGTTCTCCCAATGAATTTTGGTGAAAATATTTTTAAACTATGATGCATCAAATCATGAGTAACCTAAGAATGGGTCAAATATATACTGGGTATAGCATTTAATTGTTTTTCATACACTTGTATCATGATGTTAACAAACTGGTCATGAGGTCCTCATGACATCTATACACAGCCAACTCATTATAAATTTCAGAGATGGTAAAGTGAAGTGTAGAGAGTGCTCCCACTGTCCAGCTGTCAATATAACATGTATGCTGGACCAAAAAATGTTACATTCTCAATTAGAAATCAAAACAATGATTAGAACTTTGTGAATATCTTACATTTGAGAGACAAGACTCTTCGAAAGAATGATCCGAACTTTGTGAATATTTTACAGTTGAGAGACAAGACTCTTAAAAAGAATGATCAGAATTTTGTGAATATTTATATTTGCTAAAATGTTTATGCATGGTTATTCACTAAAATGTTTAAGGATGGTTATTCACATAACTGTTTAAGGGCGTCATTCACTAAATGTTTAAGGATGTTATTCACCTAAATGTGTTATTCACTAAAATGTTTAAGGATGTTATTCACATAACTGTTTAAGGGCGTCATTCACTAAAATGTTTAAGGATGTTATTCACCTAAATGTGTTATTCACTAAAATGTTTAAGGATGTTATTCACTAAAATGGTTAAGGATGGTTATTAACTAAAATGTTTAAGGATGTTATTCAGTAAAATGTTTAAGAATGGTTATTCACTAAAATGTTTAAGGATGGTTATTCGCTAAAATCTTTAAGGATTGGTAGTTGCTTAATGTTTAAAGATGGTTGTTCTCTGCTTTATAATGGTTATTCACTAAATGTTTAAAGATTTTTTGTTTTCATCACTGGCTCTATGCAGTTTGTTAGGAGTAATCAGTAGAACAAACCATTGACCCCAATCTGTTGGTCTATTATGCAAAAGTAGATTAGAGTCCCTACTGTTTACAGATGGACTGACATTGAGAAAATATATATACAGTATTCACAAACATCTATGTTGCTAAATTACTTGGGTTTATAGTATATCTCTCACAGTCATTAAAATTACATATAACTCCAGATTAATACTGGTGCCTTCTGTGGCTGTGGCTATCAGACCCCCCCCCCCCCCCGGGCTTAATATATCAGGCACTTTAATAGTGCTCATTTCTATAACTAGAATTAGATTTGAAAGTGATTTTATTAAATCTATAACACCAGCATCAATGGCCCGTGGATTTAAGGTATTTATGTTTCATGTATTTGGAGGTAATAGGTGCATTAAATGAGATATGAGAGGGATCATGCAAAGATCCAGAACATCAATGGACTGTTTGCAGAGACTGTACCATATATACTCATTTATAAGTCCAGCCCAATTGCCAACTGCACAGACTCAGATCTGCATGATATTGGAACAAGTCAAGATATTTTCTAATAGATGTAGTATGTAACATGATATTGGGATAAGTCAAAATATTTTGTAATAGATATAGTATGAAACATGATATTGCAACAAGTCAAGATATTTTCAGATAGATGTAGTATGTAACATGATATTGGGACTTGTCAAGATATTTCTAATAGATGTGGTATGTAACATGATATTGGGACATGTCAAGATATTTTCTAATAGATAATGTAACATGATATTGGGACATTTCAAGATATTTTCTAATAAATAATGTAACATGATATTGGGACATGTCAAGATATTTTCTAATAGATAATGTAACATGATATTGGGACAAGTCAAGATATTTTCTAATAGATAATGTAACATGATATTGGGACAAGTCAAGATATTTTCTAATAGATAATGTAACATGATATTGGGACAAGTCAAGATATTTTCTAATAGATAATGTAACATGATATTGGGACATGTCAAGATATTTTCTAATAGATAATGTAACATGATATTGGGACATGTCAAGATATTTTCTAATAGATAATGTAACATGATATAGGGACAAGTCAATCTATTTTCTAATAGATAATGTAACATGATATTGGGACATGTCAAGATATTTTCTAATAGATAATGTAACATGATATAGGGACAAGTCAATCTATTTTCTAATAGATAATGTAACATGATATTGGGACATGTCAAGATATTTTCTAATAGATAATGTAACATGATATTGGGACATGTCAAGATATTTTCTAATAGAAAATGTAAGATGATATTGGGACACTCAAGATATTTTCTAATAGATAATGTAACATGATATTGGGACAAGTTAAGATATTTTCTAATAGATAATGTAACATGATATTGGGACATGTCAAGATATTTTCTAATAGATAATGTAACATGATATTGGGACATGTCAAGATATTTTCTAATAGATAATGTAACATGATATTGGGACATGTCAAGATATTTTCTAATAGATAATGTAACATGATATTGGGACATGTCAAGATATTTTCTAATAGATAATCTAACATGATATTGGGTAAAGAATAGTACCATAAACACAATTTAAAAAAAAAATGTCTTCAGACTTCAGACCATTGAAATCTCTTTTAAAAATACCTATGCAATATTTATTCAGGCAGCATTGAAGAATGCATCCCATAATTTCAGTTTTAAAGTGGTTTTAGAAAGTATCATTGTTTCTCGAGAATCTAAATGAAATATCTTATTGGAGTTGTATTTTTCATGACTCCATCCATCCATTTTTTCCCTTATATAATTTCTATCACAGTTCTTAAAGGTAAAGAAAACTTTAAAAACGTTTTGATAAACACATGGAATATAACAAATTCTACAACTTTTAAACTTTTGTACTGCATTTGTTAGATAATTTTGAAAATTCATCTCTTCACCAATCATAGATTTTTGATATTTCTTTGAAAATATGTGATGAATTTACTACATAGCAGAAGCTTTATAAGTTACATATATGTAACAAATACACAGCTTAGAACAGCATAGAGCCCAAAATATAGCTGCCTAGTGTAGAGCCGGAACTGCCATTGCCTAGAATGCCAAGATAGAGCCAGAACTTCCCTTGCCTAGAATGCCAGCATTGCCATTGCCAAGTGTGCCAGCATATAGCCATACATTTCCTTGCCTAATGTGCCAACACCAAGCCAGAACTGTCATTGCCTTGTGTGCCAGGAGATGTCTTCACTTAACTTGAAGACACAAGTTGAATGAACAGTGTAGACACTGATCCAACAGTGAGTTATGTGACCGCAGATCTGGCTCTATTTTGGTCACGATTGGGTATATGTTATACTGAAACCAAGTTGTCCATTTCTTAGAGACAGCAAATTTGTTTAATAGTATTACCGTATTTTCGCGCATATATCCTGCACACGCAGATAATCCGCACCCTCATATAGCCTGCGGGTTTTGGGGTTTTGTGTAAAAATCGTTGGCATAACCCGCACCTTTGTATAACCCGCAACCATAGATATATTTATACAGCTACAATCGGAAATGAAATCAATTACAGGATCACGGGGCTTCGCTGATGTAGCAAACTGCGATTCTGTTTTCCGTTTTGGTGACAAAATATACCATCTGGTGATATTTGTGGTGACACCAATTTTGGCTGATAAAAACTGTATATACAGTCTTGCGTTTGGAATAGAGAAAATCAAAGGCACCATGACAGGAAACAATGTACTGGAATATATTGTTAAAATAACAAGTCCTTGTCTCATACTGACAAACCACACTAACAGTGCACTGTTATATCATAATCCGCTAATGATGATATCTGGCCTTATTACTTTATGCAACGGACTAGTTAAAATCCGAATACGCAGAAGGCGGAAACGTAAAATGAGTACAGTCAAGCAGATGACACTAATTTAAAAACAAATACCAGATGGAAGAAGAAAAAATACGTTTGCTGACACTTCAAAGAGAACTGATTACCTTTGAAGCACTGATATATACTAAACAAATAAAACAAATCTGTTTCAATGTTCTACAATTATCTGAAGTTGCCGCAGCAAAAACAAACAGGTATTTGTTTGACCCGTCAACTGGAGCCTTTAGCGGCGCCATCATCAAAGTAAGCCGACGACCTTTGCTCAAAAAAAGTCAGCAAAAAACACGATACACAGTGCTTGTGTGCGTAGGCTGTCTATAGGAGCTGTGCCTCAACTACAGGCTACATAAACACGGACATTTCTAAATAATCTTGTATTCTTGTGAAGTGTAGATTCGAGTTTAAATAATTTCTTTCTGTTTAATTTAAAAAATGCCGAAACGAAAGTCTTACACGGCCGACTTCAAGCTAACTGCCATTGCGTATGCTGAAGTGCATGGCAATAGTTCCACAGGCAGAAAATTTGATATTGATGAGAGTAGCAAAACAAAACTAGAACAATATATGTTATGTAGTTACGTTTTTCAAACAATATATTGAAATATTATTATGTGTAAAAAAATTGTGATATAGCCCGCACCCTTATATAACCTGCACCCCCCCCCCCCACCCCCCACCCCCCGCGGGGTTTGTAAAATCTGGTATAACCTGCGGGATATATGCACGAAAATACGGTAGTCAGTGTTAAATTGCTATTATGTGTCCTTAAAACAACTTTCATGTTTTTTTTTGTAAATTTCAGTATAAAAAAAGAAACAATATATGGGTGTCCAGTTGATTGTTAGCTGACAAAAGAGTCTTTGATAATAGTTTCATGTGTTATCGGCTAATCCTTGAGAGTATACGGGGTTTTGTTCCATTACCAAATGTTGTTTATCATTTCTTGCTTCAGCTGGAATGGACTACACAGCTGTCAATAGGATTCTGGATTTTGCTCCAGGCACCATGATTCAGATGGCCCGAATCACCATACTTGATGACCTTGGACGACCTCAGCTAGAGGGGATTGAAAAGTTTGAAGCCACTCTGAAAATGCCAGTAGGAGGAACTCTTGGAGAGCCAACTGTCACAACCATCTTAATCAATGACACATTGTCTGACCGTAAGTCTTAAAAGCTTTGAAGATTCTGACAATTTGAACTTCTTCAAAATTTACTTGCACAAAAACTGGTTATTTTTAGCTCATCTGGCCAGAACCACTGAAACAGCTTTGTACCAATTGACAGAAAACATCCTGGCATGAAAGAATTGAAACTAATATAAAAATTTAGACTTGCCATCCAATATGGCTACCATAACTAAAAACAGAAAAGCAGCTTGGAACAACTTCTCATAAACTGTAATAAAACCTGAATTAATAGCAACCTTTTTGCCCAGATTAGTTGCCTATCAGTTGTTACAGTAATTAGGCTGTTTTGCAGTAATTGCATTAATTATAATGATTTGCAATTACTACAGTATTTAGGCTGTTTTGCAGTAATTGCATTAATTATAATGATTTGCAATTACTACAGTAATTAGGCTGTTTTGCAGTAATTGCATTAATTATAATGATTGTTACAGTATTTAGGCTGTTTGATAATAATTTAGTCAAACAAAACTCAAATGAATGAGTCATTTATGAAATATAACACTGAATTCTCACTTATAGTCAAATAAGTCTAGTGTCAATGAGAACTGCATTATATATCCCACTGAATTAACAGGTTTAGTCACACTAGCCACAATAGCCTCACACCAATCAGTGCATCATGAAATATTCAATGAACTGACATATTTAGTCACACATAGCATCACACCAATCAGTGCTTCATGAAATATCCAATGAACTGACACGTTTAGTCACAAATAGCCTCACACCAATCAGTGCTTCATGAAATATTCAATGAACTGACACGTTTAGTCACAAATAGCGTCACACCAATCAGTGCTTCATGAAACATCGAATGAACTGACATGTTTAGTCACAAATAGCCTCACACCAATCAGTGCTTCATGAAATATCCAATGAATTTAAATGTTTGGTCACAATAGCCTCATTCCAATCAGTGCTTCATGAAATATTTTTTTCTGCTTACGAAAAAGCATTATAATGAATACTGTAGAGCTACTTCCTCCAGGCAACCACACCAGAGTTTCATAGATCTGTTTATGCTTAGTAAAGAAAAATCTTGCATTAGTATCCCTTTCCTTTGTTCTTGCCTTTCCCCACTGTGAAAGTCCTGATATTGAAAGACTTTAAAATTTATACTGGCTTCTTCTACAGACTAGGTCATATTATTCCTTCAAAATGCTATGATCAGAAACATTGAATTAATTTAATGGGTACACTGGTGCAGGGTTTCAAACACAAAGACCACTAAGCCACATCTTGTGGCCTGCAAAATCATTGGCATCACAAGGTGTCATGAGAGATAACAAAGATGGTATGGCCATATTCTGTGGCCCATAAAATTATGGATGTCACAAGGTGTCATAAGAGATAACAAAGATGATATGGCCATATTCTGTGGCCCTTAAAATTATGGATGTCACAAGGTGTCGTGAGAGATAACAAAGGTAGTGCAGCCCTTGGGCCATCTAATATGCTGCCCTAATGCGGTCATCAGGGTGGTTTGAGTTCGAGACCACTGGTTTAATGGAAGATGACTTGTGTAGTGCAGTGGTAAAACACTGGCCAAGATTTTGACGATGTTCCAGAGTGAGAGCAGCAGTGGTTAAGATAGTAACTAGAAGGGGGCCCTGAGTGGCCGAGTGGTCTAAAGTGCTCTCCGTTACGGATCACTGACATCTCACCTGTCTGCGTGGGTTCGAGTCTCAGATTCAACCAATGTGGGTATGTGTGAAAGCTTGCCGGTAGCTTCTTGTGGGTTGGTGGTTCTTTTCAGGGATTTTTCCATTTTCTTCCTCCACCATTAATACTGGCCACCATGTATAGCCTATTTTATGCTGAAAAATGGCGTTAAACCCTACAACAACAGCTATTGGATTTTGGTTCTGTTTTTTTTTATTACCTTGTTATCATAATTAAGCAGTTACCATTTAAATCAGGCAAATTAACTTCAGTTGGCTTTTTTGTATTTATATGTAAATGACTTCATTTTCAGGTTATTTCATCAGTTTTCAATATTTTTGTTTTTCCTATTTAACTACAATTGATTTGATTTTCATGAAATTACTTTTTGGAATAAATCTGTTTGGTTTGTATAACTTCTCTGAGGTCATAGATGTTTTAGAAATGGAAATCATGTTCGATACCTGGGTTGTTAATCGAAGGCCTTTGTGTTTCTTTCCTCAGGTTTTACATTTTTTAATACCATATACAATTGCTAACATCTGCACAGTTGCCAGCCCCTACCAATCTCAAATTAAAAGTGGTAAATGATACATGTACTGACTGAATATGATTTTTGGTTGCAACCTACCATCTAGGGGCTTCTTTTCCTCTCTTTGTCAAGTCCATTGAGTTAAGATGGCAAAAGCTTAGTATTTATTTCATGCTGATATCTGGCATATTCCAATGTATCTATCACTGTTTGTTTCAACATCTTTCTCAGATGTTCTCAGATGAATTAGAGGACTAATCGGACATGATTTTTGATTAGCCAGCATTCAGTTGCTTTTATGATTTTTTTGATTGGCCAGCATTCAGTTGCTTTTATGGTGCAAGCACTTAAGTATTTTCTCATAGTTGATTTGCAACCAGACATCACAAGCAAAATGTCTCTTCTCAATCATCAAAAACTGGTTTGTATATGGTTAATAAATAAATATGGTTAATAAATGGACATTTAATTTTTTTTCTTTTACTATATACTAGTTGTTATTTCATTTATTTTCATAAATTTACAAATATTTCATATAGTAAGTATTGATATTTTGCAGTACCAAAAATGGAGTTCAAGGAACCAGAGTATGAAGTCAATGAAAATGTTGGTATTGTAACTACAATGATCAAGCGTTCAGGTGACATTGATCAGATGTCAAGTGTCAGATGCTTCACACGGCAAGCTTCTGCAGAAGTGATGATGGATTTTATTGAAAGACCAGATTCAAGTGACTCGATTGTTATTTTTCAGAGAGGTGAGTCAGAATTATGTGAAAGTTGGTATTAGATATGAGATTGATTGTCACAAGATAGATTTTACTTATTGACATGTGTCATATATAATTGATAGTTGCAAGATAGATGTTACTTATTGACACTTGTGATGCAAGAGTGATTGTTGCAAGATAGATGTTGCTTATTAACACTTGTCATATATGACTGATTGTCACCAAATAGATGTTACTTATTGACACTTGTCATATATGATTGATTGTCACAAAATAGATTTTACTTATTGACTTGTGTCATTTCTAATTGATTGTTGCAAGATATATGTTACTTATTGACACTTCGTCATATATGATTGGTTGTCACAAGATGGATGTTACTTATTTACACTTGTCATATATGATTGATTGTGACAAGATAGAAACTGCTACAGTGGCCTAGTGGTTAGAGTGCCCGGCGCAGAAGTGGTATTTCCTGGGTTCGTTCCATGATCAAGTCATACCAAAGACTTACAAAAATGGTATTAACATCTGCCTCACTGCTCAGCATTAAGAGGTTAGTGTTAGGACTGGTCAGCCTGGTGTCAGGATAATGTGACTGGGTGGGACATCATGCTACATGTCTGCGACATGATGTCCCAGTGCAAGATATCACTATAAACTGCCTCATTACAGACATTGTAGCGATATGACTGAATTGTTTTAAAGTTACGTTACAAATCCTAATCAAACAAACAAACAAACACAAGATAGATGTTACTTATTGACACTTGTCATATATGATTGATTGATTGTCACAAGATAGATGTTACTTATTGACACTTGTCATATATGATTGATTGTTACAAGATAGATGTTACTTATTGACACTTGTCATATATAATTGATTGTCACAAGATAGATGTTACTTTTTGACACTTGTCATATATGATTGATTGTCACAAAATAGATGTTACTTATTGACACTTGTCATATATGATTGATTGTCACAAAATAGATGTTACTTATTGACACTTGTCATATATAATTTATTGTCACAAGATAGATGTTACTTATTGACACTTGTCATATATGATTGATTGTCACAAAATAGATGTTACTTATTGACACTTGTCATATATGATTGAGTGTAGGTTGGTTGAAAAATCTTGTTTGAGATTTTATTAGCACACATAAATTCAGGGTTTCGTTACAAGATAAGATTCTAATACTTTGCTTTTTTTTTTCTCATCCTGTGATGGGAAATGTTTACTTTGTATAAAATGCACATATATTGTTCTATAATTCTTTAGATTAAAGGTTTGAAAGGAAACAAAATAATTTATGCTCCTTATGTTGTTTCTACAAAGCAGCTTAATGCAGGTCAGCAAAGTTAGAAATTGTATTATGTACATTGAAATGGATTTAAATGCCAAAATTTATAGGAATATAAACAGATTTTGTTTTGTGTGATCCATTTGTGGTTTTGTACTTGATCATCTTTTCTGAGTTATATGTTTTGGAGAGTCTTGAAAGAGAAACATCTTCCGATTTGGAAAATGCATGTTTTATAATCCAAAATATTCTTTAATTTTTTAATTCCATTTAGTAATTGTTGTGTGTGAACCTTGAAAATATTAATTTCATTCTGGAAAAAAACCTGGAAAAGGCCTAAAAATTTATATTTAGAAAAGCATTTGAACTGTGAACGTGTTGTCACATAGTTTTTAATGGGTTTAATAGAGATTAATATTCACACCTAATGTGTGTACGATTAATATTCACACCTAATGTGTGTACGATTAATATTCACACCTAATGTGTGTGCTGTGTCAGTTTCACTGCTAAGCATTCCAGTTGTTTGGATATTCATGTGAAGGGATGATGTTCCAGATTTGTTGTAATGTATTTGTTTCTCCAAAACACCATATTCATATTCTTTGGTCATGTTTCTATACCAAGTCTATAAAGTTTAATATCAGTGCTCCATTAAAAGAATTGCATTTTTTTTCCCTCCCCATTTTGGTCTAACTACCAAAGTTATCAGTTCATGATGTGCAGTATACAAATGTTACAGGTAAGTTGTAATTTGAAAGAACATGTAAAATTCAGAAACTTGACCCATTATTTATTTGAGACACAGCTTGGGCTCATTAAATGACTCCTTGACCATAGTCTGTGAAATCTCATTAAAGGATCATTGTCATTGAAATTTTAGAAAAAATCTTGACTTGCATGTATTGTACAATGCACAGATTTAATTTGCGACATTCATTATATTTTCCATAACCTTGTTTATTTGAGTTGCTTCCTTACAATTCAAAATGTCATCATAATTAAAACAAAATTATGCAGTCATAAAATTACATCAAAAGCTGAGTCAGTCATTGAAATTCTTTGTTTGTAGAGTTTCAGCAGCGGTTGGTATATTATGAACATCTGCTAACCTACTCACATGGGACATCAAAGTACATTTGACACTTGATTTATGACAATGATATGTTACTAGGTATATCATGAATTAAAATTAACCTAAACATGAAAATAACTTTTTCACTGAAATACTTGTAAATTAAGGAAGTTCTTGGGCAAATGATACCTTAAAGTTGTCAAGTAATGATTATTTATACATAATTTTCCCAAAAATTAATGCACATGCTAATTCATTGCTGCATGCAATTCACAGCACATGGTACCATCAATGGCATGAAAATAAGCACAGCAGTACAAGTTGAATGTTACATCATTAATGGCATTTGTTCATGTCAATCAAATTGTTGTAAAGCAAGTGTCACTAGTATTTTGTGATGTTTTTCTTTCTGGTCATCCATATTTTTCATGAAACTCAGAGCATGAAATATTTATTACAAAGAACATCAAGTAAATCGGATTAAAATCTAATTTAATCCTTTTATGCTTTCTTCTTAGTTTAGGATTCATCTTTATGAAATACTGTTTAAATCAAAATGTTTTTCCTATATAACTACAAAAAACTTTTGAGCGTTTTGTTTTGTTTTCTTTTACCTGCATAAACAGGTGAGACAAAAGTTTCAACCATCAGCAGAATGCAAATGTTAAAATTTCTAATTTTTATATAAAAATACAGGGATTAGGGGTTGGGAGCAACGTTCCCTCTAAACACAGGGTTGTGGGGGTTTGGAGTGAGAATGATCATTGCATGTGCAATTTGAGAAATGCATTACACAGAGCTGTAGTTGATACTTCAGTACTGATTAAAAACACTTTTCCAGGTGAAAGAGAGAAAGAATGTGTTGTTTACATTGTGAATGACACTTTTTATGAAACTGAGGAGACATTCAGGCTTGTGCTTGGAACACCAGAAAGTTCTACAGCAGGGGGAGCAACTCTTGGTGGCCAGACTACAACACTCATAAGGATCAAAGACAGAGAAGATAGTAAGCTATGAAATCATTTATTTTAATACAATAAACTGTCAATATTTTGTTGGGTATTATGTTTTGGTGATGTTACAGTTGCAACAAACCAGAAATTAAAAACACTGATAAACAATAATCCATCAAATAAGAAAAAAGGTCAACTTCCCCAATCCTCAAATTTAAGTAGCAGTGTAAATGTTATTTTTGACAAACCATGATATTTAATAATTATGAAAATTATTGATTCACAATATTTTAATGTTACACTTGTTTTCTTAATATTTTTTACATTTTAATTTTATTCAAGTTTGCTTATGAACATGGTAATGCTTTCTTTTAAAAATAAGATCTTTACATTTATATTGGCTTATTTTTTAAAGTTTATTTATATATAGATTAGATATCGGTTGGCTTTGATGAATGTGAAATGAAGGTAAGTCATGTGGTATTCAGGAACATTTCTGTGTTTATACATACAAAAGATTTTTATTGTATTTGTCAGTATATATGTATGATAAAGAGAATATTAAAGTAAGGGGCAGGGGAAGATGGAAATATAATTTATTGGGGTAATTTAGAGGAAAAGAACTATGATAAGGCAGTAACAAAATGTTATCAGTTTAGTTCACTTTGTTTTTTTACAGAGCCAGTGATCAAGTTTGAGAACAATAGGTACACTGTAAATGAGCCAATCATTAAAGGGGATACATCAACTCTCAGAATTAATGTGATCAGAGAAGGAGACACGTCTGTGGAGTCCAATGTCAGAGTCTCCACAAAGGATGGTAGTGCCAAGGCTGGGAGAGATTATAATCCATTTTCAAAAGGTATGTATCTCTAAGATTGGAATATTTCTTAATGCTGTAAAGGATTCAGCTCAAACAAGAATAAATATTACTGTGAAAGGCAATATTTTGTTCTGCAAATTTGGTAAATATACCTAATTGTTGCATGAACATTTAGTGATCATGTTAATTTGGAATGATTGATTGCAAATTTAGTTTAATGACTATATTTTCTTGTATGTAAGATCTTATTTTCGAGATCAGTTGTTAAATTAATAGGAAATTGAGCCTAAGATATATATGTGTGTGTGTGTGTGTGTGTAAATAATCTATATGCTCACAAGTGTTACGGACTTGTAAATATCAAATGTTTTCAACAGATTTTTTTTATTTTTGCCTATCAGGTTTCCTTAAATAATGTTCAAGCAGCAATTTTGAAACCAAACATAAACAATTAAACTTGGTCAGTAGCAATATACATAAATTATAAGACAGGTTGAAAGAGGGGTTTTTAAGTGGGGGACAACTTATTATGAAAAATCTCCACTGTTGTGGCATTGAAAGTACTTTAAGCAGTGGTGTGTTATATGATGCAGAGGTCAAATAACCAAACAAGTATTTGAAAACTTTAAAAATTTTGTGACACTCAATTTTTGTCTTGCTTGCATAAAATAGTATGGGTGAGACATATAACTGTCATGGGCATTCACAGTTTGTGCATTTAGCTTAGATTCTTGGACACTGTTGTATATACAATAATGAAACCTAATGGGGATACTCAGTTTTTATAGGTCTACTCACAACAGACAAATGTAGGTCACAATGACTTACATTTCATGCACTACTGATTAGACCATGTTTTTCCTCGGTTTCTCCAAAGATGTTGGTTGTACAGGTATGAAACTTGATGGGTGTATTCATTTTGGAAGGTATTACTTACCATTGGCAAAGGACACTGACCTAAATTTTGCACACGTGCTTTTGTTAAACTTTTGCATCTAGCCCAGTTTCTGTTAATTGTTTTATATACAGTCACAAGACTTGTTGGGCACATTCATCTTCATTGGTACTGTGGACCATATTTAAAAGTGGGTACATGAGAAAGCTTGTCAATAGCTTCCTGTGGATTCGGTGGTTCTTCCCAGTGTTTTACTGGGTTTTTCCTTCACCATTTATACTGGTTGTCATGTATAGCCTATCATGTGTTGAAATACGGCACTAAAATATCGTAACTGCAACAAAAACTCATGGCAAGGAAACTGTAATCAAGTGACTTTTGTCCATGTGTGGGTATATATTTTAAACCAAACAGACATTTGAATGAAATTGTGGCTTTTTATATATATCTTAACTGGAGAGTTTCTCACATACTTACAGTCATTCTCCTTGCCCTCAAGGTCATTGTCACAACAATGCATGATTCTCATCAATGATCTATTTGCTTGTCCAGCCTTTAATTTTTAACCCCTCCATGTAGCATATTCCAAGTTCGACTAAATCCAATAAATTCAAATTATGATGGAAGCAAAAGAATGTGTTTTCAAGTTCTACTGGCCTATTTATGTTGGCTGGAATGCAATGGAAACCGGTATTGCAACAACTGGATTAATTTGAAGTATGTTTCTTTAACGTAACAAATAAAAATATACATGTACTAATATGTAATAAGGTGTTTTGATAACGTCAGTTTGTTCAAGATACTTAGCCTTTTAACCAATGTCAGCATTCCGGGCTTCCATTGCATTTCAGCCAACTGCATGATTTCAACCTATGATAACACTCCAGTGCTTATTGATGGACTTTAATCAGTGTCAATCAATGACAATGCTCGGGTGCTAATCAGTGCATGATTTCAACCATGACAACACTTAAATGATTATCAGTGGATTTCAATCCATGACAACACTCAGGTGCTTATCAGTGGATTTCAATCCATGACAACAGTTAGCAGCTGATCTGTGGATTTCAGTCCATGATGATTACACAAAGGTGCTAATCTTTGGATTTCAGTCCATAACAAAATCAGTGGATTTCAATCCATGACAACACTCTAGTAGTAATATGTGCATTTCAGTCCATGAAAACACTTAAGTGCTAATCTGTGCATTTCAATAAATGACAACACTTACTTGCTGATCAGTGCATTGCAGTCCATGATAGCATTTAAGTGCTAATCTGTGCATTTCAGTCCATGACAACACTTAATTGCTAATCTGTGCATTTTAGTCTATGACAACACTTAAGTGCTAATCTGTGCATTCTAATCCATGACAGCACTTAAGTGCTAATCTGTGCATTTCAGTCCATGACAAGACTTAAGTACTAATCTGTGCATTTCAGTAAATAACAGGAAACCTAGTTAAAGGAGATAATGATTACCAAAGACCATGTACCTTTCTAGTTCAAGCAAAATATTCTACTCCATAATGTTAATAATTGTAATATGATGGCGTTTTCAATTGAGAAATTGCTCCAAATATCAACATTTTGTATTCATCCCAATGGGTTCATTACAGCATTGAGTGTATATGGTTTCAAATAAACATGATATTAGATGTGGTCAATTATAAATATTTTTGTATACCAAGCAAATAAATTGCCCTTGCTCCACAAAAAATTAAAACTTTGCAATATATAAAACTAGGAATATACACTTGTTTTCCATTTTCATTTGCTTACTTACTTATTCTTGTTTTAGCACTGAAGTTTGAGCCAGGAGTAAATGTCAGAATTGCAGAGATTGTTATCAACTATGATGACCAGCGTGAGAACTCAGAAGTGTTCTCTGTCCATCTGTCTCAGGACTCCAATATGGTTGCCGAGGTCAAGGTAGGCTGGTATACATGATTGGTATAAAATATATTCAGAAGTCAGTGTAAAATGTGAAACAATATTCTAAATATTCTTTACTACATTAAAACCTGCCTACAGCAGCCATCCATTGGAAAAGGTAAGAGTGGTCTTTGTAGACAGGTGACATTTGAATGCAGGTTAACTCTCAGAGTTGGTTCATGTCAAATTATCTATTTTGAACTGAATAACATTAGCAGTATTATTGTTAGTACAGTGTATTATCACTATTGTTATTTCACATGTAGTATTATTAGCAGTAGGATGCTGCCAAGATACATGTATTTTAGTTTAGTCATTTTGAAAAAAGAAATTAGCAATATTGTATATATTACGTTTTTACACAAGGATTCCATATCCTCACTTGGATTTTTTATTTGCTAATGACAAGAGGTGTTCTCTCCTGAAGAGAAATAATGATTTGCATTTATTAGCAACTGTTTTGGCTTGTCATTTAATGTCTAGTTCAACCAATCTGATAATTTCAGTATACCGGTACTCCTATCAACTCAAGAAAACTACCGTGTTGTACATGAATACTCTCGCTCTCACTATCTCTTGTACCTATGCAAACACTTTTATCTATTAGTAGATATGACTCATAAGTATAATTACTAATTGACAGCTTACCTGTTAGTAATTTATAAGTATAATTACTAATTGACAGCTTACCTGTTAGTAATTTATAAGTATAATTACTAATTGACAGCTTACCTGTTAGTAATTTATAAGTATAATTACTAATTGACAGCTTACTTGTTAGTAATTTATAAGTATAATTACTAATTGACAGCTTACTTGTTAGTGTGAAACATATGACTGACATTTTGTAAGGCACTTGATATAGTTAAGTTTGAAAACAAGTGTTCATACTTTAAACAGTTGATGGATTAAGCACTTGCTCAAACTCACACAGATCAAAAGACAGTTGGCTTTTGTTTGTGACCTTTGATGATTAGAGAACGAAATAAGCTTCATTGGGCTATTGTTGGTAACAACTATTCGTAGAGTTCTTTGACTGTTCACACCTCATTTTTTATATTTCGAAATTACGCTTATACCTCTCTCAGGGTTGGCATGTATGGTTTAGTAATTACTGTATATGCATGAATATGGATATAAATTATATGTGTGAATATGGATATATTATATGTGTGAATATGAATATAAATTATATTTGTGAATATGGATATCAATTATATATGTGAATATGGCTATATTATATGACTGGATATACTGTATGTGTGAACAGATATTTTATATGTGTGAATATTTATATGTTATGTTATTTATATATTATATGTGAATATGGATATAAATTATGTGTTAACATCAATACATTATATGTGAATATGGCTGTAAATTATATGCGTTAACATGGATACATTATATGTGAATATGGATATAAATTATATGCGTTAGCATGGATATCAATTATATATGTGAATATGGATATAAATTATATGTGTGAATATGGATATATTATATGAGTGAATAAGGATAGATGTGTGAATATCGATATGTTATATATGTGAATATGTATATATTATATATGTGAATTTGGGTATGTTATATATATCAATATGGATATTATTTTCAGGATAATAATAGGGCACTCATTTACATAGAAGAGAACAACAAATTGGCAGACGTGATTTTTCCTGCCAAACCCATTGTGGTTTCACTGCGTGATTATGATGATGTGGCTAATGCAGACAAAGAGCCAGTCCAGGGTTATCCACTTGTCTGTATCACTGTAAGTATGTCATAAACAAGTTAGTATCTTCATGTTCCATGCTTTGTCTCACTTGTGAAAGTTAGTATCTTCATGTTCCATGCTTTGTCTCACTTGTGAAAGTTAGTATCTTCATGTTCCATGCTTTGTCTCACTTGTGAAAGTTAGTATCTTCATGTTCCATGCTTTGTCTCACTTGTGAAAGTTAGTATCTTCATGTTCCATGCTTTGTCTCACTTGTGAAAGTTAGTACCTTCATGTTCCATGCTTTGTCTCACTTGTGAAAGTTAGTATTTTCATGTTCCATGCTTTGTCTCACTTGTGAAAGTTAGTATTTTCATGTTTCGTGCTTTGTCTCATTTATGAAAGTTAGTATTTGCATGTTCCATGCTTTGTCTCATTTGTGAAAGTTAGTATTTGTATGTTCCATGCTTTGTCTCAATTGTGAAAGTTAGTATTTTCATGTTTCATGCTTTGTCTCATTTGTGAAAGTTAGTATTTGTATGTTCCATGCTTTGTCTCACTTGTGAAAGTTAGTATTTTCATGTTTCATGCTTTGTCTCATTTGTGAAAGTTAGTATTTGTATGTTCAATGCTTTGTCTCACTTGTGAAAGTTAGTATTTTCATGTTTCATGCTTTGTCTCATTTGTGAAAGTTAGTATTTGCATGTTCCATGCTTTGTCTCATTTGTGAAAGTTAGTATTTGCATGTTCCATGCTTTGTCTCATTTGTGAAACATAGGCAGCACTCCTTTAACATTCTTCCAATGACATTAGCATGATTTTTGTAGTAGTTGACATTTGCATCAGCACTTGATTTCTACAGTTATTAAAACCAAGTTTTTGTATCAATATCATGGTAAGAAAATCAGGTGACTGTAACTTGGTGTTTGCATTGCAGTTAGAGTTATCATGCTGATGTGGATTTGGAATAATTTATGTTACAGTCTTTTATACATTAAGATAAATCTAAAAAGTAAGTAAATCGCTATGATTTTATTGGCCTGTTGAAATATTGTTCCCCACAAGAAATGATTTTAGCAGTTTCATTCATATATATATATATATATATATATATATATATATATATATATATATATATATATATATATATATATTGACAAAATTGAATAGTTACAGAAATGCTTTTGTGACACTGCTACCATATACATTCACTATTTAATAAGTTGAATATAGCTGAACACTGTACTGACCCTGATCTGCCATTGCATAATGTGCTGGTGGATATTGGTCTTTGCATTTCATTAGGAGTGATAACAAACACCATATTCCTTCCCAAATCTATTGGTTCATTATGCAATGCGAGGTAATGGTCTGTGTTAGTTGTAGTCAGACTCCTATATATCATTCCAGGTAATGGTCTGTGTTGGTCGTAGTCAGACTCCTATATATCATTCCAGGTAATGGTCTGTGTTGGTCGTAGTCAGACTCCTATATATCATTCCAGGTAATGGTCTGTGTTGGTTGTAGTCAGACTCCTATATATCATTCAAGGTAATGGTCTGTGTTGGTTGTAGTCAGACTCCTATATATCATTCCAGGTAATGGTCTGTGTTGGTTGTAGTCAGACTCCTATATATCATTCCAGGTAATGGTCTGTGTTGGTCGTAGTCAGACTCCTATATATCATTCCAGGTAATGGTCTGTGTTGGTTGTAGTCAGACTCCTATATATCATTCAAGGTAATGGTCTGTGTTGGTTGTAGTCAGACTCCTATATATCATTCCAGGTAATGGTCTGTGTTAATTGTAGTCAGACTCCTATATATTGTTACGGCTATTGGATTTAATTTTATTTATTTTTAATTATTAAATCCAAATTTGTCATTTAGGGTTTATTATTATTTAAATGGGAAATTTTTCTAGAAAATTCACTTGACCTGGACTTTTCTGGTAAACAGGCTGACCTTGGCTTGGTTACCTCAGTATCTGACCTTGCTTTAGACATTGTCAACAAGTCTTCAATTCTATTGGTTGGTTTCGGGGACAGCATTTTATTAGTGGCTGATTTTTCTTTCTGGTTCATTCTATCTCTACGTGACTTGAAGAAGGTACTTTTTCCATGACCTTCTATCAATTTCTAGAAAAGCACATGATTCCTCTTGTTTACTTCAGAAAAACAATATATATATAGCTGTATTTTAGAAGCTGACAGTTGAATCTCTAGGCTTAAAGTTATTAGTTGTGTATTCATATTTGAGTTATAATTATCTTGTTCTGGACTTGTGTAAATTCGTTGGAAAAGAAGAATTATCTGGAAAAAGGACATATGTTTATGATATTCATTTGGATGATTAAAAACAAGAACTGCATCACGTGACATTGTCAGCCATTTTGGATTATTACATCGTCAAGATTCGAACCTGGAACTATTAGAACATTTATTTATCAGGACTTGCAATTCTATTAGTGGATTATTTTGTGAATTCTATATTTGTTGGATTTGATTCTCTAAAACCGTAAGTTTATTTATTTTATGAAAATAATTGTACTTAATAAAATCATTGTTAAAGTTATACAAGCTTGTTAGTTTTCACTCTTTCTGTGTTGCTGCTTATTCGAGCCTAAGCACGTAACAATATCATTCCAGATAATGGTCTGTGTTGGTTGTAGTCAGACTCCTATATATGGTCTGTGTTAGTTGTAGTCAGACTCCTATATATCATTCCAGATAATGGTCTGTGTTAGTTGTAGTCAGACTCCTATATATGGTCTGTGTTGGTTGTAGTCAGACTCCTATATATGGTCTGTGTTGGTTGTAGTCAGACTCCTATATATCATTCCAGAATGACTAATGTTGATAAGGTGTAGGTGAAAACTATGACATGCTTTCCCTTGCTAACAGCTTCAAAAACTCCTTCAACCAGAGTTCTGAAATTTAGTTTTGCTGGGCTTCACTCACAGATGGTTTGAATTACCGCTGCATTGAGATATTTTACTTTCAGAAATGGTCCTCACTTTTGCACTTTTCCAGCTAAGAAAATAATCTTGGTTTTCATTTTGCATGTTGAGTAAAATCTGACTTCAAAGAAACCATGTGACTGATCATAAAGTAGCCATTTGTCTTGGTTTTCACATTCTCATTCCAGGCAAGAAAGTATAATAATGTTTTTTTTTTCTTTAATATTTATCCTTTTTTTATTTGCCTAACTTCAAAGGAATTGGCTTGTTCCACTATGTATACTTTACCTATGCAAATTAACCTTTTGGGCTCTCCCACAGCAATGATCTAAGACATTATCACAAAATCACCCAGGTTATTAGCATTTACCTAATTAATTTGTGTAATGGTAGTTGTTTATCTCTGACAGCTTTTGCATTTAATCATTTTTAGGACAATCAACTGTATAAACTTCACTGTCGTGATACCTTTCCATGAGCATTAAGCATAACTCTGTAACGGTTACAGACATATCTCTTAATATCAAGAAAGGTCTCTCCCATTCTTGTTCTTTTTTTTCATAAGAAATAATTTTATTTTCATAAGATTACTGAAAATCATGCATTTATAAACATAACCCTGATTTCTACATATACCAATGAATTTTGACCTTTTTTTTAATTGCATTCCAAAAAGACAACTTGATAGTTGATACTCTGACATTGATTTTATGGTCAAAGGACATGACCTTTGTATATATCTGAAAAATACATTGCATGATCCCAGTTCAGTAACATTTCACCCCAAAAATAACTGTAGACTTGATCAAACTTGGCATGTAACAACTCTGGTTACCAGGTAGTTAGAGCATCTGCCTCAGATGTGGTATGTCGTGAGTTCAAACCCTGGCTTAGTCATACCAAAAACATATAAAAATGGTTCTAATAGCTGCCTTGCTAGGTGCTCACCATTAAGAGGTTAGTTACTGGTTTGCCTGGTCTCAAGATAATGTAACTGGGTGGGACATAATGCTAAATGTCTGTGGTATGATGCCACAGCGCTAGACATCATTATAAACTGCCACACTGTAGACTTCAGACTTCATAGCAATATGACTGAAAAATTGTTGAAGCTTAATTAAAAATTCAAATCACACACACACACACGCACACACACACACACACACACACACACATACTTGACATGTGAGTATATTGACATTGAGATAAATGTATTGTTTTCTGTCTGTGATATTGGGGGGCAAAAGAGACTATTTAGGTTAGTCATTTATGTATCTTCCTGTCTAGTTAGATTTTGTAATAGTTCCAAATTACTAAGCTCATCAATTAAATTCTTAGATCAAAATAACCTCCATTTTAGCCATGCAGTCAGAAGCATCCCAACTATTCTGTCACCAATCAGCTTTGTGAGGCACAGGAAATTAATGACACCCTGACCAAGTTCCGCTGGCGAGTCTCTGCCCCAAGTAGCTATGATGGCATCACCAGCGATCTACAAGATGTGGAATCAAATACGTTCTTTGCCACTACAAGGGGCATAACTCTAGACAGTATATACTTTGGAGGAGGTTTGTTGGATAGTTATATCAGCTACATTCCGGATGGGCTATACACACACGTGGGCTATACAAAGTATAGGTCTTATAATTTTGACAAAATCATACAGTGTCAGATATTTCAAATTCATAAAATATAACATTCAGCCAAATATTCTGAAGTATTTGACAATAAAGTTTGCTTGATTTATTTTAACTTTTTGCAGACAATGTTACATTATAAAAATAAATGTCACTTTTAATCAGTTTGTGTAGATTTTGTGGTTGATAAAACCCACACATTTATAGATCCAATGAACAATGCTTTCTCCATGAAAATGTATAGCTTTTACAACAACAGACTGTTGCTGTGGAAATGTATTATGTATCATAATTGTATATAGCTCGTATGAGAAAGATAACAGACTGTTACTATCGAAATGTATTTGTGTCATAAATGTATTGTAGACAAAAGAAATAGCAACATTTAATAGGACATGGTGAGGCTTTGTAAGATATGGGGAAGAGGTGATTGTGTGGACAAACATTTTACTAATCTATGAATTAAGTAGTTAAAAAATGAAAAGTTTAGTCCTTTCAGCCGGTTTCTACACAAGAACTTTTAGCCTTCCCCAAAATTATGGTATCAGCAACAATTTTTTCTCTCACAAAGCCACCAAAATTGTTATCAGAGGAATTTTTTAAAACTTTTCCCATTTACAATGACTGATGTCATTTCCTGTCATTTAATTGTTTTAATTTTAATACTCATGTAATTTTTTTAACAATTGGAATGATACCTTAATAAAAAAAAGAAAATAATTTTAATGCAAACAAAGTGATGATAAATCATACCAAGCAAAAATTGAAAGAAATCTGGAAGTAAAGGTGGTTTTAAAAGCTTTGTAAACACATTTTTGGCTATATCATAATGAGGAAATAGAAGTTAAGTACTTTTGCTAAAGACACACTGAAGCAGCTGACCTGGACAGGTGTTGAACCAGCAACTCTTAGGTTATTAGTCTGCCACTCTACCACTTTAGCTGCCATGACTTCCAGAGGAATATTTTAAAAATTGTTTTTAAAATAAAAATTGAAGCTGAAATGGTAGAATATTTAATCAGATATTTTAAAATTCTTCATTCATTTCCAGGAAGTCAAGTTCAGTGCATAGCACGAGCAGTCAACCTGGAAGAGCAGCCTGGCAAGGAGTTGGGAAGTGACGTTATCAGCATAAGCACAACAGAGGGCTTGTGTATGCCCAGGGTCATTGGATCGATAGGGGCTGATCCATTCACTGCCAAACTAAGATACACAGGTTGGCTGAATCCTGTTTTATAATACAGTTTATGTTACATATCACTAATGCATCAATAGAGAGGTTTGGAGTGGGTAAATTAATATTCTCATTGTCACAGGATAAGCCGGGTCGAGACTGGATTAGTGAAGACACGGAAAGCAACTGCGTTAATAAGATGTTTATTTATAAACGCAATTTAAATATAATCAATTCTGACACCATTATAAACAAAATATAAGGAAAATTAAAATGTTCCTAACATGGAACTATCAATAACAAGTAACGCAATGACAAAAAACCTAAAGGATGAATTCAACGAAAGGTATTTGAAACTGACGAGAATATCGTCTGATCACCAAATACAAATACACTTATGAATTTACAAATATATATAGAGAGCTCATATAATGAGACAGATGTAAATGCCTGTAATTTAGTTATATCGTTCATATAACGAGTTACTAAAGCAAAGGCAAGTATTAATGATTTTATCGTTCATGTAACGAAACTGCGATGAAGTTATCGTTCATATAACGAGACTGATGTAAATATGAAATTATGAATGTGTGAATTTATGAAGTTCTCGTTCATGTAACGAGACTGATGTAAATATGAAATTATGAATGTCGTTCATATAACGAGACTGATGTAAATATGAAATTATGAATGTGTCGTTCATATAACGAGACTGATGTAAATATGAAATTATGAATGTGTCGTTCATATAATGAGACTGTAGTGAAAAGGTGAGATTATGAGTCATTCAGATAACGAAACCGATACATGGATGTGAATTACTTGCTTAGATGGTAATAGCAAATAATATGGAACACGTGTACTACAACTATCATGGTGTCCATTTGATGTCGAAGATGTATATCCGGTTCCACCCGTTCTAGTCAATGGTGGTGGAGTCGCCACGCATGGTCCACTCCCACGTCTGTTTGAAAGATCCCTCGGGAGCCCTTTACATTCAACACAGAGACGATGGTCGCGAAGCCTTGGTCCCTCGATTTGAGGACACCAGTACACTCTTCCGAACCATTGTCACCAAAACAGCATATACATCACAAGAACCTAACAGTTCTGTGACATTCACATCACCCAATTATATATAATACCTATATATAACGAAGCATACACAAAGGCAGCTTACACAAAAACAAACATACACAAGGTACCATACATGGCACCACACACACAGGCAACATAGACAAGCCCCATGGTCACCACGACATGGCACCACTGGACCCCATGGTCAGCTCCGGACCACAGTCACCCACGGTCACCCACAGACCCCACGGTCACCACAACATGGCACCGCACCCACGGACCCCAATCAGCTAAAATTAAACAACCAAACCGTGCAATACATTTGACGCAGTAAAGTAATTTTACATTCATATATGTTGCGCATGCATGCACATGAAATAGTTATCCATGTACATTAAACGTTCAAGGCATGCAGCGTATAATTAAACTCTATTCTGTTCAGTTACAAAACAAACTATCTTGAAACACACTATATTATTACTAATATAATGGCACTGCATAACCTAGGTATTTATTCTGTAGAATTTAGAATAAATACTAAAACATCTAATATGTGAAACAATTATGCCATAATACAAATAGCAATAAGAACATAATCTTAAATCTACTTTACCTCTTTAGCTGAAAGTTTGCTCCTTTAAGGATAGAAGCTTTTCCGACAAGACTGGATCGTAATGTGATATCTGCTTAGAATTTTGTCTATATATACCTCTAGCTGTGACCAATATGCTCAGCTAGGTACTTTTAAACTGCGGGCAATTCGCACATGCAGCATGAGCTGAGTTTTCAATCACCATTTCGAAATAACTAAAAGCTGATAATGAATAAACCACCCTCGGTAAGGCTGTACGCAGTAGCGAAATAAAGAGTACATTTTTTACCACATATACATATTGATACCAGTCATACACAATTCCATGACACTCATGTAACAGTTAATATTGAGAAAAACAAATAAAATTGGTTACCTTACAGCTACCAAACTATTTACATCACAATCTGCATAATAAAAGTCTCATAATAAAAAATGTGTGTGTGTGTGTGATTTGGATTTTTAATATAGCTTTAATAATTTTTCAGCTGCCTAGTGAATGACACAGCTGTTAGTATGATTTTTTAGAAGTGTTTGCTATGACTTGGCTTGGGTTTAATAATAAAAATTTTTGATCTGCCATTAGATATTGCTGTCATTACTAAATATGGAAAAATCAACATCAACCACTACCTTTTCAAAAACTGCTCAACAAAATTGATCAGACCTAACAGAAAGCATCCAGATAAATGGGATCTTTCCCATCATACAGAATCGATCAGACTTGACAGAAAGCATCCAGATAAATGGGGTCTTTCCCATCATACATAATTGATCACTTGACAGAAAGCATCCAGATAAATGGAGTCTTTCCCATCATACAGAATTGATCAGACTTGACAGAAAGCATCCAGATAAATGGGGTCTTTCCCATCATACAGAATTGATCAGACTTGACAAAAAGCATCCAGATCAATGGGGTCTTTCCCATCATATAGAATTGATCAGACTTGACAGAAAGCATCCAGATAAATGGAGTCTTTCCCATCATACAGAATTGATCAGACTTGACAGAAAGCATCCAGATAAATGGAGTCTTTCCCATCATACAGAATTGATCAGACTTGACAGAAAGCATTCAGATAAATGGAGTCTTTCCCATCATACAGAATTGATCAGACTTGACAGAAAGCATTCAGATAAATGGGGCTTTTCCCATCATTACAGATGATGCCAATCTGATGGCCACTGTAAGTAAAGATAGCAAAATTGTTAAAATGCTGTAAAACCATTTGGCAGAATTGAACCAACAATGTCAGAAAGCATCTTGGCATCGGATATCTTTCAGTATTGGACCAATGAGGTTGATAAGGAATAAAATATGGATGAAGATGCTAAATTATAATGAAAACATGGAAACAATTATTTTCATCAATATGCAATCAAAAACAAAGAAAGAGGTTTCTACAGAAAGCATCCTTTTGTTCCAGAATTCTTGGTCACCCAAGGGTATGAATCAACTGTTTTTAAACTATCTAGGCTTGATAAAGAGGAATTAAGTTTTTGGTTATAATAATAAAGAAGAAAATATAAATCAATTCACTAAAACAGCTTACATGTATCAAATACTTGGACTTTTATCTAAATTCCCCAAAATTACAATCATTGAAATAACTCTCATGTATAAAAATTGTATATTATTATTTTTTAGGATCTGATGATAGAGACTATCCTAACAGTGTCCGACTGTCAATAACAATCCCACATCGTGATGGCATGCTTCCAGTAATTTCAACAAAAGTACTATCAAACTTTGAGTTGACACTGAGCCGAGATGGAATACGAACTGCCCAGCATCGTTGCTCAAATATCCTGGATTATGATGAGGTTCAAACTAGAGTTGGATTTATTACAAATGCAACAAAAAATGGAAATATACTCGGAGAAATGGAACCATACCAGTTTAGCCCAGAACTAAGGAGTGAAACAACTTTGCGGTTCTACAGGTAGTGACTTCCAGAATCTTTACACTTTAATCCTTTGTGTGAGTGAGCACAGTACTTTAGCAAATTTTGCAAGGATAAAATATTTGATATTTTGATTTTGTAAATATTAAGCATTAGTTAAAAAAAAATTATTACTAACATGTTGCATCAGATGCATTTTCTACAAAAACGTTTTAATTTTAAGAAGAATAATGAATTATGGGTATAAACAAGACCATAAGTCTTGGATAGATGCATGAAGAGTAGTCCCTCCTAACAGGATTCATCACTATTCCTAGCATTTTCACAGTAAAACTTGAAAGAGCACATTTACACATCATAAGAGCCACACACATTTACACATCATAAGAGCCACACACATTTACACATCATAAGAGCTACACACAAAATCTGTCTTATATTGTAGGTTATTTTTTATTTTGCGCTAGGCAAATACTCCAAGTCATCAAGATGCATGATTTGTCATTCTGTTGATGCAGCAGGCTTCTCATTGATCAAGGTTACTTCTTGCCTTGATAGAATTCTCAAATAAGCAGATTGTAAAGTTTGTTTGTTTGATTAGGATTTTTAATGTAGCTTTAACAATTTTTCAGTCATATCGCTACAATGTCTGCAGTGAGGCAGTTTATAGTGATGCCTAGCACTGGGGCATCATGCTGCAAGACATGTAGCATGATGTCCCACCCAGTCACATTATCCTGGCACCAGGCTGACCAGTCCTAACACTAACCTCTTAATGATGAGCTCCAAGCGAGGCAGCTGTTATTATCTTTTTTTAAAGTCTTTGGTATGACTCTTCCAAGGATCGAACCCTCGACCTCATGCTTCCACGGCGAACACTCTAACCACTAGGCCACTGGAGCGGTTTTTGCAGATTATAAAGAAATAATGTGACAGTCTCATTTTTCACACCGAATACTTAAGTCATAAAAAGTAATAACATCTGATTGATTTGCATGAAAGTATAAATGAAACGACTTGAAATCAGTGACAGTGGATCTTTTACATAAAATCTGATACCACTATTGGGAATGATCGTTTGGTTGAACAAAAATAAAGAATCCACAAAGAAATGGAATAATCATGCTGTTTATGACCTAAATTTAAAATAATTGCTTGAAAATGAGCAAAATGAAACATAGGACTTCATTTTGTTAACTACTGTGCAGCACTTGAAAAAAAGACACCCATGATACTGTATGTGAAGGCATTGTTATGTCTTTTGAACTATATATCTTTACTGTAGAAATTTTTATAATGAAGAAAAACGTGTGATAATGGTTTAATAATAGTCAAAATAAATGAACTGTGGTAACTTAATGGAAACTTCAATTCAATTTTCATAGCTGCTGTGATAAAACAAGCTAGTACTAAATAAAACAAATCACATAGGCAAGGACCCCATAAAGTCCAGAAAGCGACATAAACTCTACACAGCAGGCCTCTATGGCACCATTTCTTTGAGATTACATAAAACACTGTATACCACAGCTCTTCTATAATGCCAGCATGATCTCTTTAAATTATTCTAATTTAGTTATCATAGCTACCAATTTATTCAGGCTGATTTGATTAAGACAATTATAAATAATTCAGTATGGCTTCCAAATTATATTTTTTATGTGGGGCATCTTGAGTTTATCCTGTCCATCTGTACAGTCATATTTCCATCAATCTGTCCTTCTGTACATTTAAATTTCCATCAATCTGTCCTTCTGTACAGTTGTATTTCCATCAATCTGTCCATATGTACAGTCATATTTCCATCAATTTGTCCTTCTGTAAGTCATATTTCCATCAATCTGTCCATATATACCATGATACTTTCATCAATCTGTCTAACTAGTCCTATCACTATCTAAAACTATATATATATATAGTTCCATCAATCTGTGTATATGTAGTCATATGTCATATTTTCATCTGTGTAGTCATATTTTCATTAATCTGTAGTCATATTTCCATCAATTTCTCCTTATGTACTGTCATATTTCCATCAATTTCTCCTTATGTACTGTCATATTTCCATCAATTTCTCCTTCTGTACTGTCATATTTCCATCAATTTCTCCTTCTGTACAGTCATATTTCCATCAATCTGTCTGCGCAGTCATATTTCTATATGTTCATATATAGTCATATTTCCAGCAATCTGTTGGTATAGTCATATTTCCAGCAATCTGTCTTTCTGTACAGTTATATTTTTCTTCAACCTATGGTCATATTTCCACAAATCTAGAGTTGCATATGTTAATCATCAAAAACTTATTAAGAAGATTTCAGGGAAATTACGAAATTACTCAGTGGAGAGAAATGAAATGGCTTATTGGTGTGCATATGTTGAGAACCATGTTCAAAATTTGCAGGTCCTTACAGCAATTTAATTATATATATATATATATATATATATATATATATATATATATATATATATATATATATATATATATATATATATATATATATATAAACTTTTTAGACCTCTTGGATACAAAAACTTTGTAAACACGGTGAAACCACTTGAGGCAGATAAAGATACACTACATATGTACGGGAATCTGTTTAGATTTTAAGACCATTATTTTTCTATTATATTACAATTTAACTTTCATGGCATAGACATTTTTGAACATGAATCTGTTAGCATGAATAAAGAAAACCACTTGAGACAGACCAATACAATTTTAATAGATATACCAATATTTATTTTTAAATGCTAGAGTTTCAGGACATTTTCAAGATTCTGAAACATATTTAGCACATTTTATAACATTTTGGTCCAGAATTTTTTAAAAACAATTTGCTTGCTTAATGCAGCAAAACCATTTCAAGTAAACAAATGTAATGTAGAATGCATATTTGTATTCATATAATGGTGAAATGATTTCATTTTCATGCAATTATAGCAATATTGTTCCAGGATTTTATTAAAAATTATTTGGACTGTGATTCTTTGGTCTGCATGTTTTTTGTTTGTGGCATGCGTGTTTCAGAAATACAAAGTGGATGGGTAGGGCTTGTGGGCACAGGCAATTATAAGGTGCCCTCCCTTATAATACAGTGCACATTGCTTCCATTGACAACATTATATAGTGGTACATTGGTCGAGAATTGGAGAATGCGTAAAAAGGTCTTCTTTACATGCTGATTATAATATAATTGCTACAAGGACGAAACAAAATTCAATCTTTGTTTATAAAATCTTGACAAGGTTTTCATTTTAAAGAGATATTTTAAATTTCCCCCAGTTAAAACTGAAAAAAGTACTGATGGCATTAATTCGTGAATAACTGATTTGGAAAAAAATTTATGATGTACAGTTTCTTGCAGATTAAATTCAATTTTTACTTAGATCCAGTAAAAAAAAATGTTAATTTCGACCACATGAAAAATCTGCTTGTTTTTTTTAGATTGTTACAGATTAGAACAGTGGCTTTTTATAAAACATTGAAAAGCTAGCAATTACGAAAACACAAACTAATTATACGTTACCCAATTTTTCAAATATCTTTTATTCTTTTCAGGAATTTAGACTTGGAATCCTGTTTGTGGGAGTTTATAAGCTACTATAACATGTCGGAGTTGGTCAGTTACTGTGGAGGGAAAATAGAAACAGATGGACAGGTGAGGATGTTAAAGTGATTTAATGAAGACAAAAAGGTAAAGTTTGAAAATTATAAATTAACAAGAATCACACACCTGTGCATTCTAGATTAGACACTGTGTAATTACAGGTATATTTATTGTACAAAATTTTACTTAGCAACAGTCAATTAAGAATAAAGTAATGTATGTCCAAAGAAAAATGTTGAAACTCACGTTTTGTAGGGTTTAAATACCTGTTTACCTGTTGTCACTATGGCATATATGACGTTTTTTTGGTTGCATATGTACTCTTGATGAAATTGAAAAGTCATCAATCCATTCAAACACCATTGTGCTGAAATAATGGTAATAACTGCTATTGTTAAAATAGATATTCAAAATACATTGCTGTTCAGATTTGAAATATCAGTTACCGTATTTTTGCGCATATAACGCACACGTACGCGTTTTTAACAATCACCGCAACCCCCCGGCGCGATAAATGCATAAGCGCGTTATCCCAGTTTGTTTTTTTTACAGCCAAAAGCACATCGAGAAATTTCGAGCAACCACCCTAATAAACCGGTGACAATAAAAGATTTCTTTCATACACATACAGTATAAATGGGGTTTATTCAAATCTTTAAGAAGAAAATAAACAGTTCAAAGTTGACACCGTGTTGCGCCGCTTGAGCGTCTGTACGTTATGGTATGTAATGAATATCTTTTATTCACACAAGGCATACACTAACTTGCATATAAGAATATATTTCTTGTAATTTCTATGTAGGACAAAAACCGATAATCGGTTTAAAATTGGATTTCTACAAACGATAATTGGTTTTGGGAAAAAAACTTTTAATAACATCCCTATACCGGCATGCGTGCATTCCAGCCGGAAATTAGCGGAAACCAGTAAATACACATAGTTTTATAGCAGTTTCTCTTTTGCCTCTGTTTACACGAAAAATATTATGACTTGGCATTTATGACTGTAACGGTAATACCGGTATTTATTACGAGCAGAAAGGGATTAAAGCGCCAGCATTAAATCGCTGAATGGTGAGCGAGAGATGATAAACAGCTTCGTAACACGTATCAGATGAGGCACCTCTGGCAGTCCTGTGTTCGTTACCACTCAGTATATGCATGGACGTGCAATCCAAGATATTTTTTACACAAAAGAAGGAATTTCCGCGTGTTATCTGCATGTGCACGTTATACACGTAGGCGTGTTATATTCATGAACATACAGTATAAGCTCATACATGTAGCTTTTGAGACCATTTAAATGCAAGTTAACTTTGATATCTTAGAATTTCAAATTAATTACTGCCTATATTCATGTACAAGTCATGTCCAACTATGAACAAAATAGATCCTGATTTGCCATCACATTATGTACCTGCAAGTCAGAGTCTGTGTTCTTTGTCGTAATGATTACACCTAACTGCATCAACCAAGATCTGCTGGCACTGTTTACAATGACAAGTCTGTGGTTATACAGTCTGCAGTTGGACTCAACTTGTGAACATATAAAGAACATATAACACTCAAGACCTTTATAATATGAATGACCTTGGACATTTTAGCATTTCAAAACATTTCAACAGAATTGGTTATTACACAGATGACTTAACATTTTTTGAAGGTAAACTGTGCTAAGGATGTTTCATAAATATTTCTAATCCATGTTTTTGATGCATGTAAATAATCTAATGTAAGGGTGACAAGATGATCATCAAGAAATATATACCATTAGATGCCATTTAAAAAGAGAAGAAAGTGAACCATGTCAATTGAATATAATTATGTGTCCGATTTATGTTCTTTAAATACATTTTGTGGGTGGGGGTGATCAGCAGTTTTAAAAACCATTTAATTGTAAAACCCAGGATATAATAGTAATCCTTTTTGTGAATATGGTAGAGTGCTGAGTGATTCATCCCTGTCTGAGTGTTGCCTTGACGATTAGAGGTATTCCCATGAATTTCACAGAAAGCCTCATTCATTCCTGTCTGAGTGTTGCCTTGATGATTAGAGGTATATCCGTGAATACCACAGAAGGCCTCATTCATTTCTATGAGAATGTGCCTCTTGCCAATGAGACATCTATTAATGTTGTATACTGTATATATTTACTTCTTATAAGTCCAGTTCAACTATAAACTTCACAGACCCATATCTGCCATCACATAATGGCAAGCTGATCTGGGTCTATGCATTTTATTAAGAGCAATCAATAGAACAACCAGTATAGAACTATTATGCTATGGCAGATTAGGGTCGTTGTTGTTTGCAGTTGGACTGAACTTATAAGCAAGTACGTACAGTTCTCCCTCCCCCCCAATGTCATTTTGTATAAAACAACAAATAATGATGCTCATAAAAATTAATGAATTCATATTCAAATAATGTATGCAAAAATTGGTTTCCGTTTCAGGTTGTGAACTTGAAGCAGTCTTATGTCTCCCTGCGAATACCTCTCTATGTGTCTTACATTTTTCACTCTCCTGTGGCAACTGGTGGATGGCAGCATTATGATCTCAGCTCTCAGCTCAAGATGACTTTTGTGTACGATACATCTATATTGTGGCAAGATGGTGTCAGCAATCCAGCAGATGACTCTGGCTTCAAAGGTTAACCATTCCTACCATCATCAACATCCCTGTCCACCTACCTATGCTTGATACTTGCCCTCTCACCCAACAAGATGTCAGCAGTTCTGTCTGCCTATCACCTTTCTAAACACTTTATAGATGAAAACTATATCAAGTGTGCTCAAAGAAGCACAAAATTATTACATACATTATTACAAATATTAATAATATTATTACATACATTATTACAAATACATACATATTACAAAATTATTACATAAGGTGTTGACCACTATTGGTTGACTACATGTATTGATTGACAGAAATAATTGACCATTTTGCTTTTGCATACCTCTCTCATGTTGCAGCTTCCATTTCCCAAAGTTCTTTAATCTACCCATCAATGTAATGAGTCAGGTTTCAACTCCAACCCATTTAAGCTTAAACCCCTCCCTCCCTACCCCCATTAAAGAGAAAGGCTTGGAATCCTGTTATAACCATCAAGGTAAATTAGCTGAAGAGAATGATGCATTACCACCATCACACACACAATTCCAAAAAATACCAATTAGGAGGATATTACTGGGTGCAAATATTATGGACCCATTGACATGACCAACAGCTTGTTCCAACTTCAAAATTGAATGGTTGTTATGTTTATTTGATTTAATATATATTTAATTTATTGTTTGTTTATCAGTTTTAAATAATTTTATTTTTCATTACATGCTCTAGTAATGTAAATTTATTCACTGGAGATATTTTTCCAAAAAATTGGTTGACCTGAATTATTCTTTTGTAAACAAGTAATGTTGACCTAGATCCTGATCTTGATTCAGGGTTAGTGGCAGCCATGTAAACAGGTTTTAATTTAATTTTAAAATGATTGGTAGTTGTCAAGGTCATGATGGGACTACATGATTTAAGAAATAATTCTTTTTTTAATTTTATCCTTAAATTAAAAATGATTGGTTCTCGTCAGGGTCATGTTAGGACTATGTGCTGTAAACAATATCACATGACCCTTATGTCAAAATCCAGGGTTTTCCATATTTGCACAGAATTTAGATTTAATAAGAAATGTTTAGAGAAATATTCTCTCTTTGGGACTTTTTACACTTGATATCAAGTTCTTCTGTTGTAGCCAGCTTTTGAATTCATGTTTACTTTTCTTCAGTTCATTTGGATTTTAAAGGATTAATTTGGATCTCTAGAAATATTTTATGTGCTCATACAGAATTCTTGGACAATGACAGTTATCAAAATTTTATTACAATTTACAACACTGGAGTTTTAAACATTGTGTTTCTATAAGAAACTGTAGATAACCACAGTACAGATTTCAGCATGCATCATTGTCTTCCATCTTGGATTTTCCAACAGGACTCAAACCGCCCCGGTAGCCTAGTGGTTAAAGTGTCCACCGCGGAAATGGGAGGTCATGGGTTTGATCCCTGGCCAAGTCATACCAAAGACTTACAAAAATGGTACTAACAGCTGCCTCACTTGGCACTCAGCAATAAGAGGTTAGTGTTAGGACTGGTCAGCCTGGTGTCGGGATAACGTGACTGGGTGGGACATCATGCTACATGTCTGCAGCATGATGCACCAATGCTAAACATCACTATGAACTGCCTCACTGCAGACATAGTGATACGACTGAAATATTGTTAAAAATCCTAATCAAACAAACAAACAGCAAACAAACCAACAGGACTCCTCTAACTTGAATCTGTTAGAACATTTCATTACTCGGACTTTTGAAATTTAATTCAGGGATTATTCTTGGATAACTTTTGGATTTTATTCTTGAAACTTAAGTTCTTTTTCCATTTTTACAGTCTTATTATTTGTTAAATTTTATAAAGCTTGCTGTTTAAACTTTCGGTGTTACTATTTATTAAAGCCTAAACATGTAACACAGTAAACACTTTGTTTTATATCACATAACTTATTGTTAATACCCACTTATTAACACTTTGACCTCTGTTTGTTTGACCTGTATACAGCAAGAACAATTGTTAAAGAACAATGGGGTCATTTTTATAAGAAATGCAGAATAGTATTCAGTGGTCAACTGACTGCATGACAATTGATTATAACACAAAACCATATGTATGTATTTGGCCTGCATTCTATCTCATTTTTTAAAATATAAATAACTGTCCCATAATTTGAACAACGTTTAATAGTGAGATTAACTTTGTTCATGAGAAATTACTAGAATTATCTGATTTATAAATTCAGATGAGAATAATTGTTTCATTTGAGCAAAAAATTTACACTGGATGCATCAAAAATAACAGAAGAGTTGCTGGCATTATTGCTGATGATAAAAATAATAATAATAATAATAATAATAATAATAATAATAATACTCATCATCATAATATACATAATGACAATAATGATAATAATAAAAATAATAATGGTAGTAGTTATAATAGTAATAATAATGATAGTATAATTGTAGTAATAATAGTAATATTAAGACAATAATAGTAGTAATCATATTAGTAGTAATACTAATAATAGTAATAATAATAATAGTAATAACAAGGTTAACACTAATCAGCTTTTTAATAAGCTGACTTTCTTACAAAAATAAGCTGTTTATTTTGACAGAAAATGTTACACTTTTTCAAGAAATTGGTGAATATATTCTAAAATCATGTGAGCCATACTACATTTGTATTATATAAAAATTCATACACAGTATCTTCCCCCAAATGATCATTAACTTCTTGTACATTACATTATTTTGCAAGTGAAGAAATATAAAAAATTTCAGGAGCTACTCCCCGATCATGTTATATTCAAAATCATACACAATCTTTTGTCCAAAATGATAATAAACTTTCTCATACTTTGAAAAATATTTTTTGTGTATGGAAATGTTATAGCAGAGCATGTTATAGCAGGGTCATGCTGTAATATTTTATTAGGAATAAAATTACAACTGTATGTAATCCTACACAAATAAATTTCTTACACGTATTTCAGTCACTTCAGCTGTGTGATCCTGCACAACACACACACATTTCGTTTGCTTAAACTATTTGATCCTACACACACATTTCAGTTGCTTTAACAGTGTAATCCAACACACATTTTAGTTTTAGTTGCTTCAGCTGTGTGATCACACACACACACACACACAATTTCATTTGCTTTAGCTGTGTGAACACACAAACACATTTCAGTTGTTTCAACTTTGTGATCATACACACACATTTTAGTTTTAGTTGCTTCTGCTGTATGATCCTACACACACACATACACACACACATTTCATTTGCTTCAGCTGTGTGATAATACACACACACATTTCAGTTGCTTCAACTGTATTATAATACACACACACACACACACACACATTTCAGTTACTTCAACTGTGCGTTTAAATTATGAAAACCAGTCTCTGTTTGGCCAGAATATGAAATGGGTGTGAGAAATGGTGTGTCCTTTGAGAATTTCACTCATATTTGATGCGGAAGATCAGTCAGACTTTAGCAAAAATTATGCTTAAAAAAAATGCAGCAAAACAAATTCCTGATTTTATGTCCCAATCTACCTTTATTTATATTCCCTACTTGGCTTTTGAAAAGCTTTCAGGTTTTTTTTTATAGTTTTAAGTGAAAGCTTTTTATTCTACCTATCATTTGAAATAATTGTCAGTAAAGTAGATCCAAAATTAAACTAAAATTAAATTTCTCTTTAATTTACAGGTTATGTATACCCTACTGGTATGCGACTGCAGGCTGATGGCACTCTGGCAGTCAATTTCAGAACCGAGACCAGATTTAGAGGGCAGTTTGTTCTCTCACACCCAGGTAAAGTCTAGACTCATACTTTTTTCCTGTTTTTTTTAATATGATTTTAGTTGCCAGTACTGTAGTCTCCAGCAATACGAGAAAGCAGTATCAGTTCCAGTATGGGTACTCTTTCTTTCAGTTTAAAATAATAAATTTACTTTAGCTTGTGACTGACTGAAATTCCCATTTCAGTTGAGACTAATTTCTTAGTGTAGAATATTTTTTACATCTGAATGCAACTTAATAACAATAGAAGGTGTATACCCATGTTTGTCCATTCTTTCCAGCATTTGGACATTATACATTATAAGTATTTCATTTTGGTCATTGAATTCAAATGTTGCAAAAGAATGGTGGCAAAGCTATTATATTATATGAAACTATCATTAAATCGAGCTGGATATTGTTCTTTTGTTTGTTATTTCAAAAGTAAAATATGCCTTTTGAGTCATTTTTCTTAAATATTAACAGTTGGAGACAGCTTTGAACCAAAGTACAGTTCACTTATATTCATTTGAAAAATTTGCAGGCTCTTCAGTGGTATCAAGAGTTACCTCCCCTTATCAGCCAGGGTTGACCTTCACTTTGTCCCTGCTGAGATCAGAGCCAAGTTTTGAGAATCCAGAACAGGCTTGGGAATTCAACTCCAACATGGCTGTAAGTTATTTGTGCATTTTATACCCAAACTTAATCTGGTTCTGTCTGTCTGTATGTCCATCCATCCTGAGAAACCTGTTGGCAGTGATATTTGGTTAGCATATTTGTATGATTAGAATTTCAGACCATATTACTTTTTAAATATATGCTTTCTTTCTGACCATAAGACCATAAGACCATTTGAGTTTACAGGATGATCATGTGTATATTGGGCTTCTTCCATTTTCTGTCCAATACCATCTTGTTACCACTCCATATTATCTGATCAAATTTCAGTCAGATATGGGGTATGGGTCTATGTCATCAAAACTCTCAGACGAGTTTTTTATTAGATCCAAGTATATTAATGAAATGACCTTGCATCTGATTGGCCAACCATGTTTAATAGACCATATTTTTTTATCTAATTTTGATCAGACTTGAAAAACATGGGCTTATATCATTAAGATTTTTAATGGATTTAATAAATGAGGAAGACATGCATATTAATGAGGTAATCTTGCATCTGATTGGCTACCTTATTACCACTCAAAAGTCCAAATTTCTGATCTGATTTTGATCTAACTTGCTACCACTCTGGAGACCAAACTCCATTCAGAGTTGCTCTGCCGTGTTAAATATGATTATGTCTTCATTGCTATTCACATGCACATAATAATCAGATCTCTTGCTTCTGATTGTCTTAGCTTTTTACCACTATATCTAGAGAATATATTTCTGATCCAATTTTTATAAACCATGATATCATCAAGATTTTGAACAAGTTTAATTATGAACAGAAGATTATGCATATTAATTATCTCATTATCTTTATGAGTTTTTTTTTTTTATATCAGACTTATGTAAAATAGGTAAAATTTGTGAGATAGTTTACCTAGGTTTTTTTCTTGCAGTATTATGCTTGCTTAGTGAAATGGTCAGATGTCAAATTATATAGGTCATATCAAGCCCATATAGGCCATTTTCAAATCATACTATACTAAAGTAGGCCAAAGTAACATGATATAAAGATAGGAAGATAGTTTACCGGGTATATAGATTATTTTTTAATACATAAGCCAGCTTAGTTAAATAGTCAACTATTGAGATATGTGAGCCAAGTGAATGATATGAGACCCACTTGGACATCTTGTTTTCATTTTACTAAAGTACAAAACTTAATAGCCCTTGTAAATTATGCATGTGTTGGAAATGATTTTAATAGATTAAAGCTGAAAATTATCATTTTCAATTTATCTTTATTTCTTCACATCCAAAATCCATTTCACAATGATGTTGTTTAAAATCAAATTTCAGGTGAAAGATTACTCTGGGTTGTACCATATTCATTTGATTCCTTGCACAACATCCTTGAACCAGGAGTATTCCATTCCAATCAGATGCAGTCCCAATGAACCTGTGACATTTGAGCTCCCAATCCGGTTCCAGCAAGTTAGCGATCCTGTTGCAGCCAAATTCACCCTGAACACTGGATTCCATCTGATCCGGAAGAGAGAACTTTGGCTAGCTGAAGATCCCATGGAACTGGAAAATGAGGAGGATTCTGCCTTTGCACCTGGTAAGCTAGGCAGACAGACATGTACAGACAGTTCAGTCAGAGCTTCCCATTTTCATAAGCTACTAAATCCATGAAGGAATATCATTTAAGTAATTTATCTTGAAATATTGCATTATTTCTGAAAGAAAGCATATATTTAAATTTCTTTAGTCCATATCAATTCATACATATTTAAGATATGGTCATTTGAGAACAGAATGATCCGAGCTGATCAAATGTAAACCTATCATAACATATGGTATCTAGATTCTCCTTTTAAATTGTTATTGCCTTCAAAAGTCATTTTTTACTAAGGCTGCAATGTTTACACCTGTAAAACAGCTCTGTTTAGGTACTGTGTGTAAAACGTTACACCTGTAAAACAGCTCTGTTTAGGTACTGTGTGTAAAACTTTACATCTGTAAAACAGCTCTGTATCCTTTACTGGCTATAAACATTATATCTGTAAGACAGCTTTATTTAGGTTAGTCTGTAAACATTTATATCTGTAAAACAGCTGTTTCCTATACTGTTGGTATACGTTTACATTTGTAAAACAGCAGTTTCCTTTGCTGGCTGTAAACATTCATATCTGTAAAACAGCTCTGTTTAGGTTAACATTGATATCTGTAAAACAGCTCTGTTTTTTTTCTTCTGACTGTCAACATTTACATAGGTAAAACAGTTTTGTTTAGGTTTCTGGCTGTAACATTTAAATGGTTGAACAACCAAGTTTAAGCTGTTGGTTATAAACATTTGCATTTGTAAACAATCTCAGTTTAGGTTACTGGATGTGAACATTTTCATCTTTAAATGACTTTCAATCCTTCCTCACTGCATTATTTCAGCTGTTCAGTTTAGAATGTAGGGATGAAAAAGGTAACTGCAGAGAGACATATAAATACATGTATCATAAATTTCATTTTGACTTGACACTGTGTATAGGTGACAAGATCTATGGGAGAATTGATGTTGACCCTGTTCAGAGCCTGGGAGATCAGTTCAAGCTGAACATCGAGAAGGTGTTCCTGTGTTCTGGAAAAGATGGCTACATTCCAAAGTATAACCCAGATAACCAAGAATATGGCTGTGTTGCCCAATCTCCCAACCTCCAGTATGTCTTTAAGATATTGGTAAGAATAGTTCTCATCCCCTATTAAAATAAAAGTATCATCACATAGATATTGAGATGTATTCTGTTTAAGTGTCTGCATGACCTTTAATATGTGTTTATGAGTCTACATGTCCTTTAATGTGTCTGCATGACCTTTAATGTGTGTTTATGAGTCTACATGTCCTTTAATGTGTGTTTATGAGTCTACATGTCCTTTAATGTGCGTTTAGGAGTCTTCGTGTACTTTAATGTGTGTTTGTGTCTACATGTCCTTTAATGTGTGTTTATGAGTCTACATGTTCATTAATGTGTGTTTATGTGTCTACATGACCTTTAATATGTGTTTTTGAGTCTACATGTCCTTTAATATGTCTATATGTCCTTTAATGTGTGTTTATGTGTCTACATGTCCTCTAATGTGTGTTTATGTGTCTACATGTCCTTTAATGTGTGTTTATGTGTCTGCATGTCCTTTAATGTGTGTTTATGTGTCTACATGTCCTTTAATGTGTATTTATGTGTCTACATGTCCTTTAATGTGTTTATGAGTCTACATGTCCTTTAATGTGTTTATGAGTCTACATGTCCTTTAATGTGTGTTTACGAGTCTACATGTCCTTTAATGTGTATTTATGAGTCTACATGTCCTTTAATGTGTGTTTACGAGTCTACATGTCCTTTAATGTGTATTTATGTGTCTACATGTCCTTTAATGTGTGTTTATGTGTCTACAAGTCCTTTAATGTGTGTTTATGAGTCTACATGTCATTTAATGTGTGTTTATGAATCTATGTGTTTGTGTCCTTTAATGTGTGTTTATGTGTCTGCATGTCCTTTAATGTGTTTATGTGTCTACATGTCCTTTAATGTGTGTTTGTGTGTCTACATGTCCTTTAATGTTTGTTTATGTATCTATGTGTCCTTTAATGTGTGTTGATGTGTCTACATGTCCTTTAATGTGTTTATGTGTCTAGATGTCCTTTTTTGGGTTTATGTGTCTATATGTCCTTTAATATGTGTCTCTTCTATGTGTCTATAAGTCAGTTAATGTGTACTTTCTGTTTGAGTCTACATGTCATTAGTGTGTACTTTCAGTTTGAGTCTACATGTCATTAGTGTGTACTTTCTGTTTGAGTCTACATGTCATTAGTGTGTACTTTCTGTTTGAGTCTACATGTCATTAATGTGTATCTTATGTTTGAGTCTACATGTCATTAATGTGTATCTTATATTTGAGTCTACATGTCATTAATGTGTACTTTCTGTTTGAGTCTACATGTCATTAATGTGCACTTTCTGTTTGGGTCTACATGTCATTTATTATGTACCTTCTGTTTGAGCCTACATGTCATTAATGTGTACCTTTTGTTTTGAGTCTGTATGTCATACATGTGTATATTATATTTGAGTCTACTTGTCATTAATGTGTACCTTCTGTTTGAGTCTATGTCATTTAATGTGTACCTTCTGTTTGAGTCTACAAGTCCGTTAATGTGTACCTTTTGTTTGAGTCTACATGTCATTAATGTGTATCTTTTGTTTGAGTCTACATGTCATTAATGTGTACCTTTTGTTTGAGTTTACATGTCATTAATGTGCACTTTCTGTTTGGGTCTACATGTCATTTATTATGTACCTTCTGTTTGAGCCTACATGTCATTAATGTGTACCTTTTGTTTCGAGTCTATATGTCATATATGTGTATATTATGTTTGAGTCTACATGTCATTAATGTGTACCTTCTGTTTGAGTCTACATGTCATTTAATGTGTACCTTTTCTTCATCCCACTTTATCTTTATATGCAACTCCATTAACATGCACCTGACTTTGTAGTACACTAATTCAACCTTGATGAGTGTGTTAAATTTGGATTTTACAGTGTGTCAGATGTCTAAAATCTTTTTTGACTCTAAAGCTTTATATATATATAGAGCAGTCATCATCATACCCAGTTCATCATAGCAGTATATGACGAGTTAGCTCATCGTAGCAGTATATGACGAGTTAGCTCATCGTAGCAGTATATGACGAGTTAGCTCATCGTAGCAGTATATGACGAGTTAGCTCATCGTAGCAGTATATGACGAGTTAGCTCATCGTAGCAGTATATGACGAGTTAGCTCATCGTAGCAGTATATGACGAGTTAGCTCATCGTAGCAGTATATGACGAGTTAGCTCATCGTAGCAGTATATGACGAGTTAGCTCATCGTAGCAGTATATGACGAGTTAGCTCATCGTAGCAGTATATGATGAGTTAGCTCATCGTAGCAGTATATGACGAGTTAGCTCATCGTAGCAGTATATGACGAGTTAGCTCATCGTAGCAGTATATGACGAGTTAGTTCATCCTAGCAGTATATGACGAGTTAGTTCATCGTAGCAGTATATGACGAGTTAGTTCATCATAGCAGTATATTATGAGTTTGCCCCAAAGTTGCACAGATCCAGATCTGCTGTCACATAATGCACTCATGCTCTGGACTTGTTCAGTTTGTATTAGGAGTAATCACTAGAACAAACAAAACAGACCCTGATCTGCTGGTGCATTATGCAATGCTTGAGCGGAGTATTTGTTGTTTGCTGTTAGATTTTACTTATATGCAGGTATATACCACAGATTGATTGTAATATTGGTACTATTATTTATATTGTAACATCATTACCTTCCAGAATTTGATCAAGTGTTTATAGATTATTGCATTTTATGGGAAAATATGAACAAGTTTTTCTGAGCAAAACTGCATGAATATGGGAGTGCAGAATTACTCTGGAAAAACAAAGTCCGTATTTTCCTATACAGATTTAGTAACCCTTTTATTAAATACTCGTTTTTTTTTATTACTAATTAAGGCTGGATAATAAAAAGAACACACTACATGAAACAAAGTTATTTAATTTATGCAGGATGTCACAATAAATATACAACTGTAGATGTGTCAATACACAGTAATTAGCACTGCCCAGTGACATTTCAACTTCTTGTGATCGCCATTAGTTTCAAAATAATTCTCATTTTCTTATGCTTAAAATTGAAATTTAGTTGCATATTGTGAATGAATGAACATTGAAGCAACTTTTCCAGTTGGTCTGGAATGGATGGATCTGGTTTTTCTGTTGATCCAACTCAATTTTGCTTTTCTTCTTGTGATGGACTGGATTTAGTACTGGGTCATTTTTGTACAGTGTCTATACGATTTGAGCAGTGGAGAGACTGGCCTTGGATCAGCTGCTTTTGTGTTTCTGTTCTCTCAATGATTGTTTGGAATCATAATGTGAGGAAAATGTTTTTCTATCTAATTGGTATTGATCTTAGAGAGCACATGTAATATTGGAACCAGTTGTGAACATTTCTCTGAAAGAACTTTAAATCATCAAAGTGGTATTTTCAGTAGTGCTTAATGGACATTTGCTCTCTTGTTTAAAAGTTTCTTTTGTTTGTTTGTTGATTAGGATTTGTATTGTAGCTTTAACAATTTTTCAGTCATCTCGCTATGATGTCTGCAGTGAGGTATTTTATAGTGATGTCTTGCACTTGGGCATCATGCCACAGACATGTAGCATGATGTCCCACCCAGTCACATTATCCTGACACCAGGCCAACCAGTCTTAACGCTAACCTCTTAATGCTGAGCATCAAGCGAGGCAGCTGTTAGTACCATTTTTGTAAGTCTTTGGCATGACTCAACCAGGGATCGAACCCATGACCTCCCACTTCTGCGGCGAATGCTCTAATCACTAGGCCATCGGAGTGGTTAAAAGTTTCTTTTGTGACTCAGTGAACTCATCTACATCATTAACTTTATCATCTCTATTTTCAAATAGACAAAACAGCTTGTTTAGTTCAGCCACAAACAAATCTAATACACCATAAGCTAAGGCATCTTCTACATGAATGTACATTGTTTACAGTAGGAATAGTTTCTAATACAGTGTACATGATTCTATTTTTAGACACACATGTCATGCAGTATGGAGAAATGCTGCACATTTCTGACAGTAGAAAGTTAATGGATATAAAAAGCATATAATTTTCTTTTTGATTCTATTCCAGATGTGATTGTTTAAAATGGTTATATTAAAAGGAGTGTCACATAACTCGTTGTTGGACATCCATTTTTTTCATTATCTGTGTAGAAGAGATTTACGTCCAAAAGCAAAATATGCTTCTATAAATTCGTCTAAAATGACCATTATAATCATTCTTGGCATATGTCTGGTCATAATATTTTAAGTTAATCCATCCATGTTTGTTAATTTTTTCTGTACTTTATTTCAGGACAAAGGAGCTCCTCACACATGTGATTTGGATTTTCAAAATGTCCCCTTTGAGGCCCAGCTAGCAATAGACGATCCCAAGGCAAAGACCTTGACCCTTCAGCCAGGAGCAGATGGATTTTCATTCAACTCCCAATCACTGTTTCAGGTACTTTATTACACTTAGATATTTGATCCTGGATTATACAGCAGTGCTTGCTGTGCATCTCTGTTGTCTCGTGTTCAATCCAGGATTTCATGGTTATTGGTAACCCATCCATGGTTATTGGTAACCCATCCATGGTTATTGGTAACCCATCCATGGTTAGTAGTTTTTAGATCTATTTGTTTCCAATTTTTCAGTAAGGATACCAGCATTACAGACTATATTAAGTTTGTTAAAAGTAAAAATTATACAGATCTGCTATCAAATATGGATACCCTTACTAATGATAGAAAACTTAATTTTTTTTAAAAAAGGTTGCTTCCTTTTGAAGTGTGATATTGCCAAAAATGTAAAAATCTGAACATAATGGGAAATTACCAATGATAATGAAATAAAAATTCTTCTAAAAGGATTACCCAGTTGAATTCAACCAAATTTGGCAGCAAGCATTCCTGGCATAAAGACACTTAATGTTTGTTCAGTTGATCCTGATTCACCATTTAATAAAAGCACCATTTCTACCATAGAAAAGATAATAGTAAATGACTCTTTGAAATCATCAGAATTTGACCATTTGAAAAAAAGCATCAAACTAACCCAGATTGCATCAGTGTCTGCTCTTCCATTAGGTTGATATGAGCTAGGTGAGTGATTTATGGCACACTTGAGTCTTTGTTTCTTGGATACTCTGGATTCCTCTTCTCTAGCAATGTTGTACACTGAGCATAGGATTGAAGGTACCCTGGAATTGTAATACTATATCTTAAAATGTATGCATCCGCTCTGGGTGTAAATTTATGTGTGAGCTCTGGATGTTAATTTCTGTGTGAGCTCTTGAGTGTTAATTTCCGTGTGAGCCCTGGGTATTAATTTTTGTGTGAGCCCTGGGTGTTAATTTTTGTGTGAGCCCTGGGTGTTAATTTCTGTGTAAGCTCTGGGTGTTAGTTGCTGTGTGAGCCATGGGTGTTTGTTGCTGTGTGAGCTGTGGGTGTTAGTTGCTGTGTGAGCCGTGGGTGTTAGTTGCTGTGTGAGCCGTGGGTGTTAGTTGCTGTGTGAGCCGTGGGTGTTAGTTGCTGTGTGAGCCGTGGGTGTTAATTGCTGTGTGAGCCGTGGGTGTTAATTTCTGTGTGAGCCATAGGTGTTAATTTCTGTGTGAGCCGTGGGTGTTAATTTCTGTGTGTACTCCGGGTTTCTTCTGTCACGAGTATCTAGTCCATTTTAAAATTTTAAACATCCAGCTGCACTGTTTCCTTGGTGAATGTCCATGTGCAAATACAGGTGATTAGGAACTTGTACATACCAACTTCCATATAGTTGCCAATTCATTTTAATGAAAAATTAAATGTTTGCAACTGAAATGTACAGATGTCTGCTGAATTTCAGTTCAAGGTCACTGACGACTGATTGTATAATGTATTTTTATGTTGGTTAAATGACAGAAGAACCTGCAGAAGAAAATAATTTAGAACCGAATCAATTAATTATTACTTTGTAATATACATTATTGGAAAGAAAATGGGAATCATTAAATAAAACATTGGTAGATAATGGGTGAAGACAAAAGTTAGAGTAAGATCTGGAACTTATCTATTCATGTACATTATATTTTGGTGGGTTACTTCAGTACTTGTTAGTTTACTAATGTACATTGTATATTGCTAGATTACTTCAGTGCTTGTTAGTTTACTCATGTAAATTATGTATTGGTGGGTTACTTCAGTACTTGTTAGTTTACTAATGTAAATTATGTATATGTGGGTTACTTCTGATCAGTACTTGTTAGTTTACTAATGTAAACATGTAGAGAAAAGATTATGGTTTAGCTCTGACAGAAAGGCTTGACTGTCAACGCAAAAGCCAGGAACAAGTCAGTTCAGAAAACCTAATACCAATTTCTTTTTCATCACACTGGTACCACATACCCTTGGAAACATACATTGTGCATTTTTGGGCATATGTAATAAAATTTCAGAGGCATGGCATACAAGTCAACCATGCAGTTGAATAAAGTCACTCAGACTGTTTTACGATGTGACTTTCAAGCTGGTACAGAATATGGCAGCCACATCCTTGATACATGATTTGTCAAAGAGTAGGGCAGGGGATCATTCCTTATGGCTTTTGCAAGCTTGATTTAGTGCAATGCAGCACCATTTACTGCTTATCATTACTGAAGCAACATCACAACATTGGACATACACTGAATGCATTTCGGTTTGTTGTGACTTTGGTAGCCGTGTGGAGGATCAGACATAAGCAGACAGTACAACATGTACCCCTCCAGCTCACATTACTCCCTTCACCCAGCTTTTCACATACATCAGTATATGCTACATCAAGAGATGATTTGTAGACTGATTGAGAGGAGGGCTCAACGGCAGCAGCCTTGACAACATTACTAACTTTAGACAATTTACCCCTCAGCCTTGGAGGTAATATAGATATAATGATAAATATAAGGTTCTCTTTCCCCAAGTCTCCTGACAATCACCAGCCGGTGACTCATCAACTTGCTTAAAATTTGCCTTTAATGTGCAGTACTTCTATATATTCATTGATCTTGTATTTGCAAAATAATGGGTGGTCCAAGTTTTTCATAGGGGCTTTGGATTATCCCCCCCCCCCTAATTTTCTCTAGTTCAGATCAAATGTGGTCCTAATGATACAGTCCAGTTGCTTTCTTCTCAGCATGCTCACAAGCATTAGAAGTATGTAGAGAAAAGTTGTGGGACCAGGCAAACCTCTTTCTTCTGGTAAAGTCTAAAATAGAGGATACACAACCCCTTAAGCTTTTGGATCTTGGCTGCAGTGGGTAATACACCCATGTCTGGTCTGACTTGCAATTACACTAGACAGCCTTTATGAAACTTATTGCAAATGCAACATTTCAGTCTGAGACAATACGGAAGACATTGACTGGCATGCAGTCAACCTTCTATCTCAGAAATGTAGCAAAACAGAGATGAGAATTTAATCTGGAGGGTCAATTGGCTGTGGCCCCAACAAACACCAGACCCAGCACAACCTCCACATGGGTACAGTTTTAGAGCTTTTGCTTGATTTGTCCAAATTTGATCTAAAATGTCATTTCTCATTGCTTGTGTATTGTTACATGACCATTGGTTGTGCAACCGTCATGTTAGTGGAGCAATTATCCTGTATACAAGGATTCCAGTTATATTTCATACAAAGTATATACAAGTATATATCTATTCTTCTAAAAGTATAAAAAGAAAGCAAATTTTGTTGTAAATTTTTTTTTCTCATATCTAATTACATTACTATTAAGCCCTCCAACACCTCCCCACAATGTCAGTGTAGTCATTATTGCTTAATCTTAAACTGGTAAACATCCAATATGCTGGCGCACACACACACACACACACACACACACACACACACAACAGTGAAAAGGGGTTATGTAATTTGAAGAGTTTCTTCTCCTTATGTACATGTTATATTTCTTCTGAGAAGACAAGATTCAGGAGGTAGTGGCAGTTATTTTATTTACATTAAGATGATTGGGTAAGTATGCCCAGAAAAGCCTAACTTTCTAAATAAAAGAAATGTATATGTATGCTTGGTAACTCCGCTTCTATTTCCCATCGGTTTTATGTTTCACGGCAACTGGGTTTCCATTTCTCAAAGGATTTTTGCTTCATGGTAACTGGGCTTCCATTTCTCATAGGATTTATGTTTCATGGAAACTGGGTTTCCATTTCCCATAGGTTTTAAGTTTCATGGTAACTGGGCTTTCATTTCCCATAAGTTTTATGTTTCATAGTAACTGGGCTTTCATTTCCCATAGGTTTTACATTTCATTATAACTAGGCTTCAATTTCCCATAAATGTTATGTTTCATGGTAACTGGGCTTTCATTTCCCATAGTTTTTATGTTTCAGTGCATGGAATCAGGACTGATATACCATAGTAATAAATCTCTACCATGATTGTATTGGTAATTTCTCCACTTGTTCAGTAAGGGCTAATTATTTGATATGAAATATTACAATTTAGTTTTAATGGTTGGGTTTATCAATTAATTGTGAATGTTCTCTGTCATTGGTTTTTAGGTTGATAGTGGTCGTCAGTGGTTCCTTCATGCCATCTACACATTACGATCAAAAGAGAATTCAGATAGAGGTATTGGTAAAAGAAGTGTTGACCAGATTCACCATCTGATTCAACGAGCTGTAGATGAGGTCGCAGGAATAGGCAAGAAAGGAAAAGGAACGAACATGGTTAGAATTGTGTTCACTCTGGACAGTCGCCAGGATGGTACATACAATATCGATGAAGTTGGAGACAAAGAAGATGGGCAGATGTCACTGGTAGCCATTTTAGTTGGAATTGGAATTCTTCTACTACTTTGTTCTTTTGTTGCAGTAATATTTATTCATAAAAGAAGAAAAAATTCGTCCCCACCTCCTTCACCAGCCGGAACAATAACAGTATTGTCCAGTAATGGACAAAGCAAAGTCATGCATGTCAGTTATATAGCTGCAAATGCAGATAATACAGAAATATAGCAAATATGTAAAAATAAGGTCAAATGTGAAAGGTTGTAAGTCATTGCTGCAATTTTCATGAACCTATACACATTTACCTCATAGATGTCTCATAAATCATGCTCATTTTGTGTTTTTTATTTTTAAATTTAGCTGAAATATTGATTTTAAATTTATCCTCATTCAGACTGAGTTTTATTAATAGAAATCCATTACATGCCTTCTTAAAATGTAGTACAAGTTAGTGAGTGTGTTCTCCATGGTCTCATCCTACTTACCATAGGTATGGTGTTCTGCATGGTCCCATCTTACCTAATGTTGTACATTGAAGTGTATCAAAATCATTTCCATTTCTTTCAATGCTTCATTATTTATTTGAATGAGGGTAAATTTTCAAAACATAAGCGACTGCCTTGTAGTGATAATGGCAATCTTCTTCATGTATGCGTGCTTTGCTTAAGAAAAAAAATTGCTCTCCTGTTACTGGTGTTCTTTGATATACATGTTGTATTTTAGTTAAAGATTTCTTTTTTTAATTCTTTGGCTTGTACATCAATTTTTGTTTAGTACACTTAAACTTTAGCACATATAGATATTGAATTCTGTATTTGCTTATGTTTAAACCAAGCTCATTTGCAAACAGTGTAAATAATATTTTGCTAATTAATACATTGACAGATAAGGGTATCTCTGTTTAACACTAATCTGCCTGCTCATTATGAGATAGTAGCTTTGGGTCTACATTGTTCATTGCTAGAAATCAAATGTACACAGATTAATCTGCTATTTGACTGCTGTAGGCATTGTAAATTAATATAATTATTAAATTAGAATTTTGCTAAAATAGTTACACTAGCACTATTTTGCATTTGTGGTGTATTTGATAAGATTTTGACCCATAAATCAATGATGTTGGTGTATTTTGACCCATAAATCAATGATGTTGGTGTATTTTGACCCATAAATCAATGATGTTGGTGTATTTGGACCATACATCAATGTTTGTGTACTTTAACCCATAAACCAATGATGTTGGTGTATTTTGACCATAAATCAGTGTTGGTGTACTTTGACCCATAAATCAGTGATGTTAGTGTTTTTGACCCATAAACAAATTATATTGGTGTATTGAGACCATGATATTGGTGTATGTACATGCATTTAAGTTAGACCCATCTGCAGCCAACATAGACCCATATCTGCCAGTCCATTATGAGATGCCAGATCTGGGTCTGTATATCTGCAGTTGGATTTACATGAAACTTCTTGTTGCACTGTAGGAGGAGTATGTATGCTCATTTTGTGTATTTCATCTCCCCCACCCCCACCCACCCACACACACAAACACAAAGGTGCTGGGGTTAAAGTCATAATAACATCTACGACTCTAAGACAAGATGGTTTCCACATGATAATTTTACTTTACTGTGGGTTTTTTTCTCGCACCAGTTATGTGCCCTGACCATGTAAATAGATAAAAGCCTCACGATATGGTGGCTGCTATGTCCAAGCTGCAGACATGATTTTTCTCTTTTCTAAAGCAGAATTTCAGTTATCTCCTGACTTGAATCAGATTTTTCTTGATATAGTCATTTTTTATATTACCTCCAATCTGGTTTTTGAAAGAATGGTTTGTTTGGTCACATTCCGCAACAACCCTTGTAAATTCTTTGCTCCATATATTAGTTAGAACACTACTCTTATAAAGTGTAATCTGATTGGCCAAAGGCTTAAATTCATCCAATGAATCTTCATGGAATAGAAGCTGATGGCAACAGGAAAAAAAAAACATGGTTGCAAAACATGACATCCTGAGTTGTTGAGAGCATGAAATGAAAACTTTAGATAAAGGTTTAAGAAACATTTGGAAATCAGAATGGCTGGATCAAAAACTTTACAGAAATTTATTTGGTCAGTTTATAAGAAAATTGAACTCTAGAGGACTTGCATTTTGTGACCTCTGCAAAAAAGATATGATTTACAGCAATTGTGGTTGGAAGTGTTTTGAACAGCACCTACAAAATAAGCTGTGGAAAAATTGAAGCTCAGAAGGTATCTGGAAAAACAGCAATTAATTACTATAAGAAGAATATTTTTACATGTAACCCACTGTCAGAATATGCGCACTGCATGTTGCTGATACAATTACCAGCTTGAAAGGAAATAAAGCTCTCATTGAGAAGGAAAAGAAATGATTGCACATTGAGCCAAAAAAGTCCGTGGTGACAAAGAGGAATGGTAGATAATTCTTTGCCAAAGCAGTAAAAAGAGCTTGACTGGCATATCAACATGTTGTGTCCATTGGAGAAAAGTGAATGTATGGGGATTATTTGTATATAGTTAATGTACTTCAGGGTGTTTATTTTACAGATTTGTTATGAAAAAAGAGAAGTATAATATTTTTGCTGTAAAAGTATTGGAGAACAAATTCATGTGACAATACAAATTGTAAATTTATTGAAGAAAAGTTTAACAGTTTTGGGAAGTTTGTATGATTTTAATTAATTTAATTTAATTTTAATGATTTTTTGGGTTTATTTAATTTTTAATTTTTTAATTTTATGGAAGATCAAAATCAGTAGGACTGCTATATCCATGGGTACTGTCACTAGGGCTGACAAGTGTGATTTTCCCTTCTCTTTGGCAAGTCAGATTTCCTTGGCCTATTTTTCAGACTCCATACGTTGAGCTTAGTGACTCCTTGTTGATTTCTAATGTCAGCCATGAAAGATAAAGTCACTGGTGCTGACACTAAATTTAATTTTGTTCCAGCTTGTTAAGTCAAGTTTCATGGATCCAATTTCAATCAAACTTCTTAGGCACAGATATCTAAGGCCTGATTACCTTTCTATTGATTATTAGGCACAGATATCTAAGGCCTGGGTACCTTTCTATTGATTATTAGGCACAGATATCTAAGGCCTGGATACCTTTCTGTTGATTTTTAGGCACATATCTAAGGCCTGATTACCTTTCTATTGATTATTAGGCACATATATCTAAGGTTTGGGTACCTTTCTATTGATTATTAGGCACAGATATCTAAGGCCTGGGTCAATGGAGCTAGAATTACTGTTTGGATTCCACATGACAAGTCCACTTTCTTCAAATTCTCCATCCCCAAGATCTGTAAGTGTCATAGAATTGAAGAAGGTCAACTCCATATGGAGTTTACAATCAGTAGAGCAGAGGTCAAGGTCACTGAATGTGAAGTTGCAAAATTAGTTAGCATTTCATGTGTATTAAATGCATTTGGTTGCATTTCATGTGTATTAAATGCATTTGGTTGAGGATGTGACATGTGACCTCAGAATTTTTGGGGTGAATTATACCTGATGCTACATATCAATATATTAATGCTCCTCAATGTTATAAAAAGGCATTAATGACAAATATTGACTATTTTCTTAAACTAGTTGTAATTCTGGACTATGCACTTTATTTATTTGTAATAATTGCAGTCATTTTAGACTCAAGGTATTAAGATTTGTAAAAAGTTTGTTTCTTGTTAAAATGCATCAACATTTTCATTGTGCTCAAAGCATATGTAGAAATATTTGTAGATATAGTGTAGAGTGTAGAGCATTGACAAATGTACAAAATGGATGTAAATAAGTGTCAGCCTAATTATTAAGAATTTGTTATAGTCAGTGTCTTATATGGGATGTCCTTAATTGTAAATACTGTATATACTCATTTTTAAACTGCAGACAGCACAGACCTAGATCTGTCATTGCTGGGTTCATTCATTTTGTTTTAAGTAATCAGTAAAGCAAACAACATGGTCTCTGATACATATTGTGAAGGCAAATCAGGATCTGTGTAGTTTGATGTTGGACTTATAAGCGAGTTAAACAGTACTCATATGTTGGACTTGTAAGCGAGTTAAACAGTATTCATATGTTGGACTTATAAGCGAGTTAAACAGTACTCATATGTTGGACTTATAAGGGAGTTAAACAGTACTCATATGTTGGAGTTATAAGCGAGTTAAACAGTACTCATATGTTGGACTTATAAGCGAGTTAAACAGTACTCATAATTTTGTAAGTTTACAGAATTGTGTATGTTGAGAGAGAGTGGGGAGGGGAAAAAATTCCATGTGGCTGTTCCAGAAATTGGAAAGGAATGGTAGAGTTGTTTTATACTTAGTTCAAATGTGTCAGATCTTCTGTTTGAGAAACATTCTAGTTTACATGTATTATTGATATAGTAAGTACTTGTTGTTGTTGTCGGGTTCAACTCCTTTTTTCAGCACACGATAGGCTATACATGGTGGCCAGTATTATTGGTGGAGGAAGAACCCGGGAAAACCCACAGAAAGAACCACCGACCCATAAGAAGCTACTAGCAAGCTTTCTCACATACCCACATTAGCCAAGTCTTAGTCTCAAACCCACGCAGACAGGTGAGATGGCAGTGATCCATAACAGAGTGCTTTAGACCACTCAGGACCCCAATATAGCAAGTACTGATCAAGTCCAAAATAATTGTTTAATTTTTGTATTTAGTTTAATGGTAATGAATTCTGTTGTAACAAGCAATGATTTGAGGCTGCAAAATTCCTTATACTAAATTATGCTCAATTCCTTATACATGTACTGGGGATCTATATATATAGAACATTTTTTGAGTACAAGATCAGGTTTTCATTCAGTTTTAATAGGTCTTTATGTGATGCAGTTTAGATTATTTTTAGATGTGGCATTTCTTAATATATTAACTGTTTCTGTAATGTAGGTGAGGTTATTTTTAGATCTGGCACTTTGTGCTTGAAATCTTTTCTTTTAATGCAGTTAAAAATTGTGATATCTGGAAATTTTTAGTGCTTAAACCTATCTTCTAGCAGCCATTACAGCTTCAGCTTTATTATTGTATTTACCTATGTGTAACATATATCCAGCGGTAAACAGCATAGACTTGCATCTAGTAACTTATAATGTGTAAGTAAATTGAATAGCATAAAGAGAGAGTGTCACCAGGATGTGAAGTGAAATTAATAGTACAGAGAGAATGTCACATGGGTGTGAAGTGAAATGAATAGTACAGAGAGACTGTCACATGGGTGTGAAGTGAAATAAATAGTACAGAGCGAATATCACATTTATTTCCAGAAAGACTGGGAAACACTTTTTTTTAAGGATGATGTAAATTAAATTACTGTATGTCATCTGCAGAATATTGTACAGAGCATTGATCTGCAATCCGCTAATGGAATAAGCTGGCTTTGCTTCAGAAATCATAACTGGGGGGGGGGGGGCAGAAACTTTCCCACACTGAGATAACATGCTCAGATGGGAGGTTAAAAATTGTATCAAAACCACATTATGCCTTGGGACTCCATGATCTAGTTTGAGACATTATTGAAGCATGTATGAATTTATTACTTCTATTTTTTTTTGGGGGGGGGTGATATTTAGATGCTGCCTTGATGTATCTTCAGGGCAGCTTTTATCTATATAGTGCTATGCAACATTTTTGGGGAAAAAGATCTCATTTCAATAAGAACCTATGCATATTTATTTATTTAATTAATTATTAATTATTACTAATTAGACAGCTCAGGAAACTTTAACATAGCCAACATTATTATGCAGTGAAGCCATTTAAATGCCATGGAAACTATTCAGGAATAGGATGAACCAGATCAAAAATGTTAACCCACAATAAACATGATTAAGAATGGGTGTTTGTCCTCATCTTGTACACACAGAATGTCAACGAACATGATCAAGAATGGGCGTTTGTCCTAATCTTGTACACACAGAATGTTAACCCACAATAAACATGACTAGGAATCAGTTTTGCAAACAGAACCCACCACTTGAATGTTCACATAAATAATGTCATGGAACCCAAGAAAAATGAACCAGATATTCTGTTCTAAATTTAAAAATTTAAACAATCTCCATTTTCTCCTGAATACTGCCATATGACATTAATGTTTTTAAAGATGTGCCATCAATGATGAAAATCTTACTTTTAAGAAGATTTTTTGTAACACTAGGCCACAGTAGCGGTCCATAAATAGAAGCAGAAAAGAAATAAATGTAAGTCATGTTCTTTAGACCCTTTCATTATTAAGTGTGATTGATTTATTCAGTTTCCTTATTTTTGATTATCCAATCTGATAAACACTACTGATTAATCCAGTTCCTCCAGTTAGAGATAAAAAAGCCATTGGTCACCCAAACTAAACTTGGAATCAATTTTGGTGGGATGTGATTATTGTAAAATGATAAATTATTCACATTTTTCTATTGATTTGTTTTCTTTTTTGTTTTTGATGACAAATTCATGCATAATCAATCATGTATTGATTTGTTTTGAAATGAAAAGGTTAACTTCCAATCTTGTATTAATTTGCTGAGGTCAAATTGATGGACACACTCCAAGTTGTTGACCTATAATTCAAGGCCCATCTTGCAAATATGTTAGGTGTTTAGAATCACAGTTTGACAAAGTCCAGTAAGCTCATGAATCAGTATGTATTGTATTGTCACACTTGTATTGCAGTATGTTTCATATCACATGTTACATATTGCGACATGTAATGTATTGTCACAGTTGTATTGCAATGTTTCATATCACTTGTTAAATATTGTGGTATGTAATGTATTGTCACAGTTGTATTGCAATGTTTCATATCACATGTTACATATTGTGGTATGTATTGTGTTGTCACAGTTGTATTGCAATGTTTCATATCACATTTTATATAATGTATGTAATGTATTGTCACAGTTGTATTGCAATGTTTCATATCACATGTTACATATTGTGGATTGTATTGTCACACTTGTATTGCAATATGTTTCTTATGTTACATATTGTGACATATAATGTATTGTCACAGTTGTATTGCAATGTTTCATATCACATGTTACATATTGTGGTATGTATTGTGTTGTCACAGTTATATTGCCATGTTTCATATGTTACATCTTGTATTGTCACACTTGTATTGCCACATTTCATATCACATGTTACATATTGTGGATTGTATTGTATTGTCACACTTGTATTGCTATATGTTTTATATCACATGTTAGATATTGTGGTATGTATTGTATTGTCACACTTGTATTGCCCTGTTTCATATCACGTTATATATTGTGACATGTATTGTCACACTTGTATTGCAATGTTTCATATTACATGTTACATAATGTGGTATGTAATGTATTATCACAGTTGTATTGCAATGTTTCATATCACATGTTACATAATGTGGTATGTAATGTATTATCACAGTTGTATTGCAATGTTTCATATCACATGTTACATATTGTGGATTGTATTGTCACACTTGTATTGCAATATGTTTCATATCACATGTTATATATTGTGGTATGTATTATTACTGTCACACTTGTATTGCAGTATGATTCAAATCACATGATACATCTTGGGGAATTATTGTGTTGTCACACTTATATAGAAATAGGTTTCACATCACATATATATTGAATGTATTGTATTGCAACAACATTATCATGATACATATTGTATTGTGACCAAGCAAGCGATGCACCTCTCCTGTAGTATCCATATTTGCTTATAATTTGAATCCAACTGCAAACTTCATGGTTATGATATGTTGTTGCTTAATGCACTGACAGATCTGGGTCTATGCATTTTGTAATGAATAATCAGTAGACCAAAAAACAGACCCTGATCTGTTGGTGCACTATACAATGGTAAATCAGAATGTATGTTGTTTGCAGTTGGACTTTACTTGCATTTCAGAATATATGATACGAATTTTCATGGTTGCTGAAAATTTAAAGACTCGCAATTATTCATATGTGAAAAGATTAGGACCCATTCCTAAATACATCAAATTGATTTATTATGAATTCTGACAAGATCACAAAACATTAATACCATTCAAAGGAATTGTTTGTAATGTATTTAATAATATATGCTTGGTGCTTTTATTACATATCATATTACATTTATTTATTTATACCTTTTTGTGACAAAAGTAGTTTTATACACTTACCTTATATGCTTGCTTACAAATCTAATCCAGCTGCAGCATAGACTCAGATCTGCCATTGCACAATGAACCATCAGATCAAAGTGTTTTTGTTGATTACTCTTTAGAAACTGCACATATCCAGATGTTCTAGTGCTTTGTGTTGGGAGATCTGGGTCTGTGTAGTTTGCAGTTGGACATAACCTGTAAGTGGGGTATATACAGTAATAGCTTTAATAAACTTGCACAATTCAAGTTGTTTCTTCCATAACTTCCCACCCACTCCTAATACAAAATATCTTGCCATGTTGGGAAATTTAAATCATTAATCAATTTGAAATGCACCAGAATGAATGTATGTGCAACGTATGACATAAGAATGTTTAAAACTTTTTTTCAAATTTAAAATATTGGCTTCATTGATTCTATGTAATTAAAATTAAATCTTCCAACTCTGCCTATGTTTATTATACTGTAACCTCAGTGCAGTAAATCTAAGTTGGAAGATCTGATTTTAATTGGTTGCTTTGTAGCAAATGGGAGCAGTTAGATGTTCTGATTTTAATCGATCTCTTTGCTTTGTAGCAAATGGGAGCAGAGTTAAATGTTCTGATTTTAATCAGTCGCTGTGTAATAAATGGGAGCAGAGTTACATGTTCTGATTTAAATCAGTCGTTATGTAACAAATTGGAGCCAAGTTAGATGTTCTGATTTTAATCAATCACTGTAACAAATGGGAGCCGAGTTACATGTTCTAATTTTATTTGATTGCTGTGTAACAAATGGGAGCGGAGTTAGATGTTTTCATTTAAATCAAATTCACCTATGCCAGTAACTAGATCTGATAATACCATATCGTTCAAACTGGAATCATTAATTAATCGCATTATTTTCACAAACGAAAATGACGTGTGGCAAGTTTTGAGTGCTACATTATCTATGTAAGCTGGTTATATGCAACTCTCGAATGTAAATATATGTAGTGTCACCAATATGACATAAGGAAAATAAAACCATATCTATGTGTGTTTGTGTGTGCTTACAAAATATTATGATTACTTCCTTGAACAGATTGCTTAATTATCAGCCAATATTCTTTTCTCTACTCATTCATTTAGTGTCAGAATCGTATTTGTATGTTACAAGTTCAATGAAATGAAGCAAAAGAGATTCTGCTTTGCCGTCTCTGTTGTTTATGCTACGGTTTACTGCTAACAAACTGCAGCCTGATGGTAGATCTGGGTCTGTGAAGTTTGCAGTTGGACTTGTGTTGAAAGCATGTATAAATGGTACCTTGAATGTGATTGGTTGTATTCTGAGAGCATAATATCTATTGTTTCATTGATGTACTAGTGATTATGCAAATATATTTATTTGTTTGAATTGCAGGTATACTAATGTACAATCAAAGACACAAATTTGTCTTAAATCATAGTCTTTTGTGCCAGTAAGTGAATTTACTTAAAATGTATTTTGAGATTTTTATTGTTTTTTTAAATATTTGCATTTGTAGTCCAGGAAATACGCATCAGTTTCATTTATCCAAAGAAATCAAGCCAGCATGTGTATATCATATGAATCAAAAATTTTGATATGTTGTTTTACATCAGTCATTAAAAGTGTATTGATGAATATATTTCTACATACGTATGTTTTACATAATCTTTGACAGGTTTTAGAAAATTTAGCATTAAAAAACTTGTATTAAAATGTTAGTACAGTATCATCTTTAAAAAAAATGGACAGAGCTTTCTGATTCTATAAGATTTGGTGGTATTACTTATAGGTACATGTATTTGGTAAAAATATAGCAGGGTAAAATAATTTTAATCTGTACTGACTACAGTAGAAGCATTGATATATAAAGTGTCAGAAGGTTCACTACATGACCAAAATAAATGAATATTTTTAGCTAGCACATATTTAGTGAAGCACATTGGTACTTTGAAGAATATAATACTTCTTTTTGAATCCTTGGGAAATTCTTTTCAAAAACGCTAAGTTTTAAAATTTAATTGTATTCTTCAGCATTTGTATGCCACCCCCACCCTCCGGCACCTTGATTTGATTGTATAAATTTGTTTTTTCATTTGCCATTCACCAATCTTCCATGACTAGCTTGTTAGCAAGATTGCATAAAATGTGATACTGTATAGGCAAGCCTACTTGTATTCATATTCAGGTAACCCTGTTAGATTTTCAGACCATTAGCAATCACATCATTTAACCATTTGGATGTGGATAACTGTTTACAATAACTTTCTGTTAGCAAGAGAAAGCAAAAAACAAAACAAGTTAGATACATTTTTTAATTATTTTTTTTAACTTCTTGGATTCAGATCTTATATTTCAGAATTGTTTTGCATAAAATTAGACATGTAATGCAACTTTTATTGGCAGAATTGTGGCAGAAATAAAAAATTTCAGATAGGCAAATGATAATTTGGTTTGCACATTTATATGCTTTTGTAAAAGACTTGATTACATTCGCAAGTTATTATATAATTTTGTCTTCTGAATATTTTCAATACAGGTTTTAAACTTTTTTTTTATCCTTAGACATTTTTAATGAAAACCTAATTAAGCAAGGCTTGTTTAATGAAGACCTTGTTAAGAAAAAGCCAGTTGAGGTAGACAGCTGAAATTTGGTCTATTTATATGTATATGTAGATGATCATAGTAAATTTTCAGACTGTTATATCAGAGATCTCACTTTTTTCCAAGTTTTTTTAGCTTTCTGATTTACGATGGAGGAATACATGTTTTACAAAGACAAATCCAGTTTATCCTGCATTACTCTAATGATGATTATGTATATATTACAATGTATATAGCTTATAATGCTCTACAGTGTTTTCTGCTGAATATATTGGCTGCGTAGAAGTACATCTATATGAAAAAGTTACAGGTACACTGTTTCACATTATTAAATGCAGATGGATTTGTCTGCCTAACAAAGATGGTGTATGAAATATTCTCAGATTATTTTCGTAGTTTTTCTCCTATACTTGTTACATGATTTCAACATCTTTTCTTGTTTTCCACCAGGCAAGTATTATATCATTTTATCTTGATATTTTATTTTTATCATGTGAAGTCTGGAATAATTTACACATGAATATTTTTAACATGTAGTTGTAACTATTGTTTGGTTCTATTTGGAAAAATGTACTCCAATTTTAAATTAGTTCTTTTTGCAAACAAAGTGAGATGAATGTTTTTTCAAAGGAAAATACTTTTTCAAGCTTGAAATTTTTTCATTTAAGTCCTTGAATTAGTCATCATGTACGTTTGTCACTTTTGTCTGGTTTTTCTAATTTGGAGTACACAAATACAATCCATTTTAAAACCAATGGCTTACACATGGTCAGTACTAAAAGATGAACTGTCATGGTTGACACAAATTATCAAACAATGCAGCCAGTTTTGTGCAGGTCTTGTCTTCTAAGTCTGTATTTAAAAAAAATTGGCAAAATTGAAAATTAGAAAGTTTCAAATTTGGTGACAAAAATTTCTTCTGCCATATATGATGTCATCAAGTTCTTAGAATTTGCTGTAAATGAAGGGAAAATAGTTCAGTTTCCTCACATTGAAATATGCTTTTATTATTATTCTCTGCTATGCAAAAGTTCTGTCCTTAAAGAAAATAAATTAAAGTGTATATGATCTTTTTTTTTTTACATTGCTCAGTACTTCCGAATTATTACATTCTGTATATGTTTACATTTGTAGCTGAAAGGCCAATAGTCAACTGAACTTAAAGTTTGGCGATGTATCAGTTGTCTATTGACAACATTAGCTTAATCATATTGGTATATATGCTTTTATCATCCAGATTTTGGACGAGTTCAGTTATGAATGATGTTAATGTAATTGATTAGGTAATCATGGCTGAAATTTTGATGATGTATTTCTTATCAGATTATGATCATACTTGGTATATGTTCCTTAATTTTAATGATCTCAGACAGGGTTGATTGTGAGATAATTTAATGGTGTGACTTGTTGAGCTTGTAAGAACTCTAAAGGTTTCATTTCTAAATAGATTTTGATCAAACTTGGTATATAGGCTCAAGACATTGGAGGAGTTGATTATAAACTATATCAATGCATAACAATGTTGTGATCTTGTGTCATATTTACAAGAGATATTTTCACTCTAGATTTTGATCAAACTTTGAGCTACATTTGTCTAGAACTTGGCTAAGTTTTATAATGAGCATGATCTGTGCATCTTATCAAAATAAGATCATGTACAAGTTTCAGTTGTCAAAAATCCATGTATATTGAAGAATTGGTCATGTACATGATTGGCTGAACCTCTTCCCACTTGAGAGACAATATTTTGTTAGATTTTCATTAAACTTTGTGTGTAAATTTGTATTATTAGAATCTTGCAAAATATGATTATGAGCAAACTTGTGAGCCTATTATGAGGTCATTTGGCATCTGACTTGCTGTACTTAGTACAAAGTCATATTATTGAAAAAATAATTATCAAAATCAGTATATAAGCTTGTATTATTATCTCAAACAGGTTTTTTAAGGAGCTATGCATATCAATAAGGTGATCTAGTGTCTGATTGGCTGACTTTGTCTCCTTTCCAAGTGCCATATTTTTGATCAGATTGTGATGACACTAGAGATGCATGTTTATACCATTAAGATAAAAAAAAAAAAAAGAATTAGATTGTGAGTGAAATTTACCGCTATTAGTTAGGCCTTCTGATATCTGAACGTTTTAGCTTGTTGCAGCTGTTTGGGGTTTATTTTTTAAATTAGATTTTGATCCTATGGCACATGTAAGTTTATATCCTCAAGTCCTCAAATGAATTTGATGATGAGCAACAACCATGCATATTAATTATGAACTTGCATCTGGTTGTTTTTCTTTCACAAGTCTATAGACTGTATTTTGATCAGCTTTTTAATCAGGTTTTTATATAGGTTCATATCATCAAGATTTTTGACTGTTTTAAGTACTAAAATGAAAAACAAATATGCATATTAATGAGGGATTCTGGAATGAAATTAGACTGATAATCACACTAGAGACTTCATTTTCATATCAGACATTGACCAGACTTTAGTTTGGTGAATGGTATCAGACCCGTTTGGGCCTCTTGTTTTTGTTTTTAAATCCGAGTGCTTGGATATTTATGTTAGCTTCATTCCAAAGCCATTGGAAATATATTGGGTGGTGCAGTGTATATGTATATTATTTGTGTTTGTGCATATGAATCACAAAGATGTGAAGATTTTTAAAATTATCTGCTTTACTCAAAACTGTCTTGTGATTTACAATGATACATTGTCTTATGTTATTGATTGTGTGTATTCACTCAATAAAGGTGTCATTTTTTATATGCAAATATTATTTGTGTGTTTGTTCAGGTTGACAAGATATGCTTTTGGGGGTGTATTCATGCAAATCACTGAATGCGTTTTGTGTGCAACAAAAATAAGTTCACTGGACTTTGAAAAAGGTCAGATGCAGTAATCTAAATTTGCATTTCTTAATGGTTTTATTGTTGTTGTTGTCTGGTTTAACGCCATTTTTCAGCACACAATAGGCTATACATGGCGGCCAGTATTATTGGTGGAGGAAGAACCTGGGAAAATCCCTGGAAAAGAAGAAAGAACCACAGACCAATGAGAAGCTACTGGCAAGCTTTCTCACATAACTACATTAGCCGAATCTTAGACTTGAACCCACGCAGACAGGTGAGATGGCAGTGATCCATAACAGAGCGCTTTAGACCACTCGGCCACTCAGGGTCCCTCAGTAGGGTTGCACATTATTATTGGTTTACCACAGTATTTTTTTTCCTCTGGTGGTATGTATCACAGTAAATGGTACATTTTCACTGTACCGGTACTTCTGTTGTGTCCATCAGTACAGAATGTGCAGAAATTCTCTTATGAACCTTGTTACAAACTATATGATATTAAAAAGATGTCTAATAAATTCATGACAATAATCTTGACAAGTATTTTTTTTTTAAGAGTTGTATTTGTCACAAATTAATTTCCAATGTTACAAATATAATCATATTTGTGACCATTTGATCTTAGTCAGGTATGCCAACATGAAAGCTGAATGGGATGTTGTGAAAGATATCTGGGAAAATTCCATATTATGAAAAAGTTTCTAAATAAAAAAGGGGAACAATTTCATTGTTTTTAATTATTTACTAACATATGTTAATGTGTCAAGTTTTAGTATCCCTTTTGTAAGACTGAGAATTATTCTAAGAGTTTCAACATACCTAGTTATTTTCTGTTTAACTTAACGTAAATTCTCAAGTCCAGCAAATATTTTCTTATATCTCAAGTGTTTTTATGTTTACTGGCTATCTCTGATAAATACATATATAATTATATCGTTAGTGACACTAGTATATTGTAGACTGAAAGGTCAGCAATTCTTATTTTTATAAGCAAAAAATCAGTAACATCAGCAGCAGGTCTTTAATGGGTGTCAATTACAGTGTAAGATTAATCATTAGTTTAAAATTTTTTTACTAACAGCTTGTAAAAACAATTAAAATACCTTTAGCAAATTAACCTCTAATAAGAGAATGACCATTTTAGGGGGTGGGGGCTAGTGATTTTCTTTAAAGCCAAGATATATTTTCTTTATTTCAAGAGAATTTATTTCTTTCAAATAAATTAATGGATGTAATTTGATGTGATTTTGTTTTACAGTGTACATCTAATCAAGATATTTTTTTCCCGCTATTTGAAAGCTGGAAAATTTGTTTAAAAAATCCCAGGCCCCTGTACCAGAAGATTAAATTGTTGGTTCCTTATATAGTTGTGGTATGCTGTGATGTGTGTCATGGTATGCTGTGATATGTGTCATGGTATGCTGTGATATGTCATGGTATGCTGTGATATGTCATGGTATGCTGTGATATGTGTCATGGTATGCTGTGATATGTGTCATGGTATGCTGTGGTATGTGTCATGGTATGCTGTGATATGCGTCATGGTATGATGTGGTGATATGTGTCATGGTATGCTGTGATATGTGTCATGGTATGCTGTGGTATGTGTCATGGTATGCTGTGATATGTGTCATGGTATGCTGTGATATGTATCATGGTATGCTGTGATATGTGTCATGGTATGCTGTGGTATCACACAGTACAAAATTTATCATGGTACTTAGGTTTCATATTCAGTTTGTCAATTAAAGGAAATTCCAAATGAAATACTCCTTTTATAGAAATGAATATAGAAGATCCAATGAAAAGAAATCAAACTCATTTTCTATAACAAAAATGTTTTCCTTTAAAGGATTTTATAAGCCAAATTCAGTCTCCTTTGGGTAAATTTGGGTAATCTGCAGTTAACGCTTTGTTTTCATCTTCAAAATTATTACTGTCCTCAAAGTTTGGGTGAAACATGCAAAAATAGCAACTTGCTACATACACAGCCCTATACACATGTAAGTTTTCTATCTAACTATAATCTGTTTATGAAACTATGTTAAATAAGTAAACAGCACTGCAAGTTGACCCCTGTTTTAATTTGACTTTGTATGCTGTGCCTAAGCAGATGGTATGTTCAAATGTAGGCATGGTCTTTGGGAATTGTGCTAATCTCAACAGGTGCACAGCAAGGGTCACTTGGAGTTGTCCATTTCATGTTTCACAAAAGAAGAATCTGCAACAGTTAATGCAAAATGATAGTAAAAGATCAAACTGCATAGATTGGAAACGTCATTTCCTTGACAGTGAAACTATGATTAAAAAAATAAACTGGACAGAAATTTTCATTGTTTTGTGCTACAGGTTAGATGAAGAAAGAAACATTTAAATGCACTAATGTACACAGATTCTGTGGAATGATTTTTCTCACCTTTGACCTCTCCAGCGATGTATTACCCTTTTATCTATCTTTATCTCTTTTAACACAGTTTTAACTTAAAATTAATGCTGCTGCGGTTACTACCAGAAACGTGATACCTATACCCCCAACACTTTTGTCGCAGGTGATATGTGAGCTCTGTTTCATTTAGGGTTTGAAATGAAAACACTCGCTTGTCAATTGTGGGATTGGTATGGTATGAAATGAAACAAACCAGACTCAAAGGGTATATTTTTTCCAAATTTTATACTTGTGAACCATAGACTCGTGCACATCGATCGATCACTCACTCGCGCACTCCCCCCATGACAAACACGTACATTGGTCCACGACACGAGTCCTGGATTACATACTCCTTCCCTATGTGTAAATGTCTCTGACATTTATTAAATTTGTGCTTGCCGCGTAAATAGTACAACATTAATCATTTGGAATTGTCCTTTCAAGTCTTTTGGATAAAAAAAACCTATCATAAATAAGAAATGATTACGAATATAGAGCTTAACCAGTCTACTCTTCCTGCAGACAATACATAAAACCCTCAAATTAGAACTACAACTCATCACTTAAAATAATTTTTGAACTGTTATCCTCCAAATATCTTGCGGTATTTACATTACAGTATTTAATTCACACGAAAGGGTTCTCTTCTGCATAGCTCCAGCTGTCTACTTCAACACTACAGGTATGAAATAAAGATATAGATCTCACTAATTCATACTAGTCAACAGTCTGCGAAAACACCCACTGGCCTAACCGGTCGGGTGGTTTTCAGTCTGGTTGAATGCCTCAGGGGTTGCTGGCCTGACCCTTTCTGTTCTGACACCTGTGACGCCTGTGGGCTGAGGATCACACTCACAGACTGGCGGTCCGGGTCTGCCTCTACCACTGTCGGGCTTTGAACTGGCCTTTTGACATATCTCTGGGAGAGTGAATAGTGAGACGGAAGAGGGAGCAGTAAAATTACTCGCGTGTTCACTTAAGTTACTGCTATATTGCCCAGAACCACCGTTTTGAAAGTTTACGCTTTAAAGAGGCTGGCTAATATGGTGATTGATAATAGATGGTGATCTACTGTCAATTGCAGTTCGCGTAGAATCTTCATGGAATCGATCATTATCATTCCTGGCCCAACCGGGTCGTCTTTGTGGTATTACATACTGGTCGGAGTCCTTTTGTTCATAATCTTTCCTGTGCTGATCCTTGTGGCGGTGTCCTTTACGTCTACGCCCTCTACCTCTACCATGCCTTCAACCTCTGCCACGTCCCCGTCAACGGAATCCCTGTCCATAACCGGCAGGTGGTCCGCCAAAGTAACAGCGTAGACCCTGATAGTAACTGCGTAAATAAGGTCGTCTGCGTGGGGCACCTATGTCTCCACCTTCCATCATATTCCCCTCGCATCTCCTTTGTTGTGGTCTTGCATTGCCATCATAGTAGTGACGATATGGCCTGCGTCTAGGTGGGCCACTAAACTTAATGTTGATCTTCAGCTTCCTCCTTCTGTTCTGGTAATGTTGGACTGGTCTCCCGTAGATTCTACAATAACTGCGCCAATCAGCAACATATTTGCTACCCTGGACATTATCTCCAACAGGTCCAGTGATATTAGCAGCTTCATTTCCCTTTTTCCCTCCACTACATCAAATTCTACAGTCTCACCATCCCCAACACTACGAAGATATTTCCTGGGATTATTCTTGATAATGGCTGTTTGGTGGACAAACACCTCTTCCTTGGTGTCATCCCTATTGATAGAGCCATATCCACTTTTTACGTTGAACTATTTTACTGGACAGGTGACCTTTCTCGCTATTTTCTCTTCAGCCTTTACCAACCTCTCCGGTTGTTTTTCGGAGTCGAACATGGCCCTTGATGGTAAAATAGGAAAATTAGGTGTTCGTGTCACTGGATTTCCTTGCTGTTCTCCCTGACTTATTCGGCAGTTGTCGTGGCCCCTCTTGCTATAGTGGCCTTTGTCGTTATCGCCGTCCTTTTGGGTCTGCCTGTCACCATTATCCCACCTTTTGTTGATTTCAGTCAGTTCTTTGAGGAGTAGTGACTGTTCTTTCAGCTGTTTAGCAAGAGCGTTGATTCGAGATGCTAATTTCACCTCTGTTCATTGGATTCTTAAGTTGAAATCTCTCTCCACCTTGCATCTCTTGTTCCCGCTTGCTACCATAGGCTGGTGGTGTACTTTCTTGGAAGGGATCGGGCCAACGTTCATCGGCAAGTTCAGTTGCTTGTCGACCATCCTAATTTCTCGTAAGTAGCTCGTCATAGTTATTGATAGAGTTGAACTTATGATGAGTGTGGCTCTTGAGAAGTTCACTCCTCAACGAAGACCAAAACTTCTGCCTACGGAGGCCATCCTTATCCTCTTCTCTGGCGTGGCCCGCCTCGATTGCAGTCTGGAGAAGTGTCTCGAGTCTGCAACCGAAGGTAGTCACCGATTCATCTTCTCTCTGGAAAGAGTTGAAAAACTCTTGCATAATCATGCCTCGAGTTGACACATCTCCCAAGGCAGTATCTAGGCGCTTCAGTATGGCTTCAGTGGATGCCTTCTCGCATAATGTTATAACGGTATGCCTCGCCCTGCCCCGTAGAGACAGTCTGATAGTCTGAATCATGATCGCTGGGGGGGGGGTATTCGGGTACAAGACATTTTACCTTGAATCTCCATTCGTAGTACGTAACGTCACCTTTCTGTATTGGGTCGCCCCCCCCCCCCCGAAAAGAATGGGACCTTATGTACTACAGAGGTAGTGAGTGGGGCGGGCGTAGCGTTGGCTGCGTGCGAAGTACCCTTAGGTTTGATATCCCCACCCGGTATGACCAACCTCCTGAGCGAACCTCTCCCAATTCCTGCATTTGGAGTGCTTAGCGACAAAGGGGTTCTCGAGGCTATCTCTAATTTGGTTGGGGTTCCAGGACTCTGCAGGCATTACCACATACCCACAAGCATTCAATGCCTGATCATTTCCTGATACATCATGGGGTTCTTACTTTTAGCCATAACGAAGAGAGTCCTTTACAAAATCGCGCGTATACTGCAAACAAATCGGGAGACAGCGATCAATCGCATACCCACGATTCCGGAAAAAAAATCGAATTATTTAACCACGCTAAAAAAATAAATTACGTCTTCAAAGTTGATATCAATATCACTACTAAATTGCTTTTCGTATCAAAGTTTGCTGGCAATCCAAAATAGTACCCTAGAAACCGTCTGACATGTTTAAAAATATCAAATGCAGGTTTATACATGTATTAAGCATACTGGTGTATACATATAAACTCAAAATTAATGTACCCGGTACTCTCGCCTTACTTTCCGACACTTTCGCCCGGGCGTTGAATAACTAAAATGTTAGTAGTGGTGTTTAAAGCATATTGATATGTTAGATTAGGAGGTCAGAAAACTGTCTATCCCGTCAAAAACACCTCACGCAGTGATCTATAATAATATCGTATATGTGGTGGTCAGATAGTTTAATTATAATTCGGTCTCTCTAAACACCCCAAGACACCCCAGGACACCACATTTTTTATTATATTCGCACCAAATCTTGCAAAAAACGTACCAAGAAGCAGGGGAAAATAAAGAAAACACATACGGACATTGTTACTATCAATGATTGATAGTATTGGTTGATGGCCCTATTTTTGATAATCTACGGCAGTGATCCCCAACCTTTTTATCGCCGCGGACCGTCAACGTTTGATAATTTTACCGCGGCCCGCTGAGGGGTGGGGGGCACGTTGTTTGTTTATATTTTAGATTGTTTTGATTTAATAATTTTAATTTAATTGTATTTGTACCTAAAGCCGCCCCAATATCACGATATTTTGCGCATGCGCGGTATTGGTGCGGCTTTAGGTGACGTCTCTCAGCTCCCGGTTAACCTCTCGTCCATGGAAAGTCGCACAAACCCCGAGAGAAATACACCACAGTAAATAAAATGGAAATAATTTAATGTTCCTTGGGCGGCCCGGTACCATTTGATCCACGGACCGGTACCGATCCGCGGCCCGGGGGTTGGGGACCACTGATCTACGGAAACTCTTTTGCAACAAATCTCTTTGGAAAAATATTATAAACAGAATTTCTTATTTAATGGCAATACACGATACTTCACTCATTTAGTTTGTTATAAACTGTTTATATGCTTTTCTTCTTCTTGAAATAGTACATCAAAGGTTCTAGATTAAATCATAAACAAGATATGAGCTATCACACTGACATTTATTTTTACCAAAATAACATTTCAGTATTTCAATAAAGAAAATATGAAGTTAACTTTTTCATTATCAACACTATCAAACAATAACGAATAAAGTTTGATTACAGAGTTCTCAAGCAAAACTAATATATATATATATATATATATATATATATATATATATATATATATATATATATATATATATATATATATAAAATTTAGCCTCTTTCGATGTGTATTAAAATATTTAAATTAATGTGCTCAAGAAAATAAATTTAGAGAACAACAACAATAAGGCCCACATCAAATGTATTTATCGACTTTTATTTAATGAACCTAAAACTTACTCAATTATTTGACTTAGTCAAAGAACTCTTACATAAAAAAAGCAACTGGATTTTATTGTCGCCTATTTTCTTACAATTTGCCGTGTGTGTGTGTGTCTATATATATATATATATATATATATATATATATATATATATATATATATATATATATATATATATTAGAACTCTGCGTCAACTTAAAACAACAGCATATGTAATTGTATATGAGTAATGGCATAAATGCGCTTAAAAAGTTACGGGTATTGAACTAAGTTCTGGAATAAACAGATGTATGCAGCCCCTAATAAATACTCTTGATTAAAATTGACTCTTGCCGTCAATGGAATCATTCAAACTGAACAGTTGTCTCTGGAGGAATTGTATTTTTTTACTGAACATTTTGACATCCCATATGTGTGCAATAAATGTTTTGCCTTAGAGATCAGCACAAAAACTTACAAGTTACAACTCAAACGAAGGATTAAATCGCTCGGCACAGGTAACTTTAATATATTTTTATTTAGTCCTGTTGTAAAATGTATCTATATATGCATGCAATTATGAATTTAAGTTCTATATTTTCTCAGTAATGCGTGTAGGAAGCACCAATTTACGTATAACTTAACAAGAACGGGTGTATCAATGTTTATGTATTGTTTTCTTTAATGTGCATGTTCAATCTTTTGCTTATTTTGTAACGATAGTATTGCATGCATAGACAACTGATTTTTTTTGGGGGGGGGGTTTGGGGGGGAGCACCAGACATACCACCCATTTAACCATAAGAAAGTGTTTAGGTCTCTTCTCTATTATTTACTGCATAACCTAAAGAAATTCTAATATGAATACCTTCTATGTATGTGTTATTTCGGAACTACGATGCAAAAATCACTCACAAAATGCCAAAAAGGCTGAATCAAAACGTATACATCAACCCTTGAAGTGCGCTCTTACGACCAGCCTTGGTTGCTAACTGTTTTCGTGTAGCCTTTTCTGATACCCGTCAACTCTCTCAAGCACGTTAGTTAGCTAGTTTGAGTTTTGGGCAACACCCTTGTTATTCTAAATCTGTACTCCCTCCCCTCAGGACTAATTATTCCCGGGGGTGGTCCTTTCCTTTAGTCCCTATTTGGTTTTAGTTGTTTTCCTTATGTTAAGTTTTTTAAGTGTAATTCTAGGTTTTGTATTAAGTTTGTTTTTATTTTAAAGGCCAAAATAGTTAAATATTTTAATAGTTGAATTCATTATGTTTTTATTATTTATACTTGCCTATTGTGTTTCATTTGTTTGCAGCTAAGTTATTTCTATGCCGTGGCATAGTGTTGTTTTTGACCAAGATTCTAGTTTAGACAGCTTCCATCTTTTGCTTAGGAAAAATTTTCCACGATCGTAGAGACTTCACATCCATCTCTATTTCTCCGTACTCAGATTTCCCAATACTCTAGATTTAAATTCAAAGTTCTAGTCTAGTCAAACTACCATCTTTTTCCTAGGAAAACATTTCCACGATCGTAGAGATTTCAGTGTGGAGAATGCACATCCATCCGGTTTAGGTATCAAGTATGACATCTCACACTGTATCCCTTCGCTATTTTATATCAAATATTTCCGTTTAAAATACTTAGGTTTCTAAAGTGTATTTTTAAATATTTTATTAAAGTTGTATTTTAAATTGTTGGTTATTTTGATTGTTAAGTTTGTTAATTTGTAGTAAAGTTATTTCTATGTCGTGGCGTACTGTTGTTTTGACTGGTAGCAAATTCTGCTGTGAACTAAAGTTTGGTTACATTATGTATTCGTTTGGTTGTCTATCGTATTTATGCTAAGTTTGATGTCCTTAATTAGTTTGTAGTCTATGCTAACGCATACGTTAATATGTGAGTTTTGTACAATGTTATGACTGTCAGCTAACGGTACGTGGTGTCTCACTGTGAAACCCGCAGAACCAGTTTTGCCCCGTTTCTGTTAATACTGTTGAGGCAAATCTAATTACGGTACATCTTTTCCCACGCTGCATTATTAGTGTATATTAATTACATAGTCCATAGTAGTGTTCCAATCATTGTGTATTAATTGTTATCTTCATTTAAGTCCTTCTTTGTAGTCTATTATGACAAATCGAAAAGCATCTTTCCTAGTCATTATTGACTATTTCCTGGTCATTATTATATTTTTCCACAGTTTAAATCATCATAATAACCCAAGTTATGTATTTCTATTATTCCTATTTATAATAAAGTTGAGTTTTTGTTTTTTTATATAAGCGTAATATAAGTATATTGCAAAGTTCATATTCATTATGTTATTAAGTACAGAGTTTGTACTCCGCTATAATGTTCATATTCTTGTCATTTTCGATTATAGTCCAGAATTCATACACATAGTCCGTGATATTTTTTCAATGTTCTTAATCCATTTTTACGAAAGGTGCCACTCTTGGCGTAGTCTGTGTTTAATCCTTATAATATTCAATGTTTACAATCCTGTTATGTTTGTGTTAAAGTGCCACTACTTACGTACTCCATGTTTAATCCAAAATTCTTAGTCGTAGTCCATTATAAAATTCAAAGTTCGTAATCTATTAGTGCGAAAAGGTGCCACTCCTTTTCTGTAGTTTCTACTGATTTAAGCAACTGTTTGATATATATTACATTTATGTTTCTAGAAATTATATCATAAATCATGTTTCAATAATGGAAGATAAAGCTAAACGACATATATATGTAAGTTGTGTATGTCATAAAACACGTAGCTCGAAAAATGTTTAAATCCAACAATTAGACTCAATGAAATATGTGATAGGATGCTCTCATTATCAATCTTAGTAAACATTTCTTAGCGTCTGGGTCATGGTTATTGCTATTCTCCCATAAAAAAAATACATTGCCTACATGATGTTTACTCAATCCTTATTCTAATTTTATAACAAATGCATCAGTACATTTGTATTTTTTTTAATCAGTATTTTAGGTAAATAAAATTGTAATTTTAAATTTTGAAAAACCTTTTTTTTTTTGCTCTATTTTGATAATAATGTTAAGACTTCAACAGCAACACCATTATGATGTGTACAATTGGTGTTTCGTTTCCATCAATGTTTATCAGACATGCATCAACGCACCTGGGAATAATGAGAAATATACTATTTTAAACAAGAATAAATATACTGGGTAGAGTCAGCCACTGTCCGAATCAGCTAGCATTCGCCTATAGTGAATATTGTCTAAAGATAAAGCAATTACAAATTAATTGACCAATGCATTATTTATCACATGTATGCCGATATGTCTAATCTGTTTCTCTTTTATATAGTGGACATCGTTTCACGGCTTAAAGAATCTTCAGTATGCTGCAAAACGTGATCAGTCATTATAAATCCCCTCAGTTACTACGGCCAATCATTAATCCAGTCTACGTTTGTAGAAATCGACAGGAATGCACAAGACATCATGGAAAAAGCAAATTAGGTTCGATCGGCATCCCATTACTGACCACAGGAAATGGCAATTGTCTGTTTAATGCTGCGTAGATTGCGCTTACTGGTGGTGAAAATTTATCGACGGAACTTCGGCTAAGAACGTCCATAGAAATGTCACTCAATTCCGATACATACACGTCAAGACCTGATTTCGACCAACTTATGGACTACTCACCTTCATTTGAAGAGTCACTTATTTCGTGCTGCAATGACGGCGAATATTCCTCGATATGGACAGTTATGGCTCTATCAACAATAATTGGTTTGCCAATACAGACACTATATCCTGCAATGAATGGACCGCATGACAAGGCACCTGAGGTACTGACGAAACTCTTCTCGCCCGATACTAACAAAGAACCCCTTACTATATTATGGAGTAGAATGGGACCCGGCCAAAGGCCCATGTGGACAGCTAACCATTTTGTCCCTGTGTTCAGGCATGATACCAGTGAAGATCGGGTTGAAAATACTGAACAATTCTTGCCAAATGATACAAAGCACACCAGTTACCGATCGGAAAACGAAGGCAACATTTCTCATAACAGATAATATGGGCCTCGAATTCGTGGTTACAAATATCAGCAGATCCAATCTAGATGATGATAACAACACTGAATCAGTTTTGTACACACCAGGCATCAAAACTGTAGTCAAGCAGCCAACGGGAAAATATGAAAACTCCGGTTGTCACAAATTTGTGATTGAAGAAAATGGAAGCGATACACGTATTGTTTTAGATGAGACTACATATGAAGACCATTTACCTTGTCCCGACAATGTCCGACCATTACCTTCAGGCAAATGGCATTCGTCTGACGCAGCTTACCATTTAATCCTTAAAAAAGAAAATGTACATACAGATGTTCCTGAAGGAGACAAATCCAACTGCTTCCTATTGGTTGAAAACAGGATGAACATTAACAGAATAAAGGCAGGAAACAAATGTGAATTTTTTTATGACTGTGGGATTTGGGACTTTACAAAAGGCAATCAACGTTTGTCATTGAAAATGGATATCTTAGAAATGTATTAGTTAAGAATAACAAATGCTGCATTAAACGTAGAATAAAGGGCCAAGTAACTTGGGAAGAGCTAATTCCTCGACCAGATGAAGAACATGTAGTTATTTTGAGCAGATATTATGCTACACTTAAAAGTGACCCTGCTTTTAAAATAAAAAAAGAGTATCTTATTTTGTCAAAAAGAGACTCCGGAATCAGCAGCTATGCTCTTTATGAATACCAAGGCAATCATCAACAACTCGCAGCATGACATGGTAATAGGCGAGGAGAAAAAAACATTTCGCAAGAACTCAACCTAGGACTTTTGACAATATAAAGAAAAAGATGAAGGAACAGATACCAAGAGACATGTACCGTGAATTGAAGAAAGACGACTCATTGACTGGCGCTTGTGACACTAGAGTAATAAGCAACTTCAAATACAATGAAAATACGAAGTCTGCAAACAAACGACGTAACCAAGCCAATGTTGCCGATGATATGTTAGAGGTCCTTGGAATGATAAATAAACATCCGTTTGTGCAAACAATAATACACATCAAAGAGCAGGTACCATCCATCATTTGCTATACGTCAGACCAAATTACTGGCATACAACACTTCCTGACGTATGGTAATAAACAACCAGTTGGTATAGATAGAACTTTTAATCTAGGAAACTTTTACGTAACCACGTTGGTATACAAAAATCAAAGAGTTGTCCGAAACAGTACAAACGAACATCCAATTTTTATTGGCCCTGTCCTTCTGCATAAAGACGCTTCTTACAGAACTTACAAGAGTTTTCTGGAACTTATTGCTACAGAACTAGACAGAGATATTGAATCCGTGGAAGTACGAGTGTCGGAAAAAATGGAATTTGGAAGTGATGACGAGAAGGCCATAACAAAGGCAATAGAACATGTATTCCCCTCAGCTACACGCTATCTTTGCACTAAGCATCTTAAGGATAATGTGAGGCACTGCCTTCGAAATAAAATAGGGATTGTAAAGGGGGAACGTCATATAATAAAGGCTAAAATATTTGGTACCGGTGGCATCACAAACGCAAATACTACAATAGATTTTGAAAGCCGCGCAGAACATCTGGAAACTATTATCAACGAACAGCATCCGACATTTGCGCTATACTTTATCAGCAACTTAAAACAGAGACTTAAGAAATACGTTTTCGAACCTAGCCGCAAAAATATTGAACGCGTGAACTGGACTAATAACAACGCAGAGTCCATCAATAATATTCTAAAACTCTGTTGAGTGGAAACCAAAACACACGCAAGATTTAATACATAAGCTTTTCAGCGTGACACAGCGCCATTTCATGGATTATAGAAGCGCTCTTCGTGACAGTGGAAATAATCAATTAACAAAAGAAGAAACCATTTCCAAGATAAACGACAGCGTCTGGAGGTGCAAATAAGAAATTCATAAGACCGAGATTTTTGCAAAGTTCCTCAAGGACATTAAACGTACGCAGAAATCAAAGTATATTAAATCGCATAATGGGAAATATACCCTAATTAACAAGGACAGAGGAAATGCACGAAAACCTGGTCAGCGAAGAAGGCCCGTCAACGAGAGGACCAAGAAACATTAAACAATTACTAACAAATGAAGAATGTAATTGTTTATGCTCTAAGTTAATAATTGTCAGAATACATGAATGGAGGAATTTTTAACTTGTTATTGAGATAAATAAATAATTTTATATACAATACATTTGCTATTTTGTTTAACTTATTTCACGACTTATTTGTGGTATTGCTACTTATTTATAAATGTTGATAAATATTCACGTTACTGTACCGGAACACTCGTCAAAACGAGAGTTATTTCCCTTTGCAACTCCTGACCTCGCTACTTTTCTTGTTAATTTTTGTTTGTTTGTTTGTTTGATTAGGATTTTTAACGTAGCTTTAACAATTTTTCAGTCATATCGCTACGATGTCTGCAGTGAGGCAGTTTATAGTGATGTCTAGCACTGAGACATCATGCCGCAGACATGTAGCATGATGTCTCACCCAGTCACATTATCCTGACACCAGGCCGACCAGTCCTAACACTAACCTCTTAATGCTGAGCGTCAAGCGAGGCAGCTGTTAGTACCATTTTTGTAAGTCTTTGGTACGACTCGGCCGGGGATCGAACCGACGACCTCCCGCTTCCGGAGCGGACGCTCTAACCACTAGGCCACCGGAGCGGTGTTATTGAGATAAATAAATAATTTTATATACAATACATTTGCTATTTTGTTTAACTTATTTCACGACTTATTTGTGGTATTGCTACTTATTTATAAATGTTGATAAATATTCACGTTACTGTACCGGAACACTCGTCAAAACGAGAGTTATTTCCCTTTGCAACTCCTGACCTCGCTACTTTTCTTGTTAAACAAAATATTGATACATATTCGCAGTTTTTGTTTGTTTGTTTTGGGTTTTCTTGTGCTGTTTGTTGACATTTAAAGTAGGTATTATGTAAAGTTGAAGGTGTTCTTGGAGAGTCTTGGGGTGTCTTGGGGCGTTTAGAGAGACCCATTATAATTGACACCAAATGTACACTTCGCACTGAACTAAACCGACGTCCTCTCGATCAACAATGTAAATAAAGTAAACACATGCATAAATAGTATTTGCTATAAATGTTATAAATGTCATCATAATGTCCACTGAATTAACACAGAATTATATTTAGGTAACAATTCCATGCATTTGTTAAGATGTCAACAGGCCGAATTCACTACAATGACCTTGGCCTATATTTGACACTAATGACTACGTCACATCTAACAAGTGGGTCAAGCCGTGTTGTTAACACGTGTTGAACTAAACTATTCGTGCTGTGTTGACGATAAGCGCAACTATAGGGTTGGAACGTCATAGATTATGGTGTAAACTACAAATGATATATTGAACAAGTCAACAAAAATAGTTGCAAAATAAAACTTACAGCGTTTTTTTTTCAGTCCACGAGTCCTCCATTTCGAAACTATAATAATAACTTATAGAATATCACTACACAAAGCAGTTAAATGTCCATCAGCCGTGAAGATACTTGTCTCTAGGCTCTCCGTGACGTCATTTTAATGTCATCATAACTTTGTTTTCAACACTACAAACGTAGAAGGCATGTACACAAATTTCCTGTTCGGGTCCAGAAAAGAACACTAACCCTTGGAAGAGTGCATTATCATCCTCCAGTACGCTGGAAATTTCCAGCGCGGATTCCTTTTACGGATCCCTTGATAGCGGCCCTTCGGTCTGGTTTACTTGTTAAATACGATCTTCTTTCATTCCCACGTCCCACAGTGGGTGCCAGATGTGAGCTCTGCCTCGTTTAGGGTTGAAATGAAAACACTCGCTTGTCGATTGTGGGATTTAATATGAGATGAAATGGTACGAAATGAAACAAACACCAGACTCAAAGGGTATAATTTTTCCAAATTATATTCAATCTCTGGCCTTTCATTTGCGTGAAAGCCAAGTGCTCTTCTTAACGACTCGTACTGCTTGAGGTCTCGTCTGTCTCAAGAACTATAGTAGGAATGCCAGAAACTTTTCGCTAGTTATACGCAGGATTAATCTTAATAGTCGTGAAGCACGGGAATCATGCACATCGATCAATCGCTCACTCGCGAACTCCCCCCCCCCCCCCCATGACAAACACGTACATTGGTCCACGACACGAATCGTGAGTCCAGAGGCGTAGCTAGAGTGTTTGGCGTCCGGGGACAATATTCATTCCCCCCCCCCACCTCAACTCTGAAACCCATTATTTTCATCAATAAAATCACCATTATCCGTTACAACCTATTTCAAAGCCCATTTTGGCGCCCCCACTAGTATGGCGCCCGGGGACATACGTACCCCCTGCCCCCCCCCCCCCAGCTACGCCTTTGCGTGGGTCACAGATATTTAATAAATTAAATCTCTTTCGAATGAAACAATTAGGTGTCAAGCGGGTTATACACATAATATTGTGCCAATAATATCAATCCAATTCCTGTATGGTGATCCAGATTTAGCTATTCTAATTTCCAATGACTTCCTAAAATCTAGATATAGGTACTGGTATTTTAACAAATTATGACAACAAAAATGAAAAAGCACATCAATGAAGTAGATTTTAGGCTAGCACAAACCATGTGTGTGTGTGGGGGGGGGGGGCAGAGATGTACTCCTGAACTATCCTTTACCTTGCTACTGAAATCTGAAATACATGCACTACCATACTGTTGAAACATTACTAATAGCTTCAATGGAACTGATAAAATGCTAAACTTGTGAGGTTGAAAACTCGTACAGAATAGTTTGAAAATTATTGCACAAGATAAATGTGATCAGCTTAGCAGTTTTCAGTTATGTGACAGAGATAACCAACAAGTTCAACATAATCCAACAATCTCTACTGTGTAATGTGTACTTGTTTACAAGTTTGAATGGGATAATGGTATGACCAAAGTTATGATATGATACAACATTGAAAAGGATTCGGATTTTGATCTGCCTATTTTCAGCATCAAAGCAGATGCCCTGCATTGCTTTGAGAAGATCCTGCTTTATATATTGGGTTAAGTCATGAAAACAGAGATAAACAACATCATTCCAGAAAGGATGATTACAACCGTGCATCACGAAGAGGACGTCAATTACATGCTTGACATGGATAAAATCATAAATTTTGTATTCTGGAAGTGTATCTTTCAACTGGAAGTTCTCATCAACTATGCAGTGATTCGCCCAAAACAATAGAAGTATGGGAAAAGAGTTAGAGTAAAAACAGCATATGGTGACACAATGTATAAGGTAGTTTTTATTTTTAATCAAGTTTAGGAATGGCAAAGTTTTACATTGATCTAAAATCAGTTGGAGATGGATATTCTATTACTCACTCCAATGTATTCTCTGGATATTTATCTCCGTGGTATCTTTATTAGCTGAGATTGTAAAGATTACAAAATAAAACAAAGACAGTAACTAAGGCACGTGTAATAGGATACTGAATTTCCAGTAACTTACATGAACGTAAGTGACGTGGGAAGAAGTTAAGGGGGACAAAACATTAAAATCACGCTGAACTGAAAGAATCGTTTACTAAATTGAATGATCTACATGCACGTTGCACAAGCAAGGTAGAAAATAGAGATGGGTCTTTGTTAGTCGCGTGGATGACAAGTGGCAAGCAGATATTGTTGACATGCAAGCTTAATAAACTCACAACGATATACGACTACTTATCGGCAGTTATATACATCTTTTCAAATGTGAGAATAAACAAAATGGACAATCGCACACATGATGTTTCCACAGAATCTTCGAAGACAGAAAGCCTGGATAAAAATTACTTAACAACAGAAGAATCAAGAATTTCTTGGACTTGGAAAAATATTGTGTATATTTTAATGCACTTGGAAAAAAAACTGTTATAAGGTATTAATAAAACTCTGAAGATAAGAGTGTAAAGTATTTTTAACAAAATTACGCGTTTCATTTTAATTTCCTTTGAAGTGGAGAGAGCGATGAAATAATGAAATAAAGAGATTACATTCTCTACTAAATGGTTATTAAAATGGCGAGTTTATGATGCCCTATAATGAGTCCTTCTGTCAAGCACTACAATTCTCATAGATTAAAACATTGGTTGAACCTCTCGAGTATACTCCTTGAATTCTCTTGTCGTCGATACTTTATAAAAGCTTCTTTCGAAATAAACAATGCCTCAAAAAATATCCCATACACTTGCAATATTTTGACAATACTTCCTTTTTTTGTCAGAACTGGCTGGTTACTCTTCCGCATCCTTTGAAGATATACTGCCTATACCATAGTGATTCAACTTCATTAAAATAAATGTCGCAGCCATAATACAAACTCGAGAACAAGCCACTGATGAGAACATCAGCCTCAGATGCGGGAGGTCGCGGATTGGAACCCCGGTCCAGTCATACCAAAGACGTATAAAAACGATACTTACAGCTGCCTCGTTTTGCATTCAGCATTACGAGGTTTGTGTTAGGACTGGTCGGCCTGGTGTCAGTATGCCCCAGTGCTAGACATCACTATAAACTGTCAACCTGCAGACGTCTTTGCAATATGGCTGAAAAATTTCTAATGCTACGTTAAAATTCCAAATCACACACACAAATCTCGAGAACTCTACTATTTTTTTGTTTTACATTTGTAACTTTCTCAGTTATGCAGAATTTTATATATATATATATATATATATATATATATATATATATATATATATATATATATATATATATATATATATATAAAACCAGGATATCATTCTTGGACTGCTGTCGAATTCTTGCTAGTATACCTAGAGTATGGAAGAATATTGAAAACAAGTAAACGAAAAGACCAAACAACCCATATTATGAAGAATTAAGAACACACGAAAAAGTATAAAAACCAGGCTGAAATATATTTATAGAAAATATAAACAATTTCATGTTAAAGTCAGGAACAATTGGACTGCTAAACTCAATCGGAATTACAGATATTAAGATTGGTAGCCAACCTTCAGAGTTATCGATGATACAAAGTCCATGAGTTTTCAGTTTAAAACCATTCACAATACAACCATTAATGTGACTGGGTGGGACATCATGCTACATGTCTGCAGCATGATGCCCCAGTGCTAGACATCACTATAAACTGCCTCACTGCATATATCTAAGCTAAGTTAAAAATCCTAATCAAGCAAACACACAAAAAAATTCACAATATAAAGTATACAAACAGTACATTGTTCCAAATGAAAATGTCAGCAACTTGACATTGCACATTCTCTTACGATAAAAGACGTCCAAACACTTATAGTTCGATTGTCTTTTATAGTTGTTGCTGTTGTTATAGGGCTTAATGCCTTTTTTCAGCACAAGATAGGCTATACATGACAGCCTGTACAAAATGGTGGACGAAAAACACGAAATATATATATATATATATATATATATATATATATATATATATATATATATATATATATATATATATATATATATATATATATAGAGAGAGAGAGAGAGAGAGAGAGAGAGAGAGAGAGAAAGAGAGAGAGAGAGAGAGAGAGAGTATGTATATAGTATGTACGCTGTATCAATTATCTACCAATCATCGTATACATTTTTCATTAAAAGGAAACTCGACAAGCCTCGTCTCCTTTTAATTAATAATGAATACAACTCGTGGTATATCATAGATACAGCGTACATACTATATACATACTCTCTCTCTCTCTCTCTCTCTCTCTCTCTCTCTCTCTCTATATATATATATATATATATATATATATATATATATATATATATATATATATATATATATATATATATATATATATATGAATTTCGTATCACCATTTACTGATTAATGTGGCATACAAGTAGATTTAGCAGCTAATAATATTGTATTTGGCGTTTTAACTCATGCGGAATATTGCATAATTAAAATTTATATTTGTAATTGATTATAATTATATTAGCTCTTGTTGAATAGAAAATAATTATTCCGCCTTACATACTTGCAAAGAAAATATTAACTTTACGAACATTTTAAACTTTATTCCTCAGCAAATGGTAGAAAACAATAAGAAACAGAAGGAAATCAAAATGCAGCACTGACATGGTCAACAACACATTTATTGAAGGTACATTTAATTTTCAAGAAATTTGTTTAGACAATATACAATGTCAAATTGCTTTATTCCGACAGCAATTCTCTAGATTTATATTGTTGATAAATAAAAACGAAAAATAAGAGACATTCCATTAGGGTTTATATGTTAATCAATCCAAAGAAGATATATAAACCGATGGTTTACAGTGTAAAAAAAAAAACTTTGGGGTTGTGTTTTATAATTTAGTGGGCAACATCGCATAGACAATTATGAATAAAGTTTAGCAGAAAAAAGTAGTGTTCATAGAGAAAGACAAAAAAGATCCACAAAATAATGTTCATAGAGCAAGACAAAAATACATTTTAACTGAAAAGATATATGTTACACATATGAAGAAAAGGCAAGCTGAAAAAAGTGTAACAGAATATTTGCATGTACAAAAAGACACTTGACCATGACAATTGCAGTGGGAAGTACAGAGGTCCAGGACATATGAATGTAGTTAATTAAGATATAATAAATAATGTTGTAAATTCATAACTTGTCTTGTTTATTCATAACTTGTCCACTTTAATTCATAACTTGTCCAGGTAATTCATAACTTATCCAGTTATGTGAATCATCTGTTCTTGAAGATATTTGTTAAAAATGACACACATTAAGTTGTAAACGTCTTACTTGACAACGACTAAAAAAGTATTTAATTAATCAACGATTTTATATTTTAAAGTTTCATGAAAGAAGAGAAAAAATTAATGAATGAATGGGGAATTATGGATAGTCTTATATATAGAACATCTGGCTAAATATTTAAGCGTTGATAAATGTACAGAGACCCGGAAAGATTTTTAATTACATTAAATTCATTTAGATTTACAGTTTTGAACGGTGTGATGAAACAGTTATATCAGAAATATCCTCACTACATCACGATTTTCATGTATGAAATGACGTTTATCAACACGTTAAAGATGCCATGGTACATTTTAACCTGAACATACTGGGGGATTCATATGAATATTTGGTTGAAGTTGCATTAATGATATGCAACAATTTTGAATAATTTAGGAATGTTTGTATCACATTTACAAACTAGACCCTGTTCACTATTACGGTAATTTCACATGATGTAAGCATGACCCTGATGACGGAGAAAAGCGGTGGAATTAGCGTGATACCACATACATATCTTGCAGCAAATCACTAATATGGTCAGATACAAAACGATGACGAGTGTTATAGGTTGTTGTTGTTGTTGTTGTTGTTTTGCGCTTAATGCCATATGATATGAAAAGATTTTTTTAAATCACAAAAAGTGTATGATCAATGATTTCAATTTTGACCTGTACACAGATTGCTTATTTGATTAAATGAAAAATTACCAAGAAGGAATTTTATTAATACCATACAACGAGATGTTTACTATCAAAATAAAAAAAGTATCATAACAATGTCATCGCTTCCGTACGATATGGTGTTTTTAACAAGCATTGCATAGCATGGGACTGTTAGTATCTCATTTCACCTTCATGTTAAACAACACGAATAAATTATTCAGTATCATCATTAGTTCTGTCTTCTATTTGAAAGTCTTATATGCAAACTTGAGGTTTTTTATTGCTCGTTGTGTATGTGATACAGTTATGTGGTGGACTTGCGTGTTTAACTTATTTCAGGATGTTATCCGTGGGGAATTAAGCATTGACAGTACCTTGCCATATTGTCATTTATTGTACTTAAAAATACAAGTGAATTCAACATTACAGAGGGACAAATTAAAAGAATCTTGAAACCAATAACCCCTCATATTAGTGCATTGCATATGTAGTTGAAGAGGGTTTGGAGAAATCATTCAGTTGATATTGTAGTTATTGTTCACGTTGTACATTGTTTTCTGGTCGAGCAAGATTTTCACATTACACACAGAGCAAAAGCATCGTAATGAAGTTAAGTGTCACAGAGCCTTATTATGTCAGTACTTTCTTCAAAGTAATCCATTGTCTTAGCTCTGTTTTTATTCCATTTTGCAATTTTCCGCTGTATTTTTTAAATGATTTCGCCGTTCATAGTTCTTGATAAAAATCACTGAAATTAAATAATTTGAACAATAGTTGTTTCATGTAAAATCTAAACCATTTTGAGTCTCACCCCCACACTGAATCATGTCCCATATTGCAGAGATAACTTACGATTGATACTGGTTAAAGTGAAGAAGAAAAAACTAAACATATCCTTGTGTTAAGTCCGTATTTTGCTAGAAAGACTTGCATTTCTTCTCGTACAAATACTTCATGTGGCGGCATTGGTCCACTAGGTGACGGTACCGATCGGTAACATGTTGGCTGTATTGGAGTCTCAATCCGTTCCAAAATCGTGAATTCATGGCGGCTCCAGAGCAACCAAACCTAATGGAATGGTAAAATAACATGGAACAATAAAAATAGACCTAAAATAAAAGAAATACATAAAGGTATAAACATCAAAAGTTATATTAACTACCAGTTATACAATCAATAAGGCAAGCGTCTTACCTCTTTTCTTAACTTATGCTTCTAAATTCTTCCGTCTATATAACCCCATTGACAACATCTCATAACTGAGTTTAATATGACGAAGGTATTATAGGCCCCTAAAAAACGCGATACCGCTGTGGTTAAAGCATAACCACTAACACGCGCCCCTAACTATGGTCCCAACTAGAGTATATGAGGTAGTCTCAAAACCAAGACTATCAGGTCCAGCAACACAATGTTGCAACTTAAAACCTCATCATATATGCATAGGTTATGACCACAAATTAGATTTTATAAGGTAGTCTCAAACCCAAGACTATCAGGCCCAGCAACATAAGGCTGCAATCAAAAATATGCTAATTTAAAAAATGACTTCAAATTCATACACTATAAAGATATTTAACCCCAAAACTATCAGGCCTTGCAGTAACTTAATAACATCATGCATTAACTAACAATGCAAATAGTTGTCATATGGGGTTATATATTCTACACAAAACAGCACAAAGAATTCCAAATTGATAGAGAAAAATACAGAAGCAAATTGACGAGGGAGCAAGGATGTTTAGAGTGAGAATCCAAAACAAGACACCCAAGATGTTTACAGGGAATCATCGAGTGAGTACAAGGTCAAACAAGACACTCAAGAAGTATACAGGGACCAACCACAGGAGGAGAGGGATAATCGGTCACTAACAAGTGATCATGGGATTCTCAACAACAAAAAAGTCCTTTTTAGGGCTATTGTCTTTCATTGCCTTAATAGGGTCTTCCACTTGGTTACGGAAACCCTCCTTGACAAGCTCTATCCAAAAAGCCTAACTTGATCATTTTCGGACCCACCGCTCAAAATTAACAATCTAATCCTCTCTGACAGTAGCTACCTTTCAAATGACGTTTAGTCATATCAGCAAAAGAAATTGTTAGGGACATATAATATGTACACTTTTGTACTAGAAGATTGGCATAGATAGGAACGTAATTTAATTCTTCAACTCTACCATTTGATGAATTGCATCGGTGGCTTACACAAACTACAAAAACTGGATTGAATTTGGAATAAGCGTACGTACTTTCGATTGGTTGATAGGTTGAGTGCGTGATGGGTCTATTCCCACTCACCCAGGTCTAACATTCATATCATTAGCCCCTTTTTAGGGGTATGATATGACGACCAAATTAAATAGCGCACTCTGTGCGCATAAACGCCAGGAAGATGTGTCACCATTCCATCTTCCTGGATAAATTAAATCACTGCCATGTAAATAAATGGCAGTGCAAAATAGTGAACATATGACCGTAGTGGCCGGTTTCACTTTAAATCCAACTATTCATTCATTCATCCATGGACCATACCGGATCAGTAGCACGACGTTGTCCACTTTCAAATTATCCAATCAAACTTGTCTCTGAGTGGTTATTGCGGCGTTGGATGTAAAATCATTTTCTGTGTAACCGTAATAGTTTCTTGTGTCGAATAGCATTCACTGGATTTGCACCAGTAGTGCATGTGACTTTATTGTTCAGTGATGCTTTGACCAATGGAAGTCGAGCTACAAATATTCGATATCGTTGATACCTCATTAAAAATTCCTGCGCGTACAGATGACCAAATAAAAGCCAGTTCCGCGAGTGTAAGACTAAATAATTCCAGAATAGCTTGGCCACGACGCACATTGACATATCCGAAACGTATTCGAACACGGTCTTTGGTAAACAACGCAGCAACAGATCTAAACATTCTTTATCAGGATGCATGTGAGTTGTCAGCGTGAATAAATTTGTTCGAGTGCATCTGCAACACTTGCAGATCGTTTGACCTCACGGTTAAGCTTCTTTACATCTTCTAGCAACATGGACAATAGTTAGCGCGTACATGTAAATGAGTATTTTTTCTTGTCTATCACGAGAACCATCCTGTCGAAGAAATAAGTCTGAGGAACCTCATGAAACCATCCCCGTGAAATCTTTCTTGGTACTGATAAATAAAACAAAAATTGCCACAGCTCTTGTTTGGCCAACCTTGTTTGAACAATTCCATGAGTGACCTTGGCTACACTGGTTAAGTGTTCCACGGTTGCTTAACCTCTCGAATATCCACGCTGATTGTAATAGACTTTATATATGTCCGACTCTGTGTGTCCATTGTTTGTTTGTTTATATTAATTTGATTTAATTGAACGAACTTATGTTTAGGAGAGGCTCTTTGTCCACTAGCCAATGCAGTCATGGATTTCGAACGTCCTTTATAAACCGATCTTGCGATTCGTTCTCCCGTTTTTGGATTAATCACATTTAAGTCATGGATAAGATCCACGTCGGCGCATTGGCGTCAGCGGATATCATTGCGTGCTTTATAAAAAAAAAGACCAGGCTCACAGAAATTGTATCCAGGAAGGTGTTTTTCATCCGGATAGTCACCCCATGTTTTCCCTGGTAACTTTGTTCGCGGAGATGCGATACCACCAATGTCAACTGTTTTTAAACCCCTGTGTGAGAGACGCGTTCGGGTCTACGCCTTTCCTTAAGAACGTGAATTTCTTTTCTCCATATCGAGAAAAAGTTACAGTAATCGCTGCTCATTCATTACGTGCTTCCATGGCAAAGGCGTAGCGATGATATTTTGCGCCCGGGGACGAACTATAAAATTGGCGCCCCAGCGATCTTGTGATCGATTTATTACCCTTGTTTACTTATTATAATGTAACGTTGTAAGCCTCATTTTGGCGCCCCTGTACCTTGGCGCCCGGGGACATATGTACCCCCCTGCCCCCCCCCCTCCCCTAGCTACGCCTCTGTTCCATGGTTTCGCCGTTATAGTCATTCATAACACCCAGTGAAATTAAATACTTTCAGCAGATGGTTGTTTCATGAAAATCGGAATTGGATTTGCTTTTCGTGTTTTGGCACGACATACCACACAGGATGAAGACACGATCGGATTAATAATTCTGTATTTTTTAATGGCATCACGCATAAGAAATTTCGCAAATGTTTTCGGTGAAAATATAATTTTTCTGTAATTGATATCTCTACACAAGCAATGCATAAATCGTTCAGGCATGGTGATAGAAACGTATTTCAGCCTCAGTCCATGCGTTGACCATTCACCCAGTTGGATCCGAAAATATTCAACTCGGACCCATATTATTTTCTCACCATTGATTTAACCGGAACTTGTAGGGTGAATTTGCATTGATGCAGGTTGGAACGCAAGCGTCTAATACAAACGTGTCTCACGCGCCAATTTAACAATAAAGAACAGTCATATAAAATGGCCGGCAGTTATGTCAGAGAAGACAATGGGAAGCGACACCGTAAAGCCGACAAGTAATAGCAAAAATTAATTCAAAAGGTGATGTTTCGCCTAAACAATTATCGAAGATATGTTAATGCGACGCCGTAAAGCTGACAAGAAAAGCAAGAATTGATTGAAAATGTGATGGTGCGCCTAAACAACTATCGAAGATACGTTACAGTAGCGACAGACTGCACGAGAAGACCTCACAGCGGGATTTTTAAACAACCAGTCTGCTTCGCTGATTAAACCCAGAAAGAAAAGTAATGATTTGATGAGGCTATTAAAAAGGTTACAAAGGCCACAGTGGAGCAAATGACAGTGATAACTGGAACAGTCGCAGCACCTGATCCAGTTTGTAAGATATGCAAACATATCAAACTATCATAAAATCCTTACAATCAGCTGCAGAGACTATCACTCGCTTGCCACATGAGATAAAGTCAAAGAAAACGTTAGTGACATTGGAGAAGCCGTTGGTGTGCTTGCGAAAGATACATGTGCATTGTATGTAGGACGCTATACAGCAGTTGCAAAGATAACAGGTGCCATCTGACTAGATATAGCAGATGCGAACACCTACTCAATTCTTTAATAAAACAGCTCGTGAGGTGATCTTTGCAAATCCCGTATTCGTTGTTTTGAACAGACCACTTGACTTGAAAAATTAAAGACACGTGTTCAATACATGGATAAGAAATTACCTAAATGTTATTCTTGGAGTTTACTGAAAAGACACAATCTGTCGATGCTTGGCGGAATCATTTTATAAAAATACCAAATGCATTTAGGAGATTTAGGAGCGTGAAGATTGAAGAAGGTGAAGCGTCATGAAGAGATTTAATTGAACGTTCAGTCCCTCGACCAGTAATGCAACATATAAGAAACTTCGACCCTACCATAAAATATATAACAGAGGCAGAACGTCATTTTCAGGAAGACATAGAAGAAGAATTCAACATTTGGTTAGCACAACAACCTAGACCTAGAGTCGGTTTGGACGGTGTAATCACTTCGTATTTTGAGTGAAATATACGCTACCATGAAACAGGTGGTTGTCAATACAACCCAGAGAGTTAGGTTGATGGTCCCAATCTCGTCAGCCAAATTAGAATTTATTTTTGCACCTGTTAACACTTATGAATCACATACACACTTAAGAAAGCAGTAGCGTCGCTGCAAGTATATCACAGATGGCTTAATATCCGTTGCAAATCGTTTGGTCGACTGCCCATGATCAACACAGTTGTATTGTCAACCGATCACGAGCACACACTCAACTCAGTTATCGATATTAAATTTCCACAATACCAGGTTAACAATGGACAGTCATCGTTGAGAACTGTTCTTGGTTGGCCCAAAGATATTCCCGAAGAAAAAAAATGTGAGTGCAGAATCTGAAGGGACTATATATAGTATCGCACCTAACGTTGTGAGAATTACCTACGACCCGTATCATTTTAACTTGTGACGCTGTCATTAAAACAGGTTCGAAACAACACACGTAATTGTTCAGGTCTATATACTGTTTGAGTTTTCATGAACCGTGGAACCACGTGATTTGATATCGATCGATACCCGCAGCACCTTGATCCCTTCTATGTCATGCCACAAAAATCGGTTGACACATATTCGTTTTTCCCTTTTGGATCAAAACGGACAAGAAACGCTGCAAGATGAAGCTACCAAGAGATCCGTGCTGATCATCAAATACTAACGTGCGCGTTTGGTCGTAGATGTTATGCGAGGTCTTTCTGCAGTAACGAATGTTGGTGTTGGGTGTGACTGGAATCACGGCAACATCAACCATTGTAGTAGCACCAATCTGTATTATTGTTGGAGCTTTATCGATAGTAACTGGTAAACAGTTAGAGAAAACAATTTGTTGTTAGCAAATTAATTTTAATGCGACTGCATTCACAAGTACGCTTCTATTCAGATTTATTGGCACCGGTTTCAATGCTCTTAGTAAACTGTATTCAGTTGCAATTGAGGATAAAATATTTAGTGCGGCTGAGTTTGAGATTTTGCTGGCAGAAATGGAAAATCACAGACATCTAGATGCACAATTACGGAATAGCTCGGATTAACAAAAACTAAAAGCTGAATTTAAAAATATTCGCGCAGAGAACTTGTTATTGATCGAAAGCACATTAGCTGCTGCAGTAAATTCATCCACTGTCGTGTCTTTAGTGTGCATAGATGGTACCGTAAACAACCAGGTCTTTTTACGTGCGTCGAAAATATTAAATTGCTAATTATGGATGGGTCGCACATGGTCAAAAAAGGCATATGGATAGAGGCAATAACGGATCTCACGGACTCAAAGGAGTCAAAAGTTCATCTAAATATACTTTCATACTTCATACAAAATTGTTTTCGACGTTGTCTATACTTTTTATTTTCTTCGACTTTTACGGGGGAAAGGGGAATGATGCATTCTCTAAGCAGTTAACATCTCATCGTCAGAAGCCACGGACGATAATCCACTATGTATCTAAAGGGTTTTTATCTAGCAAGGAGTTGCGCCCCCTTTCTATATATATATATATATATATATATATATATATATATATATATATATATATATATATATATATATATCTCAGGATAAACAAATCTTAAAACATATCAACATCATACACTTATGTATGCAACGGAGAGGTGCCTGAAATGATCCTCAAATATTAACTTATTTAAAAATAGTTTTCCACATGAATCATACATATTGTCAATGACTGAAATTTCACGGCCCTTGATCTGTATTTGATACTAGGTGTCACCCATAGAGTGACGTTTACACTCTTCGATGAACATTGACTATTTAATGTAATATAAAGAAAGTGTTTCATTGCCTATAGAACTCTCAGCACAATCATAATCGTGTCTAAAATGATGGAAAAGCCGGGTATAGACGAGTTTAGGCCGAGATGTCAACCTCACACCTGTAATGTTACTGGCAGAAGGTTTATATGCGACAATATCAACACAATTTTAGTGTCTGCTTAATAGGGCTAAGACGAGTGTTGATTGTAAACTGAAATTAAGTGCCAATCAAAATTTGGTCTGTTGTTGATGAATAGTCCAGAGTCAATAAAAGAAACATTACATATATTTCAAGGTGAATAATGAGCAGCAATAATGAACAAACATAGACTTAAAGAAGAAATGTAGTATCTGCACAAAGTTTTCAGTTTTCGGACAATTGCCTTCACGAATGTTTATGGACGATTTACGAGTTGAGTAACGAAAACGATTTTGAAAATTTTATTTTGGTGTAAAAATGTTTAAGTTCAAGGTAACAGACTCTATAACTTTAATTCTATAACAAGTAAATTGTCAAAACATTGTGTAAATTGTACTTAGAGAGTATACCCCCCCCCCCAACAAACAGCACCTATATATTATGGTGTCTCCAGGTCATAGGTCAAGGTCACAATGTTTTTGTTTTATATGGAAACAATGGGTTTTGCACATAAACTCGTATTCCAGATGCCATTGCTTACATTACCTCGTAGTCATTCAAACCAGTTAGAGAGTCAATATAAGACCCTGCTAGTTCCTACTTTAATGATTATTAAACACTGGGTATGCAAAATGTATCGTTCACAAGGTAACCTTGCTATTTTGCTTTTTCCCTATAACATTGATGGATTTTTGCATACAGTGAATAAATTTTCATTAAGTTCAGACAAATCCTTATTCAAACAGTCTCGTTAAACATTTTGACTTTGAGGTCAAGGTCACTTATTTTGTGTAGTGGACGTAATTAACCCACATTATTTATTTCAATATATAATTATAAAATTATAAACATGCAATGTGTATTTTTAATGCTAAGACTAAGAATATCTAGCGGCTTGAAAAAAATGGTCGATTACCGGAATATCAACATTCCGATTTGTTTTAGCATGCTATTTGTTTCCGTAACTACAGGAATGCTTCCGGTTTGGTAAGACTAGTTATTTTTAGTAACCGTTCAAGTCGAGGCGCGTTGCGAGTTTCAAACATGTACAAAATAACTGTGGAAACATGAAAGCTCATGTTGTGTTAGATTCGCTAGCCTTTGGATCATTTATTTTAAGGATTACTAGATGAAGAAGAAAAAGTATAAAATGGTTTAAAATGGTGGATATGTGCGAAACTATAGATGTAAGTAGTCGGAAAAAATGACCATATGATTATTCTAAATAATTCAAATTGTGTATTATGATCTCCTGTCAGTCATTACCGCCTAAAACTTAATCATGTCCGATCATTTGTATATTAGATCCATGAATTTGAAACTAATTTTTTTTCACAGAGTGATACTATTTTATATGAATAGTTTCAAATCGCCTTGATTAAGACGCTTGTCAGTGATATGTGATACAGTTGGCACCCCCACCCCCCGCCTGACGAATACCAGACACAAGTTTTCGTGTTTTAATATGCTGTAAAACAAATAACAGAAATGAGTTCATATGGATCATTGCTTTATTAATTTATATAATTATTTTAATCTAATTCTTCAATTCGACCAGACAACTTTTATGCACAAAATATAACTTTATTGACCTAAAATTGAGCCCCCTTCCAAAAGATGAGGGTAGCATGACATTAATGAAGAATGACAGTAAAATCCTTTTTGATGCCTCAGTATCATTATATACAATGTTGTAACTGTTCAATCAAGTACACAAATAATATAGAGAAAACTCACCGGAATTTTCATCTTCACACTAAGGACTAATTTAATGTCTACCGACTGTCAACATCACTCAGTGGAATGATATGGATGTAGATTCAGCTTAGCTTTCTCTATATTGCTATGTATGTTATTTAACAGCTAAAACATTGTCAGATGAATATGAATAATAATAATTAGTGTGTGTGTGTGATATATATATGTGTGTGTGTGTGTGCAAGAAAAGGCAATGATACTGTGATACAAATATAAGAACATGTTGAGGATCATTCAAAACATTAAAATAACAATAGTAAATTAGTAAATATAAAAAATGATTAAAATTCATGATGCCTTTTTTTCATGGGGTCATCTCTGTTTATTTAATGTTCTTTTGGGAGGATAATTACCATGCCCTTTTTAGATCAAGGATGAAATACTATATGCAAATCGGTTTTATAAGATGTGTGATTGTGGAATTTATACTAATTTCTAATTACCGGTATGCCAAAAATTTACTGAAGGTACTACATTTTTAAGTACTGCTTATAGATCATGAAGAATTATTTGAAACACTCGTAAAAATCCACCATGTCTAAAGCTGTTACTAAAATATGACATGTATGGTACACAAGCTTGAAAATAAGTGGGTCAGTGTCATGAAAATGGTATTTTCTATATGAAAATTTTTGGTTTAAAAGGAATGGCCACATGGATAAATATATTATAACAAGTTGCCACTTGGATCAGTGTTTAATAATATATACCCACTTGGATAAATATGTAATAATACAGTGCCACATGGATAAATATGTCAAAATAAACTGCCGCTTTGATTAATATGTAATAATACATGGCCACCTGGATAAATATAGTATAATAAGTTGCCACATGGATCTATATGTAATAAAACATTGCCACTTAGATAAATATGTACTAATATAGTGCCATATTGATAAATATGTAAGAATAAACTGCCACTTGGATAAATATGTAATAATACATGGCCACCTGGATTAATATATTATAATATGTTGCCTCAGTATGTAATAAAACATTGCCACTTAGATAAATATATAATAATAGTGCCACATTGATAAATATATTATAATAAGTTGCCACATTGATAAAATGTAAGAATAAACTGCCACTTGGATAAATATGTAATAATACATGGCCACCTTGATAAATATGTATCAATATAGATACAATGTTTGTAACTTGAGAAAATGCAGTTTCCCCTGTAGCCCATAGTTTCTTAATGGCGTACATATCAGTTCTGTTCATTAGAAGTCTGATTTTATCAGCATATTGGCCTTTTAGTATGGTTTATACATGTAAGTTTTATGTAACTTTTAGCATTGTAGAGCCACAATAAAGTGGCTTAGTTAATTTACTTTCGTTCTTGTAACTAATACAGTAAAATCTGTCATAAAATCCATTATAAAATCTGTCATTCAAGGCCCCTACTGTGCGGTTCTATATTATCAGAACATGTATTTTATTATTATATAATGTTAAGACCTTTTGTAAAAGATCACCTGAATTGAATGTATAATTGTTTGGCAGGAGTGACATTCTTTCATGACAGGTTCTGCTGTACCATATTTTTATCTGTTATTTATTCTCTTTGAAAATGAAATATCCTTTTGAAGTTTGAATATTTATTTTGTCATTTGACATATTAGGAATCTATGTGCCCTTTAAATGTAGAGAAATTTTCTTGTTCAGTGTACATACACACGTTTTTATCTGTTAGAACATTTAACAGCAAAGAGATTGAGATTTCAGGATTCTGTAGTTTTTGGTCTGGTTAGAGTGGGTAACATTCATCCCAGCAACATTCCCTCTAATATTTTTCCTGTGTGTGAAGAATTTTGAAACTGCTGCACTGCATTTTCTGAGCTGCACTGCCGCACACCTTGAAGAGAATGTTGCATCCCAGACAATTATTTTCCAAACTTGGCAGGTTTATTGATTCATTGTCATGTGTAGGGGAACACACCAGTATAATTTAATTAGGCATGTAAATTGTTGTTAAGCATGTGCATTTTTGCACCAGGCACCCAAATTTTACGTAGCAAAAAAAAAGACGAATTCACATTTTAAGCTGTTTTCCGTGAATCTTCCTTACAGGGCTAGTACATAAAAATTGGAATTGTTTATTGTTGATATTCATGAGATATTTATTAATTTATTCATATTTAAAAAAAAAAACTTTTCTTTTTCAGGACTACGGTGTGCGCAACCTGCTTGGAAAGGGTGGGTTTGCCAATGTTTACAGGGCCTGCCATAAGAAGTCAGGAATGGACGTCGCCATTAAGATGGTAAACGCATGCTTACATATTCCATTTGTAATTAATTCCTCTGTTGCGTATCTACCCACCCATGATTTAAAGCTGCTATTGAATCGGCTAGCTGAAAAAATTGAATGCAACTAATTTGTTTCCGTTTGTTTTTGGAAGAAGTATGTCATCCTTCATATTCATCACACATCAGGAAAAATGGATGGATGAATTTTTTAAGTCATGTTACTACTTTTTTAGCATATCTTGCAACAATTGTTGCAGGTCAAAACATGGTTGTGTCAGTTTTTTGTTGAAACTGGTTCCCTGTCAAAAATTGTTTCCGAAAAATCTTTATTACAATATTTCTTCTTCAAATACATTACAAGATCAATAACCCTTAAGGATTATGACCACTTTTAGCTACATCAAAAAAAAGCTCAGTTATTTGCCAGTGTATGTGGGATTTCAACTGGAGTGATCTGCCCTTTGAAGTAGGGATTGGTACCAGATCCAGTTCTTTCTCTAGTTACTTTCAGTTGTTTTTGAAAGCATAATTTTTTAAAGACCTCACAAAATCTTATGTACACAATATTTTTTACACTACAGAGAAAGTTGAATGAGTATTCTTCAACCATATTTCTGATTATTCTCTTTCTTGGAAAAAGCTTTTTTGCCTTTACAAGACATGCTGGTACCATTTTGTTCTTCATGTTTAGATATATAAAAAAAAAAAGAAACCTTACCTTTCTATCCTAATTCTAAAGCCAGTGCAATATGAAACACACATTCTGTTTGTTTTTAATTTTGTCCTAATAGGTTTTTGTTTTAGTTAGTTGTAAGAAGTAAAACACCTGATGCGATTTTTTTTCTCCAACCTTTCTGGGGGGGGGGGGGGGGACACTTAATCCCCTGTATGCCTGCTTAACATTGAAACTCCAAGATGCCTAGCAAGTAACTGCTTCAGCTTGGCAGCCGTGTGTTAACCCACTGACTGGTTGGGCTGAAAATCATTATTAGTTGACACATGAAATTTCCAATAGCATGGCAACAATCTATATAAACAGAGATAAAATGGTATTTTGTTGCTGCTGATATATTTTATTATTATTCTGTTTTTGTGATGTTGAAACTGTGTATACCCACTATTGTCAGTAAAAACTAGTGTAATGTGAGTACAACCAATGCTCATCAACTTTGTTGTTGTTTTTTATCCTAATGATGCAACATTGAATGTGAGAATCAAATGTACATTTAAAAAAAAATTAACATAACGTCTTGCAAAACAGTTCACTGAAGCGGAGATGTATGTATAATTTAATTGGAATCGGTAGTTCCTGCATCATTGACAGTCCTGTTTTAATTCCTTTGCTTATTTTATAAATGATGGCACTCAGTTAATTGAAAAATGCCTTCTATGTGTGTAACCAGTGCAACCTTCCTTGGAAGTCATGTAGCAGTGCAATTTTTTGGTTAATAATTTTCAATATATGTAATTAGGAAGTCCTTAAGGCACATATCACACTTATTGGTCTAGAAACGAGAGTTATTAGAAGCATTCTTATATATCTCCTAAATTTGAAATGTTTAATAAGGTACTGATGCATGTGTGAATATATCTTCTATTTTTTTTTATATGATTTTTAATTTCTTTTGACAGATTGATAAGAAGCTTATGAAGGCGGCCAATATGGTAATGAGGGTCAAGAAGGAGGTTGAAATCCACTCCCAGCTGAAGCATCCATCCATTTTAGAGGTACTTTTTCTTTTTTCCTTCTTGTTTTCTTTCTTCTTGTAGTTTTCATATTACACTACTGTGTTTCATGTAAAAGTAAAGTCAATTATATTTCTGATAAACTGTTTACTTTATGAGTTATATCGTCCTGTGGCTTGCCAATTTTTTTATATCTTAATCCAACCCCTGTCTGAATACAGGTAGTACATACATGAGTACAAAAAGAGTAGCAGGTAATTGGAATGAAGCAATGGCTTCCCTGCACACTCTAGTTCTTACAGTATCCTGTCATTTCTTTGATTTTACTGATAATTGTAAAATTCAGATGAAAATACTGGAGACGTGAGAAAAATGAACCATTAATGTAGATTAATTTAAGATTAGCAACATTGGACCTATTCCTTATTCACTAAGCATTTATTGGAATAGGACACGGACAGGAGAGGTGGGTGGTGATGTTATCAGGGGTCTCCTTGGGATTTTGTAAGCGAGAGTCAGGACCCCTTGCTTGAAAACAGTTGTATTCCCAGCCCAGATGAGTTCCCATCTTGAGACCGTTTTCCTTGCTAAAATTCGTGGCACTGTACATATATTGTTGTGTCACTGCTAATGCTCATTTGTTGTGAAATATTTCATATTGTTTTGAAAGAATAAAAAAAATGGCAGTTCAGATCATCGTAATTATGATTGTGACATTAAAGCTGTAAGAATTCTCAGTGTTTGTGCTTTTTACTTTACTGTTCTTTAATTTTGTGTGAAGCCCGAGGGAAACATTGAAGAGATTAAATTTTATTTTCTATATTATTGTAATTAATTATCACAATCAGTTAATTCCAGAATATCATATTCCATTCACTTTCCTCCATTTTATTATTTTGTAACAGAATATAACACATTCACTTTCTCCTGAAACAAATTTCGACAAACTGTATCACTGACAGTTTTGGATCAAGGTTTAGGATTAGGTCCTTCCTTCATCACTGTCATCAATTTCATTAATGTTTCATCTCTCAAACATCTCTGGCCCATTGTCTTAATGTGATTGTGTGATAAAATGCCTTACTTTGCATGCCACTGATGTTATAAAAAGAACCCAGCAACAACTGTAAAGCCTGGAATCAAGTTCTTCTGCACTTGTTGCCACAGAAAGGATAGAAAATAGCTGTCTGAAAAGCGCATACAGTAAAACCTGTCTTGAGAGACCATCTGTTTTGGGAGATCAGAATCTCAGTGCACAGATTTGTAGATTATATAGTGTTATGACCTGTTATGTGAGACCACCTGTCTTGAGAGACCATTATTTCTTAGCAGAAGGGGTGGTCTTTCAAGACAGGTTCTACTGTATTGGATAAATACATGAAAACAAGAATATATTTTCACATGTCACCAAAAACCCCAGCTTAGTTTAGGAGTAGTAACATTGAAATTTTGATATTCAAGTACACAAAAATTGATTATTTTATTGGCTAAAATTAAGAAGTCCCAAAATATTGGTTAATATTTTTCTAAATATGTTGTACAATATAATGCAGGTGTTCCAGACACCCTGGATGGATTTCAGGTTTCATGGTTTCAAGTGTTCTGCCATGATTCATATTGAAACAGTGTGTTAGAACATGCACTTGTCATTGGTCCATTGATTAATTAACGCTCACTAAAAGAGTTAATTAACAGGTGCTTTAATCGCATCATCCATAAAGATTTGGACTATTAAAATTTCATCCGTCTCTTAGACTGTTTGATATCCATGAATGAATAACACTTGCTTTGCAGAAACAGATCGAAGAACAGAAAAATTTGCTGAACATTTTATGTACAGGACGCTGTTGTTGCAATTTTCCTGCATCTCAAATTAAAAATATGTGTACTTTTATACTAAGTTCATTGCCCAAGAAAACCTTGTGTTACTTGGTGTAGCTTAAAATGCACATGCAGAAAATTCCCAAATCCCATGGCAAAGAACCTACTGTTTTGACTTGGACAAAGCGATTTTTACCTGCTATGCATTATGTGATGATGAAAAAATCATATTCTGTACCACTAGTCCCTCTGAGTGAACCCGTAAAATAAACCCCAAGGGAATCTTTTGTCAACACACATAAGATGGTGGTATCTTTCACCTTCCACTTGACACTGAATGCCTGTGATTTAGTAGTAAGCTTTCCCATTAAAATGAGCACTAAGTAAATAAGTTTTTGTTTGGGGTGTGCCCAACTACCGTTATACAAAGTTGATAGAGAACAAGACACTGGGTCTGGTTACCCATCAATACCAATATAAACTTGTGGCTGATTTATTGCTGATTTCAGATATTAACTTTCTGTGTCAACACGTGTGTCACTTTCAGTCAGGAGGACTGATGGTCAGTGATATATATATATATATATATATATATATATATATATATATATACTGTGTCATCAAAATTTTAATATTAGCTATTTTGAGGAAGTTGAAGTAATTTACTGGGCAAGCAAAAAGATCTGCAATTCAACTACTTTTTGAAAAGTTGGTTGCCTGGGGACAACCATACATTTTCAAACAATTTCTACACCTGTATAGAGTAAATTGCCCGACAATGAAGCACATGATAGATATAATGTTGCTACTACTTACTGAAATGGGATTTAGGACCATTCTTACCATATAACAGGAACAGTGTTGTAATGAAAGGCCATATAGTATGCTATATTAAGAAAATAGTGCACTGTCCATGGAGTACACTGTAGGATTTCAAATATGGTAGTCACTTTGTAAGCCCATCCAGCTCATTCTGGACGTTAAAGTGTTGGTCTTCAACCCCATATATTCCAAAGACTGTAAATCCTGTTGACCCCCATGAATTACTTTTGGCTCTTTAGTTTACTGAAACTCGGAATCTAGCAGATTTACATTTTCCCTAACAGGTTACAAAAAAAGAAAATCATACAGAAGTGAAGATGTGTTCTTTAATTGAAATTAAATAACAATAATTAATAGTACATGTAGTTGGAAAGATTTATTATAGTTAAGAGACATTTGTGAAATAAAATTTGGGAATTTCCATTCTCTAGGCACACCACTGGTAGTATTTTAAGTATGACATGGATATCAGACAGTTTTGTACTATGACTGCAGTTGCTGTTAAAGTTTAGCTGCTATTAATTCATGTTATTGAATCAGGTTGTCTGATTGACTCCATGTAGGTATTTATGTTTCACCAATAGACCATTCAATATTATTGATTTTATTGGTGGAATTTATCTTGCGTGGGCATATTTATTTCAAACTTCGATAAAGGTGTTTGATTTTGGACTTTGGGAGAGGATTAAGTGTGTATCGATGAATGTAAAGAAGGTACCTTGTCTAGACATGTCTATTTCATCAAATTTCCCATTCAACATAAGCTGTACATTTCATGATAAAACACTTTGGTAAATTAATACATTGAACTATTGAGAACTGCTATCAAAATAGACTTGAATGATTGAAAAAGATAAACTTTTGAGATTAAAGAAAGTAAAGCTGGTACATGTTGTATGCACGAGTTAAATTTGTTAGAATAAATTAACTTTCATTTTGTAAACATGTGTTGTTGCATGTAAGTTTATTTTTATTCATGCTGGAATGACAGGTTTAGCATCTCATGTTCAGTTTGTAACTACATGTACATGTATTAAAATTCCTTTCCAGAATTACTTGCACAAAATTTCTTTAATTAATTGAATAGAGCTTTTTTTCAAGCATAACTTTTACTTGTGGTAAAGGAATAACTTGTATAAAAAGAATGTACTGTACATAACTTCAGATCAGTAATAATTAAAATGACTAAATTATCATCAGTTAAAACAAAATTTTATTGACATTGGGTAACAAAGATTTGTGTTAACTATATATATATAATATATATATATATATATATATATATATATATATATATATATATATATATATATGTGTGTGTGTGTGTGTGTGTGTATGTGTGTGTGTGTGTGTTAATTTGCTATTGCATGAATTTTGTAATTGGTCAGGAAAGTGTGAAGACAAATATTTGTATTGCCAAAGAATGTTGAAAATTAAAATACCTTACATTTTTGTTCATGAATACAAAGGCAGACAGATATGTTTTAATAGGTCTGCAGTCAACAAACAATCTGCTATATTATATATTTAGACAAAAATTCAAATGTTTGAAAAACAAGAGGTGAGAAAAGTGATTGTCTTACTTTCTGTAATAATCTTATGATCTGGTATGAATTTAACACACACACACACACAAACACACACACAGATATATATATATATATATATATATATATATATATATATATATATATATATATATATATATATATATATATATATATATATATAAGCAGGTATATGTTACTGTGAATTGATTAATTTTGTGTGTAGGACAAATTAACATGGATTGCAGGGTTTAAGAAACATTTGAATATAAAGACCCAATAAACAATGGTCCTTCTTTGTAAACAACAGTACTTTTTCCACTAACCATGAATTTAAGTTACATTGAAATTAAATGAATTTAAAGTATATTTTATTTCTATTATATGGCAAGAACAAACACAAAAACATCTAAACATGTATATAGTATACAATAATCAAAATGAGACTGTTTAATTGAATTGATTCAAACTCAATTTTTCCCTTGATTTGAACATTGACAGCTGTTTATGTGAAAGCTGTCGACAATGTTCATGGCATGTCTCTTGCTCTGCTTGCGATTGTTTCATTTGCTGTTTGTTGTATGAAAGGATTTGGTTGGTATAGCATGTCTTTGTCGAATATACTTGTGAGAGACAATTTCAATAAAACATCCTTGGTAGAAGCTTCGCAATATTGATTCATACTGTTTTTATGTCATTGTTTCATACTATTATTTATATGTGATATTTTTTCATGCTGTTGCTTGTTTGTAATATTGTTTCATACTGTTATTTGTATGTGATATTGTTATTTGTATGTGATATTGTTATATGCATGCGGTATTGTTTCACGCTGTTATCTATTAAATGGCAAGAACATTCACATATGTTCCATACAACATGATATTGTTTCATACTATTATTTTGTATGTGATATTGTTTCAATTTTATTATTTTATATGCAGTATTGTTTTATACTATTATTTTGTATGTGATGTTGTTTCATACTTTTATTTTGTATGTGATATTGTTTCATATTGTTATATGCATGTGATATTGTTTTATACTGTTATCTATATATGGTATTGTTTCTTACTATTATTTTGTATGTGAGGAAGAAAATAATGCAACCTTTCTGGGCATGTGCATTGGATAACACCAGATGTTTGACAATACAGTAAACAAGTTTTGTATGTGTTTCAAGGAAGTAAATTAAACTAAGCCATTTACATGTGTGAAGGTTGTGCTTGATTTTTTTTTATATACTTTATGTTTGCACACAAATGTGAAAATAAATTTAAGGAATCTCAAATCAGAGTCATTATTTTAGTCTTGTTTAGGAAGATGATTACTAACAGTACTTAACAAGAAAAATGAGTTTGTGACTGATTGAAGGTTGTTGGAATTAAATGTTAAACGTCCAACACACCTATTTCTTAATGGAATATTCCATAGTTACCCCCCCCCCCTCGTTTCTTGTATTGTATTTCTTGTTTTAATTTTAAAGTTTTTCTGTATTTTATCACTTTTTTTTTTCTTTTGTTTTTATGGCTTTGATATTATTTGACACCATATAACAATTATTTTTGTTGACACATTAACCTCTAGAGTTGCATATACAGGGCAGGAGGTAGTAACCTACTGCCAAGGTCTGTAGCGTCGAGGTTATGTATGATACACTAAAGCTGGTGGTATTATAGAAAAGTAGACAGATTTAGCTCTACAATGATACCAAATAATCTGGACATTTTATTTGCACTACAAAATACAAATAAAAAAAACATAATTTTTTTGGACTTTTTTCCCCACTCAAAATTTGACCATGGTTGGAATCTGATTTTGTGTCCAGATTTGAGACTTTATGGCCTCAGATCTAATGCAGATTGGTCTAAAGTGCACACAAACAGGTGAACAAATAATGTAGGATACAGTGGGCATTTTTAATGAAGAATCTTTACCATATGAAAATTATGGGTTCGTTAAGCAAAAGAAAAGAAAAAAGTCCCAAAATTTTTCCTTCTGCTCATGCACGAGCAAAATAACCAATGGAAAACAATGTCTCTAACACAACAAAGCATTAGGCTATGGGAAAATCACTTGGAAGTCATTGTATTAGGATGTACTCAGATATAGCCACCAAAACATGTTTCCTCCTCGCATTTCATGCCAAAACATTATGGCCTCATATATAACTTATAAGGCAGACTGTCTGAAGTGCACACATGGAAAATTGCTTGGAAGTCAATGTATTAAGATGTATTCAGAAATAGTCCCCAAAATGTGTTTCCTACTTGCTTTTCATGCGAAAACTGCAAAACCCTCCAGGGGTTAATGTGTTTGGAATGGTTTTGGTTGGGTAAAGGTGACAAAGCATTTCTTTATTTATAAATTCTCTGAAACAGTATTTTTCTATTATTAAAAATTGATTTATTTTTGTATCAAGTTTTGTGTTTTATGAAAAATGACATTGTTTTAGTCATTAGCTACTGATTCAGAAAATTGGTACTGCACAAAAAAGTTAAGCGAAAGTGTACATACAGTGTGACCCCACTATAATGTGGTAGTTGGAAGTCATAGAACCCGATTGTGTTATGAACCGGATGTGTTATAAGCAACCACGTACAGTACGAACATATGTATGGATTTCACAGGAGCAGGGTTAATAAAAGCGGGTGCGAAAATACATGTTTCATTGGCACATTACTATTTTAAATCAGTGTGTATTAAATGAGAAAAACATCTGCAGTGATAACATATATTACATATATAATATATTACTTACTGCAGAGAACCATGCATTGGTACATTCATGTGTATATAAGTGGGTGCAAAAAATGCATGCTTAATTAGCACACTTTCCCTTTTAAATCAATTTATATTAAATTTGCAATGATAACAAGAATTGGATACATAATATATTACTTAATTCTAAGAACCATGCATTGGTACATACACTTGTATAGTTTATATATACATGTCTAATCTGTAGCATGAATACACTGTGTACTAACCCGCAAATCACATAACATAAATTGAATCCACAATACAAGTATTTCCATCAAAAATACCCCCACACACATTTAAAATATTAAATAATTTTCTCTCAGATCATTTTGTGCCTGAATTCATTGGAGGAAAAAAAAACTATGTAACGGGTGTACGTAATGAATGATGAAACGATATGTCTGAAGGTTAATTAACGGTGTCTGTATAAATTTCATACCACTAAATTTCTCATTCGTGAATTGTAATACATTATTATTGTTTGAAAAACTCTATGATTTTAAGCTGCTTTCTGCTTCCATAACGTTTGCTCTTGTCTAAGTCAATTTTAATTCAAAGCTGAAGAATTCGAACATAGTCTGTATCTTGTGTCGCCATCCATTTCAAAGCACACTCTTAACTTTTGACTGCTTTCATGCATATCCACAACCATCTCTCTTAATTTTGGTTTTTCCTTCTTCCATCCTCCAACTGTTGATTCATTCACACCCTAAATCTTTAACTTGTGATTGTTTAATATTATTGCTCTCCAATGCTTCGATCCTTTCTTTAACAGTAAAAGCTTTACGTTTCTGTTTCCCATTTTCCATTCAAAATGTCCACTAAATACAGTGAAACCTGTCTTGGAAGACCATTGCTATGTGAGACCACCTGTCTTGAGAGACTATATTCTCAAGGCACAAATTTAATGATTATATAGCATTGTGACATGTTATGAGAGACCACCTGTCTTGAGCGACCACACTTTTAAGGCAGAAAGGGTGGTCTTTCAAGACAGGTTCTTCTGTAATACTTTTACACCTATTGGGTTGTAAGACTACAGCAAGTATAATTGTAATTAAACAGTAAGACATTATTCGCTAGTCAACAGATTGCATAAAACAACACCGCCACGCCACACGCACTTGTTGGCGGCTATTATTTCTTTGATGTTTTATAAATCGTTGCCCCCTAGTTTGAACAAGTTTAAATCAGCAGTTGACTTTGATGATGAGCAATGTACTTAAATAAATTCATTAATAAATTCTGGCGATAATCTTTTATCAACCGCTGCATTGGTTGTTGCTTAGTTGTCTATGCAATTTAGACAACATATGTTGGTGTCGGATATTATTAGAGCAACGATTATATACATAATGCGTTGAAGACAGGCACAAAGTAGACTTGATTGCTTCATTGCTCAAGGATCAATGATAATAATATTAACACTTATGAGCTGTCATATTTTCCACAATAAACAAAGATGAAAGTTCACAAAAGGCCCAGCGACTGGTTCGGATACTCATATTTCCGATGTTTATTTTGGCACAAAACTGTAAGAAATCGGTTAAATTTCTTAAATTTTAGGATTGTTTTACATTTTAATTCGTATGTGATTTCCTCCCCAAAATGAAAAATACATTTTCTGTACATTATTTTCACATTTTTAAGAAGATTATAAGAATAATACATGCATATGATATTCATTTTATATTCAAATTTATATGCAATCTTGTCTCCAAAATGATAATAAAACTCTTTACGTATTTAAATGGTTTTTCAGAAAAAATACCAGTAATAAGGTACCTGAAATTTTGGGAGCCATGCCACGATTGTGTTATATCTGAATTCGCGTTATAACAAAGTGCGTTATATGGGGATTACACTATAATTGTTTTGTATTTATATTTATATTTTTTCTTCATTTTTTTTATTTTATTTCCCTCCTTACAGTTGTACAATTACTTCGAGGACTCGAATTATGTGTACTTGGTTTTAGAGTTCTGCCATAATGGAGAACTTCAGCGGTACCTGCGAACCAACTGCAAAGTTCTGTCAGAAGATGAAGGTAAGCAACAAAAAAAACTTATTGTTTTAAGAAGTTGTTTTCGCATAAGTACGCAAGTTTTTTTCTTACTGCATAAGGAGATAGTTTGTATGGTTTTTGCTTTGAAACCATTTGTGAGATATTGTGTGAAAATTAGCTTGGGACTTCTTGCTGTTAGAATAATACAATATGAAAAGAATTAGGATTTAAAATCCAAAGCAAAGACTTAATGATGCATAGTTTTATTAATCTATACTTGTGTTAAGATCTTGTCATTTTGTTTATTTACCTTTGTATACATGTATAGTCATGACATTTCATTTGTGCATTCATCTTGAGATTCATGGATTGGTTGGTTGTTAATGATAATTTCATGACATATTTGACTTTATCATGCATATGACATGGGAGCTGGTTGCATTTCTCAAGGACAAACTGAGGTAGTTGACATAGTCTGGTTGCCTTTCTCCAAGACACTGAGGCAGATGACTTGGTCAGGTTGTCTTTTTCAAGGGCACTGAGGTAGTTGACATTAGCTGGTTGCCTTTCTCAATGACACACAAAGGCAGTAGACATTGGCTGGTTGTCATTGTCAAGGACACTGAGGTAGTTGACATTAGCTTGGTTGCCTTTCTCAAGGGCACGAAGGGAGTAGACATTGGCTGGTTGTCATTGTCAAGGACACTGAGGTAGTTGACATTAGCTGGTTGCCTATCTCAAGCGCACTGAGGTAGTTTACATTAGCTGGTTGCCTATCTCAAGCGCACTGAGGTAGTTTACATTAGCTGGTTGCCTTTCTCAATGGCATTGAGGTAGATGACATTAGCTGGTTGCTTTTCTCATGGACACATGAAGGCAGTAGACATTGGCTGGTTGTCATTGTTGAGGACACTGAGGTATTTGACATTAGCTGGTTGCTTTTCTCAAGGGCATTGAGGTAGATGACATTAGCTGGTTGCTTTTCTCATGGACACTGAGGTGGTTGACATGTCTTTTTTCGCAAGGACACATGGAAACAGTTGACATCTGCTGGTTGTCATTGTCAAAGACACAATGAGGCAGTTGACATCTATATAGCTATTGAAATACCAGCATTTGAAAAACGTGTTGCATTCTCTGCCATTTATAGATTTTGCACCATTTGTGGTAGTGGTGAATGGGGCAATGCATTTGTGTTGTATGGACACATTTCTGGTTATATCTAAATGTGCCACATGCAAGGCATGTTAAGCCAGAAATTTAGAAAGCGGCCATCAGGAATTGAAAATGACTCATCATTATACATTACCACAGTTTATTAGCTAATTTTGATCAATACACGAGAAGTGTTGAAGGTGAATCGGCAGCCATTATTAGGTTTTCCTCCAACTTTGTGTGATCGCATGTGCAGGAAAGAAATTGAGACTTTGACAGCAAATTAATTTTGCTAATGCAAAATTTGTCCAAAATTGACATCTGCTCCGTGTTTAGCATGCTTGTTCATTTTATTCCTTCATTAAAGTGATACATGCACTCTCACTAAGACCAACTTCTTTTCTGTGTACAAAGATCATTATTTTCATTAAATTAGTGGAGGAAATTGTTTTTAATCTCATTCTACAGAATAATTATCATGAATACTTTGCACTGAGAAGCGACTTGTAAGGACCATCATGGTTTGTATTTGTTAATTTCAGTAGAGGATTTCATGAAATACTTCAGACTTGTTTTCTATGGATTTTGAGCAGAGAAATAACCTTGGAAGAATTTAAATTTTTCATGTTAATGGCAATACAGTTAAGAACATAGACCCAGATCTACCATCACATAATATGCCAGCAGGTCAGGGTCAGATCTGTTTGCTTGAAATTCTACATTATCTGAGTCATACCTGATCTGTTGACAAATGATGGAATGCAGTGATATAACTGAGTTGACATAGTTTGCTGTCGAGTGCCAAACACTTTGCGGGGTATGTTGGATTGGCATTAATTGTGCATGTTCCCTGTCACCACCACATTACAAAATCAAGACATCACCGGGGTCTTTAACATCACTATGATGTACTGTGGTATAGGAATGAAACCGTATACAGTGGCATAGGGGGGAAGAGTTAGATCCTCAGGATGCAAAGTATTTTCAGGAAACTCGGAGCAAATAAGTTTGCACGCTGGAATTGAAACCATGCATGATTGTTATTCATACATCATGATTTACTAATTACCATAGAAAGAATATCAATAAACCAGATAATTACAAAAGGGAATTTTTGAAATCATACACTGCAAAAAATATTTGAGTGGCTAAAGCAGATTTCAATTAATTTAGATTGCATGACAAATTCCATGAATTAAGCAGGATAAAAAGCAGACTAGTAATTAAAGAAGAACACTTTAATGGACATGTCTGTGAAGTAAAAGACTGATTTATTTCAGTGAGAGATCTGGTTTATATTTTCTTTTTTCAGCCTGTCATTTTATGAAGCAGATTGTGGAGGGCATGCTGTACCTTCATTCCTACGGCATCCTTCATCGAGACTTAACATTAGCAAACCTCCTTCTCACCAAAGACATGAATGTGGTATGTTTTAAAATAAGAAGAAATTAAATAACTTTTTTTTTAAAATAAATTTTTTTCCCCTTCGGGTAGATAACTAAAAACGTCATTTTCTGAGAAACATATTGCAGTTATAATATTTGCTATGTAGCTGTACCACAGCCAAGAGAATGGGTAAAACAGTCAGTGGGGAAAGGAGACATGATTTTTGTGTTTTATGGCACAGCAACACAAGAAGGTTATTTACTGTCATCGCAGTCGTAGTAAAGTGCCTTACCTAGGAATACACTACAGTTGCTGACCTGTGCTGATCTGACTTCACCCTTTCAGTCACATGGTCGGCACACAACCCACTGAGCCACTGCTTCTATTGCCTCCATTAGTTGCCTAATACAAAATGCAGGAGAGTGTGTAAACCTATTCTGCATCTGTGGGGGGCTTGGGTAGGGGACCTGTTGAATTTTACTTACAAGAGTTACACATTGTGTGTATATATTATTAATAAAATGTTTACCATGTGATTCAGTAACATTGCTGATTTATGGTGCATTGTATATCGGTAGTGATCAGTTTGTTTTTTGGCTTAATTTTCAGTTTCAACAGTCCAATATTTACCTTTTTTCATACGTGCATAAGTACAAATATGAATTTAATCCATTAACAATACAAATATGAATATAACTCATTCATAATACTAATATGAATATAACCCATTAACAACACTAATAGGAATTTGATCCATTAATAGTACTAATAGGAATTTGATAATTGACAATACGGATATGAATATAACCCATTAACAATACGGATATGAATATAACCCATTAACAATACTAATAGGAATTTGATCCATTAACAATACAGATATGAATATAACCCATTAACAATACAATAGGAATTTGATCCATTAACAGTACTAATATGAATTTGATCCATTAACAGTACTAATAGGAATTTAATCCATTAACAATACAGATAGGAATATAACTCATTAACAATACTAATAGGAATTTGATCCATTAACAATACAGATAGGAATATAACCCATTAACAATACTAATAGGAATTTAATCAATTAACAACACAAAAATAAATATAATCCAATGCTGATACAGATAGGAATATAACTCATTCATAATACTAATAGGAATTTAATCCATTAACAATACAGATAGGAATATAACCCATTAACAATACAGATATGAATATAACCCATTAACAATACTAATAGGAATTTAATCAGTTAACAACACAAAAATAAATATAATCCAATGCTAATACAGATAGGAATATAACTCATTCATAATACTAAAAGGAATTTAATCCAATAACAATACAGATAGGAATATAACCCATTAACAATACAGATAGGAATATAACCCATTAACAATACAGATAGGAATATAACCCATTAACAATACAGATATGAATATAACCCATTAACAATACCAATATGAATATAACCCATTAACAATACAGATATGAATATAACCCATTAACAATACTAATAGGAATTTTATCCATTAACAATACAGATATGAATATAACTCATTAACAATACAGATATGAATATAACCCATTAACAATACAGATATGAATATAACCCATTAACAATACAGATATGAATATAACCCATTAACAATACAGATAGGAATATAACCCATTAACAATACAGATATGAATATAACCCATTAACAATACCAATATGAATATAACCCATTAACAATACAGATATGAATATAACCCATTAACAATACTAATAGGAATTTTATCCATTAACAATACAGATATGAATATAACCCATTAACAATACAGATAGGAATATAACCCATTAACAATACAGATATGAATATAACCCATTAACAATACAGATAGGAATATAACCCATTAACAATACAGATATGAATATAACCCATTAACAATACAGATAGGAATATAACCCATTAACAATACAGATATGAATATAACCCATTAACAATACTAATAGGAATTTTATCCATTAACAATACAGATATGAATATAACCCATTAACAATACAGATATGAATATAACCCATTAACAATACAGATATGAATATAACCCATTAACAATACAGATATGAATATAACCCATTAAAAATACAGATATGAATATAACCCATTAACAATACAGATAGGAATATAACCCATTAACAATACAGATATGAATATAACCCATTAACAATACCAATATGAATATAACCCATTAACAATACAGATATGAATATAACCCATTAACAATACTAATAGGAATTTTATCCATTAACAATACAGATATGAATATAACCCATTAACAATACAGATATGAATATAACCCATTAACAATACAGATATGAATATAACCCATTAACAATACATATATGAATATAACCCATTAACAATACAGATATGAATATAACCCATTAACAATACTACTAGGATTTTAATCCATTAACAACACAAAAATAAATATAATCCAATGCTAATACAGATAGGAATATGAACCAATGCAAATACAGATAGGAATATAACCCAGTGCTAATACAGATAGGAATATAACCCAATGCTAATACAGATAGGAATATGAACCAATGCAAATACAGATAGGAATATAACCCAATGCTAATACAGATAGGAATTTAACAAGTAACAATAAAGAATAAAATTAAGTAACTATATCAGATAGGAATATAATCAAGTAACAATACAGATACAGAAATCTCAGAAACTCTTAAATATGCGCATTTGAACACAATTTTTTTTATATCTGAAACACAGAAAATGACCCATGCGGGAATCCTCCGTATGCATGCAAATAGATGAATGGCAAATTCAAAGGCTTGTCAGTCCTATTTCAACAACCTCTGAGTTAGTGAATGTGTTGATTATTTGATCATTTTAGCTGTGCTGATATTTACAGAGACAGAATTCAGTGGTTGAAGTACCCCCCGATTTGCCTGCTGTATTTATAAGAGTACATCAAAAGAACACAATGTAATAGCTGGGCAGCAAGTTCAAATATTTTGACTAGCAGCTTGGGTGGGAAAATGTGCGGATATTTACAGGAACTGAATTCAGAGGCAGAAAGACCCCGAGATGTACATGCGGTTATTATAAGAGTACATCAGAACTTTAGCTTGCATTATTGTGTTCATTTTTGATTGTTGCCAAATAAATACTGCATGTGATCTCAAAATCAAGACACATCAAGACTTGGATAAAACAAAACGTCATTTGCAAATTTGGATAAGTATTTTGGGGTTAAATGGCAATTGATGATGATTTTAATGAGATTCAGAAGAGAAGAGGAATAAATTAAAGTAACAATACGAATAGGAATATAATGAAGTTGCAACACAAAAAGGAATAGGATCAAATAACAATAGGTGGCAAAACAGGTAGGAATAGAGTCAAGTAACATTATAAAAAGAAATATGATAAAATCAAAATGATAGGTAAGAATATAATCAAAAAACATAAGAATATAATCAAAAAACAAAGTGCAGGTTTTTGTTGCATGAAATCTATGAAAATTAATCATGGATCCTTTAAGACTCCAATTATTTGCTTGGTGTTCTCAGACAGGATTCTTAGAAACAAAAGTGCTTGATGCCACAACTACACAGAACATGCTTGTTATATTTTTTAACTTTGGATATGGAACATGTTCTGTCTGTCTCTTTAGGACTGACAATCCAAGGTTCCAAGTGAATGAATTTAGTTTTATTCTTTTTTTTCCTTTGTTTTCTGACAGAAAATTGCAGACTTTGGTCTAGCAACCCAGCTGAACGTCCCAGATGAGAAACATTTCACCATGTGTGGCACACCCAATTATATATCCCCGTAAGTAAAGTTTGATGTTTTAACTTACAGTTTCCTATTTAGTATGTTGATCAAGGATTGACTTCTAATGGTGCAGATGTTTGGGGAGGGTTTGACCTGTTCTATATGTCACAGATTTTCTTTTACAGAAAGCAAGTTACCACAACTGCACAAAAACAACTAATAAATAATAACGCAAACAATAATAATAAATATATAAGAAACTGAAACAGTAAAATAACTCAATTTTAAATCTTATCATCCAAAACCGATAACTATAATAATAATAATAATAATAATAATAATAATGATAATATTAATGTGGACTAATCTTTAGAAGCTCTAAGTACATTACAATATTACATAATGCATAAAAGCATGTACCACAATAAGATTACAAAACACAAATACCGTGAAGTTACAAAACAAAAATATGCTTACATTAATTAAAGAACTACATGTTATTTAGTCTTTAAGCTTGTGTTTGTATAAAAGTGAGTGTTGATTTTAATCTTGTGTTAAAATTGAAAACAGTTGTAAAGGACAAGCACATTCAAGAACAGAGATTCGCATAGTTACAGCAATATCTTCATGTGTAAAACTTTAACCGTAATAACCATGAAAACACTAACCCAAAATGGAATTTTGACATACAGCTTATAACTACCATATTTTCGCGTATATAAGACGCGTCTTATACAAAGTTTTACATACCCCGCACCTAGGGTGCGTCTTATGTAAAATATTTTTACACAAATCATCAAAACCCGCATCTTATATACAGGTGCGTCTTATATGCGCGAAAATACGGTAGTGAAACACTAATATCTTCCTGATGGTACAAACATGTGCATAATTATTTTGGCTTAGTGATAAAATAAGAAGTGTTTTTGGAAACAATACAGATTATTAATGGCAAGAGATAATCCAAAAATTTGAATGAATTCTTAACAAGGCTATAAATTTAACTTCATTGAAAGAGAGGACTGAGTAACCAGACATATCATGATCAGATACAAAACACGTTCCAATATAATTAAAGAAAATTTGATTAGATTTAAAAATGATGAGATATTTAAAGGCATGCAGGACATTGATTGTAATTCTGAAATTGTGATTTAATCCTTTAACAACGCAGATATAAGTATAATCCAAAGACAATGCAGATTGGATATTCAGCTAAGAATAGCACAAGAAAATGAACATCACCCAATTTTTTTTTTAAATTTGATTTTGTATTACTTGCATGAAAGGTTTTTAAAATATACATTTTTAACTGATTTTAATTGCTTGGAGAAGTAGTTTTTAAAATATGCATTTTTGAATAAGACATGGCATGCAAAAATGTTCAGTGCATGATTGTTCAATCTTAATTGCAATTACATTTCAATTGATATGTTGCCAAATGTAAAATCAAATTATTCATTTCATTTAATTTGACTAAATATGTGATTCTTTGTGATATAATCCAGGCACCTGTCATTTTATTATGCAATTGTTTTACAGTGCACTAATATACGTAAACAAGTAAACCTATACCTCACCGGGATAATTAGTTTGTTATGAATCATTACCTGACATTTTGTATGGGATTATTAGAATTCGGATCCCATTTTATGGAACTACTTATCTCAAGTGCAAACTGTGGTTCATTGTTAGATATTCTGTATAAAGTAGACTGATTGCCACCATGCCAGAGTTGAAATTTATCATGTTTACAACTGTTGTTGAATACTAATTTATTTTATGAAATTTCAATTAATAATGAATTTCAACAAAAAAAGTATTTGGGTTGGAGAGTGCATAACAGCAAAAATAAAAACCATGTGGAAATCTCATGTCATTATTTTTGCCATATTCAAATTTATAACCATCTGTAGCTATCAAAATCAAGTTGCCTGACAGGGCTGTGAGACACTTGGTTGCCAAAAGGTAAAATTTAGTTATACTGAGCTGCCAACAGCAAAATTATCCACTCTTGCACTTTAATGATTTCATTTTTTTTTTACTTTTTCAGTGAAGTTGCAACAAGGTCTGCACATGGTTTAGAGGCAGATGTCTGGTCACTGGGTTGTATGCTCTATACATTTCTTGTAGGCAAGCCTCCCTTTGACACTGATGCAGTTAAAAGTACATTAAATCGAGTCATAAATGGAGATTTCCTGCTCCCCGATCACCTGTCATCTGAAGCCAAGGATCTGATTGAAAGCATTCTGAAGAAAAATCCTAAGGAAAGGATTAAATTACATGGTGTGTTATTATAACTAAATTACATGGTGTGTTATTATAACTAAATTACATGGAGTGTTATTATAATTAAATTACATGGTGTGTTATTCTAGCTAAATTACATGTGTTATTATAATTAAATTACATGGAGTGTTATTATAATTAAATTACATAGTGCGTTGTAATTAAATTACACTGTTATTATAATTAAATTACACTTTTATTATAAATATATTACATGGTCTGTTATTATAATTAAACTACATGGTGTGTTGTAATTATATTACATGGTGTGTTATATCTATGTATTAATTTTTGTTTTGGGATTAAGTTGCAGTCTTTACCTTCTTTCAATCATTGTTTAAAATATAGGAATTAAAGAATCAGTAACAATATTTCCTTCATTTCTGTAAGAGCAAACATTATATGTGAAGAAAATCTAGTTTTTAAAAAATTTACAATTAAATCAGGGTGGGCAAAGTGAATCCATCAAAGATCTGAGCAATTTCATGTTAATTTGTCTTTGGTTATATAAAATATTAGAGTTGCTTTATTGGTGAGTCTATTCCTAATGTTATTCTTCTCACTAGCAAAAGCATTGAGTGAGACACATTTGCCCATCATTCTCATTATACAATCCCCACATTCCTATTTGCTGTTGTAGGGGATGGCATCTCTGGTTACGGCTCATTTTTCCAACAGTCACATTAAATGTTTGCATTTAGCTCAGTTTTTCTCTTTTGTATGTACTGTCATAAGACTAGATGTGTTCATCTTGGAGTATACTACTCACCATGTGCACAAGTGGGTCACAGTGGGTTCCTTTTGGAACTGCTTGGAGAATTGCCAATAAACTTTTGACACATTCTTTCCATGGTCTTGTTGGTTCCGAATGAAAGTGTGCCAGTTGACTTCATTATGCTTATATGATTACATCAAAGTATTTCATTTAGTGCAGTTTCTCTGACACTAGTATGGTTAGTTATGAAACCTGATGGTTGTATTCATTTTAGGCGTAGTACTCACCATGGACAGAAGTAGGTCACTGTAACCCACTTTTCATGCTCACATGACTTACAAAGCATTTATGCACCAGCCATGTTATAGTGTCTATCCATACATATGCCAGTCTCACTGCATCCAATTTAGTTTCTTCATAATATTTTAGTTATCCACCATCTGTATATAATTAACGTATTTAGTGGATGGCATGCGTTGGATGTATGGGAAAAACCCAGTTGATTTCATGTTCACATGTCAAGGTCACTGTGAATGAAAGAAGAACAATGTTTTTTTGCATAATTATATTACTTCTAGATCACATATATGGACCATATTTTGTTAGTTTATTTGCACTTGGGACAGAGAAGCCTATTAAGGTCAAGGTCACTAACTGAAAGAAGAGAAGTGACTTCAACACAGTAATTTTCATTATCTACATTGAGAACTAGTAAACGTGTGATTTGTGTATACTGGGCCATTCAGAATGCTCATTGTTAGTTTGTGCCACAGTGGAGCATGCTGTATAGCAGCACATGGAATTCTTGTCTTTCATATCTTCTCGATCTTTCCCTGCTTGGCCCAGTGGCTGTAAACCAAATAAAATCTTTTACAAATATTGCATGTCTTCAGTCTGCTGTATGATGTGAAAAGTTTGGTTGTGAAACATTCAAAATTGGCACTGTTCCAACCCACATCATTGATATTTGTTTGTTGACCCCAGATGTACATAGTGTACACTTCTCCCAGATGGTTCTTAGATAGGAATGTATGTACTGAATTTGCAGAATTTCCACTTAATGCTTTAGGAGTTTTTTTTTTATAGACTGATGTAGATGGAAGGCATCACAATATCTTTATTGGAGTTCACCACATATCTTGTTCTTTTTTCAGAGGTTCTTAATCATCCATTCATGTTGAAGGCAGAAATGGGTTACAGGAAGAGCTCAAATCAGGTTGGTTATTGTATTGAATACAGTAGAACTTTGAAAACTTAAGTGCCCTGTGGCAAGATCTTTTTTCTGGAGGTTGTTTGGTTGTTTCTAGTTTGTAAATGTTATACACACATGTATACTTTACACATGATGGAATCATTTGGGTGATGCAGAGAATTTTAGTGATAAATGTTTGACTTATCAGTTTAATGCTGTCAATAATATTAAATCTTAGTATTGATACATTTACTGGAGAACATATATATATGCGCAGTCACCTCAGCTTATATGCATAGCCTTAGGACTGAACCTAAGCTATGTATATGAATGGAATATGCATTTAAGTGGAATTAATGTATATTGTAAAATGGAAAATCATACACAAAAAGCTCATATGCTATATAAATGTGCTTCAGTGTATTGCATATCTACATTTTAATTTCATTGAATTCCACAATACACGTAAATTCAGATGAACACTGTGAACTGTTATTGCCAAAATTATTATTGAAAGTGTGTATCGCACTTTAGTAGCATAAGAGCATATGGGTCGCTACTAAAATTAGTTCTCATTAAATATGTATTCAAAAAGAAAGACATTAAAGTCATGCAAAAAGTTTGCAAGTTACTTGGTAAAAATCTCCGTAATTGATTTTTGAACACATTTGGGGCGGCCAATCTGGTGGACAATGGTCTGCCATTGATAACATCTTACATGTGTGCTTAGCCATTTTAGATTTAATAATGTCTTAGCGGATGAGCACAGAGGTTAGTTGAGGCAGCAGTCTAGAATTTTTTACGATCTTTGGGTTAGCAGTCTTCAAAGATACAGCCTTGACCTCCACTTTAGATATCTGGACCATGTTCATGAAATTAAGCGGTGTCAAATATCTATAAAGTCAGTGGTTGAGACCAGCGAATTGTATGCAATTAAGTGATTAACCGATAGTGATTGCTATGCATAATAATGAAGGAAAAATGCCACTATACTTTCACTATTTACTTAAGCGATCTATGCAATTAAGCGATATGCATTTAAGTAGAGCCGACTCTTTGTGTTTGTGTGTGTGTATATATATATATATATATATATATATATATATATATATATATATATATATATATATATATACTTTTTGATGGTGGCTGCACATTTAATTTATTTTTCATCATAGTAAATTAAATAAATAATAAACTTTAAAAATTCTATATGCTGATCTGTATGACTTTGATATACTTGGGTGCCCAGAGCTAAAATCTGGATGTCAGTGACTGCATTGGCATTGAGTTTTTCTGCCTCTGTTTAATAAAGTTTAGAAGAAAGCAAAATATAATCTACAATGGTTTATATTGATTAAAATGAGTATTTGTAACTTGGAAAAACCTGACTGTTTTGTGTGCAACAAAATCCTGTAGCTATTTGTTGTGTGGATTCCAGTTTGAGTGTGTTTTGTGGAAAATATATATCTGTAGACCCATATACATTCCAGTGGGTCAGTGTTTGCTAAATTTTCATCAGCTTGTTTAGAATATTAAATTTGTTAGTTTGGGAAAACAAGCTTCTTTTTTTATTTTCAGGTGTTATACCTTTCATTAATTACTCCATTATGTTGGACTTGTTACTGCTTACAGGTAACAAAGTTTAAAGAAAGAAAAAAAAATCAACATTTTTCATTACATTGCCAAATAGATTTTCAATGAACAAATATTAGAAAGAAAAGTTGTTGTAATTAGAAATTACTGTATCAAATTTCAGAATCTGACAGAAGTCTCCATAGACAGTGGAAGAGGGACCATGTCAACTGTGACCACTTTGAACTCTAGAATCACAAGTGGATTCAGACCACGTCCCATGCCTGCACTGCATCTGAAGTCATTGAAAATTCCTGAGGATCAGGAGAGAAGTTATGGGGATAGCGACAGGTCAGGGGAGGAAAATCAGTTTGTAATGCCAAGGAAAGGTCCCCCTCTCATGTCCAGCCCTATGGTCAGACATCCTCCCTCCCCACCAGTCAGATTAAGAGATAGGTAAGATCATGTTGTTTTAAAGATACTGAAAGCTGGTCCCTGTACTGATGATGTAACCATTTAGTTAAATATTTCTTTTTCACCTACTGGAAAGAGTTCATCTGATTGTGCCTTGAGCTTGAGGAGTCTGTCTTCATCTGATGATTGATGTAGGGAATTTTAAGTGCTATAGATAATGACATCACCTGTGAGACAAATGGTCTCAGTATATGTGAGACGAATGGTCTCATTGTATGTGAGACAAATGGTTTCAGTGCATGTGCTGTGGTTGAGGAAATCTAACTCGCACAGAATGCAAGATTTGTGCAAAGGACTTGGCAGGCCTTTCCCTCATGATAGATTATCATTAATTTATGTTGATAAGATGCTTACTAAGTCAGCTTTTAGTGTACCTGTGGCTGGAGGTTCCTGAACTATTGCATTTGGATGTACCATGGTTACATTTGGCAGCAGGTTCATGAACTTGGATGTGCAATAGTGAATTCAAGACTCCATTGGCCAAGTTGATTCTATAGTCTGCATTTTATAATTTTAAAAGTTATGAATGGGGGTGGGGGTCATTTATGTTCCATTAATGCAGTTTTAGTTGTATTTTAGATTTCAGTGTCATTGTCAGTTTGGGGATTTTATGGTGTAATTTATGAATAGAGGATGAACAACATGTCTTACAGACTTGGTTGAAAATTTTATGTGTTAATCATTCTATTCAGAGAGTGGCAATTCAAATAGTGACCCCCTAGGTCAGAACAAATATTACATGGAAAGTCCTCTTCAAATTAGACCCTTGTTTTAAATGCAAAGATTCAGCTAGTTACATGTTTACAAGACCAAGAATGATTTTATACACCCATTTTATATCTGGTATTTTTTGCAATGGCATTATCTGACTGTTTACATTTACATAACTAGACTCATCTCAGTTATATATATATATATGCTTTGTGCTCCAAGACAAATTAATGTCAAGATAAAACGTAATTCTGTGACATGTATGGACTATAACTTTTGATCAACAAAGATATTGTAACTGAACAATTATATATAATTTAAAAACTGTAACATGCCATAACTTCCCCACTTACATGAAATAGGTATATCTTGTGGAAAAATAGTGACAGCCTCACTGAAAAGGTTTTGTTAGGGTTGGCAGGTTTGCGGTTGGGCATGATTAATTTTTTACTGTTTATTTTCCAGTGAGAGGGAAATGGCAAGGCAGAAAATGCTGAACAGAGCAAATGGGAAATGTGAAGATTTTTTGCAGTCACCTAGGACAGAAAATTCAGATAGAGTTTTTCCTGATAATCAAAAGTTTGTGGATAATATTTACAAAACTGTCCCACAAACTCCAGACCTTGTTCAAAGGGGATCGCAGTCTTCTGACACTGGGTATGGTAGCAAAGGTTCTAATTATAATGACAGTGAAGACTATCGAAGTTTAGGGAATAATTTTAGACAAGGAGATTTGCGGACACTTCAGTTTGATCCAGCCAAATATCAGGAACGTTCTCAAACACCTTCAGGTTCTAATTCATCTGGTTGGTCATGTAGTGCTTCTTTTCACAGTAATGACCATAAAGGTCTAACAATTTCTGGTCAGTGTCTGTCAGATGGGAGTGCTATAGAGTTAATGAACAGTCTCAAACAGCCATCCATTAGTACAGCATCGGATGTGTCATCTCAGGATGAATTCAGTTTACAGAATACGAAAAAGGTGCTACATTTCGAAGGAGAATTATTATCCCGGCCACATAGTCTGACGGAAAAGTATTCCCGACCAGCAGAATTACCAGAACATGATCAAGCTTATCATCAGACTCTTCAACACCACAGTGATGGTAGCTGGGATAAACATCGGGCCCAGTATGATCGATCTAATTCCATAGAGGAGCTAAATATTGATAATCGGCAGTGGAAGCTCCGAACTGCAAGGAGTAGCTCAGCTGATGAGCTAGACGATTTACACGACAGTCAACCGCAGCATTTTCAATTAAAAGAAATGCTTCAAAATGCTAATGCAAGCGTGAATAATTTTAATCCTAGTGCTGTAAAACATGGTTATAATTCCAAAAAGGGTTCTTTACATTTAGAAGATGCATCTGTAGGGAGTGGAAAACAAGAGGAAAATCCTGTAGAAGGGATTCAAAGGGCAGTTTCACCTCTTTGTTCAAGGAGGTTACGATCAATTAGGCAAAGAACACGAAATGCCATTGTGAATATTCTTGATCATGGGGAAGTTTGTTTAGAATTTTTGAAGCAGAAACATAAAGAGGAGAAAGTTGTTGAAGTGTTTATGATTTCGTCTGATGGAAATCAGGTTAGTATATTATACATGGTTTTTATCCTTTATGATTTGAATATTTGTCGAACCCAGGTTTGTGGAAAAGTGAAAAATAAGTTTCTTTTCTAACAGAGCTGTCTTCTTAAATAGGTTTTTTTGTTGAGCCTTTCTTGGCAGTATTCAGCACAGCAATATACGAGTCTGCAGTCATATCTGTTCGTCCACAAACTAAATTAACCTGTTTTGATGGGTTTTTTTTTAATTAACTTTAAGAAAAAGAGGCTAAAAAGGGGGCTGTCTTGTTATTAAATGTTTTGCATAAAAGTTCTTATTTGCTTATATTTTCTTAACCAGTTTTTTTGATTTTGTTCATTCATGGAACTTTTCTTTTTGAATAAAAGGCAATTCATTCAGCAACATATACACCCATGTCATTGATTTTCGGTCAAGGTTACAAGCTTTGCTATAGTGTAACATGGATACTATGACCTTCATCTAGAAATGTGAATCACACAGAAATGTGAATCATACAATATGAAATCAGCCTGCTTAGATATCAACAGCTGTATCACTGCCAGATTTTATGTAAATGTTTTAGTTGGAGATTAGCATCCTTTTTGTTAGACATCAGTATCTTAACATTACTTTGCATCCAACATACTTGTGGCATTGCAGAATGAGTTTAATAGGCATAGTTATTAAGAATCATTAGAATATTCACTAGGTTTAAAAAAATCCAGTCTTGCAGTGCAAACTGAACCATGCTGTAAATGATGAAATGGCAAGTTGATTAAAAAAAAGTGAAGAAATTTTGTTCGCTTTAGGTCCCACCAGAAAGAAATTATTTTGATGATTATTATTAAATCCATGCTTTCGCTGATATTTTTCAATGTCATGTCTATCCTTTCAAGATGATGAGGACTTTGCATAGCACCTAATCTTTAGAAGCTCTAAGGACTTTACAACATCTATAATGATATGACTACAAAAAACAAAAACAAACACCATGAAATTAGAAAACAAAAAATGCATAAAATATTTCAAGTCGGAAACATTATTAGGTCTCTAAGTTTGTTCTTGCAGTCAAAAAAGGTCCGTTTTAAGAGCACTTTTGAAAGGGATCACTGTTTTTTTTGTGTCTAATTTTAATGGACAATTCATTCACCGTTGCTGTGCCCTGGTATGCAAAAGAACATTGTCCATATGACTTTGTTTTCATAGTGGGAATAACAAGCATACGATTGTCAGAAGAGGAACGTAAGTATCTTGCTTTTGTGTACACATGGGTGAGGCAAGATAGGTATGCTGGACTGGAGTCCATCAGTGAAACATAGCACAGAAAAAAATTTGTGTTTGATTCTGGATTGAATGGATAGCCAGTGCAGGGTACAGAGCAGCTGGGAGGTGTGCTCTGATCGTGGTATTCTAAAGATGATCCGAGCAGCTGTGTTTTGAACTTTTTGATGTTTCTGGAGTAAATATTGAGACGAACCAGACAGAATTGAGTTACAATAGTCCAGTCTTGAAAGTACTAATGAACACAAAAGTGTTTTTGTGGCATCAACTAAAAGATATTTGTGAATGGAGCTAATATGTCTCAGCTCAAGATATGCAGTCTCGGACTGAATTGAATGTTGGTGTTGCTGATATTTATTGTTTGAGGTAAAGGATGTGAATGAGAATATCTTTGTATTGTGATCAGAATGGCCTTAGTTTTATCATCATTCATCAGCAGCTTGTTACATATCATCCATGATTTCACGTCAGAAATGCACCTCTCTACTCCTTGGATGTTAGCATCAACTTTAGTTGGGTGGCTAGATTTGTATATTTGGGTATCATCAGAAGTAGAGGCTGTCTTATGTTCCAGTGTTAGTATTGTTTTGACTAGTTCAAATGATGTGTGGCAGAAATTGAAGGCTGTGGTGTGGTTAAGACATTTTACCATGGAATTCTTTGTATTGATATATATTCCATCTCCACGAGAATTGCGGGGGGGGGGGGGGCACTTGACGGAATGACTGGTGGATGTTAAATCCGTGCGCTTGGGCTCATCGTCTGATGTTTTTAGTCATGTTTCTGTCAGGAAAAAAACCATTGATATTCTGATCATTGATAAATTTAACTATTTCTGTGTGCTTTTCCGGTGGTCCTACTGATTGGGCATTGAATAATGCAATACATAGTGGTATATCTGGGATAGTTGACACAAAGGTTGACAGTTTAATAGGGATTTGAATCAGGTTATCTAAATTAACGGCTGAATTTTAAAATTATTGACCTGGAAAGGCAAAAGGGAGATAACTGGAACTCTTCCTGTTCTACGCTTGCCAGCTTTGAAACATTTCTGTGTTTGCTTCCGTTTACATTTAAGTAATAATGTAGTCCCAGTTCATTTAGCCTTGAGCACAATGTAGTTTGTAGAGCTAAGGAGTGGTCATTTAAAGCAATTAATGAGGGTTCATTATAATTGGGTTGACTGGCGATCACGTGATGGCGGTTTAATCAAGAAAAATTATAAATGTATCCTTCAACAGTGTTTTACCTCAGGTTTTGCATTATAGGAATTCCGCATAATTGCACAAGGAATCAGTATAGTGACATAGTCAAATAATGAATTGCTCGAATGGTACAGTTTTGCAAAAGTTTTAAAAATGGTACAGTTTTGCAAAAGGCTTAAAGTTTGAGTTGCTGCAAATATTTACTACAGTTTACTATTGTACTCATCAACAACAAGAAATGGCAGTGCAAAATATATGTTCGAAGATACTTTGATACATACTTTGGTAATTGGGTTAGTGATCGTGAACTTGCTGCAGATATCGATGAGTAAGTGTGCTCTTTGAACAAAGACATTTCGATGAATAATTCAGTACGGTCTTCTTACAAGATTTTTTAAAAAACGCAGGCTTGACATTTTCAGATTTTGCTGGGTTTTTGTGAAAAATAAGCCTGAAATGCATATGCTATCTTGATAAGACAGTTGATGAAGGTATTTACTACAGTATCAAATTTGACATATCAGAAAACTGCATTAGTCAATCCCTCCATCACTTTGTTGTGCTGATATTTGAGATGGTTTCCAGCTCCCAGTGATGTTTTTCTCACTGGCAATTAAGACAGTTGTAATTCCAGTTGATTTTCCTTCTAAAATCATGGGCCCAAACCTTTTCAATGCATATTAAAAGGTGCACATAAACTTTTGCAATGCATCATAAAACATCTAGACCTTTTGCAGTGCATCATAAAAGTGTTGTTGTTGTTGTTGTAGTAGGGTTTAAGGCCATTTTTCAGCACACGATAGGCTATACATGGTGACCAGTAATATTGGTGGAGGAAGAACCCAGGAAAACCCCCGGAAAGAACCACTGACCCACGAAAATCTACTGGCAACCTTTCTCACATAACTACATTAGCCGAATCTTAGACTCGAACACACGCAGACAGAGGTGAGATGGCAGTGATCTGTAACGGAAAGTGCTTTAGACCACTCGGCCACTCGGGGCCCCTTCATAAAAGTGAATATAAACCGTTGCAATTCATTAAACCTTTGCAATGCATCATAAAATATGTAGACCTTTTGCAGTGCATCATAAATGTGAATACAAACCTTTGCAATGCATTAAACCTTTACAGTGCATCATAAAAGGTGCATATAAACTTTTGCAATATAGGCATCAATTTAAAAGAATTTAAGCTCTAAAATTACAGTGATGTATGAAGCAAGCAATAAGTTCATGATAAATAATTTTAAAAAATGGGCAGGATCTCCTGAAAGTTTTCCCATAAATTTATCCCAAGGGCACCCTAAGGTGACCGTTTTTGGAAAATTTGGAATGCTTCTGCTACATTCTGTAGCTCTTCATACTAGTAAAAAAAAAAAAAAGCAACATGGTTTACACACTTGTGTGCATTTGATCATAGAGATTTATTTAACATTGCAGATAAATATATACCAGCCTAACAATGGCAAGGGAGAGCCTGTGAAAGACAGACCCATCACACCACCATGTGTCCCAGTCAAGTCCTATACTTATGAAGAACTGCCAGAAAAATACTGGAAGAAATATCAGTATGCTGCCAGGTAAATGTTGCAAAATATCTCTAGAGTATATTTCTGATGAAAAAACACTTTACAGACTACGAATACTATTTCACAAAATGAAATTATGAAGAAAAAAAACCGAAACAGTTCCTCTGTTTTAATTTGTTTCACTTTTTTTTAACTTGTAAATTGTTCCTTATGGAATCAATGATTTTTTTTTTGTCTTGAGTAATGAAAAACTATTTTTGTTCCACTTGAGTGATGTAGCTCGCACTTCATTGATTTTTGGGTTTTAAAAAAAACCCAGTAAACATTGTGACAATCAAGTCTTCAGGTACTCCCAAATATTGACACTTAAATAAGCCTCAAATGGCAAATTAAACAAGTCTAGCTTTCTGAAAACAAATAATTAGAACATGTCTCATACATTTTATCTTTAGCCACTTTCTTTGTCTACACATCATACACAGCCTGCCAATATGACAATATTGACAGTAATTTACTTGTTGAGGGAATGAGTTGATTAACACCTGTTCATTTGAGCTGCATGTATTGTATCTTGTATTCATCTACAGGATGTTGGTAGATACTCAGTTAACACAATAAACAGATTAATTAACAATTAAAGGGAATGCTAACTCACAATTATTCTTAACTGTTATAATAGCGTCTGACAGTAATATTCATTGCCCTACAAGATTAGTGATGGTTGGGTTTTAGTGATCCATCAGCAAAACCACTAAACTGCAGGATAACAGATTAGTGTAAATTGTCAAGCTGTGTTGGTTTTTGTTTGTTGATTAGGATTTTTAACGTACCTTTAACAGTTTTTCAGTCATATTGCTACGATGTCTGCAGTGAGGCAGTTTATAGCTGTGTTGGTAAATACATGTATTAGAAACTTAACAACTGAATTGTGTAAATCGATTACACATACTCACCAACCAATCTCATTTTATTCATAATAGCAATCAAATGTACTCAAAGAAACAAAATTTCTAGAGTTAAAAATTAATAAAATAAGCCAACCATTCATCAAAACAAGCATTGATAACTATTTCTTTGCACTACTACAGAGTAAAAACAGGAGTAGTATGTTAATTACAGCAGCAGATCTCTTCATCCGTATAAATTAAATGGTTCCTTTCCAGTCAGTGTTCAACAACAATACATGTGTACAATTAACTTTTGCAATACAATGATAAGTGGCCAGTGTTTATATCTTCAGTGATTTGAAGTGAAGTTAATGTATGCTGGGGTGGGGTGGGTTTTTGATTTGTTTAATTTTAGCAGAATCAGTGAAATTTAGGCAGGATGAGTCTATAGTTTTACGTGTATCGCTACCCCTTATTCTGTTCAGAAAAGTAAATATACATGCAATATTTTCTTCAGTTAGCTGATTTGTTTTGGATACTGCATGATGTGTTACATAATATGACGGCTTTTTGTGGACCCGAACCATTGTGTTTATATATCAGTAATACACATTAATATGGTAAATATTTACCATTTGTAACTGTAGTGGTGCGGTAACAAAATTCATAAAATTCTTACAAATGCTCGCCTCATCATCAAACATGTTTAATAAATGGAATAAATGAGGAAAACATCATTTTTGGCATGTTTCAGTCACATACTAAAGGAAGTATCCAAACTCGAAAATTCAGAGTTACATGTGTATATCTTAATTTTGTATCTTTGAGCAGAAACAATGATGCAGCTAGATGTGTCCTTTTTTTAGTTACACATTTCAGTTTAATACAGCAGTAAAAATAACCATTTATAGGATTGGATTATTGGATTTTGTTCATCATGATGTATGTCATACAGGAAGTGAGCTGATAGCAAGTCTTTATTTGGTAAGAAAAACGGTTTTATTGAGTCAGTTTAAGAATGGTTATCAGCATGTCTAATGGTACCCATCTTTATACCCTTGGTGGACAGGTAAGCTACAAATGGTCTCACATAATTATATGCATCTGTACACTTTGCTGAAATCTTATTGGATACAGCTACAAATTGTTTTATTCAATCCACACTTTTGTAGCATCCTTTCAAAAGTCGACCATTTATTACTGTTTTATTGGTTGGGTTTTCATGTTTTAAAGGGAGACAACTTGCAGAATGCAGTATATGTCACTAGAATAGTTAATTGATACACCATGGAATAGAGATGGTACAAAACTGAAAATTTTACGTGTGAAGATGAGTCATCCATGGATTCCCAACACACAAGTTAGATCTGGACTTAGAAATACATTTGATTGGTCAATATCATGTTAGATTAATAATCTAAGCCAATCAGATAACAGGATTGTAGACTAAAGTTTCAGTCCAGTACAGAATTGTTGGTTAAATCCAGAACAGGCTCATAAATATGACCAAACTTTGTCATATGGAATTTGGAATACACAAGCAAAGAACAACCTAGGTTTTATTGTTTTGCTGATTTGTAAGTAAATAAATTTGCCATCATAGGGGAAAAAAAATTGTTCTTAATATTTCAGTAATAAACATGTTTATCAGATTTAACCAAATCAACTCACATGGAACATTTTAAATATTTTTCAGATTTGTGAAATTAGTAAGGTCTAAAACTCCAAAAGTAACTTTGTATACCCAGAGGGCAAAGTGTATGTTGATGGAGAATGGTCCAGATGCAGACTTTGAAGCTGTCTTTTATGATGGTATGTTGGTACATTTAGCAGTCCACTTATATGCATGTATTTTACACATATAATTTTGTATTAATGTATATTTTAACACAAGCAGCTTTTTTGACTCGTTTGTATCCATATATATATATATATATATATATATCAGAAATTTCATATTTTTCACTCATTTATACTGTATATAACGATATACATGTATATATTTGCAAAATTTGAATTTTCTTTACAAGATATTTGTACATTGATATAGTTTTTGCTTAATTTTAATGTACATAACATACATCACCACATTTTTCTTGCATTTACTGGTATCATTTAAACTTTTCTTAAATGCAAAACAATATATGCAGGTATCATATATACTTATTTTTAAGTTGAGTCAAACTGCAAACAACAAAAGAACTTGATCTGCCATAACACATTGCACCTGCAGATCTCAGGGTCTATGTTTGTTCTACTGATTACTCCAAACAAACTACACAGACACAGGTCTTCTGGCACATAATGTGACAGCAAATCTGGGTCTGTGCAGTTTGCACTTGGACTTGACTTATAAGTGAATATATACAGTAGTCATTGTGCATTTGTTAACATGTAAGCAATGATCAGGACTTGAGTTCTAATAGACCTTGCACTTTTTTTATCTTTCTGAAATTAGCATTGACTTAATTTCTCAATGATCCTAACAAAACTTGTAGAATTGGCTTTGTCTTTATTAAGTTTGGAATTTACTGAAAAGATAGAAAGAAAGGATGAAAAAAAACAAGAAAGCTGTGCATCTCAAAACACTTTATGGTAAATGGAAATCTACAGTCATGGTGGGCATACTGATACAAATGTGATTCTTTTTTCACTTTGTCGTGTATAAATGCCATTGCCATGTATAATGCCTTTTGTTTGAAACAAGTACTACTTATCTGATGTTTGATAGATTTGAAAACTAATGATCTTAAAACAAATAAATTAAAAACAATTAGTACTGAGAAAAAATTAAATTGAGACATTGCTTGAAAAAGAGCCACTTTTGCTGCCTTGCAAATTGAATGCTTGGAAAGGTCAGTAAAAAAAATTGTTACAGACCTTCACTGACCTTCATGCAGGTATCCTTTTTTGCCATTACTCAGATTTTCCAAATATAGCAACCAGGATTCGAAATAGGAGAAATATTCTAACTCAAGAATGTTTGCTTACAGGATTGGTGCGGAATTTCATATTTAGGTATCGACATTGGAACATAAATACTGGTATAATACATGATTTTCTTTTCTCAATGGTGTCTTAAAAGCAATCCGAACTCTATTTGTTGCTTTCAAAGGCAAATCTACAGAAAGTGGAAATGGGGAGGAAGATGATTCATTAGATAAAATTAGCTGGAGTAAGTAGATACATTCACCATGCTTATATTAGCAGTTGCCCATGTGTGTTGTGAATTGCATACTCAGTCTCTCATACCATTCCTGATGACCACTGTCTTATCACTTTCTATTAATACCTCAGCACAGTTTCGATTAAAAACATTGTGTGTACAGCAAAGTAAGATTGAGGCTGGGATTGTACATGTGATTGACATTTCTATAAAATTCATTTTGTCAGTCTATCATGGATTTCTCTCTCCTACCTGTCACTTGATATAACTTTTTCAGTAAATGTGCTGGGAAAATGTTTAAAGTACATATAGATTCTGGGGTGAGACTGGGTCATTATGATTTTCTGTGATTTAATAAACATGGCTTCAAAATTATGTCATGTTTTGATTGCTCATGACTCTTTTTCGGTTGTAATTTATGATGCAATGTGGGTACATCTCGGGATAAATACATATGATGCAGAAAAATTGGGTTACTGTGACATACTTTTCAGTTTTTATGTTAAAAGTACAAAACAATACAGACCTTTGTTTCATAAGTTGGTAAGATAACTGTTATTCATGAGTACATTATTCTCAGAAAATTTTCTTTTGTTTAACATTAAAGCAAGATTGGTGTCTTATTACATTACTGGTATGGAATAGATAAATTGTCACCATTGTAATTTAAACGTTTTTTTAATTTTAGAATGCACACAGTGGTCAATAGGAATGCTTCTGCACCACCTTGGTTGTGGCTTAACTTCTGCAAATTTTTTTTATTTTTTTTCTCCCTTAAAATGCTGTAATAACCCTTTGCATGGAATGGTCATTGTGAAATGTGGTATGAAAAAGATATGTATCGGGAACCAACTTTTAATGGTTGTGACCCCACACTTAGTTTGGATGCTTGTTCTTGTTTTTAGCATCTGCCTTTATTGTCACACTCATGTTGGCTGAAAATGAGACGTAGCTATCATTTACCATATATGTTCACATTTTTGTTGAACTGTAAGCAACATTTAACTTGATCTGCCAGTTCATAATGCACAGGCCTATTAGGTTCTATTTTTATTTTATGATTACTCCTAACAAACTTTATTAAACCAGATCTGCCAGTGCATTATGCAAGGCAAATCTTCATGCGTATAGTTTGCAATTGGTCTCATGAGCATGCTTAACCGTTCCAGTGGCCTAGTGGTTAGAGCATCCATCGCAGAAGCGGGAGGTCGTGGGTTAGATCCCCGGCCGAGTCATACCAGCGACTTACAAAAATGGTACTAACAGCTGCCTCGCTTGGCGCTCAGCATTAAGAGGTTAGTGTTAGGACTGGTCGGCCTGGTGTCAGGATAATGTGACTGGGTGGGACATCATGCTACATGTTTGATGATGCCCCAGTGCTAGACATCACTATAAATTGCCTCAGTGCAGACATCGTAGCGATACGACTGAAATTTTTTTAAAGCTATGTTAAAAATCCACTCTCACTCACTCTCACAAGCATGTTTATGCAGTACCAAAACTATTCATCATGGAGCTGCAGTTCCGAAACTCAGGCTGTGACCCAGATCAGGGTAGTGGGGTTGTCCTGAGCAGAGTCATTTAGGGTCATTAGAAAAATAAATTTGTGTTTTTTTTTTAATTCTTAAAATTGCCTGAGAGTTGCTGAAAAGTGCCAGAGACTTGTGAAGACCAGTTGTTAGTCGATAAAAGATTGCAGCCACGCACAAAAAAGAACTGGGGACCACTGTCTTATGGTCCTAAAATTTTAGATACTTGATCATGAACATAAGTTGATGATCTTCAGGCAATTATATCATTAGCCAAATCTTTTTATGATAGACATATTTGTATTCATTTAAACATGATCTGATTAGATTTTACACATTTTTTAATACCTTTTTTCTTACATAACCTTGTTCACACAGTTAACCCCAAACTGTGAGAGACATAAAATAAATTTGGTTTGCATGTTTGTATGCTTATGTTGATGACCTGATTAGATTTTCAAGCCTGTATGTATGTCCAAATATCCATGGTTTGCATTTGAGGTAAGGAAGAAACCTATCTATTTAATAGGCCCTGATTACTTTGGTTGAGAGAAGAAAGATTCAAGTTCCTCATCATCTACAGTTAGTAAACTTTCTGCATGGCTTGCACTTGTAAAGAAAAACCCTGTTGGTTTCAGGCCAATACAGCTCCAAGGTCAAGATCATTTTGACAGAAATGAAACAAGATGGTGGTTTCTGCACAATAACGCATTCTCCATTATATTTGTGGATGGTTTATACTTAGGATACGTTAGAACCCTATCGAGTTCAGGTTTGAAAGGTCAAACGTCATGTTTGCTATGACAGAAGGTTTCGTAGTCGTTTCCAACAGTAACATTAGCTGTACATGACATACCAGAATGAAACCTACTTGATGGCTTACTTGTGGCAAGGAAAAAGCTGATCTATTTTGAGGTAAAATGGTCAGAGGTCAGTGTCGCTGACTGAAAGAAGAAAAATGGTCTGTGCACAGTAATATTAGCTGTACATCATAGAACTGGATGAGATATTGTGGATGGCTTATGTATAGGCAAGAAGCTTTTGATTTTGGGGTCAAAAGGTTAATGATCAAAATTACTGAATGAGAGTAGAAAAATGAGTTTACACAGTAACTTAAGTTTTCCACCATATACAGTTGCCAGCCTTTGCAGATGGTTAGCAGTTGAGATAAGGAAGAGCCTAAACATTTTGGACTCCAGAGGTCAAGGTCACTCACCATAAGAAGAAAAATGGTTCTTGCATAGCAACATCAGTTCTACATTACAGACTGAACAAAACTTTATAGATGGCTTACACTTAGCCCAAGGAAGAAACTTGCTTATAATGAGGTCAGTAGTCAAGGTCACTGACTGAAATAATAAAATTCTGCTCACAAATTTCAGTTATCTTAAATAGAGGGTTAATAAACATGAGACATAACTCTTGTTTCAAATGTTTTGAACTTCTGGTTTTTATTTTTTTGGAGACTTTGAAAGTTTTAGAAATGCCTGCATTTTTTATATATAAACAAATCTGGTTTTTTGTCAGCAGCATACCTTTCAGTGCTATTAATATGTGAGACACATATGTAACATGAAGTGTTCTGTGGAACCCTTGCTCTGGAATACAGGTTTGGGTGTGCATACACTATTCACCCAAGTCATTGCTTAATGACACACACACACACACACACATTTTGCTAAATTTATGCATAGATTTACTAATGATGAATTTGTCTGATAAAAGGTACACCCACCCGCTTTTGGAAAAAGTTGCACAATTTAGTTAAGAGAATAAATGTAGTATGGCTTTCCTGATGAACAGGTATGGGTATAGTCTATTTTTTTTTAATTTACTTACAGACTGTACTTTACATGTGTTTTTCTTTATAGCTGATAATTTTATATTTATTATTTAGTAAATAGCATCCATCCGCTCTTCAGTCCGCTAACTTTTGCCTGTTGCTCAAACATTTCTAATGGTTTCTCATGAGAGAGTTTAACAAAACACTTCAAGATTGAAGTCATTTTTGAGGAGAATGTAAAATTTGTGACTTGTATCTTTGTCCAGAGGATGATCTTTAAACCATTTAAATATTGTAAATAAATTCGAACAAATTATACTTTATATCTGGACGGCGTGTCACATAATTTAGCCATGCCACCATGCCTCATTGTAAAGGTTACAGCAGGTGAAAAGTAATTGACTTGTATCCTTGTATGGTGAAGAATTTTGATCCGCTGAAGATACTTTGTTAACACTTTTGCCGATTGCTTATCATGTATAGACAGTATAACACATCACTGCCAAGCCAACAGCCTGAGGGTGAAGTTCACATCAATTGAAATGTAACTTGTATCCATGTCTGGGGTTTGATATTGTAATAAAACTTGAACTTGTTGTATAATAACTAGAACTGTGTTTCATGACATAGCCACATCCCCTTTCCCAACGTTAAAGTCATGCTTAGGGAAATTTAAACAGTGACCAATGTCCATGTATGTGTGTATAACTTGAAGCTGATGAAGATGTGTTGATGAAGCTTTAACCTTTTATATATCTTGATTTAATATGGTCATGCTGTATTCAATCATAACTCTTGTATCAAGGTAAGCCTCACAACAGTGGATAATAAAAGTCATGTAAAGCTGAAACAAATAGAAATTCAGTATTTAAGTATTGGCTTGTATACCTAAACTCAGATCAGATTCAGCACTCAGCTGTGTTTGACCACTTCTTTCTGTCAGTAACAAAAAGGGTAAACCATAAGTAACACCCACTCCATTAAAATGACTAATTTACTACCGTATAAACTTGCATATAAGCTTGTTCGCTTTGAAACTGATCCCCCCCCCTCCATTGGATAGGTAAAAACATTAAAAAGTGCATGACCCATGCATAACCTTACCCACAAGTTCCAGACAACATCAAAAGATTCATGTGGTAAGTTTTAAATGCATTTATTTAGTCAAACTTAATTAGCAAAGATTATGTGTATACTTCTTTTGTGGTTGGTATTTGTCTATGTAAGAAATTGTTATAATGTAATATAATTTGTGTGAAAAGTCAATAAATTTATTTAATTTACTGTTTTTTTGTTTCTGCATAAATCAGATTTGTGTATAATATTATCTGAAGATGAAAAGAATTGAGCTTTCGCTGGTTGCTGTAAACGGTACCTCTCTCTAATGGCACCAATTTATTATTGTTTGTTTATGCATTATTGCATTACAATTTTGTTTCAGTACACTTGCAATTATGTTTTTATTTTGCTTGAAATTGTAAATATATAACTTATTAAAATGTGATCCCAGTATGACAACAATGAACAACAATTAGGTTTAGTTCAATTTTCACAATTAGGCTAGTAAGCATATTTACATAATGGTGCCATCGCATGTACAATTAAAGGTTGGAACTGAAATAATGTAAAAACTGAGTTTTAATGGGGGTTTTGTTAGCGATCTTACACATGGTTTTACACAGCTATGGTAATTGTGCTAATATTATGGAGTAAAAGGTAATTACACATCAAAGTACTAGTTTAGCCGCCTGACAAAATTCCATCTTAAGGTTTTATAATTTAACTGGCCTGGATTGTTGTCAGAAAACAACAAATCCGCCAATTATAAACAAAGGAGACATCGAAACAAGCAGCTTTTCATTGTGTGGAAAATTCTGATTTTGTTTGACCAAAACATAAAACTAAAATTGATTATGATCTTAATTGAGCTATACTCAGAATTGTATCCTTTATTATTATTATTGTTCTTTCATGACCATATAACAGTTATGTGAATATATGCTGCTTATCTGCCTTGCACAATTAAACAAGAGTACCTTTTTATAAGATTACCTTAATTTGTAGGATTGCTTATATCATTGAAAAATAGTAACATGTGAGCACATGGATTAATTTAAATGAAACAGCTTTATATATCTAGTTGAAATATGATCTTGAAGAATTTAATTTGGTAAAAACAATGAATAAAGCAAAATATTCATTTAATATTTTTGGGAATAAACAAGGAGTGAAGTAATACTTATGGCATTTAGCACTTTCTCAGTACTGTACATTATTATACATCCTGGTCTTCTAGGTAAATTCAAACACTGGCCCATGAATTACGAAGTCTTAATTTCATGTTGTAGAAATCACAAAATGTGCACAAGCGAATAAATAACAAAAACAATCATAGTAGTTTATAACAGTTTAGTAAGTGTTGGGACACCAATAGTGTTATTTTTTGTACATGCATATAAGTCTTTGGACATGGAAGAAAATCTTTATTTTCATGTTGCAAGATTTACAACCATTATTGTAGTAAACAAAAATAAAAGAACTTTACAATTTTCAAATGTAGACCTTGACCTGTGGATAAGCCCCCCCCCCCCCTTTTACTTATTTTTTCCAAAATCTTTTGGCTTAATATGTGAGTATATACAATAAATTGTGCACTTCTAAATCTGTCATCTTCAATTCAATGCTAATTTTCCTATACCATTTTTGTGTTCATCAACTCATAACTTCTATTAACACAAAGGTGACATAGATAACTTTTTTTGCCCATGGATGATTGATGTACTTTATTGATCACCAACTGACCACTTTGCAAAGTTTCTCCACTGCTTTATTTCTTGTTCTTGTCTATGTGGATCCAGCAAGTCATGTAATGGATAGACTACTTCTGTTCCTGATTGGAGGTTATTGTTTATCCAGGACTGGAATAGCTGAGCATCAAGCCTTGTACCCAGTCAGAATTGAAATTGTCCTATTTTCACTGTTAGAGTCATACATGGAATAAACAGGGGTCATATCAAAATCAGTGAAGTCTTTCAGCAAAGAAACTTTATCTGGAATTTGAGTGCTGTTAGATTAGGTACATACAGTCCTTTAATTCACTATAAACTGGATCTTTTAGGCATTACAATTAAAAATGAGTCATGGACTGTACATGAATTGTTTTCATTATTTCACACACTAGACAAATTACATTAAAAGTCAATTTGTACGATTTATATTGTGAAAAGTTACTAAAGAATATATTTTTAGATGGTCATCACATTTACCTGAACACTTAATTGAGAGTTACTGCCCTTGTCACTCTTCAGAAATAATGGAACATTTATGCTTAGCAGTATTTAGATTTATACGAGAAAATGTTTAATTCTTGCATTGTAAGAAATTAAATGTTACATGAGTATACTGCATTCTCGATCTCAATTCAGCAAGTTTCGGTTCATTATTACCGATATTCAACACAAGGCAAAATATATGAATACAATAATATTGATACTTGATTATGTTATTTGGCTGTCTCTGTTGGGGCTTCTCAAGGGCTAGAATCTTAATGGACATTACAAGACTATGATGATTCCCAGTCTGTGTTAGGCTCTAATGAGTTCCATGTTTCATTATACAAGTTGTTACTTTTTAGAGGTTACATATATTTTGATGAAACAGTACCCAGATACACACATTGTCATACAATAGTTACGTCTCTTCATCTGAGGTCAAAGTCGTCACTAAGGAAAGGTCCTGAGTCAGGTATGTCATGTGTCATTTGAAGCACACTTGTTACAAGGTCATTTGCGGGAAAATGATCATGAGACAGGCATGTGTTAGTTGTAATACACCAGTTACAAGGTCATTTGCAGGGAAATGGTCTTTAGACATGCATGTGTTAGTTGTAATACACTAATAACAAGGTCATTAGCAGGGAATGGTCTTGAGACATGCATATCATGTGTCATATGCAGTACACTTGTTACAAATTCATTGTTAGGGAAATGATCTATTGGTTATGGGACAGGCATATCATGTGTCATTTGCAATACACTAGTTACAAGGTCATTAGCAGGGAAATTGTCTTGATTTACAAAAATGATTTAATTTGGTAAAAACTAATTTTGCTGGCTACCCAGTACACAATATTACATTAGTAAACCAGTACAACACATGCCATTCAGTACCCAGTACAACACATGCCATTCAGTACCCAGTACAACACATGCCATTTAGATCCAAGTACAACACATGCCATTCAGTACCCAGTACAACACATGCCATTCAGTACCCAGTACAACACATGCCATTTAGTACCCAGTACAACACATGCCATACCCAGTACAACACATGCCATTCAGTACCCAGTACAACACATGCCATTTAATTCCAAGTACAACACATTAAATTTTGTACCCAGCAGATTATGTGACATTTAGTGGCCAGTAGAACCTGTCGTTTACTATCCCAGTACAACATGTGACATTAAGTATCCAGTATAATACATTTTGTATCCATATACATGATATTTAGTATCCAATAGACCACATGACATTTAGTATCCAATAGGCCACATGACATTTAGTATCCAATAGACCACATACCATTTAGTATCCAATAGACCACATACCATTTAGTATCCAGTACAACAAACAACATTATAGCACCCTTTAGAACACATACCATTGGAATTTAGTACCCAGTACAAAATACAACATCTAATACCCAGTAGAATACATACCTTATAGTACCCAGTACGACATACAGCACTTTGTACCCAATACAACAATTGACATTTAGTATATAAATGGAAATATACAGCAAAATATTGAATTACCTATACTTGAAGATGAAAATGAAATAGTTTACAAAAATATGTATTTAACACTTATCATTATCCTCTAAAAAGTACATTTTAACATTTTTTTTTTGTTACAGGTGCCAAATTTACATCTAGTTCCCGAGGAATGAGAATCATTGAGAAAACTGGGACATCCCTTGTTCTTGAGTCAGCTGACATGGAACAACACCTAACGCAGGAGACACAGAAACTGTTGGAGTATGTCAAACAGGTCAGTTACTGAACACAAAAGATACAAGTTATAGCTTAGTTTCCATAACTGCATGTATTTTATTGGTTAGGTTGAATCAAGGGTGTCAGACTATTTTGGATGGTGTCATCTGTTGTGTCTATATACCAATATCAGAATTGGGTTGGATGGTGGCTTCTGTAGTGTATACAAACCCATATCAGAATTGGGTTCAATGGTGACTTCGGTAGTGTATACAAATCCGTGTCAGAATTGGGTTGGATGTCTTCTTCACTGTATAAAAACCCATATCAGAATTGGGTTGGATGGGGTCTTTTTTAGTGTATACAAACACATATCATAATTGGGTTGAATGGTGTTTTCTGTAGTGTATACAAGCCCATATCAGATTTGGGTTGGATTGTGTCTTCTTTAGTGTATACTAACCCATATCAGAATTGGACTGGATGGGGTCTTCTCTAGTGTATACAAACCCATATTAGAATTGGGCTGGATTGTATCTTCTGTAGTGTATACAAACCCATATTAGAATTGGGCTGGATTGTATCTTCTGTAGTGTATACAAACCCATATTAGAATTGGGCTGGATTGTGTCTTCTGTAGTGTATACAAACCCATATTAGAATTGGGCTGGATTGTGTCTTCTGTAGTGTATACAAACCCATATTAGAATCGGGCTGGATGGGGTCTTCTTTAGTGTATATTAACCCATATTAGAATTGGGCTGGATTGTGTCTTCTTTAGTGTATACTAACCCATATCAGAATTGGATTGGATGGGGTCTTCTCTAGTGTATACAAACCCATATTAGAATTGGGCTGGATTGTGTCTTCTTTAGTGTGTTCTAACCCATATTAGAATTGGGCTTGTTGATATCTTGGTGCTTTTGAATCAGATTTCATTGATACTTTTCATTGAACAGTATTCAATTTGAACTGACATAAAGGATGTGCTTGAATGAGTTGTTGAATCCATAAGTATGTTTTTACAGTTTTATATTAACCATAGAACAAATTCTGCTAATATAACATAAAACAAAAGAAATAAATGATCATTTCCATCAAACAGTTGATTAGCTTTAAATCATTTGCAAGGATAAAACGTTTGATGACAGGTTGTATTAAAAAACACAAACTCCAATTAATGGTCCATCTATGCATGTGCACATTTTCTTGCAATATCGATGAAAACAATCCAGATTTTTTCTTCTTCACAGTGTCGACAACAGTGTTTGGAGATAGAGAGTGTGGTCACTGCTGTCCAGCAAAGATGCTCCCTTAAGGAAGAGTTTTTCCCAATAATTATTGGAAGGTATGATTTTTGTATCAGCTGCATAATAATGGCAGGATACTGGTATAATGTTTCCAGCAATGATGACCATTGATTTTGTCAATGTTAAAATTTTATGTTAAAGTTTTTACAAGTCAGATGGGATGGATGTATTAATATGATCATACATCAGAAAGTGTTTTTATATATTTTATATATATATATATATATATATATATATATATATATATATATATATATATATATATATATATATATATATATATATATATATATATATATACATACATACATACATACACACGCACACACACAAATTACAGAGCTAAACTTTTAGATATGATTTGAATGACCTGTTGTGTGTACTTCATGGTTCCCATGCTTTTCTAAATATAAATTTCCAGGTTTTTTCCAGGATGAAATCAATTTTTTCAAGGTTAACATATAACCATTAGTGATCAGAATTAATGAACATTTTGGATTGTGAAACATGCATTTTATGTGCATGTTATACAAAGTAAACATTTCTTATCACAGTATGAAAAAAAACCATTAATGCAAAGTATAAGAATATTATTTTGTAATGAAAAAAGTTTAATTCTGAATTAATGTCTGCCAATAAAATCTCAAACAAGATTTTTAACCAATCTAAACTCCTTAAGATAATTCAATCATTTAAAGACATTTACAAAAGGGTTGATTTTCATTTTGACAAAAGACCTTCAAAATTTATATTGTTGTATGAACAAGGACTAAATTTTCTGTAAAACGAATTTGACGAACGAAAGGGACAATAATTCCCGTTTCCACTGCATTCTATTTAAGATCTGAAACCAATGCTTCAAGCTACACATCACTGTGTAATTGTTTCACCAAAGTTCAGCTTAGAGATTCAAAATTTTTCAAATCTGGGTTTCCTCAGAATATTTCAATTCAATTTTTTCACATTTGGAAATTCAGGATGGAGTGTGGGTTTAGAACAATTACATATAACCTGCCACCACCATACCAGTGGGCCTAGCAAACTTAAACCATGTTATATTGACATATACCTGCATGAAATCGTTAGGAAAATTATTTATTTTCACAAACATGGCAAGTATTATAATCAGTATGTCTTTAATCTGCTGACAGACTAGTTGAAACTCTGCATAGATGAAACCAGACATGGTACTCGCCATTTGTGTTAATAGTCACATGACTTCACAAATTTCAGACAATAGTAGAAGTCCAATAGTCATGTGATATCAACGACAAACTCCTTTTTATGGTTTGGAACAAAATTTTAATTATAATAAATGAAAGTCTGATACCTTTTGTAAAACTAAAAAGAACATAATTCTCAAAATATTTATTTTGAGAACAACCACAAGAAACATGGACAGTCTGATGCATCAAGCAGAGTAGTCTGGTTCCCTGCAACGTATATGCTTCCTGTGTGAGAGAGCACATGTCAAGATGGTAGTCACATAATACAACAAAACTCTGGAAGTTGGACTCTTTTGTTTTTGCATTTTTTATTAGAACCAGTCTATGACTTTCATTTAATATTTTTTTACATTTGAAAATGACGGTTGTGAGATTCTGTTTGCACATGCGACTAGCAATCAAAATCGCAAGTACCAGATCAAATTTCATCAATGCATTAGTTTTATTGTCTTTCAGCAGATATAACGGTTTTAATACTCACAATTTCTGAGGAAAAAAACACCCTTTCATGCTTGTATAACTTGATTTAATAACGTTTATGTTTGCTAGCCCAGCTGCTAAGTGGCTTTGCTTTAACACTACCATATTGGCCTATTGTGATGCTAGACTGGTTTTTATACCTTCCATATATTAAAAGATATGGATATCGAGCTGTCTGTGAAACAAAAGGTCTACTTCACAAACATAATCCAACGAGCATTTGGCTTGCCTCTAAATTTATGGCATATACCCAAATGATACAAACTGCAACATCCTAATACTCTGATTAGAACTCGATAAATTTATTTCCCGATCAGTTCAGTTATGACTCAATTACGTAATTGTTTTGGGCGTCAAGTTGTGGAGGAACATTCCTTGGGTTTTCCTGACTTTAGTCAATATTTGCAAAATTCAAGGTCTATCATGGCTGGGAAAAAGGTATAATTTCTCCCAACTCCCCCCCCCCCCCCCTCCATTTCCAGGTAATAACATGGAAACCCTGGTACTAAAGTTTTAGATATTTGACCCCATCTTAGGTGGTGAAATTTGGAAGAAGTGCATATGTGAGTGGGTGTATACTTGTGAATATATGTATTGGGTTGTGAAAGTATTGGGATTTTATGCTGCTTTGTTGCAGGTGTATTTCATAAAATAAAACTTTACTTCAGATTTAATAATAGTAAAAAATGCCACATAATCAAGATTTTCCAAATAAATAAACTTTGGTGGAATTAACACCCTTTAAATAAAAGAGATGGTTTTATTTTTATTTTACAAAGTTATAATAAAATTATTGAAATTATAATGTTACTATTTAATATAAACTACATGATTTTGTGCATTTCAGAAGGCCAAACTCCAACCTTAATGACTCTGGCAAGTTTAGTTCAGCAAGTGATGGAACAGGCAGTGAACATAATAGTAGTAACCCCTCTTCTAATGGAAACCCACCTCCCACTGTAAGTGAAACTTTCTGTCTGTCAATTATCCTCAGTCTGATTGCCCAATGAAAATAGTCTAAAAGATTTAGTAAATGCCATTTTCGTTCATTTCATAAGCTGCTATGAAAATCTTAAGATGCAAATAACAATGATTTGTCCATGGAGGAATAAGACCTTCCCTTCCTAAATCCACAAATTTAAATACCAATTGAAATATGTTTATCTACAAAAGTCAATAAATTATCAGTCATGAAAAATCAAATACAGAGATATTTAAAGCTGACTGCTCGATTCCTATCAGTTTTCTATCATGACTTTTCAAGTCATATGATTGTATTTATTGTATGTCTTATTCTGAAACTATACATAGAAAAAAACAATTTGTTTACCAGTATCTTATATTTTGAAGTAGATTATGAATCCTTTTTAATTGTGAAAATTATACACCATTAGTGACATATCTTTTGTTTCAGTAAAGTAAAGTCTTGATCATTGGGCATCTTAAATTTCCATTTAATTTATTTAGCAAGTAAAATTAAATTATTGGTTCTCTAAAAAATAACAATTGATTTCTCTCTCAGATGACCTCTTTTGATGGGACAGTGGTCAGCAATGTTACAGATTATGTGGATAAATCTGGATCTAGAAGGACAGAGGGGAATGATTCTCATGACATCACACTTCGGGCCCATTCCACAGTAACAGAGAGTGCTATCATGACAGCAATGGGGACAAACCCATCTCCCACTAATAGTCAAGTTCAAAAACTTACCACAAAGGATGTTGTTCGACAGGTGCTAATTAAAGATGTCGGACAGGCATCACAGGTATGTTTTATACCCTTCTGTAAACAAAATGGGGCCTAATAGTTTCTAATGGATTTTAACACTCCCAGAAATTCCTGTGAAACACTTGTGACTTTTGTAGGCTAATGCAGTTTTAAAACTTTTGAAGTCATTGATGCCCTAAAAATGAATGGAACTTTATGCAAATGGCATGGCTGTGGTGATTTTCAAAATTTCTGCAAAATTAATGAATAATGAAGAAGGTTTTGATTGTATGTTCATTTGTGTTTATTTGTTCCTTGTTGAAGCCACAATTTAATGTCCAGGAAAGGTTCTGAATGTGGAATGCTGCATAATTGTAACCTTGGAGAAATATTTATAGTTTTGATTGGATCAAGCTAGAAATTCTGTTGAATTTTATCATAACCAGATACTGATAGCCAAGAAATATTAATTAAAAAAAATACATTATTTTACATATAAATCAACACAAATATTGAAAAAATAGCTTATGCTTAAATCATTCTTTGATAAATTTTTATTGACATGGAAAGACACTAGAAAAGTAATCCAGAATAAGAGGAAACTACCCTTTTGATCTCCTAAAGAATTGCTACTGGTCAAAATGCAAAGTGAATAGCTTTCTTTTTTCACCTTAGGCTTAGCCTTTTTTAATTTGGATAGATTTATTTTAGTGCCCCCCCCCCCCTTTCTTGCTTACTGTGGTGGCATCATGGCTCGGCCATATCCATGCATCTGTCTGTAAGACAGAACTTGTTAGCAAGATTGCACAAAGGCCACTCAGCATAGAAAAATATAATTTTGCTTACATGTATCATGATATAGATGGCCATATTAGATTTTCAGGCCAAAAATAAGACAATTATTCAAAGTTTATATACAGTTGTGAAGTTTGATTATATTTTTTATTTTATATAATATGATTAAGCAAAAGCCGTACGAGGTAGATCATTGAAATTTGAAAGGTATCTTTGTAGTTACATGTAGATGAGCTTTGATTAGATTTTCCAGCAACAACAGTGAATTTTCTAGACATTTAACTTTTGAAAATTTTGGACAAAAAAATATGTCTACTACAAGCCTGGTTTATATTGTATAGGCTTTACTTTCTGAGTGAAAAGCTATGCTTTTAATATATAAAGACCAAGAAGATTTACTATAGCCAGGTACACAAGTTGGTCGTAGACTACGTTTTTTATGGTTTCATTTTATTTCCAGCATTTAAATGGTGAAATCTGGGTGAAGTTTTTTGATGGCAACCAAATAGGTGTCAAATCTACTACCACAACTGTCAAGTACATAGATCCAACAGGAAAATTGTCCAGGTATGACAGATACAAGTAGTATTGGTGACTGTGTTGTGAAACAAAGTTATAGTTCAAGTTAAAATGCTAGATCTTCTAGTTATTCCTTTTTTTTCTCCTTTGTTCTATTATAGTTATGGCTTATTCAGAAGTTATTCATTGCACCCAGGTAGGGACAAGAATCAGGTAGTCAGATGCATATCTATGTATGTTTATTCATTTCACTCAGGTAGGGACAAGAATCAGGTAGAAGCATATCTATGTATGGTTTATTCATTATTTGATTCATCAGTTGGGCCAGAAAGAAAAAACCCTATAAATAATACACTAATTTTCCTGTTGAATAGGAGAGCTGTGGTAGCTTGGCTGGTAGTACATTAGACATCTAATCCACTGGTTGCAGGTTGAAGACCTGCACAGGCTGCCATTATTTTCAATAGCAGTAATACATTTACCTTCAACATTTGCATTGGTTTCCTTTTCTAGGACTCTAGTGCAAGCTAATTATTCTGCCCCCCCCTCCAAAGTAAATCTAAAATGAACATGACGCCATTATGATTCTTTAGTCTCAGATAACATACAGGATATCATCTTTTTCCATACACTACATGTGTTACACAGGTGCTATATTGCTTAGCCAAATTTACCTTTTTGTCTTTTAACATCTAGTTGGCATTTCACCTATCTTTTTATATCAGTTGAGTGTTTCCCCCCCCCCTCCCCTCACTTGCATTAGTTTAGTGTTGTTTTCCTTTTTGTAAATTTTTGTTTTTCAGAGCATCTAATGTCAAAAGCTGTGGGCACCTTGATGGCCCATGAGACACTCACCCGAAATGCTTAGACAATCTAGATCAAGTGTATCCAACCTGACCACCCCATGAGATTTCTTTCTCAAGTTTTTCCAGCAGCTGCAGCTTCATCAGTCTCAGAAGCAGCTGCTGTTCAAAACTCCCATTCGCCCATCACTTACTAGATGAGGTAAAGGAGAAGGAATGTACCATTGGGAGTTGCACCCTTAGCTATGGTGTCTTCCTCTTCCCATGAACTCAACAGGAGCTTGTCTGGCATTTTCTTCAGGGGTTGAATTAGGCATCATAGATAATGTATGGTCCATTCCACCTTAAAGTGCAGCTACTATCTTCTTTAACCAGTCCAAACTGCCTTAATAAAGGGAAGAGGTACACAGCCTTCTGTAGAAGGGTGATATTGATAGGGCAAAAAATTACTTGTTTCAGCTCCTGCTTAAACAAATTTCTTTGTGCAAAAACACTTAAAGAGGGAGACAACTACCTCAGTCAGAAACATATAGCCTGCAGCTGGGCAGCATCCATTGACCTTCAGGATTTTTCATATCCCCATCTTTCCTCCACACAGGAAAGGAAACACCTCTGGTTTTGTCTCAACCAGGAACTTTTAAAGTTTGAGCACTGCCATTAAGCCAGTTTCATGAAGGTAGTTGCAGCCCACTTGAGGACATTATTGATTCCCATTCTCCAGAGTTTCAATGATTGGTTGATGCACACCATTCTGAAAAATTCTCGTTTGAAGGAACTGTACCACTTTTGGTTGATGGTGACCAGACTGGGTTTGTATCCAAATCTATGTTAGTCAAATTGCATCCATTCTCAGGTCTTTGTATTTATTTGGTTGAATTTCCTAGCCAGGCTTGGAAGGATGGTTCATATTCCTTTGGACAAGATTGTCCTCTGACTAAAATCGTGTCCTTCATAACACCTCTTATGGCCAAGGCCTCATTATTAGCTTTCTCTCTCTCTCTCTCTCCCGGATACCCTAACTAGGGCTGCAGACTTGGTTCCCCCAATGGAGACTTTACTTGCACCTATCTTCCTGGGATCTGATTTTCAGCACCATCTGTATTGGTGACTACAAAATATAGATTTGTTTACCGATTAGATTACTCCTCAGACTCCTTTACAAAGACATCAGATTCAGCATGATGTGCTTATCAGAAGCAGGAGGGGATAGTTCTTCACAAGTTTTGGTTCCAGGAGGAAGCAGTTCTTCATATAAACAACTTGAAAATGCAGGCTGTGTTTCTGCCTAACGGATGTGTCAACCTCGCAAGGTGTTATTTCATTCAGATCACCTCAAACAGCATGTCTTTCTTAAGAACCCTACCCTTATGACTGTTTTACTGCTCTCCTTAGTCTCATTGACAAGTAGAAGCAATCTACATATCATGTCAGTAGACAAGGGTTATTATGATTTGGTTTCTCCTTTTTGCCAGCTTGGTTTTCTGGCTAAGAATCAGCTTCCTTCAGTTGCTCCATATTTTTATCAAAATACCCATATCAGTTCTATCAGTGCTGAGATGATCATGATTTGCTCCTTTGCTAGGGTCTGTTTGACTTCTAAAGGGGGAAGGAAGGGTTTAGAATGCTTCTTTTTACCACTACAGGGCTCCTCTGATATTATGGCAGCCACTGTATCCAAGTGGATTGTCCTCACACTCAAGAGAGCATGTCAGAGTCTTGATGAGAGTGATCTTTCTTTCATGAGAATTAAGTCCCATAACATTATGCTACATTTTATGCCTATTTGAATCACTCATCTTTGGATGATATTATGAGAGTTGCCTTCTGCATTTACCCAAGATCTTTGGCAAATCAAGGTAAAGTCTTGTTTGTTTGTTTTGTTCAGCCCTGGCATGATGGCCCAGCCTTCTACCAGCCTACAGTAAAGAACACTTCTAACAGAAAAATAAATATTTTTTTAATTAAAAAATTGTTGAGGCCATCAGTATTCCCTTTAAACTGGTTAATTTAGCAATGTAACAGGAGCAGGTAATATATTACTTCAATTATAAGGTAATGGATGGGGTAATTTTAATTTTGTATTAGCTCCTGATTCCCTCTTCTCACTTGCTCCAATTTCCTGCACTCTAGGACCAGGTCAAAAGAGAATTGTATTCTATAAGTAGGATTGTATTCTGTAGGTAGGATTGCATTCTGTAGGTAGGATTGCATTCTGTATGTGGGATTGCATTCTGTATCTAGGATTGAATTCTGTAGGTAGGATTGAATTCTGTAGGTAGGATTGAATTTTGTATGTATAATTATATTCTGTATGTAGAGAATGTCACTTGAATGTACTTGTGTCTTTCATATTTTTATATTTTATTTGCTTTTTATTTTCAGGTTTCAAAGGTCTGATATACTGCCTCCAGTTGTTAAGAAATGTTTGGAGAAAGTACCACTTGTTCTGGAACAATTATTGCAAGATTCACAGTCTCAACTTTCGCTGGCTAGGCAGTCTTCACAGTGAACATTTGTTTGTTTGTATGGGAGTGAGAGAGAAATGATACAAGGTGCTACTATCTTAATGTACTATTCTTCAACAAAACAATACTGAAGTGGATGTAATGTCAAGGAAGAAGCATTTAGTGAATATATAGTCAGGGACATGAAGTCTCCCAAAAGTTATCTTGGATACAGTGTAGTAATTCATCAAGACAGTAATTGATTTCTTGTTATTATAAAATTCTGCATTATTATTACAATCTTGAGATATGTTTCATGTGTATACAACAGTTAAAACATTAAAATTCACTTACTGGGGTTGAAAGTGGGAAATAGTTTTAATAAATCAATAATGGTGCTTTACTGTATCACACCCCTGCAGATAACTGGTTTCTTGTTCAGTGAGGTATTGAAATAGATACACAAACAGCCTCTTCTGTACTTTTAAAAAATTTTAAACTTGTATATTTTTCCCCAATAACATTTCCTCTCTACATTTTCAACAATTTAACATTCATTGACCTTCTCATATATCATTCTATATGTATTTTTGTTAGTAATAGACTCGTTCATATAGCTTAATATTTTGTTAGGAAGATTTTTATGAAATAAATCATTTCATTTTTAGCTGTAAAATGTTTGTTGCATACTTTTGTTAGAGCTTTTGTTATGTGCTTTTATTAAAGTATTTACATTTTTAAAATTTTAGTTCTAATTTGAATGCTTTTAAGTATACAACTCCAACGGTTAAATATTTCATGCCTGCATATGTGTTTGAACTTCGAAACTCAGAAGTGAAGACAAATATAGGAGTATTTTTTTAAATTTAAGTTTGTTACTAGTCCTGCCTGTTCATTAAAAACTCCTCAAAGGTAATCAGATTTTGACAGCGATTGAAAATTAAGGATCAGTTAGGGATCAGCAGGTAAGGGCTGTTCCATTTAACTATACATAATTTGCAGGAAAGGCAATTTTCAAAATAAATATGCCAGGTACTCTGGTTACTCGGAGTTCATATGACAATGATGCAAAGGTTTAAATTGTAATGATGAGAGACAACCCCACATTAAAAGAGCCTTTCCTGGGTACCAATTAAATTTTACTCTAACAACCCTAATGCAAAACATTTACATTAAGAAATGAACATTAATCTATTATTTTTTTTTGTCCAAGTTAATACTTTTAGTGCTCTTTCCAAGTCTAAAGACTTTATGCATTTAGAATTGTAAAATTCTTGAGATCTATTCAAATATTTAGACTTTTTTTGTCATTACCTTTTTAACAGAGTGCTTTTTACACATTAAACTATTCTCTGGAAGTACAGAACTTGAGCATGCTATTAGATATTAACCTTTTATTGTGCGTGAATAAAATAATTTACATTTAGGTGTTGTGGATATCAACTGAAAGTTGTGCATCCAACACAGTTTGGTACAAATTACATATGTTTAATGAAAGATTACATCTAATTAATGAAGTTTGTGATAAGTATTTATTGTGCCATGGGCATTAATGCTGCAAATGTCATTTCAGTTGTGTTTAGAAAGTGTATATAAAAAATGTGTATATGTACAGATGTATAAATTCCATATCAATTGTAAAAAAATTATCACCTTACAGGTTACTTGATGTACATGTACATAAGGATATTTAGATAGTACATGCTTGTAAAGAGATAACGCTATTTATTAAGTTTTTATACATCTTTGTCATATCTTTTTTCTTCAGAATTTTAATTCTCAGTTTCTTTTTGTGGCAGCTACACTCAAACAAGTTATACATATTTCTTTTATTGAGAATATATTGAAAAACCTTGTGACCATGTATATTTTTTGAATGGAACATGGGCATGTTGGTGCCATTTCATGTTGAAGTAAAGGGAGAGTAGCACACCAACTTTAAATTTTTCTTTGTGAATTGGTAAAATTATGCAGAACAGATTTAGGAATTATTAAGTTATAAAATGTTCTACAAATTTAGAATGAAATAGATTTAGAACACAATCATTTATTGACAAAAGAAAAACATTTCAACATTAACAAGTTTTCTGTAAAAATGTTCTTGTTGCATCTAATGTCTTATGTGAATAAGGGTTTCTTTTTAAATTGATCACTTAGTAAAGTCAGAGAATATTGTTGAATGCACTCAAATTTTCAAATATTTTGGTTAATTTTTGTACTTTATCGAGTCAAGTATCTGCATGTGTACTTTGGATCACACTTTCTCAAAACATTAGTAAAATATCCAGTCGGTATAACCTTAGAGTTGTTAATGTTTTTGGTCCAGTGGGTAGCCAATAATGTGTTGAAATTGCTGTTATAAACCAACAAACTACTTCATTTACGATTTTAAATTTTGTTGGTTTCTAGACTATTTTTATAATTTTATTATAAATGTTTCTGGGATTACTTTGTATTTCAAAATTTTTACAGGATAAGAGATGTTTTTTATGCTTTAAGTTTAATAAACATCTTTATTGGATATCCCTTGTGTGACCTACTATTCAAATGCATTGTATAGGATTCAGTATATTTCTATATAATATGTTCACAATATCTAACAATACAAACACTATATTCAATAAATATGTGATGCAGTCTTACACCATGAGTAAATCCATGATACATTTTCCCCACTCGAAATTTTCAGTGTCCCCATAACTTTATTGGGTAAAAGATTTACATGAAATATACTATTTACAGTTTAACAAAGGTGTAATATAATACAAAATCATTTGTGACCTTTGGCTTATGAATTTGGAATGAGAAAATCAATGACCATGTTAAAAATAAACAATTTTTGGAGGCACTGTATATCCAGCTTCAGTTTTTCTATAAATCCCCCCCCCCCCATCTAGTTAAATGAAATGGCTGCCCTTGGATGAATCACAAAAAGAAACTGTTGTCAAAGGATAAAAAGAAAAATTGCCATTTCCATTTCATATTTATTCTATCCTGCAGATTGTAATAAATTTACTGACAAATGTCCTCTTTGTATTCACAACTTTTTTTTACATCCTTCTCTTTTATGTTTGAATGTATGTTCTCTGTTTTGGTTCCTGATTATTTAATCTTTTCTTCTGTCTCATTTTTAACATAACCAAATTACTATTTATACTGACCACAAATTGTTGACATCATAGATTTCATTAAATTAGATGAAAAGATTTTTCACAAATATTAAGTTTTATTGTATGTATGACATGCATGTATAAATATCTACTATTTGACTACAGACAATTTGAAGTTCTTTTGTGTGTCTACAGAATGATTATATTTTTTAGTTTCTATTATATAATAATCTACATCAATTAATATATTATTCTGAACTAAATCTAAATAGAAGATCTACTTAACTGAAATAAATAAATAGAAACATTTGCTTTTTGGGTTTCGTTTTCTGTAGCAAACTAGGTAGGTCTTTTTGTTTTAACCCGAGCCTTTGAATGAAAACCTGCAAGAGTATTTTAAACTATCTTATCTTATCTTAAGTGGATTTTTGGTATAAACTCAGAATCAGTAAAGGCAATCATTGTTATCTGTTCCTTTTTCTCCTCAGTCTTTTATCAGTGGAGGTGGCATGTCAAGTAATTTATACAGGAAAACTATTAAGGCAAAGTTCAATTGAAACTTTTATTTCCAAGTATTCAAACACTTAAAAATAAGTACTTCTGTGAAAATGTTTACAATGCTAAATAAGGTCATCATCTGTACATGATATCAAAACTAGTTTTAATGTTAATGTACATTAAGAAACTTACTAAAACTATTACAATTAAATTTTTATGGTTAAGAAATTTTTGTCAACATTTGACAAAACTGCGGCTAGAGATTTATTTCCTCAAAGATATAGCCATTCAAGATTCTAATAACAAAATTATGGACAAAAAAAAAAACACCCAAAAAAATTTGATAGAAAACTGGGTCTGATAACTTGTCGAGATTCAAGGTTATCACAATCTATACCTTGTAAATGTACAAGTTTACATGCTTTATTGAGATTATATTTCTTTCTAAGAATTTCTTGGCTCATTTTTAAGAGATAGCTTGAACCATATTATTATTACATAATTGTTCATTCTATTCAAATATTTTCATTAAACTTTTTCAATAAGTGTCACAGAACATAAGTAACATTTTTGGTCACACACAGCTTCTGCAGGATGCAGTATCTTGCTTGTGAACTGTATTGTGATGATTAACATTTTGTTTAAATAGTTGCAACAAAAAAAAATCAAAGCACATCGGGGTACATATCATAAACATAGCATAACATTACACAAGTCTGTAATTAGCTAAGTACATCTACCATTGTGGAAGATGTACAAATTTCACAAACTTTTATACAGAATTTCAATGCCAATGCTAGAAATGTGATTAACCTGTTTTACTGTACATGGGTAAAACAAAAATATTCAGCTATTAGGTAGCAAGGGTTTCCAAGAACTATTTAGAATCTATCCTTAAGTCTTGGCATCAGTTAAATACAGCACAAGCTGGACAAAAACTAAAGGTACACAGATTGATTCATTAATGCGAATCTGTTGTCCTGCAGACTGATCTGCATCGTCTTTTATTCAGAAACAGTGCAGTTACTTTTCTAGTCATGAATCAGTGGTATACACAACAATGCAAAGCTAAACATATAATTTCAAACCATCTACATATGGCATTTTACTTGCACATGTATTCATAGATATTACTGTAAATACAACAGCCAAGACTTAAACAACCTGTTAAGCTGTTTTACACTGTGATGGATACCAGACAATTTTACTACTAACTTTCGTTATTTGTTCCACCATATATTTTTGATAAAATTGCAACAAAGAATATTTTTAACTGTACAGTCAGCAGTGTAATGATAACATGTGTAATACTTTGCATAGCGTTGTTGAACATAATAGAATACAAAATATCTGTAATACAATACAAGGCAACTAAAACCATTAAGTCCAGATTTTTACTGAATATGCAACATTAAATAAAACCTATGAACAGGAATGATTCTGAAGTAACTAAAACTCTACACAACCCAGAATATATCAAGTCTATAGGCTGTTCAACTTCAACCGCTAGCTCCATCTGTAAAATATAAAAATAAATGAAAAGATAAGATTCTGCATAGACAAACTTTCACACATTTACTGCTTCTCCAATTCCACAACTAACGGTAAATACTGCAAATCATTCTCTGTGATGGCACTCTGAATTAATATCAATTAAACAACTGCCCACTTAACTATATCCTCATCGTTTTGTAATGTCATAATACATCTAAAATTTATCAGACACACTTGACCTCAAAGCTTTATTTTCCATGTGTAAACCGCCAATTCATTTTTTTCCTGAGATTGTTACAATGTTCAAATATCATGACTTTTGAAACCTTCTGAAACAACCATTTTCTGGACTAACTATCTTTACAATTTATAACTATGTAAATGATGACTGCATATAAAAATTTTGTCATATGTAGATGATATATTCTCTATACACTAAAATTATCCTCTGGCCCAGAATTATTGATTTATATACTACTTAATGATAGTACTCCATGGCCTAGTATTGATTTGTATACTACTAAATGCTAGTACTCCATGGCCTAGTATTATTAATTTGTATACTACTTAATCTGTTACCCCAAGGCTCAGTATATATTATTGATTTGTATACTACTTAATGCTAGTACTCCATGGCCTAGTATTATTGATTCGTATGCTACTTAATCTATTACCAAATGGCCCAGCATTAATGCTAGCACCCTATGGTCCAGTATTATTGATTCGTATATTACTTAAAGCTAGTACTCCATGGCCCAGTAGTATTGATTTGTATACTACTTAATGGCCTAGCATTATTGATTTGTATACAACTTAATGCAAGTACTCCATGGCCCAGCATTATTAATTTGTATACTACTTAATCTATTACCAATTGGCCCAGCATTAATGCTAGCACATTATGGTCCAGTATTATTGATTTGTATACTACTTAATGCTAGTACCCCATGGCCTAGTATTACTGATTTGTATATTATATTGTATATTATTGATTTGGCCCAGTATTATTGATTTGTATACTACTTAATGGCCAGGTAATACTGATTTGTATACTACTTTATGCTAGTACCCTAAGGCCCATCAACAAAGTTCTTTATAAGGTAGGGTATGTGAAACCAGTCTTAAAAGATCCCACGTTTCAGGAAAGCTTGTCATTTAAAACCATAATTTTAATGCATAGATCTATTGAGGTACTCTGATAACCTTGAATGAAACTAGTTGTACTGAGAGACTAAATGTTGGCAAAAGGGGTGATCTCATGATGGGTTTACTGTAAAATAAATTGTAAACTAGTTTCATTTCTTCTATTTGGAAATTCTGTCTCATGCAAGATACAAGAAAGCTGTAGCTCTCACCAACCTGGCTCCTTAAGAAACTCTCCATCCCCTGCTAGCTCTGTCTCCCCTTCCATGCTGGCCAGGATCCCTGCCGTTCCTGATGTACTTTCTTGTTCTTCCATTATCCTAGCTTGCAGGTCCTCCTGTTAGTAGTAGAACACATTATCACACATAGCACAAAAGATGTTTACAACATTTTAAACTTGAACTTGCTAAATTGTGAAATTCAAAAATGTCAAATTTTCCCCACAATAAGTAAATATCAGACAAAGATGCTGTGGAGCACAATATCACCTACAGCTTGTGCAATGACGTACCATCTATACTCACATATAAGTCAAGTCAAACTGCAAACAACAAAGATCAAGATATGTCATAGCTTCATGTGTATACAGATCAGGAGTAATGTGATCATGTAAGTATTCTCAGAGAAACATAATTTACTATAGAATTTCCATTCCCCATAAAATCCTTATTTAATCTCATGCCCATGAACATTTGCATATATCTAAATTAAAAGCAAAATGAAAATAGAAAGGGCAGATCTTAATTGTAATTTTACAGATAGTTAAAGAAGCCATGTATTTCAGCTGCAGGCAAAAGAGTAGGCAGTTCCTAAATATTATTAACTGATCCAAATAAAACCAATTTCGCTTTGTGTGATCCTGAACTGAAACTTATACAAGACTAACAGGAAATTAAATTACATTCCATATACAATTTATAAAAATGAGGACTTCAAAGTTTCTCTTTCTTTTATTATTATCTTCATCCATATTCGACTACAGATCAGGATCCTTTCTCCAGTGTCCAACTTGCAATCAAAGGGTTGAAGTTTCAAGTCTGGTCAATCCTATTCAGTGATTTTGGAGTAGCTGTTTAAATTTATTTATACTTTTAGTAACAGTGGCCATACTGGATTGTGGATTTTAATCTTTGTATGAATCTGAAAGGTCTTCATGTCTGGATGCTTGCAATGAAGTTCGGTATATTTCTATTTAATGACTTTGGAAAAGACGACATTTCAAGACATGTTCACTTTTAGTAATGATGGCCATATCTGATGACACATCAACATAATCTGTACAAATATTAAAGTTCTTTATATCAAGATGCTTGCTGTCAAACTAGGAAAAATTCTATTCAGCAGTTTTGAAGAATTATAGATGCTTTTTTGGGTTTAATTCTATAAGCTATAATTGGTGGCCTGTTAAACTGATGGAGGAAAAACCTGTTTTAGAAAAAGTCACTAGAAAGTTTTCTATTATTAGTAGCAGTGGCAGATTGGCATTGTCTACCAGTTTGCCTTTATGCCAGATTAGGTTGAATATGGTCAGGGCTTTACAGAGAAGTTGAAAATAGCAGCTGTTGATGGATTATGGAAAGATTTTTCTCCTTGTGGTAATGGGAATGAATCATATTTTACAGCAGATCAGCATCATTTCTAGAAAACTGAAAGGCCTTTATGCCAGTATGCTCTGTCAAGTTAGGTTGAATCTGGAGTTTGAGAATTGAAAATATCAACTGTTCAACAATGTTGAATGATGCACAGCTGAGGAAGGACCATACCATTAGCTCACTTAGCCCTAAGATCAAGTGATCTAAACAACAACTGAGTATTTCATATATAAAGTATATAGACATACCTTTGTCATAACCTGAAGTGCTGGAGGAAGGTCATCCATTGTAATGACTTCAATATCACCATTTAAAAGCTGAAATCAAAACAAGATATATTCAAACCTAATAGTACACAGATAAAGATTATGGACAGGAATCTGACTAAATATACCTTATATCTTTAACATTAGCCTCCTCTGTGGGAAGAATGTCTGAATTCCCTATAAAAAAGGATAAACCACTATCCTAATACGACCAAAGTACAACCACTTTGCTAACATTTCCTTGACATAATATAGCCAATACTCTGTATAAAGTACCATTAAAACCATAAAAATAAATTCTCCATGTATTTCAAACAAGGTCTGATAGCATGAACTGGGTCTTGCTTAGCTGCCTCTCTGAATATGTTGATAGAGCAGAGAGACTGGGTAACACGCTTCTGATTACCTACAGATGGTAACGGATTCTTAGCAATGAAATTTGCATGTGTCATTAACACCACAGACTCGTCTTATCTGAACTGGAGATAGTTCGGGTCAAGTAAAAGGGCCTGCAACTCACTCACAATGCATGTTGATGTTAATGCTAGTAGAAAGCATGTCTTGTAGGATAGTAGCTTCAAAGAGGCTCTAAATAAGATTCCATTTTGAGAAAAAAATATCCAACATTACTCGACCCACTTTCCAGCACATGTTCTCTCACCTTCATTGAAAGGCCTTTGTTATGGCATTCATTTCCAAGAGGTTTATATCAAGAGCTTTTTCCTGTGGGTTCTTGTTGCCACTTACCATGAAGTGAGGTAAAATGTAAGCCATCCCATCTGGACAAACTGGTATTTGTAAAAATTGTAATGTCTAATTCGTGCTTCTCCAACAAAATTGTTGCTGTGAGCCATTGCTTGTCCTGCCACTGACCCAGGATCTGTTTTACTCTGTTGAGATCGAGATGACCAGAAAAGGGGTGCACAAAGGTGCCTAGGTGAATCCAAACTGCTACTACATTTAGCAAGCCAAGCCTTACTGTTTGAGATTAACCTTTTGATGAGGTCTTGAACAAAGAGATGATGTAGTCAACTATTTTTATAAACACTATGGGCTGAGATCTAGTTTCCAAGGTAAAGCACAAAATTGATAAATTATTCCTCTAAATGAAAACTGAACTATCATAACATTTCCATCTTGAAGTTTGGTGCTAGAATGAATTTTTTTAGCTGAATGAAGTCTATCAATGGCCACTGACTTTTGGTACCAGGAAGACCTTAAATAACTTAAAAAGAGAGTTCAACTCTCTCCACCACCACCAATTTCGAGAGTAAAAACATGATTTTCTCCATCAAGACCTCTTTTATGGGATGTTGGAATGTCCATTATAGAAGTGGAACACATGAGGTGAGGGAGCTGGTTAAATTAAATCTAAATTTCCTCTGCAACTACCTGCATTTCCCAATTGCTGCACGCAAAAAGGTTAATCCAAGTATGACTGAAAAGTAGTCCAGCACCAAATGGGAGACACTCCATAGGCAGTGAGGTTAAAGAGTCATTGGTAATTGTTGGGGGCCTTGGGAAAAGAAAAATGTTGCTTCTTTTATCATCTAACTGAATCGTTTCCCAGGCTCAAATGTCTACTGCCATCTGAAGCTTTTTTCTGATCAAGACTGCTGTTAAAAGGGATACTGTCATCTATCCCTCAACCTCCTAATGTCTCTCTTTTATGGCAGAGGGACAAGCAGGAGGGAGGTAGGTAAGAAGAGTTGGAAGAAGTTACTTCTCGTGTTGCTTGCTTTTTAGGATTCATGAGAGGCTTTGGGAAAGAATGGTTTGTTTTTTCCTCTCTCCTTTACTGAATCTTTTTCTAGGATAAAACATCTGCTGTCATAATTGCCAAAATTGTTGTTGTGAGTGATACAATTATCTATTCCTCTACCTTCCAACATCTCTGCTTTTTTGGTTGAATGAAAAGCAGGAGGAGTAGGTATGGACAGCTCTTGTGCTGTATGTTTCATATATCTTCTATAAAACCCTTAAACAATTTCAGCGAGCTGAAAGGCAATGATCAAAGAAACATATAAAGTTTTATGAAATGTGATTTGCCTAAACCAAAAGGGTATCTGACAGATTTATGTGCTGCCCTATTGATCACATGGCTATGCGGACTGTCAACTCCCATGAATGCTCACTCCCTGCTTTATTGGATAGGCACAATATTGCCAAAGATGCAAAGTCCAGATGGATGAAATCACCACCATATTATACACCAGTTTTGAAATCACCTCAACACACTTTGATGTTGACAATATAAAACAAGGGATTGGACATTTATACTGCTGCCACTGTGTGTGTATGTCCTCATCAGGAAACACTCCCAAAACTCCATACAGCATACCCAGCAGCACAGAAGTTCTCATAGCATTTTCCTTCAAAATATGACAGTAGTTCTCTGCCATTTGAACTGGTAGTAAGGCAACTGATAACGAAGGAGAGACTATATGGAAGGCCTGAAGGATGGCAAGGCTGAAAAGAATGCCTGGCAATCGTCTGAAAGGCCAACGAAAAGGATTGACTGGTTATCCTGTTCCCATAAGGTTCTACACACAATCAAATGGAAAGCCAGTATGTGGCATGTTCCATCAAGAAATGGATTTCCAATTGTCAGACTGGAAGGAAGGTATGGAAGAAAAGTTAAAAATTGGACTGCCTACATGAAAGAATACTTAACCATAAGCTGCAAGCTACTACTGGAGGTTGGCCAAACACTGGAAAGACACATTCCAAGCAAAACAAACACATTACTAGATAAACATGATGAAGGATGGAACAATAATTCTCCTGATGAAATCAACTGTGCTCTTGCCTTCTTGATCAATCTCCTCATCATCGATTCCATAATCATACTGGTCTGATGTTATTCAAGATACATCTAGATACATTTAATTATCCGTCTGTAGCTGACTGGATGTGATGGTAGCTGATGGCCACTTCATGGGTTTCTTTGGTGTGTGTGTGTGCCAACAAAGGATCCATGACCATGCTGATGAGGAAAAATTATTTTGGGTGAAGACTCAACACAACCCTATTCCCTGAAAAATTGAAGTATGAATATCAATAACTGTTAATCACAAAGTGCAGGGTGAACTGAATTTGCAATTCAGAGCTAAATTAGCTATCAGGTATGACTAACCATTCTGAGAAATCGAAGTCCACAAACTTTGAAAAATATGAAATGTATCCAAGAAACTTTCAACAAGTGATTGCATAAACTCTAACAAATATACGTCCACCACAATTACAGGATAGTTCAAATTCACAAAGACTTTTGTAAGGCAACAGGCAATGCAGGATGTTGATACTCATAGGTCAAAAGCTTAAACCAGCACCGCCTATCAGTGCCATAGAGTTAATGGATATGTTACTGTCAGTTTCATGCCATTTCTCAATACAATAGGCCGTATATGGTGAGCCAGTATAACTGGTGGAGGAAGAACCTGTGAAAACTCCGATATGAAACAACAACCCACAGAACTTATACGCAAGCTTCCTCACATACCCAAATTGGCCAAAGCTGAGGCTTGAACCAATGCCGATATGAATGAAATAGCAGTGATCGATAAAGGACAGTGTTTAAGACCTCTCAGTTACGCAGGGCTCTAGTAATGATAAAGAGTTTCTTGCCTTTGTCTTTATGGTATATAGACATGAAATACAAAATTTACATCTTTCTGGAATCACTGGAATCGATAGGTAGTACAGCTCCAGTCCTAACATTAATGTGATTAAAGAACATAAAGAAAATGTAAGAACAAAACTAATTTTATCAATAACTTTAATCATGAGGCATTACGTACGTAATCAGATATATCTTCCTTTGTGAGTGGGCAATTGTTTCATGTATCATAATAAACAACTTTATGAATGTAAACATATTAAAATTCAAATCTGCTTGGGGTATTTTCCAGTGGCTGTTTAATATGGATTAAAAAAAGTATTTATATTTTCAGCTAACACATACTCTGCTAAATTGTTATTTTTTATACTCTTAACAATGAAACTTTTTTTCTTTTCTCAGTTCAACCATGCATGTTTTTTTTTTCAATTTCAGACAATGACCTTAAGTTGAATTATTCTTAACACTTCCAAAAAATTTAAGAAGAAAATTTATTAGTACCACTCATGATCTTGTAGATTGTCTTATAATGATGGAAGGACTTCTCAGTTTACCAAATCTTTTATCATAAGGTAGAGAACTAGATTTTTTAACATTTCAGTTGCTCTTCTTTTCACATTCTCAATAACTAGAATGAGCTTCAAATCAGGTTTCCACACAGAAGTACAATATTCAAGATGAGGTCTTCCCATGACCTTGTGCGGTGGTAAAAACATTGTCAATCCTGGGAATGCCACTGAGTCAGAAAGACATTCCTATATTCACTAGAGTATGAAAAATCAGTCACTGTCTACTCCACTGGCCAGCAATAAGTCATCTCTCTAAATCTAAATATCATACTGCTTAACCATTACCTGAATATTCCTGCTTTAAATAGAGAACCTGACCAACTTCCCCTCCATTTCAATTTTGTAAATAACAAATTTCTTTCTTTTCAAACCAAACAATGTTTTGAATACATTTGAGCCATGAAGCTTATCGGAAAGCTAATGCAGGCTGATTTAAGAGCTCCTCCTCCAGTGTTACATAAATACCGTGCAGATGACATCCAATATTGATTGCAGGATTTCAGAACAGACCAATTTTCATTTACGAGTATATCTTTCATGGCCACAACTAAAAAACTTAAAGAGTTACTTCTAACATAGTATCAGTTCATGCCTGTTTGAGGAGTCTACCCATCTTTGAAGAATAATGGATATACATTTCTTTATATCTGAAAAACTTGTGCGACCAAATTCTTTAATTCTTTGTAAACAAAACATTCTAAAATTAATTAACATGTGTCAGTGTATACTTTTTGTAACCTAAACAAACTGAACAAATTGTCAAGACATGGTCGAGATATATACTTTTATAGTTATCATGGTGGAGTCAACTATACTAATGAACTCACATCTCCATTAACATATGAAGCCCCATTGGCTATACTAGGATCTGCTTCTGAATTCTCGGCACCCTGATCTGCATCATTTTGGTCTCCTTCAGCTGACACAACACCAGCTGGATGGGAAGGGGTCAAAAAAGAATTATCGTCTTCATTAATGATCTCCTCTCCATCCTCTTCCCACGAGGCATCCTCTAGCCTATAATCCCGGGATACAGCTGTCTCGGATGGGTCTTCATTGCTCTGAGATTCGTCTGCATCCTCATCCTCGTCATCTTCATCACTGCCAATCCTTAAAGACAAGATATGTATGTAGCATAAAAAATTTACCAGTTACTGAAATATTTAGAAAGAACTACAATCATAAATTTAAAGCCTGCTCTTTCTAAAAAGATCCTTTATAACCATCAAAACTTCTTTACTGTGCTAAGAACTTCCATGAATATATTATTCATGGAGGCCACATTTTGTGGGGACTTTTTATAAGTCAAACCATGAAATTTAAAGTTGCAACAAAATATTATGAAAGTCAAAGCACTCCTCCCCATGCAAATCCCACAATCTTTTGTAGTCTCCAATTTCTTTTTACACCATCTATCCATAAAGATCATATATATATATATATATATATATATATATAGATATATATATATATATATAACAATTCATAGATATTTTCCTTTAAATTCATTAAAATTTCATTTAAAAAAGTTTTTAAAAAAAGAACGTATCAAAAAATATTTTACGTCACATTATTTTTACCTTAAAAAAAAAAGAGATTGAATAATGTGTATTGAATACATTGTATTATCCTGTTCTTTATTTTATTAATTTATTTCCTCATATCTTGGTGTTTTATACTTGAATCAAGAGTTCAGATTTCAACTGACTTTAAAAAAGTTACCGCTGTTTGACTTAGAAATTACAAATTACCAAATTCAGTGCTTGTTAAATATGTTAATTCAAACCTTCATCTGAAAAGTACAAGTTTTCATTAATTTGTGTTAAATATTTAATTGAGGGATAAAACATACGAGACAAGAAAATACATTTTCATTGCTGTAATACAGTCCTACCCACTTGTATCTATATTATTTCAACAAGCTGCCATTGTCTATGAAAATACAAAGTCTTTGTCCCCATAGTCTATTATTACTATCACATTTCTCAGGCTTATGTCAAGTTCGAGATTAAAACAATGTACATGTCAACAGAAGCCATTGTTCCCATATTGAACAAATTCTTCCTTTTCTTATTGTTTATATCAACAAACTGTCAGTTCCGACGTAAATTTTTCTCTACAATTATTTGATGTTGCATTCAGACTTTAATGTTGCTGTTGCATTACTAAATGGGCATATGTTTGGTACTTGGAAATTGGTTTACGTAACAACTTCAATAACACATGCATAATTCATCAAACAATCCAGGTACAATCACCCTTCATCAAAAGAAGCTGACACCAAACTTGTGTAGAGGCTATGAAAACTGATCGATATTTGCATTTTCCAACATTATTGGTGGTGGGAACAAATTTATTGTGATGTGTAAGTTTTTTTAACTCCAGGACAAAAATTAACTTTATGTTTATAATGGCTACCATAAAACACAAATAAATTTAAAATCTCTGAAACTAAATATCTGTTTTTTAACGAGATTGAAGGTGGGGCAGCTAGCAAATTTGTGTGTGAAAATCTTTCACTTATACAGGATGGCTGAAAGCTGCTGAGTCATTTAAAAAAATACTATATTGAAGGCAACTGCACTAGAAGACTGCTAAATTTGTTGTGAAGGAGGCTAAAGCAGAAATAGCTTGCAGCCTGAATAAAAGATGAAAATTTGTGTTTCCCTGTCCCTGTCAATAGACAAAGGGCAATAACACTAGCTCATTATCCCTCCTTGGCACCACCAGGTACTGCTAGTTTTTTACATAATGTGATTGGGGAATGTATTAGAAGGAGAAAATCTCTATATATTACTCTGTTTCCATATTTTTGAGTGCTTTACAAAAGCAAAAGTTTTACTTATGCTTGATTAATTTAAAACTTCATGACAGGTTTTCACTTTCCTACTAGTAGTCCTTTTTCCTTAGCCTCATTAGGAAGTTTACATTTATTCTTTCTGGCAGCCCAAAATATAGACCAATTTAAGTACTTGTAACATATACGTACTGTAACAACAAAACAGCCACATGCTGCTGGCAGCAATGCACATATTGTAGTCAATTGTCAAATTACATGTGTTGGCTGAAAATGGATTGTACAGTATATAAAAAGAGACAACCATTTTTTTTTTAATACACATGTTTATACACTGTTTATATTTTTGCATTGGATAATGACTGATACAGGAATTTTCTAACCTATACCCAAATTGATGGATTTTTCATGTGTATGTACATGTACTGTAATTCACACATTATGGATTGTATAACACAAAAGTAACATAACTGTAAGGTGTCAAAGTATAAATATATTTCCAACTGCATTCATCTATTGTCTTCATTTAAGCAAATGTGAGATGTTAATATTAACAAAGTGTAAACCTACACAATCATGACCAGTTATCCATTACAGATGAATTTCACTTCTCCACTGAATATTGACTTTTTATCATAATCACAATATAATTAATAGACCATTTCATGGAGACTTCAGCTAACTTCGTAATTTGCTCAGAATTTTTATCACGTGGCGGGTGGTCAGCTGACTGCAATAGCCACTCGATAGGTGGTGGGCAAAATATGGCAGACGCTTCAGAATCAGCATCTGTCTCTATCTAGTAATACATGCACTAGTGTAATGTCTCTATATAGTAATAAATTTGCTATTGTAATGTCTTTATCTAGTAATAAATGCGCTAGTGTAATGTCTCTATCAATTCTATCACTGTTTATGACAGCATTATTTTAATAACTAGTAAAAAATGCACTATTGTAATGACTCTAATAAAAAACAAGTCACTATTGTGATGACTCTATTGTAGTGTAATGACTCATTGTGATGACTCTATTGTAGTGTAATGATTCTAATAAAAAGTGCACTATTGTATTGACACTAGTTAGTAATTAATGCACTAGTGTAATGACTATCCAATATACCACAGTTTATTCCTGTATTGTATTAGTGTAATGACTCTTTCTCATTAAATGTACTAGTGCATGACTCATCTAGCAATAAATGCAGAAATGTATTCTAATGATTCTATCTTATAATAAATACAAAATCATGGATTATGTCATTCCTTGCTTCCAAAGCACATATATCTATTTATAATTAAATACCCACTAAAACCTTATGCAAACCAAATAAATTTGGAAATATCTAAGAAATGTGTAAGCAGTTGAGTTCAAGAAAAAAAAAGAGTTGATCACAGTTTGCACCTTTTATTTAAACATACATACCCTTAAGTTAAGAACATTTATCCATGAAAATATGCAAAATAATATATATCACAAAAGTTCTGTATCCTTGTCAATTCAAATATTAGCCATTTTATCATTTTATGAATAACAATGTACTCACTGCATTTTTGATTTTGTTGATCACAAGAGCTATTCACAACTCAAGTGAGCAAACAGAATACAAATGTTCCAAAATGAAAATGTGATTATTTCAGTAGCAGGGATGGTAAAGCTAACTGTGTGGAAGTGCAATTCACTTCTAAAGGCAAATGCTGAAATGAAGCTGTGATTCAAGAAAAGATCAACTGTCTCTGAAGTGAGCACAACTATGAAAACTAGCTTTTAGAAATCCTGGTTGATGCAGTTTGGCTCTTAGAAACTCGGCAACAAGGAGAATTTAAAATTTTCATAAACAGCAAAAACCATATCAACATTTTCCTACAGCCGTTGACATAGCAAGACACTCTTGCATTGAGGCAGATGCTGAACACTCAGCAAGATCATTGGGACAGTTTAAATAAAAATAACATCCAGTCTCTAAAACATTTTTTGAATCAAATCTTACTCAACAAGATTATGACCAAAGAAACTGCTGCATTTGTCAATTTTGAGAAAGTATTCCTGTTTGCAGTAATATTTATTACTCTACATGTTGAGTAAGACTTCATGATTGAGGGGGCCATTTCAAATTAGCAATTTTTAAAAAGGAAGAATTGTGAACTGAAATAGAGTCATTTCACTGGAGATGAAGCAATTTGTGAACCATTATTTTTCAATACTTGAATAATATGAACCTGACATTTTAAACAACTGAGTAGACTCTGAATTGCAAATGAATCCCACTTAAAGTCTTGTAAGTTTTTTGTCTTTTTGTTTTATTTTATTTCCTTTTAATGGAGGTCTTGGACCTGATACATGGCAAAATGTTAGATGAATAAATCGAGTGACATTTTGTTACAGCACAGACAAGTTCAAGATGGCATACATTACTATGTGAAAGTTTGGCAAAGAATATTACCTTGTGAATGGTTTAGTTTCACTGATAGAGAGCTCAATCTGTACAGCATCATACTTCAAATCCAGCTCCTCATCTTTATCCTCCATCTCTTGAATCTGAATCTGACTGGCCATCTCATCATCACGGGCCTGAAATAGAGATCATATAATTAAACCCTGGCAGCCGCACTGTAGCATGTCTGGCTCATAATCAGTGGGTGACAAGTTTGAATCTTGTCCAAAAAAAACCCAACCTGAATTCTTTGGCATGCCTTAGTGCAAGACACATTGCTCCTACGGCTTCAATATTCAATGTTATTTGTTGTAAGGATGTGGCATTCAAGATGAAAGAAAAAAGTGGGGGGATTTTTTAAATCTGAACTTACATGTTATTATATTTATAGTGTGGATTTGATATCAACACTGAATAATCTCTTAATCACTTTTTATAAAAGTGTAAAATCAAACAAAAAAGCCACTACCTGATGCAAATAAATAATTCATTTTATTTCTTGAATTAATTTATTTCAGTTCATGGCTACTGAGAACCAATTACAATGCAATTTTACATCATTAAATACAAAATCGGGAGTTTTTATGCACTATCAGGAAACAGGCTTGATGTTACACCACTCAGCAGTAGGGACTGATGCTATAATGGGCAAGATGAATTTCCAGGAATTCAAGATAAGACCGATTCTTCATTTTAACTGTCAAGTGTCAAAACCATTTGTGGTATTCTTAAGTGATAACAAATCGTCTTTCTGCAGTTGCTTTATTTAAGAGGCAGTGGGTAAAGCCTCTTCTGAACATCAAAGTTTGATTTTCTCAGTACAAGCTTTTATGACCGCCCCCCTCCCTCTTGAAAAAGATGAACATTGTGCTATGTTATATCCGATGAAATAATATCATGTTAATTTGTGTATAAACATACATTCATACTGAAGTCTAGGTAGTTTGTTCCATCTGTGATTTCAAGAAAATAGCACAGACATTCATCTGTTGGCATATTAGAACACAGCAGAACTGGATCTTTGCCATTTGTAAATAGGTTCAATTATTACACAGATAAACATGTATCTACCTTTCAGCAGGCCTTGCTGTGACCTACTCACCTTTCCTAGATCTTCCATCTCCCGAGGGCTTGCCTTTAAACTACCCTCTTCTTGCTCATTGTCACTTGCTTGAGCTGTTGAGCTCTCTGTTGTGTCCGACTCTTCAGACTGGTCATCAGTCCTCTTTCTGTCAGAAAACTGAAAAATCAAAAACATGGTATACTTAGCCATCATAGAACATGTACATTTAATATGAATGAGCACTACAGTACCTAAGAAACTGACGTGAAAACAAAACATCAAGAAGATATGATCAATGTCTAACACAGCATGCTAACAATAAAACTTTAGTAGGATAGAAAACTTTAATGACAATAACACAAGTAATCTTCTGCAAGGATGAATGAAATTAAGGAAATGAGCTGTCAGAATGAGAGTAATGAAAGAAGAACCTGAGAAAGTACTACTTGCCAGTGATGTTTCATCAGGGTTTAAGGTAAATCGCTAGTGATGTTTCATCAGGGTTTAAGGTAAATTGCCAGTGATGTTTCATCACGGGTTTAAGGTAAATTGGAAGAGTTTACAGCATATATCTAATGTACCTAACTTCACTTGGGTCAACAAATGTCACTAAGACCGAAATGGCAAACTGAGATATATATACCTTTTTTACCGTATATATTGGAACAAGATGAAATACCCTTCTTTTCCTGTCCCAGAAGTTATGGTGAAACATTTTTTTCATCAAGGTATATGTCTTAAGATTAAAGAAATGAAATAATTTGGTGTTGAATTGGGTCCCACCCCTCACCACCGCATAGTACATTAAAATAGATAAACAAAACACATACTTGAAAAATAAAAAGAAAGAAACTGACCTTGCACCGTTATCATTTATTCCTTCTTTATTCATCATGCAAAATTTATTAAAGAAAAAAATATATCCATGAACTTTGTATCTATAGCAGATGCTATATACCGAAATGTGTATCGCTTATGTCAGATAACAAAATCGCAAGGAAGTCAGGAATATCACCCGACTGCATCGAAGGCACCTGCCATTCATGATTGATACATGATAATGTACAAAATGACTAAGAGTGTATTGTATCCAGGTTAACTATAAATCATTATTTGAACATACATTCACTGAGTGCAAATGAAAATCTTTTTGCTAGCACAGGTTACAAAATTATTATTAAAGCAAGTTATTGCTGTGTATTTATCCTACAAACATCAATGCCTGTTTGTATCAATTATGATTACATATACTTAACAAATAGAAGCCTGGGTGATGAATTAACGCAACTGGCAGCAAGCAATAAACTCATTGCTTAAACTTACAGACAAGATATTAAATACAGAAGTTATTTTATTACAAAGCAAGCCCACCCAGGAAACTGACTTTGGATTCTTTTAAGTGGGCTGATTATGTTAATGAAGTTGCCCAATATAAGAAAGCCAACTTTGGTTCCTTTGAATTCTTTAATGTGTGCCGATTTATATTTTAAAACAAAGTCGGCCAACATAGGGAAGACAGCATTGATTCCTTTTTTCCTATATTAACAGGAATTTTGAAAATAAATTGAAACAATGGGGAACCAAATGCATTGTATAATTCTATTTTGAGTAATTAAATTATTTCTTCTTTACACTTGACAATGCTCTCTGTTATGGATCACTGTCATCTGACCTCTGTGTGGGTTAGAGTCTAAGATTCGGCTAATGTAGTTATGTGAGAAAGCTTGCTAGTAGCTTCTCATAGGCCGATGGTTCTTTGCAGGGGTTTTCCCAGTTTCTTCCTCCACCAATAATACTGGCAGCCATGTATAGCCAATCGTGTGCTGAAAAATGGCGTTAAACCCTACAACAACAACACTTGATAATTTTTTCCTTCTTTTTGTGCGAGTATAACTATTTTTAATTATGTAATGTAAATCTGCTGTAGAAAGAAAAATGTTAAGAGTATGGTCGGTGACTTTTTTAAGCATTTGCATGACCTTTATTTCAACATATACACTTATACTGCATAGAATTCAGTAAAATATCACTACTGGTTGCTGGCAAATATGAGAAATTGTTGCAAAATTCTTCTGCTGGTCTGTGTCAGCTAAAATGTCAAAGGTGAAGGCATGAGCCTTGTTTTAAGCTTCAAAGTCCTTTGATTGAGGCTCATATGCATGCAGAGTATCAAGCACAAACAATCGACAAATAATAATCTCCTTTAAATTCCACAAAACAAAACCATGCAATTATAATCAATTAATGTTTTGCAGATGGTGTATTTATTAAAAAGCAAATTTTGTAGTAAATTATGTTTCTCCGAGAATACTTACCCGATCACATTACTTTAGGGATATTAGCTTGCTACCTCGCGAATCCAGCCCTACCAAAAGACGAAAATTCGTCTTTCCTGTCTATGTCATATAGACAAAGGGCAATAACTCTTGCCCCTTACCTCCCCTTGCTACCCGCTAGGTGTCGCTTCTTTAGTTTTTAAGCTGAGCGGTATATAAAACACGAGGATGCTCGCATGGCGGGGTGGTTGGGAGTGTTTCTTAGTAATGTGATCGGGTAAGTATTCTCGGAGAAACATAATTTACTACAAAATTTGCTTTCTCCTTTGAATACGTTCCCCGATCACATTACTTTAGGAGAATAAGTAATAGGAGGAGGGAATGCGGAGCATCCGACCTCCACCCCAGGTATCCTCTAGGGAATGATGGTTGGATTCCCCATGTGAATGATAACCCGGTCTCCTAATTTTCAATCAGCAACACAGCCCAGGGTCACGTGATATGTGACCCCTTTATACGGTTAAGAAGATAGTTATTGAAATCTTCTTACCTATGAAAATTTATCTGGCGAATCCAGCGAAGCTAATAGGCTGTGCTGATTGTTGCACATGGGTCTGGTGGGCATCTGGGCTGCCCAACACCGGACCTACTAGAATCAATGTTGCCTCTGCGAGTACAAACTTGAAGATAAAACTGTAGAAGGTTGACTCTGCATGTCAGCCAACAGCTTCTATAAGGTGACTGATTTGCGAATCCTCAGAGTACGCCAAGCGTATAACCCACTTCAGCCATGAAGCAAGGGCTTGAATGGAGATATCTCATGTCCCAGCTATCACCAGAAGAAAGAGGTGCTTGTATGTGACCTGACTCACCTCTATGCATTGAAATGGTGCTAGAGTGCACAAACAGGATCTTACATGGCTGTTGATCCTGTCTTATCTATAAAGAAGCGAGCTAATGATGACTCATTGATCGCCAATGTATGGTAATCTATTTTGGACTACGAAGCCTGGCTGCGTCAAGAGGACCATCAAACCCTCTGATCGGAACGGAAGAGAGTTCGGGTCACTAGAAAGGACATGTAACTCGCTCACCCTGCATGCTGAAGCTAAGACTATCAAGAAACCCAATTTGTATGATAGTAGCTTTAACTAATCGTGGGTTAAAGACTCAATACTGTCTGAATTGAGTCATGTTAAAACCCAGGACAGATTCCATTTGGAAACAGGGTGAGGGATATAAGTCGATTTAATTTTTTTTTTTTTAAAGTTTCTAAAAGATCTGACAAATCTTTGTCATGGCTGATAGCACATGTACCAGAATGGCAGAATGTGTCTGATATCATGGAGCGGTAGCATTTGATAATAACTGGAGCCAGCTGTTTCTCCTCGAAAAGCCAGAGAAAAGTTGGCCAGTTGAGGGATTGTGACACTCAGAGGAACAATGTGAATGATATGGTACCAGTCCCTGAAAACATGCCACTTGCCCTCGTAAACCTTCAGAGTAGAGGGCCTTCTTGCTCTCGAGATTCTATCCGCAATCAAAGATTTAAATTGTTTGTCTTGCAAGGCTGTCTGGACAAGAGCCAGGCTTGAACATAAAGACGGTCCGGACAGGGGTGGAACACCCCTGGCCGCGGTTGCTTGCGAATACTTGTGCTGACTGTAATCTTCCTGGGTAGATCTATCGCCTAGATTGAGTAGATCGGAGACCCAGGAGTTGTTCCATCTGAGAGGGGCAATCAGAACCATCTGACAGTTCTGACCCCTTAACTTCTGGATTAATTTCAGTACCAAGACCGTGGGAGGGTAGGAGAATGACCACAACCCTTCCCAGCTGATTGATCGAGCATCCACGACCCAAGCTTCTGGGTCTGGAACCTGTGAGATGAAAGGTGGACAACTTGCGATTTCACCTTGTTGCAAAAGATCAATCATCGGATGTCCCCAAAGTGTGTCAATTGGAAGAAAGTCCGATTGATGGAGTGACCATTCTGTGTGAATGACTAGATAGAGTGTCAGCCAAGACATCGAGTCTGCCAAGAATGTGCCGGAATTGTACATTGAGGTGGAGATTGTCGAACCAATGTAGAAACTGCCAGCTCAGATTGCACAGGTCTGGTGATTGGTGTCCCAATGTTTTTAAGGCAAGGCACCACCACAAAGTTGTCTGACATAATGAGGGCAGTTTGTAATAAGAGTTGATCCTGCCCGAAATGAAAGGCGTTGATGACAGCCGTTATTTCTGAAAGGTTGATGTGGAAAGGGCTCGCCCCTGGCACCCACGTGCCGCTGACAGTATCGAAGTCCGGCAACAGGTGGGCACCCCAACCGTAGGTACTAGTGGCGGAACATACCGTTATCCCTGCTTGGGTATCTCCAGAGTAATCCCTGTGGACAGCCCACATGGGTTGTGCCACTGACTCAAGAATGATCGTATCTCTGGCGTGAGCATGACTGTGGGATCGAAGGGACTTGAAAAGGGCGAAATTACGCTAGCAACGTCCTTTGTAAAGGGCGCATAAAAGGACGGCTGAGCGGAATCAAGTCTGCTGTCGCATTGAATAATCCGAGGATCTGCAACTCTCTTGCTAAATGCGTATCCTGTTGGAAACGGACTCTACGAGTGCAATTATCTGGATGATCGCAAACTCGAGGAAGCCTTACCAGATTCAGATCGGGAGAAACTCCACACCCAGATGGACCAAATATCCGGATTGGACAGAGATCAGACTTTATCCAGTTCACGAGAAAGCCTATATGATGTAAAGTGATATAAGATCGTTTCTGCCTTTGAGCAGAGTAGAACTTGACAGATGTTTCTGGAGGATGTCGTCCAAATATACTGCCGACGCCATAGATGAAGTCGAGCGGAACAGGGTGACGACGTAATCCATAACCTTGGTACTAGCCCAAGGGCTTAAGTTGAGGCCAAAAGGTATGACCTGGACTGATAAACCGAGTCCTGACAAGCACAACGGAGAAATGTCCGCTACTCGTGGGATAGGGACGTGAAATGTGCGTCGGTCATATCTAGACTGACAGCATACCCGTCGGATGGTTTGATCACGCCATCGCCACATTGACTTTCAGGGTGGTTGAGGCGGCTCAGGTCGATGAACGGCCTCTGGATAAGAAACAGCCATGAATAAAACCCCAGCTATTGTAGGTTTATTAAAATATAAATATATATATATATATAAAGGCATCCTTCTCCCGGTCTGACAATACATCCATGAAGAGGGGAGAGGAGGACAGAGGAGGGGATGGATAAATGAAGTCCCAAGTCCCTCCAAATTGACCTGAATCACCCAAATGTTCTAAGGTAATAAAGTGGTCCTGAAATTGCAGGTGGCGGCTGCCCACAGGTAGGCAGTCCGCTGGCGGTGGGCAGGGTATGTCAACGTCTAGAGTTAGGAGGCTTGAAGGCGGAGAAACTTTGGTTCTTGCCGCCTCTGTATGGTTGCCGTCTAGCTTGATTAGACTGTTGACTCCCAGCATTGGGTTGGGATCTATATTACACATTTGATTATAAGGATCCCTTTTCCCCGGTCCGCCCATCATCCCTCCGCTGTGTCAGGGGATGATTGTTTCGAAATGCTTGCGAAAGTTGGGCGACGAGTTGGAGGGGCAGTTCCTGAGCTGCCTGCCTCCAAACTTTTTCAATTTTCCCCCACAGTGTAAAGGTGTCCCAAACTGAGACATCCGTAAAATCCGAGTACGATGGGGCCTGCGCGACGTGGACCACCTACAGACGTCACATCGTATCAGGTCGAAGTTGGCAGAAGCAGTCAACGCATTGGTCATAGAATGGTGAGCTGCCCTGTTAACAACTCTAGCAATCCAGGCCTTCACTTCACAAGTGTGGTCATGGCTGGATTTGCCTAGGGAGTTGGAATAAAAATGGCTAGTGAAGTCAAGTCTAACAATTAAGACGTATCGACTACGTTTCGGTCTAGCTTTGACGTGGCATTTGAGATCAGTACTGAAGGCGTCTGATGGAGTTTTCGTACCAGCTACACTAGAACGTCGCTGGAAGTTAGCTTCCTGAATTTTTTTTTTTTTTTTTTTCCCCCGACTGGCAAAGAAGCAGGAAGGACATCGTCTCTTCCTCCTCATTCAAGATCTACAGGTGCCTGAATTGTGTAGTCTTGATTGGCAGTAGGAGGTTTTGGGCATTCTGAAGTTCCCAACAACCTATAAATCTTTTATTCTGCGGCCGTGGCGCTAAGCTCAGTCCGGTCCATGACCTGATCTGTGGACGGCTGAAAGTGTTTTGTCACACTCACTGTGTGTTGAGTCGTGTTCTGGTCAACTCAAGCATCCATTCTCAGCGGAATTGTCATCATTTTTAATATAAATCTCCATAATGCTTGTGTAGTGCGGCCAGCACTGCGCGCCCATCTACCATTCGCTCAGAGGGAATGTTGGTTCTGGTACAGCTTGCATATCTGTACAGCATACCAGGTGACCTAGATGACACAATTCTGTCATAATTGACACTTTCACTAAATCTCCCTTGTGGAGAAGCCGTGAACATATGGACGGCCGGCACTAACGGCTGATTGAACTGGCGAATGGTCAGCCTGAAAGTCCTGTTCTGGTAAAGCTGCCATATCTGGGTAGCGCATACCAAGTGGCATAGATAACTCAATTCTGTCATCTCTGATAATGTCACTAATTCTCCCTTGTTTTAAAATCACACCGTCACGTATTTGACGTGACGGGAGGTGTACACCGGCAATACCAACTGATTTGTCTGGTATATGGTCGGCCGGAATGTCGGCGAAGGTCCGGCTATGACCGGCACCTGCCTCTCGAATGGTTTGATTGGACGGAGATTCATCTATAACATCTCTCTCATGGTAGTGATATGTAACCAGTAGTACAGATTGACTGACGGGTACATCACTATAATCTCTGTAAATCCGATGTACAGCCGGTGCAGGTTGATGCCGGCTGGAAGACCGGTGCCATTTGGGCTGAACGGTCGTTGCCGGATGGACGGCCGGTGCCGGTTGATGCCGGCTGGAAGGTCGGCTGGACGACCGGTGCCATTTGGGCTGAACGGTCGTTGCCGGATGGACGGCCGGTGCCGGTTGATGCTGGCTGGAAGGTCGGCTGGACGACCGGTGCCATTTGGGCTGAACGGTCGTTGCCGGATGGTCGGCTGGTGCCAGCTGGAAGACCGGTGCCATTTGGGCTGAACGGTCGTTGCCGGCTGGCCGGCCGGTGCCGGTTGATGCCGGCTGGAAGGTCGGCGGGACGACCGGTGCCTATTGACGCAGGCTGGAAGGTCGGCTGGCCGGCCGGTGCCATTTGGGCTGAACGGCCGGTGCCTGTTGATGCAAGCTGGAAGGTCGGCTGGCCGTCCGGTGCCATTTGGGCTTAACGGACGGTGCCGGATGGACTGCTAGTGCCGGTTGGTGCCTGCTGAAGTGCCGGCTGAACTGACGGTGTCGGTTGGACGGACGGCTGGATGGCCGGCGAAAGTGCATACTAAAATGGATCCAATCGATCCAGCATAGACTCCATGCGTCCGGACTTACAGGCCCGAAAGCCATGCACGGACCTGCGGTGAAATTTACACCCACTGGGCAGCCTAAACCATGTCAACATAATTTCCTCCATTTCCACATTGCCAACACCCATTTTGCCATTCATGCCTTCGTTGTCGACTTTGCTACTGAAACGACAAAAGAAGAGAACAAAGCACAAATTAAAAAATTCAGCATATTATTAATTCGATAATACTATAACCGTTACTAACGAGTAGTCAAATTATTCCGTGCCATGTTAACTCTTAATGACAACACTAGTTATCGCCGTGAGCGTGTTGCAATGGTTCGTTCAAGACGAAGTCTACTGAAACGAAAAAGATGATAAACAAAGCACAATTAGCAATTCAGCACGCTATTAAGTCGCTAATACCCTAACCGTAACTAACGGAGGAAGCGAAATGATTAAGTGTCGCATGAACTCGTGACTACAACACGAAGTCCGCCATTAAATAGTCACAACTTGGTCGTTCAAAGACTTTTTTGAAGTCTACTGAAACTACAAAGAAGGTAAATAAAGAACAAATTATCAATGCAGCACGTTATTAAGTCGCTAATATCGTAAACGTTACATACGGAATAAGCGAAATTATTGAGTGCTACATGTATTACATGCTAGTACCGCCATAAGCGTGCTTGACCACGTTGCAACCTGGTCCGAAGTCTAGAAAAGGTGACAAAGTCACTCAAATTGGAAAATATTGTAAAATAATGTATACAACCTGTAGAGGAATGATTATCCAACACAGTAATTCCAAATTTAACTTCGGATGGTCAGAATTTACACTAAGATGGCTTGGATTCATTGGAGGTCTAATTGTACGTGTTTTCGCGTACAGCGAAGCTAAAAAAACTAAAGAAGCGACACCTAGCGGGTAGCAAGGGGAGGTAAGGGGCAAGAGTTATTGCCCTTTGTCTATATGACATAGACAGGAAAGACGAATTTTCGTCTTTTGGTAGGGCTGGATTCGCGAGGTAGCAAGCTAATATCCCTAAAGTAATGTGATCGGGGAACATATTCAAAGGAGAAAACAAATGTTAATGTGTCAGCTATCAAGATCTATTTGAATATGTAGTAACTAGCAAACTGTCACTCTGTCACTTTTATCAATGTTTGATACTTTAATGTTGACAAATAAAAGAATTGAAAAGGAAAAGATTTGAATGAAAAGGAATATAGTTTCATGCAAAGCAGGGCACATTTAAAGACTAAATTACCACACCCACTAAATATTTAAAAACAATGTCTTCCCAACAAATTGCTGAAGGGTACACAGATTATATTATTTTAGTTAAAAGAATGTCAAAAAATAATTACTGAAAAGAATCATATAGGTAATTTTTTTAATGCAGATTTGAGAATATGTGATTTTTTCATTTTTGATGATTATGCTTAATATTTGCTTACCAAAATACTAACTCCTTTCACCCAGATAACTAAGCTCCCCAGTTTTAAATACTTAATATTTCTCTCTAAGCAATAATAACATCTATGATCCACAAGACATACTTTTTTTTTAAAGCAAGATGAAGATGCAATTTGTTCTTTGTTGTTTGTAAAGCAGGAAGTAAACCAGAATAAAGGTTTGACCACTTTGTTCTGTGTTGCCACCTATCAAATTCAAAGGATGCTAGTATGATCCTTAATTAACATCAACCATCAGCCCTGAATCATAAAAGTCTGAACATGACAATTGGATCTGACATTTTTGGTCCAATTCATAATATGTTACTGCTAGTGGGAGCACTGGCAAACATGATTAGAATGCAATACATCACAAAGACCTCTTTTTGTAAATAAAATTGAAGTCCAAATGAAACACAACCAATATACAGATTTGATAAAATTAACCATTTCATGATATGCACAAACATAATTTATGCATCGGTAATTAATATGATTCATCACTACAGCTGGAGCCTGATATTAAATGTACACAGTCCGATCCTCTAATACCAAATCAATCAAATGCATATTACACATTTAACCCGTTTCGAGTAACCTTTCTCAATATACACAATATTATTGATGTTTACCATTGAATAAACATGTTTATTCCTACTTATACAGAACTGTCATGTAGACATGTATAAATCTATGTGGCAATGAGCAAAATACAAATATTTAACCCATGTTGGGAGGACTTAAGGGACATTCTTTGGTTGTAAGGGTGTGATACTAACAAGAATACAAGTTATCAAGTTTTAGGTCTTGAACATAAACAGTACCCAGAAAAATTCAACAATGTCATTGAATCATGAAATATATGTCACAAAGACTTCTTTTATAAAAAGGGTGTAATACTGAACAATATGCTCAAAAAGTTTCAAGATTTTAGGATAGAATGCATACACAAGTCAAAAATGCCTTTTAGTCAAGTGCTAAATACAAACATTCTACGTCTTAAACTATGTAACATAGAAGAAAGTGAAACCAACAAGTATATCAACAATAATTTACTTCCCTGCCATACAAAGTGAAAATTCAAAAGACACTTATAGCATTGTGAATTAAATCCCAAATAATTTAAAATATTCTTTCACAAATCCAAAAGTACAGAATGTTGCAAATGAATTCCAATAATCTTGAATGCCCTGATGTACTAGTCTTGAATGTTTTGATGTACCACAATGATATAATCCAGAATGTTTTCAAACAAGTTCTCAATAATCCCAGTGTTTTAGTCCAAAAAGTCAATGAGCTCTTTGTAATTCCAAAAAATAATTTAAACAATTCCTCTCAAATTTTATCTGAATGCAGCTACAAATTATTAACAGATTCCTAAAGACTGATATTAAACATGAACGAATAACTGTTTACCAAATCCTGAATATACTAATTTCACTTGACCTAAGATGAAGTTGGATTTTATAAAGAAACAACCAGGCCTTGAACTCAAGTAAACATCTTGCTTACTTCACAGAATCATGACTAAAGTCAGGTAGGCATTACCCTCAATCATGGACAAAATTGAAGCATACAATATAGATAGATATAACAATATCATCAAGTTTCATACACAAGCAAGCAAAGTGGCCAATAAATGAATTTCAAAAATTTAACCAAATTCAGTCAGCTTAAAATATGGGTCACAAGACCAACTTTTGCCATTCCCGGTGTAGTACTCATCAAGACGCATCCAATCATTAAGTTCATCATTCTTGGAGGACAGAATGGAAAAACTTCATGGTGGTGAGCTAGATCCAAATCTTCATCCAAGACAGTAAAACTTTAGGTCAATGTGATGATGTTTTGTTGTAAGGGAGTTTTACTAATTGAGATGCATACAACAACCTAGTTTAATGATTGGAGCATGATTTATGCTTCAGAAATTAATTAAAAACAAAAGTATAACTGATTTCAATAAAATCTGAAATATGGGCCACAGTAATCTACTTCTGTAACAAAGCACTTACTAAGATTCATCCCCTTGCAAAGTTTTATGGTTCTTGATATAACAATATGCATACTGGGTGCAAACAAACCTATGTAGGCATGGCAAAAACAATGTTTTAAAAAGAAATGTACAAATAATGTACATGCACAGTATAAACACTGGCATCACCCTCAACTCCCTCCCCAGGAAATAAGAGCCATGAACCTCATTCTATACTTGTGTCTACAAGCTGGTATGAAAGAATGGTTGATTTGCTGAGAGGTTGAAGATATGTAAAACCTTTATATGTATAGATGCTGATGCCAAAGGAAGTAAAGATTTCCTCAATTTTCTACAGGCATTTTAAAAACTTTTTTTAAAAAATCCAGTTTCTCTACATACTAGAATTATTTTTAATCCAGCATTTTTTCTAACAGAAGAGAAGTTTAAGAAGCTATTATAGATAGACTGACAATTGATGGTGGGCTTAAAAAAAAATCAAGAAAAAATTCATCATTTCAACATCACAAAATTATCACCTCTGGCCATGACCCAGCTTTGATTTTGTCCACAACCATTGGATCATCCAGATCCTGCATCAATCTAAAGAATGCCAGCTCATTGAAAAGAACTTCTGAGATGTCCACAACTAGGTCTTCTCCACATTCTCTCATCCTGTAACAGAGGAATTCATTAGTAAGACTTAAGTCTAATTTGACAATAATAATTGCCAAATTTCAGGTTGATTCATCAAAAGCTGCGAGACTAGATGCAAAGACTGAAATAATCAAATACTTTGTATCTCTACATAATCTACAAAATTTCAATATTGAGAACCTGTGGGTATGACTTTAATATTTGTTTTTTTTTGTTTGAGTAGGATTTTTAACGTAGCTTTAAAAAAATTTCAGTCATATCGCTATGATGTCTGCAGTGAGGCAGTTTATAGTGATGTCTAGCAATGAGGCATCATGCCGCAGACATGTAGCATGATGTCCCACCCAGTCACATTATCCTGACACCAGGCCGACCAGTCCTAACACTAACCTCTTAATGCTGAGTGCCAAGCAAGGCAGCTGTTAGTACCATTTTTTTAAGTCTTTGGTATGACTCGGCTGGGGATCGAACCCACAACCTCTCGCTTTAGCAGCAAACGCTCTAACCACTAGGCCACCAGAGCGGTCTTTTAATATTTGAGTTTCCAGCATATGGTTGCATGCTGGTGTATGGAAACCATGTCACTGTCAGTGTGATATTTTGGGTCATTGGCAACAAATTCTTTATGACTTAAACATCATGTGTGTGGGGCTGTACTAAATACTGTATTTACAAGAATGAAGGTTGCTCCTTGACAGCTTTACTGAAAGAAATTACAAGAAGAAAAAATTTACATAATTTTTCAGAAGCCTAGAAATGGGTAAATTGTATACAATCATAGGCTTGAACAAATACCATTTTAAAGCTCTTGCGATGCTGGCATTATTGGATGTTAACAGGCAGATTGCTTGAGCTGTATATTCATACTGGGCACCTACATGAGAATTTTTCTCAAAAACAAGCCAAGCAGCATCATATTCTATGTTTTAAAAGTTTCCTCTTGGATTGTTAATAGGATACAAGTGTGATTTGCCAGTCTTGCCACAAACGTATATTAATCTGGCCAAACAAATATTATGAATTATGGGAAATGAAAGAGTAGTCTGTGCCCAATAAATGCCACTCACTTTTTCCCTTCAAACTTTGCAAGTGAGTCCTGAAGCACAGTTCCCAGCTGTCTATGGAAGAATTTGGAGAACTCCTGCCCACTATCATACTGCCGGGTGAGAGAGAGAGCCAAGTTCTTTATGTAAGCCAGTAGTTGTGGCGAGCATGTGTTGTCCATGTGTTCTTTAATAACTGGCATAACCTCCTTCATGATGGTCTTAATGTGACGGTCAAGAAGCTGGGTATTGATTCTTGGATACTGAAATGAAAACTCAAAATTATGAACAAGAAAAACTTGTGTGGACATAAAATTAAATCAGAGATTTATGGAGAAAGACATTTATCTCATGAAGTCCAAAGAAATTCATTAATAACTTCTGTCAATTTCAAATCTGGCAAATTCAACAATTGGCTTCAGTGGGCCTGGGATTGTTCACTGACTTATAAAGGTATAGATGTAATATGTAGGGTTGCATCTATTTTTATTTTTTTTTAGGGTTTAACGCCATTTTTCAGCACACAATAGGCTATATGTGGCAGCCAGTATTATTGGTGGAGGTAGAACATGGGAAAAACCCGGAAAGAACCACCGGCCCACGAGAAGCTACTGGCAAACTTTCTCACATAACTACATTAGCTAAATCTTAGACTCGACCCCACGCAGACAGAGATGAGACAGCAGTGATCCGTAGCGGTCAGCGCTTAGACCACTCAGCCACTCGGGGCCCCACTGGGTTGCATCTAGGATTTGACAAATGTGGGTACTTGCTCCCACTGAATCTTGGGGTCAACAAAGCCATAAAGGGGGTGGTGGCTTATAGTATGGTGTAAAAAAAAAACATATTCAAAAAGAGCAATAGCAAGTATAATTAGTGCATAAATTGCATATCATGTCTTCTGTATATAATAGCATAAAACTTAGAACTAAAATCAAAGTTTTGTGTTTTCTAATAACAGTATTCTTTCCACACACTAACCATTTTTAAAGAATCAAACCACAGACTGCAAATAGTGTCAATCCCCTGGCCAATCTTAAAAATCAGTGTCATGTACTTCTTGTGTGTCACATGCTCAGTTCTGATTGGTTACAAATCCATACTAAGAAAGATCAGAAGAGCACATATTTTCCTTTCATGGATGAGAAAAAATATATTTTAAGGTAAAGTCAAAAGCTCAAACGATTTAGGGAAACTATATATATACAGTTTCTATAACAGTTAGCTCTTAACTGAACATATATACATCTGCATCCAGACTGACTGTAATTGAGACTGCATTATTCTGCAAATATGTTCACTATTTCCTAAATAGTCTCCTGTCTGTTCTCATCCTCCACTCAATCAATGCCTTGTTAAAATTGAAGTCTCTCAGAGGAAGTGCTTCAAAATCATCACGAGTCTGTTGAGAACCCTTTCTCCTAGATGGCTTTTTCCTGTAGTTTTGGTTTGATTTTGATTGCTGAATCTTCTGACACATTCAGCAGTTTGGTATGGCATAATGATGGCCACTGATGCTAACTGAAGATTTGGAAATATGTCTGTATGATGTTGATGTACAATCTGCCAGAGTCCGGACATTTTGTCTCTATGGTACATTTCTCTTTTAATGATAGTCTTAGCAAAAGACCACTCTGTCAAAACATGTTTTGGGTCACACAAAGGGGGATCTAATAGCTTCTTTAGATTTCTACTCCTGACCAAAATGATCACTGAGAATTTTTACAAGTACAACATATTTGCCGAGAGTGACAACTGGGAATTTTAAAGAAATAATGATAAAAAATAATGTATTCATCAAATGCGCACAATTCTTTCTTTTATCTCACGATTTTGCCTGCATAGGATTAAAAATCTTGCATGAAATCTTACCTTTGGGAGAGATCTGCATGGTCGCATGTGTTTGATGCAACCTTGATATGAAACAGAAATCGACCAGTTTATCTGACTTGGAAACATTTCATGCCGGAATGATAATCATCAAATCTAGTATCAAAAGCACTGTGAACAGAACATTATATACAAATCCTAAAATGAAATACATCCACCCTTATATTTATGTTCTTTATGGGTGTAATGTCTTACTTCCTACACAAGCATTGCATTGATAACTGTAGATTGTTTCAGAAACCAAATCATTGTGAAAAAACTATCTTTCTTCTTTCAGTCACAGTAACCCTGACCCCTTAGCTGAAAAGCCAAACCATTCACAATTGTTTGGCAGCTGTAGAGAGCTTCTGTAGAAACCATTTCTTTTTTCATTTCTTTCAGTGAGTGATCTTGATCTCTGTGATTGTGATCCTGAAATCAATAGGGTTTTTGCTTGTGCAAGCCACCCCCAAAAATTTAGTAAATGTAGGTACTCGACAAAATGAGTTGATGTGCAGAAGAGAAATTGGTAAAAGACAGATCAACATACATACAGATGGACAGAAAACATCATGACATAATAAAGGTGTATCAAAATTAATCATCCTGTCTTCTATATGTTTATCTTTCCTTTGTTATGAAAGCTTTATCAAATGGACGGGGAAAATTATAGGAATAAATCTAAATATAGGATGCTCTGCTAAATTTGTTCAACCTTAACTGATAAATTTCAACCCAAAGATGACTATTTATATGAAATCTTATGTCTGTGGACTTATAATGAACTGAGACTATATAGTATTAAGCATGATATAAAAGAATTAATTACTGGTACATCTGAAGTGGCTGAGCTCTCACTACCCTGGTCCATAGCTGAGCTACTGCATGCTTCATTTGATCTTTCCACTCTGCCATTGCTAATCCCTCCAGCTATGTCCGTCATGGCTTTAGCTTCAGACTCCTGCTCTGCCATCCTTTTCTCATACTCCCTCATCTTCTTCAATGTCTATCAAGCAAGAAACAAGTTCAAATAACAATAATACATTTTTTTAACATTTTGTCTGTTTTGTTCTGGATTAGCTTTTCTTATAATTACATGCATAAATAAACTCTTGCAAATTATCCAATAATAAATAAGGAAAGATTACAATGCTAGAAAAATAAATAACAGTCAATATTTTATTTGTTACTTTTGAAAATCATAATGCATTACAGTGTGTGTGTGTGTGTGTGTGTGTGTGTGTGTATCTGTGTCACAATCTCTGTGATTAAGTGTATTTACAATATTATATGCTTTGATACAAAAAATATATTATTACACAACAATGAATTTACCTATTCCTGTTATACGAAAAAAAATCTAAAGGTTATGAATAGCTAGTAAAATCCATGTGTGTGTGTTTGTGTGTCTTCACTGTGATATCTGCATTGTGGCAGTTTATAGTAATGGCTTGTACTGGGACTTCAGACTGCAGACATTTAGCATCATGTCCCACACAGCCACATTATCCCAATAACAGGTTGGCCAGTCCTAACCCTAACCTCTTAATGCTCAGTACCATTTGTATAAGTCTTTGGTATGATTCAGCTGGGGTTTGAAGCTATAACCTCTCACATTCAAGGAAGATACTATAAACATTTACGCCACTGAAGTAGTAACAAATCCATTTTCTACATAAGCTTGGAAGATGACATCTTTTTCAGATGTTCTGGATGATTGAATGATTGTCACAAAACAATTTATTTGTTGTTAGGATAGCTGTCGCATAACAAGAGTCTATCCACTAGACCCCCCAAAAAAGCTTCTCGCAATCTAACATTGGACCCTTTCTTCTTTTATGCTGATATTAACATCCATTCAGGAAGAGCAGTAATAACAAGATTTTCAAGGCTGTCACTGTAGTACACAGGTCTCTTAAACATCTGAAATGAATGGCAACTGACAGGGGCACAGAACATGGCCTTTAAACCCTCCACAGCAACTTATATCATCCTTATCAAAAAAGAAGTGTCTTCTGTCTCATGGAAAAACTGAAGTCTCTCACAAAGATGTTAGAAAGGAAGCATAATCTTGTCTAATCTCTTCCTCTAAAGGAGGGCACGTCTCTGGGTCAATGCACTGGCCAGCAAGGTTTGTCACTCTGGTGGAATGTAGAGATTTTAAAAAATGACTATATGATGATTAGCCAGATGGATGATGTGGAACAAAATGCACATCTTTCTACCAGGTGAAGCATAATGGATGCAGCTTTAACATTAAGTCAATGAGCCACATCAAGTACTACTCCCCAGCAGAAGTGTCAGCAGAGTTCTCGACAGAAGTGTTTAGACTATGCTCAAACTGCTGAAAAAATTACCATGGAATAAAGTTGAACAAAGAATTAAGAAAAGTAGTAATTGTCAAATGGCATGGATTTGGTATCAATACCTTGATACAAAGGGAGGACAAATTTATCCAACTTCTATCTTTAGTGGGCAGACAACTTTTAGCACTTGTTACCTTCAAGCTTGAGGGTGGGGAGTAGCTTGTTTTGTAAAGTAGTGTATGTGTTATAAGTGTATTATAATTGGGTAATGTATGTGAAGAATAAACTTGTTTGTGACAATTGTTTTCTAAAAAGGCCTCCGATATATTTCGAACTATCTTGCTTGGTAAATGCAAAAGTTTTCCAAATGATCAGGTTCTTTCAGCTGCATAATAGAACAGTAGATACTGTTGCAGCTAGATATATATGCAAAGGGTTGATTTGGAATAAGTGGCTAGCAACACGGAGAAAATTCATGTACATACCTTATCTAGATTTATGACTGTTTCTCCTAGGGACTCATGGGCGAATGGAGATTCCCAGTAAGCTGTGGATGGTGTTGAGATAGAACTTGTGATTTCTGCCTCCTCTTGATAGTCATACTGGTCACTTTTCATAGAGTTACTTCTGGGTAATTTAGAAAGTTTCCTCTTTTCAACAGCAGACACTTTCTCTCTTAGTTTTGCCTGAAAATTAAAATCCACATGGTCTGCAAATGACATTCATATAAGGGGCTCCAGATGGTTGATTGGTCTAAAGCACTCACATTTATCAATCACCGCCATCTCACCTGTCTAAATAGGTTAGTCTCAGCCAATATGGAAATGTGAGAAAGCTGCCAGTGGTTAGTGGTTCTTACCGATCCGATGTTTTCCTAGGTTCTTTCTACACTAATTTAACTGGTCACCATTTATAGCCTATCTTGTGCTGCAAAATGATGTTAAACAACAACAACACCATTTTGTGTGTGATGTGTGTGTGTGTGATTTCGGATTTTTAACGTAGTTTTAAACAATTTTTCAGTCATATCACTATGATGTCTGCAGTGTGACAATTTATATTGATGTCAAGCACTGAGGTATAATGTCACAGATATGTAGCATGATGTACCACCCTGTCACATTATCCTGACACCAGGCCGACCAGTCCTAACACTAACCTCTTAATGCTGAGCGCCAAGTGAGGCAGCTGCTAGTATTATTTTAATATCTTTGGTATGACCTGGCCAGGGATTGAACCCACGACATCCCGCATCTCAGGCGGATGCTCTAAACACTAGGCCTTCAGAACAGTTTCAACATTTTGTATGTAACGACAAAATTACAAATGACCTGGAAATAATTTCTAATATACCTGATTTGACACAATGACTTTAAAATAATTTCTAATATACCTGATTTGACAATGTACTTGGAAATAATTTTTAATTTAATTGATTTGACACAAGCCAAACCAATCAAAATTGTCAAATTAATTAACCTGTTTGCGAAATGGATATTATTTTAACTGAATTCCTCTAGTGCATCTCCTTTTTTTGACATCTTATGCTGACCTTACACAATGCCTCCAAAGTACGGCATATGACTGAGAATATAATTAATTTTAATTATGTCTGCACAGAATAAATAAATAAGAATATCAAGGTGTGTATATTACTAAGGTCAACATTATTCCAAAATGAACTTTCTATTTTCTCCACCAGATGAGCTCCAAATGGCGACGATTATAAACAGCAGATTTTCTTGATGCTTGATCAAAATATTATTGGAAACACTTGCACTGTGCACTAAATGCCTTAACTTTAATTGAACTAATAGACCCTATTTTAATTCCCACAAATACCAGCCTTGTGTTTCATGGCACTGTAACAAAAACTTAGATTATATTGTGTTTAGACAACTAAAGCAAATGCCTTTCCCAAGGACACATCATCGTTGCTGACCCAGGCTGATTAGATGGTGTGATTCAAACATACAACATTTTGGACATGAATCCACCATATTCACTACTAGACCACTGTAATTACAAACTCCCTCAGCTGCATGTACAACAACGTTCAGAAGAATACACAGGGCTTATTTCATATCCTGAGCATACAGGGGGTCCCCAGACTGAGTACAATTAAAATACAAACAGACAAGACACATACAAAAAAATAGCTTCTAAAGAACTGTGTCTTTTCTGCCTGTGAATGGTGTTATGAAGATGAGACAGGCAATCCTAGCATATCAAGGTACAAACTTGAGACATATAGCAATATTATTTCCAAGTTTCAGATGACTATTGTCATCATCATACTTCCACCAGCTTTCTGCTTACAGAAACAAGATATGAAATCTTAACATATAAAATAACATTATGCAAAGTTTTAGTTGCATACAGCCAATAATGTAAAAAAATTAATGACTTCTAAAACTGTAAAACAGCATTTTCACATTGATAATGGTGATGCCCAGAATGCCATAGCCAGGAATGTGATACAGTGGAACCCAGCTATAACGCAATAATTGGGGTCCAAGAAATTGGATCGCGTTAATGCAGGTTTTTCAGCAAACAACACATTGGCATATATACGTGTACTCATGTCGAATGTAAAAAATCGGCGTATTATCAGACGAATATTAAATGGTATGCAGTAATAAGATTTATTGAAAATAAATTACTTTGTGTTAAATAGTTTTACTAATTTTTATTGTTTTTCCCCGAAATTACACGTTGATCGATAATACCCCAACTGACATTATATAATGAATAGGGTATAAACATCGTTTACTATTGTGTTGTCGTGGCACGCAGTTCATCCATAATACATGTAATTCAATCGGAAAATTGCACAGATTTAAAATATTCAATAATTTTGTCCAAGATCTTTGTGTCTGAATTTAATGTCGAATATATAGCATGAACTGAGTATTAAGTGTTAACACCGTTTACTTACTGTCTGATACAGTACCGTTGCGGCTTGCAGCTAATCCATAATACCATTGCAAAAGTATTTAAATTTTTTAATATTTTTGTCACAAATCATTATGTGTCTGAATTCAGTGGGAAAAATTAACAGAAAATCAGGTTAAGAAAGACAAAGAAAGTTTACATTCCAACGTCTATGAACGGTGTCTATACAAACTGTAAACTTGATTTTCCATAACTTATAGAATATTAGTTTGATATTTTTATATATAAAAAATTAGAAAATTAATGACGAGTTCATAAACAAACACCATACACATAAAATCTGAGAACTAAATGCAATGAGTCTGTAATGGTCACACGCCACTGATGTGTTTTTTTTTTTTTAAAGCTGTACGCATATACTATTTCAGACCCTTTCAATTTCTAGCTAAGAAAGCTGATACTGTTTACTAGTCAAATGATTCCCTCTGATAACACCGCCAAACCCAGAAAAAATGTTGGCAGCTTTCGTTTTTTGATGTTTATTTAATTGTGAAAATCTTGTATTAACCACCGCATGCTGCGTTTTACACACTATTTCTCGTACTTTATCGTATTATAAATCGTATTTATTAGAATACATACACGATCTCTTCCACAAAATCAAAATAAACTTTTTTGGACGCAAAATACAATGAACGACTTCTGTTTGTGAACTTGCTTTTCCGTAGCAGTAAAATATTTTTAAAATTAGAAAACATAGGAAATTAATAACGATTTCATAAGCAAACCCTATACGCATGTAAAACCTGAGAACAAAGTGCAGTAGGCCTGCAATGGTTACAAATCACTTTTATAATTGGTTTTTAAGCTGAATGCATGTACAATTTCATACTCTCTCAATTTCCAGCTAGTAAAGCGGGCATTATTTACTGGTCAACTGATTGTGTCTAATAACACCAAGCCCAGAAAACATGTTGGCAGCTTTCGTTTTTTGATGTTTATTAAACTGTGAGAAGCTTTTATCAACCAATGCAATGTCCGCTGCTTGGTTGTGTGTGCAGTTAAAGAAGAAACACACATCGGCTATTGTTTGAGCAACAATTGTATACAGAATTAATTGAAGACAACCACAAAGACCACATTTATTTTGGCATAACACTTCAAGAACCTTGTGAAATTGTTAAATTTAAGAAGTTACGCCACGATCATATTATAATTAACATTCAAACGCGAACTCTTCCACAAAATGATAACAAACGTTTTACACACTATTTCTCCTACTTAAAATTTTAAAAAATGTCCTGTTACGAGAAAGATACACATACATATATTTAAAATTTCAGAAACCATGCCAAGATTGTATTTTATTCGAATTCATATGTGATTTCTTCACCATATGCGATCTCTTCCAGAAAATGACATTAAATTCTTAATATACAATTTCGCGTACTTTGAAGAAGAAGAAACAAATAATGTGCTAATAAATATTTGAAATTTCGGGAGCCACGCCGCGACCGCACTATATCCAATTTCACAATAATGTGGGGTGCATTATAGCAGGATTCCACTGTACATATGTCTCACCATTCACTGCCATTCACTGGCAAGATAAAAACACTCACTCTGACTTCCTCTTCATCGGAGGTGACTATGCTTTCACTGGGTGTCAGTTCTGAGACTGTAAAATTATTACAGTTAGGATTCAGCCATGGTGGAGGAGGCTAAAACATTAATAAAAATTTTGTTGATCAAAACACTTTTATGAGCAGAAAATTTGGGTGAATTGAACAAATCAACTTTATTAAAATAGTCTCTTTGGTCTTTTCTGTGGCATGTACCCCTAACTACATCTGATGGAATACAAGCACAGTATTGCTAAAATATGCATGAAATTAGTCATGTCCTAATTTTTAATACAACTTTCTACATCTAAATTCAAACACTACCATATCCATATCCACTTTATGGGGCCAGCTTGGCAAATGCAAATCTTAAGAATTTGGAACCCCCAAAACACCTTTATGTAATCTTGACTAGTTTCATTCAAATGCAGGTTGGCTAAACTCTATTTCAGAAGTTGTGATCAGTATGAGAATGGTAAACTGTGACTTTGGAAGAACCCAAAGACAACTAAATAATACGAAACAGCTCAAATACAAAAGTACCAACGGATTCATTCCCATACATGTGATTCTATCAGAAGTAACAAAAATACAGTTTTAAAGTCATCTACTGCACATACCCTTTTTAAAGTAGAAATCTTCTGAAAAATAAAAGATTTAAATTTGTTTTTAAAATGGCAATTTTATGAGTTTTATCTCTGCCCCCCCCCCCCATGTCAAACTGTGCTTTCTCCAAATGCTAAAACACAACTGGCTAACAAATATAAGACTCTGGAATACATTGAGTCCAACTCAGGAATTTTCTCCCTGGAGTGAACTTAGCATGGAGAAGTATTGGAGGCATAGTTCATAAAGTTTTGGAGGGCCTAAATTGAATGACTTTTTAAGCACATTTAATGACCTCATCCAAAAATGTTTAAGGAATCAGAACAAGTCAAAAACTTCTTAGGAATCAGTTATAAACTTCTTAGGTTCACAACACATGGAAGCTAAAACTAGTAAAAGTATTCCGAAACAACAACATTATGCAGTTTCAAGAGATAAGAACAGACCAAATGAGCATAACTAAGTTTTTTTTAACTGCTTTTAGCAGCTGCATTTTCTCCTCATGGCAACTTTCCTTCACTCCAGATCCTTAAATGAATGTATTGTTTAACTTGCATGTCTTTGTTCAGAATCTCATTGAATAAAAATATCACAGTATGTGTTCCAAATGCGATTTATCCCACTGCTCCAACATCAATTCCTTTTTGGCCAATATAACCATATGCTTTCATTTTTTTATACTAAGAATCTTTGTGAACCCACTGGTGGTTTTTTCTGTGTAAAAGACAATTAAGTGACATTTGCCCTACTACATGTGTTGCACATGAATAAAACCTTTCTTTGAACTGAGACTAACCAGAATAGTATGGCAGCAAAATGTGCAGGTTCAAACAAGAACATTAACAAAAATTCCCAAAATAGCCTCCCCTGAGTTTATTGAGCAGACAAGATCTACATCCACCCATCCACATCAATCCCCTTGAAACACATAAAATTTATGCTGATAAAGAATCTATTAGTCTGGAAGCCAATCTGATAAAAAAAAATCTGTGTGTGTGTGTGTGTTTTGGACTTTAAACTTCACTTTAACAATCTTTCAGTCATATCACTAGGATGTCCGCAGTGTGACAGTTTAAAGTTATGTCCAGCACTGGATGCACCACGCCACAGACACTTAACATCATGTCCCTACCAGCCACATATTCCTGACACCAGGCCCACTTCTCCTATCACTAACATCATAATGCTGAGTGCTGGGCAAGGCAGGTGCTAGTAACATTTTTATAAGTCTTTGGTATGACTTGGCCAAGGTTCAAACCCACAACCTCCCACATCCGAGGCAGATGATCTAACCACTTAGGCCACTGGAGCAGTTATCAAACTTGGTAAATCTTTTGGTTTAATGTTTTGGTTCTGTCACATGGATGCATTAAACTAAAACCAGAAGCATATGAGGGTTCACAGTAATTAACAAATGTCCAAGTGATCAAGACTAAAAGTCAATGGATTAAAAACAGCCGCATTTTTCAGATGAAATGGAAATGGATATGTGTTTGATGGAGATGCATACGGTTCATTTCAAAATTCTAAATATTTAAAAAACATTGTTTCCAAGCACATCTGGACAATATTTTACTTTTTTATTTAGTTAGATGAAAATAGCTATATAAGCTACAAAAGTTCCCATGGAAACAATAACAAATCTATGCGAAAATATTACCAATCACATGCTGATTAATAGCTTTATAACAAGCATACACAGATTAACTAAAACTTTACATACAAAATATTCATACTTTACTGAATCTATACAAATCTGACAACACTAAAATACTATTATGACACATCTCCCTTGATAACTTGTGGAAAACATGGACCACAAAAACATAAACTGCACTATAAGTGAGTGTGTGTATTGAGGGACCCCCCAAAAATATCTGCTCTCGAGAAAACTGAGTTGTTTAATGACTGAATCCTCACTTAACAATCACGTCAATAAGCCAATAAAAATTGTTAATAATGCACTTTTTCATGTTAAGTTGTAGATGATTCTGTATAAATTACATTTACATGTGAAAGATCATTAACATCGATCCTACTGGTTTCAACTACCATCACGTGTACACGAAAATATATGTATTACATCACTGCTTTTTGTTTTGCTGATTAGTCTGGTTCCAGGATTGGTATTTAATAGTAAAGTGCCAAGCAGGGTGTCAATTTAGCAGGGAACTAGACTATCTGTTGTTTCACCACCAAACAATATTCCTTTCTTTTTTGAAAGAAAAAAAAACTAGCGACATTTATTTTGTGAGACAATTGTCTATGTCAAAACTCAATTTCTGTATCGTTCACTTAGTACAATATTGATGTCGTGATTTCATTGGAAGTAATTGTGAAATTTGTTATCATCCTTAAGGACATCTCTAAGTCTCCATTCAGGAATTCTCTGAAACTCGTTTGCCCAAAATGGTCCATATCTATGAAACCAAACTCTTTGATTTACGAAGTATTCATTTCGCTTGGTTTCACTGCTATCACAGTTATGCATGAGTCAGTTATCTTAAGGTAGTTTAATTATGTTAAATACACAATAAAATTTATCACTGTTCAAATGATTAACTGAAGTTTGATCACCTGACATTCGACTGGGGCCGCTAGATTTTAAGCATGTTGGATTTAAATGTCTTTTAAATTTTCTTTTATTCCACCTCCTTTATTTGATTCAAAATAGGTAATTAACATGATAATTCAGTGCATCAATACAATAAATACTTCCGCAAGTCAATTATCAAAATATGATCAGTACTTAATTATGTTCTCAGAGAAATACTCGTGGATGTATGGTATGGTAGATTGACACATTTTACATTTAAATACACATTGCATTTATGATGATTACACTTATTGGGAACCAAAAGACAAAACTAAAACAATTTTCACTCAATACAAATTATTTAATTGGCATTTGGACATTAATGTACTGCCAATACTAGGCGGAGGAAACATTTTCATTGATCAAAATTTCCTTGACTTTCTTTAATTATGGTGTACTAAGAATGTCCTTTGGAAAGAAAACGTAACGAATTATATGACATCTTATTAAAAGTTGATAATTTCATAATGTTGATTAAAATTCCAGGTCCTATCTACCGTTTTTGACAATAAAAAAATGTGATAATCAGCGTTTCAGTTACCAACTCTTGATCACGATTTCTTAAAGTTCAACAAACAGAAATTAAATTTGTGGTATTTTCTGTAAAAAAACCCAACAGGATCCACGCCTTACCTTGCATTAAAAGTGGGTTCACAAGTTATCAGGGTACAAGTTACCGACAGAGTGGTGTATTACACCAAATTAGTTAAGATTGATTACAATGTCAATCAAGATAAACAAGTGATTTTTCTGCTATTGGTAGCATTACAGTTCAATGAGAGATTCATCAGTTATTTATTTCCCTTGTAAATATTGACAAGGTCTGCTATATAGTTCTACTGGTTACCTATTGCTAAAACATCCATTTTAGAAAAAAGGTGCTTAAAAAATATATGCAACTAATTCAGACACTAACAATGAAAGAAATAGGTTCTAAAACTGCACCTCAAATTCCCAATACATCATTTTATGTTCATTCATTCTCATGCAGATGTTTATTTTCCAAAACAAAACCAAAGAAAGAGTCCTCATCTAAAAAAAGGCCAATAAAGTTAATCAGCCATCATCAATCACAAACTAATGCTTCAGACACAAAAAAAGGTGTTTCTGGTTGCATTGGTTTTAAAAGTAGGGGTGGTAGTTTTTTAAAAAAAAAATATATATAATGATTAGTATATTTAATGTCCTAAGCATTTCAAAGTACTGGGTGCAACTGGATCAATTTTGGGAATTTTTGGGTTTTGTTTTTAAATTTATTTATTTCAACCATGGGGAAAACGTCCTAGGGTTGGAAATGAGAAACATGGATGATCAGCTGACTGAAAACACATTTATTTATAACCAAAAATGCTATAGCATGCCAATCCTTTTCATAGTTTTTATCAAATGAATCTTGGTATAGGTGTCAGATCTAGTATAACACTGACTTTATTCTCAGCTACAAAATTTAGATTTAAACACTAATATATACATGTATTATGGAATAACAATGGCACTCACCGCTGTCACTGAATCTGTTCCCTCATCAATAAGATATTTTGACACAAGATCTTTAATGTCATACAATGCTCTCTGCCTCAGGTAATCTGTTGATAATCTCTGCAACTCACGAAACAATTCAATCAAATAATGTGGACGGTTTTCATTCTGGGATATCAAGGTGGCTACTTCAGAGTAAATTGTCTCCCTTAGAGCTTCAAACAGGGACAGCTCATTTGGATCATCTGACTCTCTACTAAAGAGAAACAAAGGCATTCTCATTAAAAAAATACACAGATTAACTAAACAATTTTTCCCCCCAAAGAATGAACAATAAAATCCATACAAATTCCACTCCCTTGAAAACTTGTATCAGGTACTAAAAATCAACACGTTTAAGTAAATAATCATTCTCCAATAACACTTAACTGATCACGCTAACATTAGGATTACTCTCTGCTACCTCCAAATTCAGACTTCCTTTAAAAACAAAATAAAAAAAAATAAAAAAGCCTATATAAAATATAGACAAAGGCAAGAAACACTTACTGGTAAACTCCGTTATACTACTGCTTAGGTGGATTGCACTTAATGGCTGAATGGCAACTTTTTATGCCTCTTGCATTCTCACCAACACAATTCAATCCCTGAAGAGTATGGAAGAACCAAAAGGGATGGAGCACTGGGTCAATGAACACCGCCATTTGAGAGTAGGGCTAGCAACCTGACCTTGTAAAACCAAAACTGCTACAAAAACAATACAACAGAAGAAAAACCAGAAACTAAAAAACTGAGGGAAGAAGGTTCTTAATCTGGAAGACTTGTGATGCAATATGGTGAAAGCCACATGAGGCCATAAGCTGGGTCACACCTGGATTCAGCTCGAGGGTATGGCACAGGGCAGAAGTCTCTGGCGATCTTTTGTGGTCGGTCTATACCCCAGCAGGGAAGACGGGCAAAACTACTTGGTCACTGAATGATGTAGTGCATCAAATCAGTATTACAAGAGGCCATACGGGCATTCACCATCATGTGGTGAGCTATTGATTATCTTCGTGGGGCCCTGAGTGGCCGAGTGGTCTAAAGCACTGACTGTTACGGATCACTGCCATTTCACCTCTGCATGGGTTCAAGTCTTGAGTTAAGACAATGTGGGTATGTGAGAAACTATGAAAGTAACCTGTCATGGGTTGGTGGTTCTTTCTGGGGGGTTTCCTGGGTTCCTTCTCCACCATTTATACTGACTGCCATGTTTATAGCTTATCTTGTGCTGAAAAATGACATTAAACACTACAACAACTTAGTGGTAAGGCCTACCCAATGCCAAGCATGCTCATGTCTGATCTTTTTGTCCAGGCAAACTATCCAATGAAATCCAAGTTCAAGTAGAGAGAAAGCTGTCACAATGTTCCTGACTTACTCTTACATGGCATTTAACACTTTGTGACAGAGTGCTACTACAGACACGATGATGACAGAAATGTCTTTGTCTACACATGGTACATCTGAATAATATGAATAAGCTGTGGTCATGATAGACACCGATGGAAGAACATTCATGTATCATGATGTGATTTGTAGCAGTGAGGTTAAGAACGTTGAGACAAATGACTCACTAGATTGAGTACTCTAGAGTTACCATGTTTGCCAATTTTATCCTGGTTATTTTTTTTATAATTTTTGATGATTACTGCAGGATTCTGAATGATGAGTTGTCATCATCACTGTCCATGTCCTCAAGGGCCTTGACTTCATAAGTAGGATTTATTGAAGATGTAAGAAGGCATTATGATGGAAGCTAAATCTTGTAATTTTCTTCAACCAGTGCCAATAAGCTAAATTCGGTAAATTCCATGGTCGAATAAAAATGTTTAGGCATGTATGTCTCGTCATCCTCATATATAGGGGGATTCGTCTTCTCCTGCACATTCCATGTCTCAGGATCTAAGATACCATTTTGCAATGGTATCATCTGCATCATTCATGCCATCTGCTGGGCCAGCTTGGTACTGTCTAGAGATGTGGTTAGCTAGCTCGCCTATAGCATGACTGCTAAAGCTGTACATGAATTGTCTGGACGGTTGGGCCAGTTGGTTGGCAGCTGGGATAAATGACTTGCAGCCATCAGAGGCATCAAATGGTAGCCACAAATGCAATATTTTCAGTTCCATGCTACAGCAGGGAAAGTGATATATACCAAGTGGAAGCCATTTTATATTTTCATCAAACTGGCTCCTTGACAGCTTCAATGATAATGCTTGTAAAATATGAATTAATCCTAATTCCCAAATGTGGTTAGAATCACTTGTTGTAGCAATTATTGGGTCTGCAATTGTAAAGGCTGCCAGTAGTTTTTGGTATCTTCAAATTTCCCAAACCTCATCAAAGATTCTGATGTGGGATGAATTTTCATGCAATGATGCTTTTTTGCAGACAAGTTTGGCTTGGCCTTTGAGAGCAGCCTTTGTAAAAAAAAAAAAAAAAAAAAAAAGGTGGACCAGAGGTCCTATGCCGAGAATGAATATAGATTACATGTTTATAAAGATGCAGGACTAACTGGTCATATGATTATCCTCTACAATTTTGAATCATCTGCACTTTACTGACATTTCTGTAATGAAAGAAAATAAAATCCCCAAATAAATGTATACAACAAATATACAAATTGTTGCAATAAAGGTGAATTTGTGTTACTCAGAGAACTTAAGTGCAAGAAATTGAACAGTAACAGCACACAACAAATTGGTGTTATCAATCAAAATCACACAGACAATAACAAAATATATAAAAATTGCAAAAGTACAAACAAATTCACTGGAAATCACATAAATCTTGTAAGCATAATGCATAACAACATTCTGAATTACTATACAACTGAAAGAAATGGTGGTTGACCCAAGTTAATTGAAAATTTTAATGCATTCCAGGAGGTACTGTTTAAAGTTCAAGTGAAGATGAAACTGGTTATATCAGTATCCAACTTGCATGAATAAAGGGGAGTTAGCCTGTAAGAGTTTGTTTCTTCATATATATTTTGGATAGGCAGAAAGGCTTTTCTCATCCTTAGGGATGGCTGAATATGGAGGTAAGAGAGTAATCCGAATGTTAATGTGACTGGCAGTATTTGACAGAAAGTTTCATGTTTATTCAAAAGATGAAATGTAAAACAAATCTGAACACCAATATATTCTTATTAAAAACCATTTTCAATATATAAATACCAATGAAAGCCATTCTTTGGCAAAACAATAAGGTGTATGTGTGTGTGCATGCTTATGTGCTGTGTGTATTTATGTATGTGTTTATGTACCCAATTAAATCAATCCGCAGAACTTTATTCTAGTTCGATGGAGAAAAAAGTGACCTACATTACCACTGAGCTTAAGTTGAATGGAAATTTACTCCGAAAACAAATATCACAACAAGCTCCACTGACTAAAGCTCCACTGACTAAAGCAAATATTTTTTTTCTTTCTTGAAATTTTTCTTTCTTGCAAATTTTTTTAAAACACAAGTGTTACCAAATTTTGGACAAGTTTCTTACCTTGCTCCCTCATAACCCAGCTGTTCCTGTTCCCCCTGAGTGCCCTGAGCACCAGCCATCTGACTGGATAAGATACTGCTAGTGACACTCATGCTCTCCATGTAGCCAGCCCCACTAATTCCTCCACTTAATCCTGGACGTAGTGGTGCAGACTTTGTTCTGTTGCTTCTTTCCTGTACTCGATTACCTAAATAGCATTTCATACATCACAAATACATTCAAAGAAATAAACACAAAAAAAGAAAATTTGGTTTGTGTAGGCAATAATGATTTACCAAATTATGATGAATTATTGATATGGACATAGACAGTCAACTGGCAGATTTAGAGATTGGGAAAGGTCAGCTATGATTGGTAAAAAAGCTTCACTGACCGGATAGTGAACAAGTTCTCTCAAGATTTTAAAGCATAAAAAAAATTAAATTTCTTTAGTGAGCTATGATGATTAGATTTTGCTCTTAAACCTATCAAAAGAAAACAAACACATACCAAAAAGTAAATTGGTTGAAATTTATCTTGAACTTAACATGTACAACTACAAATTTTACAGGCAGGCCTATTCAAATTGATCTGTTTGGGTAACACATGTTTTATTTAGAGCTCACTGTACTCTGAGACTTTGGCACATGTATATTGACAGCCCTACACAGTAACAGACATTATGAGGCAAAGGGTTAATAATAATGGTGATTCAAACTGAGTATGTCTGTGTGTGCATGTGTGTGTGTGTTACCTGGCTCAGACGCAAACAAGCTTCTAAGACCAGCTGACTGCAAGAGCTCCCTGTAAAATCAAATATTTTAAGTAAATTATATTTCTTTACAAATACTTACTTGATCTCATTAATTTTAAAAATATCCGCTTGCTACAACCTGAATCCAGCCCTTCAAAAAGATGAAAACGCCTTTTCTGTCTATATCATGTAGAAGAAACATTTGACCATTACCATGCAATAGATAAATAGTTCTACAAAATGCAAATTAAAATAATTTCCATGATGCCAAATATATTGAGATGAGGAAATATGCATCAGTCATGTTGCAAGAGATGGTAAACTCATCCCTTGTGATAAAGAGTCAGATTGATTCATCCATCTCCATCTTGGACTGTGGTTGGAATTATATTAAGCTGGTTAAGGTCGATAATCAGCCTAAGAGTGCCATTGACATTTTGTACAACAAGAGGATTGAATAGAACCCTGTTCAGTTTGCGAACAATGTAAAACTTCACACTTTCCAATTAGCAACTAGATTTCCTACTGCATGATTTCAGCCTTCTCTGGATGTGACGGGACTTCCATAACTTGTGGAAATGAGAGGATGGGTAGGATAAATGATATCAGTAACCCCTCTGAAATGACTTGGATTGCCCACTTATTATGCAAAAACATAATTCCAACAAGAACTGAAGTGCAGGAGTGTGGCACCCTCCATTTGGTTGTTTGCAGACTGTGGTGGTGTTAAGTCAATTGTTGGAGTTAGGAGGCTTAGGGCGCGGATTGTAAGAAACCTTGTTTCTTCCCCAGCCTAATGTTGCCTCCCAAACTGAGTGGGCTGCTACCTCCTGACATTCGAGCAGGATTGTGATTGGTTCTGTGTTCGTCCAGAAAACAATTCCTCATCTCTTTCATGCCAATCATCTCTTCTTTAGGGTTGAGGCTGATTGGGTCTATATGGTTGTGGAGGCTGAGCTGTAAGTTGGAGGGTAGTTCTTGCACTATCTCCTTATTCTATCTTGCTTGCTAAAAAGATAAGGAGTGACTCAAGCAGTGTTGTGCTCAATGTCAGGGCATGGTGCACTTTAAGAGCTGCTGTGTGCAAACAAGTATCTTATTGCACAAGGTCAAGATAAGCATAAGAAGTAAGGGCATATGCCTTGGAATGGTTTGCTGCTCTGTTAATGACTCTGGCAATTCAGTATGTGAACTCGCATGCATGGTCTTTACATAATTTCTCTGTGCAGTGAAAAATCAAAAATGATGCAAGATCCATTATCACAGATGTTGTGACATTTTCAACCAGCTTTGATAAGGAGTGGAAATAATTTTTTCCACCTTATAGAAAGTAGGGAAAAGTAGGGAGAAGTTATATTGACAGCTGTGTTGGGTACTAGAGGGAAGAAAATACAGCTGGTAGTGAACTTTCCAAAAAGGTGGATTGCTAATTTTGCTGGAAAGACTGTCAGTGAATTCTTTGATTTTTAAAGATTGTGGTAGAAGATGAAAGGTAGGACAATCTTCCTCCTCTTCCAAGACCATTTAGGCCGTGACCTTATTGGCCTGCATGGTGATAGGTCGGAGGCATTTGGTGGCTTGCAACATCCAATAAATCTCTTCCACCACAGCCTTGAAACTCAACTCCATTATCCTCATAGTTCGGTCAAAGCAAGAAAGATCATTGGGAGGGTGTGTGGTAATATCCTGGTCTACTTAATATCTCAACCTCAAAATAAACATGCAGAGCAAGAGGAAAGAGACCATGCTATCTTCATTTTATGAGTATCAGTACCTAAACTAATACATAGGCCATAAACAAATGAGAAGCCATAACTGTCTGACAGATTTGCCATCCAAGTATTCACAGCTGGTTCATCAAGAGCATGGATGGTACTGCTGTGGACCATGCAAAAGGACTATATAGCTGGCTCAGTTTGGAACAGCTGTACCGCCTAAATAATGGTAGGGCTGATCTTTCATTAACATCCTGTAGAGGTCTAGTACCATCCGGGTCACAGTAGTGGAGAAACAAATGGATCTTGCACCGATATCCTCATACTATTCCAATACTGGCCTCGCCATACAAATGGTAAAGCAGATGGATCTATCACTAATATCCCAGCAATATTCTCGCACAGACTGAATTCTCTGGGTAGAAGACAGATGGATCTGTTACTAAGATCCATGGATAGTTCAGTATTGTACATACACATTGGCCTGGTAGTTTTCAAGTCTGAACAATCAATATTTAAAAGGCTTAATGTATGACTGGACAGTTGGATGAATGGCTTGGTCAGCAGAAAGGATGGTATTATCCATTTCTTAATTGATGAATCATTAGGATCCATGCTAAACCAAACACACCCTGACTTAATGGCCCAAATTACTGTTGAGGAATGAGAAAGTCTTAGATGTAGTATTTGCTCTGAATTGTGAAATGGTGTTGTCGACTCCTGCATCAGCTCTGACAATGAACTAGGTAACCCAGTTGCACAAACACTGGATGTCCCCGAAGAAGTGTACTTAGTGCATGTGAGACACAAATCACGATTGTCTTTGTAAACTTTGAATTTATTGCATTCAAGACATTCATGCATTATACTTTGATTTCTGAAATAACATGGGCAATGAGGATTGTTAACCAACTAAGCACAAACATGTTAATATGTTGCCAACAGAGTAAGCAAGCACAGATACAGAGTACAACTAACATGAATCACAATATGCAACAACTTAATTTGCAAATGAAACACATTCACATTAAAACTGAAAAATAACACTTGTGGTGTTATGCATAAAATATAAAAATTTCATTATGTAATGTTAAAATTAAGAAGAATAAGTGAATTTTCAAAACATCTCTGCATGATGTTTACAGATCAACAGTGAAAGTTTTAAACTTAAAAGCTTAAAACTAGCAACAGTCATCACTCTTTGTCTATACAATATAGACAGATTAGATGTTTTTCATCTTTTTGGAGGCTGGATTTGGGAAGTAGCAAGCTTTTATTCCCATGATTAATTTGATCAGGGAATGTAATTGAAGTAGAGATTTAAAAAATTCCTTATAATGACATCATTACTATTACCATAACATTTGATTTTCATGAAAACTTTCACCAAGTTATGTTTTGTATTTAATACTATCTTACAACAAGGTTTTCACCTACAGGTTTATTTAAAGTCTTCAGAATATAACAATCTTCCCTTATCCTCAAACTCTATAACATACCCTGTAAAACAGGTCAAGAGGTATAAAATTGGACCATCTCACAATACCATTTAAGCTGTTATTTTGTAGACAGAAAGAGCTGACAAGCATAGGCAGGCATTGTAATAATAAAATTTTAAACTAATCCATATCTTCTTGGATTCATACTTTTGTGTAAATTTACAAGATTTGATCTAATGTGACCATTTTGAAAATATGATAAGTAAAAAGGGAGTTGACTGAGGATTACCTAGCTGTATAGTATCAAAATCAGATAAAATTGCAATAAATATAAGTGTCTTTGATTCGCACAACTACTGGCACTAAATTACAAACCATCAAGTCCAGTTGGAAGAATACTGATTATCCTATTTTTTACACTGTACTAGTGTGTGACTATTGGGCTTCATTTAACTTCATGCATGGCCTTAACCTATCTTTGGACCATTGGTGACCTCATAATCAGGCAACTACATACCTTGTCTTGAGTAAGTTTTGGTTTTATGGGATTGGTTTCAGTGTAACGATGAGATATGGCACATAATCCTTGCTTGGGTGTTCAGAGTAGCGGGGTTTAAATTTAATGAATAATTTATACTTAAAGAAGGATTCGGACAAGACAAATATTTCACTAGGATTTAATATTGGGATATTTAGTCCTGAATTGTTTCACAGTAAATAAACAAAAATGTCCATACATTATGAGTAATACATAAACTGATGGAAATTATTGTGACCAATTCTAACAATCAATTAAGGCAATATACAATGTATAAAAAACCACTACCTTCTTCTCTTTTCTATTTGTTCTATATTCAGCCTAGGTACTTCTGTCTCCTCTTGCTCTCTTGATTGTGTTTCCATGGGTATGATGGTTTGTGATCCAACAGTATTGTACCTTGGTGGCAGTGAAGATATTCCTTGTTGGCCAGGACTATCTTTCTGACTTTTTGAAGATTTACGTTTACTTTTCTGAAAGGATAACTCTGCATTTTGATCATTCTGTTCAGACCTCATAGGCATCTGTCTTTGATTTCTACTTCTATCTGTTCCAAACATACCGACTTCTACATTGCTACCTGGATACAAGTTGTCTGTGCTTCGTCTATACCCATTAGAGAGTAAACCTTCTGACAACTGGGGCTGAAAGTTGAAGTTTGGCTGCAAAAGAAGCGGAGAAAATCGATTCATTCCAGGGCTTTGCAGTGAAGTCAATGATCTGAGTCGTGATTCTCGGGAAAGACAAGACTCGTTTTGATTTTCTATGTCTCCCATATCTGGCATTTGTGACAAGAGACCTTGGAACTGTCGCTGAAGGTTCTGTATTTCCATCTGTTGTAGAGCCATTTGTTGGTAACACTGATTCATTGTAATGATCATCTGCTGCTGTTGCATCAGTTGCTGAAAATCTTGAGTCACTCCAGATGGACCTCTTGGCTGATTGTAGCTACCTGTAATAATAATGATATGATACTAGCGATGGTGGTGATGATAATGATGATGATAATAATCAAGACAGTCAACGCTAAAACATGATCGCGACAGTTAATATTATAAAATGTAAGCAAGATGGTTAATACTGTAAAACATAATAAAGACAGTTAACACTAAACCATATCCATGACTATTAATGCTGTCAAACATAATTATGATAGTTAATACTGTAAAACATGGTCAAGACAGATAACATTATAAAATGATTCCATGACTGTTAATACTGTAAAACATAATCAAGTCAATTAATACTGTAAAACATAATCATGATGGTTAATACTGTAAAACATAATCAAGACAGTTAACACTGTAAAATGTATCGATGACTGTTAATACTGTAAAACATAATCAAGACAATTAATACTGTAAAACATATCCATGACTGTTAATAATACTGTAAAACATAATCAAGACAATTAATACTGTAAAACATAATCATGATGGTTAATATTGTAAAACATAATCAAGACAGTTCACACTGTAAAACATATCCATGACTGTTAATACTGTCAAACAAAATCATTACAGTTAATACTGTAAAACATAATCATGACAGCTGATACTGTCAATTAAAATCATTAAGTTAATAAATACAATTATGGCAGTTAATATTGTTAACCAAAATCATTACAGTTAATACTTCAAAACATAATCCTTACTGTAAATACTGTAAATTATAATCATGACAGTTACTACTATTAAAGATAATCATGAAAATTAATACTTTAGAACACATATTACATTAACCTGATAATTACATTTTTCAATTAAGAAATTAAATTTTTTAATTAAGAAAAACTGCAGATATATCATTAAGTTTCAGCGCGGGAGATATGAAATAATACAAGCCAAAGTAAATGAAACAATCTGCACAAAATAACATCTGCTGAAAGAAGAATTGTAGGCTGTTGAATGTGGAGAATTAGAATACCTTAATAAGCAAATGGAGTTCTATCTCAACTAAAGTAAATTAAAGAGCACTAGACCAAACACATTGTACTTGTTCTGGTAACATATTAACAAAAAGTTGGGGTTTGTTTTGTTCTTTTTTTTTTTTTTTTAAAGACATGACAGGTCCAAATAGTAATTGTACTGTCACTAAATGATATGCATTTCTAAGCACTTACCCCATTATGAATTTACTTCCTGCTCGTGACATACCTTATTATTAATAAAACATATTTTTTATGGAATAATGGACAAATTTACATTTTTGATTTTTAAGGTGATAATTGACATTTTTATAAATTATGTATAAAGCTTTGTTTCTTTACAGAATGCAAAACTCCTACATCATATTTATCAATACTGTTGACCTATACCTGAAGTGGAGGGGCTGTTGACCTATACCTGTAGTGGAGGGCTGTTGACCTATACCTGTAGTGGAGGGGCTGTTGACCTATACATGTAGTGGATGGGGCTGTTGACCTATACATATAGTGGAGGGGCTGTTGACCTATACCTGTAGTGGAGGGGCTATTGCCCAGGATGGTCTGACACATGCGTGCAGTCTGTTCCAGCTGTTGTTGCAATGCCTCCATGGAATTGGAAGCAACTGGTCCACCATTTTGCTCGTCCTCTTCTACTATCTCCTCAGCTGATCGATAGTTCTTAATAAAGGAAATAAACATTTTGTTAATGCTATTTTAACTCTGCATCAAAACCGTCTCTTGCACGATTTTGTCTCTCTTTAAAATGTACACATATACTCCAGCACTCTGCAGTAAGTCTGGCTATTCTTCTGTAATACTGATCTCAAGTATCCATTTTTAAAACCAACTGAACTCTAAAATACCAGCATAGATGAACCATTTACACTTGCAATGAAATGTATGCAGCAGTATTGATCTAAAATGAAGCAAGCATCATGTGGCCATAATTTTCTTTCCCCAGAAATAAAAATGAACAATTAAAACAAAAGAGAACCACAAACATATGATACATCTTTCTGATGACCTTTAAACTAGGGGATTTACTATTGCAGGCCAAGTTGTAAACCTTGGAAGTGTTCCATGAAATTTTTTGTAGGGGTTGAAAACTGACAGTCTCAATATGACCAAAGACATAAATCATCATGACCTTGAGGGAAAATGCATAAATGAAACAGTTAAGTCAAGATATACATTAGGCAAATGTTTTTAATAAAACAAATATAAAACCACAAACAACATATGATACACCTTCCTGATGACCTTTCCTCATAAAGATATACCCATACAATGAACAGATGGTCACTGATATATTATTTCCTTTACTTTGATGTTGTCACCGAGACAGGGCCATGGCTGTGGTACTTGATACCCTGGTTCAAGTGTCATCACAATATCTTCGTTGGTTCAAAAGTTGTGCTTCAAACAAAGGAAACAAGTCAGTTCATTTGCTTGCTGTGACCTTCACCTGAAGCCTGGGCATAGGACTATGGTCAACAGCACAGTCTGGTCAGTTGTTATGGTTAAGGTATCACACACACTATACAGCCATGATACATAATGGGCAATGTTTCATGAAACTCTCTCAATCTGTTACATAGTTATCAGACAGACAAGCTATAGATACTATAGCATAATACCAGGCATGTAAAATATATAAACGCAAATATAAACTCCCGATTTCAGAACTAGTGTGAGCATAATCCAAATGTAACTTTCATATCTGGATATTTCTTGGTTTATATATGTGTTCATGACTGCAAAGAAAGGTACAAAAAATTAATAATCTTGTCTTTTTGAAGGAAACATAAATATTTAAAGCCTTAAAAAAGTAATGTAAATATATGTTCTTTATTTCCTACTGAGACAAAAGTTCTGAGCTGGAACCATACTTCTTGTTTTGAATGTCCTTTGTTTTTGTTGCTTCTGGACCATTTGGAAAATGAGGGCTGTTGTTTGGGATTCCATGTATTTCTCTCTTTCGGTCGGGCACCACCTACTAAAACATTTAAAAAATATATAAATATTAATTTCACTGATCATTATTCATCTTTGTCTTATCAAGAGATGTTCCATGTAATTTTTTCTATGATATATTCACTTGATGAACTAAAGGTAAAAAAAAGTTCATAGTAAATTATGTCCTATTTACTAATGTTATTGAATTTAATAGAACAAAGTCTTTCCGTAAAACATTTAATCACAAGGTTGAATTAGTAAGAACTTTTTTATGAACATATCAGCTTTTTACAGCACATATACACAAATATGCTTTGGTTACTGTTCAAGAAAGAACCTATAAGAATGATAAATAACCACTTGGATGAATTGATAGGGTAAGTACATCATGGCTTTCTTAAACATAAAAAGTAAAGGTTCTGAAAAAAAAGATGAATAGCAAGTTACCAACCAATGGATCTCAATGACCTTGACATTTGGTCACAGTGAATTTTTGAATTAATATGCTGAAAACACTACTTCTTATCAGACTTACAATCGATAAGGATCCCTGACCTTTAAAGCCCCAAAATGATATGCTCCTTTATTACTCTAAGTGCAAGCTATCCAACATATATGGTCAAGGAACTTACACTCAAGCAAAGGTTATTCTGCAAAAAGTTTCTTGTAGCCAGAAAGACTGAGTTTTGACCATTTGTTTACCTTAATATCATTAGGCCTCTTGGATATTTTTAGTGCAAGAACTCCATAAACTTTGGCTAAGTTACGTGGTCCATATCTAAACCTATTACGCAAAAACCATTTAGTATAGCCAGTTATCTTTACCTTTCACTCAAAACATCAAAAGACTTTCCTTTTTCTAAACAATATGGAGTCATCCATAAACTTTAAGGTCCCAGGTTAAGAGCTGAATCTTTTTTATTTACAGAAACTATTTTTATTCTCTCTCTCCGGTACCCATACCTTTTAAGTTTTGACCTTTTAACTTTGGATCAAAGTATCAAAGTACATTTTTTTTTTAACCCTGTGTCTAAATTGTGAACAAACTTTGGTAAGAAACTTCCTTCTCTAAGTCAATGACTCAGACCTTTGACCTTAAAATGTATAGGCTCATTCCATGCACCAAGTTCAAAATATCTACAAATTTGGTAACTGCAGATATAGGTAAATTAAGAAATTGTGTGAAATACAGTCTTCTTTCAAAGTGATGTTTTAACCCTGAAATTAAGTCCTCTTCTTTACTCCAAATGCAAGCCATGAAAAATTCAGGGCATGTGTTTTGTAAAATGCAGATCTGTTTGCATCTCTCCTGTTAGTGTTATTCCCTCAACTCAAATATTTACGCCATCATCGTTTATGGCATGTGAGATCATATATAAAAATGGCAGAACCTGTAAACATATCAATATTTGTGATAGACAACTATCAAGAAATCTAGGACAAAAGTTTAAAAGTTCACTCAAAATACATCTAGAAATCTTTGTCTTGAACAATAACATTGGGGAAGCAATTTAAGGAGTGTGACAGCATGCAAGAGTGATTGCACTGGTCAAAACATACGCCCTGAAAATGTGATAAGTGCAGATGGTGAATAACTGGAGTTGTTGTACAGAAATTAAAATTATTACAGACAGATATTATTAGATAATATGTTCCTTCTTATGACAGATAAAGAGAATTTAAAAATCCCTTGCAAACAGATGTGCCTGTTGGTCATAATGATAGTAATGAAGTCATTGAAACATTAATCTACAGTAAAAGATTGATTAATCATTGCTTCTCTCCAACCAGGATGAACTGCTGGCATTTGAAAACATCTGCTCAAAATGCCAATGCTAATTATGACATAGGTCTTTAGGGATGCATATAACTTATTATCTACAAAGGCATGTGAGAAAGTTACTGACCTTGGTTCTGATCACTTGCTCTGGGAAAAGATCTTCTGTTTTTATTTTTATTTTGTTTACTGGCCTGCTGTTGACTGGCCCTGGCTCTGCGCCTCTGTCTCACATCTTCTTCTATTGTGTATGTCTCATTATCCGAGTCATTTTCCTCCTCTTCCTCTTCCACCTGCACAATGCCATCACTGGGATAGGCTGCAAACAATTGCTTTAGATTATTATTTTACAATTATAAAAAAAGAATTTCTGTCATAGGGCCTTATGTTAAAATGCTTAAACAAATTATTTGCCCTTCCTAAGATTTCATGATGTGAATATACTAAAGAAAAGGGTTACATGAAGTCATTTGATTGTATTTTCTTTGTATTAAAGATATTTTAATCATCCTGCTCTAAAATTATGACACACATTTAAGATTCACATTATTTAAGGTCCTAATGTAATGACTGTGCAGATATACCACCCAGTTCTAACCATGACAAATATAAAGATAGGTAGGTAGTAACCCATCCAAGCTGTTGCTTTCACCAGAAATTGTTTTAGAATCATTACAATACAAGTCTCTACTTTTCAAATAAATGACATTGATCACACAGCTTATATAACTTAACACTTGGCAATTTTACTAAGCAAGCTATGTAGTATTGTAAGAATTCCACCAATGTAAACTACCTCACAAACTATGTAGGATGTTGATTTTTACCTAGTGAAATATTTCCTGCTAAACCTTGGTTCCAAACACACAGGAGCAATAATACACCTGGTCTCCTGACCATAATCAAAGACACACAAGATCTTCATAATATAACATTCATATATCAAGTTTTATATAAATATTGAGAGGTAATAAGCTGCCTATATGCAATGTACCTCATTAATAACCAAAGACCTTACCAAATAAAAACCTTGTTGAAAAAACATGAGGTCGAGCAAAGTCTGATTGGAATTTATTCTCCAAGTGGTAATAATAATAATAATAATAATAATAATAATAATAATAATAATAATCATGAGGACTTTGTATAGCACCTAATCTTTAGAAGCTCTAAACGCTTTACAAAATCAATAATGATATGACTACAAAAAAAAGAACACCATAAAATTAGAAAACAACAAAATGCTGAAAATATTTAAGGTAGGAAACATTTTTAGTCTTCAAGTTTGTTCTTGCAGTCGAAAAAGGTGAGTTTTAAGCGCACTCTTGAAAGGGATCACAGTATCTTTGTGTCTAATTTCAATGGGTAATTCATTCCCGTTGCTGCGCCCTGGTATGCAAAATAACATTGTCCATATGACTTCGTTTTCATAGTGGGAGTAATGAGTATACAATTGTCAGAAGAGGAGCATAAGTATCCTGCTGGTGTTTACACATGGGTGAGGCTGGATAGGTATGCTGGACTAGAGTCCATCAGTGAAATGTAGCACAGAGAACAAATTTTGTGTTTGATTCTGGATCGAATGGATAGCCAGTGTACAGAGCAATGGGGTGGTGTGCAGCTGATGTGTCTCAGTTCAAGATATGCAGCCTTGCATATGTTCATGACATGTTGGTGCAATGTGAAAGTACTGTCTAGAGTAACACCTAGGTTTCGTACTGACTGTGAATTTAATGTTGGTGTTGCTGATATTTATTGTTTGAGGTAAAGGATGTGAATATGAAAGTCTTTGTGTTGTGATCAGAATGGTAACAAGCACAGCCCATCAAAACACATTGATCTTGCTATAATCAAACTCAACCAACATCTTAATAATATAAAACTCGTTAACAAATTTGTTTAATAACTGATCATGAATACAGTGGCTAGATTGTTGACGAGTTCAGCTAATTAGATGCAAGATCACATCATTAATGTGCATGAATTTCAACTATAAGCAAACATGTTGCAAGATTATCATATCACTGGTCTATTTGATAAGCTTGATCAAAATCCTTTAACAAGCTTGATCATAATCATATTAAAAAAACTATTGTGGTTAGAAAAATCTTTGCATTAGATGCATGACAACATTCAAAACAAAATGCATAGGTCTTGCTCATATTAAAATTCATCCAACATCTTGATCATATTAGCCAATTTACCAAATCTGATTACAAACGTTTGGAAAAATATTACCAGAAAAATAGCTGTAAAAGTATTGACAAGCTTAACCAATCAGATGCAGATTCACCTCATAATATGCTGGGATCTTGTTCATGATAGTGCTCAGCAAAGAGCTGAATGATTTAAGTTATTTACCAAGAATGATATATAAAAAAAAAAGGATATGAAATCACCTGTAGAGTGGTGCAAGACTCAATCACATGCAAGATTTAAGTTGTTTACCAAGAATGATAATAAAATGGATCAGAAATTGCCTGTAGACTGGTGTAAAACTCAATCACATGCAAAATTACTTTGAATAATATGTATGGATTCTGCTTCCAACAGAAACTGTCCAAGATCTTGATGATAAAAGGAATAATTTACATACATCATGCACATTATGAAAGATAAAATCATATTCCAAGTGTGACAGAAATCAGATCAAATTGATTGACTGACTAATTGAAGATTTTAAGATGCAACATTGCAATAAGGCTATAAAGCAGTACATTAAAGGTTATATAATAAAATAGTATGTATCAAAAAGGTTTATTACCAAAGAGCAATAACAGCACAAATACACAACAATAATATGATGCAAACATATGAAGGTTCTTGATCAAAGGGGAATGTAAATGGTATAAATAAAGGGTAAATAGACAGTAAAAGAAAAATTAACAGTGCAAATATTGGTTAAAAATACTCAAAAGGAAAAAGGAGAAAAGACAGCTATATTTTAAATTAAAATCTTCACACAGTAAATTCAATTTTTGACATTTTTTTTACTCTATCTGAACACAAAGAATGTCTGATTTTGTGGTGCATCAAAGTTGTCAAGGTGGAAGGTGAAATAACTTCATAAAGACGTGATTGGCGCTGAGTCAAATTCCTTCAGTAAAATGTAATTTCTATGTCTGAAAAATAATGCAGATTCTATTTGTTTGTTTTAGCTCACAAAGTGTTGGATTTTCTTGCTGCTGGTCTAATGTCTGTAGGCACACATAAACATGTTTTTATATGGCATGATGGGAAATCTTGCATTTTTACATATGAAAATATAAGGATATATGTTTCACTTTAAGTACAACAATGAAAATTATTTCACCTTTTAATTTGTTATATGCCACACTTAAGTATATAATAAAATCCCATATTCCAAATCTGATCTGAAATTTAGACTCCAGACTGGTTAAAAGCAATCAATATTTTGAGACAGACAACATATGATGGACACAGGGCCATACCACACAAATTAATGACTAAACAAGGTTGATAAAATCTCATACCATCATCTACTCCTTCCTCCCCTTCATTGTCTTGATGGTCTACTGCACCATCTTCTGTGATGCTTTCTAGGGCATCCACTGTAGAACCACCCCAAGTGGCCATGGTAGCATCAATACTTGCACTGGCACTGAAATTTATTTATCATTATATGTATATAAATTAAACATAAATTACTAAAAATATTTCCAAGATGAAAAACATGTGAGTTAACTAAAGTACCATGAATGGCACATTATATCCATTCCCATGTTCAACAGTCACCTATATATATATATATATATATATATATATATATATATATATATATATATATATATATATACAATTTAACTTTGTAAGCAAGAACCATTTTGCTTCCTTCAGTCATTGTGAGCTTGACCTTTGACCTATTGACTCCCAAATTAAGTACAAGCTATCCACCTTGTTCAGACGATGGAGAACTAATGTTATTGTAATGAAACATTTTTCTTCTTGGTTCAAATATTGTATTTGTACAATGATAGATAGAGCTCGTGGATTTATATTTTCTCTTCTCATTACCTTAAATTTGAGACAGAGGTCATGGTTATGGTATGTGACACTGTTTAATTATGATATATCTAACTGGTCCAAGTTTTATTAGGATGTTTTCAGTGATTTCAAAAGTTATATTCCTGACAAAGATAAAAGTCACAGAATTTTTTAAAAAATTGCCATGACCTTGACTATAAAGTTGAGCTGAAATGAATATTATATTTTCCATTGACTGAATATATTGAAGATAGGATCTGAATATTTGTTAAAATGTTTATAAAGATATCAAATCCATCTTCATTTCTTTATCTCTCTTCGGTATTTACTGACTCTACCCACTCCCTGCCATGTTGCACTGAAAATACTGTCAACTCAAGTAATATATATATATACATACACACACATCTAATTATAAATGTCATTCTTGAATCTAATGGACAGACAAACTTCAGGCCACAGGCAATACCATAAGCTTTCTGTTCTATGACCATAAGAGCTTAAAAATCACTAGAAGTGATCTGTTTCACTGCCAAATTCAAATCGACATGAAAGCCATGTAACTTAATTAAATTTAGATACATTAATTGCATGTCCCTAAATAAATGTCATATATACATGGATTGTGCTGTGATTTGCCAATGTCGCAAATTCTGATTTTTAGCCTTATTGGCAAAAAAATATTCCATCTGGTGATTTTCTGGGTGACAACATTTTTGGCTGTTAAAACCTGTATATACAGTCTTGGGTTTGGAGTGGAGAAATTTAAAAGCACCAATATAGGAAGTCACAAACTTGGATATAAAAATGCACTGGAAACTATTGTTACATAAACAAATCCTTTGTTCATATTGCCAAACCACTATAACACGACACTGTTGTATCATAGTCCACTTATGCTGATGCCTGACCACCGCTAAACGACTAAAATCAACCAGACAACAGCAGTATTTGTATCTTTTTGAAAACTATACCAAAAAAAATAGTTTTTCTGAAACTTAAAAGAAAATGGATTGCTTTTAATGCACTGATAATTCTGTATATAAACTAAGAAAATGAAAACAAATTTTAATATCTCAGTCAATGTTCTAGAATTATTTGATGTTGCCACAGCAATAACAAATAGGCATTTGTTTAGTCCTTCAAAAAGGGCCTTTAACAATGACTTCAATAACACATACACTTTCACCAAAGCAAGCTGAAGACCTCTGATCAAAAGAAGTCATCCAAAAACTTACATAAAAGCATTGTTTCATTTTTTTTATTGTTATTGGAAAATATTTATTACGCCATGAAAGTTTCCTGTTTGCAACAGAAAAGTTCATGCTTATGATCACTACCGATGGCATTGTAAAGAAACAAACAAATTCAAGTTCCAATGTTTTGAAACAATAGATATCTGGTTGTCAAGTTAAATGAAGGTGGGACATTTCACAAAAATGTTTTTTAAGCTTTTTCATTTGTTCAAATGCTTTCACTTCCCCATGAATAGCCTCATCCCCTTGTAACTTTAACATCATGATAGCTGTCTCTGGCTTACAAAAATCTACACCAATTTAAGTACATGTACATGTAGTATATAAACAACTATACAGCCACATGCTACAAGGATAATAAATATCTGAGTGAATTTTTTTGTGAAATGTGTTTGTTGATAATGGGATACAGATCAAGTAGACTACCATTATTTATAATATACTTGTTAGTAGTCTTTTCTAACGTTCGATTATGTTGATGATATTACCTTGGTCCATGAGGAGGCTGAGATAAATGGATATAAGTATATTATCAAAATGGCAACATTTTTTTGAAAATTAACAAGAAAATATTAAGGTTGGCAATTTTTTGGGCAACAACTTTTTTTTAAAGCCAGCACTAACCCTACATATATACTGGACAGGACTGACTTTTTGGCTGATTATAAAATTCCCATGAGAAACTTGTATTAAAATGTGACAAATAACTGTTTTAACTGAAACATATACACTATTACTGATCACAGCTTGTACTTAAGATGTCCAATGCAATATATCCGAAAAGGACTTGTGGTTTCTGGAACAGAACCATGTAGCATTTACCAGTGCCAGGTACAAGAGTAAGTTTCCTACCTTGAATAAGTTAAAGAGTACATCGTTAACTTTCCCAGCTATTGTGGGATTCCAAACAAATAGATGTTTTCAAAAAGGGAAGCATAAGAAAAAGTGAAACAATCTCTGCACAAATTAAAACAAATGCTGACAACTACAGCTTTGTATTATTGTACAACATAAACAAAACAAAAGTTTTACTGAAAGAGCAAATTCCTCAACTCCTACAATTAAACTGGTTCTGTTCCAAAGTTATGTCAACTGGCCAACGTACATGTTTAATAATATGGCACTGATATCTGCATTTCTGATATTTATAAAATAAAGTAAACAATGGTGTCAGACTTTAAATATAATGGTAATTTCAAAGCTGCATAAAGGATTCAAAACTTTAATAAAAAGACCAAATGTATTGAATAAACTGGGATCTGGATGTGAGGGCAGTTATGGTTTGTGGGATTCACTACAAGTGCATCTGACATAATGATTATCTGATAACAGTTCACAAATATTTTCAAGTTCTCCTTGATCGAAATGTAAAGTTGTTTTTTTATAACTTTGATATGCCCCTATTGTATAGCATGTTGACTTTGATATGCCCTTATTGGAATGCATTTTGACTCCGATATGTCTTTATGGTATGGTATATCATGTTGATTTTGATATGCCCCTTTTGTATACCATGTTGACTTTGATATGTCTCTATGGTATATCATGTTGATTTTGATATGCCTCTTTTGTATATTATGTTGACTTTGATATGTCTCTATGGTATGGTATATCATGTTGATTTTGATATGCGCCTTTTGTATACCATGTTGACTTTGATATATCTCTATTGTATACGATGTTGACTTTGATATGTCTCTATTGTATACCATGTTGACTTTGATATGTCTCTATTGTATACGATGTTGACTTCGATATGTCTCTATTGTATATCAGGTTTATTTTGATATGCTCCTTTTGTATATCATGTTCACTTTGATATGTCTCTATGGTATGGTATATCATGTTGATTTTTATATGCCCCTTTTGTATATCATGTTGACTTTGATATGTCTCTATTGTATACCATGTTGACTTGGATATGTCTCTATTGTATACGATGTTGACTTTGATATGTCTCTATTGTATATCAGGTTTATTTTGATATGCTCCTTTTGTATATCATGTTCACTTTGATATGTCTCTATGGTATGGTATATCATGTTGATTTTGATATGCCCCTTTTGTATATCATGTTGATTTTGATATGTCTCTATTGTATACCATGTTGACTTTGATATGCCCCTTTTGTATACCATGTTAACTTTGATATGTCTCTATTGTATACCATGTTGACTTTGATATGCCCCTTTTGTATACCATGTTAACTTTGATATGTCTCTATTGTATATCAGGTTTATTTTGATATGCTCCTTTTGTATATCATGTTGACTTTGATATGTCTCTATGGTATGGTATATCATGTTGATTTTGATATGCCCCTTTTGTATATCATGTTGACTTTGATATGTCTCTATTGTATACCATGTTGACTTTGATATATCTCTATTGTATATGACGTTGCCTTTGATATGTCTCTATTGTATACGATGTTGACTTGGACATTTCCCATTTAAATAACTTTGATATGTCACTTTTAAATATCATGTTGACTTTTGATATGTCTCTTTTGTATAGCATGTTCAAAATTAACTTGCCATTATGCACATTAACTTTTCAAAAGTGTCAGAACGACAATAAATAGAAATGATGATGATGTAAGCAATGTAACTATTCAGAATTTGGTGCAATGATTGCCTTCTAAGTTGAAGTTTGGATTTTGGGTAATAGATTTTAGGTTATTTACTAGTAAAATAATCAAATGCTCCACAGTTTAAATTTCACCTTGTTTCTTTTATAAACTCACATGGTAAAAAAATGAATATTCTATTACCAGTTTTCTGCTAAAACATTTATACAAAAGTTATTACTTGACTATGCAGTCTTGCTACAGTGTGCAACATAGCATCTAGCCAACATACATCTGCAAAGTTTCATTAAAATATCTGTATCATTTAAAGATGATCCTCTGGACAAGGATACAAATCATGGAATTACTGTCTATGGAAGAAAAACAAATCCTTGAAGAAGCAGGTAAACTTAACCATGGGATACGGTCTAAACATGAATTTTTTTTATAGTTTTTTTGTCTAATATCAGTATATATTGTTAATGCAGATCACTGAAGACCAGATCATATACCGAACCTGAACCCCTAAGGAAAGGTTGTACTCAGGGTTCCTGCTACAAATTTAAGACATTCCCATCCTTTTCGAAACCTTTTCTGGACTAAAAATAAATAAATTCAGAACTGACAGTAACTCCAGAAGAGGTCCAAATATGAATACTAAATTTTCTACAAAATTAAACTAAAATGGATGTAATAACAAAAAATTAAGATTTTATCACGATTTTGAAGTCTTGCGTCAATATTTACAGTCCATAACAATATTTTTCAAAACAGCTGTCAATAAGGATCGATTTATACATGGGCCATGCATTTTTTAATTTTTTTTTTACCTATTCAGTTTGAGAGGTCAGCTTTTAAGTGAACTGGCTTACACGTACATATGGTATAGTTTCCACTGTCACACATATGGTATAGTTTCCACTGTCACAAGTTTGACAAGGTTCTTTGGTTATTGTTATGTGGCACAGCTTACGCATGATGCATACCTGGCAACAAAAATCATCCAAATATCTTCAGTGGTGCTGGAGTCATTCTCTAGACAAAAGACAAATCACACAAAAACACTTTTCTCATGCTGTTACCCTCACTTGAGATTGGCCCCGATTGGTTATATCATGCCATATAATGTCATGTCATTTTATACATTTCAGCAAAGTGGCATAAAAATCTACAACCATCAGTGCTGCACCCTTAGTGCTGAATGGAGGACAAGAGAATGTTACTGGGACTTATAAAAGGAACAACACTGCCAACATTACAAAATTATGGACCAGACAAGCCAATGTGTATGGACTAAAATAGTGCCATAACTAAAGCTTATATAACTTAAGTTATATGTAAATAAAAAGACCAAAATTTTAAGTATAAAAATACCCATATGCATCAGTAGAGTATGAGACAGAATCACTCTGATTATCTTGGTTCTTGTAGTAACTGCGCTTGTTGCGATCTTTCTTCATTATGGACTCCAGCTGTTTCTTTTTATCACGAAGTTCTTCTCGTAACATGCGCTGTTTTCTCATCTTGTCATATACTTCTTCATTGGATGAAACTAGAGGAATATTAAAGATGACCAATGATTCACCTGCAGAATGCTTTAAATGAACAAATCTTAAGTGGCTCTTCAATTCTAATTAGGTGGTTATCAAAGCTAAATTTTGAATGACATTCATCAAGACTGAAATTATTATCCATATCATTTGCGATATGTATAAACTGCGAATGTTGGCTTCACACCCGAGTTACTTTAATACATATAGAAAATGAATAAAACCAGCTTATACAATATCAGCTGAATTAAAGGAAGAAAGATAACATGTGCATGAATGGTACAAGCTGATTACTATTTAATGCTTATGATTTAATACTTCATACTTCTCTCAGTGTTCATTCTTGAAATGAAAAATGTAGGACCCAAGAGCCCCATCCAGATAAAAAAGTGGAGTAATTTAGAAACAATGGATTACAACATTCATTACATGGATTTGGTTTATTTGAGAATATTCAAACACATAATTATGAACATCCCTTACTGTGGGTCTTCCATACAGGGAGTTGAATTTCTCATGCTTGAGTAATCATTCTCTTCTAGAGTATACATTTTGCCACACTACTTTGGAAATAAACATAATAGTATATCTGCTGCAGATTTCATTTTCTCTTTTTTTACATTTTCTATCCATAATCACTCACTCTGAATTTCATTGGTGCCCAAACTAAACAGAACCAGTAAGACAGCTGTATGCGAAGAAAACTGATCATCTTGTGCCCTTTTGCAATATTTAACTACTACTGAGTAAGCAATCTTGGAGTGAACTCATTTCATTACAAGAAATTTCAACCATAACAATCTTAAATCTATTTGCTGGGGTTAACAAAAAAAAGCTAAAAAGAAACAAAACACACCCTTCATCACTTCCACAAACTTTCTTGCTTAAAATATATGGGTCAATGTGTCGAAGAAATGATCTGCCTTTTTCATTTTAATCTGTTGGGATATAAAATTTCTGCTATTCTTGTACAAGTAAGCAAGCTTATAAATTATTACAAATAACTATGTGGAAATATTTATAATAACTGGCTGTTGCCTGAATCTGGACAAATGAAACAGGAATTTTTCCCTTGGTGATGGTTGGCCACTAATTAAAAAGTTGCATACCTGTTTATTATACCTTGGAGTTTGTTGTAGAACTCCTCTATTTCTTCATCATCATGATCAGTAGTTGGAGCATATACTTGGAAAATTGTGATGTTAAAGGGAGAAGCTTTCAGATGAATGGAGATGATTCTGCTGGATATGGGACGACATTCAAGCACAGATCCCTTGATGGCTTTGTTTATAAGGAAGCCTACTCCATTTATGGACTTGTCCAACTCTCCACTATAGTATAATATATGCCCATCTTCAGTTTGGTGTTCTCCTAGGGCTTTCCATCTTACTTTACAGACAAGATCTATGTACTTCATTTTACTGCATATATCCTTTTGACAACATTGGTAAGTGGATAAAATAGGACTAAAACAAACAAATTAGCATATTCTGACACTATCTGATTATTAATACAGAGTTAGCACTTATGTAGCTATGCTGTTACAATAAAACAAATCTATGTTAAATGCTTACATTTGACACTTGGACCTGACTGTTGATGTGTTTGTGGTACCTGCGGCCCTGATGGAGGATTCTGGCTGGTGGAGCTAGATTTGGGGGCTGCAGCATCAGTCTCATCCTCAGTTTGATTTACCTGAGAAAACGGAATCACATTATTACATTGTGTTATTGACAGCACAAAATTAATGTGCTCACTCTGCACTGCCTGGTTTGATAATGACATATTACATATGGTTTCTTTCTGGGCTCTCTTACCTTGTCTTCCTCAGCAAGAGAGCGAAGCAAACCTGAGATTGACATCAGCCTAATAGCCACATGGAACATGGAAGAGCAATTGTTCAAGAAAATGGAGTCAATAGAATGCTCTACAGAAATTTCTTCCAATGCAAATGATAGCATAAGTTACAAAAACAACTGTTTCAAAGGTTCTTAATTTTTTTTTTTTCATATCTGAAGGCACATTAGATGTTGTTTTGGGTTTAATGCCATATTTTAGCACAAAGCTATTTATGTCAGCCAGTATATCTTGCATCAATAATTATGAAGAAAACAACAGCTAACCACTGAATGGCAGAGTACTGTTAAGCTCAAGTCAGCGTGACATCCAGTCTTCTCATATTAAAATGGTATGATATCCTTTCTGACTTCCCTCTCATGATTACGAAATGTATTTAACTGGCCAGATACAAGGGAAAAAGTAAAACAAAGTTGATCACTTGATAAGCTCACATCCTTTATCAACGCTGAGCACCTTATCTGATGAGTACATATTACCCATGAAGAAATATGTTGTCACAAGAGTGCAAAATGTTGTCAGACATTCTCAGTTTCAAATAAAAAGTAAAAGACTTGAGACAAAATGTAAAGAAGGAAAGTCCTTTGTTCAAAACAGTGATATCTGGTATATAAGAAAAACCTCAATTAAACATTGTCAATATATGTTCATTTGCAGTGAATAGGTAAACAGAATTGACATACCATACAGGGATAGTTTCAACCAAATGTTTGTGACCAGATTTAACTGACAAGATAGTTTTGGACTAGGACTGATCATTACTCATATGTTTAAAAAAAATAACATTGACCTTAAACTTATTATCCACAACCTGATAATATTCCTGTGATTTCTAAATAAAAATATTCAATATATAAACATCAGTTACGTCTTTTATACTTTATATGAAGTTCTTTTTCACATCTGTGTGATCACCCTCTAGAAAGGCCACCCCTCTCATAAGGCCACTTTTCTCCTGCAGAAGAATCGGCCTCATAAGAGGGGCACCACTGTACGACTTATTATTCATAAGGAGTATCAATAACAAGCGTTTTAACATAGCTTCCAGGTCAATCATATTGGATGTCGAATGACCATCATTAATTTGGGACCAACTAGACATATATAAAAAACTTTTACTGAAAACCTTCTTTTGATATGACCATCCATTCTGTAGAAGTAGGGATAACAAACTTTTCAAAATGTTTGAGCATGAACATTTTCATTTAGGAGCAACAAGATCTTGGAATGAAAACTTGTAAATTTTTACGGCAATCCTCCGTGTGGTTTTTGAGACATAGCGATAACAAAATTGGTGTAACAGACTGAAAGAAAGTGGACAACAGACCATCACTTGACATCTTCTGCTCTCTGACCAATCCCACTAATAAATATATAAAATTTCAACCTTTTATCGAAAACAGCTCTTAAGTTAACGAGAATATGAGAAAATGTGAATGAAACCTAAATACTGATTTGCGAACTTGATGACAGAATTACCGGATGTGAAACACGACAATCCTTCTAACTATGATATCTACTGACCTGTGCACCACCTCAAAATGTTTTTCAGAGACATTTTCGGTATTTCATGGCAGCTTTCAGTATTCTTGACAAGTGCATACCATTAGTAACACACAAAGTTACCAACGCACCTTTATTCCATCTTGTAACCAAATTCTCAATGCAATGAAAAATGATCCAAAATACTGCATGTTTACAATATTTGACACAGATAGCAGTTGTTTCTCCGATTTTATGTGACAAGAAATGCCACCAATGCCAACTGAAGTATTGGTTTCATACAGTTGGCAGAAGGCATAACAATCGCCCTTTCTGTAAGCAGAAATAAACAGCCAGGTCTTGCTGTATGATGTCATAAACTGCAGTACTCGTCTCTTCGTGTCAATGGCTTAAGTCGATTATTCTTCAGCCACTCTCTTCCTAACAGATGTCATTTCAGATTAATTTTCTAAACCCTGCTCAGATATGATAATGTTTACACCACAGATGGAATATAAATAAACCCTACACATGTACAATGTACAATTACAGAGTATTTTGCACACAACCCTTCTATTTAATTTAGAGCTAACTCAGGTGGGCTGCTATTGCTTTTTCATACTTTAATTGCTTTATTTTTGTACTTCTATTGCTTTGTTTTTGTATTTCTATTGCTTTATTTTCATACTTCTATTGCTTTGTTTTCGTATTTCTATTGCTTAGTTTTCGTACTTCTATTGCTTTGTTTTCATATTTCTATTGCTTTATTTTCATACTTCTGCTTTGCTTCTGTATTTCTATTGCTTATTTCTATTGCTTTTTATCTTCATACTTCTAATGCTTTATTTTTGTACTTCTATTGCTTTATATTTGTACTTGCTAAAAACAAATTTTCTGTATTTTTACCTTGCAAATAATCAGATTTGGCACTTGAAATTTCCATATCAGCTATTTTCATCATACAAAATACAGAAAAATATGGTGGCTGCACAGTTCTTTCTATAGTTAAGTTACACCCTTAATCTCTAATGTTCGAAAGTGGAAAAGAAAATATTAAACCCTGGCCTTGAAGATGGGATCCTTAATAAGGTAAATTTCTAGTCATCATATATATATATATATATATATATATATATATATATATATATATATATATATATAGTTATACCAAGTTTCATGACTTAATCTCAACCATCTTTAACATTACAGAGCCTAAAGTAAAGTTTCATGAAAACTTAAAAAATATATCAAATTTCATTCCATATCACAAAAGACCCTGAAGTTAAAGAGATGAAGGGAAATAAGTTAAAAAACTTGATAGGAACCCTAATTTGGTACAGAATACACCTTCTGTACATGTATACCATATTTCATCCCTTAATCTGAAACAGCTTGAAACTTACAAAGTGAAAGCAAACTTTCACCAACAGTCTTAGTCATTTAAAGAAACTCTTGTTTATATTTGTATTATTTTGTAACTTTGTATGTGGATGTGTTAAAATTAATCACAAAGAAGTTAACATTTCAAAGTTGGATGGGCCAAAATGAGAATAGTATGTCCTCTATTTTTGCGGAAATACATGTGAACAACATGAACATAACCAAACTTAAAAGAATGACAGCAAAGCTGGCAGCTGATTGTCTCTGTTAACATTGTAGAGACAAGCAAATGCTGTTTGCAATATTAAAGTAAAAACTTTGTGAAAAGAAGGCAAGCTGTAATTAATTAGGACATATTTTCTTCTGAAAAATTTCCACACAAGCAAAATTTGGATAGAAAGATTCCAGCAATGGCATATCTCACATGTACTATACATTTTTTAAAATTTGTTAAAGTGTTTGTAGTAGTATTGATTTTGAATATAAATAGAAACACAAATTATTTCAAAAAGAGTAATGCAAGAAAAAAAATGAGGTTGTAGTTCACAGGATATAATAAATTAATGTTGCAGAATTAAAATAAAAATGGTCTTGGAATTAAATACACAAAAAGACAAAGCAACTCACAGTTTGAAATCTCCCATGCAATTTCTGGAGCTGCTGTTGGATTGAAAGCAGTCTTTCCTTTTCTTCCTTCAGCTGTTGAAGTTCTTGCAGTTGCTCCCGCATCTTGTTTTCATAGAATTTGTTCCTGTCATATAAAAATGAACTGTAGGTAAATATACTTATAATGAGAATGAAAAAAGCCCAACTTTACACGAATCATCTTTCATTGTTCTGTTTACTCTTTCTATTACACTTATTCACTGGCTTATGTGATATACTTTTATGAAGTCACAAAGAGACAAGGATAAAATTAGAAAATTCATTAGATATGTTCCATTAAAAGACAATGGCACATTATCCCCTTCCCTGTCACAACATCTGTAAGAACAAAGGTTTGTCAAATACTTCATACATAGAAAGGTACTTTTAACAGAGTATACCAGGAAATGATAGGCAACATGTGTGCACTTATTTAATATATATATATATATATATATATAATTTTTTTTTTCTTTTCTTCTTCAGGTCAAAAGTACAGGAAAAACTGGACTCTTGGCAGCTATGAAGACAAAACAGGAACTCCTAGCATATCCCAGAATAAACATTAAACCAAGTGACATTACAGAATTGATTTCAACACAAAAAGTTGCATGCCCATTCCTAAATGATCTTTATGTCTCTCGAATACTAAAGCAGGAAAGACAATCAAATTTGTAATTCTTCCTTTTAGTACTAACCTTTCTGCAGCCTGCAGGTTGAGTGGCAGCTGTGTGTTAAGTTGTACCTCTCCCTCACTGACGGATGCATTGTTTCGTTCATCAGCCTGTGTCAATTGAGATTCAACTTCTTCTAGGCTTGCTGCAATCTCTGCAATGTTATCTGGCAAGTCTCCCACTACCTCAGGTGTCTGCTGTACCATAGCCACCAGGCTCTGCAGTCTCTTCAGTTTTTCCTTAGCAGCTTTCAGTTTCCTAAATTGTACACAAGAAAAGCTTATTTTTATATCTAATGGCCGTATATGCTTATTGTGTATAATTCTTTCATTATAACTGTGAACATACACAGCATGATCTATCTATCATTAAGACTTCTTTAAACACCTATATTTGCCAGACATGTTTGTCACTTCAAGGGATCTGACTATATGCACTACACATTAGTCATAGGATATTCTGAAATATATTTAAATCAAACTGTCTTTGTTTATCGATGAAACTATCAAATAAAGACGTTAATGAAGTATACTTAAAAGGTCATAATATCTGGCGCACAAATTGTTTCTCTGCCATGCAAACAATAGATGTGGTGGCATATAACATGTTACAGCTCAATCGCCTAAACGATTACAGCTCAAACACCTAAAGGATTACAGCTCAGAGAGCTGGTAAAATTGAGGCTGAGCCAGGCAACTTAATTTATTGTTGAAGAAAAGTGCAATAAATTGCAAAGATCAGCTTCCAGTAAAAAAAAATATGGTTATTTTAAAAGTATTTGGGTTTTTTTTTGGTGGTAAATTGGTAGACATAAATATGCCTTGATGAGACAAAAAGTATCAGTCCTAGTTTTACTGCTTGTGAGAGCACTGCTATGTCAAAGCATAAATATAATAATGATGGAAATTTGAACCTTTTAACCAGAGTTGACAGACAAGTGATTTTTCAGACATTACCATCCAGTAACATTTTGATGAACTTTTTACATGTCTTGAAACTGAGTACCATTGAGATACACCCCACATTATCCTCTCTACAACGAGTTTTTTTATAGCCACATGTGACGATGAGCACTTCAAAAAGGATAGAATGGATGTATTCGTGACAAGACGACTTGAAAGCCAAATGTACATTATACGATTTCTGAACCACAAGATTTTCACTGCGTTTGAGCCAATCACCTTTCCTGAAAATATTCATGACTTGCCAGATCTTAGTCATGATCATATGGGCACTTTGATCATTCGTTATGGTCAACTAAGAATGAAAAGTCATGCAATCAGTGCCGAACAAATAATGAGTGGTGAAGTCTCAAGTGCCTTGTTGACAAAAATTTTAGAGGACTGACAGCATAACTGATGATTGACAAAAATTTCAATGAATCACAGTAGACAAATGTTATTCATTTGATAGAAATTTCACAGGTACTAATCAAGAATAAAAAGTGTGAGCATTGATTTGTGCAATAGAATTTGATGAAAACAAAGCTGCCATGCAGGCAAAGTACTGACATTCATGACTATGTTATGTGAATCAATCTTGATGGTGTTCATTTAAAAGACTTTGATCTGATGACTGGAAGGGAAATTTAAATAGACATCTCTATTCAGGTTGGGGCATAGATATGGAATGTGACACACTAATGCTACACAATATTTAACTCGCAAACGTTTAATTAAAATATCACAAGTGATTAAACAATTACACTCTCTACAAGGATACAAATCATTTAAATAACATTTTCCCTTGCCATGACATTAAGCTTTAGGTTGGGCACATGGCTTCATGATTTGACACACTGTCTGGTCATGATATATACTAAGGCAAAGCTTTGTTAAAATATCAGTGGTTCAAAAACTGTATTCTGGACAAGGATAAAAGTCACAGAATTATATTTTCTCTTTAAATGACCTTAACCATGATGCAGGAGCTGGCTATTGTAATTGAAACACTATCTACTCATGAAATAAACAGGGCAAATTTTATTAAAATATCTCCCGTGGTTTTATCATTATCTCCAGACAAAAAAATTCAAAGTGTTCAAAACACAGATGCTTGGATCATCCTTAGAGTACCACAATCAGAGCACAACTCCCTGCTGCTCTGTACCCTACAATGGCTATCCATTTGATCCAGAATCAAACACAATTTTTTTTTCTCTGTGCTATGTTTCACTGATGAACTCCAGTCCAACAAACCTATCTGGCCTCACCCATGTGTACAAACCAGAAATATACTTACGCTCCTCTTCTGACAATCGTATACTCATTATTCACACTATGAAAACAAAGTCATATGGACAACGTACTTTTGCATACCAGGGCCCAGCAATGTGGAATGAATTGCCCACTGAAGTTAGACACAAAGAAACAGTGATCCCTTTCAAGAGTACTCTTAAAACTCATATTTTTACTTCAGGTGCTTGATAATTGACGAGTTTTGCATGGAAAATATGGGAAGCTTAAAGCATCTGAGGTACTCCTGTACAGTTAGACTGTTTCCCTGACAAATTCCAGTGAATCTCATATAAAATCCACTTTCTGATCAAAGATAAATAAGTATCGAGATTTAATTGCAGTGATTATGTATCCGTAATTCTGACTAATCAAAGAACCAGCTATAAGCACTTATTTTCAACAGGTTGTTTTTTGATAAACATAAACATCTATTAATTTTTGTACAAGAGGAGTCCAATGTTTCGTAGAGACTTGTGGTTGCTACAGCAGGTTTAATTAATCTTATTCAATATACAGTAATAATTGTAAAAGTACCTGACTTTCTCTTGTATTTCTGGATCATCTCCCCATGGTCCCAAACTTGAGAGCTGTGACTCAGTGTCTGATGAACTCTGGGAACTATTGTCATCATGTTTAGGCTGAAGAGACAACCGAGACTGGTTATCCATCTTGGCCCCTCCCCCAGACCCCTGTGCAGCTGGAATGTCTCTTTCTGCTGGCATTCGAAGAGAGCTGGAAGAAGATAGCAACTTCATCAAAAACAAAACTATGAGAAATGTACATTTATAATGGACAAATTAGTTCTTATGCTATTCTTACACAGCAGTCTTTCTTTTTCAGAATATTCTAAAAATTTTATGAATGGAATTAGAGATGATAATATAAATGACAAATACAGCTTTTAATTCCTTTATGTTTATTTTATTTGCAAATGAACCGGAAACATGTAATCCATATTCAGGTGAGCATAAGAAAAATTCCATTAACGAGTACAATTCCATGCAAATGCATAATGGTCAATTATGTCAAAAAGTATAACGGTTGGCATATATGTCATTGCGAGTCGATGCAAGTCATAATTGGGAAAAACATTCAGATGAAGACAGAAATATGAGATTATTTCATTACTGTTATAATACGGTCATCACAAGACATGCTTCTAAAAAAAGTTAAGGTTTATTTCATGCCATTGAGGACCATACAAGTCTTCTCAGAATTTAAATTCTAAAGAGATGATGAAGAGAACAGCACAATATCATGATAGTTCAAAAGAAATGATGCGAGCCTTGGATAATACAAGTGTTTCTGAAAAGCTGTCATACGACTTTGGTAAATATATGTCTGCAAATGTAGTATATATATCAGATATGTTTGCCTTGGCTTTTTTTAAGCACTGTGTATTTCTTAACCTTGGAACTAGTTTTAACATGATAATAAAAGCAGAACAAATTCAATAACATGAATATTAATCTCAACTGAAATTTGTTTTGTTTACTTGATTATTTTTTTAAAAAAACCTGCAGTATCCTTCCAGACATGAATAACACAAACCATAAAATTTGTACAAAAATCTGTACACATAAACTTACCCCCTATCTCTCTGCCCTGCCTCCCCTTCCCCATAATCACTGTACCCTGGAAGGGAAGATTGTTCCTCATCTTCTTGGGGTCCTGCTGTGCCACTATCTGCAGACTGGTAGTATGACATCAGAGACTTCAGCTGATTTAGCCGCTGTCTCACTTCATTCAGTTTGCTGTAAATGAACCAAAATGTTTAATTATTCTTTCCATTTTCCAGACCTAAAACAAAAATGCAGCCATTCAACTCCATCAATCTTATGTGACTATTTAATTTCCTTAAGACCAACATAAGTATCTATTTAATTTTGTCGATCTGCTGCTGCAAAACTTTCAAGTTTACAGTATCTTATGATTTGAAATGAGAATTATTACTAAGTAAAGAGCCATACAATATCACCATCTCTGTCATGAATCAGTAACAACCTGTATAGTACAGATATGATTTATACGATACAAGTTTAGATCTGATTCACAAAATATGTAGGTAACTGAAAGAAGGTTAGAGTGATTCTGTTATGCTACAAAAAACAAATATTCTTCTTAAACTGCATTATCTCTGCAACTTAGAATACAAAGAATGTCTGAAGAAACCATATTAATAATGTGGCCAAGACCTAAATTTAGTGCAAAAACATCCAGAAATGCAACTTTTGGAGGCATCTGGAATAAAAGCGCTAACAACCAATAATGAAATCAATACAACAAAAAAAACTATATAATAACCATGCATGAGCCCATTTAAAACTGGTTTTAATGAGCAAGTTTTATTCATATAACATGCAATCAATATGAAATTATGTACAGAACTAAACCATAGGAATGGTGCTTGTTCCAAAGGTTTCTATTATGCAGGATATTGCAGAAGCAAGTCTGACTACTTAAAAAAAGGAATCAATAACCAATCAGAAGACACTGAAAATGAAATTTTAAAAAACCCACCATTACAGAGCTAATTTAATCCCTTAAAAATTAACACTTGATATCTTCTTCATCTTCATGGACCAATATGCTTGGGATGGTTTAAATGAAATTCAATTGTGATGACTAGTGAATGAGATGTTTAAAAGAATGATTGCAACTCTGAATTCATGGACTCAGTGACTGCTACAAACCAAAAATTAAACAACCCAGTGAATAATGAAGTTAAGCACCAACTAACTATGATTTCTTTGCTAAGCATAAAAACTGATACAATGATAATTCACAGTATCTGCCAGACCTGATTTTTTCTCTTGCTCCTAGAAGTTCCAATGTTTCCTTTGCCATGGACTCTGTCTCTTCAGCTCTAGCAATAGCTGCCTCTCCATCATACAGGTCATGTCTGTTCAAACCAGCAGCAGCAGAATTTTGAGTAGCTGTGGATGGACCTGAAATTGTGCCAGCATCTGAAATATAATGGCAACAATATACCACAATGCTTGCTTACACGTAGACTCCAACTGTAAACAGCACCAACCTAGATCTGCCATCACTAAATGCACCAGAAGATATGGGTTGATGCAGTTTGTTAGAAATCATGCATAAAACAAACAGCACAGACCTAAATTATGCCATAGCAGTTATGAGTTTATGTTGGTTCATAAATGAGTATATACGGCATGGGTAATTTGCCAATACACATATTGCCCAAAACTTTAAGAAAGTACAAGGAATATTATGTCGTAGCTGTGAATTGCACACTGATAAATATTTCAACAAGATTTACTACAGCTGATGATTAATGGTATACTTTCAAACATCCTGGAATGGCGATACATTTACATGCAAATTTTTAAGAGGACGGCTTATATGAAATACATTGTGGTTCGATTTATTTATGTGATAAATAAAATGTAAATTGTAATAAACTATGTCGTTTGTTCTGCTGTAATTGTTTCAGAAACAGCATTGAAAATATTTAATTTCATTCATATCCTTATTTTCATACAGCTTCACAGATCTAGCAGTAATAAATACTGATGTTTACTTTATTTCATGGAATATATGTGTAAATATTATAAGCATGCCCATTATTTAGTTTTTCAAATGTTTAATTGTGTATCATTAACAACTTCATACAAGTTTGCTTAAAGAATGTTATTTATTTATTGATTTTCTACCTCTTGTGGCTGAGAGAAAATCATCCACTCTATCCATTCGCATGACCTGAAGTTCCTCCAGCATTTCATCCATGTGTTGTTTCTTCTCCTGCAATTCTTGTAATTTGTTTTTCAGCTGCTCCCGTGACATCTGTAATGCAGAGGGAGGCAGTTGGAATCCCTGCTGGTTGTTTGTGGGTCTCTCCTCTTGGGCATCCCCATTTGAAGTCTGAGGAAATGAAAAAAATATATGTAAGGACTACAATGATCTTAATGTCCCATCACTGATCTGCATTATGTACTCTCTGCATGTGACATTAAATATCAGCAAACAGTCAATGGTTGAAACTATCATATAAAATCTCCCAATCTTACCTTCACAATTTTAATAAACACCAAAGTCATATCGAGGGCTGACCAGCTACACCTGGGAAAATAAAGCATATCTGCCTGTAATGCCCAGAGCCTACTGCATACAAACATCAATAGAGATAAACAAAGGTTTTGTCTCCCTTGCACAAGGAAGGTAACCATGGGAAGTGATGATAAATATTTGGGCAAAAATATCATTTAAATATCATATGTGGTTCAAAAGTTATACTATAGACAAAAAAATAGTCATAAAAATTGCATTTTCTCTGGTTGTAACCTTGACCTTTAGAAACGGCATGGATATGATACATGCTTTTCGTTTGTTTGATTAGGATTTTTTATGTAGCTTTTAACAATTTGTCATATTGCTACGATGTCTGCAGTGAGGCAGTTTATAGTGATGTCTAGCACTGAGGCATCATACCGCAGACGTAGCATGATGTCCCACCCAGTCACATTATCCTGACACCAGGCCGACCAGTCCTAACACTAACCTCTTAATGTTGAGCATCAAACGAGGCAGCTATTAGTATCATTTTTTTAAGTATTTGGTATGACTCGACCGAGTATCGAACCCACGAAATCCCGCTTCCGGGGAGGACACTCTAACCACTAGGCCACTGGAGCAGGTTATGATACATGCAACTCTGACTAGAAATGAATTTCTATAAGTATCTTAGTTACTTCAGTGGTTCATAATTTACGCCTAAGAATTTGGTACAATGCACAAAATTGCATTCTTCTCTTGCATTGACCTTAACCCGAGTAGGTGGGCATGGATATGGTATTCAACACACTTACTAGTCATGATATGATGATGAATATATATATATATATATATATATATATCTTTAAAAGTTATTTTCCAAGCAAGCATAATGTCTTTCAATTACCTTTACATACAGGCTAACCCCTGATGAAGAAAAAGCGTAATCCAAGTGGTCAAAAAGCAGAATCCAGGCAGAAAAAGCGTAATCCACATTTAACATGCTAAAATTTCAATAAACAACTATTTATTTGCCCCTCTCATCTTTTAACATCCTTTAATGTTTCAAGTTTTCATATGTAGCACTTTTAGCTTTACACACACATCGACTAGAATCCATCATAAGACTTTAGGCACCAAATATTAAAATTCTTTCCACACGGCCTGAAATAGATGTCACATGATGTTGCATGTCTTCAATTTTAAGGATTCTGTTATTTTTAATTTCGTTTTCTTTTTTGGTACCTTTTTCTAATCCATCTGTGAAATTTTTCAAACGAGATATTTTTGCTCTCATATATGCATCGACTAAAATAAAATATACTTTTTAGCGCCAAATACCTTTAGATCAGTTCTGCAGTAAATATGAATTAGAACAAAGAATCTGCATGTAAAGATTAAAATTAGAAAACCAGACTGTTCTCCCCTCCCTAAGTCATACAGATGCTATAAACAGAATTTGAGGTCGAAAGTTTGAAAGTAGAACAAGGTTTGCTATAAATAGAACATGATACTGTTAGAAAAGTGCATGCAAGTCCACGGACAAGCATACTCTTATATTGTAGTTACGTAGCTGTCTTTTCTAAAATATGATATGTGGGATTAATGGAATGTTAATAAAAGCGAGAAAACAAATAATTGATTTTTTGGGAAGGTGGATACTGATAAAGCGTAATCCATATACGTTTACACGTAATACGTAATTTAGTGGAAAAAAAGCGTATTGATTACGCCAAAAGCATAATGGTTGGCATGAATGCATATTTAGTGACTTATGATTTATATTGTAAAAGCTGTGACCAAAAGAATGGGCCATCCCTTTGATTAACAAAGGCAATTACAAATATAAAAAAAAAAAAAATGACAATGACATTCATCACTTGCATACTTAATAGGGAGCTGTTCTTTCTCAAATACATAGCAACAATGCAACTGATAAAAACGGAATGCTGGGAGACTTAGAAAAGTAGGCGTAATGTGCGTAAACTAAATGAAAATATTGGCTTCTCCGGCTTTGATCTTTCACCTATAAACATGGAGGTAACTCGGTCCAGGAATACATTAGATGCTTCTTATGACATTCTGCTATACAGGAGGGCACATCAGGCTTGTTTGTGTTTGTGTGTGTGTGTGTGCACACGTGTGAGTGTGTAAAAGACAACAGCAAAGTATAGCTTTTTTGCAGAACCACCTTTATGGATGGACTGATAGATAGATATGATTACTGCTATATACCCCACATCTTCATTGGAGAGGAGGACATTTCATCTTCCATGTTGTACAATGCATTAAAACCTTCACCATGTACACCAATCATACACAAAGCCGCATCTCTATATCAAGGTACTGCACAGTTTTCAATAATAAGGTTCACACAAGGTGGACTAAAATGTTGAGAACATATAACTTTGATCTTTAGTAACTCAACAAGCAATTTTCTCAGATGTTCATTTGTACATGTATTGACATGTTTGTAATATTTTACAATTTTATGCAAGGAGTACAGATCTTTCTGTGTAACTGAGGAGTGAACAGAGCTAATTGCAAATACTTAAGCCATCAATTACTGTACCATATTGGGCAATCTAAAGAATACCTGCTTCAATTCATTTCTCAGGGTTAAAAGCCTCTGACGGAGTGCTGATAACTCCCCTGTTGCTCCCTCTATTAGGCCAGGAGCATTATTTTCCCTTTCACTTCTTCCAGATCCTCTTGACATAACTAGACTCTGAGATCCTTCTTCACAAGCAAGAACTTCAGAATGTGCTATGAAAAAGAAACAAAACAAAAAGATAAAGGAATGTTATTAGAACAAATTGAGTATCTAAAAATGAAAATTTATCATATTGGCTCATTTGAAACAGAGCAGACACAGATATACCACTGCAAACAATTCTCAATGATTATAGTCTGACTATATTGACCCGTTTTTTTGAACCCCCTTATTGATTTCAATAATTGAAACCTTTATTGTGATTAAAAAGTGCAATAAACTTAGTCAATTCATTCACTGATTTATAATTTCTTATTAGACTGAGTAGAGTGGTCCTAACATTGTCATCATCTGCATGTTTCATACTTAAATTAAGTTTTCAAAATAATAGACAGACATGCTTGAGATCCATTTCCAGTTCCAGAACAAGTCCATTTTCAGCAAAGGGGTGTGTGCACCATTACAGATGTACATATATATGTCATCTGCTTCCAATATTTATAATGTTGAATCAAGCAAAAGAAAAGAATGACAACAACAAATTTGCCTTTCACATGGATTTAACAAGCGGTTTAATTTCTATGTTCATGTCTGCAAAGGGATATAATTCCAAACTCTCAAAGTTATGGGAATTTACAGATTTATCTGGCAGTTATAAATTACGTCATTATGTTTGTCTGATGGAAATAAATAGCACATACTGTACGCAATATGGCACCGTGTTAGTATGGAAAGTCTGTTAAGCATGAAAAGGTGCAGGGGATGCCTGTTTTAGTACTACTGTGGTCACAGTCAGGTTAGAGATTATAAATCAGTGATTCAATTGACTTTGTTCTGTCCACTTTTAATCCCATTAAACGTTTTCGTCATTGAAATCAGTAGAGGATACAAACAAACGGGGATGTATAATCAGACTATAGGGTCTATGTTGTTTATTATACTCATAAATTAAAGCAAACACAAAGCATGGCCTGCCTGTGCATAAGGTGACATCAGATTTGTGCTTATATTTTTGTGGTTGGTTTTATAATTAACATGAGCAAAATGAGATGTAAGATGCTTAAACTTGTAATAATTCATCCATCAACACTGACATATGAAGGATTCAACTCCATATTAAGCTGAACAGAATCTTTCTACTCTTTTTCATTTCTTTTTAGCTTAGGAATAAAATTTGTTGTCAAACTAAGCAATGCTAAAAAAATATATGAGGAAAAATAATCTATGAGGTACTGTACTGACATACGCACCAATGAACTTGTGTATCAACACCAAATGGACCTCTGTGGTAGTACTATTAGTACTTAACATTATAAATTTCATTTTGTTGCTAAATTATCAAAATAAACCCAACCCAGTTTCTCACCTTGATTGGCCCTGCCTCTTGCCTCTGCAAGCTTCTTTTCTGCATCTTGCTGTAATGCAAGCAATGCAGCTTGCCTCCCTTTCAGGGCTCTCATCTGAAAGAGTGATACCAAATCAATTTTCTATATTCTTACTTATCAGCTGGATATACCTTCAAGTATGAATGAATATCCTCAAAACCAAGATATGAAACTAGATAATTTTTTGTTGTAAGTCGCCATTAAGCACCATTTCAACATTGTGAAACTGCTTATTTATTATATAATTTGAAGATTTAATTGTTTCAATTTTTTTTAATGACCTATATAAACCAAAGCAGTTTTATAAACATTATTTAAACAAATATTGCAGATCGAAGGAAAACATTTTAGTAAATTATGTTTCACCAAAAATACTTTACCCAATCATATTAACATTAGGTAATAAGCTCCAATAACATTCAAATCCAACAATCACCAAAAATCGCATCTGCAGAGATTTTGTGGGAGAGTTCAATAATGTCATCAGTTAAGTATTCTATGATAAACATAATTTAGTACAAAAAATTCTTTTTTCATTTGAATACATTGTTTAATCCCATTAAAATTAGAAATCAGAACACATTGTTTTCTATGAAAGCAGTTTTAACAAGATTCGGTGCCATTTCAACATGTATTAGGAAACAGGCAAGAGATTTTGGCCTATTGAATTCAAAATTTTCTAAAAGGCCTGATAAATCCTGATTGTGAGCATTATCAGCTCTACCATAATGCCTCAATGCACCCAAGATGAAAATGACGTTACAATTTTTGTAATCAAAATCTAATTATGTGCATTATTACTGATTGCATCAAATTTATGATCATCACTAAAGCCCGATCTTGATATTTGTCTTTTTCTATTGTAGAGAAAAACAAAATTTTAGGCCTTAATCTTGAATATACGTTTCTTCAATATATTCTATATTTCCAGGATAAATGTCAAAACACCCTCTAATAATTGGCATCATGGCAAACGCCAATCGGGAAGTTTTCAGACGGTCTTGCTCTGGCTATATAAATTATTAATAAGATTAAAATTCAACTATCGTTCAAATGTATACAGATCAGCTTGTGAATAATACCTCCAGAAGTTTGATAGGACACATAATCAGAGACTTAGATTATGAGTAAATTAAAAAGTCCGATGCAGAAAACCTCTGTGTTGAGTCAAATGAACCATCACTTATCTCAGACAAATTAAATTGGCTTGTTAGTATGCTACCAAACTATCTTCTAATCCATATTACCTCATGTAGTGCTTAGGCCCTAATACCAAACCATGTACATTCAAAAACCAAATTTCATTCCACATTTTGTGATACAAATATATACACATTATAGAACAGCAAAAAATTATCTTGGAAATATTGCAAAATGATGTATTCCCAAATCACCACCATGGTTATCAAAATGTCCTAAAAAGACATTTTACCTTTGCGAATTCAATAAGACTTCCACATATCCCCACCTTTTCTTGTGCAAGTTTAATGAATTTAGAGCCTCCTATTGCAGCCATATGACACCATATATAGATGGTTTGAAAAATGGAGACAAAGTTTGAACCACCATAACACTACCCTATGTCACCAATGCAAGCCAAATTACCAGATAAGTGTCAATTTCTAGGGCAGATATTACAGCCTTATGTAGAGCTTTAAGCCTAAAACAAAGAAGAAAAAAAAATCTTGTAGAATCTTAAATTCAACAACCCATTAATATCCCAGATATTAGAGAAACATGTTCTCATACAATGTGGGAAAATGTTCTGTACTGTTGGCTGCCAAGTCACACTGGCATAAAATCTAACGAAAGGGCAGATAAAGCTGTCAAGAGTCAACCATAATGGAGTATCTTTCCAAAGCATGGATCAAACAACCGCGGAGATTTTCCTGGGAACATCTATCACTGGATCAAGCAGATCACTATCCCAACACTTGTCCCACCCAAGAGGGGCTGAAAGAGTCGATTTGAATTTGTGACCCGTCATTTTCTTATTAAATTTAGTACCTAAACTTTGGGGATGGGGTTGGGGGTGGTATGACCCTAAACCTCCTCCTAACCAAATGAACATGTATCCATAATCAAGACTTTTGAGTCTAAAACTCATGGAAAACCAATCCATTTCTGGATGCCCCCAAAGGGCACAAACCTGCTGAAAGCGAAATGGTTGGACCAACAATTTTGTGTGACAGGTCTCATCCCTTCCTGACAATGATTTTAGCCAGAACAGCGTTATGTCTTATTTGGACCATTATATTGCACAACAGCACAAAAAGTCCCAATTAGATAGCGCTATTCTAATAATTGAAATCCCCCCTTTTGAGGAGGCATAACATCATCTCTCGGTTGTCCATCATAATTGGGACTACCTTTACATATAATTAATTGATCATTCCATAAATATGCAACACACTCACTATGGCCTAAGTTGGGCATAGGTGGGTTCCCAAACTGTATGGGGATTTTCCAGAGGAATTTCTACCACAACCCCTCATTTGCTGTGCAACATATGCTATTTTGTTTGATATAATGATTTGGTGATCAACCAGGAAAAGGGCAGCACTAAGCCAGCATTGTTTACTTCAATGGGTGCATGAAAAGGCAGTTGAGAAGGATTAAATCTACTACCACCCTGACAAGACTGAGCAGCTGCAGAAACATTCTTGCAAAAGTCCATATCTTCTTAGAAATCAACTTAGTGATCTCAATAATCCATATCATGGGTAGGGAGGCAAACGAAAATCCATATCATGTATTCTTGAGGGAAGCAAACAATAGTGAGGTTGATTAAAAAACGTTCCATGCCCAGTTATATCTGCCCTTCACAAAAAGTAAAGTTATGGCATGTTTTGGGGAATGTTGTGCAGACATACTGTGGCCAACCAGAAGAGACAACATAGTTTATGACCTTGGGCTGATGTTGAGACAATGGGAGAGCATGAAATTGGTATAAAGTTTCTTGGATTACAAACAGAAAATGCTTGCATGAGGACATATGTATGAGGCAATAAAACTATGCACTTGTAAGGTCTAAATTGACTATAAATTCATCACACTTTAAAGAAAGTCTGACAGATCTTGTCATCTTAATTCTGAACATTAGTGTGGCAGTACTATAATGACTTTAAGAAAGGATAGTTGAAAACCCTCACAATATCACTTGGATTTTGAGAGGCACAGGATCATGTTCAGAAAAAGCTAAAAGCTAAGTAATCAACCAAAGCCACCAAAGTGGTGGTCATGGAAGGTAACAAGTACAAGTTATAAACACAGGAAAGATTTAACTTTTCATCCTTGTGTGATTGATGGATTCAAGAAAACACAGAATTTCATTCTGAATATTATTGTGATCCAAGAATGTATTCAAAGGAGAAAAGCATATGCTTTCACTACAGAACAAGGAGTGCATGTTTGAAAAGTTTAAGAAAATTTTTTAAATTGTTTTAAAGGTGTGAAATCTAATCAGGTTATCCAATTATGCACATAAACATGCCCACCAAATTTTATTTGACTGCCTGTTTTCATTTTTTTTAAAACTATGTTCAAAAGAACACAAATGTGCAAACGATAGAAGGAAAAAACCCTGAAAAACTCCATATGATGGCCTGAACATCTAATCAGGTCATCTCTAAAATAAACTATATAAATGAGGATGGAGCCGGCATGTCAAGCCTACAATCATGAATAACACTGCTATAAAACATGTTATCTTATTCCCAAGGTTGGTTTGGGGAGATTCATCAAATGAATGAACAAAATATATCAATACATGGAGGAAATATAAGACAATGGAAAAGCTTAAACTAAAACCTTAACATAAATTTTCTATGAGCATGACCTTTAACCCAGGATAAAAGACAAAAGTGCATGTCCTAGAAAGAACAGTCTTGGATTTCATGATTCATCCAATGTATGAAGAAAATCAATAAAGAGGTTTAAGAAACATAAGCAAATGGACAAACTTTGTCTAACGCCTTAATGCAATTGACCATTCCCCAGAGTAAAACATGTGCAAAAATAATGATTCATGCCAAATCAAACAAGAATCCATCAGTGATTTAAGAAATATGTGGAAATGAAAAACTTCAAATGCTTGACTGATGATGATGATGCCAGCAACAGCAGAACAGGGATTGTTATGTCTCACTTACCAATCAAGTGGACCCAACAATTAAAAAGCCTACCAAATAGCACTGTACAATCAATGTATTGTCATGTGCCACTCAAACCTTGTCATGTGCTGATGCCTTTGTACTGCCTACAAATTAAAACCTCAGCCAAAGATGTGATCATGACATGATTTCCAGACACCTGCAGCTTCACAGACTTTCATGCTTAATGCCTATCTTATCATATTCATTAAGTGTTGATATAAAATATTTTTAATTTTAATGATGTGTTAAGATAATTAGCAAGGACTGGTTATCTCTACTCTGGTGAATGGTCAATTTAATTTTTTTCTACTCTGGTCTATTTACCTGCTCTTGCTGCTCTATCAACTTCTTCAGAAGTTCTTGTTGCTGTCTCAGTGCAACCAAGTGGTCAAGTGCTTCGGCTCTTTGCATACCACCAGCAGCATCCATCTAAAAATAGTATATTTTAGAATGAAGAACCTTCTACCAAGGCAATCTTTATAACTGCATTCCTTCCCAAAAAAAAACAAACAATATTTAATAAATACGTCAAGCATGGTTTTTGTTCATAACTACAAAAAATAACATGTCTTACCACCAAATTCACCATTATTGTCGAATTCATTTAAGAAATCTCCGTGGTGCAGGCCAAACTTAAGTGACATAATAATTTAAGAAACGAGATTCACTTTCCCCAGATGTTTAAAGTGCACGGTGTCCAGGTGATTCATTCAGTTTCTGATTGGTTCTAATACACTTGTTAAGGTGAAAAAATTTACAGCCTAAGACCATTTCTTTTATCCGACTTCTAAGTGTTGAGACAATCTCTGGTATTGCTGAGCAGTAAGATTTTCAAATTAGCTGCTGTGGCAAGATTAGCACCTTATTCATTTAGAATGAACCATGATTGAAATATTGTTAAAGCTATGTTAAAAATCCAAATCACACACAGAATGGGCCAGTTATCATTAGAAGACATTAGGTGATGACCCCATGCCAATATGATCATCCATTCAGCAGGTCGAGATGTCCATTATGGCAGCTATATTTGATTCAAGATTGGCACCATTTCCATTTAGGACCAACAAGATATCATAAAGTCTATTGCTGAAAACACTATGTCAACCATTGATTATGGAAAATTTTCAAGATGGCCCCAGTAGTGGCTGTATTGATTCATATATCTGATATTCATTCATAACCAAACAGACAACATAAGATGTCATCCCATGAAAACCCCATGATGATATGACTTTCTGTTTAGAAGTAGAGATTAAAATTTTTTAAATGTGGCTGCCATGAAAGACATATTTGGGTCAAAAACTGGCACCATTTTCATTTTGAACTGACTAGACATCTTATATTACTCTTCTGGTGAAATCTCATTGTTGAAATGATTTTCCATTTAGGATAAGTAGCATTGTGCAACCCCGCTATAACGCGCTCCGCTATAACACGAATTTGGATATAACACAGTTGTGGCGTGGCTCCCAAAAATTTGTATATTCATTCGCACATGAAAAAATATTTATGGGTTTAAACTTTATTATTATGGGAAGAGATCACGTATGAGGTTGAATTTAATATGATTGTGGTGTCGTCCCTGCAATTTTGATTATATGTATGTGTATTTTTTGTATTTTTTTTTATACGAGAAATAGTGTAAAAAGTTTATTATCATTTTGAGGAAGAGTTCTAGTAGCTTCTGAAATTTAACAATTTCACCAGTTTTGTGAAGTGTTATGCCAAAATAAACATTATTGGAAATGTTACTTGTTACTGATCCATGAGTAAAGCCAGTAAGTTGTCTTTGTGATTGTCTTCAATTAATTCTGTATACAATCGTTGCACAAACAATAACCGACATGTTGGTTTTTTTTCTTTTCTTCACTGCATACATATACACAACCATGCAGAAAGTACGAAAAATAAAGTGCAAAATGTTTATTCTAGGATCGCGTAGGGCTTCGCAAATGTCGCAAACTGTGATTTTATTTTCCTTGGTGGCAGCAAAATATTGACAATGTTGGCTGTTTAAACTTCTATATACAACCATTGGTTTGGAATGGAGAAATTCAAGAGCCCCATGAAAGGTAAATGCAAACTTTATATAAAATGCACTGAAATTTATCTATTGTTACATAAACAATTTCTTTGTCTATACTGACAAACCATCTTAATAGTGTATTGTTACATCATAATCCGCTTATGCTGACATCGAACATCGAGCATGAGTACTGTATGTTTTGAGATATTTACTTTTTTGTTGTTGTTAAAATTTCTGGTAGCAGAAACTAAGCACTGTCTCATAATCTAACTTTGTCGGATTTTCAGCCACTCGCTAGTAATTAATATATATTTACTTTGATATTTGTATGTGGATGGTAGGTAAAATTCTCTTCTTTCCATTCAGAATTAAATCTTTCAGAACACCCACATTTTTAAAAATAATCCATGTCATCAGACCAGAGCACATGTAAAAAATGAAAAAAAAAAAAACCATCTTGTAGTCTATTCAGTAGGCAGAAGGAACTGGAACTACAATCGACCAAACGACGGCCACTTCATTTTTAAAAATGCACCCAGATAAAATAGTTTGCTGAAATTTCAAAGGAAACAGATTACCTTTGAAGCACTGATTGTTATGAAAACGTACTCAGCAATGTTATTATTTGATGTTGCCGCCACAATAAGAAATGGGCATTTGTTTGGTTCTCCAAAGCTATCCTTTAGCAGTGACTTCAATAACGCATGAACCCGTCATCAAAGAAAGCCGACTACAATCTTTAAATAAAAACTATGAGCTTTTATTCAAAGTTAGTCAGTATCAAACTTAAATAAAAGTGATGGAATCTGATGGTTTTTTTTGTATTTTCCAACATGACAGGAACATGTTAACTGTGCCGTGAAAGTTTCCTTTTTGTGTGGAAAACGTTTATGCTCACGAACGCTACCAACGGCTGCTAAAAACGCAAACTAACTTTTACCGACTTGGGACATATTGAAAAGTATATGTGCTTCGTCATTCATTACGTGAGGGTGCTATGTTTTTACACTGAATTCAGACCAATATGACCTGTAACAAAATTATTGAATATTTTAAAGCTGTGTGTGTGTGTGTGCATATTTTCGATGGAATCACTTGTATTGTGGATTCAACGTTTCAACATATATGATGAGGTTCGACGGCAAGTACACGGTGTTGATACTCTAATTCATGCTATACATTAGACATGTATATATAAACAGTATTCATGTATATGTACCAACTCATGGTTCTCTAAATAAGGTAAACTATTTATGTCTTCACTAAAGATGTATTTCTCATTTAATATGCATTAATTTAAGATGGTAACTGTGCCAATGAAGCATGTATTTTACCGCCCGCATTTATTACCTCCCCCACCCCACCCCGCACTTTGTTGGAGTACATGCATCATTTTCTTCAGCTAAATGACCTGGTTGCTTATAACACAGTTCGGTCTATAATGCAGTTGATTTCTTTGGCTCCCGACTACCGCGTTATAGCGGGATCCCACTGTATTAAGATTTTTAAGATGGTTACCTAACAGCCATATGCATGAAAATTTGGTCAACAATCAGTGTCAGAGGAATGCTTTCCGTCGACATTTTACCAGTGCTGTTGATTCCATATCTCATGAAAACAAATTTTTCAAGATTTCTCTAGTGTGGGTTTTTTCTTTACATCTTCATCCAAATTTGATCATACATCAGTATAAATTGTCCAATATTGAAAGACTTAAATACCACAATACTTTGAGTCAATGTCAGTCAAGTTCTGTTCAGCATTTTCATTTTGATAAAAATGCTGAGAATTTTCTGCTACTTTAAATGATAGAAGCCATGTATAATGACAGAATGTCAACTTTTGCGTAAATCTGAAAGACATTCAAGCTAGGACTCTTTGTCAAATTTAGTCAAATTCTCTTAAGCAATTACTAAGAAGAAGTTATTGTAGTTTTTGTTCGAACTTTAGTACTCACTGCTGTATATGATGACAGATTCAAATCATCTGTACAAACCTGAAATGTCTTCATGCCAAGATTCATTGCAAGTGTGGTCAAATCCTGCATCACATTTTTAAAAACATTGTTAGTATCAGTAACCATATTAGCATGTAGATCAGAACCATTTGTAATAATTTGAAAGGTATTCACACAAAGATGGTTTCTGTTCAGTTTGGAAAAATTCCATTCAGTTTTTTTAAAGTCATTTAAAACCTAGTGGCCTTATTTGATGGATGTGCAAATTTAAAGGATGGTTTTTAATTTGTTTAAAATATTTTTCATAATGGTAGTCATATTTGATGGTGGATTGGCATCATTTGTACAAATTTCAATTTTAAATGCCTTCATAAAGGATGCTTTCTGTCAGGTTGGGTAAAGGTTGGGTAAAATACCCTAGAAAAGGTTGCCCAATAAAGACATCTCATGGTACTGAGGCAATATGTATAACCCACCAAAACTCACTAAGAGTCTCCTAGAGAATTGACAAGCTCCGTATAACTATTACAAGCTAGCAGCAAAACATCATCTGTTCAAAATCCAAGTGACTCATAACCAATTTCATGCACAGTTACTGATATGTACGACTCATTAATCATGGTAACCACAACTTAAGTCTTATGCTTGTCAAACTCTTAGAAGTGTGGATTACCGATGGTCATAGATCTATGTAGTAATAAAATATGACATGTACTACCCAACCTTTTTTCTATACTTTCTTTCATCAAATTTGCAAAATATTTTCACAAACATTTTCACAAATAAAAATTACTCCCAAACAAAATGCTGAGAGTATGAATATTAGACTCATTTTACAGAAAAGCCCAAGTCAGTTAGTACGCCATAGTTGTGTCTGCTCTACTTTGATTATATAGAAGTCTATGTCAGATTGCCGTAGTTCTCTCTGTTTTAATTTTATTTTCCTATTCATATTCTCATCTATTTTGCTCTGCTGTAAAACTTATTCTAAAATTATAAAATGTATCCAAGAATAACTTTACGAGCTAAATGTAAAAAAATATAAAAACAACAATTATGTTAAAATGCTGTAATTTACAGTATTAGTAATTACCTCTGACTCGGAAAGTTCAAAATCCCATTCCGGCTGGCGCCTTCCTGACACAACAGTATCATCCATTGTTTCAGAGTCCTCTGAACTCTCTGACTCAGCCTTATTTTCCTCCTCTTCATTATCATCGCCAGAATCCAATCCAAGCTTATCCTCAATCCGAGGTCGAGGTGAGATGCGGGGAGATCGCTCCTTTAAAAGAGGGTTTGAGAAATTTCATATGCATTCTAAACATTTTGACGAAGGCCAGTGGAAACAACTGTCCACTAGAGATTGCTGCTTTCACTCTAGTTCTCAAGTATCCATTATCTTAAAGACTACCCCACATTAGCATCTGCATTGCTTTCGGAAGTACTTTAAACAGGCTGTCCAAAAATACTTCATATCAGTGTTAAATTAAGAATGTTTCCCACCACCATGGGGTTTGAAATTCAATTCTTGTGAGCTTCTCTTGTTACGATATTGAGAACAGCTAAAACTGAAACCAAAATGACAAACAAACAATTGCTTAGCATTGCATGATAATACAAGAGCCATGTATTTAAGCAGCTTGAAACTTCATTCGAGATAGGCCAGTAAAGAAGGATGCTGTGCTCTGCCCACAACCTTGACTGACCCACTGCTTTTTCTAGCACCCTTGCTGCACCTCATCTCTATTCAACTGATAAATTGATGTGGTCTTTTTCCAATATTATGCCCTTTTTGAATCGGCATATTGTTTTTGCTTAATGTCACTCAAAAGTATGCAGTCTAAAATTGGCTTTTAGTATGTGCCACTTGGGGGGGGGGCAACTTTTCTAGATTCTAACTGAATTAAGTAAAGTCATGTATGGTATTGACAAATTTAATGATGAATACTTACTTTGAAAAGCAATAATTTTTTATTCTCCTACTAAACACCTGAAAGAATAATTTTAAAAAACTTGTTTCTATTGTAATAGAAACACATATCAACTTCAAGACTCTTGTCCTGGTTAATGATTTCAAGACTGGTTGGGTAATGGATCCCACTTTAAAAACTTACAGTGAAATATGTTAAACATTTCAATATGGATCAACCTCACAAATAAAGGCAGCCACATTATGACTTCCATTAAAAATGCCACAGTGATGGAAAAATGTTTTATAATACAAGTTTTCTATGAATTTGTTCTTTCTGTTCAAGATTTAACTAAGCCAGGTTGATAAGCTCATAACAGCACAGATATATCATGTATTCAATTAGGAGCTAGGACTACCGTATATACTCGCGTATAAGCAGAGAAATTTAGGAAAAAAATAAGGCCTGGAAAAAGGGGGGTCGGCTTATCTGCGATCAAGGTCCAAGTCTGAAATTTATAATGCTTTTTTCCATCGATTTCCCGTCGATCGCCAAATAAAAGTTCACATGCCTAATGATGCCACATGGCTGATAAGATTTGTCCTGTCGCGAAGTAAAACAAATATTTTTTGCTAACTTAAGTGGTAGGATAATGAATGAAAAACATGTTTTAACGTACTTTACGTCTATTTGACAGATGTCCATCCACCAGAAAATACAGCCATACGTGTTATTTGAACCATGGAAATACGTGTATTTCCAAAAGAACCACCATATTAGTAATCTCTAGTCAAGTATTTAACCCTCAGCTAATCAGTAATCATTAAAATCTACGGTTTCGTAAAAATGCACACAAGTTTATTTCAGTGTAAATATGGAAAGAATCAACATAAAAAATAAAAATCACGATACTGAAGGTATATACGACAAACATTTTAATAGAGAGCAGAAATACATGTACAATAGTCTTAAAGGAACAATAGCGAGAGGCTCCATTGGGGTTTGTTGTTCACACGCTTAGGAAGGGTAAGTAACATTGCAATATACGAGTCAGCGTGAATAATTAAAACAATATAATTTGTTGGATTTCTTTGATAGGTGTTTTAGACGTAATAGGAAGATACATTTTATATACTACTGTTGATTAGTTGTTTGTAAAGCAAAGTGGTTTGTTAGCAGTTGAGTGTTGTACAATAGCTACTATATGCTTAATCTGTGGTAAATGCCTCATGGATAATAGGTTTATTTTGTTGCACAATGCACATGACTTTACTAAAACATTCCGACTCTCAGACGTATCGTTTACTGAGATATGTTAGTGGACATGGTTTCTGCTCGAAGTTATAAACTGTCACAATATTTGAATAATGTCCACGCTGAAACCAATCATATTTTGATCAATTGAATCACACTACCAGTAGTTTTAAAAAAAAAACCACAAATAAACAATAATGATAAATAATTATCAAATACAAATTGATAACCAACCACACATGGAAATAATTACTGGATAAGGTATATAAATAGTACACTACCACTATAAAACAATTATTTCAGTTTAATCTCTCTAGAAGTTTATATTCAATTCAATCAGATAAAATGAATAATATAGGAAATAAAAGAAAGCGTTCTGCATATGATGAAGCATTCAAACTTAACGTTATTGAATATGCAGAAGCAAATAACAACTGTGCTGCAGCACGCGAATTTTTTGTGAACGAGAAGCATGTACGGGAATGGCAGCAATTTGTCTACGTGCTATGCAGATGGCAAAAAATTATAAATATAAGTTAGCAGATTCAAAATTTGTTGCAGCAGCCGGCTGGTGCTCTCGTTTTATAAACCGGATTATCGGATGACCACGATGACAATGACGACGTATATGATAAAAGCACACCCATAACAAAAGCCGAGTTTCGTGAACAGTTTGGCGAGTTTGATACAGAGCCCGATTTTGAAGGATTCTAAAAGTGATTGATCTTTTATAATTCATGATTTTAGAATGAGGATTAATTAAATTTCCATTAAGACTTAACACTTTAGAATTGTTTTTATTTCAATATATAAATTACCTCTCTTACTTTCATTTTATTTAATAATGTGATTTGCCTAAATAAACGTATTCAGAACTCACTTTGTGCAACTTGTGATGTACCAGTAGTAAAGAAATTATGGGTCGGCTTATACACGGGTCATGCCTTTTATAACAGTTTTACCGATTCAGTTGGGGGTGGGTGGGTTTGGCTTATACGCGAACGGGCTTATACGCGAGTATATACAGTAGTTATTCTTTAAACTTTTAGCTAAGCTTGTAACACTGTTTATCAATTAATGCAGATTACCATACATATTTTCTGATCAGCTACCAAAGTTTTATGAAATATTGTCTTCAGAGTGTTTTATTGCACAGTAACAGTTCTGCTTAATAACAATGGTAATTTATCTATGATTTTAAAACAGCTGTGAATAAACTACCATCGCATATAACTGGAAATATAAAGTTGGGTTGTGAGATGAGTTGGGGGAGGTAAAACTAACAATAATGTAATACATATCTGCTATAAGTGCACTGCTGTGTTATTTCCTTGCACAAATTCACAGTCTAAAGAGACCATTCCCCCTGTGCTGCAACAGGAGATCCCTCCTCAGCATTAATTCTCTGGGGCTGCTGACAAACAGATTGAGGAGATTACCAAACAATGATTGCTGTGGCAACGGAGCTACCAGGATGAGCCCAGACTTGGAAGTCCTGATTCACTTAAGAACCTGAGCGATTAGTCTGACAGTGGAGTGACATAATGAGAAAGATTCTTGTGCAACCTCATTGTGAACGAGTACATGATTGCCTTTCCCCACAGATGAAAAATTGTCTCTGCTACTGTGTTGTGCTGAAACAATTCCATGAGAACTGTACATCTCAATCTGAACAGGCTATCTGTCAGAATACTTTTCTTGCCTGGAATGTGGCAGACTCTCTGAGTGATCAATTCCAAATATGTCCAACAGATGAGGGTTAGACAAGAGGCACAATAATCCAGATTACATCCTAGGTCTGACTTGCTGTGCAATGTGACCATGATGTAGCAATATCTTATGCAGCTTACACACCCATAAGTGAAATAAAAACAACACATATTTCTAAATAGTTGATGTAAGCAGCAAATTTTTCCTAGACTATAGGCCTTTCAGAATTACATCTAACTTTATGTGAGCAACGCAGCCTGAATCTGAAGCATTGTTATGAAGGATTGAGGTACTGGTGCTTGAATCAGAACTCCAATCAGAAATCAGTCCAGATTTTTCCATCAACTCTGATGGTGCTAAAATCTGCATCATAAGGAGATCTGATTAGATGGAAGATAATTTAATTAGTTAAGCCTACAGACAGGATAAAACTGAAATGGAATAAACTTGTTTCTAGCACTTTACCAAGTAGTTTGACGTGTAAGTGTGTGTGTCGGTCTTTCTCAAAAGGTTTTGTATGGTGTGTTCTCAAAGATGGACAGATCTTAAGCTGCTATAAGGGTTTTTTGTGTTATATATTTGTTGATGTTGTATTTTAGAACAGCTACATAAGGCACAGCAGAAAACAAGGTTTCTTTTTTAAAAGTAGTTCCGAGAGCATGAACACCTTGACTGAGATGACCTGAGACAACCAGAAAAGTAAGGTTAGCAAAATGTACAAGTCTGTGTTGCATAGGTGAGAAGGGATATTCCATCTCATCTCCCTTCCTGGAAAAGCGGACTTTATGAATTAAGGTTCATCATCTGGTCTCTGCTCATGGGGTGGGGGGTGGGGTGGGGGTGGGGGGTGGATGAGACATACCAGTTTTTCCTCTTTTCCAGGAAAAAGAGATTGACCATTTCTTCCCTGTGCAGCAGGCAATGAGTGCTGGGCACCTTTCTTTGCCCTCGATAATATAGCCCAAGGAGGTAGGGATGATCTACGGCATACCCAGTCTACAGATCCAGAAAGCCACAGCAAAACCATCCATGGCTTAATGGTGAGAAAAGGAAACATAGTAGTCTCACCACTGGATGGTAGAGCACCCAAGCCTAATAAGGGTTGAATGTGAACATCAAGAAAAGATAGTGTCAACCAGATCCCTTCCTCTTGATAGCCAAACAAAACTTGGGAGCCTGTTCCCCAATATGATTAAAAAGAATCATGCAGAAATGTGGGGCTTGGTGCCAATGCTTGGTACCTACATAAAGAATATGGGAGATCAGTACCAACAACCATACCAAGTAAGTGATGCCCAGTGCCCAGCATCCAGCAATTGCTGTTCAGAGGCAGGTGACACACACCTGGCACATTACTGTGATAGGCATTCAATGACTCAGCTTGACACATTACACAGTGCTCAGTGTCTATTCACACGTGTCTCTGGGTATGGTACCCGGTGTCTGACCCTTGATGACCATCATTTAACATGCTATCAGGTAACCAGGCAGCTGACGATGACTGGTCTAATTATGTAGACCTTAATGGGGAGTTTCTGTCTGGGCAACTCAACTCTGGGAGAGGTCCTCTTTATTTAAATGCAGGTCTACCTTAGATGAGAAAAAGATAGTGCTTCCTTTACATATGGAAGGCAGAACTAACTACTGGGTGATTGTAACTTCTCACCACCAGGAAGTGATAATGATTGTTCCATTGTAGGAGCTAACAACTTCCATGTGTAAGTAATCCTACCTTTGCTGTAACCCAAAAAGAGCATGGGACCCTTCCCTTACAAGAGCTGAATACTTTCCAAAATCAGATAGTGCCACAGACCTCTCCCTAGATTACAAGAGATCTTCAGGTGATAAAGAAGAAGCAGAGATCTATTCTACCTGGCCTTATTGGCAAAGAAACATTCTAAAAGTTCCATTCCTTGTCAGGAGACAAATGCAACAATCCATGCATTTACATGCTAATCAAGCAAATAGGGAAAGATTCCCCAGCAGCCTTTTTATGACCTCACTTACCCACACCTAGAGGAATAACAAATGCTGAATGCAAATACAAGAAATAAACAATGAACCAGAATAAGAAAGGGTATACAATGCTTACTCTAAATCCAGTTACTAATAGAGGCATGGAAAATGATGAAGCAACACATTGCTACAGAGGTACTTAAACAACTCAAATTCAATGAAAAGGGTCACAGGTACATGAAACCTGTACACAGACTTGTGAGAAAATAACAAACACAACTCAGAACAGTATACTGTAGACAGTAGAAAGGTCAAAATATAACTTAGGTAATGAAAACATTAAGCAACCACCAAGAGACATAAAAGAATTTCACAAAGTTCACCTGAACAGAATAAAAATATTCAAACTGTCTTAGTTGACTACCTTATGTCTTAAGTTGACTACCTTATAAGATTGGTTGTTGTTGTTGTTGTAGGGTTTAATGCCACTTTTCAGCACATGATAGACTATACATGGCGACCAGTATTAATGATGGAGGAAGAACCCGGGACACACACACCCCCTGGAAGAACCACCTGGCAAGCTTTCTCACGTAACTACATTAGCCGAATCTTAGACTCGAACCCACACAGACAGAGGTGAGATGGCAGTGATCTGTAACAGAGAGCACTTTAGACCACTCGGCCACTCGGGGCCCCATAATGAAAGATTGGAATAAAGTTGGATTTTTTAAATTCTAGACCTCTGAACATTAATTGGAGGTGGTAATAATTTTAAACTGGGAACTAGCAACAGGAAAATCAACAGCAACATAATTACAGCAAGTAATGTTTTACTGCTATGAAGTACAGTTTTTATGGATATGATATAAAGTTTATACCCTTTCCACATTATAAATGTTATTGATAAAAAAGATCCCCCCCCCCAAAAAAAAATAGAAACAAAACGTTTTACAGTAACATTTTATTTTACTTTTCTGGCTTAATTCATTATTATTTCCTAATATTCAGTAAAACTATCAGTAAACTGTATCCTCTACTATTCAATTGTTTTAAAAATCATCACTGAAGCATCATCTCAGCTCCAGCTGTGAATTTGACAATGCACACTAAATGCCTTTTAACTTAGCAAACACTGTTCAATTTGAAAAAATATGGAAGACAGAGATCTCAACTCGATGTCCCACAAGAAACATTTTTTTCAATAAAAGCTATTTATATACCTGGACAGGAAAGAACATACTTGTCCTAACAAGAACAGATTCAAATCTTTTTCAAACCTTAAGTAAAGGAAGCAAGTAAGTGTAAGCAGAGAGTAAAATAACATGACAAAGACAAAAAACATGCAAGGGAACTAACAAACACATCTAAAATCATAAAGAATCAAAAACTAAAAATTCATGGAGAAACACAAACTAAAGAATCATTAAAAAAAGTAATGAAAACCTCAAAAAAACCTAAATAGCACTAAAACTGAACAATGGATAGGTGCAAAGTATCTAAATTGAACCATCTCTAATCCTTTAATTAACTTCATAATGGACAGCGGCAAAACCAAGTGTTATACCTTTAATTTTAAATTCAAGCTTGGAAATTAAATTAAACTAAATCATGTTTGTAAGGAACATCTTAACTCGGCTGAAGAATTTCTCAGGCTTGGAGAGTAAACAAAGCTTGACTATACTTGTACAAATAATCACAGTACAACACCAATTTTCCACATTCATTTTGCTATATTCTCTTTAATGTTTTGCTGGGGACCACTGAACACCTGCTGAGCATACAAATAATGATATTAATTTGAAACAGTACAGGGCATGAAAAGCCCCCTTCAAAACCATACAAGACAGCTTTACTAACAAGTTTTCATGCAACAACTTACTGAGGCTGGTTCTGATGTTTCTGACCTGACATCTAGATCAAGAGACTGGGTGTCATCCACCGACTCCATATTTGGGGTGTGATCACGACTGTTGATGCCATTCACTGCCACACGATGTGGAACTTCATCTCGAAAGGTCTTTTATATAAGAAAACATAATACAGTGAAGTCTCATCTAGCTTGTCAAACTTTCCTCAAATTCAAAGTTTAACCTACATCAATTAATAATGTTAATCTGCCAATTCAGTTTATGCAATGACTTCCATGGCAACAGTGTGCAGTAAATTAACAAGATTGCACTGTTTTTCACTGAAAATCTACACCATGTGATGAACTTCAAAGAGATATATTTTTTCCAGTCACTGGAGCTTTTATGTATGTGTGTGTGTTCAGGTGCACATGTATCAGGAATGAATAAATTGCAATTAGTCTTTACATCTTTACATTTTTCCATGAATATTGACAGGGTGGCCAAATATTTGTGCAAGTTATTATAAAAACATTCTAAAGTTGTTTTAAATTTATATATATATATACTTTATCATTAGGTGTACATTTTCAGTTATAGAGTAGCTGTTGCTTCCGTTTCAATATGATCCTGCTATGCCACAATATTTTTCTGTAAAACTAATAAAAATGCAGTTCCGCTGGGTACAATTTATAATTATGTACCTGACTGCTATTAATTATGTTGCCATCTTTTAACCTGACACCAATTCCCAGTCCAAAGTGAAAATTCCTTTCTCAAATTATTAACTAGAGGTATAGAATAAAATGACACTGTTCCAGTCAGGTGATTTAGTCACTTCCAATCAATCAAAATATCATCCTTGGACCAAGACTAAATGATTTCTGAGCATGTAGGGGTGTAGGAATATGGTAATAATAGCAGGTAAGTATTAACCAATTTAAAAAAATTGTTTACCCATAGTTATACTCTATATCAGTAATACACTACCTATTAATATCAGTAATACATTACCATTAACTACTTTTTTTTTTACTGTGGGAGACTGATCCCCCCCCCCTCCAAACAGCAGTTGGGAAAAACTTAACTCCTCCAATCTGGATAGATGCTGCTACAGACAGAGATGACTTACTGACAACTTGATGAGCTGATACAATAAAATCTACTGCTTACATGCCATCATCAAGTGGTAGAACAAGGACAAAGAGGAGTGAGAATGTCAAATGGCTGATTTCATATTCATCCACAATAAAACCTACTGATTGCATGCCATCATTAAGTAGGTAGAACAAGGACAAAGAGAAATGTCAGGATGTAGCAACAGCTTGAGCTTCATGGGCATTGATTCTTATAAAAGAAATGATTTCTCTCGGTGAGGGATTGATATGTTTCATAGTCAAGCTAATTCTCCTAGTAATGGTAACCACTTGGATATCACAAGTACCTTTGTGAGAAATAGAAATCTTCTTTCCACTCCATTTTTTTTTGATTTAGCAACAAAAAAACCCACAAAGCTCCCAATGGATAAAGAAGTCCATCTTGATCATCCATGGCAAAAACATGACTAAGACTTGATATTTAAATTAGTTTGGAAGCTACCAAATGTAGCATATTCCAGACCATAAAACCAGATTGGCAAAACACGATATACTTTGCTGTAGCTACTACTGCAAGAATCAAACTATCTTCTAACAAGCAGAGAAAAGATGATGCACAAACACACCAAAAAGTTAAGAGAATTAATGATGGCTGCACCACAGCCCTGGACAAGTTAGACCAAAAGAAGAGCCTTAAATTTAATGACTTCCTTGTCAAGACCGAATCACATGAATTTTCTAAAGGATGAAAAGATGTGAAAGTGAATGTATGCATCCTGGAGGTCAATGGAGACAGACCAGTTGTTTGAACTAATGGCGTTCCTGACTGAGGCTGCAATCTCCTTCTTAAATGGCTCTTCCCAAATAAATTTGTTACTGGGCAAAAGACTGAATAAAAAAGAAATTTTCCCTTTCTTGAAAACCAGAAAGGTCTGAAAATGGAACTCTGAATCTGGAGTTCTAAACATCCTCTTTACTAAAAAAAAGTAAAGATATTTGTTTTTTTTATATTATCGCTTATTTATAAACAGCATATGGATATTTTAAACTATCTCATATTAATATTTCTCGCAGTTAAGCTGTATTCTATAATTTTAGATTTATCATGTTCATTATAATTATCATCTGTCCTATTTCCACTCAATCCAAAATTAAGACTATACACAGTTCTATTTAAAACTTGAATATCTATGTTCACAGACATATCTCTTTCCTCAAAAATGACCATGCTGAAAGCTTCTAGTTTTGCCGATATTAAGCGCCATTACAAGAGCTTTTTTTCTCTTCAGCTGCAGTGACCGAGGAGCACTCTCTCCCATTCTGGCATAATCTGCATTTTGCAAAGCTCTCTGAGAAAGATTTCATAATCCAAACATATTTTTCTTCATCTAGCCACTGATGGCAGCCAGCCATGTTGAAGCGAATGTTTCAAATTTTAAACACTACTACATCTGGGCTTCATACAATCAGAAATTCAAAATGTACGACTATGCAGTAGCCATTTGTTGAAAAAATTTCCATTCCAGCATAAACTTAGCTATTGTTCCTTTTCTTTTTAGTTAATTCTGTAAAATAAAAACTATTTATTAATTCCTTTTGGGTGCATGAAAATTGTGGCTCTTCAAGGTACCCAGACAATATTTTGAATTTTCAAGGTGTTTTTAATGCCTTGAGGGAACAGTTCATTTATCAAGAACTCCTATGGACCCTGTCATTAGTGCAATAAAGAATCTTTTCTGGAAAATTAGATGACACATCTTTACGAGCCCAATGGGCAACTTGCTTAGAAATATGGGAGGGGCATTTTTCAGATTCGGTCAATGTGGGTATGTGAGAAAGCGTGCCAGTAGCTTCTCATGGGTCATGGTTCTTTCTGGGGTTTTCCCAGGTTCTTCCTGCACCATTAATACTGGCTGCCATGTATAGCCTATCATGTGCTGAACAATGGCGTTAAACCCTACAACAAGGACTTACAGATGCCTTTCCATTATGGGTTGTCCATCTCCTTGAAAAATCAGGGCCATTCTAAATTAACTGTCTTAACTTACCAAAACTCTCTGTAGTAGAGTTGTATAGCCCTTCTCCTGTTCTTTCAGATGCTCGATCAAAGACTGTAATCTCTCTACTTCATCCCTGGGGCCAGGCTACAAAGGTATGGGTTACAAATAAATTCATTAATTCAACATGTAAACAAAATTCATTAACTTCACAAGTGAAAAGTACTTTACATGTATATAATGAAAATCTTTGTTTGTGCAAATTAGATCTTACATAATTCGAATTGGTAACTAGATAGACATTGATTGCCAAAATGAAGAATACTCACAGATTAAAAGATATAAAAATAATAATGTAAAAAAAAAAAAAAAGACTTAACTACATACAACCCTATCATCACAATTTACATGGTTTATACAAGCATACATGTAAGATAAAATAAAATATGAATCCTGTTGAAACAACTAGACTGTAATCCCTACAATGTACTGAAAGCAACAAATGTGAAAGTGGATTTTTTTTTACAGCATCTCTCAACAAGAAAAATAAACTGAAACTCAAAAGTATATGTAAGCTTTCTTAACAAGTTACAAGAAAATTGCTGTGTATTATGATAACAAAAGTATTAATTTCATCTATATAAATTGTCTCTGACAAATGTCAGCATTGTTCATGTTATAAGTGATGGGATACTGCTGTTTAATTACATAATGCGTTAAGTAGAGTGTCTACAGTATCACTGGATACCGTATTTTGGTGTGTATAACGCGCACCGATGTATAACGCGCACCCCGATTTTCGACCCACAATAAGTGGAAAAAACGTAGTTCTGCCATATAACGCGCATGTGATATAATGCATTTTAAAATTTTGACTACCGCTATTTCGCTCCGTTTTCATAGTGCAACAACAGTTGGTCATTTTAGATAGTGAATGAAAAAGTGGCAATATTGAAATTTTATCTTTCCGATTTTATTGTTGGCCCTTAAAAGGGCCCCTTAAATGTTCGTCTAGTTGACGCAGTCTATTGCATCAAATCCCTCAAATTCCACTTTGTCTTCATCACTTTCGAAAAGTCGCTGTATGTCCTGAATCAATTAAATACTGCTCACCGAGACAAAGCATTGTAACTATGTTGAGCGCATCAAAGCTTATCTGGCGCCGATTACCGTGAAAAGACCACACCGAGTCGATGAAGCATTGAAGCCATTGATCACTGTATAATCGCAAAGATATCTCAAATACTATGATTTAAGATGAGAAATAAAACTAAGTAGCAAGCTTATTTTCCAAAGAGGAAAAAAATGTTTCCCGACTTCATACATTGATTATTTTGTTCCACAACGTATCAGTGTTCCCGTAAGAAAGAACCCGTAGTCGCAAAAATATATATGTCCCCAACAGATGCTCTGATGAGAACATTAACACTAGTTGAATTCTACACATATTATATTTCAATTCTACCAATAATAAATGAAGAAAAATTCGATTAGATCAACAGTTATGGAATACGGTACTGAACATTTACGGAACAAGTATGGTAATCCACACAGTGGTATTTGTTCCGCTCCAATGTGGCACTTTGCACAGCTTTTGAACAAATTGCCAGTCGTTATGTACATGTATTTCCGGCCGTGGCACAGAACAAAACTTGACACAGTGACGTGAAATGAAACCAGTTTATTAACATAAGCAATCAAAGAACAAGACTATTTGTAAGCATTATTTATTTCTTTAATACGGCTAGTACCGGTAAACATTTTAGTTACAATGCAATGTACAATGGATTTAATATTTCACAAGTAGTGAGTGCCTTCATCCTCTTCAGATCGACCTGGAAAAAATCTTTTTTTTTTAGTTCTTGTATACAACGCGCACCCCCGACTTAGGATAAGAAAATTAGGTAAAAAAAGTGCGCGTTATACACAACAAAATACAGTAGATTTGCACTGAATAATTAAAAATCTTTTTAAAATGCAGTCTGATACCAGCTGTTTAAAGTACTTCCTTATCCACACAAATGATGCACAGACTTCATATATGTATGTTATTATATGTATGTTATACAATTCCCATTGTAAAATCTGCATGCCATTTAAAACAATATGGTTTCAAAGAAAACAATAAACATTACTGATTTCAGTAAACAAAGGCAGAGTGCTGACTTTATTTACTAGGAAGAATTCTGCAGCACTTCTATACATTCCAATTCTTTATTCAGTTATTGTTAGCTTTAACCTTGAAGTCTTCACCATTGCAAACTCCACCCAAACAGGATGGGAAAAAAATGTATAAAACTATTGAAAACATCTCCCAACCAAATCCCAGGCAACATTTTATATCTCCATCTTGAATGGTGTAGGTGGAATACCATATATATGCAATTACAAGTCCAATTTAATTTCGAACTGTAGAGACCCAGTTCTGCCATCATATAAATTATAATGCATCAGCAGATCTGGGTATCGGTACAACAAACAACACAGGCCTTAACTGCCAACAAATCATACAACAGCAAATCTGGGGACCAATACAACAAACAACACAGGCCTTAACTGCCAACAACTCATGCAACTGTAAATCTGGGTACTGGTAAAACAAACAACACAGGCCCTAATCTGCCCACAAATCATGCAACAGCAAATCTGGGGACCAATACAACAAACAACACAGGCCTTAACTGCCAACAACTCATGCAACAGCAAATCTGGGTACTGGTACAACAAACAACATAGGCCTTAATCTGCCCACAAATCATTCAACAGCAAATCTGGGTACTGGTACAACAAACAACACAGGCCCTAATCTGCCCAAAAAATGATGCAACAGCAAATCTGAGCACTGGTACAAAAAACAACATAGGCCTTAATCTGCCCACAAATCATTCAACAGCAAATCTGTGTACCGATACAACAAACAACACAGACCCTAATCTGCCCACAAATTATGCAAAAGCAAATCTGGGTACCGATGCAACAAACAACACAAGACCTTAACTGCCCACAAATTATGCAAAAGCAAATCTGGGTACCGATGCAACAAACAACACAAGACCTTAACTGCCCACAAATCATGCAACAGCAAATCTGGGTACTGATACAACAAACAACACAAGGCCTTAACTGCCCACAAATCATGCAACAGCAAATCTGGGTACTGATACAACAAACAACACAAGGCCTTAACTGCCCACAAATCATGCAACAGCAAATCTGGGTACTGATACAACAAACAACACAAGGCCTTAACTGCCCACAAATCATGCAACAGCAAATCTGGGTACTGATACAACAAACAACACAGGCCGTAATATGCCCACAAATTATGCAACAGCAAATCTGGAACTATGTTGTTTACAGCTGGACCAGATGTAATAGTAATATTTGTTTGTGACAATATGCATACAAATATGTTCAGGCAGTATCATATAATCGCAACATTAACAAGAATATACGCAATAAATTTAAATGTACATTAGAAAATATCATGCAAAGATTCTGAACAGCTGAGGCAAATAAAGCTTCAAAGTTTTATCGTTTGAATTCAATATTATCTTTACCAAAAACAATGTTAAAACTTGTTCTTTTTGTGATTATTTTACCTTGTTGTTATGATCATAGGACATCTTCGTTAGGAATTTACCTTATTTTAAAAAAAACTTGCTAATGGACTAAATCTTAACACTGCTATATGGCCAAAGAAATAAATATGCATTTCCTATTGCACTGGTTTTTAAATAGTGTAGGTATGTAGGTCTTTTGTATATAAAAAAATATTATATATATTATAATGATTAGTATATATAATGTACTAAGTATTTCAAGTACTGGGGCAAACCAACTCAATTAGATGCAAAAAATCAATTTTGTAAAACTTGGGGGGGGGGGGGTATTTTACCCTGGGGGGAAAAGTGCTAGGGTAGGCACCAAAAACTGGGATGGTTGGCCAATCGGAAACACATAATTTTGTGGGTTGGGTGAACCTTAGTTTCATCTGTAAAATAAGCATTATTTGGATATGATATTTTTGTTCTCACTTGAAAAAGTAACGTCGTTTTACAAAGAAATGAAAAAGCAATGTCATTCTACACAAACTGTTTTCATTACAATAACATATGAAATTAAGTACACAAACATGCACTTTATGAAATACAAAACAAGCAAAAGATAATATTTCTGAGCATCAATCAACAAAGTTAACAAAAATAGCCATTTCAAGGGATGACAGAGTACTGAAGTAAGTTCATCTTCAAAACAACTGATACCACATACTGAATCATAACAATCATCCTTTCTCTATTGTCTTTAACAATTTACTTCTGTCACATCTGCTGAAATAGCTCACATTAAAAAAAACACAACAACACATAAATGGAAAAATTTGTAATACCAAAGCATTTATTTTGACTTTCATAGTAATTTAAAGCATTATTTGATTTCATTGTTGTACTGTATATACTCATATATACATTTTTTTTTATTTCTACACTAAATAGACTGCACTGACATACCTGCCATAACAAAACGTGTCATGCAAAACTCCTAAAACCCTGACACAATCGTTAATAAAAACAAGAATATATTTTTGACCACCACTATACATGCCTGCCGCATGTAGTCTGGATAAATAGTAAACTGTCCTGCTTAATGCCAATGTAAAACTCTCCTTGAGGCAGTTTATATGCTGATTAACAGAGGCATTTAAAAGGTAAGATAACCAGAGATGAGCAATCAACATTTCACAAATTACTTTCACTGGCCATGAATAGATAGGGAAATGCCCAGTCGATTCCTTTGAACACTGCTATGGACGAGTCCATAAAACTAATTTGAGGAAAGTACACTAAGCAACCCAATTCATTTGAAGCAAGGTAAATAATAGAAATGCAGAGTAAAGAACAAAAGTTATTAAACAACATTGCATTGAATGAGAATACTGAAGCCAACTTTATTCAGTCTTACTGGCAAGCACATGAGCAGAAGCAGCATTTATTTTAAGTTGAATTTCAACCCTAATTAAAAAGCAACACATGATTATTTCAACAGGTCTAATGGTGTACAAGTGCAATATATTTATGATGACTATATTTTGAAACACATCTGTAATTTGAGACAGATTAGTCCAAGTTTTCTCTGACAATGGGTGGGATGGGTCAGAGGAAACTCGGACTGCAACAGAAAGCATTCTATTTTTAACCCACACTGTACACATTAGTCATTTAAGAATGTACAAGATCCAATGACATAGCAACACCACACAGCATGTTTGACACTCCATCACAGCAATGCAGATGCAGATAATTTTTTATACTGGGAAAATTTCAAAAAGATCTTTGAATAAGACTGAACAACAATATCTTACAGTCTCTAATGATTTCAGACAGAAACTTGGCATTTTCTTTCATTTTTTAATGACTGTGTGGTTGTGGTTATGATATTGGACAATGCTAAGTATTCTATGTTTAGTTTTAAAGTGTATTAAAGGCTACAGACAAAACATTGTTATTTTCTTCTTGATTAAATCTTATTTTTAATTTTAAAAAATTATATAGGCTTAAAAAGAAAGATAACTTATTTTCAATTGGATGGTGTTGCTTTTCTTGGTCATATGTACTGACCACAAAGGACTTCAGAACACTATGTGAAAAAAAATACCATTGTCTGGGAATATGGAAGGTATGCATTTGATGTGAGAAAAGAGCAAAATTACTTGTCAGCAGCAGGCAACAGAATTACATATAAAGATGCTGATGTTCACCAAGACAATGTAAATATTTTGATCTATCATTATAAGCAAACCATGAACGACCAAGCCTAGATTACACAAACACAAATGAAGGCTGGACTTTAAAGTCTGAAATCCTACACTCTGATTGGCCAAAATTCATGCCTGATTTAAAACTGACCAATCAGATGTCGAGTCACGACATTTTCAGACCAATGTTGGTGAAATTAGAAACAAAATATTTTTCATCAATAATTGAGTGTTTTACTACACAATCCATGCCAGAACTACATGTAATATAACCAGTCAGATGGCATGCAAATAACAATCCACTGACCCACAGTTTCTGTAGCAGTTCCAGATAATTTTGCTCCTGCTCCTTCAGGGATAGAATGACTTGCTTTAATTTAGAAGACTTATCTCTCTCCATCTAAATCAGGAAAACAACAGAGTATTACAGACACACTCAGGAAACAACTGAAAATTCAACATAAAAAGTAAACATCTACCTTTAAACCAAAATTTACTAGAGACTATATATATATATATATATATATATATATATATATATATATATATATATACACACACACACACACACATACACACGAGTGGGATGGTCCCACTAATATATAAAAAACTCTAGTCCAACATGAAAAGGCAAAGTTCTCAAGAAGTGGATGGTCCCACTAAAATATAAAAAACTCTAGTCCAACATGAAAAGGTAAAGTTCTCAAGAAGTGGATGGTCCCACTAAAATATAAAAAACTCTAGTCCAACATGAAAAGGTAAAGTTCTCAAGAAGTGGCCAAAACTTGATCAAATATTAAAACCTAAACTTTTAATTTGATCAAGTCTCACTTTAAGGTTTACACCAAATTTGTTTCCATGGAAATTTTGGAAAGTTGTGACATGCAGAACATATCTGATGGAAGGACAGAAATCAAACTTCAAGCCCACTGCAAGACTGAAACTCCACATCTGGTATACCAGTGTATCTATTCTGACAACAACACAAATGGCCAACAATTTACAGTATTTCTCTCCTGATTACACCAGTAGGTCAGCATTTTACAAAAGAAGATATGACCTTATTATCTGACAAAGGTATTTTTTTAATATAAAATTTACATTTTAAGAAAGGAGGCAGATGTGGAAATGTTATCATAAAGCACAAGTTTGGCACTGGATAAATAATAAAAACATGATACTATATTGCAAAAAATATGGCATGCATGAAATCTGTAACAAGGAATGCTAACATAAATATAACCCCCACTCAAAAATATGGCATGCATGAAATCTGTAACAAGGAATACTAACATAAATATAACCCCCACCTCTCCCACATCCTACCCCCGCCCCAACGATGGAGATGAGTCTAAAGTAAAAAGCACTTTAAAAAAAAAATGTGAATTCAAAATGTCACGAAGTATATTTGATGATGATGACCACAGTACATATTAAGTTTCACAGCAATCCACTGAAAATTGCAAAAATGTTAAAGAAATTCTATCAAATGTTCCACTGAGTTTTAAGTAAAAAAGTTTAACTCTTTACAAAAATCACACGAGAAAAATGTCTACAATATTTATGTTATTCATGACAATCCATCAAAAACTGGGGGACAACGAATTCTGCATTCAAAAGATTGTAACAGGCTAATGGATACAATGATTCCTATTTACCTCCACCCCCATAAAAGCTAAGGTATAAAAAAAATCTGTACAGTATGTGGCTATAATACAGCGCTCATTAAAGATGTCAGCATCACTTCATTAACATGATATAAAATATTAAAGTTATTATTTTTAAGATACAAAATCTCCACATCTTATTACCTTTGTAGTGTTTGGTTATATATTCTTCAGCACAAAATCAGTGTGAAACTGATTGATGTAAGTCACATGTTTAAAAGGAAAATCACAAACTGTCAAGTCTGATCTGAACTGTTCTCCATATATTTTCAATAATGTTCAACTCCATCAATTGACTGCACCAAGGTGAGGTGTTAATATCACATTTCCTTTTCCATGCAGTTGTTCTATCAGAGGCTTACAGTCTCTAGTTGTTCTTTTCCTGAATCCAAAACATTAACAAACCTCCTTACTTCCGAAACAATAGATTCATCAGAATTGATCTTTCTATCTAATGTGATCCATCACCCTTGTCCATCAAACATCAACTATATCCTGGAGTAGGGAAAGTGAATAATAAACCTGCCAATGAACCTTTTATTTGATTTCATGCAAGTATACCCATTCATGTCTTTATCTACAAATATTAATTCATCAGTGAGGATGGCATGTGAGCAGATCTTTTCCAGTCAAATATAATTTGGATCTAAACCATTTAACATGATGCTGGTGATTTATTTTCAATATCCCATTTTTTATTTCCTTCTTTTAATCTTCTCCACTTTCTTGGAGTAATGGTTGTGTTACAGACAAATTAAATAAACTGGTCAGAGATGATAAGTCAATATGTTCTCAACCAGACGAAAAAGTACTTGGTTGACTTGTCCCTCTAAAACATGCTTATCAACAACCATGTTGTACAATGATACATAACAATAATTGTCGACAATAAAAACTATACTAATAATCTAATACAAAAATAAACCACAAAATATACAAGCAAGTCCTTGTTTACCTAACATCACTTGCATTATGGAATAAATATAATAGTTGTACTTTTCTCTGCATGCTTTTAGGAGAGTCAGATAAATAATAAATCTATTGGATCAGCATACAAATGCAATAATGATCAGGTGGAAAATTCTGCTTGTTGAGGAAATATAATCAAAATGTAAATAGAGTATTATTTGGAGAAATAAAACATGCATATTCTTTCCATCACACTGACCCTGACCCTTCATGTTTTGATTGCAATATCAATAAGGTTCTTCCTTACCCAAGTACAAGCCAGCCACAAGTTTGGCCAACCGCAGATGTTGGAAAAATTTAAGTATTGTGCAGACACCATTTTCTTCTGTCAGTCACAGTGATTATTGAACTTTAAGCAGTGTGCCCAAAATTGGTAAGTTTCTTCTTTATCCAAGTGCAAGCTATTTAAAAATGCTTGCTATCTGTAGATATTAAACAACTCTAGTTTTTGAGCAGCAAAAAGTTGACAGTTAGTTAGACCAATGCAATCCATCACAAAAAAAAAAAAAATACATTCCATCTTATAACCTGCATATAAAAACTTTAACTAAAACATTAATGCAAATTTTCAAGACTGTGACCTTGACCCAAGGTATGTATATCATCTAAAGAACTATCTTTGATCCAATCCAAGGATGAAAAAAATTCATCCGGGGATAAGAAAATATTGCACATAAAACAAAAGACCCAAGTGGCCCTCATATTACTCACGTAACTTATATAATTTAACAATTGTCTATTCCACTAAGCAGGCTGATGTAGTACTGAAAGAACAAAACCTATGCATACTATCCACCAAATTTTAATACATGGTTTTAGCTATTTTACTATTGTCAGATAAAAATTATTTGCAAAGATTAAGGCATACCCATAATCAAAGTCAATGAAGATCTTTCAAGTTAAATTTACAGGTAAAGCTTTATTTTGTGGTTTACCAAGTAAACTGAAAAAATCACCTACACATGTATAACATGTGTTGTGCCAACAACCAAAAAAAGATAGCATGCATAATTTAATACACAGTTTCAACTTTCAAGTTTCATTAGCAAATGTGATGATTTTATGTGTAACTTGGAGTGCAAGAATACCAAATAAATATCAAGAGATCTTGATTGTAATCAAACACATTCAACATCTTGATGACATAAGATTATCAAACAAGTTTGAACAAAATCTTATTGAAAATAAAGTTACGATAACATTAACAACTTCAGTCAAGCATATCACCTTATAAATATACAAGACTTTTTTTTGATAATAATCATATTCACATGAGATCATTTTGATCAAAATCTGAGCTAAATCACCTCTACAGCAAATCAGATGCAAGTGCACCGCAGTAATATATTTACATCATGATTATAAAAAAAAAATATCATCAAACATCTGATATCAGTCTATTTACCAAGATGATCCAAATCAGGTAATACATTCCAATGAGTGAAAAGAAGCTCAAGCAGATGCATGATAACTCAGATGCACGATAACCTCTTTCTGATTACTTATGGTCACCACAAATTTTCTTAGGCTGGCCACAGAATTTTTTATTTGAAATATCCCAATCGAAGGTTTGTTAGTATAGCTAGCCAGAACACTTTCTGCTCATTCCTTTTATATCTTTAACACCTGTTGCTAGATCTGAACCATAAGTTTACCTTTATCACACCAGAATGCATCTGAATCAAATAAATGCTTGACATGGTTTTAAAATACATTTGTCAAATTAATTCAGGAGCCAAGATGGATACAAAATTTGTGCAAAATTCCACCTCTTCAGCCACAGTAGGACAAAATCAAATAAAATACAAAGAAGTGGGTGAAGAAAGTTTTCAAGTCACTATTAACTAATAGTTTTGCATATCTTTCTGTCAGATTATTAAAATGATGATGAATCATTTAAAGTCAAAATATTAAAACTGTATTATTTTGTTTCGACAAATTTGCTATATAACAGACAATGGCAACCTCAAAAAATAGGTTACAGATGAAAAAATGCAACCTTTTCCGTAACAGAAGTCCTTTCATATGTCAAAATGGTGAAATATTGGATAAAATAATTAGTTTTGTTAATAACCAGCCTGGATATGTCCACCAAGTTTCAATTTGCTTTAAACTGGGCCAAAGAAGTCAATTTCTGACTTGTTTTTCAACAACTTTTTGGCAAGACTTCTGTACACAGCAATATAATTTCTGTCATTTATGATCATCAAAAATGTCTGCAGAACACAAACTTTCTTTCCTTTTTTCTTTCTACCTTCCTCAATGAAGGAAACATTGACATGATAATCAACTTTTACTTTGCTTATTAATGCCATGTATTGAAACATCAATGGGGCAAATAATGAAATCAATGCAAGGCAAAGTGAACATCGCCATTGTCTTGTTTAGATGAAATGTCAGACACTGAAGTGACTATTTAATCTGAAATCATCACTAGGATGGACCCTGTAACTAATTGGATTCACCAACATTGTTGAAAGGCTGACAGAAGCAGACAGTTCCCTATTTTCAGAAAAATGGATATGTCATCCTTTCTTAATTATGCGTTTTCTTCCTCTTTAGATAGTTGACTGTACATACTGGTAATGGAAGATAGCTGTAAACAGTGGTCAGTGTTTCAATTGTCTTGTGTGAAGTTGGTAAATATGCTGCAAAATTCATATCATTTACAACATAGAACTTTAACCTGATGTAAACAAACTAGTTGCACCATCTGATCAAAGGGCACCTTTATTCCAATTAACACCAATTACAAACGGTATATATTATTATAACGTAAAAACATATTTTATGTTACATGAATGAACAGATCATTAATCTTGTAATCTACTGTAAAGGGACATAACAAAAATTGATGAGGGGTTAGGAGGTTAAAAACAATAAACCATAAGCTGTGTATTATAAATTCCTCCAAAAATACTCATGAAAACGTCACAATTCTGTGAATGGAGGGTCAAGCGTTTTATTGTTGGTATCATATAATATATATATATAACATATTACAAATTCCATCATCACTTAAGTTTTCAAAGATCCAACTGCTTATAGTCCAAGTTAATAAAAAATGAATTAAAAAAAATATGGCCTAAAGAGTGGTAACAAGAACCATCCATCAGATGCAAGATCACCTGTATGTATGGATCCTAATTCATCAAACTTGTCTGATGCTTTGATAATATAAGCCTATCTTCCAAGTCTGATCACAGCCAGATAAAACATATGGTGTCTATAATGATTACAAACTCAGATATTCTGATACAAGACCAGACTGAACCCTTAATTTGCTTGGATATTGCTCATTAACGAATTTCTTTCCGAAAATGAGTTTACTGGACCATATTCCATGCTTGATCAAAACCAAATGAGAAATCTGTTTTCCTAAGTGGTAACAAGTAACTGTTGATTGATCAATGAGAGATGCCAGGTGAGCTAGCATCTCATTTGAAATGAGAATATGTATACTGTTAGAATTCTATACTACTATGCTGTTCAAAAAATTATTTAAGAAATATAACAAATAATAGAAATATTATATATTCAATAGATGATCATAAATATTCAGGAAAATAAAGGATTCTAATGTGTATTTAATTAAAAACCTACCCGATCCCCTGATTTCTGCAGTGAATCCATCAAGGAAGTTGCTTGCTTGATGTAATCACGAACCTGCATCAATCGTGCCACAATCTGATTGGAATCAGGCTGAAATATAAATTTGTATGACAAATATCAAATACTGCTGGAATCTTCAGCAAGTTTAATAAAATATGTAACATCTTTCTAAATCTTATTAACCAGGTAAAACCTTTTTACTGATACAATCAAAAGCATGTCTGATTATTAACCAAATATATGATTATTACTGATAGCTTCACATGCATGTCTAATTATTAACCAAGTACATGATTATTACTGATAACCTCAAAAGCATGTCTAATTATTAAACAAGTATATGATTAAACTGATAACCTCAAAAGCATGTCTATGTATTGAACAAGTATATGATTATACTGATAGCCTCAAAAGCATGTCTAATTATTAACCACACATGATTATACTGATAACCTCAAAAGCATGTCTACTTATTAGCCAAGTATGATTATACTAATAACCTCAAAAGCATGTCTACTTATTAGCCAAGTATGATATACTAATAACCTCAAAAGCATGTCTACTTATTAACCAAGTATATGATTATTACTGATAACCTCAAAAGCATGTCTACTTATTAGCCAAGTATGATTATACTAATAATCTCAAAAGCATGTCTACTTATTAACCAAGTATATGATTATTTTGATAACCTCAAAAGCATGTTTAATTATTAGCCAAGTATATGATTACACCGATAGCCTCAAAAGCATGTCTAATTATTAACCACACATGATTATATTGATAACCTCAAAAACATGTCTAATTATTAGCCAAGTATATGATTATATTGATAACCTCAAAAGCATGCCTACTTATTAACCAAGTATATGATTATACTGATAACCTCAAAAGCATGTCTAATTATTAGCCAAGTATATGATTACACCGATAGCCTCAAAAACATGTCTACTTATTAACCACACATATGATTATATTGATAACCTCAAAAGCATGTCCAGACCTGCCAACATTGAACAAATAAAAATCAGGAGGCTCACCATTAAAAATCAGGAGGCAGGGTTAAAAATCAGGAGGTCCAAGAATAACGTGTATATATCATGATAAAGATGTCTAATTTTAATTATTTCAGCCCATTGTATGTTGCAGATTTGCATTTCTGCACAAGTTCATAATTTATTTGCCCTTGAGTGCCAAATTTGCTAACAAGAATAGCTTCCAGGATTGATGCTGATAGGCTGGCTCTTTGACTAGTTCTGTTTTTTCTGACCATTGAGAATGCTCTCTCAGCTTTGCTGTTGCTGTGCGGTATTGAAAGTATTGATAGCATTACTCTCCCAAGGGTTGGAAACAACAGTTGGCCAGATCCATCCTTTTTTTCCCCAAGAGCAACCCACTGATGATCTGCTCTTTCCATATTCAATTCTGCATCTAAATTGTAGCCTTGGTACAGCTGAAACTCTCTATGCAGGTGTTAATTCCTTCCATTCGACTAAAGAAAAAGGCCAGGTCCTTAAATGAGGCTACAGATTGTTTAGCCACATCTGCAATGCTTGCATGAATGAGCAAGTCATCCTTTAATGGAAATTTTTCCTGCATATATGACAGTGATTTGATCACAAATGCCCTATAGTGCACTCTTGTCTGTAACTGTGCTTCAGAATTCATCTTCTCAAGAAGTTTGCTGTTGCCTCACCCAAGTACAAGTCCTGACAACGAATGTACAAGATCTCATCTTTTACATCAATTGCTGTGATGCATGTCTTGTCAACAATGTACTTTGGTTTAATAACAACTGAAAGGAATTCTCTGTACATGGATAGTAAGATCTCTCTGATCTTGTGAACTAGGGGCTTGTCATGCTGTAGAGATTTTTTGGGCCTGTCTAAACTGTTCTTAATCCAACTTAAAACTGGCAATATGCAAGGGTACGTCTTGACTTTAGGTTATCTCTTATTCTTTTCAGCCTGGCATTGCTGAGGCTCGAAGCAGGTGACAACTTTAAAGTTTCCTTATGCCTAAACCAGCTGTCAACAATCACAGCACCAGCATGGAAAATTGCAGTGGCCTCATGCTAATATCTTTTTTACACTGTTTGTGCTTGGCTGTTGTACTGTGTTTATTAATGTCATCTACACCACCACATCGTATCGAGAGATGCTGTGAGCGGCATTGGCAGAATGCATGACAGACCCCATGAGGTGATGGACGAATGTAAGCAAACTGCTTCCCCCAATCACTTCTATATTTTTGATCCCATTTATTTTTCCTGGCGGGTGACAAATCATCAGTTACTTCCTTTTCCTCTAATTTCACTTCTTGCTGAGAAACATATCCATTGTCTTGCTGAAATTTGCTGATGGGGTCAACCACACTGTGAGACAATCTCTTTGAACTGGCGGATGAAAACCGGAAATGAAGCCGGATATGGTAAAGTACTAAGTAACATCATACCAGACACGACAAAACCAGATACAGAAACTGGGGAAACGGAAAAAGAAAAATTTGTATATTAAAAAAAAAAAAGATTTTTTTTTCTTTCTTGAAGAACAGAAAAATCGGGAGTGTCTCTTAAAAATCAGGGAATCGGGAGATAGGTCCGAAAATCGGGATTCTCTTGATTTTTTCAGTAGGGTTGGCAGGTATGCATGTCTAATTATTAGCCAAGTATATGATAATACCGATAGCCTCACAAGCATGCGTGTCCATTTTAACCAGGTAAATATTTATTATTGACAGCTTAACAAGTCTGTCAATATCAAACAGGTAAATGCTTATTAACAGCAGTCTCACAAGCAAGTCTGTTAATATTAACCAGATAAATGCCTATTATTAATAGCCTCACAAGCAAGCCTGTCAATATTAACCAGGCAAATGCTTCTGATAGATACTCTCACAAACAAGCCTGATAATATTAACCAGGTAAATGCTTCTCATTGATACTTACATAAGCAAGTATGTCAATATTAACCACCCTCTTACAGCGATTTTAGTGTTAAATAGTTTGTCAAATGCATTTCTTAAATAATCTTTTAACTGCACATTATGTATTTTTCACTTTTAATGATCCAAATATTTTCCCCTGTAGTTCTCAAACTTAAAGTGTAAGAATGCATCTTTGATTTCACTCTCTGAAAAAATGGTACAACAAATAAATTTTCTATGGAATATTACATTGATGCCTTTCAGAAGCCTGTGGAACCCACCCTAATTCTATTATAGGATGTGTCATATGAACTTATTTTCCTGTTTCTTTCTTTCTATTTTAAAAAATTCCTTTATAGTGGTGGTGTCTACGGAAAAGTGCCAAGGTGCTGTCCCCCCACCCCTTCACACACATATATTTCCAGATAGATTTAAACTTTGGACATGTATAATGTTCTTTACATGGCATTTACAAATGCAAGGGTACTCTCAAACTTAAGTTTTATTTTATAACCTCTGGTCAAGAGGTCACAATTGGGTCACAATTCAATATCCTTGACCTTTAACAACAACCTAGCACAGACTGCAACTACACTTACAGCCCCATCTCTTAAATTCTCTTCCCTGTTGTTATTGCGGTTCCTCCTGTTTACCTGGCCATTTGTCATAATCTGGGACTGTCGGTCACCTGGGCTAGATGTATCCTGACGGGTGTAGTTGGGAGGATTCTCTCGTTTGATGACAACATTCCTTTCATTATTTTTCTCTCCATCTGTGCTCAGTTGCTGAAATTGGAAGAGAAACTATTTGGAATTTATGAATTTGCTGTCAGCAGCTGTGGCCATGATGATCATAAAATGGACACAAATGGTCAGTTCACTGTTTTTTCTTTCTTTCTTAAAACAAATATTTTGTTTGGGTAGGAAGCCCAACTGGTTGTCATCATTAAAACAATAATCTCCTATAAACCAAAACTCACCAAAATTTACCCCACCCACTCCATGGCTTGATTTTCCATCTGCATATATGGTATATGGATTTTTTTTATATCAAAAATTGTATTTTGTAAAACAAGTTAGCTCTGTCAAACAAAATCTGGTATTAAAGGAAAATTAACTGCTTGTGATATGTAGAATAATTATTAATCAAATTTTCCAGATACACAGAATACTGTCACATCTGAAAGAGGTATTTGTTCATATCTAAGATATTTGTGTTTATTCCATTCAGGTTACACAACATGATAGTTGATACTCAAAGTTTTGACAACTGTTAGAATTTTTTAATCGATTTTGGAGATAATTTTATTTTCCACATTCTTATAAAATGTTAAGTTTATATTTACAGTTACTTTGCCATGGTGAAAGTTGTAGGTTCTTGGAGATGTCTGCACAAATCTGACATCAATATAAACAGGTCTCTCCTGCATCTCCAGTCTAAATTAATCTTCACCATTGTTCTGTATGATTCTTTTATAAAATTTCTTATATGAGCTTTATGGCAACTGAGAATTGGCATTCTTATATATCAATGATTGACTGGTTGCAACAGTGACGCTACAAAAAAAAAGATTCTTAAATACCTGTATTTCCTGGACATGTCTGGTGGGTCAATGGTTTTGACCAGCACAAGGCTAATAGTTTTCAAATATCATTATACATGTATTAACTCTTTTTTAAATTTTAATTTTGAACCTTAATAATAATGCCAAACAAACACCGTAACAATTAAATTTCAATGATCAATATGTCCAGTTTACAGACTGTTTCTTTGCCAAAACATTAATAAAATTGTTTCAAAAGCTTCTTTCAAAGGTGACTATATTATTTCTTTGTTGGACAATCAGGAGTCATATCACTAAGTGTGTTTTGTCTTTCCATTTTTGCATTTCATTAAGCACTCTATAAACTCAAACTATTGTCACATTTCTCTCAAAATGAAGAGCTAATTGTTACTATACATCGATAATGACATTTTTTCATGTCCAGTGAAGATTCACCTGTAGACAAAAATTGAGCCAAGAAAAGTATTTTTTTGGATTTCATATATATTTTGACTGTATCACTTTACTTTCTGTTACATTAAAAGCAGAAAAAAGTGAATAACTACTACGGTACTAATTTGTTAATTCTACGCAATAAGTGTAAAGAAATTAATTGTCACAGGAAAACAAGCAAAAAGTAGTAGGATAAGATGGAATACACACAGACATGCCAACCCATAACAGACCTTATCTCTAAGGCAGTCAATATTTATTTCACAAGTTCAACAATGTTTCACTAAGGTTTATACAATATCATATACTGCTATTGTCAGCACTGAAATTTGCATTTGGAAAGTTCAGATGCAGTGAAAGCAACATTATGTTCAACTAGAAAGTTTGTGAAGCACACTTGAGCTTTAATGACCTCTAGGTCAGTTTTAGAAACTGCAATTCATAACCCCATAGAGGTCATATTTATATCTAAACCCTATGAAATCTTTATATTTTTTAAATTTATATAGCAAAAAAAATCATCTTACATACAATGGGCAAATCTCAAAGTGCAATGACATAATGACCAACAAAATAGATCTGGAGCAAATCCAGACAAGCCAATAACTGGATTTGACTGCAATGATCGTATTTTTGACTACTGTTCCATAAATCCATAATATGATGGTTGTGTCTCTAAGCATTACAGTAAAATCATATGGTTTGGCAGGTCTGCAGATGAAATAAACCCAACTCCCACTCAAGTGCTTATGATTATGACAGCACACAAAACTATCCTGAAAACTGAAGAATAAAATTTGTATTAAGCAAGTTAACGACATGCATGTGTGGGTATTATATGGTCCTGGCATAGGAAAAATTTATTAATGACCCTTCAAAAGCATAACAAGCGACCTTCTTTTTGTGAAGCCCACCTTGTATTTAGTTTAAAAAGATGCAGCAAACATAAAAGGAAATTGAAACAAGAGGCTTATGTAGGCCTGATATTATTCACCTGGTTAACATAAACAAACAAGTTTCAATCAACAGGCCAATATAGCACTGTAAGAATATAACTTGTGTAAACTCTCTCTCTCTCTCTCTCTCTCTCTCTCTAATTTTATATCATGCTGATATTACTTATTTTATTATATAAAAAGTAAAATAAAAAGTAAAAAGTTATTTATAAAATTAAAGCCATATTTATGCTCAATCAAACTGGATCAGACATAGGACCTCCAAAGTGATAACAAAAACCAAACTGAATCAGTTGCACCTCATTACTCTGCATAAGTCTCACTCAATATTGAATTTATCCTAGATCTAAATAAAATATGCAAATATTCAGTTTTATTTTTCAAAAAATTATCAGAGTAGTAACAAGCTCAGCAAATCAAATGTACAATTACTTTAATAATATGCACAGATTGTCCTCATTATTAAACCTATTCATGATCTCAATTACATATGCCTAATGCAAGTCCATCAAAATCAGGTAAGAAATATGACTTCCAGAGTATTCACAAGCTCAACCAATTAGATGCAAAATCACTTCATTAGCATGCATGTATCTCACTTATTATCAAACCTGTCCAATATATTAATCATATAAACACAGGTTTCAAGTTCAATCAAAGTTGGACATGAAATATGGCCTTCAGAATGGTAACAAGGTTAGATCCCTTTATTTCTATGTCTGAATTTTACTCTACACCAAACATGTCCAGGATTTAGCTGATACATTAAAACCTGTCTTGAAAGACCATTGCTATGCAAGACCACCAGTCTTGACAGAACTGATTTTAAATACATTGATTATTAATTAGACAGTTATGACCTGTCATGAGACCTTAGGGCAGAAGGGTTGGTTTTTCAAGACAGGTTATACTGTACAAGTCCATTTTCCAAGTTTGAAATCAGATCAGAAATACGGATATTAGAGCAACTGTTGATGGACATACAATGGACATCAAATGCTGGACCATTCCATTTTTTTGGCCTTGCAGCCTGGTGAGCTAAAAACATTAAATTAAGGTTATTATACCATGCACATAGACACAGATGTGTTCATATGGATAACGAAATAAATGCTGAACTTCCACCAAGGCAGTCTTAACAAAAATGAGGGTGTAACAACAAGTGCATGAAAACAACATGGGATGGCAGTGTAAGCTCTCCATTATTGCTATGTACCATGAATTCATGATAAATACAGGATTATGTACTGAAGTGAAATTTCATTACTCTGAAGATTCCAAATTACATGAACAAAACACATGATTGTATATAAGACTGTGCAAAAAAATGACTGACAGAATTCCTTACATCTTCAAGATCACTGAAAGTCATATGTTGCTTGAGATTTTCTAAAGCTACTCTTTGTGATGTGGGAGTGTTTGGAGTGATCTTAGTCCGTGGAAACGTCCGTGGAGTTCCATGCTGATGTTCAGAAGATGGAGGGGAATCTTGAGAAAGGGATTGCTCACGTTCCCACTCCGGGTTTCCTTTCTTTCTCCTCTTAGTTTGATCAAAGTGAGCACTGGGTCTCCAGTCAGAAAAGTCCTGTCAAATGAGTGATGGTTGAACAACAAATGTTAGGGGAGTCTGGAAACGCACACTTCTTGATTACTTTTTCAATCCATCCACAAAAGCTTCTTTACCACAACCGTGCTCCTTTCTGGTTCACATTCAAGTGTGCATGTGTTTGTACAAAGACTGTGACAAAATTAGGTATGCATGTGTTTGCAAAAAAGATGGAAAGAAAAACACCAGAAATTCTTTTTGAATACTAGTTTAGCAATAGTATTGGAATGAAGATGCTTTCATGGTAAATCAAACAGCATGAGTTATCTCGAGATAAATGGGTACCTAGTACAAGACTTAATAAGGATCACATGTATTAAGTGTAACCTAATTCTCGTCTCCTAAAAATAAAGCCCTATCATCTAAACAGAGTCTACTCTAGAGCTAAAGATGTATGGGGAAAATCACCCCTACCTGAATTTGAAGAAAAATTGTGGGGTGTGATCTAAATACATTAGAGATTTTAACAAAACAAACAAGGAAGGGCTGCCAAAACAGGTATATGATTTGTTTTGCATGTGGTCGACTTTTTTTTAGCATGATGATTAAGGCTGCAACAATTACACGTGCAAATGGCTTACTTTAGTTTAGTAACTATAAACATTTAAAAAAATAAGTAAACAGGTAAACAAACATGCATGGGGTTGTCAATTACATAGGAGCTACTCTTTCCAATTTAACTGTACATATCCACATTTTTGCATCAGAAGATTTATTACTAGGATCTTTTGTTAATTCCTTTTTTTAAAGTGTGTATCTGTGACATTTATATCTAATTTTGCATTGCTAGGAATAAGCCAAATTTGATGAAAATTGGTTACAACACACATTACACAACAGGCTGATGTAGTGATGATGCTGAAAACAATGTCTTTAAACTACATTAGTTACTTTAATCAATATGTTATCTTTGAGTAGTAATGTTTTATTTTAAAGAAATACAATTTCAAGTCTGAAACCCACTGCATCCTTTCTAAGCCATTTTGAATCCTACAAAAGCATTTGAAGTGCACGTTGAGGAACTTCTGCAGTTTAATTATAATTGTTTTCATCGTATACACTTACGTAACACTATGAAACAATATTATGACAATCCAAGTGATCTTTTAATGAAATGTCAGATATTCAAAAAAGATGTGTCTTACAAACTGAATCCTATCATCAACAAAATGAAAGACATAAAGCAAATGAAACAATCACAAGATGATCAAGGTATGGCATAGGTCATATAAGCAATGATCTGCTTTTGAGCAGATGATGAGGATGGTTTGAGTTTTTAATTATTTTGATCAAACAGCATTCAGTTACTGTAAACCATGTACACGTGTAGATATAATTTTTGTAAAGAATGCAGACTTAAAGATGATTCACAAATTAGCCATTAAATTTCCCTAAGATAAAAAAGGGATGAGATGAATCTTTTCCACCTTGAATGAATTAAAACAACTAATGATTTAAAATCATCTTAAGATGTTGTTAATATAAGACTATCCAGCACCAATAATCAGTCTGGCTATTTCGGACTTAATAAATTGAAAAGATAAGTAAAAGTAATGCATTTTGACAAAATAAAAATCTTTCATCAATTTATTAATTTAACAGTCAACAATCAAGTTATAAATTATAACTAAATGAGAAAATGTAGGGATGTTGTTAAAATCTCTACTAGAAAATTAATGACGAGATTCCAAGGCAACCTTCACAAAATGAATATGTAACTGAACAAGCATGTGGAATATTAATTTGTGCTAAATGTCTTAAATGACATTAGATTCTAAGTAGGGTTGATACATTTTTAAGAGATTTTCCCCACAAATTGTGCTCTGATTAATTACTTACCCCAGAATTTCCTTGTATTGACGAAAATTACACATGAGTGAGGTCATATAATAATAAGCAATTTGATTGTTTTACTAATTTTCAAATCAATACAATGCATCTTTCAAAGAACTTTGTTGCATCTTTTAATCACTTATTCAATCATCACTTTTTTTTTTTTTTACATATGCTAGGGCACTGGAAGGAGCACAGAGGCACTACGGTTACAATATTATTTGCTATCTATCCTTCTTCTATTCGTCTTATGTACAGACTTCTACTTTAAGTACTTTATCATCCACCACTCTCAATTTGTACGGTAATCAAAAAGTACATCGACAAAACATGCTCTACAAGTGTACCATGTTTGATTGAGAAACTATGGATGATTTGAGAATTAAGCTGTGGAAACAAAAATGTTTAAGAACAGATGGACAGATGGAGCAATAGTTTTAAAAAAGAAAATAGTATTTTAAAAAAATCAATTTGTGGAGAAATCTAAGTAAATGTGAAAAAGTCTAGGTCAATTTTTACCACTAGCACTGTACACACTAATATGATATGACTTCTACTGCAAAGTTTTGGAAGCTTTTGATGATGGATCGATGGAAGAAAAGTAAATCATGAATGAAATTAGAAGTACAGCACACCAAAATTATCACATACCACTGTAAAAACAAACTGTAAAATTATAATTTATATAAGACCTGTTTAATCCAACGAAAACTTGCAAACATGAAGCAAATATTTGTCAATACTGTACAACATATCAAACATTATACAATCAACAAAATCTGTTTTATTAAGTTAGATAATGAACACACAACAGAAAAATATGTTAATTGGTGAAAGCTTTCAAGTTGTGATTAATATGATTATTTACCAGAGTAAAAATTAATTTTAATAATTAACATTTTTAACTTTTCTTAAATTGTGTTGGTAGATGACAATTATTCTGAACACTCAATAGGTAACATTCTTTGTCTTATTTTATATAGTAACTATTAACGGATATGTAAATCACGGATCCAGATTTGCTTACAAACTTTATCCTGGATATGTGATAATTAATTAACAGCAGAACTGTGTTATTATTTGAAAATAGGATTAACTACTGGTGAGATTACACAAAAGCTAGTGATGAAAAGTATACATTTTTGGCAGAGTAAAATGTAGGCTAGGTATCAAAATGGACAAAATCTCTAGTTAGATACAACTTTAAATCAGGTTGTCCTGATCATTCAGTTGAAACATTTTGCTTCTGTGTGGTTGCTGTAAATATTGCTTATGTACAAGTCTAGTCCAAGTGCAAAAATCATAGACCTTCATCTGATATCACATAATCTGCCTGCAGATCAGGGTCTATGTTGTTTGTCTTAAACTGATTACTCAATAGACCCAGATGGAGTATTATCAGAGGATAGATCTGGTTTCTGCAGTTTGCAGTTAGACTCAACGTACAAGCCAGTATATATGATACTCTTGAAAACATTAAAAGCACAATTGCATAATCCTAGAATATGCAAAACACAAATAATTTAGCTTTTTAAAAAAAAAAATTTGAGGCATCCATGCATGTAAACTGTTTAGATTAAAGTTGAAATATGAATCAATTTAAAAGTGAATTATCGAAAATATGATGCCGTGTTTCTTTATCACAAGACAACTGAGGAAAGACTGAAAAATTTAAAAAGTTATCACTTGTCAGCTCTTAATTACTAATTAAATTAGACAAGCAGCTGATAAAGATTATTACATATCTATGCAAATAATGTGGCACTAATTGGTTATTAATAGTTTCTATCAAGACATCAGTGAATTGTACCCAGTTATTTGGTCTAAGATCATTAGGTATGCTATGAATGCTAAGGTTGTCCTCCTTGTCTGATGCACTGGTGGATCTCTGCCAGCTACTTCTTTGACGAGACTCAGAGGCCGATGTCCTCGGCTTGGAGTGACCACGACCTCCAGTTGCCATCATACCTGTCAAAATTAGAAAAAGAAAAAATAAAGAATGTAAAAACACTGAGAGGCAGTATATTACTGGCTCTTAAAATTATTGATCAACAGGTCTCAATGACCTAAACCTTGTGTCATAGTAAGCATTCATGACTTAATGTAAATAAATCATTATTTTCTTGTCAGACGACAACTCTTACCTCTGACATAATCTATAAATTTCATTATTACCTGAACTGCAAGTTATCCACAAATGTTGGTCAAGTAACTTACTCAAGAAAGAGATCTATTCTGCAAAGCCATTTTTTGTGAGCCAGTAAACTTCACCTTCTCCCAAAATGTATAGGCATCTTCAATATTTTTAAGAGCAAGCCACAAACTTTGACCAGTGTAGATGATCTAGATTAATAGTATGCAAAAAACATTTTCTTCCTTTTCAATCACAGTGACCTTGGTCTGTGACCCAAATCAATAAGCTTCTTTTCTAACCAATTTGCAGTCGTTGTTGTTTTAGGGTTTAATGCCATTTTTCAGCACACAATAGGCTATACATGGCGGCCAGTATTATTGGTGGAGGAAGAACCCGAGAAAACCCCCGTAAAGAACCACCGACCCACGAGAAGCTACTGGCAAGCTTTCTCACATACCTACATTAGCCGAATCTTAGACTTGAACCCACGCAGACAGAGGTGAGACGGCAGTGATCCGTAACGGAAAGCGCTTTAGACCACTCGGCCACTTGGGGCCCCTAAATTTGCAATCAGCCACAAAATTTGGTGAAGGTGAAAATCAAACATTTTTTTTACAGAATGCCCAATTTGGCACATTACAAATACAGCAAGTTTCATCCATTAATCTTGTTTATATATTATACAATGAAAATTATGACAGAAAACTGACAATTTTCACCCATGATCATGATGATAGGTGGTATACAACACACCTGTTAATGATGATGTGTCAATATAAAAACTTTTAAAGCTTAATTTGAAACAGGTCTTTAATTATGATGAGAAAAGTACGAGGGAAAATTTAAAATAATGATGAACAACCATGACCTTCAAAAGGTAGCTAATGTGGTGCATGAAATCATTCTATTAATAATGTTATAGGATTACAAAATTTCATCCTGAAAGCTGAACTGGCTGTAAAATTGCACAATGGAAAGTTAAATGTGATGGAAAAACTAAAATATTGACCTGTGATATTGACATTTAAGATAGGACAAACAATGAAGGTCACAACACATCTTCTAATGATTATGTATCAAGTATAGTGTAAAGCTGAGAAAATTAGTGGCTGGAGTTGAAACTAAGGTTTAACAGAGAGGCATCAAATCATATGTATCACTGCTAAAGGTTAATCCAGAAAGTGAAGATTTATGTCTACCTTAAATGAAAGAGGTCTCCCTGTTATTGATGCGGAACAAGACAAAAGCTCAGATGTTCTATTAATCAAAATTCACTAACTGATCCAATAACAGCATCAAATATACAAACATCTGTGTTGAGCTCTGAAACTACTCCTCCCACCCCACCCCTATTTTATATTTGCAAATTTTATTATGTTGAAACAAAGTTCAGTGCTACAAAAAAAGGACTGAACAGGTATTGTGGTCTATATTGGTAAGTGGACACTGTTTTGGCAGTGTTAATGAGACTTTAATAATCATTCACTTCATACTAAAATTCCAACACCAGTTTCATGTAATAGATGTAAAACATTTGGCAAAAGTGGCAAATGATTCACAATGAAAAGGTTCCACTCCCAGTTTTGTATTCTGCACCATGTTACATTTCTAAATAAAAATCGGAATCCAGTCATTTGATCTACTGAATCATGTGTTATTTAAAGCAAAATTCGGGAATGTCTATGATGGTATGAATCAGTTTTAGATACGCTTTCAGTAGGTACCAGATCATGTGAATATTGAACTCAGAATTGTAACCACAAGGTCTGAATGTGAAACTATGTACTAACATTTTAAAAAGTATAAAGTAGGTCAAATTGAGCAAGTTTAGCAGGTTTATCTTCTTTAAATTTTGCTTTGAGAAAAGCCAATTCTAAGTCTAACTTAAATCTCCATATGAGGGTTGTTGCAGAAATATTTTTCAGAACTAAGACAGGTTTCAACTCTTTTTGAAGCATTTCTACTAGTCCCCATGCTTGATATATGCCTTACAATTCTTACATTTAAAAAAAAGATAAAATCATCAGCTAAACAGACACAAAATTTATTTCGGATAGCAAGAATTGAAGATGAATAGATCCTATACTAGCCAATTAAACCACAAATACTGAATCTTATGCATAAAAAAATACATGCAAAGTAAAAAAAATTTTAAACTGTAAAGTGTAACCAGTATGTAATAATCAGTATGTGTCATCCTTTGGTGACTAAACCTAGCTGTTTATTCTTTATAAATGTAAAAATTGGCAAGAGTATACTTAATGAATGTTTCAGTGGTGTGGGTGCTTTCATAAGACAAGTTATCACTGTAGTCTGTTTTACTCCTTTTGTTTTATATGTGCTATTTTGCTTGACACCAAAGAAATTATTTTAAAGTTGCCATCAGAAAAGTACATCAAAATTTTAAGCACAATACACCAAAAAATGCTGATTGTATGACTTATCACAACTAATATGGATGCACGTATTCCAATGACAAATTAAATAATTTGTCCCAAAATCTTGGTATTATTTTCTAAATACAGTATACAAAAAGTCAAATTATCCATCACTTCACAGGATATAAAATATGATGGATTAATTGTGTGCTGAGTGCTGATTATTAAAGTGCGGTGTCAGTGCACATGTATTTTGATAATTTGACAATTAACAGCTATCTTAATGTTCTCATCTGCTAAGATCTGGTACACGTTTGGTTTTATCCAATGCCTTTATCAACACTTGAACTCTGATTGGATACAAATTACACAATTGATACTACTAGCATTGCAAAAACAAAAAAATCGATCATATACAAGTTCGTACAAAGCAAAAACAAAACAAACCAGCGAGTACTGTGCAATCAACTGTTGGAATTTTCGTGCGTTCAAAATCAAAACCACACGCATTTTTATTCAGACTGTAATCAGCCATACTTATTGCTTAAATCTTGCCATACGAATTAAATTACTCATGAAAATACTTATATGCAATCTTTCGCACAGTAAAGTTATGATATCCTAAGAAAACTGACAATTTGCTTCCAATTGCCTAGTCAACGACGTTTTACTCATGTTACCGTAGTTAACGGGGGGGAGGGGCGATGTATTGATTTTCACGAACACACATAATAAACAGCTAAACTTCCATACTGATTATGCATAATTGTTACCTTACATGCGTCTTGAAAATTTTGATTTAGTTTCCTGATATCATTAAACTAGGCGATATACACTTATGTTGACGAAAATAAAAGAAAGTTTTTCGGACTTGTTTTCTGATCAAAATGTAGCCTCCATTTTGACGCTGCGTAAGAATATAAGAGGTAAATAATTATAATCAGATAGAAGAAAGACTCATTTTTATAACTCTTGTCAAGATTTGTAAATATTTTAAATCAAAATGTATTAATGTAATTTTGGGGTTAATCTAGCAAATATTTAACGTGAACTAAAATTTCTGATGGATTTGTTTTCTTCAGCGATATATGACGCTTTACGGAAGTTGTGATAATTCTCTAGGTTCCCGCTATTTCCGGGTGACAATCGTCTGCCAACACCTAACACCTTTTGCTTGATTTTATCGATAGTTTGCTATGGTAACAAAACACAAACGGAATTAAAAGAAGATCGTAGGAATCTTAAAATTTCTGATTATAATGACGTTTTTTTAAATTAAAAATATAGATTTCACTCAAGCCCACATAGAATATTTTTAGTAGAAATGGGAAACCGTAGCGGATCAACCTTCGTATAATCAAAAATACATGATTGTATCCCTTTCTTATAATTGTCATGTATTATTCAAATATGTAATAAAGGTTTCCAATCTGATTGGTAATCAGTGCCATTGGTTCACTTGCATGGGGCAGAATGGTCCCGAGTTACGTCCGACATTTTTTGTTTGTGTTCCTTATGTGGACAGTGATGTAATAAAGATTCCTGATATTTTTGGGAGGTCGCACATATCGGGGGAAACGGTTTTTCATTAAAGGGATATGATGATGGATGTGAAATCAGCACATTCCTGTCAAAGATCTGGAATTAACAGAAAACACAACCACTTACATTAGGGCCTAGCAATGTTAAGAGATGTTACATTGAAGCCACCCAGCATGAAACCAATAAAAAAAATATATTTTGTCAGACATAACATTTTATCTCACATGATCCACAAATTTAAATGCTAAGTTTTTTCATTATGTCAGCATCTGAATATTCCTTGATACAAAGAGCAATGAAGAATTAGTATAAGTAGGCTGTGAAACTTGCTATCCGTTGATGTGGCATCAGAGCATATAATCTGTAAAATGCTGGACAATCACCTTATTTTAGCTTATTAAATGTGCAGATATTCTTTGGTCACTCAATTATAAAAAGCTCTTGAGAGAATATATTCTAACACTTATTTTTTGCAAAGTAAACACCAGTCTGATGTAGACAGGATCAAATTCTAAATGTCTTCATTGAATTTAAACTTCTTTGTTTGGGAGTTGTTTTTAAAAATGTATTTAATATTTAAATTTCTCTCTTACCAACAAGAACAATCCAGGATCAGAAATAAGAGTTGTAAAGGAGGGTGTCTTCTAATATACACAACTATGTTATTCTCTTTAGTCTTATCACCAAAATGACTAACGCACATCAGTTGTGCATGAAACATATTTTCAAACCCTACTTTTCTTTCATTAATAAATTTCCATCCTTTTTTTTCGCAATTAGCGGCAAAATTTTCCATGAAATATGCAGTTTTAGAATAAAATCTGTTGGATATGCTCTTGTTACAACCCCTTTACCACACACAAACAAAAGCATGATGTGATCTTAGTCTTTTCTCTTCTTTATACCCATCTAAATTTTCTGTTTTTTAGTTTGCATGAAGTTACATCTATAGATGTGCACTTGATCCTCATTGAGTTTACATAGTCTTCATTCCTAATGGCACTTACTTCATACTATGATCACTTGAATTGTTACCTGGATGGCAGAATACTGTTGACTAACTGTTGAATAGAAAGATATTTGCTTATTTTATAAAACTAATGAAGTCTGTACATTTGCTAATGGATGGATATGATGCCTAAACCTTCTAATTTGATATTATATTAGGTTTGTGGCTTTTAAAATTTGTTTTGCACTTTTGAACTCTTATTGAGACTAACAACTACAACAAAGGAATACAAAGCAGTATGAATCTAGGGAATGAGCTTTCAGTTTTTGCTGGCATAGGAGCTTTATAGGATTTTCTGGTACAATATAAATAATCTTTATTCATATTGTGCACCACTATTTTTCACAGGAATCATAAAACTTGGTAGTGGGATGCATCTTGTTGAGTACTATACCTTGTTATGAAAAGTGACCAATATTTCTCTCCTCACTAACAAATTGAGGTTTCTATGACAGTCTTTAACCGCTATATTGATTGCGTAAAGCAGCTGCTGCTATTACTATATCTCATTTTTGTAATAGTCAACATCTAGTCATGTTGACAAGGAAAGAAGATGATTCAGAAGAAAACCAAATAAAACTTGAAGGACAATTTAGATGTTATATTTAGATTTGTGAAACCATCTAATAAAGGAGAAAACTTTGTGTTTTGCAAATTGTTATATGTGATTTTGCTATTGGTCGTTGTTGCACCCATGACAATAAAATAGCATTATGAAGCTAATAAACATCAACCACCTGCTTCAGCAACAAAGCCTGAGTTTACTACATTTACAAATACCAGAGAGAATCTTGATGTAATTCAATCAAAGTTTGGTTTACTAAATTTCTTTTAGAAATGAACCTTCCTCTTTCATTTACTAGTGTTACTGGTGATTTATTTTGCATACTTTCCAGACAGTAAAATCATTAAGATTTGTGCTAGAACAAAAACAGTTAAGTGAGAAAATCACAGATTTCTGATCATCAATGTAAGATAGTGAATTGAAATCAATATAGATTGGAAAAAAGAACAAAGTGTGGAAAGAGGCAGTTTGTGCAACACATGTATCTTTGACATAAATAATTATGTTATCGTCCTACTTTAGATTTTGTAGATGTTTGTAAATAGTTATATATGCATTACAGTTTTACAAATCTGTCCTGAAACTCATTATTTTTGTCATTAGCAGTCAGTATTTTTGTACTCGGGGATTGGCAGCTATGATTTGGGTTCACTCTTAATCTTAGTCATGGGTTTGATTCCCAGTCATGTATATGTGTACTTATATGTGTACTTATATATTGATCACTGCATATGCTTTGGTGAGGGTGCTAGAAAATGAGACTAAACTTTGGATAACAAATGTGGCATCATTAGGCATCGGCGATCAAAAGAAACAATAATACTGGAAATCGAGGGAAAAAAGCATTAAAAATTTCAGACTTGAACCTAGGCATGCAGATAAGACAAGCCCCCTTTTTCCAGGCCTTATTTTTTTCCAAAAATTTTCGGCTTATATGCGAGTATATACAGTATGTTTGCATTGGTTTTTCCAAAGATGGTGATTTTAATTGTCAAATTGTTTATAGTACATAACTAATTTTGTCACCAAAAACATTCGGTAGATGGGATAAACAAAATTAACTTAAAGAAATGGGGAAGACAGAACATGTGTTTATTTTATTTAAACTTTAACAATTTTTAAAAAATAAATCACTGCAAGTCTTGAAAAAGATTCTTCTGATAAGACAGATTCATCAAAAGTAGCAACATGAAGATGTCTATGGTATGTGATTTTGAGAAGAAAATAGACTGGCCTTATATGTAGATGTTACTATGATGTTGGCATCTTTTGTAATGGGCTTAGACAATGTGCAAATTAGTTTGTGTTATCATACCAAAAGAAAATGAAATTCTCAACTGCATTCAGATAAATCCAGCTTATCTGTACTTAATTACGATATCAAGAAAGTTCTACTGGCATAACTATAACTTCTGACTTTTTCACATTTAAATTAAAGATGGTGTCACATTTATAATAATAATATTGAAACTGGATTAAAAATACAACATGAATTTTATTTTGAGAAGACTTTCTAAATTTGTATTTTTTTCTTACAGTGTTGCCACCAGAAAGCATTTTCCATTATTTTCATTGATAAGTATTTTCTCAGACTTAAATGTTAATTTTTGAGAAAATAGTTTTGAGACCATCCTTCAAAATCATACATGCACTAATCACCATTTTCAGCAATAAAATATATCAAGCTTTCAGTCAACAATTTGATAATATTTTATTTTACAGTAAAGCAAACAGTGGTCCATTTTTTGTGCCTTTTCTGTTAGAAAAAAATGGAATTTACACCTGCCTCCAAATTATACCTGGGTTCACAAATTATCAAGGGATTTAAAGCTACTAAATCTTCACTTAGGTTATCAATGTTATCATTGATCATATTGTGTGTTTTTTTTATATAGAAAACTATCCTTTAGAATTTAGAAATATAAAATAAAATTCAATTTTTTTTTTTGTGAATTGGCATGAAGCTGACTTAACCATCTTGAAAACTCATAACACTTACTTGACAGGTAATGTCCAGTTGTATATATTTTATTTCACATGGCCCGCAGAAAAGTCCAGAAAAAAAGATAATAAAACTTTGTTGCTGTTGTTTTGGTTTTTTTTTTCTTCTTTCATTTTATTATGGCATTGGCTACACACTTTGTTCGCAAGGTGGGATATGTTTTGGTCTCACTATCAAACAATATAGTCAAAAAGCACAAGTGGGAGGGTCTGATTTGTATAATAACTGTGAAGCATCTGTTCAAGTTTAGACTTTTTAAAAGTCTAGGTGATAAAGTTTCACACCTCATTTGTCTCACACTTTATAGCTTTAAGAATATTTAAACAATTGGAGGAACACAATGACCAAATAAATGTATTGGATAATTATTGGAACCTTATATTCAATGCCCAACATTGTGACAAAATCACATTCCACTTTAATTCTTACTGCACCAATATGAGTGGTTCCATTTTTTTCAGTGTAAATTATTGTAAAACACTCAATTTCTCCATAATTTCAGTAGTTTTTACTTTTGGGGGTATAATTTTTGTTAAATTATATTTTAAAAAATAGTTAAGTTTTTTTTTTTATATACAAATAACACCAGTCTTGCCATCCTATTTCAACATGTGGATAGTTCGGGTTTTTTTGTCTACTGATCATAACAAGTCATCAAAGTGTTGTAAAATATCAGGGACACTCAAACAAGAAAACAAGCCCAGATATTAACTGCTTTTTAAATTTTGTTATGAACTAACTACATTTTCACAAAACATTGCAGAAAAGTTAAGATAAAAAATTCTTGCTTTTTTGAATGGTTCTGATTTGAATATGGTTCATATTGGATACTGAAATCATGAAAAATTTATTCTGTGAAAAACCTCTCTAATTGTCTCTAATTGTGCTATCAACACTAATTTGTGTAATGCACCAAAGACACTAAAGTAGCAGGTATTAGATACAACTGATTTTCTTGTCTGAGTGCTTTATGATTTGTTCAAACATTGTGATGAATTAAGATTAAACCTATTCTAAAAGGGTTATATGGCATGATGGTGACCTTGACATAGTAAATAACAGCTTAAAATGTTTTTTGAAGCAACACTGATAAAGATAATATTGCACAGTATATGTTTTGTCAGTGAGTCGATGAAGTTGTTTAGTTGTACATGTATAAGCAAATACTGTACAGACAGTATAAAACTTGATGAGTGAAATTCCAATGCTTTTATGGTACTCGTCAAGGTAAATGCATTTCAGTGCATTTTTTAGTTAAACTATAATACTATTAATAATTTATCTTTTTTTTACAGACCTGAGCTGCGTACAAAGATGTCAGGAAATTATTATTTTGTGATTGTAGGCCATCAGGACAATCCTGTATTTGAAATGGAATTTTTTCCTCAGAATAAGACAAATGATCCAAAGGTACATGTTAAAGCTAGTTAGTTTGTTTTTGTTAATTCTATTCTTGTTTTCTTTATCTATCTATCTATCTATCTATCTATCTATCTATCTATCTATCTATCTATCTATCTATCTATCTATCTATCTATCTATCTATCTATCTATCCACCCACTCTCCATCCATCCATCCATCCATTCATCCAACCATCCATCCATCTGTTTGTCTGTCTGTCCGTGTATCTTTCTTATGTTATGATGTCTAACCATCTGTATATTGCATGTTTTTCATTTTCACATAATAACTCGAGTTTGATATCATGTGTGGCTCCAAACTTTGTGCATTGTTTGCACTTGTGGTAAAGAAGAACACTAGCAATTTCAAGGCCAAGAGCTGAAAGGTCAAGGTAACTGAAAAAACTAAAATGGTTGCCACAATGATTTGAGTTTTACACCATCTACAATTACCATACCTTGTTGCTGGCTGAGGCAAGTAAGAAGCCAATTAAAATGGTTAAGTGGTTTCCGCAAACAAATTTCAGTTATCTACATAAAAGACTAGTTAAAACATTATTGTTGACAGAATTAACTACCTAGATACTTAGTGAAATAATATATTTTATTTACATTAACTTAAAACAGTACTATACATAAATTACACACACACACACACACACACATCAGATTTGTTTAATTCCATATCATAAATTGGTATATGTTGCATTCAGCAGTTTTGACCAATGTTGTTTCTAACCCCCAACCAATCATTGGAATTTCAATCATTCTTGCAATACCATTGTTTGGTATTGGCATGTGAAATTGGTGCCTGATAACTTGCTGATCCTGCTTTTAACACCAAAGCAGGTGTGGATCCCAGTTTGTTCTTACAGAAAAAAGCAAACAAAAAAGCTTTTGGCTTAACATGAAAATATAACAATCAGATGTAATTATAAATGATTTGTTTCAGAAAGAGGATCACCGGCACCTGAATCAATTTGTGGCCCATGAAGCACTTGATCTTGTTGATGAACAGATGTGGTTGACAAATAATATGTACCTAAAGGTGGTGGATAAATTCAATGAATGGTTTGTCTCTGCATTTGTCACTGCTGGGCGTATCCTTCAAATGTATTTAAAAAATTGTAGTTTTAATTTTGAATATCAGAGCTAAAGGAAATGTCAGGCAATCAGATTACATTTACTTCTTTTCAAGCTACTATAATTAAAGCAAGATAAGCCTATGTTTGATGACAAGTACTCCCACCCCACCCCAAATTTGACACGATTTTGGCAGATATTTAAGTAGTTCTTTGATTTATATTTTCTCACATGTGGCTGGTTTCCTGTCCTAAGTTGAGTCAAACAGTAAAAAGCAAAGATCATTATCTGCCAAAGCATAATTTGCCTACAGATTAGGGTCTATCTTGTTTGTTCTACTGATTATTCCAAACAAACTGCACAGACCCAGATCTGCCAGCACATTATGTAACAGCAGATCTGGTTCAGTGCAGTTTGCAGTTTGGCTCATCATATAAGTAAGTGTATGTGTGTGTATATATATATATATATATATATATATATATATATATATATATATATATATATATATATATATATATATATATGTGTGTGTGTGTGTGTGTGTGTGTGTGTGTGTGTGTGAATCTATAAAGCAAGCACAACTTTAGTCATGTACGTGTACTGACTAACATATTAGGTGCATTTATGTTTTTTTCTTCATATAGCAAAGAAGTATATCATGGACACTTTGTGTGTTGTGGGAAGATGTTTTATATTGCATGGAATATAAAAGAAATTTCTATCAACGTTGATAACATTCATTCATTCAGTTTTGTTGAAAAATCTGTCTTCTCTGCTATTTATGATTTTTGAATTTTTCATCAAGAACATTTTGAAATATAAACTGGAAATGAGGGGTTATGGGGCAGAAATGCTTAAGAAGAAATATGTTAACATATGACCTCACTGCAGTTGTTATGAAATGCTAATTAAAAAGGTTGCTGTGATTTCATTTATTTACATGGGTATCAATTTTTTAATTTAGTATTGATATTATGTTGGTGCTTAACTTGAAGAATTGGGAAAGGAATTCATAGTATATCAATATCCTTCCTACTTTAAACAATGAACCAAACAGGACAGTCATGGTGGATTTTGAAGATGAAATCACCATAAACAATATATATTTATGCATCTCGCTTATATGTATTATTTTAGCTGAGAAGGTTATTGAGAGGAAATGAAACCATATAAGGGAGAAAGAAAATGAACAGTGTTTGTTTAGTCATTCAGCATAATAATATAATTCTTGGCAATGCTTTAAATTAAAAAAGAATTCTGAAGAAGTTAAGTATTTACAGATTATAATAATTGCCTTTCTGAGAATCAAAAAATCTCTCATTTTGTACCTTTTAGGTTCAGTTAAGATAAAACACATAGGTTATGAAAAAAAATACATATTTACATGAAATTATGTGACATAGTGAAAATGAATGTTTCAATGAAATTGCATGTCTAAATGAAAAGACATGTCCCAGTGGTATTTAGACTATCTGAGATAGCAAACAAATGTGAAAAATGCATGTGTTACTTCTCAAAATCTGCTTTCATTCATGTATGTGTGTTGGAAGTGCTGGAAAAGATATATTTGGTTATAGTTGTAGTTGCTTGTTTTCTTTAACATTTCTAAGGTATGAGATTTATTATGCTTCATGATGCAAAGAATGAGGATGGAATAAAGAATTTTTTCACTGAAATGTATGAAACATATATAAAGGTAAGATCTTTAACTCACAATCAGTATTTAGTGGAATTCTTAAATTTGACAAATTTTTCAGAAATAATGAGGCAGAAATACATCAACCATAATACATGAACCATGAGAAATGCTGTTTTTATATAGCTACATGTATTTATATATATATATATATATATATATATATATATATATATATATATATATATATATATATATATATATATATATATATATATCTTCACAAACTGTAAAAGACAATATTTGAAGGCTAATGTATCATTTTTGTAACCTTCTATCCTTTTCAAATTATAAAATGGACTTACTAAACTACACTATTGGAAGGGGGTCCCTTGTACTGGCTGCTTACATTTGCAGTTTTATCATTCTTCAATGCTGTTTATGATAAGTAAATCATGATTTTGTGTATTGTCTAATAATGGTAAAATTCTTTTCCCTATTTTGATAACTGCTAAATATATTGTACATTCGTCTAATTCTGAATGATTTTTGTGCACACATGGGAGCAGTCATTTTGGTTAACTGAGCTTACTTAGATCATGTACAATTTCAACACGAACAATATCCAAAGAAATCCCCACAGTTGAAGTTTCAGTACCACATCTTCTTCCTATGCTTCACAAGGCAAAGTTATCTCCCATTATACTTATCAGCTACTTTTCCAAAATATATCAAATATGTTTTGTACTAATCTAAGAAAGGATATAAGCCAAAATAAAGATCTCTCTGCTCTTGCAAATTTTGGCTTGCCTCAAGTGATTAATGGACAGAATGTCATGGGCATAAAGTCACTGACAAGTTACCATTCTGATTTTTACATTTTTGGAAGAGATGGAGGATAAAAAGTAACATGACAAAATGTCACAATTGTGTTTGTTGGCATTATGAAAAAGGCATAGATCAAAAAGTCACGATATTACTTATGCAATTTTAAAGTCTTCTTACTATATGAATTAGGACCATGATTTTCACACTGTTTGTCCTACTTTATTAAGCAAATTTTAATTTTCAAATAAATATTTTTCAGCTAAAACGATAAATTTATATTTACTGATGCAATATATTAAACATTTTGATTGTGTTCTTTCATATTAAATTGTAATAACATAATAGCATAACAATGTCATTTTTATAAAGGGTGTGTTTCAAGAAGAATACGAAGTGTGGGTTGGTAATACCTTGACCATATATATATTGATGAATACTATACTAATAACACAAGTAAATTATTGTGACCTATATTTTGTACTTAATCAGCACTAGGTTAAAAAAAATTGTTTTAAGTATATTTTTCAGTCACAGTGCTAGAATTATTAGACTTGATGATTGTATGCATCTCTATTAGTACTGCACCCATATCACTAAAGAATGTCCTTGTGATCTACATTACATTGTAATACTTGGCTTGAGTTTTTGCATGTAGCTCATAACCAGATATGTTTACGTACTGTTATACCAAGGTTTATGCGATTTGGTAAAGGGGTGTATTTTAACAAGCACCAGGATACCAGAATCACTAAAGTAGTTTGCTATGACCCATTATTGTGCCCTTGTTTGATTGTATGCCTCTATATTAGTACCACATCCTTAGAACAAACGATCATTGCGATCTACATTAAATATTTTACTAGTTTATATTAAGTTTTGCATATAGCACATGACCACATGTATCTACTGTATACTACTTTTGCATCTCGAATCATGAAACTTGGTGAGAATATGCATACCTTCCTCTTAATAGGTCCATTTTTTTAATTGTGTCAATTATTTGAAATTTCACCGAGTGTTTCATTTTGACATTTTCCATGATGCTAAATTCACCAAAAAGGTCACAGTGATTTGTATTTACATTTTATTGGCTTAGGCTAAAATGCTGCAAAAAGCCTGTATTGATCTAAACACTTGTGAAATGTGATAGTGAGAAATTTTAAATTAGTCTTCAATTTATGTTAGATTTTACTGAGACTGGAAGTTATCATATGTTGTTTAAATATCTCATTCTTAATGAACCTATGCAACTGCAATGCAAGCAACAGCAATGGTTAGCACTATCCTCAACTTGTAGTAATGTTTTGGTTAACATTTATCAACATACAGGCCCTGATTTTTATTTCATGAAATACTTGTACACTATTTTTATTAAAACCATTATTAATGTAGATAAATTACAACTTGCCAGCTTTTTAATCACTTTGACACCATAACTTTGCAAGCGGTTATTTCTTTTATTATATACTTAAGTGTGAAATCTAGAAATTATTGGTGAATTATTATTCATATCTTTAGATTCCTGTATCTTTAAATATAAAAAATATATACTTGTATTTTCACATTCGAAAATACATGATTTCCCATCATGTGATGCGATACTTGATTGTGTGCCTATAAAGTTACACTGCAACAGGATAAAAGATCATCTCTGAGCTTGCATAATTTATAAAAACAGAAATACATCATTAGCATGGAAATTACATGTTGTTTATAATATCTAATTTGCTTCTTTACAAAGTTATGTCCCTAAAACAATCTTGACAGTAATATAACACTCAAGATTGCTGTATTACTCAATTTGACACTTGCTGAAGAGTGGATTAATCTTAAAAGCTTCATTGGGAAACAAGCTGGGAATATAAAGAAAAGTTTTGTTTCATACACGCACAGATATATATATATATATATATATATATATAGAGAGAGAGAGAGAGAGAGAGAGAGAGAGAGAGAGAGAGAGAGAGAGAGAGATTTCATCTTGAGGTGCAAAAACAACACACACAAAAAAGCATTTTAACTCATGGCTTTGCCACTTGTAAAAATGTTTTTTTATAGCAAACAATATCCAGTAATAATGTATGAAATGAAAACATCCACTGTTTATTTACTCAAATTTTCAGTGTTTTATAATAGATATGGAACCTTTTTTTATAGCAAATACAGGGATGTTTAAAAGAATAACTTTGTTTTATATTCTTGCATTTTGTTGGTAGACTGCTAAATAATTTGATTATATATAAGTAATGTTAAATTCAACAGTAGCAAATAAAGATTAGTATATACATATCTTAGAAAATATATTGACTGTAAATTGCAAAATCAGTTGCACGTTACTTCTTTTTTCAGTTTGCAATGAATCCATTCTACGAGATTAACAAGCCTATTGTATCCAAAGGATTTGAAAGAAAAGCACAATTCTTTGGAAAGAAACATCTTACAGGATGATATGACGGAAATTTAACAGCATGGATTTAATTCAGACCATTTTTTAAATGTTTTTTAAGTACATTAAAAGTTCTAAGAAACAGTCCCAGTAGGTAAAAGTATCATGATTTCAGATAACAGCATGAGAAATACATAGTGTAAAGGGCACTTAATTGACAATATTACATTTCATGATCAAATCACGGTAGCTTTAAGAACTCTCGATTTCTTTTTATGAGCAATATATTCATTCTCCTTTGTGAAATATATTTTCTCATGTTTTGAAGGGAAAATATTCGAAATAGTTAAGGATGTACTATTAGTAATCTTCTGGGGATACCTAAAACAGCATGTTAATAATCAGGTAGCCACCTCAATCCTGGCTTGACTCTGTTTTTATCAATATTTATTTTCTCTCTCGAGTTTTGACTACTCTAGACGTGTACATGCAAAAGTAAGCCAAATATTGCTGAATTTATTCATCTATCCATTTTATTCATATTTCCTTTTTGATAATGAATAAGGTCAAGTTGAAAGCATATTTTTTAAGTCAGAATTTAAGAAATACATCCCGGGTTTCTTTTAATCAATAAAGCTTGAATGGTTAAGATCAACATACTTGTAAAAGCAACGCATGTAGTGTCTGATATACACTTGTACATGTACCGGTTTTGTTTAGTATGCTGCTGTTTTGACTTCATTTATTTGAAAAGATTATTTGATAAATTTCAAAAGTGCAATATATATATATATATATATATATATATATATATATATATATATATTGACCATTATGTGCAATGCAGTTGATAGTCATGTGTTACATGAAAAACAATCAAGAATTAAACTTCCAGTTATTGAATGTTTCTGCTTCTTATTGCTCAGTCACCATCATATCAGATTAGTTGGATCAAATCAATCAGAATTTGCACCAAGGGTTTCGCTAGTTACAATTTGCCATACAATACCCAAGTCTAACTCTGGTATCACCCTTTTTGAACTAGTGCATGAAATGATACATTCATACATTTTCCAACGATACGCAATTCATGGTATGCAAGTTGGAAATATTTTGTCATTTAAGATTAACACTTAACTTTGTCATATATGATGTCTACAAAACCAACGTGATGCTGTGTGATCCCTAAACGCTACTTTTCTAATCTGTCTGGTTGTCTCTTGTTATCTCAGTCATGGTGTCCAGGCACTAGAAACTGTTTGTAAAAGGATGAAACACCTGTTGTCTTCTGCTGTGGCCGATGTAGTTGTTTTAAAATCAAGCAACAACAACAACAACAGATTTACAGATACGCAACAAAAAAAATTCCCTCTTAAAGCTAATTAAGGTCTGTTGAACTTTGATTACTCAATGTACAAAACATTGTGAGAGAAAAAGACACACACATACATGAAGGTAATTCATTTCTGCAGCTTAGTAAATTTTCAGGTCAGCATCATTCATTATAGCTAAAAGTATGTGCAGTTCTAAATAATTTGTGTGAAATTAATTGGATGGTTTTAGCTAGATTGAATGATGCTGACCTGAAAATTTACTGAGCTACAAATAGGATGACATTTGTGATGCTGTGTGGAACAAACTGTAACAGATAACACTGTTTCAGACATACAGGCAATACACATCAATGGCTATACAAAAATCCAATCTCTCACAAGAGTATACACAATGCTGCCAACAACCAGAAATTTTCTTATAGCAGACATGCATTCTTCAAACTTTGTCAAACACCCCCCACCAACCAGCTCAGTTGATTCAAACATTGTAAACAAATTAAAATTCTTGCACTTACAAAACAGTGGTTCATCCATCAGTCCACATGCTATTACATAAGAACATTTCCATGTAACAGTAACAGCAACACTTGCCATATTTCTAGGACAGGCATGTAGATTTCTAAGAATATCATGAATTAGAAATCTCGGTCAGTACACACTTCCTTAAACTGAGCTGTGTACTTTATCACACCGTTGTCAGCCAAATTAGAATTGATGAAAGTTAAAAGTTATCCAGCATCACCAATTCTACCTTTCAGACAAAGCCATGTCATAAAGTGTCTTGGAGGCATCCCCGGTCCAAACGCTAGCACCAACTGTACTTGATCATTACAAGTCAGTCTACCATGAGGGGTGTGCTTCTTACCCATACCTTCCACAATGCTGTGACACTGACCACTCACTGGTGTGCTGCAAAATGAAGCTTCAGTCAAAGAAGATGCACCGCTCTAGGCAAGAAGATAAAGTATGATTGACATGAGCAAGACAGCATATCCAGACAAGGCTGAAGAATTCACTTATGCTGTCTCCAGGACATTGATTCAGAACATCCCAACAGCAGTGCCAAAAAGAGATGGGATCACATCAGAGATACTATACAGCACAGCCACACTGATCATTGGTAAGAAGCAGTCAAAGAACAATGACTGGTTTTAGGCTAACTCAGCCACACTCATGTCAGTCATAGAAGAGCATCGCAGTGCTCACTTGGAATACAAATGATCCCCCTGCCAGAGGACTCTACAGGTCTACCAGAAGCAAAGTGCAGAGGTTAGCTTTGCAATGCACCAGTGAATACTGGCTTCGGCTCTGTCAGAGCATCCAGTCAGTAACAGATATATAAACATCAGAGGCATGTACGATGGCATAAGGAAAGCAATGGGTCCCATGAAGAAACTGATAGCACCACTGAAGTCTGCCACAGGCGATACCATCCACGACATGGGCAAGCAGATGATGCATTGACATACATGCTGTCCATTATGGTTTTGACGTACTCATTACGCTTTTTTTCACTAAATAACGCCTTACACGTAAGGGTATATGGATAACTTTTTTTTGGTATATCCACCTTCCCCCAAAAAATTATTTATTTTCACATTTTTATTACATTCCATTAATTCCACAGACCGTATTTTAGAAAAGACGGCTTCAACGTAACTACAGTATGAGTACGCTTGTCCATGGACTTGCATGTACTTTCCTAATAGTATCATGTTTTATTTATAGCAACTATCCTATTACCAAGAAACATACTGGTTCTACTTTCAAACTTTCGACCTTGTTTTCTATTTATAGCAGCTGTATTGTTTGGTGAGGAGAGAACAGACTGGTTTTCTCATTTTAATCTTTACATGCAGATTCTTTGTTCTAGTTCATATTTTGTGCAGAACCAGTCTAAAGGTAATTGGCGCTAAAAAGTATCATTTATTTTAGTCAATGCGTATATGAGAGCAAAAATATCTCCTTTCAAATAATTTCATAGATGGATTAGAAAAAGGAAAACAATAAACAAGAAAAACAAAAATCCTCCAAATATGAAGACATGAGGGCAACATCACATGACATCTATTACTGGCTGTGTGAAAAGAATTTTTTATATATGGCACTAAAAGTCTTCAGATGGATTCTAGTCGATGTTAGTGTATAGCTAAAAGTGCTGCATATGATATGAAAACTTGAAGCAGTCACAGATGTTAAAGACGAGAGGGGTACTCTGATCATTGGTTTGAAAGCCAGCGAGGACAAGCCAGCATGCTAACTGATAAAAAGCAATCTCTGAGGAAGAAGAAGCAGCTCCAACATACACCAGACTCGGCTTTCAAGTCCAGCAAGGATTGCCACTCCCATGTTGGGCTACACAGCCACTAGACATACTGCACAATCACCAACCGGGTCATCTCATGGGTGCACTTCCATAGTCTCTCGAGACTAATGGATGCCAGCAAGCAATACTTGCCATATTTCTAGGACAGAAATATAAATTTCCAAGAATATCATGAATTAGAAATCTTCTCAGTCAATACACACTACCTTAGACTGAACTGTATACTTTATCACACCGTTGTCAACCATAGAACTTTTCCAAATTAGAACTGACGAAAGTTAAAAGATATTAGCTACTTAATGTTATTTTCACATGCCATCCATCAATTAAACGTGATAATACAGTAATAACATTAACTGACATTATGTTTCTATTTTTGTACATAGACTTGACTGGCACCATGTTACCCTTATTAACATAATCATATTACTGCACATTTACAAAAATAAAATGTGGATCGAGATACTCAGGATGCAATGCTGCAGCATATATCAATTATTTTTTTAAAAATCTTGAATTTTTTTCTTTTCCAAAAGCAGCATGTATAGCTAGATTCTACTTAAATAATTATTTCAAGTTTCATAAGAGAGTATACAACCTGATGACCTTTATTCAGAGTGAGGGGCAATAATAGGACCTAATGAACACTGCCTAACTACATTGAAAAAGTGCAGGGTTATAATAAATTAAATGAAAACAAATTGGGTGATTACAAAAAATATGTGTTTATATCATGACAAGGAAATCCCAGTTGCAGGGTTACAAAATTTTGTATCTCCTCCATTAGCAGAAGCTCCTGGAGAGACAAATAATAATGTAACTGCTTGACTGATTTCCTTGTCTTGGTGCAAACTCCAACACAGATTCTCTGCCTTCCTAACACTCTGGGGCAATATATATGTGTGTGTGTGTGTGTGAGAGAGAGAGAGAGAGATTTTACCAAGTTTTTGCCCATGAATTATGAGCACAAGATGGGGATTTTCCTGTCCCATGCAAATATAAATTGTTTAATTTTATCACGTACTATGGTCACAAAAGTGGGTTTTAAACAAAATTGATATATAAAGCTTTAATTTTAAGAATAAAGTGCAAAGACTCTTTATACAGTGTAAAAGATTTAGTTTGTGCAGAAGCATTTAGTGTAAATTCAGAAACGAAATTAAATCAGACAACTGAATGTCGTGTTTTTTTTATTCAGTGAATAAAGAGCAGATGGTATGTCATTGCATGTAGTAATGCATTACAGTCATTGTAATGGGGTCTCGACTGGCCAAGTAGTCAGAAGCACTCTCCATCAAGGATCACTGCCATTTCATCTCTGTTTGTGTGGGTTCGAGTCTCAGATTTGGCCATTTGGGTATGTGAGAAAGGTTGCCAGTAGCTTTGTGTATGTCGTTGGTTCTATCTGGGGGGTTTCCCAGGTTCCTTTTTCATGCAGTTGTGTACAGATAACCGCCTAATTCCAATTAACACTGATAATTAATCAGTTCACCTGTCAGTTGCTGTGCAAGTACATAATTGATAAAAATCAATTTCCCTTACTTAATGATTATTCTGGGCTCCCTCAAGGTCAGAACCTCCTCTTTATCTTTTATCCTCGAGTTACAGTGAAGCTGGAAATTTCTCGATCTGTAATATTGATATCTAAACCATTAAAATCGAAAGAACTATTTTTCAGATTTACTTAGATTTAAAAACCATGAAAAGAAATATATTTTTTTTAAACCAAACTTGAGATTCTAGTAGTCTAACGTGTAAATGTTTACTATTTTTGCTAAGAAAATCTTTTTGAGTCGATATCACGATTGCTTTACGATTCGTTGTCGTTATATTTTCAGTCTGAATAGCACTTGCATGCAAGTCAAAAAGGGACAAAATTCTGCTTTGTCTACTTTAACGAGAGTGCAAGCGTTATCTCCCTTGACTCGTGTTCCGCTGGGATCTGACGTCAGCTCTTTCTATATCTTCTCTGCCTTCCAACATTTTTGTTTGTGTGATTAGGAATTTTAACGTAGCTTTAACAATTATTCTCAATCATATCGCTATGATGTCTGCAGTGAGGCAGTTTATAGTGATGTATAGACCTGGGGCATCATGCTGCAGACACGTAGCATGATGTCCCACTCAACGTTTTTGTATCGAAACCCCTAATAAAAGCTTTATAATATTTCCGGACGGAATCAGCCTTGTATAAAGTATATGCATTTTCCATGATACACCGTTTTAAAAACGGGACTTAAATTCTTTAGTGAAACCATTTTCCCAGGGCTCAATTTTAACGGAAGTCTGCCACACAGAGGCTACTAGATAGTGTAAAGGATAGTAATTCTCGATACGTGTCTGGCATCTTTTGTGGCAAGGATTAGTGAAGATTCAAGAGGAATAGTTTAATTATGCACCATAATAGCCATCTCGGCTGATCATACATTTTAATTTTAAATTCTAGGCCGCAAGTGAGCTTACTTTGGTTTGATGTATGTGTGGATCCAATAACCATCCTTTATTCCTTGTAGGAGTTATTTGGTAAATCACGGTAGGAAGGTCTAGGAAAGATTCAAGAGGACAAGTTAAATTATGTAACGTAATAGTCGTTCTGGCTAAAAAGAAATTAACGTTAAATTCTAGGCCTGCCGTCAGCTTTCTTCATTTTGATACATGTGCCGGATCCCGTAACCTTCCTTTTCCCTGGTGATAGTCATTTGGCAGTTACTGAGGCTCGCGAAGCGGCAACACATAATTTATCACAGATGGACGGTACCCCGGGGCCACATCGCGAGGTGTACATTTCACACTTTATGACAGTATCGATGAATATTGATTAATCTATCCAGTGGAAGGAATCGCTGGTCATCATTTACATGTCACTTTGTGTCTGTGACCCTCAGCTCTCAATTTATGCGAAACTGACTTGCAACAACAAAATTTCGCAGTGGCATACCTATCTCACAATGGTCGCGACAGAAAACATTTTATACGACCCCCATCCTTACTGTCACTTTAATTTTTTATTCCTGGTTGGGCCCGGGCCTCAACTTGGCCAAGCCCCACAGCACGGCTGTACTTACTGCCAAAGCAGTTAGACACTGATCCCTCTCCGTCCTTTCCGTCACCGTTGCTAGATTATATTATTTAACTATTACCTACGTTTTGAATGTTGGATTTTTGTATATGGATATCTATTAAGAATTGTGACCGGAATATATTTTACCGACAAAAATTAAAATGCCTTTTTGACTTGTTAATGTTTAATTGAAAATTGGCGCAGACCATACAAGATCAAACTTCACTGTACCCGGCTTACAATGGTGATTATTTATTCAGAGAAACAACACTTTTCTTTCAAGGTTTGAAACATATCTCCAAAAATCACAGATTTTAATGGGTTTAGTTGCATGGTTTATATACATGTCGATGGACCTTTAGCAATCTTTGAAATGTATTTAACAATTGTTTCACTTTTAGTGCAATCAAGAGGCATCAGGGTAACAAGGTTTTCTTTAATGATTTATTTTAGAACTACTACTATTGCTGCTGCTATTTTGAGTTAAGTATTCCTTTTGAATCCATGCGATGTCTGTACTTTAAATTCAAATTACTTGAGAAATTATCTTTATTTATTGTGCAAGATTGATATATTTATTCGTATTATCTAAACAGACAATGGATTTAATTAGGTAAAAATGCAATACCAGTTTGATTTTTGGCCATTTCGGTAAGGTGCTAAAAGCAAGTGCAAAAAATGTCGACAGCCTTTACTTCCACTGCCGCTGATATGAAAGTAACGCGTGTACGAATTTTATGGCAAAAAGTGTTAGAAGCATATTTCTAATTGAACTTAACACAACCATTTTGCTCTGCGTTTTGATTAATCCTTCTTTCAGTGACCCTTGAGTATTTCTCTCATTTCCTTTTTGTATGATTGATTCTTTTTCTCTGCATGATCTATGAATCGCCACGGGTGCTGTGCGAGGAGAATTTTTTCCCTTAATCGCATGCAAATAAATCCGAGGTAGGCGGGACAGCATCATGCTGTTTTTCTGGCAATCGCGCTACAGGCGCAAGGCAAATCAAAGCAAAACCCGTTATTATTACTGGTCAGATGGGAACGTGTCATAAATGACAATAAACCGTGATTTTTATATTTGATAAATGGGGAAAACTAAGAGGATTTCGTATGTTTATCAATGCAATATAATTCATAGCTTTCCATGCTATATAGTTTAGCGATTTGTTTTCCAATGAATATTTTACACTAGATTTCTGAGGACACTTAGTATCTCGTATTTAAAAGGTATTAGAAAAATAACATTTTTACATATATTTCAACATAAAGCAAAACGAACACATCATTAAAAATAACGACATGAATGGTAAAAGAAAATGAAAACTAATTTCAAATACATGATTCTTTTAAAGCCAACATGAAATAGACCAATTTATTAATTATTTTTCTTTAGGGTCGGTATTGAATTATATGGAAATATGTTGACCCATTATATATTTGAGAGGTGTATTTACAGTTGCACTGTCTAATTAAATGTATCAATAACAAAAATAAATACTTCTGAAGATATCGACTAAAGCAAAAGAACTTAAGAACTGTTATAAAAAAAAAAAATAATTCAAAATTAAAAGGCACTATGAAACCATTACTGGCTGATGAAATGTGAGCTAAGTATCTTTGTGAAGGACACATCAAGGTAGGCTGTTATCGAGACCGTGACGACCAGATTAAGAGTCAGACGTTCGACCAACTAAGCTATTTCAGTTCCCCAAAATGTGATTTTATGATTCATTTTACTGCTCTTTTTCTTTACATGTTTCTTCCTTGATTGTCCTGACTGTTGTTGTTGTTGCTTCGGTCATTTGGGACAGGCAGTTTAAACGACAGAGGAGAGAATAAACGAAAAAGTATCTATATATGCATAGGGTTTAACGGCACCTCCCCCTAATACTGCTTCTAACGTGCTGAGTAAAAGGTAAGATCAAATAATGTAAATATACAAATTGCAACACCTGCAAAAAAATCTTGCGAAATATAAACTCTTCTAGATAAACTTAAACATGATGTACAAAACGGCAAAAGGTACAGGTGTAAAAGGTTTGTTTAATAAGTAAGAAGAAATGAAAATATTTGTAAAATATCTTACATTTAGGGTCAACATTTGATCTCAATATCACATTCCCTCCAAGATTTTCTATGGTGGCAATTTATCATAAAATTTTCTCGCAAAATGAATTTATGCAAAGAACATTCACAGCAGACGCAAAAACCTTAAAACAATCAATGGCCTTGATTAGTATTATAATGGCTGCTGGGTTTAGGGAGTGTTAAATAATAATAACAACAACAATAATAATAATAATAATAATAATAATAATAATGAAATAATAAAAATAATAATTTTATTATAATAACATTAGTAGTAGTAGTAGTAGTAGTATTTCTCAGTGCGATACTTATGACACGTGTCTTCTTACCTCCCCAATACATAAGAATGCCATAAGTAAGTTCCTATCTCCAAAAATGTAATTTTCGTTTTTATATAGTCTTCATTAATTTGTTTTTTCTTAAAAAAAATATAGTTGAAGTTTCAGAATACTCGGTGTTTAAAGTTTATAGTTTCAAGTCACCACAAAAATAAGAATTATACTGAAATTTTTGTTATATATATACTTCATACTTCTTGGTAGTGTTTTTATTTTCGATATGAATGATCATCAGTTTTGAATATGAAAAAAGTTTATATTTGAGCAAGCATTTTGCCGTATATATATATATATATATATATATATATATATATATATATATATATATATATATATATATATATAACCTGCAACATGTCACCTATGGCGGCCACTCCAACATTATCAAATCCAGTTAGTTCTAAATATCGTGGATCTGACCTCCAACATGGCCACCATTCCTCCAAAACTGATGATTATAACGACAAAGAGTTGGTCCTATTTACAAATGTATATCTCGACATAAATTACTCACGTTACACTTTTTACTGTACTTAATTTTATCTTCTTTGAAATGATGCCAAGATTACCTTACAAAATATCTGTGGGTTTCATCTTGAAAAAAAAATATTTTTATCGATACTGGTTTTCAACTAAAACATTTCAGGTGTAGTGTCCCAGATAGAAGAATAGTGTTGACCTGACCTTAAAAAATGTCTGCCATGACGGCCGTCTTTAATATTCTTTAATATAAGATAATATAAGAATTCTTTATTTTAGACTACAAAGTCCATACCTCTAAATTAAAATATAAAGTTTTAAAAAAAAACATTTTGAACATAAAAGTACATATATATATATATTTATATATATATATATATATATATATATATATATATATATATATATATATACTTTTTTTGATTTATTTATTGCGAATGCATCTCTTTGTGAAGCGTCATATGGATATGGTATTTTTGCTGACATTTCTTGCATTTAAATGACACTGAAGTCTAAAAAAATAATAATAAAGTTACATGTCAACGTAATAAAAATAATTTTAAAAAAAGTGAAAATGCCATCGGATGTTATCAGGCAGTTTTAAAGTAAAGAGCAATTGAAGATAGTTGTGACGGAGATAATTCATCATAAACTGATTGCCTTTTCTGATCTGGATGACATCACAGACGACGAATAAAATAACTAAATTTATATTCATCGTCATAAAAGTACACTTATAGATGAGAGGGAGTACCTATTGTTTATATTACTCATACCATACCATAGCTTAAATTCAATTTTAAACAACAAAATCATTTGAGATTGCTGAACAAATTATTAGTGTGCATCAGAGACACAAAACAATTCGAGTTTGGTTGTGATAAACCTGCTTCATTGTGTCTTCATGACTGGTTTTAGTTAGTTTCTCAGGTGTCTTGCCTTATGAGACAACACAACAGTCAACCCGGCTTCGGCCTCTTTGACTGATAATAATAATGTATCACCCACCACTAAAAAGTGACCGTGTTTGATCACTTGCTTAACGTCTACTACTACCTCCAAGAAACGTGGACAGTTAATGACGGGAGATTGTGTGCGCATTGGGAAAACCATAAGCAACTTCGACAAAGTTTATTTACCTTCCTGAACCACCGAAATTTCTTGTCACGTGACAAATGCGTGGTCACCATCCCCTCGTCTGTAAACTGGAAAACATTAACGGTGAAATGTTAAAAGGAAGCTTTTACTCCTCCGAGTTACAACGACTGAGCAAAGCAGAAGGCGACGTATACACGACATCGAAAGCATTCGCGATCGAAAAGCTCGTAAAGTAGGCAAACGCCGAGCCGAAGAAGCGACAGTGCGTTGGAAAGGATATTCGCCGAGTTTTTATCAAAGGAAGTGATCATCATGCCGTTCAACACTTCAGCGACCACTCCTCAGAGTTTTTTTCTTCATTCAAGGCATTCATTCATCTTCCATGCCGCAAAAAGGCCAAGGCAGGACGTGACTTCGATACCGCTTCAAAGAACACCCACAGGTTACGAGAAAAACTCAGAAAAGAAGATTAGACAAAGAATTGGACGTCTTTGATTAATAACAGAAAATGATGAACCGAGATTTGAGTGTTCTAAAGAGTCAGAACTCGATCTGTTCCCCATACAACTGACCATGATGACGATGCAATACTCTCAAAGGTTAACATATCATGCCTATCTACTTTCACTACATCAAGCTACTTTCGACCTTGAAATCAAAGAACAGACCGAAGATTACATTCATCTGAATAACAGTTACTTATAACTGAAATACAAAATGATCATTAGCAGTATGGATACTTACCCTGTAGTCCTAGAAAATCTCTTAACATACAGAAAAGAAGCATAGAACACGCACCGGGATGTATTTTTGGTATGCAAACCCAACAACATGAAGGCCTTCAATGGCACAGCCTTGACAGAAGCTAACGAACCTCACAATTTGTGATTTAATGATTGTCGAAACAAAATCAAAGAAGGCGCATTTTAGAATGGAGGAAAGGGCTTCGAGGAGAAGAAAATCAAACAACACGAAGAAACAGCTTATGAGGTAATAGTGGCTACCAAGATACAGGGAAAGACAAATAGGTCAACACTAGTAAAAGAATCACCACAAATAGTAGCAACAACATCAACAGCAATATCATAAACACTAATTTATAAAGAACGAACCCCTAAAAGAAAATCCATCAGCTACTACAGCTGTAACAGCAGCAGATCCAATAGCTCCAACAATAATTACAACACTAGCACTACTAACAGAAGGATCAGAACTAGCAAAAGGAAAACCAGTCACAATAGGAGTATGTTCCACGACAGCAAAGTCAGCAAAAGAACCACCGATAGCTTTATGGGATGTGTGTAAGAGTTGCCTCTTAGTCATCTAGTAGAGGAGTCAAGCTGATAATAAAGCACCAGACGGATATACAACAAAGAGCAACTATGGTCGATCATAACTTCGACCAAATTAAGAACTGGAGCTTGATTTCTCTGTTAGATGACTACGAGGCAATTTTTCGGCATACCGTTTTCCTAGAAACGGTCGGATCATGCTTGTAAAATCTTGTCAAGAAAAAGCATGGGAAATTAATGCAGATATAGGTTCATGCCGTTAGCTCTCGGGGACACAAATGTTGTGCTTGCCCAATTCCTCTCCTGGTATTGAGGATACAAGAGCTATACACCGTCCACATTATCTAGACCCAACCTATACAACATCATCAGTGGGAGAAAATAGTACTGGGAGACCTAGTTACTGTGAAACTCTACAAATGATGTGTGAAAGAGAAGTTTAGTCCACTATAACACCTACTGACGTTCCTGTTCCTGTAGTCTGATGTATAACCTCAGAAGTTTGAGGATTAAACATCAGATACTTCTTACCAATAGATTTCAGTTTGGCCTGAAATCCCGATTTCATAAGACATTTACAAACAAACGTGATCATTTACCCATCGTTCAAAATTAAATCGGCAAGGAAAAATAAGACAGAAAAAAGCAGCTAAAAGAAGTAGCGATAGTAGTATCGATAAAAACAACATCAGCTCCAACAAAACAAATCACTTAGAATATGGGATCACTGCATACGCAACAGGATGATGATGAGTTTGAATTATAGTGAATCCGGCCACTGAGGGTAATTTGTTCACTGTGATTGTGATTATTGACATGGATGTAAGCCCCTGGGTGGGTGGGAATAGACCCAACACACACACACCCTATCAACCAATCAGATTGCTTGTAACAAAGCGGAGGTGTAATAGCGAGAGAAAAATAGTTTTCTCATATCGCTATGTAGATGGGCTCTGGACGAGGAAAAGGAGGAAAAAGTCCCGGAGGTCGGCCAGCCGATGTCGTAGATGGATGTCGTTTACGCCCTGGAACGCCCTAGCCATACTTATTTCAAATTCAGTCCAGTTATACTAATGGACAAAAAATAAAACCAATAATATGTCAGCAACCGTGCAATTGAGTCAAATTCTATAAGTTGAAGAATTTTCCTATCACTTAGCATCTAATATTACTAGTACACAGTGTACATAATATAAGTCCCTATCAATTTTAAGCTAAAAATGTATTTGCGACATATATAGTTGTGTCACTGTTAGGTAGGAATAGCTTGTAAATTTGGATACGGTATTTCGAAAAAATCATGTTAGATTTGTTAAAAAGAGCTTGTTCAAAGAGGGTTCTCTAGCCCATTGAGAACCCTATTAAGAATAAATGGCAATGACTGAAAGCCCTTAAAAGGACTAGTACTCATCGTAGGAAAAGGTGCCACGCTTTTCTCAATCTTCACCAGTTTGGCAGCAGTTCTTCCCTCCTCCCGTGTTGACCTTGGGAAATAGATTCCGTGACGGGTGGCGATGTAATTTGCTGCATCAATCAGGTGGTGAAGAGGGCGCTCCTGGTAGGCTTCATAGTAGTGGTGTGTGAGGATGGTACAGGCGAAATGCCATTGTTGAAGTCTGGGTGGGGACGTCTGCAGCGACCGGAAGCCAATGTAAGTTACGGCAGACAAGAAACCAGCTGCTTTTCTCTTGTCTTTTAAGAGTAGGTCCAGTCCGAGGTCGCTGCATAAGTTCCCCATCAACTCCTCTTTTGTTTTGTCTGGCATTCTCGCTGTCTTCACTGGCGTCTCCCACTTTTCCTTTGGAGTAGTGGTGGTGGTGGTACTGGTTTCCCCAAATGTTTGGTCCAAATTAACTGCCAAACCTGTCGGATAAGTGGGGGTGGTAGGCGTTGATGTAGTTATCACCCCCTTTTTCCCCTTTCCTTTTCCTTTCTTTATAGGGGGTGGTGGTGGTGGTAGTGGTGATGTTACAGGTACAGGTTCCGGTTCGATTATTGGTGACGTGGCCACCTCCGCCGTCTCCCTTTCAGTAAAGATAGCCTGTAGCTGTTGAGATAGCACTGCTATCTGGTCTTGAAGAATTTTGGTGCCCTCCAGTACAGCAGAATCCACTGTGGGGTTCTTGGGGCTCTTTTCTTCTAGAGCTGCTGGTTGAGGGGTGGGTGTGCTGTGGCCCGGTTCGGTTTCCCGCCACCACCATTGTCGACCTCTATTTCCCCTGTACTTAGGTTCCCCTCTGTTGTCCTTTGATTTATTTTCTTTGTCCCATATTAACAGCAGAGAAGTTCTTTTCCCTGCTGCTCTAAGGCTCCAATTAGTGGCCTCTAGCAAACCAATGCCAAATATAGCAATAAGGGCTTGCTGCGGGATAATCTCCATCGCTAGCGTGGTCAATAGTGCCATGTTACCTCTTGCTTCGTTCGCTGCAGACTACACAACAGCAAAAGCCGATCAAATCTGTTACAAGAAGAGGTTAGCAAAAACTCAACTGGATGTGCGGCAACAAGTAGCAGTGGTTGACTAAATTTTAGATTTAGAAAAAAGAGTCACGGCGCTTTTTACAATTACTAGATGACTGCGAGGAAACACTGCACCATTGCAAGATTAGAGAACCATCCTGGAATTATTAAGCAGAATTAGCTTAGAGAGTAAAATCAGCAAATAGAAGGAAAAACAATATTTAAACAGGCGGATTTAACATGAATAACATCAGTACGCTGAGTTGTGAATTATCTTTATGCGCATTGCCTCTTCTTCTACTGATGTTCAACGAGCTCTACAGCGTCCATAACATCCATCATCATCATCATCATCATCAGTCTCTTGACCAAGTGTGGTTGTAGAGGCACTTTGCTGCTGAACATCTGACCAGCTCCCTCCACTTGTCTCGATCATGTTCCAATGCCTGTGTCTCTACAAAACTTTTCCTGATCCATTCTGTGATGTTGTCAGTTCACTTTTTTTTCTGTCTACCTCTCCTTCTGCCACCCCGAACTCTGCCCTGCAGTACTTTTGTGGATAAACTGTTGGCTCTAGCGACAAGACCATACCATTTTCAGCTTTCTTTTTTTTTTTTTGACGGTGGTGAGGAGGTCTTCAAATTGGACTACTTTGTGCTTGATGGTGTTACACACTTTTCTTCATTTTTGATGTGGTCCATGTAAGAGATGCCAAGGATGGTTCTGTAGCATCTCATTTCAGGTGCCTGGATTCTTCGTTGTAATTCTGCTGTCAGGGTCCAGGCCTCACATGAATACAAAATGATTGAGATGACTAGTGCACTCAATAGTCTGATTTTAGTTTTCAGACAGATATTCTTGTCTCTACATATGGGTCTTAGCTTTGACATAGTTGCCGTAGTTTGTGCTGCTCGTGACAAAGTTTCTGCTCTTGATCCATCTTCGGTGATTATGAAACGAAGATATTAGAACTAACCCACTGTTTCCAGTTCCTGTCCTCTGACTTTAATCTTGGTTGAGATTTGTTGTTTGATCCAGGTTCTTCACTGAGGTGGCAAGCACGTCTTCACTTCCAGCCAGCCCATAAATGTCGTCTGCAAAGCGGAGGTTGGTGATTTTACACCTTCCAATGCTGTTATGTCCCACAATGGTTTTCCAGGGCTTTTCTCATGATGCGTTCTAAGTAGATGTTGAAAAGCGTGGGTGACAGGAGACATCCTTGATGTACTCTGACTGTTGTTTGGAACTAGTCCACCACAGAACATTGGGCAATTACTGCACTGGTAGCCTAAACATACCACCCAAATACCTGCAGCCGTTGCTTTTTCCGCTATCAGAGATAGAACTGCAGCCCTTTTAAAGGTTTTGAATCAAACTGCCTCTTATATTGCGGGTCTTCATCTTGGCTTGAAAACCCAATTCGATAAAACTGTACAAAATCAAAGAAGATCCTTTATCCACCGCTTAAAAAAAATCTCTATTTCACCTAACATGCTTTAGAAACGTTCAATCGGTCACTTAGATCTTGTATTTTTAGAATTTTTGGAATATGGAAAGTAACTTTAAACACAAAATTCAAATTTAGAATACGACTTCTTATACTTCTCGGACATTCAAGGAACGTTCCGGCTGTCGTTTGGATCCTTTTGCCGAGTCCTCTTCCTCCCTTCCATTCTTGGAAACACAAAGACGAGTGTGTGACCAAAACGGAAGAATGAGTATACTACACAAACTCGTGGAGCTTGAGGTGCAGCTGGAGCATGCCTCTTGGACGAACAGGAAATTGATGCAATACAGATGTCAGCAGTTCTCGAGGACCAGAACAAAAAAGAAGGGGAAAAGAAAAGGGTGGTTCTGCCTATCTCATAATGTGGAAGACCTGTGAATTGAAGCCTGTGACGATTGCCCACCGCAGCGACAACCATTACCACAGATGCCACATTCACTACAGCAGTATCCACAGGCACAGCGCCGACGAGCAAGGACAAAAACCTTCAGAATCCATCAGACGAGGATAGGGATTCTGAAGCCACCCAACCCTCTTTAGCACTCATTATCTGTATCAATCACTGAGGTGGATATCACTGGAGTTGACGTTGTACGTGTGGTGCTCTGCCAGCGAGATGAGGGCATTAACAAGGTACACTGGATAAAACAAAAGGTCATTTTCAGAGCCAACCAGATCGCTCTTTGTTGCATATGATGATTTGTCTGTAAGCACTAACTACCCACTAAAATATTTTGAATGTTTCAAAATATGTGTTTGTATGTCTGGTGTAGTTGTATGTGAAACAAAAATTGAGAGAGAGAGAGAGAGAGAGAGAGAGAGAGAGAGAGAGAGAGAGAGAGAGAGAGAGAGAGAGAGAGAGAGAGAGAGAGAGAGAGAGAGAGAGAAGAGAGAGAGAGAGAGAGAGAGAGAGAGAGAGAGAGAGAGAGAGAGAGAGAGAGAGAGACAGGGAGGGGGGTCTTGCGATAATATTTCTTTTGGATGTTTTGGTCTTTCGTGTGATATGTATTTTGTATGAGGAATGTTTTCCCTCACGTTTTGTGCTTTAGACGTATAGCGCGATGCATTCGTCAGTTGTGCCATTTGTCGACCAAAGACAGGAATAAATTATAAAGAAAGACAAGATAGATAAGTTCCAGGAAGCGACATATAGCACGGTGGACACTGAGCAACTGTTAAAGCCAATAGTGGATCAATGGTACACCCTAAGCCATGAAGAAACTGCATTTCAGAAAAGAAGTCATAATGGAGGAAGGCAATCTGTGATGAGGAAGGAAAAGAGAAGAAAAATAAGAAACATGAAGAGCTCAAGCACCTGAATGATAACTGGATCAAGGTTCAGGAAACATTTAGGAAGATGAGTCATCCTGAATGGATTACCGAGAAAGATGAAAAGAATAGGAAGGTGAAGCTCCTAGACTTTAAAGAATAGGTGGAAGAAATGGAGGTCAAGCAAAACGTATAAGAGAAGAAAATACACCCATTTGCATGGCCACTCAGCTCTCTAGAAAAGATACATAACTATTGCCAAAAATTTATTTTGTCTCATTTATGTGTACGTGTCTTTTATGTATATGTTTTCAACTGACTCTCTAAATTACCATTCACCTTTCCGCTCGTCCCTATAAACCCCGCATGTTAACTCTATGGAGAAAGTTAACATAGGATTTCCCGTTTTCACCGATATACTCATTTGTCCTGCTCCACGATAAACCCACTCGTCCCCCGATAGCCAAATAGTACTAGTACTGATATTTCCCGTATTGTACATAGGTTTTAACAGACTTGTATATTTCTTTTAAAATATGGCTTTTATTTTGAATAGTAGGATCAGTTTTCATTAATGCTTCTATGTTTCTTTCTTTTATCTTTCAGCTGATGCCACTAAAACACTTGTGTGTTCATTGGTACTTTCACGACTGGACTATTGTAACTCAGTTCTGTCTGGTTCGTCACAATATTTACTCCAGAAACTTCAAAAAGTTCAAAACACAGCTGCACGGATCATATTTAGAGTACCTCGATCAGAGCCCACCTCACCACTGCTCTGTACCCTACACTAGCTATCAATGCGATACAGGAATCAAACACAAAATTTGTTCTATGTGATATGTTTCACTGACAGACTCCAGTCCAAAATACCTATCCGGCCTCACCCATGTGTATACCCCAGCTAGATACTTAAGCTCTTCTTCTAACAATCGTATACTCATTTTTCATACTGTGAAAACGAAGTGATATGGACAACGTTCTTTTGCATACCCTGGGCCCGGCGACGTGGAACAAATTGCCTATTGAAATTAGAAACAAAGACACAGTGGTCCCTTTTAAGAGTGCTCTTAAAACTCACCTGTTTCGACTGCAGGGACAAACTTAGAGACCTAATAATGTTTTGTATCTTATATATTTTCAGCATGTTTTTTTATGTTTTCCAATTTCATTGTTTTTGTCATTTGTTTTTCTTTAGTGTAGTCATATCATTATAGATGGTGTAAAGCGCTTAGAGCTTCGATAGCTTAGACGCTATACAAAGTCGTCATTATTATTATTATTATTATTATTATTATTATTTTTATTATTATTATTATTATTATTATTATTATTATTATTATTATTATTTTCCCTTTTATCTGTTCTCTCTTAATTCTTTTGCTTTTAGGATATAAATCATTAAATTTTCCAGCTATTATTTTCACCTCATGTTTTTTGAGGCTTGTTTTTTTTCTTCGTTTTTTTCTTCTTTTTTCTTCTTCTTTTGCATCTTGTCATATTTTTATCGGGGTCTTTTTTCCTTTATGTTTCTTTTTCATTATTTATACTTCTTATAAATCTTTCTCCACATTTTCCTTTTTTTTAAACTTACTTTATTTCTTCGTTAAGTGTTCTAAGTCCTATTTCATACGCTCCAAATATTTTAACATCTCATATTTTCTCCATTTAAAATAAATAAATAATTAATTAGTTATTGCTATTGATTTATTATTTATTAATATTCCTCTTCGTGTAGTATTGAGTTACTGAGTTCCATATTCCCCTTCCCTATTCCGTTTCGTTTTTTATTCTTATCTTTGTTCTTATCGCGTTATGATCAGATGTATCTGTATTTTACTCTACGATGTCACTTTATTTTATCTATGCTTGATTTTGATATATCGAATATATCTAGTCTGTTCCTAGATTAGCTTATTTTTTTTAAAATAAATATCTTTACCGGGTGAGCGCTCTTTTTCTATGAGACTTTTGGTTCTGCCCATGTTCGATACATTCGCATATTATTGGTCAGTCATTGTTTTGTAAATAACCTCGATGTTCCGAACGGCAGCTAAATGCGGCTATCGAACCACATTTGACGAAAGATCCGTTGGATTTAGATCAAAGTTGCGAATGGTTGTAACGCTGCGAGACGGCCCGCATTCGGACTACCTGGGCTACTTCTGCGAAATAGCATTGGCTTATCCGCTGACAGAAAGAAAAAGAAAAAACAAGAAGCAATAAAAATTTATTCGGACTATCTCGGCTATTTCTACGATTGTCTTGACTGTATGATTGACTAAGAAGTTGCAAATAAAACAAAATATTGTTGAAACAAAATGACAAAATCCCGATTTATATTCATTATCAAACTTAACTATTTATACGGTGTTTTTTGGTTTTTTGTTGTTGTTTTTTTTATTAACGTAGTTTTAACAATTTAATCATATCGCAACGATATCTGCATTGGGGGCAGTTTATAGTGATTGTCTAGCGCTGGAGTATCATGCCGCAGACATGTAACATGATGTCCCACCCAGTCACATTATCATGACACCAGTCCGACCAGTCCTAACACTAACCTCTTAATGCTAAGCGCAAAGTGAGGCTGTTGTCAGTACCAATTTTTAAAAAGTCTTTGGTATGAATCTGCCGGGGTTCCAACACGCGACTTCCTACATTCTATTGAGATTTTACATTTTATGATCCGAGAAAAAAAATGTCTTTTTTCAGAATCTTGTATTGCGTTGAGTCGTTTGACCTGACAGCTCTTGAGAGTGTATTTTGGATTAAAGCTTTATGCATTTAGCGGGTGTCTTTATTTTTCTCATTCATTTAGGGACATCTGTTAATCATCACCATCATAATTCAGTAGAACTTTTAATTAGTTCAAACTTAACAGGAATAAGTTGTAATACCTGGGATACATTGAGTGCTTCTTTAAATAATCCACATACGCGACTATTTAAATATGCATAATAGTCATGTAGGTAAAAAACTCTGTTTCAAATAGGTGAAATAATAAATTTATTCGAACCTCATCCACCACTTTTAAATTAGTTCCTAAATTTGTTCATTTCCGATTAATTTTAAATAAAGGTCATTCAATGCTTTGTTTTAGCTAAATTTCTCAGAAAACAAAATTCAGCGTCGTTACGGATTCAAGGAAAAATAATGATAAACTGCGCTTAAGTCATCTCTTCAGATGAGGTAATACCGATTTATCTCAGTAATGACGTCAATGATAAAATTAGGGATAACACCATGAATGTTGCTACGGAGAGTTTGTTTTTGTACAATTGCTACACAAAACGATTTCGCACATATTTTCGTTGGAAAAAAAATACAGGTTTGGAATATGTATGAAACATACGATCAAATCTTTTACGATTTCCAAATCCGATCTGTCGTGCTCTTTAGTGTGTCACACTTAATAGTCTATGTGGGTGTTTCTTTGATTATATAACAATATAATGCAACCCAAAACTACAACTTATAAGAGTTCTTAAAAAAAAATTGTTCTTTCATTTCCAATTTGTTAAACAATTATGGGATTTTCACGTAGTGCAAAAAATCTAATAACGGGACTGTAACAATATATTGTTAAGATCTTCGAATAAGGGCAAAACTGAGATAAAAAAGAATTTCGTGAAAACAGCAAGGTTTAATTTGAAAGCTAAAAACAAGAGAAAGCTTGTTTTATGATCATCGTGATTACACAAGACAAAATTGTATGGTAATTTGACAATAACTCTTAATTTCCCATTAGGCTTGGTAAGTTTTAAGTCAAAGACGTCTTCGCCTTGTAAGCTTTTTGTGTTGTGTTATTTTAACAATACGTTAAGAAAATACACGTATCAAAATGTTCTTGTTTCAAGATATTTGGAAAGTATTACAAACAAACAAACAAAAACAACTTGGGAATCTGCGAGATAAACAGCGTTATAAATATTATTTTGGTATGAAGACTAAACAGGTATTTGGTTTATTAGTGAGATAAGTCTGTTTCCGAGATCATCTGTCCGTGACCTCAAACCGTCCTGATGTTCCGGCTGCTTATTCTTTTTTGTTCTTTTTATTTTCTGGTGAACGATGATTTAATTTTCTTTGTGGAAGCAGAAGACAAACGACTTTGCGGAAATGGTAGCGTATACTGCACAATGTCATATTCCGGGCCGGATGTCAGTTGTATCTATTAGACATAACAGGACGGCCCCGATCCAACCTTGAATGACACTAACCAAATTAAAGACGGGATCGATGTCTTCATATGTTGGTAGACGATGTCTGTTTTTCTGGTGATATTGCCATCGAGCGAGAAGTGACGCGCGCCAGCAGAAAAGCTCTGACATGCTGAAGAGCAGAAAATGTTCCGTGGAATCATCTGGTTGACAGTGGATCCGGAAACTATATTAGTCCAGTCAGTGTCAAATTACATGTTTCACCCATGTCAAGTTAAAACAGAGCAAGAATACCGCTAGAGAAAGTATGAGTTTGCCGTAACTTTTCCATTCCATTTGAGATATATGGATAGCCATGCTGGGAGGTCAGAGAAAACATTGATTGCGGTAGTATGTATGTATGTATGTATGTATGTATGTATGTATGTATGTATGTATGTATGTATGTATGTATGTATGTATGTATGTATGTATGTATGTGTGTGTGTGTGTGTGTGTGTGTGTGTGTGTGTGTGTGTGTGTGTGTGTGTGTGTGTGTGTGTGTGTGTGTGCAATCTAACAGTCTTTAATCGTAATAGAACGGGTAATCTTTTTCATTAGTCAATATTTGAATGAATATTGAACACCTTTCTCGTTGGTCTGCTTTTTCTTAGTAATTACCGCAATGGATCACAAGTCACAGTTTGTGTATGGAGCTCTTGTAACAAGAAACACATCCGGCTGAAATGTATTATTACACAGCCCATTCTGAGACCTGTTGGTCGATGATAACGGGAAATTTCAATTTAAACCGCCGTGACATCGAACAAAAGTGATCAAAATTTATGGTTGAATTAAAGTTTGTTCGAATTCATGTACGTATTTCTGATGAGCACGATAAAACCGGAAAATTTTGAGAACTTAGCAGCTGAAAAAAAATACTATCTTAATGTCGGGTACTATGTTGTTGTTTTTAAGAGAGAAGTTTATTTCATAATTTCCGGCCTTGACAATTTCTAAGTCGTTTTGTAATGACCAATATAATGCTTTCAATATGGAAAGCGATAACAAATGTTTAAATTGTTGTGCAAATCTTTCATGTGTAAACACTGTGGAATCCTTCATGTGTAAACATTGTGGAAAGAATTACATGTTTATATGGCATGTTTAACAAGACCACGATGATAGACGAGATTACCGGTAAGATTTCATGGGCATACTTGTAGGTTTTAATTTATGCTGCAGTTTATCAATTTATAAATTATTGCTTTTATCCACACAAAAAACATTCGCTTCTATTGTGCATCTGTTTATTCTTTTATTTATTGATAAATCTGGAGTATAAAGTCACAAAATGCTAACATTTTATAGTGTTTGCTCACCTTTGTTAAGATATGGGCGTGTGAAGAATCCATAAAATCTATTCAGTGCATTATAACTTGTGTTTGATATTGCACGAATTCTCCATATTTGTCAAATACAATGAAAACTTAATAAGCTAGCACCCTAAAAGGGAAATGAGATGAGCACTTTATGGCGCTATGACTTTTGCGATCAACACCTTCCTAGACATCCATATTCTTTCAGTTTTACACATCTCTGACCCATCTCACTATAAACTGCCACACTGCAGACATCGTAACCATATGACAAAAAATTGTTAAAGCTACGTTAAAAATCCTAATCACACACACACACACACACACACACACACACACACACACACACACACACACACACACACGTCTGGCCCAACGTTGTGGCATATGAGATGCCATAACTGTGACTTCAAGAAGTATTGGATTGACGGGAAAACGGTACCGGCCAGATATTGTGCATGATAAGTGTAGTGACAACAAATTTGAACAGAATTCCGTTGGAAAATTCACATTGACTCATTAATAGAAGTACAAAGTATCTCCATGGTATACCCATTTACTAATTCCTTACATATATCTATTTCCTAGTTGTCACTAAGTACGTTAGCCACCACCTCTTAGCTAACCTCTACTACATCGAATGAGTGAAGTGTTGATGCTATTAACGGTATAGAGGTTCAGAGGTTACACGATGATGATAATAAGGACGACGACAGCGAATGTAAATTATACGACGAATATAATATATCGTTAGTAGATTTAATAATAATAATAATAATAATAATAATAATAATAATAATAATAATAATAATAATAATAATAATAATAGTTATAATAATAATAGTGTTGTTATTATTATTAATTTGATAATACTAATATTAATACCATTACTACTACTAAGAATAATAATAATAATAATAATATTAATAATAATAATAATAATAATAATAATAATAATAATAATAATAATAATAATAATAATAATAAATTTTTATGGTTAGATCATTCATGAAATTCTGTTCAAGATGTTACATTTTTGTGGAAAGTACATAAACCCACCCACCCTATTATCTAGAGGACTGGTCGCCATTTGATGTCGCGAAAAAAAAAGAACCCGTTTGGTAGAGAATTAAAATTTAAGCGATAATATTATCTAGAGCATCAGGTTAATCAATACTTTGTCTTCTGCACCGAGCCGATTTCTCGTTGCAGACGACACAAGGGGAGGGTCGAGTGGAAGATTAACTGTGATTAACTTAGGATATTTGATAGCCTAATTGCCGGTTCTGTGAAAAATGATTTTCTTGTTCCCTTGAACTGCAAGGAACAGTGGGCGTTGGTTGCAACCGCAAACTTGGAGCATCACTGAGAGAAAATTTCTGTAAATTTTCAGTTCACTAAACAGCAATCAAGGAAAGAAATAACACACCAGAAAACGAGTGCCAAATACAAAACGTGTGCATACAATAGACCTACGCTTGTCCATCTGCCCAGAGGTTACCTAGAGTAAACGCTTGAAATTTTGTATGTTGCCCAAGGTATGTTTATTTCTACTTGATCGGTTCCGAGTTAGACTTTTCGTCATTCCTTTATATCTGTTAAATCTACCAATACCCAGTCAAATCCCAAACATGCGCATGTTTCTTAACATGACACATCAACTTTGGAGAAAAAAATAGAGAGCTAGCACTCTTTGCTCGACAATATAGAAGCTGACGACAAAACATGTAAATTCTACAATCTCTCTCCCCAAGTCTGACTACAGAGAGATCACAATAGATTTTACAGTTTCGTCCGATTTCAGAGTTAAAAAAATATATCGCCAAATTAAAGGTTCCATGTTTTGTGGGTACAAATGAATGAAATTTAAAATTAACCTTTATTGAGCGTTTTGGAGTAGTATCAGTAACGTTAAAAGGAGAAGTAAAAACGGAAGTTGGCGTATAAGAAAACGTTATATAACGACATAAGAAGGAAGATAAATCTTATTATGGCTTTGGTATGGTGAACGCACTATTAAGATTGCTGGAAGAGGCGTTGATATGTACCGCAAAAGCAAAAGTTAAATGTCGCAAAAAATGGGCAACTGAGATACCTGGACGTCAGTATTTCATAAAAATAAGTCCATTTCAGTTGATTCATTATTTGCATTACTGACTCGCTGCCTAATCTAATTTTAAGCAGCCTCGATGGAAAAATCACACTATTTCTGTTACGATTGTAGGTTTTAAATTATGTAAAAGAAACAGCGAAATCAATAATTTATGTAAAATCGACAAATGATTTACTTCTCTTCTATTTAAAGTGAATATTCAAGAAACACTTACAGTTTGTGAATCAAATCCCAAATGTTCTATCACAAGTCCAAAATATATAGAATGTTCTGAATGAATTCAAAAAGTCTTGAATGTCCTGATGTAACAAAAGTATACAGTCCATAATGTCTTTGAGTGAGTTCACAATGTTCCAAAGTAGTGTGTATAAATCCAAAAGTGAATAAGCCCTTTATTAATTGAAATTCATATTTGAAATACATAATTCCTCTCAAATTATATCAGAACTAAACTGTGAATCAAATTGGATTCCCATAGAGTGAACTACAACAGAAGTGAATTGCTTGTTTATCAAATTCCAGTTTAAGCAAATTTTCACTTGGTCCAAATGTGAATCATCCCAGAAGAAAATTCCGATGTAATAGTTAACAAGCCTGGGCCTAGAATGTTCCGATCTAAAATGCTATGTAAACATTATATTTATTGCTTACACTCATGGACAATCGTTAAGCACACAATTAAATATGTATAACACACCAGAATACAAAAAGTTATGAGCTTAGTCTGCTTTTAAATATAATATGCACTTTTTACATTTCAGAGGTAAATTTGAAGAAGAAAACTTTGCTTCGAATAAATAATGTATATGTTTTATCCCTTCTGAGAAAGCTCTATCCGTTATTTACTTGAAAGAAGCAAATGTGTTCTGTTTGATATTTAACTGTGAACATAGGAAATTACTGGATATTTGTGATTTGTATTCATTCCTACATTCAGATGTGAAAAATATAACTTTTAACTTTTAACAAGTGAATACTGGATATAGTTCATCTAGTGGGTGGAAAACTTGTCACGCGATCTTGTTTTAACTCCAAGAAAGCGATAGAAACAAGAAGTCATTGGTGTTTCAAGGTATGTGAGAGCTCTATCTGGGAAGTAGTTTGACAATAGAGGTCTTTGCCAAGTGAAAAATTGGAAGATATTCCAAGACAGGACACATTATTTAATGCACTCAGTTACAATACGCAGCATCTGAGGTAAAATATTTAGTGTCTCACCTTTATGGGATTTACATAAGCCATTCCTCGTAGGGATACAAATAATGTAAACTCTCTCTCTCTCTCTCTCTCTCTCTCTCTCTCTCTCTCTCTCTCTCTCTCTCTCTCTCTCTCTCTCTCTCTCTCTCTCTCTCTCTCTCTGTTGCATATATTATCATTTCAATTATAATTGGTATGACCGCTCCGGTGGTCTAGTGGTTAGAGCATCCACCACGGAAGCGGGAGGTCATGGGTTCGATCCCCGGCTGAGTCATACCGAAGACTTACAAAAAATGGTACTAACAGCTGCCTCGCTTGACGCTCAGCATTAAGAGGTTAGTGTTATGACTGGTCGGCCTGGTGTCAGGATAATGTGACTGGGTGGGACATCATATTACATGTCTGCAGCATGATGCCCCAGTGCTAGACATCACTATAAACTGCCTCACTGCAGACATCGTAGCGATATGACTGAAACATTGTTAAAGCTACCTTAAAAATCGTAATCAAACAAACAAATAATTGGTATGTGTTGGAAGTATGGTACAAATTAACGTCTCGAGCCACTTGCTTTGGTTTTTCTAAATACATGCACATGCACAGCGCATTGAGACGAAGATGTTATTAAGTGTAATGTGTGAGTTGTCGATCTTAAGTACACAAGTTCTGCGCATAAGAAAATAGAAACAAATCATTTGGTATTATTACTGTATTATCACATTTAATTTATTGTCATATTAAATTGACAATAAAAATTAACATACTTTACACAGTTAAGTTTTATCTTTAATAAGTTCTAATTTGGAAATGTTCAGTGGTAGGTAAACTGTACGATACTGTGCAGATGGACTACACTATGATTTTTTTTAATAGGGTACAGTTCTAACGAAGTGTGTAGTGACATCAGGACATTTCTAATTCACGACTTTATTGTATATTTATATTTTCTCTCGTGCAATTATGGCAAGTGTTGCTATCAATATTACAATGATACGCTACATGGGAATCTTTTGCGGAATAACATGTAGACGTATGAGTGAGATAAGTATAGGAGTTTACATTTTCGATCACATCATTATATTTAATTCAACTATAGCGGATTGTAGGCATTCGAAAAAATTAGAAGAAACCAGTTTGGGATAACACATATCTAGTTTTTCCCGGCTGTGCAGAAGCACTTGAGAGAGTTTGGTTTTGTTTGGCTAGTGGTGTGCATTGCCTGTGTGCCTGGAGCTCTGTTAAATAGCTTGATGTGTGTGTGTGTGTGTGTGTGTGTGTGTGTGTGTCAAAATGATTTATATGTTGTTATCAAAACTAAGAAACATTAAGTTGCTTTATGATTGAATTTCTTTTTGTTGTTTGGGTTGTTGCATTTTATACCAACTCCGTCAGGCACAGCATAAGACATCAAGGGTTTCTTATTAAAAGTAGTTCTTAGTCCGTGGACACATGACTGAGACGACAAATCTGATACAACCAGACAGAGAAACGAAAAGTAAGTTTAGCAAAACATGTAGATTTCTTTGTCGCAATTGTGATAATAGGCCTTAACAGAAACCATAACACAACCATTGTCTCTCACATGTCCGTAACAGTAACCATAACATAGCCAGTGTCTTTGACATGACCGTGACAGGAACCATATCACAACCAGTGTCTTTGACATGACTGTGATAGCAACCATATCACAACCAGTGTCTTTGACACGACTGTAACAGCAGCCGTAACACAACCAGTGACATCAACAAATCACAATTTATTTTCTAGCATGATCGTAACACCAACTATAACACAAGCAGAGACTTTGTCATGACCGTAACATGAACTACAGCAAAACCATTCTTCTTTTTATTGATAAATATAGATAGGTTCTATCAAGCTCACCGTAAAGCATATACATGGTTTTAGATTTTCTAAACTCTTGGCGCATGCTTTAGAAAATCTAAATGAAAAAGTTCTATCATAGTAAAGTTTCGAAACCCACGATCACAGCCGCGTATGTGAAAATTGGGACTTTTTTCCTATCAAACAAATATCTACCATTCTCGGTTGGGGTCAGCCCTAAATGTTTATAATTTATGACAATTGTTAAGTTGATAATCCATGATATTAATCTCACATATTGTTCTGTTTCTAAATTACCCCCCCCCCAAATCGTAATTTTTGTTTATCTTGTGTTAACGGTAAAGTCATATTTTCTGCAGTAATTAAAGAGTATGTCAAGGTTATTTTGTATATCTTTTGGGTTTGCATAGTGTAAAACAAATAATCGTGTCGTTTGCATTGAGTAAATTTTTTTTTTTAAATATCTCACTATATTTCCATCCAATGAAAGTCAGCTGTAATGACATTACAATTCGAGCTCATAAAAAGAGATTCTCAGTGTCATTTAGATACAGGGCAAATAATAATGGAGAGAGAAGGCGCTTGCCGTGTCTAACTCCTTGACTACAAACAAATAGCTCTGATTTATTTCCATTGCCTAATATGCAAAACTTTTACATCTCCGTATCCTGTCGAAAGGATGAGAAAAATCCACAAAACAGCTAAACTAAGGTTTATTTCTACTGTTTAAAAGATCTGTTACATAAATAAAGACAGACAGTTGTGGGGTATCCTTTATAAAAACCCGCATGGACCTGAGATAGTGAATTGTTTTCTTCTAGAAATAGCGAATTATATTGTTAGGAACAATTACCAAACCAACAATTACCATACCAACAGTAATTATCCAGCAATTGGTTGGATCTGATTTATCTCCCTTATTTTTACATTATCGGATGTACTCCTGGTTTCTGGAACAATAACTATGTTTAAAATAAAATTGGTAACGAAGCTGAGGCGTCCATCTCCATGTATGCAGCCTTGCATATATTCATGGTATGGTGATGAAAACAATAAAAAATGCAACTGAACCTCATACTGTTTTACTCCTGTCTGTCTGGCTTGAGACGTCATTTCGGCTTATTTTAGCGAGTAATTTGTTTTTCGAAAAGGTCTACAACTTTACTAAGATGGCGATAAATCTGCAGGATTTATCTTTAAATTGTATACTGTATTCGTTACCTTTGACAAATTATATACAAAGTCAGGTTAAATCGAGAGAAAGCCTTTCAAGAGTATATCGACATAGACAGTCCCGGATTACCCATTAGGCAGAGTAGGCAACTGCCTATGGGCCCCGCGACTTTTATGGGCCCCATCAGGGGCCCCCAGGGGACCCCATGAGACCGTGACCGTGGGTCTGGGGCCCCAAAAGTTTGACTGCCTATGGGCCTCCACGGTGCTTAATCCGGCGCTGGACATAGAGTTTGTTGCTTTATCTGAGCTGTAATAAGACGTACCTACTGTGAGAAGTATATAACATATAGTAACACGCTTGAGTATTTTTGACAATGATTGGAACACACATCGGAAACACTAAATTTATTTCACGCCTTATCTTGAATGAATTGTATAAAGTATGACTGGATAGATTTTAAAATGGGGAGAAATGTCCTTGACGTTTCTCTTCAACAAATTTTCTGATCATTCTATTTTTAAGAACGATCAATAAATCATTTTCTTAGCTGATAGCTGTGTCAGCTGTGCTTATGAGACCCAATTAACCATCTTTCAATAAAGCACAAAAATGTGCTGCAATTTAATCATTATGTCCATCGCCAATGTGAAACCATCATCAAATCACTGCAGTTTGTTGGGCAGTTTCGAAACGACCTGTTATGTAAAAAACGTAACTGTAGTGCGAATGACATTGATGAGTAACCATTCGGGACACACTCAATTCACTAGTTGCCGGTCTAGGATGTTGACTTGCCGGTTTAGACATGATCCAGACAAGCATTTTCAAAACCCTTGAATGGCAGAGAACCAAGCTAAAGTTTGGATGGAACGAACCTACTTGAGAAATAGTTCGATGCAGCTGAGACTAACATACGTCCTATATACATTTGGAATGTTCTCGTCTCTTTCCGATGCTATTCACATAGCTTAGACTCGGAAAGGCATTCTGAGACAATAGTGGTGACACTACCCAAATTGGAAACATTTTGGCGGACCAACATACGGCAAGATATATTACACGCAGAGTCTTATATCATGATAGACGTTAACAATAACACTCCAAAGCGTGTCAGCAAGCAATGAAATATATGCACATTCAATTTTTAATATAATTCATGAATAATAATAATGAATAATTGAGCGAATTGTCTGCAACTATTGTTTGCGTAGCTGTTAGTAATGATTGTTATATATTCGCTGTGACGCGTTGATTATTATGTAATAATAACGTAATAATTTTGTGGAAAATAAATAAAACAAAGAATCAAAATATTTATAGTCAACTCACAATTATTCTCTTTTAAAATTTCCACGCTTTTAAAGCCGTCGGATATCATGGTCTCCGAAGTTTCTACAGTGTCTACCCAACAATGTTCACTGAATTAATCCATTCAATAAATGTAATATTGAAAATAAAAATGTCTTTATTTTCGTATGATAATAGTCGTTAATTTGACAATATTGCCCAATTTGAAACATTATATCCACAAGTCATAGGTGCAAAAGGTCGATATCTTAAAAATTAAAGTAGAATTTTGGAACTTCTTTTTATCAATGAAGTGATGCAGCAATTACTTACATTGGCACAGAATGGACAGAAAAAAAGATCAATGCAAATCAACACACATTTGACAATACATTGTTATCACGCCAATTGTCAACTATTTACTTATATCGATGACAAAAAATAAACGTATAAATTATCTAATTAGTTGTGTATTTCCTTATGGTCATATTTTGCGTTGTGGATAGTGTGACATCATCATTTCCATTATTAAATACTTGCTTTTCTTATGAAGTCCAAACAAATCGACGTGATTTAAACAATCCGAAAGGGTCTGGTAGTTTTTACTGTATTTTCTCCAGACCGCAAACGTTTTGAATTTTTCAATCCGAATAGCCTCGTCCTTTTCCGTAAAAAGTAAACAAAAAGCAAACAAAACAACAACCTAGATATATAATTTGGTAACAATAGTGTCACACTTCCGGTGCTCCTCTATCTTAAAGTTCTAAATCTCTGCACCTTTTCCCCACGATGCACTGCACCTATTAGGATGATTCCAAGCATTGTTACAGGACTAATCCAGAGACACAGATTTACTAGATTGACAAGCCAATTTGGTCCAAGCGCAAGCGAAGGATATTTCGCTGATACAATCATTTTGAAAATATTTCGTCACTGTGTATAAACCCAAAACTATTGATTCATAAAATAAACACATTACAAAACTGCTTTCGCCTATATAGCAAACAGGTCAAAGGGTGTGTCTGCTGCTTTATGCGCAAAAATTTGTGCTGTTCATTTGTTTGTTTTTAACTAAGATATCGAGGTCACCCCATCTTACATATCCGAATTTAAACAAATGAAATATTATTCTGGATTGACAGAAAAGGTTGATTGATTGATTGATTGATTGATTGATTGATTGATTGATTGATTGATTGATTGATTGATTGATTGATTGATTGATTGATTGATTGATTGATTGATTGATTGATTTTTAACGGCGCAACAGCACTTTTAGGCTATTTAGCGCCATACAGTAGGTTATATTTATACATGTTTAAAAATACTAAAAGGTTTAATATCGACCAGCGATATAGAAAACCAAATAGTTCAAAGTAAAATGGTAAGATGTTGGTAACAGTAAAATATGAAGCCTGAAGTTGTTCCGATTGTGACAATTTTTTTTAATACTTCTAAATTGATCATAAGGGTATATTTCAGAAATTAGGTTGGATTACATTTAACTGGAGAAACGAATCTTCAATCTAGACTTTTATGTTCTTTAAAAAAGAAAAATTGACATATTTAATATTTTTGTCTATAGTTCACCATAAAATAGCACAAAACTTTCGAAATATGACACATAAAATGGGGCACGTTCTATGTATGCAAGCCCGCTTATTGTTAACGACATTGTTTGTTCATCCTTCGAGCTACCGATGTATGCGCATATGGAATCATTGATAATCGTTTGGACAAAATAGTAGAGGTACAGATTGACAAAACAATTAAATGAAACGACTATGATGTACTCCATTAACTTACAATTAGGCAATTGCCATTTTATTTAATTTAACGAAACTCCACATTTAACGCATCTGTTATCATTTGTTTGATAAGCATCGGCCGTAAAGACAAAAACAGAACTTTGTGTATTATGTTTCAAAGGGGTAATTACATACAAGCCAGGACAAAAACTAATGTCTTTGAACATCTATTATTCTGCGATCTGACAATATTTATATCACATGTTTAGAGATCTTTTGATCCCGCTTGACCTATTAACTGTTTTCTAACCCAATATAGCCCTTTATCAAAAACACCGAACGTAAAAGCGTATAAAATTTATGCCACACTCAAGCATTCCTCTTTGCATGAGATATTAATGTCCATTTCGGACAAGTAATGCCGCGTGGCTCCGGCTTTTTGCTACCGCTTAACAAAATTTGCATCGATCGCATAAAATCATTACTTTCCCAAGTGATGCATCTCCGTAAAAGATTAATGGGTTGATGTCTATAATTGTCAATTGTGCTTTCTATCAACAAATAGACCATTTGGGGTGATATGTCTTTGGCTTATTGTCTCAGCGGCAGATGTATATCAAGAATTGAAGACCTCGTGCCGTAGCACAGTGTAGATCCAACTGCTTTATGAATTTTATAAACAAGAAATTAAATTGCTGACTGTATACGACTCGTTCAAATACGGTAAATACAAATTATCGATATCAACACTAGTTTATTGAGGACGAGTGTTTGCAACTTAAAATCAAGCAATGGTCCGTAAAACGTGGTTAATACCACAATAATAGGCCCAAGTGTAATAACACATGTGATAATCTTTCATCATGATGAGTGGAATTTTATTTTGATTTGGTTTAGGTTTTCACGTTTTCATTGCCATGTTTTCCTTTCGAATATTCCATGTAATTGGCAATGTAATACTGCTTGACATAATAACAAGCAAATGAGCATAATTCCGCTGTTGTTATAACAAAAACAATGGGTAATATATGACCTAAAATGAGCCCGTTAATGAGTCCACCAACAGGTAAGTAAGTAAGTAAGTAAGTAAGTAAGGAAGGAAGGAAGGAAGGAAGCAAGCAAGCATGCAAGCAAGCAAGAAAGAAAGAAAGAAAGAAAGAAAGAAAGAAAGAAAGAAAGAAAGAAAGAGAGTGAGTGAGTAGGTAGGTAGGTAAGTAAGTAAGTATATAAATAATAAATATGACATAGACCTTAATAAAATACTTCTATTACTGCTGCTGCTACTACTACTACTATTACTACTACTACAACTACAGCAACAACAACTAGTGCTAGTACTACTGCTACTACTACTACTACTACTACTACTACTACTACTACTACTACTACTACTACTACTACTAATAATAATAATAATAATAATAATAATAATAATAATAATAATAATAATAATAGTGATAATTATTATAATAATAATAATAATAATAATAATAATAATAATAATAATAATAATAATAATAATAATAATAGTACTTTGTACGCTATTATATAAAATTCAGAATGTTGCATAATATTATATCATTCAACACTTTAATAGCGTACAATGGCTTTCGTACGAGTAAAATCGATAAAATACGACATACCTTATAAGAATTATGATGCATAAAATGATTTTATTAGAATAATCTGGAATTTCAATTGGATATTCTAAATCGATCCTGTTCTACTATAATAGAAATAGATGAATCTTGTGTTGGTCTCGACTATTTATTTATTTATTTATTTATTTATTTATTTATTTATTTATTTATTTATTTATTTATTTATTTATTTATTTATCTATTTTATGTATTAACTGAGGCTTAAAGTTTTTAATCATTTTTCCTAAATGATTTTATCACTTAATACACATATATTGCTTACAATTTTGTTTATTAATCAAAACAATTATACAGTTATTGCCTACTATCTCGTCAACGTAATCTAGTTTCACAAATAATTTTTCTTGCATCGCCTTTCATCCTTTTTTTTAATTTAATCAATATGTGATAAGAAGAAATTTTGTTCAATTTAAAACAGTAGGATGCGACAGCTTTTATGAAAAGAATGAGCAGCGGACAAAAATCATCAGTGCATTGGAAAAATTAATTGCACACACTAAGTAAAGATATATATCCGTCATAAACATTTACAGACGATTGCCAAATGTATTTTCACAAATTATTTAAATGATTACAAATTCAATTTTAACAATATAAAGGCATAAATCTTTCTTCAATGATAGGTATACATTGATTTAGATAGAAACACTCTTCTCTCATACATATAGACGTTAGTGAACACCATGTATTAACATGTTTATATGCAGGCAAATACGAATATATGTATGTATTCGGATAGGTCAGAAGGTATGTATGTATAAAATTTATATATTCTATATGATTTTGAATACGTATGAAAGAAGACACGAGTACTGCATACATGCAAGTATCACTATGGTGTAATAACTCCTGAAAATACGAAGATGGTAAATGCAAACTATTTCTTCATGAGATAATGGATGTTGGGGTGTGTGTGTGTGTGTGTGTGTGTGTGTGTGTGTGTGTGTGTGTGTGTGTGTGTGTGTGTGTGTGTGAGATTAGGATTTTTAATTTCAGTCTTACCATTACGATTTCTGCAGTGTGGCAGTCAATAGTGATGTCTAGCACTGGAGCATCCTGCTACACGCATGTCACATCACGACCCACCCAGTCACATTATCCTGACACCAGGCCGACCAGTCCTAACTTTAACCTCTTTATGCTGAGCACCAACAGAGGCCGCTTTTAGTACCATTTTTAGTCATTGACTCGACCGGAGTTCAAACTGGTGACCTCCCGCATCCAAGGCTGACGCTCTAAAAACTTACGCCACCGGAGCGATATGAGTAGATAGATAGATAGATAGATAGATAGATAGATAGATAGATAGATAGATAGATAGATAGATAGATAGATAGATAGATAGATAGATAGGTAGATAGGTAGGTAGGTAGGTAGGTAGGTAGATAGATAGATAGATAGATAGATAGATAGATAGATAGATAGATAGATAGATAGATAGATAGATAGATAGATAGATAGATAGATATGCATGCATGCATGCATGCATGCATGCATGCATGCATGCATGCATACATACATACATACATACATACATACATACATACATACATACATACATACATACATACAAACATACATACATACATACATACATACATACATACATACATACATACATACATACATACATACATACATACATACATACATACATACATACATACATACATACATACATACATACATACATACATACATACATACATATTTGATCATCGCATTTCAAAGTGTGACTATACCCCAGTTAGAGTTACCAATTAAATCACATCTTCAAACGAACGAAATGCACTTCAATTCTGATTAGTCAACATCCACAATGGCGTCAGTGGATATAAGTCTTGATTTCAGTCGCAATGTTTCCTAAATTTATTTCCAATAAATTCGATTATGCTTTGCTATTTCTTTTGAAAAGTTGATTGTGGACAAAATTTAGGATTTAATCATTTGGTGGTTGTGATTTCTTCTCAGGAAATCTAATTAAAAGGAAAATGGCAATGAAATTGTCTGGTGAGCCTGTTGCAAAATAGATATGTCGATCAAGTTTAAAAACTCGTGGCTGTTGGACATTAGATCATTTACAATATTGTTTTTTTGTCAATTTATATGATATAATTCAATAAATTCAACGTAATTATGTCATCGTATTGACATTTTATATTTAGGTGAAATAATTTGCCATAAGTGGTTTGACCTCAAGCTTCAATGTCAAGGTTTAAAGAGGGTGGGAGTGGGTTGGGTTATTCAGTTAGAATATTAAAAAATACAAAAAGGCTCGTAATGAATAAATATATTGCCAAATGTAACAACACGGAGATATTTTCAATTCTATTTTTTTTTACAATCTTGAAATATCAATATCTTGAAATAACATATGTTTGTCAACTATATCTAGGCGATACATTTCTGTCAACTTTGAATATATGATGAGACATAATAAATACTAATCTAAAAGGTTCCTGTATTAATTTTGGAGGGGACATGTGATTCACAATACGCAGAGAAGGTCTAAAATGCCCCCTCCCCCCCAAAAAAAAAAAAAAACGGGCGAAGAAACATTTACATGAATTAAAGCAATTTTTTTAAAGACAAGCCAACACTGGGGCGAATCTTTGAGTTTCATCAATAAATGTTTGCTGATACTCTCCGAATTGTGTTAAAGGAATTATTTCAATTGTTTTATCGATTTTTGCCTAGAATACAGAATTACTTGATTGTCTTTTAGGTCGAAACACCAGACGACAATCAAAAAATCGCTGTTTAGTTCTTCTCTGTGTACCAGCGATTTCGAGGTTTGATTGAAACTGCGTCCCACACTAGCCTCTGGTAATTAATTTTACAGATCGCAATATTATTGCTTTATTGAAGTGTGTAATATCGCTTAAACAGATTGATTATCCAGGCGAAATGTGGCTCTTCTCTCTGGAGAGTCCGAAAAAGCCCTTTCGGCTCGCAAGTTGTCGGGGAGGCGAGATTACCGCGAGATGGGGCACAGATGGCTTATCAAAATGGCTAAGTTTGTTGTGGGGTTATTTATTGAAATTAATTAAAATAGAAAATAGATACCTCGTATCAAATTATGATTACAGTTATGATTAAAAAGAAAATAAAGCGTAAATTCATAGTGCATTCATGTCCACTTTGACCCCAGAGTCTGTGTTCATCAAGGGATATAGTGCGAACATGATTACTGCTCGCATTTAACATTTGTAGGAATAAAATGAAATATTAGTTAACCTAGTAATAATAGGACACTGTGAACTCTCTCTCTCTCTCTCTCTCTCTCTCTCTCTCTCTCTCTCTCTCTCTCTCTCTCTCTCTCTCTCTCTCTCTCGCACACACACTCCACCCCCACAATTAGTTAACATAGTAATTATGGTGCGCTCTCTCACATACACACACTCAAACACATGACACTGTTGTACAGTAGTAAATATTGTTTTCATAGATGGTACGCCATCATTGTTGTACCATTTATATACATCCAGTATCCGGTCTAAAAATGTCTTCCTAAATCTTCTCGCCGTTTAAATTTGCTTTTAATAATGTTTTCATTTTCCAGAAAGACAATTATCACATTTTGCTTAAAGGTAGCTTTACAGTTTTAAAAGTTTCAGTCCTTTTAACTATGAAAATTTATTTTACAAAGAAGTGCTAATTGTGTTGTGACATTACGGCTTGGTAGATATAAAATTACTAGTTAACCTCGCCATATGCTGAAATAATATTTTTTAGGGGAAGAAGTCTTTTTAATAATAATAATAATAATAATAATAATAATAATAATAATAATAATAATAATAATAATAATAATAATAATAATGATGATGATGATGTGTTTATTATTATTATTATTATTATTATTATTATTATTATTATTATTTTGAATGTAAATAATAATAATACAATTAATATTATTAGTATTATTATTTACAGACGGCAAAAAAAAACTATGATCATGGTGTTGACTATGGTGGTGCATATATGATGGTAATGAATCTGTTTTCACTTATCTTTTATAGACAACGAATAGACTGATTGACAACATAGTTTTATTTCGTCGCAGAAGTAATAAATTTGGTGCAGTCATAACGGTTGTTAGAGCGTCCTTTACATTACTAAACTGCATTCAATAAAGCACACGATTCCGTCAAGTACTCTATGTCAGCGAACAAAAGCGAATTTAATTATCTAGGTGAACACAACCAATGAACAAGTGCGGATCAAACACTTGAATTTGATTGTTCGTCAAGGGTCTTCCACTTAAAATCTATCAAAACATTCTCTTAAAGTCTCATTTATGATCCTCGACCTCCACTCGACCCAAATGAGAAGTAGATTGGACGGCTTTTCAGCCCCATTTCTGTTTTTAACACCTTTTGATTAAAACTTAGTTAATTAAAATCTCTATCGAACAAAAGCCATGGATCGAATCTACGGTTTGAACACATGTTACTTTAATTTAGGAATATCTAACAATGTAGGGATGTCAATATCGAGGCAAGACTGTGTTTCTGTAAGTCACTAGACTTTTTAAAAACATTGGTATTGACTAAAAGTAATGGCTTTAGATCTTAGTTTTTCGATACTAACTTAGAGTGAGGTTCTATAAGCCGTTTGACTTTAACCCAAATTCACGACTGGGGTTTAGTATTTTCTACTTTAACTTAGAGTCAATATTTGCTTTCTGTAAGTCTTTGACACTAACTTAGAGTCATGAATGGGGTTCTGAAAGTCTTTGACACTAACTTCAAGTCATGAATGGGGTTCTGAAAGTCTTTGACACTAACTTCAAGTCATGAATGGGGTTCTGTAAGTCTTTGACACTAACTTCAAGTCATGAATGGGGTTCTGCAAGTCTTTGACACTAACTTCGAGTCATCAATTGGGTTCTGTAAGTCTTTGACACTAACTTCAAGTCATGAATGGGGTTCTGCAAGTCTTTGACACTAACTTCGAGTCATCAATTGGGTTCTGTAAGTCTTTGACACTAACGTAAGAGTCAGAACTGGGATTCAAAAATTTGTTTGTATTAACATAGAACGATGGATGGAGTTCTGTAAGTCTTTTGATATAAACTTAGAGTCAAAACTGCAGTTTTGTAAGTAATTTAACAATAACTTCGTGTCAAGATTTGGATTCCGTACGTATTTTGAAAATAATTTGGAGTCATCACTGGATTTATGTAAGTCATATGACCATTTCTTGGAGTCATGTACAGTTTTGTATGCATGCCATGTATATTTCTTGGAGTCATGTACATGTGCAATAAGGTGAAAAAAAAGTTTAAATTTCAAACCCCTCTTAATCACGCTTTGTCAATCAAATCGTACGATGCTTCTTTTAACTTATGAAGAAAAACTATCACAATTGCAAACGAAACGTAGAATTCGGTGAATGAAGTGGATATATCTTCTCCACTTTCAGCATATCAAGTTTTTAAAAAAAAAAAAAAATATCCAAGAATGTAATTTGACGCATTTTCCATTAATTTTCTTGTGAGTGTTTAGTTATTTTGTTTTAAACTTTATAAATTTAAATATAAGAATCTTTGGTTTAATGTATTTTTTCCTATATGCATTAATTTTACTTGTTCTGTCGTATTATATCTGTACAACGTGATTCAACGTGAAAGCCAAACGATTATTTGAATATACGCTGGCAGTTAATTTCTTCTGATTTTGAACTGTTTGGATGAAAAGCAATTGAATGTTTCTTTTCGTTTGTTATCATGAGATTGTTAAATTTTTAAATCAAGACCTCTATCGATTTTGGGTTAATTTTTTTTTGTTTCCGCAAAGTTTTGTTTGCAATGTGCGCTGGTATATTAATAAATGATTTGTTCTATAACATGTAATTTTGTAATTTGTTTCCCTTTGTTTTCCTTTCAATGTTTTTTGGGGGGCCTCTTCATAATCATGATGGATATATCCTGTTTTCTTTAAATTTAGGATCTCCCCTTCTGCTGAGAGATAAGTAAGACGAATTTAAAGATGTGCATTGATTTTAATTTCGAAAGGAGTGAGTCGAATGTCTAAGTAACACAATAAACTACGTAAGTATGAGAATATCTGAATAATTGATGCTGACGCCGGAACAGTGAAATGTCTTTAATTTTTCGTGTGGAAATCAACTTAGCCACGGATCCGATGTATTGCAATGAAAGTAATTAATGTAAAGTTTATCTCTGAACGTAAAGCAGTCCCCATGAATAAAACATTGACTTTTAAATTGGTTTAAGATGTATCGATAGGACTAAATTTGGCTGTTCTGGTGCCGGAGACGCTTCAAGACTTACGTCCCACATTACAATCATGCATGGTTTTTGATTGACAACTTCGAGCATTGAATGCTTATTAGTGATCGAAAAAATAGTCGAAAGAAGGATTTGTCATATACTTTAAGAATTTGAAATAGGTAACGGATTGAAAATTAAAGCGTTCCTGTATTTCTTTAAGCTAACTATACCATTATGTAACATCTCTCCGTTTTCTCGTACTCGCTTTAACTTGACTCCTTACATTGTCGTATCTGTATACTCTAATATGTGCTTATTTTCATATCCACTCTACTGACAGACAGTCATACGAGGTTAACTTTGAACTGCGAAATTTTTGAAAATAACAGAATCTGTTTTTTGAAAAAGTATGCAGTCAATAATGTCCTGGCGATAAGTGGCAAGATGCAAAACGTTCTTATTATATTTCGTCCTCCTTGACAGTAGTGTCCCAGACGGTTTTGTTTTAATAAAATCCTTTCAAAAGTGAAGATCAATTTTGAAACTAATAATGTCTTTAACCACAAAGTGATACTATAAAAATAAGTGCTATTTATGTATTTTAACAAAAAATATAACACGTATGGAGGTCAATCACGTATGAGACAAATTCAATTTCTAGTAAAAAGGTCTGGAACTTTCTTCAAGTTGTACCTCTTGAATTTCAGTTAAGGATTACCTCCAAGCACCACCGTGTTCACCAGTCCCCACCGCAAGAACAAGTACTACATCTCCTATTATAAACCGAGTTTTCTGTTTTGGAAATCTCTTTTTATAATTTAGCTATTGACCTCTCCGGTGGCCTAGTGGTTAGAGCGTCCGCCGCTGAAGCGAGAGGTCGTGGGTTCGATCCCTGGCCGAGTCATCCAAAGACTTACAAAAATGGTACTAACAGCTGCCTCGCTTGACGATCAGCATTAAGAAGTTAGTGTTAGGACTGGTCGGCCTGGTCTCAGGATAATGTGACTGGGTGAAACATCATGCTACATGTCTGCGGCATGATGCCCCAATGCTAGACATCACTACAAACTGCCTCACTGCAGACATCGTAGCGATATGACTGAAAAATAGTTACAGCTACGTTAAAAATCCTAATCAAACAAACAAATAAATAATTTAGCTATTGGAAAATACTTATAAGTCTTTGCTATAGATATCCGTTTTTATGACAGAGCGTTACGATAGACAAGTTCAATAAATGCTTCTGATCTTCCCCGTTAAAGCACGACAGATGAGAAGGAGACGTTTAGCAGCACGCGTTCAATTTTTCGCCCCGCGGCATTGTGGGATCGTTTTCACTAAGCACGTGTCGGCATTCTTCAAAGTCCTGGGAACAATAATTTTCTATTCACATCCAGACACGCTCAAGTTCGTATACACGGCCGATTTACACCTTTAAATTGGCAAATTATGAGGAGGGTTTTGAGCTCTTTGTCAATTACTAATCTATGCAGGATAAACATTATGAGAAAGAGCAGCCACCAGCGTCGACAAGCAAGACTTAAGTGAAATAAATTATCATCTCTCTCTCTCTCTCTCTCTCTCTCTCTCTCTCTCTCTCTCTCTCTCTCTCTCTCTCTCTCTCTTGTGTCCACAAATTAAATACATTATCACTTTTCAAGCGAAATTTAATAATATGCCCATGTTTGATACAAAATCTACGAATTTACGATTTGTATACCAAAGTAATAAATAACAAACAATGGGAACCCGTTCACAAAAAACAACAACTCAATTCTGAGTTCCTACTGCACACGGCTTTTTAGACTACTATTTATAATATGCAGTGGAAGTATATATTGTTCGCCGTAACATTAGGAATCTTGATATAGTAGTATAAACATTTTACAGGAACACGTTACGAGCTACATACCTTAATACACGAGCTGTACCAGATTATTTTTGAAGTTTTATTCTTAAGAAGGAACCCTAATCTTGCAAACGTAATTTAAGTTTCATCTTCTTCATCAAATTTAGTTTCTTAATAATATTTTAATTGTTGTAAGTGCTTATTCAAATAAAAAAAAAAAAAATAAAGAGCGTTCCTAGACCATGCTTAAAGCATTCGTGATGTCAGTGATTTAAAATAGCGAATTTCTTCAGATGGGAATGTTAAAACATGATTTGAAGAGTATAACAGTAGAAATCGGAAATCGGGATTTTTTTTCTGAACGAGAAGGTATATTTACATAATATTGCATGTGTTTATATTACTAATACATCACACACACACACTCATATATCAATATATATATATATATATATATATATATATATATATATATATATATATATATATATATATATATATATATATATATATATATATATATATATATATATATATATATAACCAGTTCGAAATCTTTACTTTCGAATGTTCTGCACGCCACCCAGTGTAGTCTCATTATGTTTGTAGAGGATCTGTTTCTTCTCTCGTTTGGGTGGTGATGCAAACATTAGAGTTAGACATCTTTGGTATTGATTTTAAAGAACATTTTTATCCTTTAGAATATGAACTTTATGGTGTATTTTGGCAACAGTGCACAAAGAGAAGGCATTGTTGCTTGTCCGGAATGTGTAATCCGTGACCCACCGCACGTTGTTTTGTTTGTAATGCAGTTTCTTTAATATATATATATATATATATATATATATATATATATATATATATATATATATATATATATATATATATATATATATATATATATATATATATATATATATATATATATATATATATATATATATATATATAAACAAGGGTGCCGGTTAACCGGCAACAAGAACTTCACTGTGATTTTTTTTTTTTTTTACGATACTTTATATTTATTAGGATTTGGGCACAATGGAAAGTACTAACATGCAAATTTAGTTACTATATAGTACAGCTAGTTGTGATCCGAGTCTATTCTTGGTAGAGGATGAACTCGGGGGAAAAACAAGAATAGAAACAGACCCACGGGAAGTTACTTCCAAGCTTTCTCAGATACCCACGTTTGCCGATCCGAGATTATACGCCACGCTTGTGATCTGGAAAGACGATCGCTTGAGACCACTTGGCCATCCGGGTCTCCAGGTATTAATGAAAACTAAACAATAACCCATTAGTAAAATTATAGTGTAATTAAAAGTAGCATCATTTTAGATATCTATGATTCTAAAAACACATTATATTAATTTATTTTCCTTTCGCATATTTCTGATGATAAAATATAGTTTTAGTTGTACCTTACCAGCCCCAAAAAAGTACCAACAAACCCATAATGCAATATGTCAAAAGCTAGCATGTCAGTACAATTTCATTTGATACTCCCCTATATATGTAACAAAGCAGGATATATGATAAAACACATTTTTCCTATTTTCGTATGATAATCTTGGATCTAGCTGCAAACTCTTTCTTTTAATATATTGGATCTAGTATTCCTATTAACTGAATTGAACTTACTTACAATGTGGATTCGTGTATACAGATCCGAAGTTTCAGTTGCAATTGAAAAATAATCTTCAAATTTTATTCACATTTTTGGGACAAATTTTAATACACTAAAAGTCTGACACAAAAAACATTCTGTTAGATTGAAAGTTGGTTTTGTGAGTGAAACATTCCAATTTCACGTATTCTTCCAGCCAAAAATATATAAATCAATGCCGGAAAATTGAATACAGATTACATGAAATTCATTGTTACAAGCGTATTTTACCTTTTGTTTTATTTTAAAAAGCTTTGAAATTAGTCCAGTCTTTATTTGATTAAACAGCAATTATTGTACTTAATATACCCCCCCCCCCCCGCATAAGCACGTGCTTATACAATTATTCTTTAGAAGTATCAAAATCTGATTTCGTTATAGATTATATTTTACTTGCACTATTGATACCCCACCATGGTAAAAAAAAAACTAGTCAAAGTAATTAGGATGCAACAATTCAAGCAATCTTTAGCTGGAAAAAAAAATTAATCAGAAATTTTTAAACGAAAAAGTTTAATATTCAATGGATCTAAAAATTTGTCTAATGCATATTTTACAACGAATAAACTACTTTGACTAAAAATAACTACATTAGTTTTAATTTTCTAAATACAAATATATATTTTATAATATATTCGACAATCATACTACTTACTTAATTTGTATTAGCTAATAACTAAGTGCATGGAACTAAACGTAATATTACATTTTTTCAAACATGAAATACACACAAACACAAACAAACTCACTAATCTCAACGCTTTATCCATGGGGCTTTATTCTCGTAGTGATAACTTTGGTTCGATTTTGAAGAAAACTCATAGTGAATTTTCTGGTATTGTACGTCTTCACATTTAAATTCTTCATGCTTTGTTGTGGAAGTACCTCAACTCCCCACCCTCCACATACCCCATCCACGCCTGCCCCCATCCAGCGATGTTTTTTTATTTTTAATCATTGAAGGTAGGCGTGTACGTCAGAAAGTAACTAACATTAATGTAGAAATAATGCTCTCTAACAGGACGCAAACTTTTGTTTTCATGTTCTACCAGAGTATTTAAGAAAGCAAAACATGTATTTTCATGCTTTAGTTCCTTTCAAGTACATATACGGCAACTTGTATTGAAAGGTGACGAAAATCTCTACTGACCAACACTATCTTTTACAAAATATGACCCTTACTGTATAAACAAATATCTAACAGAAAATGTTTTCTTAAATAAAAGATACGGCAATTGGAAAAAAACTAATTTGGATATATCTTTAAGGACTCAAAAAGAAGAGTTACTTTTTTTTGCTTTCGAGAGATGTCAATTGAAATGTTGACTCCTCCCATTTATAAGTCACATGACGTGGTTACTGAATAATCACGTAATAATAATCATATTTATTTTCTATTCGTCCTTGAATTTCTCGTCTTTAGAGTCAATCAAAAAGTATCTTTCTCATTGTGGGATTAGATACAAAGAGGGCCTATATAATAGAACCTGTCGTTCTTCGTTCAAATTTCCTTGATGTATGTGCTACGGGCTATTCAACGCGAATGCTGTAATGGGTTTTGAGCGATTTCATTGCACAACGTTTGTTATTAGCATATTCAAATTAGGGAAGGCTTAGTCTCCAGTTGCTCCAGCAATGTGCAAAAAAATCAATATTCCAAATTTGGGCATCACGGAACGGCTTCGAGCATTTAATATCAATAGGTTTTTATAATTTAATTAAGTGGGGAATACATAAGATTCCCCCTGAGTTTGTAAATTTCTCACTTTTTATACGCTTGATGGCCATTGTTCATTTGATACCATTCCATAATTTTATCTAGAAGGCAAGAAAAACAGAAGCTCTAAATTGACTTGGCGACACCTCTTTTTCTGTATATCTACTGCAACTGTTGTCAGTCGGAGACAGTATCTCTCATGATATCGTTCAGCCGTGTTGCCAAGAAATCCAATCAGAAACTTTAGCAGTTATCCATCTCTTGCAACAACGTTTCATCATTATTTTAAGATACCCGAATACGCTGCAATGGATTACCCGTACATCGGACAAAATTCTTTTGATCCAAGCTGCACTCTAACAGGGATGGAGTCGGCGCTTCAGAACTGCAACATCCCGTGCAGTTATGGAGACAGCAACCCATTTGGACAGATGACTCAAGGGTACCGTTACAATGGGGTGCGGTCATTTCCCCCTGCCCCCTCTCTCGGGCCTGCAAGCTGCTCAATGGTCCCAAGGCCCCGTGACCACCCGCAACCTCCGATGTTTCCATCTGGTAAGTAAAATGGATTTTGCAGTTTATATTGTACGAGCGATACCGACCAAAATAAGATTTGGGCCAAGAAAATTGTTTTAGGTGGCGCTAACCAGGTTAGCGGCGTCTACTTAACGCGAAGATTGGAGTCAAATTGGATTACTTAATGTGGAAATACGCGTTTTACATAATTTTCACCCAAGCTGAAAATTTCTATTTATTTATGACACAAAAGTGATACAAACCACGAAATTGGCCAAGAATTAGATAAGCCAGCCATCATGTTCGTTTTAACTTGACTTTGTCTGACGCTGGCAATTTTTCAGAAGGTATTAGGTTATATGGTTCAGAATGTTGTTTATAAATCCAAACCAAAACGCCAGCCGGAAGGAAATTAAGTTAGTTTATAGATTCTAATTTTATAAAGAATATCAAATCGCATCCGTTATTGTGTTTACATCCGTAGAGTGGCCACAAATTTTATAAAGGAAAAATTTGATCACCCGTGAGTATTTAAGAGTTGGAAATAATTTTGTTTGGCCTATTTGGCATGGATAGTATTGAATAATGTCAAGCAAATATAATCAACGGATATTTTATTCACTCCAAATTTTATTCTGCTTTACAACTTAGCAATAATTGGATTTTTAGTGTGAAAGAAAACGACGACTGCAGAAGAATAGTAAAATAGAATTCATACAAGCTTATTCTAAAAGGAGAAAACTTCTTTAAAAAAAATTCTGTACCCCTCTTTATGAAATTGCAGATGGTTTAAAAGATTATTGAGGAGGAATCATATTTATATATGTGACTTTATTGTGCGTGCGTGTTAAAGACGGTGATGCTGATGGATACATTTAGACAGCAGATGAACGGACTAAACGTTGCATGTTTTCTAAGCACATATTTCCTTAATAACATTTTTTTCTTCAAATTCTGAGTCGATTCTAGTTATATGAATATTTATCGTGGATGTTTGGTATGTTTATGACGAAATTAACACACACACACACAAGAAGACATTGATGCATGCAAAACGCGAACGAAAACAAAACATACATACAGACATACATACATACATACATACATACATACATACATACATACATACATACATACATACATACATACATACATACATACATACATACATACATACATACATACATACATACATACATACATACATATATACATATATTGTGCTTGATCATTTCAGTTCACATTCAAAGTTATGCAGGATATCTTACATTTTTCGAAGGTTGAACAGTTGTGATTGGGTTTTTCCCGTCGATCATTGATGTGTCATTGTGAAGATGTATAGCAGTTATTATTTTTTTAGAAATCATAACACGTATTTGAAGTATGTGCTTTATGATGGAACATATTTAGGTTTAATTCCTATTATAACCATTAGTATTAGATTTGTGCAAAATCTGGAAACACGTTCCTAAGATGTTGAAGGTTTTGCTGCACTTTATAGTACACTACAAACGCACTAAATGAAAACTTCATGTATATTAATCTATTCAGCCGTACATGTATTAAACAAGAGGCAAATGTTATCGAAATATGTCATATCAGTCAGAAGAATCTAAACTAACATCAAATAGCAAGGCAAGTGTTTGTATAATCCACATTCTAAGGAACACACACAAACACACACACACACACACACACACATACACACACACACACACACACACATATATATATATATATATATATATATATATATATATATATATATATATATATATATATATATATATATATATATACATACATACATACATACATACATACATACATACATACATACATACATACATACATACATACATACCCGAATTATTACTATAGCAATTTGAAAACAGCTAAAGTGCTTGTTATCTGAGCAAACTGAGAGACATTATTTAAGAATGTTTTAAAAATTAGTGATTAAAGCAACACACAATTCAAAATTTATTAATGAAATAAAATGTACTATAATTTCAAACATCATTTCTAAAGGCAACGTTTATGGAACAAAAATGTTTGATTATCACGAAAATAAATTTCTTTCTTAAAGCATAGTCATTCCTTGGATTACTAACATGCAACGACATAAAAAAAAATAAAAGACAAATGTGTGTGCGTATGTGTGTATGCGCGCGCATGTGTGTATGAAAAGGTTGTTCACTTATAGATAATATTTCATAAATAAGATTTTCATATTATTTATAATATTTCAGATATTCAAGTCTGTAATACAAATTATTTTCAATATCTTTAACAAAAATACAAAGTATTTCATTGGATACCATTAATTTTAATCCCTGATTTTTCCTGTTTGATAACAATATTTAGGATGGCAAATTTAATCTCAAACGAGGAACAATTGAAGGGAAGTTTGCAATGTTTTTAATCGTCTTCGTGATGTTAGAATCGTTATCTGCATCTAGAGAATTGGTTGTACATGTATTTGTTTGATCGCTGATAAACCTTACGATTCAGGACATTGTTTATAAATAAATTGTTTTAAAAAATTTGTTTACAAGTATTTTATGTTGAGATAATCTATGAAACTTGTTGACGTAGATCATACGATTTTACATAATTAAAAAAAATCCTTATATGCAGATTGGCATACCACTTGACGGTAATAACTGATCAATGTAACATTGACTTATGTTAGGTTGTTTAAGGCAGATATTCAAAGTCTACGGGATGAGGGGAAGGTTTGTCTTGTATCAGAGTCGAAGGCATTTCTTCATGATTAAGTTGACTTTTATGCACGGTGTTTAAATTTAAATAGTTTCAGTGTATCTCCTTGTATGGCTTCTATATTTACCTCTTTATGACGCTTACGGTGGATGGGGTTTAAATTTTCCATCGAGTTAATTAGGAAAAAAGCTATTTCGATACGGAAGAAACTATTTTTTTTTAATCAAGTTGCTCTGTTAAATCTATTTTTCCTTAGGTAAATGATAATATGTATAAATTTCAAAGAAATAGAAGTATCAAATAAAGTTAAATAATAATAATAATAATAATAATAATAATAATAATAATACTACTACTACTACTACTACTACTACTACTACTACTACTACTACTACTACTACTACTACTACTACTACTGATGATGATGATGATGATGATGATGATATAATAATAATAATAATAATAATAATAATAATAATAATAATAATAATAATAATAATAATAATAATAATAATAATAATAATAATAATAATAAGATGATGGTCATGATGCTTTCGATTTAACCATATATCTTGCTAGGTAAAAGAGGTAACCAGAGATAGAGTGAATATAATGCATATCAAAATGTAATTGTGCCTCTATGGTTCAGAATGCTTCGAAAGCAAAATGCTCATTGAAAAATAATTATTTTTTTTCAACTTCCGTTCAACACTTGCAAATGCACAACTGTTTTCATTTAGCCGTTTCTATATATTTTTAACAAAGACTAGATAAGAATTAATAATTTAATAATAAGACTTGATGCTTGAAATAAAGCTACCTCAAATAAATTTAATAGTACATTTATCCAGAATATGTCCCTTCATCTACTCATTTTCTTAACAAGTATGCAATCTTTATGATACTACAATATATTTCCTTTAAAAAGGCCGCAATGCTCCTCTTTATTTTTAGAAACTCTGCTTATTTTACATTTCAAGCATAGCAGATTTTAAAAAATAAAAAATAGCACGAAAGACAGTAAATCAGGTTTCAGCGAAAAACAACTGAAGTTAGTTTTGAAAATTAATCCAGGTTTTGATATAATACAACGACTTTGATGTTCACTCTTTCTGCATGCTCGACAATTTTTAACGTCTTATATCGATTATGACGTCTGTAACGCGAAGGTGACGTCAGTCACATTTTACGCAAGGCCATACCATGAGCTCGATATCTCTGATATCGCTCTACCTGGTATTAATTTAATCAAATCATGGCTCTCCAACGAGAGAGAAAAATTATATACGTCATAGTTTTGAGTTAAGTTGGAGTTAATGTGGGGAGTTTTAATATTTTGGCGACCTCATTGAAAATTCATAAATTATGAAAGTATGACTTGTTTTTTTTAAAAGTAATTTAATGTAGAATATAGTTACACAGTGTAACACTTAGAATTTTATTTTTGTTTCTTATATAGACGCCAGGGTTTAAAATATAACGTCATATGTAAATCAGTGCTAAATAGATTTGTTTCATAATGAAACAATGACAACAAAGACCAAAAAAGCATATTCAGAGATATAGTATTTAATTTCTTTTTAATGTTTATTTATAATAACAACTACGCATGTTGCTATTAATATTTGATAACAAATAGGCATTTTGTTAATATTTTATAATAACTAATACGCATGTTGTTGGCAATATTGAAGTTTTTATTTTTAAGAACCAATGCACATGTTGTTAATATTTTATAATAACTAATACGCATGTTGTTGTTAATATTTAAGTTTTACTTATAATAACAAATACGCATGTTGTTAATATTTTGTAATAACAAATACTCATGTTGTTGTTAATATTTAAGTTTAATTTATAATAACTAATACGCATGTTGTTGCTAATATTTAAGTTTAATTTATAATAACTAATACGCATGTTGTTGTTAATATTCAAGTTTTATTTATAATAACTAATATGTATGTTGTTGTTAATATTCAAGTGTTATTTATAATAACTAATACGCATGTTGTTGTTAATATTCAAGTTTTATTTATAATAACTAATACGCATGTTGTTGTTAATATTCAAGTTTTATTTATAATAACTAATACGCATGTTGCTGTTAATATATTATAATAACTAATAAGCTTGTTGTTGTTAATATTTTCAAAGGTTGTCTTTTGTTGTAGACTTTATCACCTTCTTTATCATAACACTTTAAAATTAACAAAACATTATAAGGACAAAATATTTGTATTTGTGCTAAATCTTTTGATTCATTGAATTAGGTATTGGGCATGTAACTGAATATGTGATTTAATATATCTTTCAAGAATATTAAAAATAATATTTCTACTAAAAAAACTGTATTGTATAATAATAATAATAATAATAATAATAATAATAATAATAATAATAATATCTCAGAAATATACTCTGCGTCCAGCAGAAACAAGATCTAACGCAAAATTATAAATATAACTAAATTTAATTCCATTCTATGATTTCATTAGCTATGGGGATTTTTTTTCTATTATGCTTCTTTTCTATGTTTGATATTGGTACTTTTATAAAAAAAAAAATAAGAAACATTTGTCATAAGATTTTTTTCTCACTTTTAATCTTGTTTTTTTTTCTTAGCGATTCCTCACACATGTTTAATTTTTACGTTGTATTAATATATTATCTTTGAAACATATTTATTTTGTACATGACTTACAGATAACTTAATTACATCTTGTATATACAGACAACACGTTGAATAAAATAAAGTTAGGAATGAATGAACAAGTGAAGAAGAAATATATAACTTATGATATGTAAGTAATGATTGATAAACATCTTAGTACAGTTGTACAAATTTGAACAGTTTTGCATTCGCTGGGAAATAAATAGCAGTATAATAATAATAATAATAATAATAATAATAATAATAATAATAATAATAATAATAATAATAATAATAATAATAATAATAATAATAATAATAATATAACAGTTGTACAAGCAGAGTTTGCGTCTTTTATTTGCAAATTATGAGCTCCTTTATCAAGCTCTGAATTTTGTTATTTAAACAAATCTGAGACAATACAACTATTTCTCAGAAAATCAAATCAAATAAATAAATAAATAAATAATTTAGTTAATTTAACATTTGCAACAAAATTAGTTACAAAATTCAAAATCTTTCTAACTGATGGAGTTGCACTGCATATTTCAAATTAGTTCTAGAAAATACACTGATAATGAAGACATACAAAGAATTTGTTTCATAATCTTGAACTTGAATCCTGGAATAAAATTCAAAAATCTTTTAATTTTATTTTATTGATATTGTTTAATATTTTACCGTTCCCCAATGATCGATGAGTCTATTTGAAAATGATTATTAAATCAAAACAAAGAATTCAGCTATCATTAAAAAGCATAATAATTATTAATCGTACTTTGGCTTAGTTCTTTTTATGAGTTATATATATATATATATATATATATATATATATATATATATATATATATATATATATATATATATATATATATATATATATATATATATATATATATATATATATATATATATATATATATATATATATATAATTCGAAACAAGTTCTGTACACACTTTTCTCGCCTTATATACTCTAAATTATAATTTTAACTTATATATTCTAAATTATAATTTTAACTTTAAACTAAATTTATTTCAAAGCAAATTATATTTCTCGACGCCAGTCTGATATATTTTTTAAATTTATTGTTGATTCATGGAAACCGATATATTTGCAGTCACAGGATGTTTATGGATACCTACATTTGAAATGCTATTTAAATTTCAAAATTCCGAAATGGAAACCATTATTTTATGTAGCGTGAAAAAATTACCACAGTGCATTTTCTCAATAGGTTTGTGTGTTTGTGAATATCATGACTATTATTTTATTACTGCTTCATCAACCAAAAGTGTAGAGTTTACTGTCATGCAATTTATTAAGAGTAAATTTTGGTACATTTAACAAATTCACCCTTTTAAGACTGGTTTAGAAAACTGTTCAAACGGTCAAGTAAATTACAACAATATAATTATTGCATATCCTACAAATAGAATAAATGAAGAAACAGTACAGCAGCGTGAACAGAATACTGATAAGCATGTATGTAATAATGATAATTGTAGGACAGTCTACAAGACACACAATCAAATATAACAATTGTAGGACAGTCTACAAAACCACCAGTCAAGTATGATAATTGTAGGAAGTTCCACAAGTCCTACAGTCAAGTATAAGACAGTCTACAACAACCTACATTCAACTATGATAATTGTACGACAGTCTACAAAACCACCAGTCAAGTATGATAATTATATGACAGTCTACAAGACCTACATTCAACTATGATAATTGTACGACAGTCTACAAAACCACCAGTCAAGTATGATAATTATATGACAGTCTACAAGACCTACATTCAACTATGATAATTGTACGACAGTCTACAAAACCACCAGTCAAGTATGATAATTATATGACAGTCTACAAGACCTACATTCAACTATGATAATTGTACGACAGTCTACAAAACCACCAGTCAAGTATGATAATTGTAGGAAAGTATACAATACCTACATTCAAGTATGACAAGACTGTCTACAAAACGTACAGTCAAGTATGATAAGACTGTCTACAAGACATACAGTCAAGTATGATAAGACTTCTACAAGACGTACAGTCAAGTATGATAAGACTGTCTACAAGACATAAAGTCAAGTATGATAAGACTGTCTACAAGACGTACAGTCAAGTATGATAAGACTGTCTACAAGACATTCCGTCAAATATGATAATTGTAGGATAATCTGCAAGACCTACAATAAAGTATGATAATTGTAGGACAGAGTACAAGACATACCGTCAAGTATGATAAATGTAGGACTTTCTACAAGACCCTCGGTGAAGTATGATAATTGTAAGATAGTCTTACAAGACCCTCAGTCAAGTATAATAATTATATGACAGTATACAATACCAACATTCAACTATGATAATGGTAGGAAATTACAAGACATTCAGTCAAGTATGATAAATGTAAGACAGTCTACGAGACCCACATTAATATATGATGAGACAGTCCACAAGACCCACATTCAAGTACGACAGTCTTCAAGACTCACAGTCAAATATAATAAGTGTAGGTCAGTCTACATGGCCCACATCCAGCTATGACAGTCTACAAGACCCACAATTGAGTATGCTAATTTTACGACAATGTACAAGATCAACACTTAGGTTTTGTAATTGTAGGATAATCTGCAAAACCTACATGATGATTGTAGGACAGTCTACAAGACCCACGTTCAAGCAGGGTATTTTATTTGTAAAACAATGTGCAAGATCTACAGTCAAGTAAATTCACGACAGCGCGAAATGGAAGGTTTCCTGTGATTCCTCGTTCTATTACACGAACAAAATGATTGCTGAAACTATCTTAGCAAACTAAAGTAAATACAAAAAGAAAGAGTTTAAAAATACAACTAATCCGGCAGATGGAGAACAAAAATACAGAAAATGTAATTATTTACTTTTTGTGACAGTAACACTTTCCTGAATGAAAAGAAAGATTGTCATGGAAGTGTGAAGATAAATGAAGTTCTATTTTAGATAATTTAAATTAGCAAGTAAATCATTCCATCGTCTGACAAAAAATCAATGTTAAATGTTGGGGTTCTTTTTTAATATTTATTTATTTATTTATTTATTTATTAATTATTAGCTCACTTTCTGGGTCGCATTTCTGATATGGCATGAAAAGCTTTGCGAACATCATAAATGAATTGAAAATCCAGGTTCTTGGGTTTCATTTGGATGACTTTACTTTATGGAGAAAATGAAGACACTTCGCAGCTCCATATGTTGGGATGCAAATGGAAAATCTTTGAAAATGAGCGAGTTTCAATCTAAAAAGTGTGAAATTATCTGGTTTTATTTCACCAACTTGTCACCATCCAAATGCGAGTCTCACAAAAGCGGCTCCGGCTAAATCCAGCGGGACTTAACGCTAAGTAAGCGAGAAACGACGAGAACAAGGGTGTTCAAATGGTGATTTATTGAAAAGTGTTATGTTTGGCCAACAAAACTGACCATCATTTGTTCTCAGCCAGAAATAACTTTTCATAAATAATTGTTGCATTTGATCTAACTATTAGATGTTGGCGCAATGGAAAATTTATTGAAAATATGTCTACTATTGTAGATCGATTTTAAGATAAGCAATTATTCCTTTCACGTCATCTTTATCCCCCGAGATGGGCCTCACAATCACCAATGATGGCTTCTATTTTGATGCACATATTGGTATAAAATATTCATGTGAGCCGAGAAGTCCCGACTGTCGATTATAAGATGAACCGTTATTTTAAAATTTAAAGTAAATTTTGGTTATCGTCGTGTACATCGCCTTCTTTTAGCTTGCATGACAATCGCGTTATCGCCATGGCATCCTCAGTTGGTATTATGACATACTGTAGTAGACTTCACCTTGTTCCTGTTCCTAGTGCTCTTTAGATTAGTTGATTGTTTGATAAAACATAAACAGGTATCGTAGAGAGAGCTATCCTTTAAAATTCATTACTAAAGATTCAACTTTAAGGTTTTAAATATAAGGATGGTCATAGAGTAGTTAACAGTAAAGTATAACACATGTATATAGTTTTTACAAATAAGAAATAACACTTGAATATAGCTACAGTACGACATAATACATGCATACAGTTAAAAGTAAGATATAAAACAGGTATATAGTTAAAAGTAAGATATAAAACAGGTATACAGTTAAAAGTAAGATATAAAACAGGTATACAGTTAAAAGTAAGATATAACGCATACATAAAATTTAAATGTAAGATATAATACTTGTATATCGTTAGAAATAAGATAAAACAGGTGTATTTATGTAACAGTAAGGTGTAACGCATACATACAATTAAAAGAAAGATATAACAGACTTATATAGAAAACAGTAAGATATTATACAAGTATCTACTAAACAGTAAGATATAACACATACATACAGTTAAAAGTAAGATATAAAACAGGTATATAGTTAACAGTAAGATATAACACATACCTACAGTTAAAAGTAAGATAAAAAAAACCAGGTATATAGTTGAAAGTAAGATATAAAACAGGTATATATAGTTAAAAGTAAAATGTAACACAAACATACAGTTAAAAGTAAGATATAAAACATGTATATAGTTACAAGTAAGATATAAAACAGGTATATATAGTTAAAAGTAAGATATAAAACAAGTATATAGTTAACAGTAAAATATAACACATACATACAGTTGAAAGTAAGATATAAAAATAGGTATATAGTTAAAAGTAAGATATAAAACAGGTGTGTATATATATATATATATATATATATATATATATATATATATATATATATATATATATATATATATAACAGTGAGATATAACACATACATACAGTTAAAAGTAAGATATAACACAGGTATATATAGTTAAAAGTAAGATATAACACAGGTATATATAGTTAAAAGTAAGATATAACACAGGTATATATTTAAAAGTAAGATATAACACAGGTATATAGTTAAAAGTAAGATATAACACAGGTATATAGTTAACAGCGAGATATAAAGCATGCATATACCTAACAGTAAGATAAAAAAAAAAACTGTCATTGAAAGTAAAATAACACTTGTTTGTGGTATCTTAGAGTCGATGTTTGATAGAAAGAAGAAGAAATAATATGCGATGCATCGTATTGTCACACCGTGCACCAAATTAAACAATTTCTTTATTCCGCTCTTTAAAGTTTAAAATTCATCACATTGCCTCTTAAGAGAATAACTTGGTTGGTACTTTGGTTTATCCTGTTTATCTTATGAGCTATTCATAGAGAAATTGTTAAAAATAATGAATATTGTTATAGTGTTTCGAATCCTTGATTAAAGGCATTGGCAAGCATGTAGAGAAACATTAAATATATAGATGAAGAAGAAACAAAATGTCAAAAGGTAATACAGCAATTCCGAAGTAAAATACGTCATTTACTAACTCGCATTTTTACTTAGAACAAAGTTTCATTAAGTTTCATCCATTTTATCACAATGTCAAAGGTTTCCAGTTAAGTTTTGTCTTTTTCCTCTGATTCGTTGTTTTTCCGCAGAAGTAAATTACGAAACATATCCACCATAGATTTTTAAAACACGGTGGCAGTTGTCGATTCTCATCTGCTTATCGGAAAGAGGTTTTTCTTTTATATTTTTAATATGTATATCCATTGTAGATACAGTTGGGTGGTGGTGCTGGTTTCCTGCATCACCGGTAAATTAAACACACACACACACACACACACACACACACACAGGCACTTGAAATTTGACCATCGTTATTGTTCTTGCGCACGTGTATTGTGTATTGTGCAATCTTTGAGTTAACAGATACACATACTTTTTTATTGCTCTTTCAAGGAAAGTTAGGGCTCCTTTTTTTAATTTCGGAAACCCATCCACAACCCCAACTCTTGACCTGGCTATGAGTCGAAACGCAATCGTCATCAATTAATTATCGTACATAATTAATTTGCCGCTAATTTCTACGAACATTTCCGTTTATTCGTTTAGCTGGTTAGTTCTTTCATTTCACCGGTAGAAAAACCTGGTTTGGACAAATACATTTTCATTAAGCTACCAAAAATTCTTACATTAAAAAAATTGATAAACTTTTACGACACTGTATTTGTCCATGCAAATATAAATGAGTTTCTGGTTTTATTTTCGGTCCGGAGGTTTTATCTTTTCGTATCAGACCCACCTCCATTGAATGGATGCATCATGCGATTTCAACAGTATACATAATAACGGCCAGCTGACTAACTCTAACCAGAATTAACAACAAAATTATTCATTAGAACTTACAGTTGCAGTTTAATGCTTGAGCAACTGGTATATGATGAAATAACTTGAGAAACAAAAATCGCATGCAAAATAGGTGGATCTGACTTCTTTCAGGCCATCAATTTTCCGATCAAGGCTGAAATATTCTTTTTAAAACATGGCACCAAATAGAAACACGTATCGATTAGGAGCATGTTTACGTCATACTAACTCCAATCCCCCCCCCCCACCAATTTGTTTGTAAAAGTGTTCAATGCGGACTACGTAAGGCAGATAGTGACTCTTGTTTGATCGCCACACAAAAGCAATCATGATGTGTAGAATTAATATTTGTTTTTACAAGAAACTTAATTTGAAAGCATTTAGATCTAGTTCGAACTGGTAGATACAAGTTTATGTACATAAACACACACACACACACACACACACACACACACACACACACACATTGATATATGCAACATCGGTTAGGTTAGTACAGTCCAAATTTGGCACTAAATATCGTATCACATGAGCAAAATTGAAGCATCATTTCATATTTTCTGATCGACTGTCTTTTCATCGAAATCAAGTCATGTAAATAGCTGGGTTAAACAGTATGGTACTTTGTAGTAGTTTAGGTGCAACATATGCAAATTCTTGAGTCTCAAAATATGTCGTATATTATTTATATAATATGTTGTATATTATTTATATAATATGTTGTATATCATTTATATATGTTGTATATTATTTATATAATATGTTGTATATTATTTATATAATATGTTGTATATCATTTATATATGTTGTATATTATTTATATAATATGTTGTATATTATTTATATAATATGTTGTATATCATTTATATATGTTGTATATTATTTATATAATATGTTGTATATTATTTATATAATATGTTGTATATCATTTATATAATATGTTGTATATCATTTATATATGTTGTATATTATTTATATAATATGTTGTATATTATTTATATATGTTGCATATTATTTATATAATATGTTGTATATTATTTATATAATAATTTGTATATTATTTATATAATATGTTGTATATTATTTATAAAATGATCCAGTAGCTTTTTGCCTTACAGAGTGACATAGTTTCTATCATACATGTATTACATCCGCTTGAAATATAAATGCCAAACTTATTTCTAAACATCCTATAAAGTACAGAGTTTATTTTGCATGAACGAAAATATTTCCGTAAGGACTTCAGTATGCGATTAGCCTAATATAGGAATCTGAAGAGTTTATAAGACTAAAGACGTTTCTTAAATCGTTTATTTATATATAAACTATTAGGTTTTTCTGGTGTCTTCCAAGCTTATATTGAATCAGCTCTCCTATATCCATACATTTATTAGCTTATCTCTATATTTATCGGCACGTGCTTTCTTATCTTGTGATAGTTATACAATTGCTATTTATAGTTCAGAAAATGGCTGTACGCTTTGATTAGAATTCCAGTATATGACTTGCATTTTTTTAATAAAAAAGTTAACAATTTAAACTACTGACTACTGTGAGTTAGGAGAAACATATCCGCGTTATAATCGTTTATAACTTTTCATAACTGTGAAGCTCTCTGGTCGATGATGGTAACAAGACCATTTAGAGGAGTACCATACATGGCATATACAGGACAGTACTCTTCAGGATATATTTAGACAGTAATATTCATGGCACACATAGGAGAGTACTATTCAGGGCACATATAGGAGAGTACTATTCATGCATATCTAGGACATGATCATTTAGGGCATATCTAGGAGAGTACTTTTCAAGCCATATCTAGGAGAGTACTATTCATTGCATATCTTGGAGAGTACTATTCATTGCATATCTTGGAGAGTACTATTCAGGGCATATCTAGGACATGACTATTCAGGGCACATCTAGGACATGACTATTCAGGGCATATTTAGGAGAGTACTTTTTTATGCCATATCTAGAAGAGTACTTTTCATTGCATATCTAGTGGGAGTACTATTCAGGGCATATCTTGGAGAGTACTATTCATGGAATATCTTGGAGAGTACTATTCAGGGCATATCTAGGAGAGTACAAATCAGGGCATATTTCGGACAATGCTATTCAGGTCATATCCAAGGCAGTGCAAATTAGGACATTCCTTTCAAGTATTCCCAAGAACTTAAGTTGAATCCTTTCTTATTCTTTGGTTACCAAAACAGTGTATTTTTTTCCAGATTGTTTGAAGTAGTGAAAATGTTTTGTGAAAATGTACATTAATTAACATGATGTTTCTTCTATCACCAACAGTAGCAAATCATCAGGTATGATATATTTTTTTTAAAAATGAAATTACTAACAGTAAAAATCCGTTAGAGCAACAACAACAACAACAACAACAACAACAACAATAATAATAATAATAATAATAATAATAATAATAACAACAACAACAACAAAACAATAATCACAAAAATAATAATAATAATAATAATAATAATAATAATAATAATAATAATAATAATAATCTTTGGGGTATGTATAGAGATATTATCTTTATGAACTGGAAATAAAATCATACTGTATTTGGTAGATCAGTGTTTTCCTGTTGTAATTTTTAATTAAATCACCACTTAAGCTTGCATTGCTGCACTGATATATAGAAGTCAAAATCTTTGCAACATTTATCTTCATATTATCCTGTATCACCCAAACACTTAAAGAGAGCGAGGCGTGTTGAATTTGATACCCATTTTACTATCTGTAATTCACAATGGAACCCAGGGAGTGACCGATTACCATTCAAATCTGCTTTCTTTTTGTGATTTTTATACCGATCTCTATGACATGTACAGCAGCATTATGGAAATGTTATTATTTAAAACGAGTAATATTATAGACTCAGACACATTTTTCTTTTGCCTTAAATGGCTTTTTTCTTTTAGTTGTGCAAATTTGATCTCAAATTTGATATGATGTATCATCATTTCTGTGACACCAGGCAGTGTAGTGAAGTTAATAAAACCCTTTTGTTAACCTGAGAAAGAGAGCCCCTTACCATCACTTCATCTATGACAGTGCATTTCTTCGTAACGTGTCATTGCGTCTTTATGGCTGTAATTTACGATCGCACCTCTGATGGAAATAACAAGAAAGAAATCTTACAACAGATGCAAGATGATGAATAACTGGTTAAACACACACCCGCCTAAAAGTCTCTGAATGGAGAAATCAGATAGAAACCAAGCACGTATTGCATCGGAAAGAACAGTTTGCTCGAAAAGATAATCTATAATCAAGAGAAATTTGAAACTTCCGTATCTCACAACATGTCGAATTTTATCGAGCATCAACGCCGGAAGAATTAGAAGCCATTCAGATCATTTAACGTCCAGAACCCACTCTCTGATTAATATATCCAAAAAGGGTGGCCTTCTGTTCTTGAAATCGTTTAACCGAAGTTAGTCAAAATTTGTGCAGATTGATTTGCGTCCAAGAAAAAGAGGCCGATTCAAAGGTGCTGATGCATGTCTTGATACAATGTCAACAGCATAATTATTACAAGGGCCTAGTGTATCATATCTAGTCAATTATCCTGCCAACTGTTTTGATGTGGTTGAATGAACTGGCACGCAACGGCAATGTCCCAGCACGAGCGAATCTAATGATTAACCAGTTAGATTTTATTCGATAATCATTAGGAGTTGTTTGGAAACTATTAAATCGCTATTTGTACCGGGTAAAAGCAATTGTAGTCGTGATTGAATCACGAAACAAGACGATGTCTAGTTATGATATGATTGTTCGGTTTCGAGGCAGCAGCGCCAAAATCAGATCTACTGACAAACCATAGGGGACTTTTTACAATTAGAAAAGCGCATGAAAATATGGACATTTAGCTGCAAAATGATTAGATAAGAGAAGTAGAACAATTTGGAAATGTGTTAACAAACTGCTCACTTGAAGCGAATCGAGTTAATTTGATTAACTAATCATTCCATGATGATATACGTAAGGGATGACAAATGTTATTGTGTAAAAAGCATAACATTTGTTCTCCCTTGATCATTTCCCTGATGCATATTTTGTACAAGTTTAGACCGCACATGTGCATATTGATGGAGTGTACATCGGTGCATAGATGACGTATGGTAACAAATTGCCATAACAAATAAAACATGGAAAAGGCTATATAAACTACATCCAAACAACGTTTTGAACTACTTGAAAAAAAGCATTGAACGTTATATTTATCAATAGTTTAGAATGTAACCATTGAATACGTATTTAACGAAAAATATGTAAAGAAAATTTAAACGTCCATCTTCTAAATTTAAAAAGTAATCTTTGTCTTTTCTTCATCCATCTATCTATTAGAGTACCAAGATTATCAAATCCATCCTTTTAGTGACCTTTGCAACCGTAATTAAAGGACCAGTATCACCCAATGCATCCTTTAAGGAACCCTAATAACCGTAATTATATTCTATCGAATCTACTCCTTAACAGAAAGTTTAAAACACAATTATTGTTTTAAATAACATCAATATACTATTCACAGAGGGAGTAAATATGGACGCCATACTGAGAGAACAGAAACATGATTCTTGTACCGCATGGGTTTATTCAGAATGGGTTTAAATTTCAACTGTGCATTATAATTGTGAAGGCCTTGTCATGAGAACGGTTACAGCTTATTGCTGGAGACAAACATTTGGCTTCACCTGAATACTGTACAGCTCTTGATTAAATTTCACAACAGTGTTAGATACTAGAGAGAGAGCAGATGGCTTGGTGTTTCATTCTGTTAGAAAGCTCTGTAATTAGATATATTGGGTGTCGGAAAGTCCCAGCAAATGGCGTAGATGCAATGGCGGCGTAAGGGTTCGTGGTAACCGGGGCAATGTTCTTCAGTGGCACACATACTGAGGCAAAGTTCTTTAGTGGCGCCCCTACTTTGCTACATGTAAGTTTTTATATTAATTGCCAACCTTCGTCCTCCTTGTCCCATGTAATTTCTGTGAAGAATTGCCCTAATGCGAAGGTGAGATCATATAAAATTTAATTTTCAAAAAGAAAATTAAAAATCTGCATACATCACCCCTTTTGCGTGGTGCCCTGGTGGGGAGTAATTCTCTCTCTCTCTCTCTCTCTCTCTCTCTCTCTCTCTCTCTCTCTCTCTCTCTCTCTCTCTCTCTCTCTCTCTCATACACCCCTGCTATGGAGATTCGGTCCGGAATCAATTGACGTTTTTAAATATCAGAAATGAACATTTGGCGTGAATAAGAAAGGTAGAAGCACACAACGATAATACTTATAATATAAATCCCTATAAAATATAGGTAACAGTTTCTTACATATTTCATTTAGTTTATTTAAACCTCTTCATTGGTGGTACAATTTGCTGTATAAAATACACAATTGTTGAAGAAAAGGAATGTTCATTGCTGTGTGAATTGCATTTGTATGTATAACTATAGGAGACTAACTAACTTATTAACAATAAATTCAGCGAAAATATTGAGAACAATATCCAGTCTATTATGAAACCATCTTGATGATATTCTATGGTCTCTGATAAATGAGGTTTTATAAATATGCAAGGATCTTGATGAGGTCAGACGATCTATATTGCTTAATAAATATGCAAAACTCTGCACGAGGTTACATGTATTGTAGTAAATTAGGTTTGATAAATATGCAGCGATTTTAAAGAGGTTTCTCTGCCTCTAATAATGAGGTCTATAAAATATGCAATGATCTTTGATGAGGTTATATGGCCTCTAATAAACGAGAGTTGATAAATATGCAAGAATCTTGGCGAGGCTATTTGATCTCTACTAAGCAAGAATTGATAAATATGCAAGGATTTTGTTGAGGTTCCTTGATCTTTAATAAGCGAGAATTGATAAATATGCGAGGATCTTGTTGAGGTTCCTTGATCTCTAATAAATGAGGACTGATGACGTTACTGGTATGGTTGACAGTTGCAACACATTATTTCTGCACGTCTTCAATAAAGTAACCGCGTGGCTGAGTGGTCTAAAGCGCTCTCCGTTACAGATCACTGCTATCTCACTTCTGTCTGCGTAGGTTCGAGTCCCAAATTCAGCCAATGTGGGTATGTGAGAAAAGCTTGCCAGTCGCTTCTCGTGGGTCGGTGGTTCTATCTGGGTTTTTTCCCCCGGGGCTCTTCCTCCGCCATTATTAACTGGCCGTCGTGTAGAGCCAATCGTTTTCTGAAAAATGGCGTTAAACACTACAACAACATCAATGAAGTGGCACAGCTCAAAGAAATGAGAGAAAACATCCCACAACACAAGAAATGTGGAATGAAGATATAAATATCGCGATCGAAATCAGAGATAAATATAACTGTACAAATCTAAACCGTCTGCAAGAAGAAGAAGAAGAAGAAGAAGAAGAAGAAGAATTTAAAAAGGGGGGGGGGGGTATGTAACTAGTCTCATTGGAAGCGCAAAGAAAAAGTTCTACAACAATATCCGATACAATTTTTCAACTTACCAATTCTTTTAAGAAATATTTCCGAATTATTGGACTGAATTTAAAAGTACCAAACCCCTAACGTTTGTAATAGGTAACAGAAGTTACATAAGGCAAAGAAATATAAAAAAATAAACCAGCTTTAATTTGTTTTTTGTTTTTTTTAAAAACACTGTTTCTACATAATACCTTAATGTATGTATTACAACTATATGGTCTTAAAACAAATAAAAGAAAAGATTAAGAAGCAACAAGCTTTGCAAAATTAAACAAATATTTGATTTCGAGAGAATACTAAGTGAAAATGTAAATCATACTGCATTGCTAATTAAATCCCAAGCTAATCATGGAATTTCAAACTAGAGTCCTAATGAGTAAAGATCTGAATAAATGTTAATGGAAATCCAAATAAAATCCAACGCTAGAAGAATCAGACGATCCAAGAATGTATCCTTATTTGAAATTTCACAATATATTCAAGTCTGCATTACCAAAAACGTTATTTTTAAATAGCACTTTGTATTCCCAGTAAATTAGTAATTTTGATAAATAAAATTTCAGCACAAAGGAACTTCTGGACACAACAATAATACGAAATTTTGTCCCTCAAAGATCTTAAACTACGAATACCTATTTTCTAGCAACACAAGATTATATAGTTCTCTACCTTGCCTCAGGTAACGTCAGCATTTTCTTTAAAAAAAAGTTAACCTAATGGGAAATTTCTTTATAGAATGTTTATAATATTTACAAAATAAAATCTTAGGTATAATTAGAAGTCTATTACTAAAATTTTTATAGTATAAAATGCGTAGTAAACAATGGGTAGACCCGACAATTTATTTAGAATTTATAACGTTGTCGCATCAGATTGAGATAAACATGTTTACTAAAACAATCAACGATTCTGGTCAGATCGAAAATAAGCTTGACTTGTACCAACAGTCTTTTGTAGGATGAAAATAATAATTTCCAAGAATGCATCCTTTTTGGTTGAAATTTCACTATAAATTCGAGTCTCTGTTTCTAAGAATGTTATTTTTTCAAGAGCATTTTTTATTTCCAGTGAATAAATACTTTGAATAAATTCTAGCCCAAATGAATTACAAGACACAGTTATAATACAATTAATTATGCATGGATCTTATTGCAAAAATGAATAATTTATAGAAAAACAAGATTATATAGTCCTCTATTTAATCTCGGGATACAAACAACAACATTTCAAGCACGAAGAAATAATTTGTAGAAAACAAGATTATAGAGTCTACTTGACCTGCGCCACAACGGGCATTTTCAGAAAAGAAAATAATAGAAAATACACCCCTCCAATAGAAGGGTCCTAATGTTTACAAGAAAACAATTCTAGTCATAATCAGAAGTCTATTACTAACATTATATTATAAAATGTAACAAACAACAGGCAGACCCGTCATTCGATCGGGAATCCTAAATGTCTACACTCAGATTGAGATAAAAATGTTGGTTACGAAACGAATATCAATGATTCAGGTCAGTTTGAAAATGAACTGGATTTTGGACAAGGTCAAGTCTATTATACAATCTATCATAATATATAAGGAAACAATACATGGAAAAATTGGAACAAGATTTTCGATTGTATCATGGCATACCCAAATATCACATCAGTTGCTTTTTACTTGTATGCATAGATAATTCAGAGATAGCATTGACGTTAGCATCTACAAGTTTGACTTGCCCATGTTTTGGACTATGTCCTAGAAATGCAATACAAGCACGACAAAACTCATTTTTGGATAATTTAATTGTTACTGCTCAATCCATGTGTCGTTGTAGATGATGACATTACCTAGACAAGATGAATTCATGTTCATTAAATGCTGAAATGTACAAGTCAAACCGAACCTTTCATCCCAAGCCACATCACTTTATTTTGATAAATCCCATCTGGAGTCACGAATGCAAAAATTTCTTTTGCACTTTCCGTCAGTGGAATTTGGCAGAATACTTTTAGGAGGCCAAATTTGGTGCCATATTGTGCATTTCCAATTTTATTACTGCAATCATCGATTCGGGGCAACGAAAATGATTTTGTTTTGGTCACTATTCACCGTCCAATAGTATGTTCACGTGTGGAAAGTATTTTCTTGTTTTATCATAAAGATACATGGTGAACTCCAGTCAATTGAACTCGGTTCTATGAAATCGTTTCCAGAAAATACTGAATTTCTTTTTCTCAACCATTCCTGTTTGAAGGAGTTCATCATGTACAGATGCCGTTTCATATATGTGGAATCTACAATTTCATCATCGTGGTAGACTTTGTTTGTTGGTGTTGGAACAGCTGGAAACAATTGTTCTTATCAAAATTATAGCTGTTTTAATGCATTCTTTTCATGTTCCTGCTAATTCTGCCTCAAGCTCTTATAAGATGAATAATAAAGAAAAAAGATTATGGAGTCTACCTGACTCCGGCATCAATTAGCATTTTCTTAAAACAGCTATTACCTACTGGTAAAATATGGTAATATCTAATGACCTATTATAAGTATCCATAGCATATATTGAAAATTAAGAAAAGCTCAAAAACAAAGAAACCAACAATGCAAACGACACACACACACACACACACACACACACACACACACACACACACACACACACACACACACACACATACATATATATATATATATATATATATATATATATATATATATATATATATATATATATATATATATATATATATATATATATATATACACACACATACATTGTTACGGGGAGACCGGGTACAAATGTTCAGAAGCTGCAAACAATAATAACACAGCACGCTAGTAAATTTCCAGGTTATTTTAATGTTCACCCAACATACAAGATAGGGCTCAAGAACACCTGTATCATACACGTATAGTTTATCAAAATGACAAAATAGAGACAAAGTCAGGTTTCATTAACAGTATCAATTCTTGCCTTTACAGTGACGACAGACACATACCCAAATTATATGGGTCAGTCTAATAACCAGGATCTGAATTGTGAACTAAGTGGAATTTGTCTCTAAAATTACACCGTGTAACCGCTCAATACACTTTAAACTATAAATACTAAATATTTCTTTATGCCTCTGTCTTAATGACAATCAATATTTATGCAATAACATGGAAGTCTTTGTGTAAGTCACGTAACTCCGACTGTCTCGGCACTAAATAACTTATTTATACTGGCGTGTAGTTAAGCATACGGCGACTAAAGTCACAAATTCAGTGTCCATTGACTATATATGCATCCAAGCACACCAACAATATGATAGAAGTTGTCTTTGCAGCTCAGGTTCGGCGAGGACATCCATTATTACACTGGTCGCATGTGAAGGCAACGATTTCTGCGGAACTTTGCTTTTTATTTTTTAGGATTTTCAAAAACATTTCGTCAAGTTTTTTTTGACATTGACAGCTTTTGAATAGTTTAGCGGGCGAATCTGTCGTTCGGCAAACCGTGTCATATGCGATTGTGTTTCATTATCGAGATGTCGTATAGCTGAGTTTGTCATTTTACTATATGTCACATCGACAAGTTATCGATTCAATCATTTTTCATTCACGCTTACTCTCTTACCTGTATAAAAGTGGTAAACACAACTTTAAAAGACCTGTAAAATTTCACAGATGATAGCGAAGCTTTTAAAATATCAGATAACTAAAAGTGAAAATTGTGATAATTTGTGTGATGATTTTTATCTTTAATTTGAATCATTGACAGGTTTTGTGGAGATTCACGTGCTATCAAACACGACACTTAGAACAAAGCTATTTTTCTGGAGGCTGTGAATACCATTTTAAATACAGGTCTATTGTCACTTCAAGGTATTCTATTTCGGGTGCCAACACCTGTTATACGATCAGCTCTAATGAATCTTATATGTGTTTAATAACCAAATTATCCCATGGGCAATATCTGTGATGTTGTAATTTCACACTATCCGGACCATTTATGCAATATGATATACTTATTTGCGAAAATGTTAGACCATCATTGAGTTTAGAGTGGCCAAAATGTTCTCATATACGATTCAATGTCATTTTAAAAAAGAAAATGACTTTGTATCGGATAATCAATAAATGAAAAAGATCCATGGACTATAAATTATGAATATTCTAAGCGCAGAAATATCAAAACTCTTTGCACCTTAGTACGCTATTGTTTTGTGAATAGCAAAATGTTGCTTTGCTTTTATCAAAAATATATTTCGATGTGGGGGCCAATATGTTTCAGCATCACTCATGATATATTTAAACATCACTCATTATATATTTAATTTAATTAAACATCACTCATTATATATTTAATTTAATTAAACAGTACTCATTATATATTTAATTTAATTAAACATCACTCATTATATATTTAATTTAATTAAACATCACTCATTATACATTTAATTTAATTAAACATCACTCATTATATATTTAATTTAATTAAACATCACTCATTATATATTTAATTTAATTAAACATTACTCATTATATATTTAATTTAATTAAACATTACTCATTATATATTTAATTTAGTTAAACATCACTCATTATATATTTAATTTAATTAAACATCACTCATTATATATTTAATTTAATTAAACATCACTCATTATACATTTAATTTAATCAAACATCACTCATTATATATTTAATTTAATTAAACATCACTCGTGCGCTGTTGTAACATATCCAGTGTTTATAGATGTCAGTTAAACTGAGATTATACAAAAGGAAACTAATAAATACTTTACCTTGATACGTAATATAAACGCTTTACCTTGATACGTAAAATAAATACTTTACATTGATACGTAATATAAATTCTTTACCTTGATACGTAATATAAACTCTTTACCTTGATACGTAATATAAACTCTTTACCTTGATACGTAATATAAATTCTTTACTTTGATACGTAATATAAACTCTTTACCTTGATACGTAATATAATCTCTTTACCTTGATACGTAATATAAATTCTTTACCTTGATACGTAATATAAATACTTTACCTTGATACGTAATATATATATATATATATATACTTTACCTTGATACGTAATATATATACTTTACCTTACCATGATATGGGATTATTTTTTTCCGATTAAGAGCATTTTACATTTACATTCTTCATTCACCCCTCTGTGTGTGTGTGTGTGTGTGTGTGTGTGTAACATGCATGCACGCATATTTAAAGACTAGAATTTTGTGATTTTATCGTTTTCATAGGGATCCTGGGTGACCGAGTGATCTAAAACTCGCCTTTACCGATCACTGAAATCTCACCCCTGTCCATGTTAGAAAGTTTACCTGTAGCTTCCTGACTTTTTATCTGATTCTTCCTCTAGAAGTAAACATAGACATCCATGTATTATTTTAAACAGTCAACGACAATAACAACAAATAAGGTTAGTACGATCTCTGGTAAGTGTGACTACCCTGTGTACCAGAATTAACTTTACTGCACATATAGTATTCAAACTCCAAGAAATAAAACTGAAGCTATGAATTGATAATTTGGACAATATTGTCAATCAACATTAATTATGTAGACCACGTGTCAAAGATCACGTGTTGTTGACATTCATTGAAGCTCTGTGGAAAAAATTAATAGTATCACACGTGTCGATAATTTTCGCACTATCATTATTCAATGAAATGGCCATGTGGACAATATATGTGTAATAATTTAACATCACCAGGTAGACGTTGGAGGCGATAAAATCTATCAACACTTGACAAGGAAGAAATACAATGTCTCGACGCTTTAGTAAAAGTACACACCTATCGTGATAGCCTTCAGCGACGGCATCAAATGCTCGAAATAATTTGTGAATACAATGATTTTATTCTAAACCAAGGACATCTGGCCACGATTTCAAACTACCATAAACGCGTATGTTTACAAATGGTCATCCGCGAAAATCTACATAAAACCCGTAAACTCACAGTAAAAGAAAGCGGTTTAAACCCCGTTCGTCAGTCGTAAGTCATGTGTCCGGGAATACGTGTTCTATATTTGGATAGAATTAGCATTTAAGTCTACCTGACACGGTGATAAACAGGTGAAGTTTAACATTTAATTGGCCACCTGTCAATATTTAATTGGCTAAAGAAGGAGAGTAAAGAATCTAATTAACAGTACACCAAAAGTTTGTCCCTCTTACACTTTGTTTGATACAGTTATTCAACCAAGTTACATTTCCTCAACCATTTATAATTGTTTTGATGCTCCGGATACTATTATATATGCTGGTTACACCAGTCCAGGTACGACTGGTTCCAGACCTCGGTCTGTAAATAAATTTATATGCAATGTATCTTCCATAAATATGTTATCTTGCCCGAAGAACTAGTCGATGAGATACTGCAATTTATTTAAAATAAGAGTAGGTTATGCATATTGAACGATCAGTGGCGTAGCAAGATAATATGCCCCCTGTCCCCAAAAGAACTGAATAATGGGGCCCTCTCCCCACAAGAAAAACATTTGTGACGAGCCTCCCCTGTCCCACGCAAGATCAGTTGTTGTTGCCACGCCACTGTCAACGATATTACAACATTATACAATTTTTACCTTGGCAAATATGAAACGTTCGTATAAAATGCATGGTTGCTGTACGTACTTGGAATAAATGCAAGGCTAGCTACAATTAAATGCCACAGAAATTATCAAAAAATGAACATAGAAAATGCATTAATGCATAATAAATTTGGCTCCCAAATAAAAAAAAATCGACCTCGAAAATCAGCCGTACTCGAATATAAACCAGTATTTCTTTTAAAAACCGTCTCATAAGTTTATTTAAATCCGTGTAGAGATTTAGTTCCTCAGAATACTAAGTGAAAATATAATTGCAAAATTATACAGCAGTGATTGTATGATTATATATATGAGATTATAAACATTTTCTTCATCTATACCGACATCAGATCCATAAAAGTATATTTAAAAGTGCTTTCGCACAGTTGCAATTATGCAAAAAGTATGTTTTGTGTGTGCACAGATATGTGTTCCTCATGAAAAATAAACAGTTATCACAAATAAGGAGAAGACCAATAATTAAAATAATCTCTCTTCTTTATATTTGTAGTTTGTTGCGGAATAATATCAATTCAGATAATAACACGCACGCACGCACGCACGCACGCACGCACGCACGCACACACACACACACACACACACATACACACACACACACACACACACACACACACACACACATACATACATACATACATACATACATATATATATATATATATATATATATATATATATATATATATATATATATATATATATATATATATATATATATATATATATATATATATATATATATCGTCATTACGAGCTTTAAAAACCTAGCATTATGTGATCTCTTTTTTTGTGCTGTATACAAAATCAAATCTGTATATACTGGCTGACTAACTTTTTAAAATGTATACTAAATTGAAGAAGCTAAAGACAAGATTCAAACTATGGTTATTACTATCTGGAAAAGTCTTCTACAAAAGCCAAAATATGCCAGTAGAGTTTGTTTTTCGCAAGAAAAACGTTTTTATTTTATTTTATACTTATTTATGGATATTGTTAAAGAATAAATACAAAGAAAAATGGTACAAGTAAAACTTAAGTTTAAAAATATTGGCGAATTTGCATATTTCACGTCTCAGTCTGACTATTTTGGGTCAACGACAACAAGAAAATATGCACGCAAATAAATTAGCTCAATCCTAAATATTGATTTATAGTGAATATCCAGCAAGATAAAATAGTTTGATCTCTTTAACCTCATCTCTGATGAAAACGAATTTTCTCTTTGATAAATTACACGTCATTTATTTTCTTCATAATTGGAATTTTATTAAATAAAACTTAAGATAGTATTATGGGGCACGTTTCTTCCACGGCCGAACGAAGCAGTGCGGCAATTAATGATTCTTCTAGGCCTTGTCTGAGCTACTGGTTTCTCTGCAATACAACCATTCTGGGCGGCCCCAATGAGAAAGTTTCGTTAGTGAATTAGATTATAGGAATATAAAACCGATATCAATATGCGAGGCTCCGTTTCCACTTGTTTTGTAAGATTCCGAAGATTTGGACTAAACTTATTATCGTCCCCGTCGGGAGCTTCCAGAAATAATGTCCTTTCCAGAACAAAGCACCAGCAAGCTAGAATCGATATCGACGATAAATAATGAACATTATGTTCTTCAGTCATTTTATTTTCGAGTACATATCTACATTGCTAATTTCTTTTGGGAAACCATTAAAGTCCCTGTCGAACGGAGCTAAACAAAATTTGTTGACGATATATAAACGGCGTATAAGACGAGGAGACACAGTGATCATTTATGGTAGCACAATTCTGAAAAATTGATTCATTTTAATCTGGTCGAATTTATTCTAAAACTTTATATTCACTCGGACATCTTGTTAAAATATGTTGTGCAGATTACCTCGTAATGTTTCTGTAAGGTTTTTGGTAATAATAATAATAATAATAATAATAATAATAATAATAATAATAATAATAAAATATAAATAAATAAATAAATAAATAAATAAACAAATAAATAAATAAATAAATAAATAAATAAATAAATAAATAAATAAATAAATAAATAAATAAATAAATAAATAAACGGCATTGGGACAATTTTATAGTAATCCAGTGAGAACGAGCCAAAGAATCGCCAGTTGTGTACCATATTAAGACTTTTGAAAACACTTCCTTGTTTCATCGTTTCATATGGCAAACAATCCAACACATTCACGTGTATATAGATAACAGAGCAGAAACGGTGTGCGGATGTCAAGAAATGGCTTGTCCAACGTGATACATCGATAGAGATTCCATGGAAACTAAGAAATGCACATAAGTTATGTCCTGTGAGTGCTTGCTTGATCTGGTAGCGGTTTCGATTAATATTTCGCAAACATAAAATCGATTACCATAACTGGGAAAAGATTCGTAACAAATCGTAGAAGTCTGTATCTATCCCGTAGGACCGTCTCACGTCAGCCGAATCGTTGGCTGGAAGGACTTGACACAAACCAGACTTGCCAGCCTGGGATCTAATTTTCAGTCAGGTCGCCCCTTCATTCCATTGTTCCAATTTAATGCCAGCTAACACAGAATAACAGACAATATGGAGGGAATTATTAGATAAAAGTTTTGATAAATACATATTAAAGACTGTCCATTTTCCCATCGATCATGCGTTTTATTTGGGTCTCTGAAGACACGCATCCGATAATTTCTGCCAAGGAGATTGTCAGTTTATCGAAACGCTGGATATAAAACAGACCAGTACGACCGAAACCCTTTAATTACTTCAAATAAATTTTTTTTATCGTCAAATTGTCTTTTATGGGCTTAATTATTTAAGTGGGTCTTAATTTCAAGGTTTCGATGCTCTTCCGAGATAAATTACTCTGCGCTGTACGATTCTCGATCAATGCAATATGATGGGCAAAATAAAGGCAGACGGAATGTCTGCGAATCGTCATGGAATCTTGGAATGATAGCCATAAATGATTTTTATTAATATTTATGAATAGGTCATAAGATGAAATACACAGTCCGAGTCAAGGGCCAGATGTAAATGGTCTCACAAGTCATGGACAATGAAGACGACCTTTCCAAATCATTTTTGTATACTGGCCTATTTTAATCTGGATAAATTCTTATATAGCTTTACTATGTTGTTAGTTTCCAAAGACCGGTCATACTTTTTACATCGTCATATTAATGAATGATACCATTTGACTTTTTTTCTAGCACATCATTGAAAATAGCGCTATGTTCCTTCTGTTTCTCTGCTATCATCTAAATAGTATTATCAAATGAAACGAAACGCTTCATGACAATTTGGTCAAGTTACCTAATGCATGTCAGTGAGCTACCTTTGAACGGACTGGTTACGGACATTATATAAAAGTCAAACGATTTTCAGACAGCCATTTTCAGGAGGATCATATCGAACCAAATTTAATTTGTATTAAATAACTAGTTTCCGTCTTTCATTTTTCGGTAACATGTAAGTTATGTATCATAGTTCTTTCTGCAGACCAAATCAACTTAACACACCCGCAATGGAAGTACCATCTAATTGAAAGTTAACAGTAAGTCAGCTTCGTCTGACCTCCTTCTCCTTCCCAACCTTACTAAAGATCTAAAACAATCCACTAAAATACACAATATATAATGCTCTATTAAACATGCGAATAATTTTAATAAAAATAAAAATACTTGGTTAATGGGATGTAATGTATTAGTATTTTTGAATTGTACAGTAATATTTCTCAATAATTTACGAATTATCATTTTTTACTCAAGGAATTAACAGGTTTCTTTAGAACAAACAAATCAAGAGGTTTTATTTTGACCCGTATTTTCTTTCAAATTTTTTCTACAAATTGCATCACAGATAAAACAGCAAAATTGCTGGATGAATCTATTGAGTTGAGATATTTCACTTTGATAAACATAGGCTAATATATGTGAGCAAACAATGATATGTGATACGTACAACATTAAGACCCTTTTTCTTATTTGGGCAAGATTTATTCGGTAATTATCGTCTGACTTATTCTGTAATTATAGTCTGATTTATTCTGTAATTATCGTCTGACTTATTCTGTAATTATAGTCTGATTTATTCGGTAATTATCGTCTGACTTATTCTGTAATTATAGTCTGATTTGTTCGGTAATTATAGTCTAACTTATTCGGTAATTATAGCCTGATTTGTTCGGTAATTATAGTCTGATTTATTCGGTAATTATAGTCTGATTTGTTCGGTAATTATAGTCTGATTTATTCGGTAATTATAGTCTAACTTATTCGGTAATTATAGTCTGATTTGTTCGGTAATTATAGTCTGATTTATTCGGTAATTATAGTCTGATTTGTTCGGTAATTATAGTCTGATTTGTTCGGTAATTATAGTCTAACTTATTCGGTAATTATAGTCTGATTTGTTCGGTAATTATAGTCTAACTTATTCGGTAATTATAGTCTGATTTGTTCGGTAATTATAGTCTGATTTATTCGGTAATTATAGTCTGATTTATTCGGTAATTATAGTCTGTTTTAACATTTTAAGTGAGGAGCATATACTAGACTTGGAGTGAACCACGTGTTGTTACTGATCCGCAATATTATTTGATTGTGTCTCAAAAAACAAGTGGTCATTGCTAATAAAAGTCACGCATGGTAATACGTTAAGTATATGTAGTAAACATCATTAATAGTGTACAGTTTCATGACATAATATTTCAATGGATATCTGGCGACATAAGGTGTTGTATTAAATAACAGGAAAATACTTCCCTTGTCTCTTTTTCTTTTTTGCTTATACTTTTGAATAATGATGAAGTATCTGCATTCTGACTTAATAAAGGGCAGTAAAGTGACTTAAAGGTGTTAATAAAAAACGCCGATGTGACTTAAATGTGTTAATAAAAAACGCTGATGTGACTTAAAGGTGTTAATAAAAAAACGCTGATGTGACTTAAAGGTGTTAATAAAAAACGCTGATGTGACTTAAATGTGTTAATAAAAAACGCTGATGTGGCTTAAAGGTGTTAATAAAAAACGCTGATGTGACTTAAATGTGTCAATAAAGGGCACTCGTGACTTAAAGGTACCAATAAATGACACTTGTGATTAAATATATTAATAAAGGGTGCTCAAGTGACCTAAATATGTCAATAAATGATACGTGTGACTTTAATGTGTCAATAAAGGAAACTGATGTGACTTAAAGGTGTCCATAAATGACACTCGTGACAAAATGGTGTCAGCAAAGGTCACCTATCTGACTTACGAGTGTTAATAATTGTCACTTTCATGGCTTAAAGGTGTCAACAAAGGCCACTCGTGTGATTTAAAGGTCTCAGTAAAGGACACTCGTGGAACTTGAAGCAACTGACCTTGATGAGCCAGTGACCTGATAAATTCACACTATTTTATGTTAAATGAGAATTATGTCTTCCTCTAATTGATACAAGCAGAAAAAGTTCGGACGATTTAGCGTAAAATGCGAGCTGTACATTGTGTAACACGTAAGCTTACAAGTTGGATTGACATAGCGTAAACATGCAAGTATACTTCACTTAATATATTCTTGTACAATTTTATTTTCAGGGTTGACCTACAAAATGTATCAACATGGACATGAAAACGGCATCAGTCCAGAGAAAAGAAAACAGCGCAGAATTCGAACTACTTTTACGAGCGCACAGCTGAAGGAACTGGAAAAGGCGTTCTCTGAAACACATTATCCGGATATTTATACGCGAGAGGAAATAGCTATGAAAACCGATCTGACAGAGGCAAGAGTACAGGTGAATATTTAAAATAACTACAACATTGTTTGAACTAAGAAACATTTCACGAGTATATCACACTCTAACCTCCCTGAAAACATTTTAAATATTGAATAAAAGATAGCGTTGATATGTCTATGAACTATAACCATTACGCCCACTTTCGGTCTTAAACCTTTTCATATATTGAAATGTTGCATATCAAATATTATTTTATAGATCTATATACAGGTCAGTGATTAGAATGGTTTATAGGTGTTTTTTTGGGAACCCAAAATACAACGAAGAATAAATAATGATTATTGCATAGCTTCAAATATAACTGAAGTTTTCGCGGATAAAGAAGAAAGAATTCTACATGGAAGCCGAAAACTGCAAAACCCTGCTTTTAAGACTTCCACGTTGCTTTAAAATGTTTCCTGTATTTGTATCGTTCAGTGTCACTGACTTACATTCACTTTTAGTGGAAATTATTATTCAGCAACGTATGTTCGGTTTTAGTAGACTTAGCATTATCTCACTATTTTAGGTTTGGTTTCAAAATAGACGAGCCAAATTCAGGAAGATGGAGAGAGCAAAACAACAACAACAACAGCCCCAGCAGAGCAGTCCCTCTATTAAACAGGAACCGAACTCAAACAACAGCAACAATAATACTTCTAACAATAGCAACAACACTAACACTAACAATAACAACAACAATAACAACAACAAGGAGAAATCTAAATCTCTTGAAGAAAATACAGGTATTGCATAATTTAATTCACTGTTTGTTACATGACCACGAAGCATTGTATGGATAAATAAATAAGCTAGATATCAAGTACCGGTAGTGGCGCCTACTGCGGTCGATTTTTGCAACTGAAAGAATAACCATAGTCATCATGATTCATTGGACAGTTAAATGAACAGAAGACAGGCAGACTGATATATTGAATGTTGTATGTATGTATGTATGTATGTATGTATGTATGTATGTATGTATGTATGTATGTATGTATGTATGTATGTATGTATGTATGTATGTATGTATGTATGTATGTATGTATGTATGTATGTATGTATGTATGTATGTATGTATGTATGTATGTATGTATGTATGTATTGTGTATGTGTGTATGTGTGTGTGTGTGCGCGCGTGCGTATGTATGTATGTATGTATGTATGCATGTACGTATGTATGTACGTACGTATCTATCTATCTATATATCTATCTATCTATCTATCTATCTATCTATCTATCTATCTATCTATCTATCTATCTATCTATCTATCTATCTATCTATCCATATTTCAAGAGTGTATTTCAGTGTGTTCCATATTTGTCCACTTCGTATTTATCTATATCATATTCATGTCTTTACTCTCAAATAATATTTTTGCCATTGTTGATCTTTAAATCTATTGACACGTGTATATGCTTAGATAACGCAGGACATTACTCATTATTTATCATTCCTGTTGCAGGCTCTTCTACGACAGAAGAGTCGAAATGGGGTGGAAGTGTTAGCCAGCAAAGAAAAATTACTCCACCAATGTCAGCGGCGCCGTCACTCCCCGGACCATACTCAGGCATTCTTTCCAACACTTCAGCTGACTATCACCATAGCAACCACATGGATAAAAATAACCCATTAACGGCGGGAATGTTTTGACTTTGAAGCATGAGACTTAAAGGGATATAACAATTGCCAACTTTTGTATTTTCATGACAATTATGACTCTAAAATTGACATTTGATCGAATGAAGAGCAACAGTTGCCATGACAACGGAAAATGGAAGACAGAACACTGTCGGTTGTTCACCTTAATTATGATAGATGTCGATGCGGAATTACAACATAGTTTCACTGTTCAAATGCTTTAGGATTTAAAGAGACTGTTGTATAGTTTTGTTTTGTGTCACACTTCGATGTAACATGATTCTATGTCATCTCACTATATACCAATATACAATACTATAGCAGTTGTCCATCTGCATAATATAATTTATGTTACATAAAAGTTTAATATTCTGCAAGATATTTCATTTTATTACATTGGTATGTCTTTATTGTATTTTGCATATAAAACATATCGGATCCATATTTATTACGAATTTTATTAGGTTTCCATGCGTTCATGTGGTATTTTAGAAAGATACATAGTGTGGTTATTTGTTAACGAGCAATATTTTATTTCAATTTGTTTGATTTGAACCTATTCGTAATAAGATCATACAAATTTGAAAGAAATAACTGAGCTTTACATACTTAATTTATTTATACATTTAGTTAAATTTTTCGGCTGTTTAGATGTATTGTGTAATTTCCAAATCATATTATGTCATATTTTGAATTACTTATTTCTCTTACTGTAATTGAAAACGCTCATTTAAGGAGACAACCCAAGCATTATACGATGTCTACAATCTCAAAATGTATGTTTGTATAAGTATTATTATAAATTATAAAATTTAAAATGCTGATAAAGAGTGATATTTTTTTCTTATACGTCAGCTGCATTTTACATCAGAGAAATCGTTTTAATTTTTTTTAAAATTAAAATCATTGCAATTTAATTTTTTTTAAAGAATCAATTTGAATTATCTACTGCAGAGGGCTAGGACCAAAAAAAAGATGGGGGTTGGGATGTCACGGAATTTATTCGATAAGGTGTGTGTGTGTGTGTGTATGTGTGTGTGTGTGTGTTTAGGATTCTTAACGTAGCTTTAACAATTTTTCAGTCATATCGCTGCGATGTCTGCAGTGAGGCAGTTTATAGTTATGTCCAGTTCTGGGGCATCATGCCGCAGACATGTAGCATGATGTCTCACCCAGTCAAATTCTGCTGACACCAAGCCTACCAGTCCTTACACTGACCTCTTAATGCTGAGCGCCAAGCGAGGCAGCTGTTAGTACCATTTTTGTAAGTTTTTGGTATGAATCAGCCGGGAATCTAACCCACGACCTCCCGCTTCCGCGTCAAATGCTCTAAACACTAGGCCACCGGAACGGTCATAAGGTGTTGGTAAGGATATATGTGTTATTTATCGATTTAATAATCAGATAATCAAAATCATATCTGCTTGACAGATATATCTCTAAAATATATCAAACGAAAACGGTAAGTGAGAGGATAGGCTGAGTCATTTTACAATATACTTAAAGATCCCTTCCCCACCCCACCCCCACCCCACAGTGAATCCTTCTAATGTCACCCTTCTTCCAAGGTTATATTTAAAATGGAAATGTTAAACTCATCTTGTGCCAAAATATTCACCTGATAATAAAATCAGTATATATATATATATATATATATATATATATATATATATATATATATATATATATATATATATATATATATATATATATATATATATATATATATAATTTGAATGTTTCTAATGGGTTGTACGTCATATTATTTCTCTCATGTCATTTCGATACTCAAGCTTTATAACTATTTTCATACTGAATAAGTTTTTCCCACTTTATAATATTTATATTTTTTTTTAATTTAGAAAAAATACAATTTACTTTTAATAAAAAGACAAAGAATACCTTTAAAACCATTTCAGTCGCATAAATTATAGAAAAAGGGAGCAGATATACGAACCAGTTTGTTTACAAACAATTTCATACCAAAATACTCTAAATCACTTGTCATTTCTTTTAGGACCATGAATCACCTTTGATAATCTCAAAAACTCATGCATTACTTTATGTACAATATCTTCATCACATATAGTTGTAAAACATATATAAGCTCTAAATATACATCCGTATGTACACATGTAAACTGAACAAGTAAACATCGAATACCAAGAGACCTTCATGACACATGACAATTTTAAAATACCTCATAAAATAGTAATACATCAATCATATCGTCAAGTGTAAAGTGGCTTGTCCTTCCAACATCTGACTGTATTTTTGTTTATGCAGCACGACTTTTACCAAAATGACTGAACACGCCAAAATATATGATACAAAAATTCATCTAGCTGCTCAACGAATCTTGGCAAGTTTGAACTGTGGTGAAGAACGTGCTCGAATAATGCTCTACCCTTGTGACCGCCAGATAAAACTGTATTAACAGCAGCCAGGTTCGTAAAGAGATGTATTTGATCAACATTATTCTTTTACAAATCGTTTGATATCTCGTCTGCAAAACAGTCATTATGTGCCACACGTATTAATATTTTTTGTTTTGTTGGCACAGGCGTCAAATTTACATACTTAAATGTTGATCATTTCCTCTAAAATTACCGTATGTTTATTGTCCTCATGCATTATTCCTGGATGGTGTTTATCATACACACCACAGTCAAGAGTTGGTAACATTAATAATCTACATTCACGGAGGATGTTACCTATTAAAAAGCAAAGAAGGTCACAGCTACCTGCTTTTTTGAGCTCCATTTTTTACTTTCCTATTGCTTAGACACAGTTGCAAGCACAATCGTGAAATGTGATGGCACGTTCGCATTGGAAGGTAGTGCTAATCATCGCCAAGAGTAAGTCAAAGTGACCTTCTTTTGAATCCAAGTAGTGACAGACACTTTGTATGTACTGTCTTGAAATATGATAGATATGTTCATACTAAAATCACCGCAGTCAGAAGGTTCATTTAAGCATAGTAATTTTCAAAGTTTGTCACTCAGTTTCCTGGACACTGTTGCGTCTATGGTTCATTCATTATACGGTACTATTAGCTCTTATGAAATGTAAATCGTGTTTTTGCAATTGCCTACTTTTTATTTAACGTATGGACTTTGTGCAAGAGACGCAGGAGAGACATGTCATTATTCAGAATTTCAGGTTATTTCCTACTTGGAACTAATCTTCAAATCTCGATCAGTTAGAAGTGTTAAAGAAGGGACAATATTTAATTTGCATTGATTTCAGGGATGGAAAATACTGTAACTGACAATTCTGTTTCATTCAATTTCACTCTCGCATTCTCTTGCTACTTTTAAAAGGTACGACTGCTATTCAACGATTGGACAAAGGATTCATTTCATTCGCAATTGCTCGTCCAATTACATCTAGACTTCAGATGGGAATCAACTTTTCCATGTAAAAGGATTTATACCAAGTAGAATATTGAAACCAGATATGTATGCATTTAAGGTCTGCTTGCAACTCTTTACAGATGGAGTCCTGTTTTAGTCAGAGTGCTAAAAGGGGACAACTAAAAAATATGCATATCATTGGGTCTACATCACATAAATCGATACTTTGTTTTCTTCCTTTTTCAGTGTTGTTAATGTAGATTAATACGGAGATTTGTGTGTATTTAAAAAGACAATTATTAAGCATTTTGTGTGTTATCTATCCGATACATTTAGATTCAAGTGACGTCTTATATATGTACTATTTTACACTGATTAACTTTCTGCATATAAAAATAAAATAAATGTAAAAAATATGGGTATAAGTTGAATTTTACCTCTTTAATTTCTTTAAAATTTTGTATTTACTTATTTAATTTCTCCGTTAAATTGCGGTGTCAAATCTATCTATCTATCTATCTATCTATCTATCTATCTATCTATCTATCTATCTATCTATCTATCTATCTCTCTCTCTCTCTCTCTATCTCTCTCTCTGTCTTTCTGTCTGTCTGTCTCTCCATCTATACGCATTTTTTTTTCTTTTTTTCTTCGTACAAATCAAGATGAGCATCAGTTACATATGATAAGGTAGATAAATAATTTATGTCTGATTTACTTTCTTAATAATGAATATTTTCATCACGCATCAATAGTTTTCAGACAAAACTTGAAGTCCAAGTATTTAATATCACTTGCCTAAATGTATCAAACAATACGGGCAGAGTGTTAAACTCCGGATGCTGATGACACTTTGGGGAAGTAAAATTAAATAACAAGTATCAATACAAATATAAAATCCTCTGTCTCAAACATGTCAAAATATGCATGTCGAAGACTTTTTGAGAGATTATTCCATATTAATGCCTGACAAAGGTACCCTTTGCTTCTATAGATTTGAAACAATAGGAGACAATGACACGTGCAGATACCTTTAATGAAACGCTTTTTGACCATAAATACACCAAAAACCCTCGTATGAAGAGGCAATACACATTAACAAGTGGTAAAATGCGCATTACTACCGGCACAGCGGTTTATCAAATTTAATATTTTCGTTACTGGTGGCACGTGTAAAAGTTTTATTTCTATTAAATTAGTAATTTAGTTATTCAAATTAAAGATTTAATTGCCTGTACTTCCTTGTGTTATCAACAATCTCAGATGTCTGTGTTCTTCAGGGTGTCAGCGATAGTGTAAACTTAATCACTTCATGTTAGTTTGTAAAAGAGGACAATTTAATACGGTAATTGACGTACACATTCAGTTACTAAAAAGTACTGAGCATTTTAAAAAAAAAATATGGGGGGGGGGGGCGGGGCGGTGACACCAAGGTTTTTTTTCGAGCTGCGATATTTTCTTTTATTGTATCTCAACATAAATCTTTTTTTTTTCTTCTTCTTTCAAATAAAGTAATAGATTGTACATGGTATTATTTTGTTATAACTCAGAACAAAATGTTTTATCTCAGCTGTGTGAAAGCTGCAAAATAAACAAATCTTCTCAGTCATCTGTTACAGAAAATTAAATGTTTGGTCCCTAATATATTTGCGCTATACCGTGGTTCACATATAATTGAGTGTAATAAAGTGCATGTTATATATTTCGTGTATGAATCAATGTATGGGAATACAATTACATCATAATTTCTATATATAATCAATGTATGGGAATACAATTACATCATAATTTCTATATATAATCAATGTATGGGAATACAATTACATCATAATTTCTATATTAAATTTGTCTGGTAAGAGTCTATTTGGTAACAAGTTACAACCCAAACCGAATTCGCACTTCCTGGTACCCATTAACGTCTGATACGATTAATGAAATGATATGTCGCGCTGAGCTGTCTCTGAAAAAAAAAAAAGATATATTCAATCTATTTTTATATTTAAACAAATTAATAAGTTTATTCTTAATTTTTTGGGTAAAAATGCATCCTGCAGAAAAGCAAGGCAGGTTTAGTCTTCACTGCATATATGAGTTTCGTATGGAAGGCGTATTGAAAGAGCTTATTAATTGATTCCATAAAAGTATGTTTAAGATGAAAAATTACAAAGTTTGAAAGGCAATAAAAACACAGAATAATAACCTTAAATGGTTCAAGTTTACAGTGCTTTTAGTAATTTGATTGTATTGTCTCGTAGCATCGTTTGTCTTTTTAAAGCGTGGATACCACCTCGAAATTTATTTCCCTTCTCAGACTCTTCAGTGCAAAGAAATTAGGATAGTAAAAGATTAGGATAGTAAAAGGTAAATGAAGATGTAACGACGATTATAACAATATTGATGTTTATTACAAATGACAATTATGATAGTGAAGACAAGCTGACTGATGGCATCATCATTACAAAGTACATGCTACTGCTGCTACTACTACTACTTCTGCTGCTGCTGCTACTACTACTACTACTACTACTACTAATACTACTACTACTACTACTACTACTACTACTAATAATAATAATAATACGAAGAAGAAGAAGAAGAAGAAGAAGAAGAAGAAGAAGAAGAAGAAGAAGAAGAAGAAGAAGAAGAAAAAGAAGAAGAAGAAGAAGAAGAAAAACTGAAATAGTAATAATACTAATACTATGACATTTATGATACTGAGGACAAACTGATTGATAACAATATCATTCTACTGCCACTACTACTACGCTACGACTACATCAATTCGTACTACAATTTATAGTAGTAGTAGTAGTAGTAGTAGTAGTAGTAGTAGTAGTAGTAGTAGTAGAAGTAATAATAATAATAATAATAATAATAATAATAATAAAAATAATCATCATCATCATCATCATCATTATCATCATCATCATCACAATGATGATGATGATGATGATGACGAATATGATGATGACAGATTATAATCGCAATTTACCATTATTCACATTGCAATAATTATCAATATCAGTGATATTATTTTAATTCATGCTAACAAATAATAATAATAAGAATAGAAATAATAATAATAATAATATAATAATAATAATAATAATAATAATAATAATAATAATAATAATAATAATAATAATAATAATAATAATAATAATAATAATAATAATAATGATGATGATTATGATGATGATGATGAATATGATGATGACAGATTATAATCGCAATTTACCATTATTCACATTGCAATAATTATCAATATCAGTGATACTATTTTAGTTCATGCCGACAAATAATAATAATAATAATAATAATAATAATAATAATAATAATAATAAGAAGAAGAAGAAGAAGAATAGAAATAATAATAATAATAATAATAATAATAATAATAATAATAATAGAAAAAATGATAAGAAATAATAATAATAATAATAGTAATAATAATTATAATAATGAATAAGAAGAAGAAGACTATTAATAATAAAATTACATTATTGTTAATGAGATGATGATGATGATGATGATGATGATGATGATGATGATGATGACGACGACGACGACGATGACGACGATGAATCAATGAATGAATGAAGCTGACCGAGGATCATTGTAATTATCTTCATATTAGTATTAATAATGATTATCTTGTTGTTGGTGCTGCTGTTATTGTTGTTGTTATTGTTTCTAATGAAGTTGGTTTCGTACAAGTACTAAGTGTATTATTAAATTAAAATATAAGCAATACATCAATCAATTCGTTTCAGCAAATTTAAGTTAAAAATAATAAAATAAAATTAAAACAATAATTTCTTTAAAGCTATTAAAGCTGTATGTATGCATTTAAATCTGTAATCTTGAATCTTAGTACAACCTATCTTTACGAAAAAAGAGAAGAGAGAAAGCAGCTTAACGGATTTAATAATGTTTCTGTCAATGATTTTAAAAAAACTGAGAGAAAATATACTCTGTGTGTGTGTGTGTGTGTGTGTATGTGTGTGTGTGTATGAATCCTTATTACATACGAGACAATTTACAATGAACCTGACAATGCAAATAAAGATAAACGCTATACAGACAACTCACTTGTACCATGTAATAAGTAACAACAGAATAAACTCACAGTGAAGAAAAAGCCAGATTTAGATCATGAATTGCATTTTAAATCTATTGAATGGTTGAATGTAAACTTGAAACAAAATTACGCAGACAGTAGGGGAAGTAACCGAATATATAGCTTGCAGTAGATATATTATTAAAATGCGTCTGTAATTCAACACTGAAACCTAATAACGAATACTTAAATTTAATTAAACGGAATCTCGTTTGTTCTCGTGTAACAATATGTATTATATACTTTATACGGAAATTAGCGAAATCTATCAGTGGGAGAAAATTTATGCCACCACAGAGGAGATATTACTTGTATCGGCACAGTGGCGACATCTATCTGTCTTTATGTATGTTATTCAAACTTGTATTTCTATATCTAAGCATATATCATTTAAATCTTCAGAAGCAGCACAGCGGAAGCTAAAAAAAAAAGAAATCTATGTCTAAATCCTTTGTAATTGCTTAGAAGGATTAATGATGATTTAATTACTTTAAATCCGTTTAAAAATTAAATTTAGGAGGAGTAGTACTCGCAAAATGTCTTCCTGATATGTCCTGTTTAGGGCACACGTTTTAAACCACTCAAACAGTACTTTATTGGCACTCGTTGCTCAATACATTTTCCCAAAAACAAGAATAAAATTGCCCTTTTCATTTTCAAGTTCACAAATCGTGACTATAAAAAACGTGATTTTCACTTGTAAAGACCGTTCCATTAATGCAGTTCTGCAGTAATGATTGTTTCACCTACTTCTGCAACAACGACGTACATACCAGGTCAAGGGAGGTAATACAGTTGACACGATTCGTCATTCTCACTCGTCTAAAATTTCAGCTTGTAATTTCGATAATTTTATTATTCTGTGAAACGCAGAAGAATGTGCTAAACGGATAAGTCTCAATATCTGACCTTTGTCAGTTATATTGTACATGCCAATGGAGGTACTATTTGTTCAATTCCCATCTAGTTAAAATGATTATTTCTTAAGACGTTAATTGTTTAACACCACCTTTATTCCTTGTAATATTGTGATGTTGTAAAATATTTCTCAAATAACATTTTATGATATTATATCGGTTCTATAGTATTCTTATAAATCTGAAATTTTGTATATTGCGAATTAAAAGATTATACATATTTAGATGTAATAATAAGACCGCCCGTTTACAGTTCAAATTTAATTTATGTTCCATTTGTATTTGCTTTCAGTCTTTTTAACATCATTCATACGCATCTCCTGATACTTGCCACTCCGAAGACGGGAGCAACGAATTACGTCCCTGTGGTCTCAAACCTTTAAGATTAATTCACGACAGTTGTGTTCTCTTCTTGGAAATTAGTCAACTGTACTCCTTGACAACACCAGCATTAGGCCAGGTGGCGGTATGTGACACTATGATCGCGATGTAATGATCTTCCGCCAATTTAATACAATTACGATTGATTTGAGGACTATTTCGATGGGCGGAATGATTTCCCGAGGGGCGCAAATTAGCAGTATCTATTTTTCCAATAGAACTATAGCAAACAAATCTTTGTTTCGTCATCCCTTGCTATGTTTAATCACTAGACAATTACTCAAATTGTTACTGGATATTTTAATTACATCTACTTTACGGAGGAAAGCGTATTGTTCAGAAGATAGATACAGTATGTTGGAACATTGAGAATCTATTTTAAGTATGCTCTGGAGAAAACGTTACGATGGTCTTTATATCCAATGAACCGAATCTAATAATTTACAAACGCAATTCATTACCTGCGTGATTAGGAAGTCTAATTAGGCAAACACGGTTTATAATTTTTTTTATTATTTCAAAGAGGCAAATCTTGAAGAGATAAAGATAACGAGTGGATAAAGTACATGAAACTTGAGAGAACCTGATTGTTTGCTAATTCAAATACGAGTTAGATTAATGAATGCAGGCGTAAACGTTTTGACAAAGTTTTAGCAAGGATCAAATGGGAACACACACACACACACACACACACACACACACACACACACACACTGTAGTAAATTATTTGATTTTCGTCTAACTTACAAATGTCGGTAATCACGATGCTTTGCAAACTTGGGGCAAAGATTGCAGTCTGCGAAAATTTCTAGATATGTTAATAAAGTCTGTGAATACCTGAAAATAAATAATAAAACTATATTTGATTCATTCATTTTTTAATTCATATTTTTTCAGTTGGTGGCTACGGCTAAACTAAATCTAATTATAAATTCAGCATAGTTCGTATAGAAATGGTTTGATTAATAAACTAAACAACATAGAAAAGACAGATGCAGAATCTTTCTTCCGCTCTTTGTGGAATTGTTGGTAACCCTTTGGATCTTCGATTTTGCATACTTTGATAAATATCACATGACCACGATGCATACACGAAGCTTTCTCGTTTGAGATCAATGGACGATACATATTTAATTTACAAAAATATTGCTCAACAATTATAAATCTCCTTTATAAAGGAAAACGTCCACATTAGAAAGGAAAGAAAAATTGATGGTATCGATGAGTCGGGTTTCTTCCCTCTAATTTAGATTTTGAATATCATACAATTTACTTATTCTTAAATCTGACGACAATTCACTCGTTCATAAAGAAGATATAGTCACAAGAAACTGAACACGTTTAGTTTGGCTGACTGATGGACTTACGAAAGACATCAAATGAATCATGTGTCTAGTCTTTTAGTAACGTTCGTAAAAACAAAAGATTCTGACATAACACAGATGACCCATTTAGAAAGAAACTACCGACAAGAACAATTGAACCGTGGATTGAACAGGAGGTAGTGTTTGTTGCAATGGAAATTGAAACTCACAGAGGCATACAACTTACCTGCTTGGAGATTCGAGTGATTGATATCATCGCATAGTGCCGATACCACTGCACTCATAGGCCTACACATATTCGTGTTGGACACGCTGTCGTCTGCAATAGTTCTGCAAACACGACATACTATTGCAGAAAAACGTTGTGGACACTGATTGATAGGGGCGTTATAAGACGTAAACCCGGATCTAAATTAGTCGCAGACGATACTAGCCTTGCTTTTGCAGTTAATTAATTAGACCTTGTAGAGAACTGCTGATTGATGTTTTAATTGCTATTAATTTTATGATGCAAAGACAGTATATTGAAAAGAATTATCGAATAGTTTCTTAAAATATAACATCTTTTAGGTTAATTTAATTAACTGTTTAAAATATTCTCGAAAAAAAGAGTCTTGAAACTTTATTGACGCATGACAAAGTTAGCCCGCATAAGTCAGTTGCATTATTAACTTATACACTGGTACCATCACCCAACTTCTGAAATCAGCCGCGTTATCCAGGACTGTTAATTAGTCACATTTTCAAATTTAAGCATTCTTATATACCCTCCTACCACTCTCAAAACAAATCTTACAACATCCACCCCACACCAACGATATGAATCATATAAAGAAAGAATCAACAAAGAAAGAAACGAAATTTTGAAAACCTTTACTCTACTTATGAAGTCGTCATAACAAAAACAAGTTATACGTAATTGCCTATTTCATTCTGGATTGATCTCCTCGAAGTTCATCAATACAATTGATACGACTCTTATCTTGTCCAGGGAGCTACAAGTGTCTGATATGTTAAGTAGGCAATCATCCACGCATAGTCGTTTATCTTTCGGATGAAAATAGATGTATGTCTGGTTGTTTTTGTAAGGTTTAACGCCATTTTTCAGCACACTATTGGCTATACATGGCGGCCAGAAATAATGGTGGAGGAATAACCAGGAAAAAACCCCCGGAAAGAACCACCGACCCACGAAAAGCTACTGGCAAGCTTTCTCACATAACCACATTAGCCGAATTTGAGACAAGAACACACGCAGAGGTGAGATGGCAGTGATCCATAATGGAGAGTGCTTTAGACCACTCGGGGCCTCCTATGTATGTCTGGAAGAGTTGTTAAACAGGCTGGTTGAATACCGTGTTAAATGAAAGTGATGCTTATAATCATCTGCAATTAGAGTTAGTTAAGTACCAGAAAAAATAATTTAAAAGATTTAAAGATATGTTATCTCCAACTAAATATGGCAAAGCAGCAAAGTAAAAAAAATTAAAAAAAAAAACAACCTTCCCCGACTTATTTAAAGACAGTAATTGGTAATTAGTAACCGACCTACAATATGGCCACTTTATTTTAAATTTTGTTGTATGTTACTTGGGTTATCAGTGCGACGCTTGCTATTGCAAATTCTTATTCTTTTGCTACGGTTGCTTTTGTTTGTTTTTGAACTATTATGTCTAGCTTGAGCTGTCGATCAAAGACAGGTGAAAAAAGAAAAACAAAACAATTGAAGGCAAATTCAGGTATTGACCTCCAACTGCGATTCCGTGTAATTTGTTATCCTCATTGTTAAATTATTTTAGATACAATAACGTTCATGACTATCTGCTAAACTGAGTACAAATTTTTCAGAAAAATCTGAAATCGTTACAATCTATCAATCATTCAAAAGTAATAAATAAATAAATAAATAAATAAATAAATAAATAAACGACAATAAATCATCGCGGATTCTACATGATAACAACTTAGCATAATGTAACAATTGGTTCTTTAAAGAACTGAGTTATACTTTAAAAACAATCCTGCATTCAAATGCAAGTTCACAAGCATCGTTGATTCTAGCATTTTATACAAAACAATTTATAAGCTTTCTAACTCTAAAGTACAAAAAATGTCGCCCTTATGAAGTCATTTTGCATTAAGAACGAGATATAAGACATTTTTCATTACTAAAAATGAGCAAATAAAATAAATAGAGTAAATCAAAATAAATGTATATCTAAAGTTATTAACGATACTTGCACGAACTTCTGCATTACTACTTTTCTTTTATAAAATATTCCCGCAAGCTTATTCATGTTCCTTCTAACAAATGAATTTTGTACGAATATTTGATTCTTTAACTTGAAGTATGTGATAAATTTAAAACCAGAATGTATCTGATAGAATCATTAATGGGCCAATATGAAATGGCATTAAGTTACACGCTTTCCTGAAAATGGAATTGCGGTCGGACGGGTTATTTGTTTTTATGTAAGTGTTCCATTTGATGAATAGGATGTCGACTTTGATTATTGCGTCATACTGATCTGTAATGGTACTGAATCAGGAAACCAATAATATTTACAAATACACAGCCACGATCTCTCTCATGCAACGCAAAATTATATATTGATAAAATCGTGAGTGAAAATGTCACGTGCTGATAATGTGTACACATGCCGATGCTTGGATGATCTAGTATAAAAATTGAAATCAGAAATCAATAAACAACGTATATTTTTCTGTATAACAATCTCGTGTAGTGAGGATGCAACAACATTTCTTGATAAATATTTTTTTGTTTGTTTCTTACGTATTAAAGTTCAATATAGAGATACAAAACTGTTTTTTTTTTTATAAAAAAATCAAAATTGTAAATCACTTAAGTGAAGGTATAGACGATGTAGTCTGCTATAATTTGTCAACCATTATAGGGTTCGTTAGATATTAAATTAATGATAAACTAACATAGAATGATTTTATTACCTCATAAACCTTTTAGGCACACTGCCGAGTTTGGGCTACAGTTGCAATTTTAGCGGGGTTCTATAAGCTCTTAGCAAGCAATGTTGGCCATGACGATTATTTAAAAATGGCGCACTTGTTGCGTCAATTACTTTCGTTTGGCTGAAAACAAAACAAAAACAAATACCTACCGAATGGCTAACGAATCAGAATTATCCAGTTAAAATCTAGATGTCTTTAGGGGTAATATCCACTGATAATACATGACGCAGTAACACATTATTCAACATAAAAATAAATACATTCAGTTTAACCCTAAAATCGGAGATTGTCCGTCATGTTCCTTTACCCAGTTATACACTGCTGGTCGTCTTGTGGCTGACTGCTACCTAATTTGTATGTCATATTGCTCTGTACCCTACACTGGCTATCCATTCGATACAGAATCAAACACAAAATTTGTTCTATGTGCTATGTTTCAATGACAGACTCCAGTCCAGCATACCTATCCGACCTCACCCATGTGTATACGCCAGCAAGATACTTACGCTCCTCTTTTGACAATCGTATACTCATTGTTCCCATTATGAAAACGAAGTCATATGGACAACGTTCTTTTGCATACCAGGGCCCGGCGATGTGGAACGAATTGCCCATTGAAATTAGACACAAAGACACTGTGGTCCCTTTTAAGAGTGCTCTTAAAACTCACCTTTTTCGACTGCAGGAACAAACTTAGAGACCTAATAATGTTTTTGTATCATATATTTTCAGATATGTTTTTATGTTTCCAATTTCATGGTTTTTGTTATTTGTTTTTCTGTAGTGTAGTCATATCATTATAGATGTTGTAAAGCGCTAAGAGCTTCTAAAGATTAGGCACTATACAAAGTCCTCATTATTATTATTATTATTATTATTATTATTATTATTATTATCACATATTCGAGTGTTTCCATCCCGCTGGAATTTAATTTCACCAGAAATACTGGATCATAGTGAATGGATGTATATATGTGAATGCTAAGACATCTCGTGAGTTGTCCACCTGTTGGTTTGCAGGTAATGGCAGGTCTCGCGAGAATCTGCAAGCAGTTAAAACGTTGAGGCCTAATATCATTTATCGTCATGGATTAAGCGGTCGAAGAGTGTTAAAAGTTCGTCTGAAACCGCACTTGGGCTAGCGATAATAACGGGGAGCTAAAAAGCGGTGCGGAGGAGTAAACGTGTTCATTGAGCGGCGGGGGAAGTAGTAGAATGTGCAAAGCTTGGAGTTTCCTACCAATAATGCCAAAATACATTCATTGACTTTGCATATAAATAAATAAATATAATTGCAGATAAGTAAATAAATATAAAAAACACTCCTTAAATATAATTTATTGAAATATATCTAAAAGCGATTATAGTTAAATGTAGATAAAGATTTAAAAATTAAATGATTTAAATGATGATTTCTATAATTTACGAAGAAATACTTATAAACATTTTTGAAACAAAATACGAGCACCTTTAATACAGTTTACAAAAAAAGAAAAGAATTAAAACGTATTATTAAGGAATACATAAACGGAACTATCACTGAAATCTGATTATACATCTTTTAACAGCGGTAACAATCAAGAACTGAGTGAAGTTTTAAATGAAACTGTGCTAGACTTGAAGAAGATCATTACCAGAATAAAGAAGTGAAAATTCATCTAGATATAAAGACTAGATTTAGAATAGCCCCACCCCCACCGGTAGAGCGATTTGAGTAAAATCTGTTCAAACATAAGACAAGGTTTATAAATATTTTCAAGAGAGATTAAATGAATACTGTCACTGAAAGTTTGATATTTTACATGATAAATTTTAATGGATTGTAAGCGAAAGTATACAATGGATGTTTGACAGAATATATATCGCTCAGGGCTTACAGGCTTGGATGTGTTAGTTTAGTAGCCAAAAAGGCTGTATAAACATAAAAACTAAAGAACGTGTTTTTTTTAATGCTCTATAATCTGTGTGAAGATTATCTAATTATCCATTGACCATCAAAATGAAATTTGTAGACATAGCATTCATTGTTGTAAACCATGATTGGCTAATAAAATGAATCTTAAAGAATGGAGATGTGTTTGATATATTCGTAAACATGAATTAAATATCAGAAAGGAAATTTGCAATATGGTGATAAATTACAACAGTATTGCTAGAGCAGGCGTGTCCAACCTGCAGCCAACTCCTTCACATTGTGCACCCCTTGGGCTTAGATGAATAATAATAATAATAATAATAATAATAATAATAATAATAATAATAATAACAATGACTTTGTATAGCGCCTAATCTTTACAAGCTCTAAGCGCTTTACAACATCTATAATGATACAACTACAAAAAACAAAACACAATGAAATTTCAAAACAAAAAAATGCTGAAAACATTTAAGGTAGGAAATATTATTAGGTCTGATCTTGTTTGATCTTGCAGTCGAAAAAAATATGCTTCTTAATTAATATATATTCCAATTTTCTGCATTATGTTCTGATGGTGTTTTTTGTATATCTACCACGATATTTTATACTACAACCATATGTCGGGGCCCCGAGTGGCCGAGTGGTCTAAAGCGCTGTCAGTTACGGCTCACTACCATCTCACCTCTGTCTGCGTGGGTTCGAGTCTCAGATTCGGCCAATGTGGGTATGTAAGAAAGCTTGCCAGTAGCTTCTCGTGGGTCGGTGGTTCTTACCGGAGTTTTTCCAGGTTCTTCCTCCATTAATACTGGCCGCCATGTATATCCTATATTGTGCTGAAAAATGGCGTTAAACCATTAAAAACAAAAAAACAAAAAAAAAAAAACAAAAAAATATGTCAAGAAATAATTGTGCCGGACTTCGTATTGAATTTGTTAACTGTTATTAGTCATGCAGCCCGTGACCTTAAAATATTTTTAATATATTTTGGCTCCCTGCCAAAAAGGTCGGCTGCCCATCTGTTAGAAAAACCAAATTAGAGAGGCAACTCCACTCTTACGTGATAATTGTTTTTTAATATAGTGGACGTAATAATGACTACAAACATGGATGGTCCCATTACTTTGGACTAAAAGATTTTCTTTTCAGAATTGATGTTATCACAAGTAAACAGACATAAAATGAGAAAATACTTTTTTAAATATGCTTTATGGATGTTAAATAAATCAACAGGATATATAAACGATTATTTGAAACTAAAAACTACAAAAATATTGAATTCACAAAGATGAAAACACCCGAATCTAACAAGTATATGTAAGATGTGTGAGTCCTCCCCCTCCAAAACAGCCATATCTCCCCCCAAGCAAGGACCATTGCCATATAATAGGCAGTTATAGCGTTCCAGCCACAACTAACGTAATTTAGTTTGAAAATATGCAAAAAAAATACTAATGTTTATTCCAAGCATATCTGCTAATGACAGTTCACAAAACCATTGATTAATGACCATCCTGATGAAGTGGCAAAAGTCATAACGTGCAGGGACCAAACTAAACCATTTCTCACACCACATGTACATATCATTTACTAGTCTCTTTTATCTCCACCCGAATAAAATCATGAGAAAATGCTACTAATATTCGGAAATACGTGTAGAAGTAATTCAAGCATTTATATTAATATTATTTATATTATATTTGTATTAAAGAACATGCGGCGTTACAATTGTGTATATCATAAATATAATTTTGTATTATAGCCGGTGACCTATATTATTAAAAAACAGTTATATGTTCTACATACATAAATAAATGAGCATCACTGAAAGGTCTAACGAAGTAGCTATACCAGTATCTCAAACAGCTATAATACTATTAGAGACAGCTATATGACTAATAGAAACAGCTATAGTACTATTTGAGACAGCTATATGACTATTAGAAACAGCTATAGTACTATTAGAGACAGCTATATGACTATTAGAAACAGATAATAGCTGTCTCATTATTAAAAAAGTTTTAGTCAACATTTACCAAATCAAACGTAACAAATGACTTAACGGTATGTACAGGATATCATGGAACTTTACAACCGTAAAACCGAAGTCAACATGACTATTAACAAAATATTATATGTCAATGGTTTCTGACATTTTTCTGGAATTTATAAATATGTATGAAAAAACTACAAATTTAGCATTTTTTTTAAAAAAAAATTTTTGACAATGATATGAAGAAAAAAAAAAGATGACACCAACTTCTATGACACTAGTTATGATCTTAAGGACAAGAAATTTGAAATCCCACAAATGAATCAGAAGATTCATGGACTTTTCAAGAATGACTTTCCAGCTAGAGAGCTTTGTAATCTAGGATCAAAATGTTATTCACGTACGACGGACAAACGACCCCCCCCCCAAAAAAAAACAACACCACCTACATATATGTATCATAAAGTGTGACCAAAAAAATCTAAATTTGCAAAGTGCATTGATGACTCATTTTCACAGAAGGAAATTTCCAGGTAATGATTTAAATTGTCATGCAAACACGAGAAGCAGTTCATCAAAATGAAAAAAGTTTCATTTTCTGTAAACAGAGACAAGCATTTTAGGGTTGAAAACTACAATTGGTACAAGCATATTGAAGGTAATATGTGCCTATGATACAAGCACGTTGTATCAACAAATGCCATTCGGTACGATCATGGCCATTTGACGTGCTATCTCCATTTCCTCAGCTTTGATGTTGCATGATGTGTTTGCGATAAAATGTGTTGGACCGAGTTATTGTCCTTTTGACGTGCTATCTGTAACGTTTATTCAGCTTTGATGTTGCATGGAGTGTATGCGATAAAATATTGTGTTGGACTGAGCTTTTTTTGAATTCCTTGCAGTGGTTTTTGGTTGCAAGGAGCTGTACGTTTACCATACATTGGGATGTTTTTTTTAATACTATTTATTACCTATAAGAAAGTAATATACAATCTCTTATCGTTTTGATCTTCTCGCCCAAATCTTTAGTAGATAAATCGTATGTTGCTTTTATAGATTTACTAGTGCTTCTATGCATAATTATTTGCTTTTGATGTCATTTGTTTATAGTTATCTATGTTAACCATTTTTCTGCAACACTTGCAGTGTATTAATGTTAATAATTATCTTGATCAAGTACAATATTTGTTCTAAAATAATTGATTATTTTCCAGAGAATTTTGGATTTTCTCCATGTCAGTTCCGAAAGAATGTATCAGTTGTGAAGTACTGAACAAATTGATCAATGCTTTTGACCTGCTAACGTCATTGCTGTCCATTGATAATTAATGAATGTTATTGCATCCCACCATTAACCTTGGCAAAATATCAACTCTTTTTCGTTTATCTGAGTGAAATTATTTCACATTATAGCTTTTCTTTTGCTGTTAAATCATTCCACTACACATGATTTATTTCCGAGTAAGGTAAAAAGCAATTAATATTTTTGTTTACCAATACATCCTGAACTTTCCTGCTGTAAAATTATTTTCCCTTATCAAACTATATTGTCATGCTTTCTCATCATTTCCATTTCTGCTTTTGCCTTTTCAGCACAAGGTATTTTAATAAAGGCATATTGCTCTTAGAATGCATTTAATTCTGCTGTTGTTCTTTTCATGTGGTTGCATATCAACATTGTCCACCGGTCTCTAATCATGTAACTAACAAATTCTTTTGCAGGTAAATCTCTTTGTTGCACGATTATCAAATACATAAGTAGATTATCTGGTATATCACTCTTTCAACGCAGCATATTATATGTTCTTGTCAAGCTTAACTTTTTCCCACAAGTGATTGATATGTGTGAAGCACCTAGTCTTTCAAGTACCATTAATATGAAGGGCCCCGAGTGGCCGTTATCTAAAGCGCTGTCCGTTACGGATCACTGATATCTCACCTCTGTCTGCGTGGGTTCGAGTCTCAGATTCGGCTAATGTGGGTATGTGAGAAAGCTTGCCAGTAGCTTCTCGGGGGGGGGGGGGGGGCCGTCACGTATACTCATGTGCTGAAAAATGGCGTTAAACCATAACAAAACAAAACCATTAATATGTGTTAAATTCTGCCATCTGCTTTGCACTTCATCGTCTCTGATACTGGCAAATTTTGAAATAGCAAACAGTCATTGAGAAATTACTTTATGCTAGATAATCTGTGTTAAAGGTGTAACCAATAAGCCAATAAAAACCCCCATAAAAATTGGTTCATTTTTATAATAAAAAAGTCCAATGTTTCTTAAATTCATTCAAAATGTAAAATTATTTTTCAGATTTAAATGTGGGTCTGTAATTTCTATGGTTGACTCTAAAGGGAATTATTTCATATAGTAAATTACACTATACTGTTTTAAATCTAAATATGTTCTCCACAAATTCAATCTATGAAGTCTGAACCTAAGAAGTTCCCATGATCTATAAGTTGTACTGTGAATGAGGCCAAATACAAATTTGAATACATAAATATTGATATAATCATGATTAAATTTAGAGTGTAAATTAGTGATTTTTTGTAGAATTATAGTATATCTTTCTGAATGTTTGAAATAAAATTTGTATTTTCTTTTTCCATGCTTGTATCCCATGCAAAATTACTTCTTGATACTAACACTGTGCTTTCAAATTAAACCCTTGAAACACTTCAATCACCTCTCTGAAAACTGCTGAATTCAATACAATATGGACTTGTGCCATTATTTAAGTTATGTAAAAATTTTCAAATAGTGTTTTGTGCTTTGCCAAATGTCTTGATAGTTTGTGTGGCCATGTAATTAAAAAAAACCCAAACAAATGACATGATCGGTCCAGAAATGTTGCTAGATCCTTACATGATATGGATATTCAACTGTCCTCCCCTCAGTGTCAAGAAATGTAGCATTCCCATAATGGCTGGTTATAAACAAATTTTACTTGTGGTCCTCAAATGTTGTATCTTTACAGGAGATGATGATACAAATAATTATGAATATTCAATTATTTACATAGTCTTATAGAATTTTAATTCTGATTTTTAATGATCTCATATCAGGATATTAAGATTTTGTTTGTTTTTGGGTTTAACCTTCATGTTGACACTACTGTTTATGTACAACAGGGATCATAAACACTGACGACAAAGTAGTGAAACTGAAAGTGAGATTTTTCTTTTTTTGTTTCAAATTACACAAGAATAAATATCCATTAAAAACTATGCTTTTGTTAAAAGGGTTACCCAGGTTACTGAGTGGTGTAAAGCACGGATTTTTACTAATCGCTGCCATCTTACTTCTGTCAGGCTCACCCAATGTGGGCAAGTGAAAAAGCTTGCCAGTAGATTTCCAAGGGCTGGTGATTCTTAGCAGGACTTTCCTGGGTTCTTACTCCAGCAGGCATAATGTCCATAATGCATAGTGCAACATGTGCTGAAAAATGTGTTTAATCCACATCTTTAAGGTTTTCATAAATGTAAAGATTTGGTGCTGCTGTTTTTATTGAAGTAAAGTTCTATCAGAGATAAACATGTATATCAATTGTATATTCTATCAGATATGAATTAACTTCACAAGAACTAGTAGTACTAAATCTTCATTATTAACATATATTATTTTAGAGATAAAACTGACAAACTAGTTGAATTGCATTGTGATAGTTATAAATTTAGTATGTAAAAAAGAATCCATTTCAGCTGGACAACAAGACGTAACTCAATCAATACTCTGTTTTCTCACTACAATATTTCACTGTATATAAGAGATTGGTCACTGTAATATGCCTAAGGATGGAAGGGTGAGTGCAAGGTTGTGTGAGTGAACCATTAATGCAAAGAAAGAACTTTTTTAAAAGAAAATTAAATTGAAAAACAAATGGCTACTCAACCTGCTCCTTCATGATTCAGGAATTCAATTTTATTGTTATTATTACAACTGAAAGTATTCCTGAAGGCAACAGTTGAAACTTACAGTGTGATGTTTAAAGTAATCATTCCAAAACAATATTTACATTAAATTCTGTCACATATTATCATGTAACAGTAAAAGTTAATTCCAATGTTAAATGTCAATGTAAATGAAAGCTAAGAGACCCAATGAAAGTACCACTCATGTTTAAACATGTATTTGTGATTTGAAGCAAATATTGCTTGAATCAAATCAATCAAAGCTGCAGAACAAGTTAACATGATTGCTTAAAAAAGTTAAAATTATTGCTTAAAAAAGTTAAAATGACTGCTTAAACAAGTTAAAATGATTGCTGAAACAAGTTAAAATGACTGCTTAAACAAGTTAAAATGATTGCTTAAACAAGTTAAAATGACTGCTTAAACAAGTTAAAATGACTGCTTAAACAAGTTAAAATGATTGCTTAAACAAGTTAAAATGATTGCTGAAACAAGTTAAAATGACTGCTTAAACAAGTTAAAATGATTGCTGAAACAAGTTAAAATGACTGCTTAAACAAGTTAAAATGACTGCTTAAACAAGTTAAAATGATTGCTTAAACAAGTTAAAATGATTGCTTAAACAAGTTAAAATGATTGCTTAAACAAGTTAAAATGATTGCTTAAACAAGTTAAACTGCCTAAACAAGTGTTAAAACTTCCTTTACAAGTGTTACAATGACTGCTTAAACAAGAGTTAAAAAAAAACTAACTAAAAAGTGTTAAAACAACTGCTTTGACAAGTGTTACAACAGTTGCATAGACAAGTGTTAAAACAATTTTATTACCTAAACAATTTAAAATGACAGCCTAAACAAGTGTTTAAACAATTGTCTAAACAAGTGTTAAAACAACCGACTAAATTATTAAGATAGATCAATGGTATCACTTACTATTAGAGACTAGTTCTCATTAACAAATTTAAACATACTCTATCCACCCTTGATTCAGAGCACCTAGTTGTCCTTACTTGGATACCAGTTATAGTGCATTATATAACAGTCTTCTAACCTTACGTATTGTTCAATACATTATCTCATTTCATCTTTGCCTGAAACCTAACTTAACAGCAATTGTAAACCTCTTGACCAGCACTAACTTTGAAGTCACATACAAAATAGCTGCATTATTAGTTGTTGTGCACTGTATAGAACCTTGATTTACCTGTACAGAGCATACAACTTAAAATTAGTGAACAGTCCCAATTAAGCATATACATGTATGTCGAGCTGACCACAATGCTTTGGGGTCAGTCCAAGCTTTATTTACATACACGTTTTACATTTGTGCTGACCTTGCAGATGTCATTAGTTAGTAGGCAGGCAGATAGATCAATAAATGATTGGTTTTTTGTTTTGTTTAATGCCATTTCTCAGTGCAAGGTAGACTTAAAAATTTCCATTTTATTTTCAAATAACCACAATGTGGGCTAATAAACAATTAACAGATGCTATATTTTGTGGGTAACAGATAACAATACATATGAGAAGATGAAGTTCATAATATGCTGTACTATGGTTACATATGACATTAAAACCTGATACAGACCTAAGTAAAACTCAAGTCACTGTGACCTTATTTCCATGAGATACCTATATATGATTTCAAAATGAATACACTTATCAGGAACTGGTATAAGTGTCCAAAACCTGGGGTTGAATGCAAAAATATAGGACAATTGCTTGAGTGTGGCATAGGTAACTATGAAATACTTTTGTCAGCAACAGGCAGTAGTCCTCAAAGTGAAAAAACTTAAAACATTTCTGAACTGAATGCAAACAATATCAGTGAAAAATGCCTCATGCAAATAATTTATTAATTACATCTACAACCAACATAACAATAATGAAAACAACAATGACAACAAAGCAATATGAGTGACAACCATGTTTCCCTATGTTTATGCAGGTGAGAGAAAACAAGTACTTAAAGGCAAAAAAATCAGAAGACTTTAATAATTTTAAAGAATTTGTCTTTCCATATCAATGTATTCATATCAATGTATCTATATCAATGTATCTATATCAATGTATCCATATCAATGTATCCATATATACATATTGCACATTTCTGCTGCACATATGTGTGAATTTAATCAAAATCTGTCCATATTTTTTATTTTGTTACTTCTAACACAATCCAGATGGTAAATAGGCATAATATCATCACAAATAATGACAACAAATTACAAAAACTTTGCCCTAGAACAAAATGTAATCCGACTTCAGTACAAATGTGATGGTGTCTACATGAAGGCTCTTTGCTCTAGAACAATAAGCAGACAGTGTTAAAATACAAATGTGATGGTATCTACATGAAGTCTGTCTGTTCTTGAACAATAAGCAGATAGGACTCCAATACCATTGTGATGGTGCTTACATGAAGTCTGTTTGTTCTTGAACAATAAGCAGATAGGACTAAAATACAAACGTGATGGTGTCTACATGAAGTCTCTCTGCTCTAGAACAATAAGCAGACAGTGTTAAAATACAAATGTGATGGTGTTTACATGAAGTCTGTCTGTTCTTGAACAATTAGCAGATAGGACTCCAATACCATTGTGATGGTGTTTACATGAAGTCTCCCTTTATGTACACTTAAAATAATAGTAGTAATCAGCCCGATACATTGATGAATACAGTAAAACCTGTCTTGAAAGACCACTGCTATGTGAGACCACCTGTCTTGAGAGACCATGTTCTCAATTCACAGATTGATCGATTATATAGCAATAGGACCTGTTATGAGAGAACACCTGTCTTGAAAGACCATAAGTGTTTGGCAAATGGGGTGGTCTTTCAATACAGGTTCTACTGTAATAATAAATGATTAATAATAAAATAATACTAAATAATATTCAATTTTGATAGGCATTAATGGGCCCTGTAAACATACTTAACATTGTGTGACATGATAAGCTTTCATATTTATCTCCCTTGAGACTCATGTTGCCATCTAATGTCATACATGTATGATCCATACAATGTAGTGATTGTTAGATGTATTACCAAATATAAATAAAAAAAATATACGAAATAATATATTGTATTTCTGTCATGTTACTCAAATTTGCAACAAATTACTGACAAATTTATATATTTTTATCACTAATAATGCCACAGAATACTGACACAAAAGAAGGCAAGCAAGAAGGTTAAATCCTGAGAAGTTAATTCTCACTAGAATTGAGAACATGCAATCTTTTAATTAAAAAAGCTTTATTTTGGTATTGTTGGGTTTAATGCCATTTTTCAGCACGATATAGGCTATACATGGTGGCCAGTATTAATGGTGGAGGAAGAACCTGGGAAAACCTCTGGAAAGAACCTCCGACCCACAAGATGCTACTGGCCAGCTTTCTCACATACCAACGTTAGCCGAATCCCAGACTCTAACCCACACAGACAGAGGTGAGATGGCAGTGATCTGTAATGAAGATCACTCTGCCACTTGGGGCCCCTCCAAGTTTTTTTAGTGAATCATACAATGAGAAAACGTCTTTACACAGTAAGTAATCCTTCCATGCCGGAATAGAAATAAACAGATGCAACTGTCCACAGATATTGTTCTCAGATCATTCAGGAAACAGTAGCAGACTTTTAAGGAATGAAATCAAGACCTGTGTTTAACAATTGCCATGATGTTAGATGTCAGCTGGAGGGATGGAGAGAATTCCCGTTGGTCGCAGCACATCAATTCCTTTGTGGAGAACACACACTTTGGCATAGCCTAGTCGAACAAGCTCACCTGCAAACTGAAATAAACAAAAGAACTAAACGAGAGAAGAAAGAAAATATCTGAGGCTTGCTTTTAAATAAAAAAATTCTTATTAAGGCTAAATAAAGTGATTTACATAACAGATGACCATTTTACAAAGTTGGCTTAATCATTATTGTAAAAACATTACTGTACATAAACTCTCTCCGAAGTTCCAAAACTTGATATCCTGTTAATTTCACCCATTTTAATACATTTTAACAAGAATTCATTCCCATGATAAAGGCATAATTACTATGTATAGATATCACTCATGATATCAACCTATTTACAGTTCTATCTAAATCAGCTGTGAAATATAGCCCCCAAAACCTGAACAAGCTCAGCCAATCAGATGTGAAATATAGCCCTTAGAGCCTTAACAAGCTCAGCCAATCAGATGTGAAATATAGCTCCTAGAGCCTTAACAAGCTCAGCCAATCAGATGTGAAATATAGCCCTTGAGCCTTAACAAGCTCAGCCAATCAGATGTGAAATATAGTCCCTTGGGCCTTAACAAGCTCAGCCAATCAGATTGTGAAATATAATCCCTTGGGCCTTAACACGCTCAGCCAATCAGATGTGAAATATAGTCCCTTGAGCCTTAACAAGCTCAGCCAATCAGATAACTGGGTGGGATTTCCGGATTCACAACAGAATACTTTTGACGATGATATAAATATTTGTTTAATAACGAAAGATTTGAATGAGCAATTAATTATGAATTCATGTGTGTATCTATAATCCAAATATTGAAATAATTAACATAAGAATATACAAATGTAATAATGAAAAATACCAATAAATTACTTCATAAAATATAAAGACAAGGGGTGAATGGTTCTCAGTGATTTCACAATAAAAAGATGGATATAGTTTACTCAGCTAGTAAACAATGTGGAATTTTACTCATGTAGTAGAATGAATTCACTCAGATAGTGAAATTAAGCAAACCAAAAAGAGACATATATACAACTTATCTTTACAGTCCTGAAAGATACAATGGGTTTTACGAACCCCAAAATTAGCTCATGGCTACAAGATTTTATATGTAAGAAGATATACTCCATCATAAGCTTATTTTATTTCAGCTCCATGGCTGTTACAGTTCAGCTTCACAGCTGCTACAGTTAATTTCTGTGGTTGGGTTTACAGCTTGCACCATGCCAACCTCGATCACTCCAATAACTTTGAACGCTTGGGTCACTCTAGCCATTCTGAACACTCCAGACACTCTGGGCAGCTCTAGAAACTCCAGACACTCTATAGACACTCGGTACACTTCAGACACTGCACAGCTCTACAAATTCCACACAGTTCTCTCTGGTCACTCTGGTCAGCTCTACACCTGCTCCATTCAGCTCTACAGCTGAAGATATGCAAATCCTTAAAGAAGACCCACTCAGCCAATCAGATGTGAAATATAACCCCCAAAGCCTCAACAAGCTCAGCCAATCAGATGTGAAATATAGCCCCCAGAGCCTTAACAAGCTCAGCCAATCAGATGCAACATTACCTCATTAAAATTTTGAAACATTCTGATAAGAATTCTTTTCCAGTTAACGTTATAATTCATATCCTTAGATATCATTAATGATGAAATGAAACTATTTACCGTTCTAAGTCAGACATTTAGTCCCTAGAACCATAATAAGTTCAACCAATCAGATGCAAGATCACCTTTAACATTTGTAAAGCTCTCTTATTACAGATTCCTGTTTGGGATCGCGATCATCCAAGCTTTCGTTCCTTATTGGAGCCAAAACCCAAAAAATGGTATCCAGAGAGGTCACAGGCCCAGTCAATCATGTACAATATTAACTCGTATGGATCTTATTCATACTGATTCATCTTTATGATATGCTAGATGTGAAAGTGTCTTATCTGGGTCCCAGGTATGTTTTACTGACAAAAGCCCAGCTAATCAGATACAATATCACCTCATTAGCCTACATGGATATCCCTTATTATTAAATTCATCTCAGATCATGATGATACAAGCCAACAGTTGAAATCTGACCATAAATGAATCAGAAATATGGCATACACAATGGTAACAAGCTCAGTCAATCACATACCAAGATCACCTCATTAATACAGGTGGATCTTACTTAACAACCCTAACATATATAGGAGGGCATGTGCACTAATTTTAATAACTGAAACAAATTTAGAATGATTAAATTCATGATATTTTTATTTCTAATGGTGTATAATTATTTTAACATATTTAATCAAAATAACTATAAGTTGAATAAATGCACTATATGCAGACAATTGTATGCCAATTTTCATAAACCCTGGCTTCCACTGACCCTGACTTCCATAAACCTAGCTTCCACTGACACTGACTTATTTAAGCTCTGGTTTCCAAAAACCCTGACTTCCATAAACCCTGGGTTCCAAAAACCCTGACTTTCATAAACCCTGACTTCCATAAATCTTGACTTGAATAAACCCTGGCACCAAAAAGCCCTGATTTTCATAAATAATGAGACAGCTGTCTAAATTTTGTATGGCACAGTATTACTTTTGCATTTAAGTCTGCACTTATCCCAATGAATTATAATGCATTTAATTGAATCGACTCATATTACTGTTATAATGGTGACAGTAAATTTTATTGATAATAAATATATTTAAGATTCCTTTTCTTGTGTTATTTGCACAAATGTTAATTATCTTCTAGTTATTTAATTTTAATTTAATTGATGGGGATTATTTTATTTCATTTCTAATTGCAACTGTCTCAAACAGTAATGCTTTGGTGCAGATATAGAGCCATGAATGCATTCAATGCTGACAGCCACCTGTTGATCTTCAAATTTTGAACCTATTTATAGTCTCCTGAAAAGTGGTCACATGACCTATTCAGACCAATCATTTGTCAGGAAAGTATCATTTCTTATATAAAAAACCTGACCAGTTGATCAGATGCTTTATAACCTGTCAGACAAATCAAAGGCAATATAGCATTACTTTTCTGTTAAACAGTAAAAAACAAATAACCATATGCATTATCCATTGATTGTAAAACCATTTCAGGATGGAAGCAGGGTTAGCCATTTCAGGATGAAAGCAGGGTTAGCCATTTCAGGAGGTATGATATATTTATCCAGTTGATAAATTCATTCTGGCTTCTGCATCCACCTCAAGCATCATGGAATTGTGCTCCCACCAACACCAAATGTTTCTGGTCAGAAGCCAGGTTGGTCCATCCCTCATGTGGCTAATGGAAAAGAGTGGATCCTGCTGCAAAGGTGAAGCCAGTCTAGGGCCAAATATGTGCATGCAGCCAGTTTCCAGGATTGAAATAACCATTTCTTTGGTGTCTGGACACTTTTTATGGTCATTAATGGCACTGCTGACCATCTGGGAGGGAGATGTGCTTCTCCTTCCTGACTGGTCTGAGACAAATAGAACTTCCTCATCTGATGTGTTTCTGAAATTACATGTCACTGATATAGCACTGCTGTTTTCCAGAGGTGCTAATGATGTGTACTGCTCCATTGACTTTAGAACTGTGGGAATACTGGAAGGAGGTCCCTCAACTGCAACAGTTAATGCCCTACTACAATGGGTGATCAGGTCTTTGCCATTCCCCATGACCTTGGCAAGCTTCAGATTGAGCTTTCTGTCAGGATTGTTCAGGATGGTCAAATTGGAGGGAGCCATGGTGGCTGCCAGGTTCTTGGCACTGACCCCATATCATTAAGGTTTCTGCGAACCTGGGACTGTTGTCAAACTCGACTCTTTACCATTCAGTTTCAGCCACAGTGGTCATCTTAACTGCAAGCATAATACCAGTCATATGAAATAAATGCACTTGAAACTCTATCTGAAATCCTGGTCATGAAAGAGAGTAGGAGTCTGATCTCAGGCTTCTCTGCCTCCTTTCCCTTGATATCTGCAATAAAAGTCAGTTCAGAGAAAGGTGTCTCTGTCCTGCGTTTGTGGCAATGTTACTGTAGTGGTGGAACTCCCCACATATTGTCCCATCCATTGTCCCACTGTGTCCCTGAATGCTTGCTTTTACAACAGTCAGTCACAACAATATTGCAGCATGGGTCTTCATTGCAATTGCAGTGTTCCAAACATTCAGGCCAATACTCTTGTAGTTTTCATGTTAATTGGCCAGACAAAATCAGTGGCTTTCATGAAATATATCCTTTGCATGGGTCTCAAGTATCAGGTTGTGTCATCTTTTCACATGGATTTTTGAGATTTGACATTCTTCAGTAGAATTTTTCTTCCCCATTACACTAACTGCAGATGGCTCATTCCGGGGGAATGGCAATCAGCAGTTTTCATATCCCAATTCATACCTAAAGTCTTCAGGCAATGCCAGTACATAACCAGTGGAGGAATATTTTTCAAAGGGTCACATTTTTCAAAGACATTCATAAGTATCTAGTTTACTATGATACGGAAGCTATCTCCGATTTCAATTAGTACATCTGGCCATACTCATGTTCAAAAATTGCATTTGCTAAGCCTTTAGTGTCTCCCATATTGAAATGCAATAGCATATTCCCTACTGAAGTAAATCTTCCAGCAAGATCAAATTATATTTCTTGCCCTTTCATATATCTTCTTTTGAAAGTTACTAAGTCATTGTCAAGCACATGGGTGTTTCCTTGTAATCTAACAACCAACATTTCTGCTGTTAACCAATACATGAAACTTAAGTCTCAAGTATATAACATGTCTTGTGCTGTGTTGTGGCAGATGCATTCTGGCCGGCAATGATATGTAGACTATAAGGAATCCTATATTGAAATAAAGTGTTCCATGATATTTAATACTCATAAACGTTAAAACAATATACTAAAAGTCATTCATTTATATATTTTATAAACCAGTGATTTTAAATGATGTACTAATACAATTAGAATTGCTGTAATAGTCCTTATAGTATCACTATCATACAATTTATAAACTTCTTTAGGACTCTAGAAACAAATGATGATACATAAAATATTACTGCATCACATCACTCTGCAATGGAAGTGTATTCAAGCATTGGTAATACTAATACAGTCATAGACAGATGTACATGGCAAACAGAATTCCTTATATTATTCTTACCTGGCATATTAATTAATTAATTAATTACGGATATTTCCTTTGGTGTGACCTCTGCTCCAAATTATAAGGAAATCCATGTTTCTATAGCATCCATTAAAAGTATTCATGCATTCTGAACATAACAAAGTGCTATGTTTAGTTTTATTTCTGGAATTGTCTTTTATTGGTTTCTAAGCTCCTAATCTGATGTTGTTGTTGTTGTTGTAGGGTTTAACGCCATTATTCAGCACATGATAGGCTATACATGGCAGCCAGTATCAAATGGTGAAGGAAGGACCTGGGAAAACCCCTGGAAAGAACCACCGACCCACACAATGCTACTGCTAGCTTTCTCACATACCCGCTTTAGCCAAATCTGAGACTTGAACCCATGCAGACAGAGGTGAGATGGCAGTGATCCATAACGGAGAGCACTTAAGACTACTCAGCCACTTGGGGCGCCCAGAAGCTCCTGATCTAGACAAATGAACTACATACCAACACAACATGATAATTTGGCATAAAATAGAGGCTATTTCTATCCCCTTTCTGAATAAAGCTCAAGGAAGACTTCAAATTCTTGAAATATTCAATTGATCAATGATTGCAAAAATGTAATATACAAACAATAAAAAAACAATATAAAATAATTAAATATACCAAAAGAAAACCATCAGTCAATCAATTAAATAGCAAAAACTTGACAAAGACAAAAAAAAAAATCCCAAACAGATTTAAATTTTATCAACTACATAACAACTTACATTCATGGCATTCCTTCCCCTGCTTCCTACAATGACCTTAACCTGTGCTTTGTGAGAGTTCAAGGTCTGCACAGCAGGACATGGGACAAGGTGACCTTCTGGAGTGAATGCTGATGAAAAGGGAATGTTAATACTTCCTGGAATAGTTCCTCTTTTGTATCTAGAATGTAGTTAAGGGAACACAATCCAGAAATAACTGTATATTTCTGTCTTTTTTTTGTTGCTATTCTTCTTTACCGGGTAATACATCAATACCTGTGGCAAGTTTAACATACAAGTATCCATGCTGCAAAATAACCTAATCATTACAGGCTGGTCATTAGAACACTGAAGGAAAAATTTGTGATTGGAAAGCAAACATGGTTTTGTACATCTTCTGGGAGTTATTTTAAGAGACATCTAATTGTTTTTCATAGACTTTTCAAGGACTTCCAAAAGTTTTAAAGAAGCACATTTTAATATGATAACAGAACTTTATTAACATGTAACTCTAGCTCATCTTTAAACAAAAATAAAACAAACATTTAGCATGAGAGAGATGCAAACCAATCTTGTAAATACTTGTATCATATGCTGTCTGACTCATCCCATTTGTACCATTTTCTTTATTTATTCATAATTTCCGTGAAATGAATGTAAGTAACAAAAGAAATAAATTTAAAAAGTGACATATTTCAGTTGTAATGTTTTGTATTTCCTCAAGGCGTTTGTAGATAAATTCAAGGAGTTTGTCAACAAATTCATGGATTTTTCAAGGCAATGCTTCAAATTTAAGGCTCATTCAAGGTTGTAAAATCCATGCCAAATTTAGAAGATGGACAATCTGTGACTATGCCATGTCTAAATGATGACATGGAATGCCCCTGCCAAAGTCAGAAGATGGAGAGATTCTGTGACTATGGCATATCTAAATGATGACATGAAATCCAATTCCATGAAGCACTCATGTAAAAAAACCAATGTCCCTATGTAAGAATAGTTGACTTAAAATGTCCATAGCTCTTTGCAGAATGGAGAAGAGACAAAACCCATATAAGACACCTCAAACTGCATCAGAATATAACGAACTATTCTTGAACTAAACCGATCACGAAGCAACACCCCATGTCAAGAAATCAAGTTGACTGAAAAGAACCATAACTCTGTCAAAAATGGAGTAGACAAGACAAAGCCTCATAAAAGACACATAGATATGTGAAGCAATGTTCACCTCAAATTAGATCAGAATATAAAGAATCATTCTTGAGCTAAACTGATTATAAGCAGCATGACATGTAAAGATGTGAAGTCGATCAATAATAACTCAGTCCAAACATGCACACAAGACAAGTTTCACTCAACGTTCTGTTCAGAATATGTTGAATGGCTTTTGGGGCATCCTTGATTAAGCAACATCTATGAAGGTAATTGTCAAGGGCCATAACTCTATCCAAACTAGAGATGAAAATCATCAGGGGCTATAACTCTACCCCAGCTTGAGTTGATGAGACAAAAGTCTTAAAAGGCACATCCAGGTTTAAGTGAAATTTACATACGAAATAGCATCCAATTATAGAATAGTAACTGAACTTGAAGAACTGCTGTTGTCAAATCAAAATAAAAGGAAAATGTGTAACACCTCTATCAAAACTGGATCTGAAATGAAAAGACTTTCAACTATGGGTTTACATGTATGTTGCTGTAGGGACTGGTCATTTGAAATAATTGGTAGAATTTGGTCATTTGAAATAATTGGCAGAATTGGGTCATTTGAAATAATTGGTAGAATTTTGTCATTTGAAATAATTGGTAGAATTTGGTCATTTGAAATAACTGGTAGAATTGGGTCATTTTACATAAATGGTAGAGATTGGTCATTTGAAATAATTGGCAGATTGGTCATTTTAAGTAATTGGTACAGATTTGTCATTTTAACTAACTGGTAGAGATTGGTCATTTTAAATAATTGGCAGATATTGGTCATTTAAAATAATCTGGAGATTGGTCATTTTAAACAATTGGTATAGAGATTGGTCATTTCAAATTGGTAGAGATTGGTCAATTTAAATATTCAGCAGATGTTGGTCATTTTAAATATACTATAGTGATTGGTTATTTTATATAATCGGTAGAGATTGGTCATTTTAAATAATCTGTAGAGACTGGCCATTGGTCATTTAAAAATCAATAGTGGTCATTTAAAATAATTGGTAGTTATTGGTCATATTAAAAAATCTGCAGAGACTGGTCATTTTAACTAACAGGTAGATATTGGTCATTTCAAATCAGTAGATCTGATATTGGTTATTTAATAATCAGTAGCGATTGGTCATTTTAAATAATCTGTAGAGATTGGTCATTTTAAATAATCAGTTGAGATTGGTCATTTTAAATAATCGATAGACACTGGTCATTTTAAATAACCTGTAGACACTGGTCATTTTAAATAATTGGTCAATATTGTTCATTTTAAATAATCTGTATAGATTGGTCATTTTAAATAACAGGTAGAAACTGGTCATTTTAAATAATTGGCAGAGATTGGTCATTTTAAATAACAGGTAGATACTGGTCATTTTATATAATCAGTAGATATTGGTTATTTTAAAAAATCTGTAGAGATTGGTCTTTTTAAATAATGGGTAGATATTGGTCATTTTAAATAATTGGCAGAGATTGGTCATTTTATATAATCAGTAGAGATTGGTCATTTTATATAATCAGTAGAGATTGGTCATTTTAATTAATTTGTTGAGACTGGTCTCTATATAATACATAGAGACTAATCATTTTAAATAATCATTTTTATTTTTCATTTTAAACAATCAGTAGAGATCTTTTTGCTGTTTGCATTAAAAACCATATGACAGATCTAACTAGAAACAAAAGAATCCAAACTTTTTAGTCTATTTTAGTTTTTCAGACTTGTATATTTATCTTAAAACTTGTGAAACCTTGAACAAATGAATTGTACCTTAAGCAAAATAATGCATTTTGTTACTAACACGATGATAGTCCGCTACAGGCACCACTACAACAGTCAGCACTAACATGATAGCAAAGCACACATGATAGTGAGAGAATTTGTCTCAAAGTAAGCACCCATCAAATCTCACAATATTAACACCCAAGCATCTCTTGCTAGTGGACCGATTCAAAATATAACTATACTTTCTTGCAATGTTTCTTAACCCAACGACTAAAATGTGAGAGCTGAAACAAATAGTACACATCCAGTAGCAGATTACCATGTAGAAAAAATCAGAAATGATTTTTAAAGGATTAGTAATCTTTTTATTTTAACATTTTATACTGTTACAGTAGTCTTTCAGACAGATGCTGAATAAACACAATATAACTTATCTTTGAACAATCTTTTTTCATAAAAATGTCAACACATAACAATTCATAATTTTGATGCAAAGGATACTCAACTGTGTTCAAGATATCAAAGACAATAACCATGGTTTGTTTTGTTTTGTTTTATTATGGTTTAATGCCATTATTCAGCACAATATAGGCTATACATGGCGGCAAGTATTAATGGTGGGGGAAGAACCTGGAAAACCCCCGGAAAGAACCACCGACCCACGAGAAGCTATTGACAAGCTTTCTCACATAACTACATTAGCCGAATCTTAGCCTCAAACCTATGCAGACAGAGGTGAGATGGCAGTGATCCGTAACGGACAGCGCTTTAGACCACTCGGCCACTAGGGTCCCCGAATAACCATGGGCACAATATAACTTTAAAAACAATCTTGTCTTGTAAAAACAAAATCAACACATTAAGTGGTGCTCTACAGTTTTGCGTTTTGCATGAGGTTTGAATTTTAAAGAAAAGGAATTTCCCTGGGTTTCTTCATTGATTATACTGGTTATTTTAAAAAGAAATTGTGTATCTTAGGTATTGTTCAAAGAACCTTTAATTCCTTTTATTTTGGTGTATAATTGAAGGGTGTAATATGGGTTATAGAGTATACAGCTTGGCCTTACTCGAGATATGCATCTTTCAAAAAGCTGCTTGCTCTACAAGGTCATTTTTAGTTCCTGACCTTCAGATGTAAAATTGTATAAAAAAATGCAAACTTTGTTTCACATTTGAAATATTTGGTTATTTATTCATTGCAATTTCTGAAGCTGGTATTGTCCAGTGTGGCAAAATTCATTTTCCTTATTTTAATACCTGCTAAGGATAGTGCACTGATTCAAGCTGATTTTGTTTAGCACAGGAAACAGTCATTTTAATTAGCAGTGTGCTTAGATCATGTACAATTTCAAAAAGTAAAATATCCAATGAAATTTCAGCCACATTACATCAAAGTAGTATATAGGTATGCCAACATTCTCTCCACTGTGCATGTTTTAAATGCAAAAAACTTCATCTTACATACATCACTCTCTCAAAAGTACATAATAACTGGTGAGCGCCCCTTGTCAACTCAGAGTTTTTATGCAAAGGATACTCATCTGGGCCCCTTATGTCAATGACAATAATCATGGGCTTGCTATTTGCCCTCTTTTTCGTTGGACTGCGAGTGTTGGCATGACCCACCAGTTCCCCAAGGTCCATAAGGTCTTCTGCAGATATTCGGCTGCATTTCTCCATCTTCAGTTCTTCTATTGGTATCGGCTCCATTGACTGGCAAAACAAATACCATTCTAAATCGTTGGAATAGATGTCGATTACCATATTGTCTGCACAGTTTCATACCTTTTATTTTAACCAGTTAGAAGTGGGTTCAAATATCTACTCATGCCAGCCAGCACTTGGCACTTCATTGTATTCTTAATAAAGACATTTGGTTTCTATTTCCATGGCATGACAAAAATATCTTGAAATTGTTTTTAAAAGCCAACAATCTAATTTATTCACACAATATCACTCCAATTATATTTTTGTACTTAGTTTTATTTTACAAATTATGTTTCTTTTCATACCAAAGAATGATCTGAAATTATATTAATAATTTTTCATTTTTATGAATAATTATATCAACTGAATATAAAATGAATACAAATTAGATAAAACTTTACCAGTCAGACATCTTCTAGGCTTGCTGTAAATTGAACTTTGCAATAAATTATTTAGCAACATAAGAAGGATAGAAAAAATTCATTTTTTCTGATAATAAATGTAACTGCCACCAAAACCCTTTTCGATAAATAAACATACTAAATAAATAAACTGTAGTCACATCTTACGTCTGATAACAAGACAATGTTTGATTATTGAGTAGATTTCACAAAGATCTGGGTGAGTTATTATGAAAACATTACACACAGAATCATAGAGGTACAAACTTGTTTTAGAAGTTACTTTAAAAATAAGTTAGTCAAGTCGGAGCAAAAACTTTTTTAACTTAAAAACAAAAATCACTAAAATACTCAATATTTTCAGCACTCCCCCCCCCCCAACCATAAAACACTAAAAACTCAAACCAAAATGAGGACTGTAGTATTTCAAGTTTTGAAAGTACAGTTAATCTCAAGTTGAGAGGCAAATGTTCATTGCATCAACAAACAGTAGTAGACAGTAGTATAAAATTATATCCCTGTGGTTTAAAATTTATATCAATAGGTTTCAAAAGTTGTATTTATCTGATACATTACCATGCAGATCAATTTTTTTAATTGAAAAAGATTAACTTGGAGACTCACAAGGTCATTCTGTGGCTGTTCATTGTAATCCCTTGTGTAGTAGGAGATTGTCGGAAGATTGTCAGATTTTTTCTGAGTCTTGGGTGGTCGGGCATGCTGGCGATAAGTGGCACTTTTTGGAGTGTTGCAGAAAATATGTATGGATTCTTGCACACATTTCTGAATGTTAATCTCTGAAAGAATTGCAGGAAAATAAATATGGAGTAAACATTATAGATCTTGTTCTTGCATATGCAATCTATGAAGGTTTTGTTTTTTTTGTTTTTTTTATGGTTTAACGCCATTTTTCAGCACAATATATAGGCTATACATGGCGGCCAGTATTAGTGGTGGAGGAAGAAACCGGAAAAACCCCGGAAAGAACCACCGACCCACGAGAAGCTACTGGCAAGCTTTCTCACTTAACTACATTAGCCGAATCTTAGACTCGAACCCACGCAGACAGAGGTGAGATGGCAGTGGTCCGTAACGGACAGCGCTTTAGACCACTCGGCCACTCGGGGCCCCCAATCTATGAAGGTAAAGGTCTTTCAAGATGATATATTCTAGAGACAAAACGAGTATGACAAATAAAATGATTAATATAAGATTTTTTAAAAAAAGTCTGCAAAACTATATATCTTTTCTGTCAATCAAGCTTTTAAGATAACATTGGTAAACCTTTGTTTGTTTGATTAGGATTTTTTTTACGTAGCTTTAACAATTTTTCAGTCATGTCGCTCTGATGTCTGCAGTGAGGCAGTTTATAGTGATGCCTAGCACTGGGGCATCATGCCACAGACACTTAGCATATGTCCCACCCAGTCACATTATCCTGACACCAGGCCGATCAGTCCTAACACTAACCTCTTACTGCTGTGCATCAAGCTGTTAGTACGATTTTTTGTAAGTCTTTGGTATGACTCAGCCGGGGATCGACCCCACGACCTCCAGCTTCTGTGGTGGACGCTCTAACCACTAGGCCACCGGACCAGTCACTGGTAAACCTTAACACAAGATGTTTACATAAATCTCAATATGGAGAGTGCTGACACTGTTGCTGCAGGGAAATGATTTAATACTTGTGTGAAATCTGTCATAACAACTAATATTTAAAATTACCAGAATTAAAATAAAATAAAAAGGTTGTAGAATGACTCCACCTCAGCTTGCTCGGAGTTTATGATTTAACAAGAGTCCCTTTGACTAGAATTATGTTCCAATATCCAAAGAAACTTTCCAGGAATTTCAGATAAAACCATTTCTTCTTTTTAAACTGCTGAGTGCTAAACTATCTTAGATATTCTTGAGTGATATGACTTTGAAATTAGCCACTGGCAGCCAAACTCAATGTATGATAAGCTAGAATGGCACCATTTTCATTCAGGAATGATAATAATCATAGATGTCTAAAATTAGTTTACTGGTGATATGACTTTCCATTTAGGAGGAGTAACAATAACAAGATTTTCATGATGGCTGCCATACTGAATGTCAGATCAGAACTATATTCATTTAGGAGCTGCCAGACAACATAAGATGTCTTCTGGTGAAAACCTAATGTTGATTTCACTTTCCATCTAGGAGACTATGGACTAAGAATTTCAAGATGGCTGCTACAGTAGCCATGGTGAATGTTGGAATCATTTTCATTCTAGTGGGATAGCAATAAGATTTTCAAGATTTATGTATTGGCCATATTGGATAACAGACAAAAACAATTTTTCTTTATAAAAGACAAATCAGGGACCATAAAAAGTCTTCTGGTGGAAACCCCATGCGGATACAACTTACCTTTCAGGCATTTGTATGAAACAATATTTCATCATATAATTTTGTGTACACCTATAAAAAGTTAGTTTGCTTGACAAACATTTTATGCTTACTGAAATTCCAAGATTTATATTATTTGGATAACTGAAAATAGAATAATCACAGAACCTCAATAATCTAGACTCACTAACTCTTTCTGTGTCTGTGTCTGTCTCTCTCTCTCTCTCTTTGTACATATGCACATGTTTTTATGTGTGTATTTGATAGTTATTTTGACCTCATACAATATACCTGGCATATCTGAGAAGAGAAGGATGCATTCATTGAAGCCATAGGACAGAAGCCGGTCTCTGAGTTGTCTCAGTATGGATACTCCAATAAACAAGGGGAAGGAGGAGTTTCCAAGCAGCAATGTATCCCACAGGTGAACAATTTTGTGTAGAGGAAACACATCTGAATGTATCAATTACAAAATATATATGTATTTAGCCTTTATTAACAAATGACAAGAAAGTGGACTGTAAATGAATAAAAACATACATATCATATATTCCCTTCAATGTTAAAAATTACCCATCATATATTCCCTTGCATGTTAAAAGATACCCATCATACATCCTTTGCATGTTAAAAGATACCCATCATACATTCCCTTGCATGTTAAAAGATCTCTTGCATGTTAACCCTTTGAACCCGACAGGCCAATTTACCAGCTGGTTGTAACGGTGTATATACCCGAAAGGCCGGTATACCGGCCTAGCTATCTACCGTCATAACCCGAAAGGCTGGTATACCGGCCTGTGTTATGTTATTCGCTAGATGGTCAGTGAAATATAGAAAAAATATGAAAAATATGAAATATGAAGAAATTTTGAGACAGTTTGTTACATAGTCATAGTAATAAAAAGAATTTTATAAGCATGTTTGAAAAGAGACAATTTGATATTTGCTGTTATATCATAGTGGATTATCATTCTAAGGCATAATATTACTTTTATTTTGCAAAATTTTACTTTATTTAAAATTGTCAAAAATTGCCGGGGAGGCTCGGGTTATTGTGTCGAAATATGGGGGAGATTAGGGTTCAAAGGGTTAAAAGATACCCATCATCCCTTGCATGTTGAAAGATACAAATCATACATCCCTTTGCATGTTAAAAGATACCCATCATATATTCCCTTGCATGTTAAAAGATACCCATCATATATTCCCTTGCATGTTAAAAGATACCCATCATACATCCCTTGCATGTTAAAAGATACCCATCATACATCCCTTGCATGTTGAAAGATACCCATCATACATCCCTTTGCATGTTAAAAGATACCCATCATACAGCTTTTTGCATGTTAAAAGATACCCATCATATATTCCTTTGCATGTTAAAAGATACCCATCATATATTCCCTTGCATGTTAAAAGATACCCATCATACAGCTTTTTGCATGTTAAAAGATACCCATCATATATTCCCTTGCATAGTAAAAGATACCTATTAAAAGATACCCATCATATATTCCCTTGCATGTTAAAAGATACACATCATACAGCTTTTTGCATGTTAAAAGATACCCATCATACATCCCTTGCATAGTAAAAGATACCCATCATACATCCCTTTGCATAGTAAAAGATACCTATTAAAAGATACCCATCATATATTCCCTTGCATGGTAAAAGATACCCATCATACATCCCTTGCATAGTAAAAGATACCTATTAAAAGATACCCATCATATATTCCCTTGCATGTTAAAAGATACCCATCATATATTCCCTTGCATGTTAAAAGATACCCATCATACATCCCTTGCATAGTAAAAGATACCCATCAAATATTCCCTTGCATAGTTAAAGATACCCATCAAATAGTCCCTTGGATGGTAAAAGATACCCATCAAATATCCCCTTGCATATTAAAAGATACCCATCATACATCCCTTGCAGGGTAAAAGATACCCATCATACATCCCTTGCATATTAAAAGATACCCATCATACATCCCCTGCAAATTGAAAGATATCCAATATATATCACCTTGCATGTTTATGCAGGCTTGACAAAAATATATAAATTATAATAACATAGTTCAGAATAATATGATTCATCCAAACGAGATGATACTAGGAAATATCCAGAAGAAAGATTTCCTGTACATCTTGCTCTTCTTCTGAAGGTCCCATGCTTAGACTTATTTCTTTAAAACAGCTGGAATTCTTAGCATCTGATCGAAGAATTTTAAAAATAAACGACAGTTCAGAAAATCATGATAAAAAGTAATAAAGGTTTAGAATACTTACGTGCATACATAGTAAGGAACCACGGTATAGCATACAACTGAAAAAGAAAATAAAATCGGCTTGAGATGCACAGACAATGTTTACTTCAAGCAGACAATGTTTTACTAAGTATGATAATCATCTTCATTATTAAAAAAAAGTTCACGTTAAAAAAAGTATGGAAAGGAGATGTAAGATCCTAAATGAAAATGATGTTGCTCAGACATACACATTGTTTATTGTTGTAGCCATATTTGATGACTGTAGCACACATGACATTTAGGACAATCAACATTGTAAGAAGTCTTTGGTGAAAATCCTGTATCCATATGACCATCAGTTCTTGCGCAGTAACAATAACAAGATTTTCAAGATGGTTGGTTGTCATGGTGGCCATATTGGATGACAAATCAGTATCAATTTCATTGAGGACCAACTAGACACTAGGAGGGTTTCTGGTAAAAACCCAGTGTTGATAAACTTTTCATTTAGAAAGAGGAGCAACAAGCCATATTCAACATCAGATCGGTATCACTTTTTACTCAATCCCAACAAGATATCATAATTAGTCTGCTGGTAAAATTTTTATGTTTATATGACATTCAATTTACAAAAAATAGTAAAAATAAGATTTTCAAGATGGTTGTCATGGTCGCCATATTGGACATTATATCAACACTTACTTTTTACTTAGGATCAACTATGCATTATAAAAAGTCTTTTAATGAAAACCCCATTTTGATGTGATCATCCATTCTTGAGGAGTAGTTACTGCTGTAGTGGCCATACTGGATGTCTGAGCAACAGTGTTTTCATGTAGAACCAACTAGACCTTTGGATGAACGTGTGTGTGTGTAAAGTTTCACAGCAATTTTCCAAGTTGTTTAGGTCGAACATCGATGAGAAACTTGCGATAATGAGTGGACAGAAAACAGACACGAGGATATGCAGAGGATATCCAATAAGCTTTTATGATCTGTGACCTGTACAGCAATAAGGAAAAATCAATCTGGAAAAGATTTCTTTCAAAATTAAAAAAAAGCAAAATCTAAGGGATGATCTCCATTTTGTATTTCTACAATTTAAGATAATTTTGTAATACCTATACACAATACCTATTTATTTCTTAATTCCAATTTAAAGATAATTTTGTAATACCTATACACAATACCTATTTATTTCGTAATACATGTAGCTGGTTAATAAGCTAATGAGTCAGATAGATGATTGTATGGACATATCAATGCAGGAGTGGTTGGGTAAATAATTGAATAAAAGAATTAAGGCATGATGGGAAGGGTGGATGGATAGACAGATGGTCTATGACATACAAAAGAGAAACACCAACAGAGAGAAAATATTCAAATACTAGAATAGTGGACAGATAACAGACAGACTTCAGATAGACACATAATCAGAAAGATGGCAGTACATACAAAGCAAAGACTGTTTTACTTACATCAGGTATAAATCCAATATCATTCAGGTGATTACTCAATTCTGGGTCATGAAATGCAATTAGATGTGAGAAAACTACCAGGTACTCTGGATAAAAAAGTTAAATGCAATTAGATGTGAGAAAACTACCAGGTACTCTGGATAAAAAAAGTTAAATGCAATTAGATGTGAAAAAACTACCATTTACTCTGGATAGACAAGTTAAATGTAATTAGATGTGACAAAACTTCCATGTACATTGGATAAATAAGTTAAATAAACCTGCAATTAATTTTTCCTGGAACTTATTACATCAGATCTTGCATATTTGTAATATATTTTAAAGTACCGCTCCGGTGGCCTAGTGGTTAGAGCGTTCGCCACGAAAGCGGGAGGTCGTGGGTTCGATCCCCGGCCGAGTCATCCAAAGACTTACAAAAATGGTACAAACAGCTGCCTCGCTTGACACTCAGCATTAATAGGTTAGTGTTAGGACTGGTCGGCCTGGTGTCAGGATAATGTGACTGGGTGGGACATCATGCTACATGTCTGCGGCATGATGCCTCAGTGTTAGACATCACTATAAACTGCCTCACAGCAGACATCGTAGCGATATGAATGAAAAATTGTTAAAGCTACGTTAAAAATCCTAATCAAACAAACAAACAAACAAACATATATTTTAAAACCTGACAATAATAAATTAACACTTAAAAATTGTAGTAAACAATTTTAATTTTTACGCTTCTGGTAACTCTGATGGTAAGAATAGTCACCAGGCTGAAACATTCTGTGATCCAAAAGTTTGTTACATTCTGTTACAGTTTATATTCTAATACATTGGTTCATTACCATCAAGAATGACTCTTGGTCAATAATAAATGTTCATTATAGGGCAATGTTCTCTATAACAGGGCATTGGATAAATATGTCAATAACATGCAAGATAAATAGTGAACATTTGTGACATCAGTAAATTCGTAATTGTGATTTCATTACTGGGAGGGACTAATGTACTAGTTTTAGTAAATACTAGGAGGGACTACAATAGTCCCCCTCTTGAATCCCCCCCCACCTGCTTCTTACAGCCAGAATCCCTTGGCACCGACGAGTTTGTATTCAAAAGTACCCCTCAAGAGCAGCCACCCCTCTAACACGACCAGCGGCTAGCATTTTTGTACAAAATATTTAAAATATCCCCCTCATGAGTGGCCACTTTTGTTTCTTCAAATGTATCCAGAACCAAAGATTAATTAAAATCTTGACGTAAGGTAACCAATTGATTATCTCTATCGCATACAGTTAGCAAGAACCAAATAAATCATTACCAAGCATTAACATGTCATCAAGTTAACAGAAACATTATTTTAGAAGAAAGTTGGTTATTCTACTCGATGATATCAGGGGAAGGGGGAATATTTGCTGAACAATTTTATGTAGAAAAGACTTGAAAGAAACAAGTTTATGTTGAAATGACTCAAATAAACAAAGTCATAACAGATAAGAAGGGTGTTCAGGAGAGGTGGAAAAATGGAGCAAATGGAAAGATAATTTTGAATGTACCAAGATGTAAAATGACGTTTTTGAATGCATTTGCAATGTGTATGACAATAATACCTGCTCGCATATCACACTTATGCCAAGAAAAACAACTATTAACATATATTTAGTTGAAATATGTTTGTTATTATAACAAGAAGAACCTTTTAATGATTAATGTTACTTTTAAATGAAGATATTAAATGCTTTGAAGATGTAGCTTTCTTACTACGTACATGACATATACTTCTCATACAAAATTTATCCCCCCACCCCCCTTCCCCCACTGGAAAGGCCACCCATCTTATAAGGCCACTTTCCCAGTACAGAAAGGGTGGCCATATAAGAGGGGGACTACTGTAATGTACCAGTAAATTCTGGGAGAGACTAATGTACTAGTTTTAGGAAATACTGGGAGGGACTAATGTACTAGTTTTAGGAAATACTGGAAGTGATAAATGTACTAGTTTTAGGAAATACTGGGAGTGACTAATGTACTAATTTTAGGAAATACTAGGAGTGACTAATGTACTAGTTTTAGGAAATACTGGGAGGGTCTAACATACTAGTTTTAGGAAATACTGGGAGTGACTAATGTACTAGTTTTAGGAAATACTAGGAAGGACTAATGTACTAGTCTTGGAAATACTGCAATGGACTAATGTACTAGTTTTAAGAAATACTGGGAGTGACTAATGTACTAGTTTTAGGAAATACTGTGAGGGTCTAACATACTAGTTTTAGGAAACACTGGGAGTGACTAATGTACTAGTTTTAGGTAATACTGGAAGGGACTAATGTACTAGTCTTGGAAATACTGCAATGGACTATAGTCTTAGGAAATACTGGGAGGGACTAATGTACTAGTTATAGGAAATACTTAGAGGAACAAATGTACCTATTTTAGGAAATACTAGGAGGGACTAATGTACTAGTCTTGGAAATATTGCAATGGACTAATCTCCTAGTTTTAGGAAATACTGGGAGTGACTAATGTACTAGTTTTAAGAAAAACCTTGGAGGGACTAATGTACTAATTTTAGGAAATGCAGGGAGTGACTAATGTACTAGTTTTAGGAAATACTGTGAGGGACTAAGGTACAAGTTTTAGGAAATACTGGGAGGGACTAATGTACTAGTCATTGAAATACTACAAGGGACTAATGTACTAGTTTTAGGAAATACTGGGAGGGACTAATATACTAGTCTTGGAAATACTGGGAGGGACTGTACTAGTTTTAGCAAATACTGGGAGGGACTAATGTACTAGTTTGAGCAAATAATGGGAGGGAGTAATGTACTAGTTTTAGTAAATAATGGGAGGGATAATTTACTGTACTAGATTTAGTAAATACTGGGAGGGACTAATGTACTAGTTTTAACAAATAATGGGAGGGACTAATGTACTAGTTTCAGCAAATAATGGGAGGGACTAATGTACTAGTCTTGGAAATACTGGAAGGGACTAATGTACTAGTTTTAGCAAATAATGGGAGACTAATGTACTAAATTCTGGGAGAGACTAATGTACTAGTTTTAGGAAATACTGGGAGGGACTAATGTACTAGTTTTAGGAAATACTGGAAGGGTCTAACATACTAGTTTTAGGAAATACTGGGAGTGACTAATGTACTAGTTTTAGGAAATACTAGGAAGGACTAATGTACTAGTCTTGGAAATACTGCAATGGACTAATGTACTAGTTTTAAGAAATACTGGGAGTGACTAATGTACTAGTTTTAGGAAATACTGTGAGGGTCTAACATACTAGTTTTAGGAAACACTGGGAGTGACTAATGTACTAGTTTTAGGTAATACTGGAAGGGACTAATGTACTAGTCTTGGAAATACTGCAATGGACTATAGTCTTAGGAAATACTGGGAGGGACTAATGTACTAGTTTTAGGAAATACTTGGAGGGACTAATGTACTAATTTTAGGAAATACTAGGAGGGACTAATGTACTAGTCTTGGAAATATTGCAATGGACTAATCTCCTAGTTTTAGGAAATACTGGGAGTGACTAATGTACTAGTTTTAGGAAATACTTGGAGGGACTAATGTACTAATTTTAGGAAATGCAGGGAGTGACTAATGTACTAGTTTTAGGAAATACTGTGAGGGACTAAGGTACAAGTTTTAGGAAATACTGGGAGGGACTAATGTACTAGTCATTGAAATACTACAAGGGACTAATGTACTAGTTTTAGGAAATACTGGGAGGGACTAATATACTAGTCTTGGAAATACTGGGAGGGACTGTACTAGTTTTAGCAAATACTGGGAGGGACTAATGTACTAGTTTTAGCAAATAATGGGAGGGAGTAATGTACTAGTTTTAGTAAATAATGGGAGGGATAATTTACTGTACTAGTTTTAGTAAATACTGGGAGGGACTAATGTACTAGTTTTAACAAATAATGGGAGGGACTAATGTACTAGTTTCAGCAAATAATGGGAGGGACTAATGTACTAGTCTTGGAAATACTGGAAGGGACTAATGTACTAGTTTTAGCAAATAATGGGAGACTAATGTACTAATTTTAGCAAATAATGGGAGGGACGAATGTACTAGTTTTAGTAAATAATGGCTAGGATTAATTAATGTACTAGTTTTAGCAAATAATGGGAGGGACTAATGTACTAATTTTAGAAAATAATGGGAGGGACTAATGTACTAGTTTTAGCAAATAATGGGAGGGACTAATGTACTAATTTTAGTAAATAATGGGAGGGACTAATGTACTAGTTTTAGCAAATAATGGGAGGGACTAATGTACTAATTTTAGGAAATAATGGGAGGGATTAATGTACTAATTTTAGCAAATAATGGGAGGGACTAATGTACTAGTTTTAGCAAATAATGGGAGGGACAAATGTACTAATTTTAGTAAATAATGGGAGGGACTAATGTACTAGTTTTAGCAAATAATGGGAGGGACTAATGTACTAGTTTCAGCAAATAATGGGAGGGACTAATGTACTAGTTTTAGCAAATAATGGGAGGGACTAATGTACAAATTTTAGTAAATAATGGGAGGGACTAATGTACTAATTTTAGCAAATAATGGGAGGGACTAATGTACTAGTTTTAGCAAATAATGGGAGGGACTAATGTACTAGTTTCAGAAAATAATGGCTAGGATTAATTAATGTACTAGTTTTAGCAAATAATGGGAGGGACTAATGTACTAATTTTAGTAAATACTGGGAGGGACTAATGTACTAGTTTTAGCAAATAATGGGAGGGACTAATGTACTAGTTTCAGCAAATAATGGGAGGGACTAATGTACTAGTTTTAGTAAATAATGGCTAGGATTAATTAATGTACTAGTTTTAGCAAATAATGGGAGGGACTAATGTACTAGTTTCAGCAAATAATGGGAGGGACTAATGTACTAGTTTTAGTAAATAATGGCTAGGATTAATTAATGTACTAGTTTTAGCAAATAATGGGAGGGACTAATGTACTAATTTTTGTAAATACTGGGAGGGACTAATGTACTAGTTCTAGCAAATAATGGGAGGGACTAATGTACTAGTTTCAGCAAATAATGGGAGGGACTAATGTACTAGTTTTAGTAAATAATGGCTAAGATTAATTAATGTACTAGTTTTAGCAAATAATGGGAGGGAGTAATGTACTAGTTTTAGTAAATAATGGGAGGGACTAATGTACTAGTTTCAGTAAATAATGGGAGGGACTAATGTACTAGTTTTAGCAAATAATGGGAGGGACTAATTTACTCATGTTAGCAAATAATGGGAGGGACTAATGTACTAGTTGTAGTAAATACTGAGAGGGACTAATGTACTAATTTTAGTAAATAATGGGAGGGACTAATGTACTAGTTTTAGCAAATAATGGGAGGGACTAATGTACTAGTTTTAGTAAATAATGGCTAGGATTAATTGATGTACTAGTTTTAGCAAATAATGGGAGGGACTAATGTACTAGTTTTAGCAAATAATGGGAGGGACTAATTTACTCATGTTAGCAAAAAATGGGAGGGACTAATGTACTAGTTGTAGTAAATACTGGGAGGGACTAATGTACTAATTTTAGTAAATAATGGGAGGGACTAATGTACTAGTTTTAGGAAATACTGGGAGTGACTAATGTACTAGTTTTAGGAAATACTTGGAGGGACTAATGTACTAATTTTAGGAAATGCAGGGAGTGACTAATGTACTAGTTTTAGGAAATACTGTGAGGGACTAAGGTACAAGTTTTAGGAAATACTGGGAGGGACTAATGTACTAGTCATTGAAATACTACAAGGGACTAATGTAATAGTTTTAGGAAATACTGGGAGGGACTAATATACTAGTCTTGGAAATACTGGGAGGGACTACAAGTTTTAGCAAATACTGGGAGGGACTAATGTACTAGTTTTAGCAAATAATGGGAGGGAGTAATGTACTAGATTTAGCAAAAAATGGGAGGGACTAATGTACTAGTTTTAGTAAATAATGGGAGGGATAATTTACTGTACTAGTTTTAGTAAATACTGGGAGGGAGTAATGTACTAGTTTTAACAAATAATGGGAGGGACTAATGTACTAGTTTCAGCAAATAATGGGAGGGACTAATGTACTAATTTTAGTAAATAATGGGAGGGACTAATGTACTAGTTTAAGCACATTATGGGAGGGGACTAATGTACTAATTTTAGTAAATAATGGGAGGGACTAATGTACTAGTTTTAGCAAATAATGGGAGGGACTAATGTACTAATTTTAGGAAATAATGGGAGGGACTAATGTACTAATTTTAGTAAATAATGGGAGGGACTAATGTACTAGTTTTAGCAAATAATGGGAGGGACTAATGTACTAGTCTTGGAAATACTGGAAGGGACTAATGTACTAGTTTTAGCAAATAATGGGAGGGACTAATGTACTAATTTTAGTAAATAATGGGAGGGACTAATGTACTAGTTTTAGCAAATAATGGGAGGGACTAATGTACTAGTTTTAGCAAATAATGGGAGGGACTAATGTACTAATTTTAGTAAATAATGGGAGGGACTAATGTACTAGTTTTAGCAAATAATGGGAGGGACTAATGTACTAATTTTAGGAAATAATGGGAGGGATTAATGTACTAATTTTAGCAAATAATGGGAGGGACTAATGTACTAGTTTTAGAAAATAATGGTAGGGACTAATGTACTAATTTTAGTAAATAATGGGAGGGACTAATGTACTAGTTTTAGCAAATAATGGGAGGGACTAATGTACTAGTTTCAGCAAATAATGGGAGGGACTAATGTACTAGTTTTAGCAAATAATGGGAGGGACTAATGTACAAATTTTAGTAAATAATGGGAGGGACTAATGTACTAATTTTAGCAAATAATGGGAGGGACTAATGAACTAGTTTTAGCAAATAATGGGAGGGACTAATGTACTAGTTTCAGTAAATAATGGCTAGGATTAATTAATGTACTAGTTTTAGCAAATAATGGGAGGGACTAATGTACTAATTTTAGTAAATACTGGGAGGGACTAATGTACTAGTTTTAGCAAATAATGGGAGGGACTAATGTACTAGTTTCAGCAAATAATGGGAGGGACTAATGTACTAGTTTTAGTAAATAATGGCTAGGATTAATTAATGTACTAGTTTTAGCAAATAATGGGAGGGACTAATGTACTAGTTTTAGCAAATAATGGGAGGGACTAATGTACTAGTTTTAGTAAATAATGGCTAGGATTAATTAATGTACTAGTTTTAGCAAATAATGGGAGGGACTAATGTACTAATTTTTGTAAATACTGGAGGGACTAATGTACTAGTTTTAGTAAATAATGGCTAAGATTAATTAATGTACTAGTTTTAGCAAATAATGGGAGGGACTAATGTACTAGTTTCAGCAAATAATGGGAGGGACTAATGTACTAGTTTTAGTAAATAATGGCTAGGATTAATTAATGTACTAGTTTTAGCAAATAATGGGAGGGACTAATGTACTAGTTTCAGCAAATAATGGGAGGGACTAATGTACTAGTTTTAGTAAATAATGGCTAGGATTAATTAATGTACTAGTTTTAGCAAATAATGGGAGGGACTAATATACTAATTTTTGTAAATACTGGGAGGGACTAATGTACTAGTTCTAGCAAATAATGGGAGGGACTAATGTACTAGTTTCAGCAAATAATGAGAGGGACTAATGTACTAGTTTTAGTAAATAATGGCTAAGATTAATTAATGTACTAGTTTTAGCAAATAATGGGAGGGAGTAATGTACTAGTTGTAGTAAATATTGGGAGGGACTAATGTACTAATTTTAGTAAATAATGGGAGGGACTAATGTACTAGTTTTAGCAAATAATGGGAGGGACTAATGTACTAGTTTTAGTAAATAATGGCTAGGATTAATTGATGTACTAGTTTTAGCAAATAATGGGAGGGACTAATGTACTAGTTTTAGCAAATAATGGGAGGGACTAATTTACTCATGTTAGCAAAAAATGGGAGGGACTAATGTACTAGTTGTAGTAAATACTGGGAGGGACTAATGTACTAATTTTAGTAAATAATGGGAGGGACTAATGTACTAGTTTTAGGAAATACTGGGAGTGACTAATGTACTAGTTTTAGGAAATACTTGGAGGGACTAATGTACTAATTTTAGGAAATGCAGGGAGTGACTAATGTACTAGTTTTAGGAAATACTGTGAGGGACTAAGGTACAAGTTTTAGGAAATACTGGGAGGGACTAATGTACTAGTCATTGAAATACTACAAGGGACTAATGTACTAGTTTTAGGAAATACTGGGAGGGACTAATATACTAGTCTTGGAAATACTGGGAGGGACTGTACTAGTTTTAGCAAATACTGGGAGGGACTAATGTACTAGTTTTAGCAAATAATGGGAGGGAGTAATGTACTAGTTTTAGCAAAAAATGGGAGGGACTAATGTACTAGTTTTAGTAAATAATGGGAGGGATAATTTACTGTACTAGTTTTAGTAAATACTGGGAGGGACTAATGTACTAGTTTTAACAAATAATGGGAGGGACTAATGTACTAGTTTCAGCAAATAATGGGAGGGACTAATGTACTAGTCTTGGAAATACTGGAAGGGACTAATGTACTAGTTTTAGCAAATAATGGGAGGGACTAATGTACTAATTTTAGCAAATAATGGGAGGGACGAATGTACTAGTTTTAGTAAATAATGGCTAGGATTAATTAATGTACTAGTTTTAGCAAATAATGGGAGGGACTAATGTACTAATTTTAGTAAATAATGGGAGGGACTAATGTACTAGTTTTAGCAAATAATGGGAGGGACTAATGTACTAATTTTAGTAAATAATGGGAGGGACTAATGTACTAGTTTTAGCAAATAATGGGAGGGACTAATGTACTAATTTTAGGAAATAATGGGAGGGACTAATGTACTAGTCTTGGAAATACTGGAAGGGACTAATGTACTAGTTTTAGCAAATAATGGGAGGGACTAATGTACTAATTTTAGTAAATAATGGGAGGGACTAATGTACTAGTTTTAGCAAATAATGGGAGGGACTAATGTACTAGTTTTAGCAAATAATGGGAGGGACTAATGTACTAATTTTAGTAAATAATGGGAGGGACTAATGTACTAGTTTTAGCAAATAATGGGAGGGACTAATGCACTAATTTTAGCAAATAATGGGAGGGACTAATGTACTAGTTTTAGCAAATAATGGGAGGGACTAATGTACTAATTTTAGTAAATAATGGGAGGGACTAATGTACTAGTTTTAGCAAATAATGGGAGGGACTAATGTACTAGTTTCAGCAAATAATGGGAGGGACTAATGTACTAGTTTTAGCAAATAATGGGAGGGACTAATGTACAAATTTTAGTAAATAATGGGAGGGACTAATGTACTAATTTTAGCAAATAATGGGAGGGACTAATGTACTAGTTTTAGCAAATAATGGGAGGGACTAATGTACTAGTTTCAGTAAATAATGGCTAGGATTAATTAATGTACTAGTTTTAGCAAATAATGGGAGGGACTAATGTACTAATTTGAGTAAATACTGGGAGGGACTAATGTACTAGTTTTAGCAAATAATGGGAGGGACTAATGTACTAGTTTCAGCAAATAATGGGAGGGACTAATGTACTAGTTTTAGTAAATAATGGCTAGGATTAATTAATGTACTAGTTTTAGCAAATAATGGGAGGGACTAATGTACTAGTTTTAGCAAATAATGGGAGGGACTAATGTACTAGTTTTAGTAAATAATGGCTAGGATTAATTAATGTACTAGTTTTAGCAAATAATGGGAGGGACTAATGTACTAATTTTTGTAAATACTGGAGGGACTAATGTACTAGTTTTAGTAAATAATGGCTAAGATTAATTAATGTACTAGTTTTAGCAAATAATGGGAGGGAGTAATGTACTAGTTTTAGTAAATAATTTGAGGGACTAATGTACTAGTTTTAGCAAATAATGGGAGGGACTAATTTACTCATGTTAGCAAATAATGGGAGGGACTAATGTACTAGTTGTAGTAAATACTGAGAGGGACTAATGTACTAATTTTAGTAAATAATGGGAGGGACTAATGTACTAGTTTTAGCAAATAATGGGAGGGACTAATGTACTAGTTTTAGTAAATAATGGCTAGGATTAATTGATGTACTAGTTTTAGCAAATAATGGGAGGGACTAATGTACTAGTTTTAGCAAATAATGGGAGGGACTAATTTACTCATGTTAGCAAAAAATGGTAGGGACTAATGTACTAGTTGTAGTAAATACTGGGAGGGACTAATGTACTAATTTTAGTAAATAATGGGAGGGACTAATGTACTAGTTTTAGGAAATACTGGGAGTGACTAATGTAGTAGTTTTAGGAAATACTTGGAGGGACTAATGTACTAATTTTAGGAAATGCAGGGAGTGACTAATGTACTAGTTTTAGGAAATACTGTGAGGGACTAAGGTACAAGTTTTAGGAAATACTGGGAGGGACTAATATACTAGTCTTGGAAATACTGGGAGGGACTGTACTAGTTTTAGCAAATACTGGGAGGGACTAATGTACTAGTTTTAGCAAATAATGGGAGGGAGTAATGTACTAGTTTTAGCAAAAAATGGGAGGGACTAATGTACTAGTTTTAGTAAATAATGGGAGGGATAATTTACTGTACTAGTTTTAGTAAATACTGGGAGGGACTAATGTACTAGTTTTAACAAATAATGGGAGGGACTAATGTACTAGTTTCAGCAAATAATGGGACGGACTAATGTACTAGTCTTGGAAATACTGGAAGGGACTAATGTACTAGTTTTAGCAAATAATGGGAGGGACTAATGTACTAATTTTAGCAAATAATGGGAGGGACGAATGTACTAGTTTTAGTAAATAATGGCTAGGATTAATTAATGTACTAGTTTTAGCAAATACTGGGAGGGACTAATGTACTAATTTTAGTAAATAATGGGAGGGACTAATGTACTAGTTTTAGCAAATAATGGGAGGGACTAATGTACTAGTTTTAGCAAATAATGGGAGGGACTAATGTACTAATTTTAGTAAATAATGGGAGGGACTAATGTACTAGTTTTAGCAAATAATGAAAGGGACTAATTTACTAGTTTCAGCAAATAATGGGAGGGACTAATGTACTAATTTTAGCAAATAATGGGAGGGACTAATGTACTAGTTTTAGCAAATAATGGGAGGGACTAATCTACTAATTTTAGCAAATAATGGGAGGGACTAATGTACTAGTTTTAGCAAATAATGGGAGGGACTAATGTACTAGTTTTATCAAATAATGGGAGGGACTAATGTACTAATTTTAGTAAATAATGGGAGGGACTAATGTACTAGTTTTAGCAAATAATGGGAGGGACTAATGTACTAATTTTAGTAAATAATGGGAGGGACTAATGTACTAGTTTTAGCAAATAATGAAAGGGACTAATGTACTAGTTTCAGCAAATAATGGGAGGGACTAATGTACTAGTTTTAGCAAATAATGGGAGGGACTAATGTACTAATTTTAGTAAATAATGGGAGGGACTAATGTACTAATTTTAGCAATTAATGGGAGGGACTAATGTACTAGTTTTAGCAAATAATGGGAGGGACTAATCTACTAATTTTAGTAAATAATGGGAGGGACTAATGTACTAGTTTTAGCAAATAATGGGAGGGACTAATCTACTAATTTTAGTAAATAATGGGAGGGACTAATGTACTAGTTTTAGCAAATAATGGGAGGGACTAATGTACTAGTTTTAGCAAATAATGGGAGGGACTAATGTACTAGTTTTAGCAAATAATGGGAGGGACTAATGTACTAGTTTTAGCAAATAATGGAAGGGACTAATGTACTAGTTTTAGTAAATAATGGCTAGGATTAATTAATGTACTAGTTTTAGCAAATAATGGGAGGGACTAATGTACTAAATATAGTAAATACTGGGAGGGACTAATGGACTAGTTTTAGGAAATAATGGGAGGGACTAATGTACTAGTTTCAGCAAATAATGGGAGGGACTAATGTACTAGTTTTAGTAAATAATGGCTAGGATTAATTAATGTACTAGTTTTAGCAAATAATGGGAGGGACTAATGTACTAGTTTCAGCAAATAATGGGAGGGACTAATGTACTAGTTTTAGTAAATAATGGCTAGGATTAATTAATGTACTAGTTTTAGCAAATAATGGGAGGGACTAATGTACTAGTTTTAGCAAATAATGGGAGGGACTAATGTACTAGTTTCAGTAAATAATGGGAGGGATTAATATACTAATTTTAGTAAATACTGGGAGGGACTAATGTACTAGTTTTAGCAAATAATGGGAGGGACTAATGTACTAATTTTAGTAAATAATGGGAGGGACTAATGTACTAGTTTTAGCAAAAAATGGGAAGGGACTAATGTACTAGTTTTAGCAAATAATGGGAGGGACTAATGTACTAATTTTAGTAAATAATGGGAGGGACTAATGTACTAGTTTTAGCAAATAATGGGAGGGACTAATGTACTAATTTTAGTAAATAATGGGAGGGACTAATGTACTAATTTTAGCAAATAATGGGAGGGACTAATGTACTAGTTTTAGCAAATAATGAGAGGGACTAATCTACTAATTTTAGTAAATAATGGGAGGGACTAATGTACTAGTTTTAGCAAATAATGGGAGGGACTAATGTACTAGTTTCAGCAAATAATGGGAGGGACTAATGTACTAGTTTTAGCAAATAATGGGAAGGACTAATGTACTAATTTTAGTAAATACTGGGAGGGACGAATGTACTAATTTTAGTAAATAATGGGAGGGACTAATGTACTAGTTTTAGCAAATAATGGGAGGGACTAATGTACTAGTTTTAGTAAATAATGGCTAGGATTAATTAATGTACTAGTTTTAGCAAATAATGGGAGGGACTAATGTACTAATTTTAGTAAATACTGGGAGGGACTAATGTACTAGTTTTAGCAAATAATGGGAGGGACTAATGTACTAGTTTCAGCAAATAATGGGAAGGACTAATGTACTAGTTTTAGTAAATAATGGCTAGGAATAATTAATGTACTAGTTTTAGCAAATAATGGGAGGGAGTAATGTACTAGTTTTAGTAAATAATGGGAGGGACTAATGTACTAGTTTCAGTAAATAATGGGAGGGACTAATGTACTAGTTTTAGCAAATAATGGGAGGGACTAATTTACTCATGTTAGCAAATAATGGGAGGGGCTAATGTACTAGTTTTAGCAAATAATGGGAGGGACTAATTTACTCATGTTAGCAAATAATGGGAGGGACTAATGTACTAGTTGTAGTAAATACTGGGAGGGACTAATGTACTAATTTTAGTAAATAATGGGAGGGACTAATGTACTAGTTTTAGCAAATAATGGGAGGGACTAATGTACTAGTTTTAGCAAATAATGGGAGGGACTAATGTACTAGTTTTAGTAAATAATGGCTAGGATTAATTAATGTACTAGTTTTAGCAAATAATGGGAGGGAGTAATGTACTAGTTTCAGTAAATACTGGGAGGGACTAATGTACTAGTTTCAGTAAATAATGGGAGGAACGAATGTACTAGTTTTAGCAAATAATGGGAGGGACTAATTTACTAATGTTAGCAAAGAATGGGAGGGATGAATGTACTAGTTTTAGCAAATACTGGGAGGGATGAATGTACTAGTTTTAGTAAATACTGCAATGGACTAATGTACTAGTTGTAGTAAATACTGGGAGGGACTAATGTACTAGTTTTAGTAAATACTGGGAGGGATGAATGTACTAGTTTTAGTAAATACTGCAATGGACTAATGTACTAGTTGTAGTAAATACTGGGAGGGACTAATTTACTCATGTTAGCAAAGAATGTGAGGGACTAATGTACTAGTTTTTGTAAATACTGGGAGGGATTAATGTTGTTGTTGTTGTTGTTGTATAGTTTAACGCCTTTTTTCAGTACATGATAGGCTATACATGGCGGTCAATATTAATGGTGGAGGAAAATCCCGGGGAAACCCCCCAGAAAGAACCACTGACCCATGAGAAGCTACAGGCAAGCTTTCTCACATACCCAAATTAGCCAAATCTGAGACTCGAACCCACGCAGACAGAGGTGAGATGGCAGTGATCCGTAATGGAGAGTGCTTTACACCACTTGGCCACTCTGGGCTCCTGGCAGGACTAATGTACTAGTTTTAGTAAATACTGCAATGGACTAATGTACTAGTTTTAGTAAATACTGGGACTAACGCAACAGTTTCAGTGTGTATGTGTGTGTGTGTAATTTTGATTTTTAATGTAGCTTTTTTTTAAAAATTCAGTCTTATCACAACAACGTTTGCAGTTTGGCTGTTTATAACAATGTCACGAACTGAAGCATGATGCCACAGATATGTGGCACCATGTCACACACAGTCACATTATCCTAACACCAGGCCGACCAGTCCTAACACTAAGATCTTAATGCTGAGAACCAAACCTTTGGTATGCTGTGACCAGGGTTCGAACTTGCAAGCTCCCACATCCGAGGAAGATGCTAATAGTGATATTAAATAAAAGTGACTAATGTACTAGTAAATACTTTAAGTATCAATTAAAAATTCAGGTCAAAATTTGACTGTAGCATGTAGTTCAAACCAGATTAATTTAGTGCTTGTAAAAGTATCATGAAAACATGAGCAATTGATTCAACAGCTTAGCCAAATGTACCTTGAATAACAGGAGAATTGTCACGCAAGAAGAACTTGTGCAGGTATTTTGGAATGAATGCTCGGAGACATGCATATGCAAGAGCTGAAAGAGAATCAAATAATTATCAACAGCAAAATTATTATATGTGAAAGTTGATTCTTTACAAATTGGTGATGCTCAGGTAAAGTCACTCTAAAATCCTAACTTGCTAATGATGGTGCCAAAAATAATCCTAATGGATTTATACTGTTGACACCCATAAGAAAAACACATTAGTCTGAAACTGGCAGTGTGAATGGAACCTAAAATTTTAAGGAATTCAAATAAAAGTATTCAGCAAAGCACCAATATCCATATGCTTCCTTGAGTTATCACTAACCCATGTCCCCCAACACATATACATGTATGTGTCTCCCACACTATATCTCCACCCCCGCCCCACCCCATGAGGTGGATCAAACTTTTGAAATAATTTTGCATATCTACAGACAATCCTGATCATGTCCCAAAGTTTTAAGTTTCTGTCTTAAACAGTAGCATGAGCAGTTGTAGAAAACTACATTCATGCACACGTTGAATTCAGACTTCCGGTATTGTAATATAGGCAATATTGGACATTGCTTAGGACAGGTTGAATTCAGACTTCAGGTATTGCAATAGTGGCAATATCGGACATGGCTTAGGACAAGCTGCAGTCAGACTTCAGGTATGGTAATAGTGTCAATATTGGACACCATTAAGGACAATTGAATTCAGACTTCAGGTACTGCAATAGTGGCAATAGTGGACATGGCTTAGGACAAGTTGAATTCAGACTTCAGGTACTGTAATAGTGGCAATAGTGGACATGGCTTAGGACAATTGAATTCAGACTTCAGGTACTGCAATAGTGGACATGGCTTAGGACAAGTTGAATTCAGATTTCAGGTATTGTAATATTGGCAATATTGGACACTGCTTAGGACAAGCTGAATTCAGACTTCAAGTATTGTAGTATAGGCAATATTGGATACTGATTAGCATAAATTGCAGTTAGACTTCAGGTATGGTAATAGTGTCAATATTGGACACCATTTAGGACAATTTGAATTCAGACTTCAGGTATTGCAATAGTGGCAATATTGGACATTGCTTAGGAAAAGCTGAATTCAGACTTCAGGTATTGCAATAATTGGCAATATTGGACATGGCTTAAGACAAGTTGAAATCAGGCTTCAGGTATTGCAATAGCAGCGATATTCGACATGGCTTAGGACAAGTTGAATTCAGACTTCAGGTACTGTAATAGTGTCAATATTAGACATGGCTTAGGACAAGTTGAATTCAGACTTCAGGTACTGTAATAGTGTCAATATTAGACATGGCTTAGGACAAGTTGAATTCAGACTTCAGGTACTGTAATAGTGTCAATATTAAACATGGCTTAGGACAGGCTGCATTTAGACATGCATTATTGTAATAGTGTCAATATTAGACATGGCGTAGATCTCTGGTATTGTATTAGTGTCAATATTAGACATGGCTTAGGACAGGCTGCATTTAGACATGCATTATTGTAATAGTGTCAATATTAGACATGGCTTAGATCTCTGGTATTGTAATAGTGTCAATATTAGACATGGCTTAGGACAAGTTGAATTTAGACTATAGGCATGATAATAGTGGCAATATTGGACAATGCTTAGGACAAGTTGAATTCAGACTTCAGGTATGATTATAGTGGCAATATTGGACATTGCTTAGGACAGGCTGAATTCAGACTTCAGGTATTGTAATAGTGGCAATATTGCATGGCTTAGGACAGCGTGCATTTAGACTTAGTATTGTAATAGTGGCAATATTGGACATGGCTCAGACTATAGGTTTGATAACAAGAATGAAAGACAAAGAAGTATAACTCCAGAGTGTACATCTTATGATGACTGTTTATATACTACGAAGAGTCTATTTAACAGAAAAGGTGGTGATAGCTTATATAGCATTGAATTTTGAAGTCATAAGGAAACTATATATCAATAATACCTTTTCATATATTTTATGAGTTGATAATTAAATTGTTAAGAATTATGATGGCAAATAAATCAAATCTAGGATCCATTCAAAACGTAATATAAACACTTTCCACCCATACAAATAATTATAGACTTTCTAACTCTACAAGTAAATAAAGACTTTCCACCGATACAAGTAATTATAAACTTTCTAACTCTACAAGTAGTAATTATGGACTTTCCATCCCTAAAAGTAATTATGGACTTTCCATCCCTACAAGTAATTATAGACTTTCCATCTCTACAAGTAATTATATACTTCCCATCCCTACAAGTAATTATATTTCCATCCATACAAGTAATAATAGACTTTCCATCCATAAAAGTAATTACAGACTTTCCATCCATACAAGTAATGACAGAATTTCCATCCATACAAGTAATTATACTTTCCATCCCTAAAAGTAATTAGACTTTCCATTCCTATAAGTAATTATAAACTTTCCATCCCTACAAGTAATTATTGACTTTCGATCCCTAAAAGTAATTATAGACTTTCCATTCCTACAAGTAATTATAGACTTTCCATCCCTACAAGTAATTATATACTTCCCATCCCTACAAGTAATTATATTTCCATCCCTACAAGTAATTATAGCCTTTCCATCCCTACAAGTAATTATAGACTTTCCATCCCTAAAAGTAATTATAGACTTTCCATCCCTACAAGTAATTATAGACTTTCCATCCCTACAAGTAATTATAGACTTTCCATCCCTACAAGTAATTATATACTTCCCATCCCTACAAGTAATTATATTTCCATCCATACAAGTAATAATAGACTTTCCATCCATAAAAGTAATTACAGACTTTCCATCCATACAAGTAATGACAGAATTTCCATCCATACAAGTAATTATACTTTCCATCCATAAAAGTAATTACAGACTTTCCATCCATACAAGTAATGACAGACTTTCCATCCCTACAAGTAATTATAGACTTTCCATCCCTACAAGTAATTATAGACTTTCCATCCCTACAAGTAATTACATACTTTCCATCCCTACAAGTAATTATAGACTTTCCACCCATACAAGTAATTATATACTTTACACCCATACAAGAATTATAGACTTTTCACCCATACAAGTAATTATAGACTTTCCACCCATACAGGTAATTATAGACTTTCCATCCCTACAAGTAATTATAGACTTTCCACTCATACAAGTAATTATGAACTTTCCATCCATACAAGTAATTACAGACTTTCTAACTCTACAAGTAATTATAGGCTCTGTATAAGTTCTGGAATCAAACTGAGCATGCATGTAGATGATTAGATGTACAGACATGTAACTACCATATATACTTGCTTATTAGTTGAGTCAAATTGCAATATGCAACAGCATATCTGGGTATGTGTAGTTTGCAGTTGGGCTAATCTTACAAGCAAGTATATATGGTACATCACACTCGAGTGCTAAAAGTATATCACCTTCATTATTGAAGTTAAGTGCCAGAAATGGAGCACACAGTGAGTCTAGTCCCTGCCAATAGACATATTCTGTGTGACTCATGACCCATGCCTTTAAGATCCTTTTGAATTTATTATGGGCTGATGGGGAAGATAACAGCGCATGGTACTGATGACATCTGGGGATGTCCACTTCAATCTGCAAATGAATTGACACAGTAGAACCTGTCTTGAAAGACCACCTCTTTTGCCAAAAATATGGTCTTTCAAGACAGGTGATCTCTCATAACAGGTCACAATACTATTTAATTAATAAATTTGTGCACTGAGAATGTGGTTTCTCAAGACAGGTGCTCTCACATAACAGTGGTCTTTCAAGACAGGTTTTACTGTATGTGCAAATATGTGTTGAAAGCTGGATTATTCTAAGCACATTACAGACAGAACAAGATTTTTCTGTCCAAATTTAAACTTTCGTTTTGTCATCTGCAAATGTAGATACCTGCACCATGTTCACATATGCATTATTTTGCATTACCTAGAACTATGTTTAATGATCTGTGGTAAGAAATTTTTAAGCATACTGGATACACAACAAAAATGGTGCATTTCGAATCCTACCATTTGATACATGTTTAAATCTACTGGTGGAATTAAATATTATTTTAAAAAATTTATATTATAAAATGCACAAACAGGTGAAGTTTAAGAATTTTTAAATCCAAAATTATGAACAAATGAATAGAAGACTCTTTTTAATAACATGTTAACCACAGTAAAAATATAAAGTTTTGACGGAATTTATACTAGATGTTGACAAGGAACCAAGAACAACAAAGGGCTATGACATACTGAAATAGTGAAAAGTATTAAGGCATGTTTGCCGTGAGTTCAAAATAAAAATGAATTGATAATAAACTGTCCTGCATCCTCTGCATTTCTCCTTACCTGTCTATCTGTTCCAATGGGTGTTTCTTTATCGATGGAATCATACAATTCCTGTATGTCACCCTGAGAAAAAGTAAACATTAAAATGTAAGTAAAAGAAAACATAAGAGACCGCTTTTATGTCAAGCTCGCCATTTTGTGAGTGAAACATTTATCATGAAGCTTAATATAAAGACTTTAACATGGACCATATATACTCACTTAAATGTCAAATCCAACTGCAAAAAACGTTGACCTTGATCTGCCATCACATAATTCAAATTAGGGTCTATGTGATTTCTTCTACTGATTACTCCTAAAAAAGTTCCTACACCCAGACCTGATCGTGCATTTTGCTATGACGGGCTCAGGGTCAGTGCAGTATGTAGTTGTACTCAACTTATAAGCAAGTATATATGGTAGACGGACATGTATATGGAACACAAAGGGACAGTGTTGTAATAATGCTGAGGTGGGTTCAAATAAAATATGTGAAACAAATATCTGAATCCATATCACATGTAATACCAAAAGACAAAATGGATCCAAAATGTGAGTAAGCTGAGTCAACAAGATGCTTGGATCTTGCTCATTAGTAAATGTCTCTAAAATGTCTGATAAGGTTAACCCATCTTTTTAGTATTATAAAAGCTGGATTAGAAATACGGCTTTAACAGTACCCTAATATGAATCTTTGCTATTCAGACGCATGAATTTTGTTCATTAACAAACTCGTCGGAGATCATGATGATATAATCCCATATACCGAGTCTGATTAAAACTAAACCTGAATATGGCTTCCTGTGCGCAAATGAGTTCAGCCAATTAAATGCAAGCTGATTAATATTTGTGAATTTTGCTTGTTCATCCTCTCAACTGAGATCCTAAGTTTAGATGAGCTAAAAAATGAAAAAGGATAAAGTATGGCAATGAGGGCATAAATAAAAAAAACATGTCTTCTTGCATTGACAAAGTAATGAAAATAGAAATAAAAGTAAAATATAATGACAACAGAATCTTGTTGGTTTTAACATGACTGGTTCCAATACATAGACACCAGAAATAATATTTATAGACCAGAAATAATATTTATAGACTAGAAATAATATTTATAGACTAGAAATAATATTTATAGACACTAGAAATAATATCTATAGACTAGAAATAATATTTATAGACTAGAAATAATATTTATACCTAATAACAAATATCACTGACTCACACCACTGGATTATCAATTCTGTTTGGTTAGTCAGTGGTTTAAGATACCAAGATTCTACTGTAAATATAACCAAGATAAGCGATCATCAAGATGTATCCTATTATATCTCTATTTCGTTTCTTTTATTCTTAACATAATATTTTTATTTAATTTTTTTTTCAACGGCAAGATTCAATTTTAAAAAAAAAAATCAATGACAAACAAAACAGCTGCCTACACAAAGTGTTTAACCTCAGGGTCAGCCTCATTTTGAAATATAGTTTCCATTATTTTAGTCTTGAACTTTGATGACACAATGGATACTTTTTTTAAAATATATTTTTTATTTTATTTTGGAAAGCCCCCAAAAGATATTTTTGGTCATCTAAAATCAAATGGAAAAAAGCATGTAGAAAATAAAGAAAAGTTTATATTTTTTTACAAACCTTGCACACAAGAAATCTGAGCAAACTTTGAGAAACAAACTTGATAAAACAATGTAACTTTTTCCAGTAATAATTATTTGATCATATTACACAATGAATCCTTCCAATTTATCACAAATCAAACCTGACCTAGCAAAAACAGATACTAACATCATTCGGCTAATCTTGCCACTAAATTTTCCAGGGTATTAACTGATTACTGAGATGAAGTCTGATGTGAGTGATCTATTCTTAGGTCAAGGCTTTGGTACCAAATCTCATCGTTAGAATAGTATGACTGGGTGGGACATCATGCTACATGTTGGCGGCATGATGTCTCAATGCTAGACATCACTATAAAGTGCCACAATGCAGACATCGTAGCATTATGACTGAAAAAAACACACACACAGACACCCATCACTTGTCATTTATTACTTAAGTGGAGGCACACACTCTTTCATATTCCATAGACTGAACTGTGGAATAGGTCTCTGCCTATAAAATGATCGGATATTATAAAATAAACACTTTACTTGTGTCTCTTAGACTTTTAATGTAGTTTTAACAATTTGCAGTCATATTACCATGATGTCTACAATGCGGCAGTTTATAGTGATGTCCAGCACTGGGCATCATCTCAAAGACATGAAGCATCATGTCACACCTAGTCACATTATCTGGACACCAAGATGACCAGTCCTAACACTAACATGCTTGGCACCAATTATTATAAGTTATATCATGATAGCCAGTACTGAGGTGTACAAATGTTTATGTGTTGTCCAGGACTGGTCAACATTGGCCACTATACCATGTCAGTACTGGGCAGTCATAAAGTGTTCTCATGACTGGAAGAGAGTGGCAGTGAATAAGCTGATGTGGTCATGAGATAAGGTAGCCAACATGGTGACAAAGAATGCTGGACCTTTATCTTCACTGGTAATTTCTTTGCCTCAAAAATGATTGTTACGTTAAGAAATTCACCACTGAGTACAAGGCACCAGCAAGGTTGATAATATCCTTTTAGACTTTCTGTCCCGCTAGCTGGACCATGACAGCTGATTGGCATAAACAACTGCTCATTTGTCCTTCATACAATGAATGTGGAATTCACATTACGGTTGCACTCGCAACCCATAATACAGAGGGCAAGTGAAGTGATTGTTTGAAATATATTTAACCTTTAACCTGCATTACATATAATTTGGCCAATTGATACCTGTAATTACAGTGAACAAAACAATCATATATACAGGCCAATTGATACCTGTAATTACAGTGAACAAAACAATCATATATACAGGCCAATTGATACCTGTAATTACAGTGAACAAAACAATCATATATACAGGCCAATTGATACCTGTAATTACAGTGAACAAAATAATCATATATAATCATAAATACAGGCAAAATTAATTACATGTTGTGCTTTGCTTATAATGAATTGCAAGATAATAAATCAATTTATTATTTATGAATTTAGTTTTTTACTCAAGATAGATCTGAAATTTTAACATCATTTTCTAGAGGTATGGAAAAGGATGCTGATTCATTCCATATTCCATGCATCCAAATGAGGCTGGAAGTTCTGAAGGTTCTAAGTTACAACAACTTTGTCATAACCTCATTTGACATGCAAAAGAAAACAAGTAACATTTTCTAAAACAAATCTGTATGATCAAGTTCTACCAATGTTTCCAATCCCAATGCAAATAACTGTAAAAAGATAATGGTGTTATTCCCATGCCAAGTTTCTGTTTAAGACTCACAATGTCCCAAGCACTATCAGCATAACATTTGTTAGAAACTTTCGTAGCTATTCAGCTGGTGAAATCTTATGCTATACAAAATCTATCAACTGCACAGTAACTATAAATCACCTCAATGGGTTTGCATCAAAATTTGTACTATTAACAGTGACTGTAGTGAAAATGTTTCAAGCACTTCATTAAAACTGTCATATTATTGTGCATATCAACTGATTAAAATATAATTCAGTTTATAAATTTAAAAATTCATATAAAAAAAAGTTGAAAAGATCTCGTTACCTGATTGGAATAAAATACTATGTGGCTGAATACTGGGCTCGATTGTAATAAAATGCAGTAAGGCTGAGTACTGGGATATATTGTAATAAAATGCTGTATGGCTGAGTACTGGGATATATTGTAATAAAATGCTGTATGGCTGAGTACTGGGATATATTGTAATAAAATGCAACATTGCTGAGTACTGGGATCTGTTGCAAAAGAATGCAGTATGGCTAAGCACTGAGATCTATTTTAATGAAATGCTATATGGCAGAGTACTGGAATCAATTGTAATAAAATGCAATATGGCTTAGTACTGGGATCTATTGTAATAAAATGCAACATTGCTGAGTACTGGGATATATTGTAATAAAATGCTGTATGACTGAGTACTGGGATCTATTGTAATAAATGTGGTATGGCTGAGTACTGTGATCTACTGTAATAAATGCTGTATGGCTGAGTACTGTGATTTATTATAATAAAATGCTGTATGGCTGAGAACTGGGATCTATTGTAACAAAATGCAACATTGCTGAGTATTGGGTTATATTGTAATAAAATGCTGTATGGCTGAGTACTGGGATCTATTGTAATAAATGTGGTATGGCTGAGTACTGTGATCTATTGTAATAAATGCTGTATGGCTGAGTACTGTGATCTATTGTAATAAAATGTATGGCTGAGTACTGGGATCTATTGTAATAAAATGCTGTATGGCTGAGAACTGGGATCTACTGTAATAAAATGCAGTATGGCTGAGTACTGGGATCTATTGTAATAAAATGCTGTATGACTGAGTACTGTGATCTATTGTAATAAAATGCAATATGGCTGAGTACTGGGATATATTGTAATAAAATGCAATATGGCTGAGTACTGGGATCTATTGTACTCCTGACCATTAGTAAAGTGAACTTAGATGGCACTGTTTAACTTATTGTCCAAGTAAAAACACAACTGAGATGCAAAATATTTATCTACAGTGAAGACATAATAAAACATTTTCTTGGTATGTGAATCTCCTAAGAATCACTCAAACAATGGAAAGTAATGTTTTCAGTGATTATGTTTCTCCATGAATATATCCATTATTATATCAATGTTATGAAAAAAGTTATGCCACCCCAAGTAAACTCCTGCAATCCCAAAAGGAAAAAAAATTTATGTTTCAAATAGACAAAGTGAAGAAACTCTTACCCTACCCCTTCACCTCCCTTTATCACTGCTAGGTGGCTACCATTTCTTTACCACTTAAAGCTGAGTGGTGCATCCAGGCTGATACTTGCATTTGTGAGGAACATGGGAAGGTTTAATAGTGTCATGAGTATTCTCAAAAAAATATAATTTATATAAACAAAACACTTAAATGGAGATGAAATACATAAACTATATCATTCTTTGAGAAAAGATTGTCTGCATTTCACACAAAAAGGATAACCAGGTTCTCTAATGTCATGGCCATGGCCATGTAATACATGACAAAACTCTTGGACAGAATCCAGCAAGAGTACAACACTCTTGGACAGAATCCAGCAAGAGTACAACACTCTTGGACAGAATCCAGCAAGAGTGCTTGACTGATGCCTATGAGGAGGTTGTGCCAACCTTGAATGGATTTCAATTCTCATTCCATCCATTTCATGCAACATTTCAGAGTTAAAGAAACACAAGATGACTGACTGTGAAGGCTAATGTTACCAGACAACTTGTCTTGTATGAAAGCAGGTTTTAAGTGGCTCGTAAGGCTCCAACATATCTGATTTGATCCAAGTCAAGACCAATGAAAGATTCCACTTAGAAAACAAAGTAACTTCCTTGGGCCTATTCAGATCGAATTTGGCCTGGAAGACTGATAGGTCATTGTCATGGTCTATATTTTCTCTGCTGTGATATTTGAATAATTAAGGATCATTATTCGATGATAATATGAATGAAATTTATCTCCCTGAAAATAAAATGTAAGTCAACTGCGATCAAGCATTCAAAAGAATGCTGTTTCAACACCAGTCTCTAAAACCTACTTCCTAAAGTAAGACTTCAAAGCAGAGGGCTTTCTTACTGGTGAGATTCTTTAAATGACCGAATGATGGAACTTTTTATTATGCAAGGCTCTCCAGACCAGGGCTAGGCATGAAGAAGATACCTGTCTAAGGATGAAGTACCTGCAAATGGTGTTTTTCTTAAAACATGCTGAATTTCATAGAGATTTTCCCTTGGACATCTATCACTATGGGGTCATTTAAGCATGTTGTTATTCATAGAGATTTTTCTGGGGACATCACTATGGGGTTATTTAAGCAGGCTGAATTTCATAGAGATTTTCCTGGGGACATCTATCACTATGCTAAGCAGATCACTTAAGCAGGACTTGTCCCATCTGAGTCAATTTGCAAGACTAGTTCCTGATTTTCTGAATGAATACTGGAATCAGTGCAGTTGGGAGGAAGGTGTAATTCCAAATGCCCTCCAACTAACTGTCAAGGCATCATAACTCAAGCCTTTGGCTGAGACTTTAGATATGTAGGTAGGCAATTTGTGATTCCATCTTGTCGCAAAAAGATCTATTGCTCAATGCCTCCAAATTGGTTCAATCCAATGAAAGATCAAAGGATAAAAGACAAGTTGGTGTGCAGAGTCTGCTCATTCTTGGCAGTGAATCAGCCAAAAGAGCCATGCTATAAATGTGTCTGATCTGGACTTATTCTAGTAGCAATAACACAGAAACTCCTCAGACAAGAACATAAAATTTGGTGATTTTGTCCCCACCTATTTTAGTGACGAGTGACATTGTCCAATATTTTCAGGATCACTGTCCTGCAAAGTTAGTCTCTACAACAAAATGCACACATTATATCCTTCATTTCCAAAATGGTTATATGAAATGATTTCTCTTCTGGGTTTCATTGCTGCTTATTGTGAAGTATGGCAGCAGGTGATGGAAGGATTATGGCATTTTCATCTCGAACTAGGTGCTAAAATGTATCTGTGGAACCAGATCAGATCCATCATTGGTCAGAGTTTGCCACTCTTACCAAATATGCCTTGAGGCAAACCCAGTCGAGTTTGGTTTGCAAACTCTCTCCCCAGCCTGCTTTTATACAAGTCACCTCATCCTGTGAAATCTTTGCCTTTTCTTAGGATCTGTAATTTACATGATTTAAGGGGGAACTGCTCCTCCATGACTGCTTTGTCCATTCGCTGTCACGAAAAAAGTTGATCAAGACATCACAAAAAAGTCTGCTATCACCCATTGATGGCAGTTAGCAAATAATTGGCAGTTATTAGGATGCTTGAGGAAAGTGAAACTTTTCCTCAATATTAAATTGCCTTCCAGACTAATAAAATCCACTGCTGTCTGAAGCCATGATGTGTAGCTGAGACTGCTGTTGTTAAGCAGGATTTGGATGCCATCCTTCTGCCTCTATTTATCTCTATAATGTGGCAGATAATGCTGAGGATCAAAAAGGGGTTTATGATATAAGAAGAGCTAAAGCAGTACCTTTTTCACTTCCTCAAAAATTACAAACAACAGCGAAAGACCAAATGACGCATAATGCGAAGAGAAAGCGTGGTGAGGCATCTGAGACATTAATGCAGAAGCATGTCTCATTGCATTATATAGAAATCAGATGAAGCCATATGGGACCTGGCCATGGAATATGTACTGCTCATGGCACTGGCTATTTGGACTGAAAATACCTATGCATTCTAATTACCTGCTTATTTTGGTCAGGTAAATAAATGCCGATCATGCAAAGTTCAGAATCTGACAACGTTATCATCATGTTCCACACAAGCTCTTAAGTGGAACTGAACACACAGCAATCACATTTACAGAACAGCACAGAAGACATTTGAACTGCTGCAATGTTCTAACATTCTGAATGGCTATGCTGTACATATGTGAGGTACTAGTGTACAGATTAGGATACTGGTAACAGGCTTGCAGAGAAATAGGCCTTAAATATATAGAATTCACAGATTTTATTGAAAAAACAACTAGAAGTCTTGCCAATTTTCACAAATTCCATGAGGAGGTGAAAAGAGGAATGTTTCTTTCTCATCCTCAACTATCTCAACTTTATAATTTTGGCTCACAGACAAGGCTGTGAGCACTGGGATAGTGTTAACATCCCATAAATCTCCTCTAAAAGTGAATTCTTTCCTCTCCATGGTATAATCCAAGTCAGGCAGCAAAGTTTTCCCTCACTCCCTCATGTCAATGTACAACATACCTTAAGTTCTGTGAGGACAAAAAGCTCTAAGGAAAACCAGAAGGATGAATCAGTGGAAGGCTAGAAAGCTGGCTTGGTGGTGAGCTGGCTGGTCCATGAAACAAATGGATGAATTATATTGGTCCCAATTTGGTTATGCATACATAACTCATCAATTCTGATTGCCTGGGATGCATGAGCTAACAAAGTCTAGATTGGAAGGTCAACAAGAAGAACAGAAACTTGTGCCTATGGCTGGTAAGACAAACTGGCCAGATAACTTATGCACCCTATCTTACAGACCAATATGCCATAATCTGAAATGCATGAGAATAAATGCCCAATTCACTGACAAATATTGTAGGATACTCTCCCAGCAAATTCAGTGCAATATGTGAAAGGACCCAAAGACAGGGTGGGGAACAAAATCTCATCTTGTGAAAGCAACTGAATTAACTTCATCATCTGCATCTCCTTCATCATCTGTATCTCCGTCATCATCTCCATCTCCTGGAACGCATTGAAGTGGTGCAGCAAGGATACATTCAACACAACCCAGTTGTGTACATCCAGCTTCCAGATGTGATGGTAACTAATAGCCCTTTTCAAGGAATTTTTGGAGTGGGGATGCAACTGGAATGTCCCCCAGAAGATACGACAATTTGGGCTGGAGGTTTAAGACATTGCCCTGCAATGATTTTAATCTCATCTTCCCAACTCAACACCAGTCTCTAAAACCTACTTCCTAAAGTAAGACTTCAAAGCAGAGGGCTTTCTTACTGGTGAGATTCTTTAAATGACCGAATGATGGAACTTTTTATTATGCAAGGCTCTCCAGACCAGGGCTAGGCATGAAGAAGATACCTGTCTAAGGATGAAGTACCTGCAAATGGTGTTTTTCTTAAAACATGCTGAATTTCATAGAGATTTTCCCTTGGACATCTATCACTATGGGGTCATTTAAGCATGTTGTTATTCATAGAGATTTTTCTGGGGACATCACTATGGGGTTATTTAAGCAGGCTGAATTTCATAGAGATTTTCCTGGGGACATCTATCACTATGCTAAGCAGATCACTTAAGCAGGACTTGTCCCATCTGAGTCAATTTGCAAGACTAGTTCCTGATTTTCTGAATGAATACTGGAATCAGTGCAGTTGGGAGGAAGGTGTAATTCCAAATGCCCTCCAACTAACTGTCAAGGCATCATAACTCAAGCCTTTGGCTGAGACTTTAGATATGTAGGTAGGCAATTTGTGATTCCATCTTGTCGCAAAAAGATCTATTGCTCAATGCCTCCAAATTGGTTCAATCCAATGAAAGATCAAAGGATAAAAGACAAGTTGGTGTGCAGAGTCTGCTCATTCTTGGCAGTGAATCAGCCAAAAGAGCCATGCTATAAATGTGTCTGATCTGGACTTATTCTAGTAGCAATAACACAGAAACTCCTCAGACAAGAACATAAAATTTGGTGATTTTGTCCCCACCTATTTTAGTGACGAGTGACATTGTCCAATATTTTCAGGATCACTGTCCTGCAAAGTTAGTCTCTACAACAAAATGCACACATTATATCCTTCATTTCCAAAATGGTTATATGAAATGATTTCTCTTCTGGGTTTCATTGCTGCTTATTGTGAAGTATGGCAGCAGGTGATGGAAGGATTATGGCATTTTCATCTCGAACTAGGTGCTAAAATGTATCTGTGGAACCAGATCAGATCCATCATTGGTCAGAGTTTGCCACTCTTACCAAACATGCCTTGAGGCAAACCCAGTCGAGTTTGGTTTGCAAACTCTCTCCCCAGCCTGCTTTTATACAAGTCACCTCATCCTGTGAAATCTTTGCCTTTTCTTAGGATCTGTAATTTACATGATTTAAGGGGGAACTGCTCCTCCATGACTGCTTTGTCCATTCGCTGTCACGAAAAAAGTTGATCAAGACATCACAAAAAAGTCTGCTATCACCCATTGATGGCAGTTAGCAAATAATTGGCAGTTATTAGGATGCTTGAGGAAAGTGAAACTTTTCCTCAATATTAAATTGCCTTCCAGACTAATAAAATCCACTGCTGTCTGAAGCCATGATGTGTAGCTGAGACTGCTGTTGTTAAGCAGGATTTGGATGCCATCCTTCTGCCTCTATTTATCTCTATAATGTGGCAGATAATGCTGAGGATCAAAAAGGGGTTTATGATATAAGAAGAGCTAAAGCAGTACCTTTTTCACTTCCTCAAAAATTACAAACAACAGCGAAAGACCAAATGACGCATAATGCGAAGAGAAAGCGTGGTGAGGCATCTGAGACATTAATGCAGAAGCATGTCTCATTGCATTATATAGAAATCAGATGAAGCCATATGGGACCTGGCCATGGAATATGTACTGCTCATGGCACTGGCTATTTGGACTGAAAATACCTATGCATTCTAATTACCTGCTTATTTTGGTCAGGTAAATAAATGCCGATCATGCAAAGTTCAGAATCTGACAACGTTATCATCATGTTCCACACAAGCTCTTAAGTGGAACTGAACACACAGCAATCACATTTACAGAACAGCACAGAAGACATTTGAACTGCTGCAATGTTCTAACATTCTGAATGGCTATGCTGTACATATGTGAGGTACTAGTGTACAGATTAGGATACTGGTAACAGGCTTGCAGAGAAATAGGCCTTAAATATATAGAATTCACAGATTTTATTGAAAAAACAACTAGAAGTCTTGCCAATTTTCACAAATTCCATGAGGAGGTGAAAAGAGGAATGTTTCTTTCTCATCCTCAACTACCTCAACTTTATAATTTTGGCTCACAGACAAGGCTGTGAGCACTGGGATAGTGTTAACATCCCATAAATCTCCTCTAAAAGTGAATTCTTTCCTCTCCATGGTATAATCCAAGTCAGGCAGCAAAGTTTTCCCTCACTCCCTCATGTCAATGTACAACATACCTTAAGTTCTGTGAGGACAAAAAGCTCTAAGGAAAACCAGAAGGATGAATCAGTGGAAGGCTAGAAAGCTGGCTTGGTGGTGAGCTGGCTGGTCCATGAAACAAATGGATGAATTATATTGGTCCCAATTTGGTTATGCATACATAACTCATCAATTCTGATTGCCTGGGATGCATGAGCTAACAAAGTCTAGATTGGAAGGTCAACAAGAAGAACAGAAACTTGTGCCTATGGCTGGTAAGACAAACTGGCCAGATAACTTATGCACCCTATCTTACAGACCAATATGCCATAATCTGAAATGCATGAGAATAAATGCCCAATTCACTGACAAATATTGTAGGATACTCTCCCAGCAAATTCAGTGCAATATGTGAAAGGACCCAAAGACAGGGTGGGGAACAAAATCTCATCTTGTGAAAGCAACTGAATTAACTTCATCATCTGCATCTCCTTCATCATCTGTATCTCCGTCATCATCTCCATCTCCTGGAACGCATTGAAGTGGTGCAGCAAGGATACATTCAACACAACCCAGTTGTGTACATCCAGCTTCCAGATGTGATGGTAACTAATAGCCCTTTTCAAGGAATTTTTGGAGTGGGGATGCAACTGGAATGTCCCCCAGAAGATACGACAATTTGGGCTGGAGGTTTAAGACATTGCCCTGCAATGATTTTAATCTCATCTTCCCAACTCAACACCAGTCTCTAAAACCTACTTCCTAAAGTAAGACTTCAAAGCAGAGGGCTTTCTTACTGGTGAGATTCTTTAAATGACCGAATGATGGAACTTTTTATTATGCAAGGCTCTCCAGACCAGGGCTAGGCATGAAGAAGATACCTGTCTAAGGATGAAGTACCTGCAAATGGTGTTTTTCTTAAAACATGCTGAATTTCATAGAGATTTTCCCTTGGACATCTATCACTATGGGGTCATTTAAGCATGTTGTTATTCATAGAGATTTTTCTGGGGACATCACTATGGGGTTATTTAAGCAGGCTGAATTTCATAGAGATTTTCCTGGGGACATCTATCACTATGCTAAGCAGATCACTTAAGCAGGACTTGTCCCATCTGAGTCAATTTGCAAGACTAGTTCCTGATTTTCTGAATGAATACTGGAATCAGTGCAGTTGGGAGGAAGGTGTAATTCCAAATGCCCTCCAACTAACTGTCAAGGCATCATAACTCAAGCCTTTGGCTGAGACTTTAGATATGTAGGTAGGCAATTTGTGATTCCATCTTGTCGCAAAAAGATCTATTGCTCAATGCCTCCAAATTGGTTCAATCCAATGAAAGATCAAAGGATAAAAGACAAGTTGGTGTGCAGAGTCTGCTCATTCTTGGCAGTGAATCAGCCAAAAGAGCCATGCTATAAATGTGTCTGATCTGGACTTATTCTAGTAGCAATAACACAGAAACTCCTCAGACAAGAACATAAAATTTGGTGATTTTGTCCCCACCTATTTTAGTGACGAGTGACATTGTCCAATATTTTCAGGATCACTGTCCTGCAAAGTTAGTCTCTACAACAAAATGCACACATTATATCCTTCATTTCCAAAATGGTTATATGAAATGATTTCTCTTCTGGGTTTCATTGCTGCTTATTGTGAAGTATGGCAGCAGGTGATGGAAGGATTATGGCATTTTCATCTCGAACTAGGTGCTAAAATGTATCTGTGGAACCAGATCAGATCCATCATTGGTCAGAGTTTGCCACTCTTACCAAACATGCCTTGAGGCAAACCCAGTCGAGTTTGGTTTGCAAACTCTCTCCCCAGCCTGCTTTTATACAAGTCACCTCATCCTGTGAAATCTTTGCCTTTTCTTAGGATCTGTAATTTACATGATTTAAGGGGGAACTGCTCCTCCATGACTGCTTTGTCCATTCGCTGTCACGAAAAAAGTTGATCAAGACATCACAAAAAAGTCTGCTATCACCCATTGATGGCAGTTAGCAAATAATTGGCAGTTATTAGGATGCTTGAGGAAAGTGAAACTTTTCCTCAATATTAAATTGCCTTCCAGACTAATAAAATCCACTGCTGTCTGAAGCCATAATGTGTAGCTGAGACTGCTGTTGTTAAGCAGGATTTGGATGCCATCCTTCTGCCTCTATTTATCTCTATAATGTGGCAGATAATGCTGAGGATCAAAAAGGGGTTTATGATATAAGAAGAGCTAAAGCAGTACCTTTTTCACTTCCTCAAAAATTACAAACAACAGCGAAAGACCAAATGACGCATAATGCGAAGAGAAAGCGTGGTGAGGCATCTGAGACATTAATGCAGAAGCATGTCTCATTGCATTATATAGAAATCAGATGAAGCCATATGGGACCTGGCCATGGAATATGTACTGCTCATGGCACTGGCTATTTGGACTGAAAATACCTATGCATTCTAATTACCTGCTTATTTTGGTCAGGTAAATAAATGCCGATCATGCAAAGTTCAGAATCTGACAACGTTATCATCATGTTCCACACAAGCTCTTAAGTGGAACTGAACACACAGCAATCACATTTACAGAACAGCACAGAAGACATTTGAACTGCTATGTTCTAACATTCTGAATGGCTATGCTGTACATATGTGAGGTACTAGTGTACAGATTAGGATACTGGTAACAGGCTTGCAGAGAAATAGGCCTTAAATATATAGAATTCACAGATTTTATTGAAAAAACAACTAGAAGTCTTGCCAATTTTCACAAATTCCATGAGGAGGTGAAAAGAGGAATGTTTCTTTCTCATCCTCAACTACCTCAACTTTATAATTTTGGCTCACAGACAAGGCTGTGAGCACTGGGATAGTGTTAACATCCCATAAATCTCCTCTAAAAGTGAATTCTTTCCTCTCCATGGTATAATCCAAGTCAGGCAGCAAAGTTTTCCCTCACTCCCTCATGTCAATGTACAACATACCTTAAGTTCTGTGAGGACAAAAAGCTCTAAGGAAAACCAGAAGGATGAATCAGTGGAAGGCTAGAAAGCTGGCTTGGTGGTGAGCTGGCTGGTCCATGAAACAAATGGATGAATTATATTGGTCCCAATTTGGTTATGCATACATAACTCATCAATTCTGATTGCCTGGGATGCATGAGCTAACAAAGTCTAGATTGGAAGGTCAACAAGAAGAACAGAAACTTGTGCCTATGGCTGGTAAGACAAACTGGCCAGATAACTTATGCACCCTATCTTACAGACCAATATGCCATAATCTGAAATGCATGAGAATAAATGCCCAATTCACTGACAAATATTGTAGGATACTCTCCCAGCAAATTCAGTGCAATATGTGAAAGGACCCAAAGACAGGGTGGGGAACAAAATCTCATCTTGTGAAAGCAACTGAATTAACTTCATCATTTGCATCTCCTTCATCATCTGTATCTCCGTCATCATCTCCATCTCCTGGAACGCATTGAAGTGGTGCAGCAAGGATACATTCAACACAACCCAGTTGTGTACATCCAGCTTCCAGATGTGATGGTAACTAATAGCCCTTTTCAAGGAATTGTTGGAGTGGGGATGCAACTGGAATGTCCCCCAGAAGATACGACAATTTGGGCTGGAGGTTTAAGACATTGCCCTGCAATGATTTTAATCTCATCTTCCCAACTCTGTCCATAAGTTATTTGCCTGCAGACTGAAAACCAAGTCACCACTGATCAGGACATAGAAAAACAAAATGATGTTGCTAATGTACAATCATTACAAGTGAGGCAAGTGGACAGTGAACTTCTTACGTCTTGAGCATCTGATAATCAGTGTGTTCTGTAAAGATAATAAATGAAACTGCAAGACAACAACCCCAAAGATGACAACAAAAATGCGAGAAAACAACCCCAAAATTTGACCAAATAACAAGAGCACCTGTAACAACAAAAATATTTCAACCAGTTTTTGTAGTACAAAATACAGCCTGTACATGTGGTACCATTAAAGCATATGATTCAGCAGGTCGAAAAAATTAAAAAAATATGAAAAACTGTCAACTGAAAATCCCATATAAGGGTATCAGTCCTTTACAGAAACCTTACCAAACAGTATTACACCACACTTATTGTGATAATTTTTGTTTGTTTGTTTGATTAGGATTTTTAACACAGCTTTAAAAAAAATTCAGTCATATCTCTATGATATCTGCAGTAAGGCAGTTTATAGTCATGTCCAGCACTGGGGCAACATGCTGCAGACATGTAGCATGATGCCCCACCCAGTCACATTATACAGACACCAGGCTGACCAGTTCACACACTAACCTCTTAATGCTGAGCGCCAAGCGAGGCAGCTATTAGTACCATTTTTACAAGTCTTTGGTATGACTCGGCTCAGTATCGAACCCAGGACCTCCCGCTTCCAAGATGGATGCTCTATATTGATGATGAATATAAATGATGTAAATCTAAGAGGATTTGTACAGGCAGTGTAGGACAGTGTTGATCATACCACAGCAAAAGTTTAAATAGGTAAACAATCTGCAGCCAACTAGTTGTGGTAAGGGGAAGTAGTAGTTAAGAGATTTTTACCTCACAGTGTGCATTATTTAAAGATGATAAAGACAAAAGTTTGTCTTTTTTGGGGGGGGGGGGTTTGCTTGACTTGAGAGCTAGAGGAGCATTATTTCTTAACATGAATGTGATTGGGAAATATATTTAACAGAAAAGGCAAAAAATAGAAAGTATCTGCAAAACTGCTTCAGAAGGTGTGCTGATTAGGCTTGTTCAGTAGAAATAACTGATAAGATCTGGCATCAATCCCACATTCCAACTATGGGGAGATCACTCTCATCTGCATGGAAGTTAATGTTCTCTTAGTGTATTATGATTGGATAATATATTTGACAAGGAAATGGAGACAGAAAAAAGAAAAAAAATACAGATGGACTAAAGCTGATGATAAAGACATTCAAACAGACTGACAGATGTAAGTTAATTACCTCAACTTCCAACAGAGCAGCCCAGACCAGATTTCTATAAAGTGGAGGTATATCTACCCTGGCCTCTTTCCAGATATAAGCTCGCTTATAAGGGTATGCCATCAACAGTCTTTCATATAGTATCACTCGGTGAAACTGACAATAAATACATGCATTTAATAAATCATGTAAATTATATACAGAAATGTGAAATGATACATTGGACACTGATAAATATAAGATTTTGTTTAGCTGCTTGAGTAAATATGAAAATTGTTATGTCCTGTCAATTGCCCAGGAATTGACTAAGAAATTGTACTGAGGACAAGATATGATATTCTAGTATATTCTGATGAAAATATCAGGTAAAAAATTTTGGAATTTGGAATCTGACAAAATTGCAAAATCAAAATTAATTCAAAATATTTAACAGAATTCTTTCAAATATAGGTGAATGACAGATATTAAGTTCATATTAGCTGAGAAAAAAGAATCTAAAAGTAATCTGTTCATATTTATCCTTTACCATTAGCAAACAGGTTAACTCAAATTCCAGCTTGCTATCATTAAGATTTTAGTGTTAGTTTATGTCTGGCTAGCGATGTTTGTTAAGGTCTAGGCTGTTAATGAATGGTGCACGGTAAAACCAGTTAACAGCCATGATAAGAGGATTTTACAATTCAGATTTGTTAACATAGATTACAAAAAGCAAGTTACATGGTTAATTTACCTTAAATGTCATTCACCTGGTGCATCCTATTATCTATTTATATGGTTAATTTACCAAGTCATTTGCTAGGTGTGTCCTATTACCTAATTACATGGTTAATTTACCTGGAATGTCTTTTTATCTAAAGACTTGACAATATTAACTACATATATATGTTTAAAGGCATGCAATATCTTTTTTTTAAAAACAGTTTAAAAATTAGAAATATTTAGTGCAATTCTAACTCAATGTGAGCATTTGTTGATCTGTTGAAAATTTCTGTAAGGTGTCAGACTGTTTAATTCAGCAGTGCATAACACTATCCTAAGTGAATGCAGCGGTGCAAAAGAAAACTACTTTGTTTACAAAAATAATATCTGCAGAACAAAAATGACCATTTCAGTGGTTCAAAATGCCATGCTGATACAAATATCAATGAACCAGTTTCCTAGAGTTTTCATAATTCTTTTTGCGAAAAAACCCCAAGTTAAATGGGTGGTTATCTATTACTTTGGAGATTAAATTCTAACTAAAATGTAGTGACAACTTTTATTTCTATGTGAGTAATGTCTCTGGTGAAATACTGGCTAACCTGGTATTCTACATCCTTCTCCTTTATGACTAAGGGTAGTATGGCCGTCTCGGATAGATCCACATTGCTGGGGGAAGTGGGGAGGCCCTCATTCTCAATATTCCTTGTGGAAAAAAGTAATGCATGTTCAAGAATAAGAATTTAAAACATTTCTTCATTTGAACAAAGCTACACCACTCTTTCATTTATTGATGACTGCTTTCAACATGGTAAGATTTTTGAATACTAGTTTTGGGAAAATGGGCAACAACAACAAAAATTATGACAGAAAACAACTCTGCTTTGCAAAAGTCCAATTGTTCTAAACATCAAAAAAAATGTTTGATTTTCTTTGATATTACTGAAAAATAAATAAATGTAACTAGGGATAAAAAAGAAATATATGAACAGATCAACATATATATTCTGATCTGACTATCTAATGAAATGAAAAAAACTGACAGCACTGTGAAATCAAAGGATTCTTTTGGAAAGAAAAGCAGCTGTTATAAGCAAAATTAATTATATCTACCCCACCCCCACCATTGTGATGAAGTCATAAAATGTTAACAATGATAAAATTTACCTGTGACACATGTGACAGAGATGTACAAGTTATTTGACTGACAAAGAAAGTGATGCAATTTCTGGTCTCCATCTCAAAGTGCATTAGAGTACATGTGAATGAAATTGATAATTGATGTTGAGCATGATAAAAACTTCACTGTGAAACAGGAGATGCCATCAGAAAGAGAAACAAAAGTGTACCAGGGTTCATTCCTGAACTTCATACAGCTTAAACATATATAAAGCAGAAACAAAAGCAACCATGAAATATATAGACATGACATTGACCTTGATGTCTGGAACCAAATGAGGAATGCAACATGTTGTTTCACAGCAATATATAAGTGTACCACATGTCATTCATTGATCGTAAACATCTCAAAATCTAGAGCACAAGAGAAAACACTGCTAAAACCGAAAATGTTGGTTAAGTGACCTTGACAATGAAGATAAGACTCCCACTCCCAATTTGGTACACAACATATAGTTTCATCTTACAATCCCAGATGGCTCTAATGTTACAGAATGGAAAGTATGAAAGAAATTTAAAATTCTGGTCCATGTCCAAGACCTTGCCCAAATTTCATATGTAACACACATTATAATGATGATATATAAGTATATCAAGTTTCATCTCATAAGCTCTTATGTTATGGAGAGAACAGGGAAATTTAAGAATACTGACACTTGACAATTTAAGAATATTGACACTTGACACTGAAGACAGGACCCTCATGGAAGTGCATGAGTCATTTTCAAGTGATTATTTGCAAATTCACAGTAAAACCTGTAATAAGAGACTGTCCTTTCTGCCTATAGTTGTCTTTTAAGACAGGTGATCTTTCATAACAGGTGTGTGAAAAATAATTGTTTCCCAAGGTCAATATTTAATGCTGTTGAGAAGAAAAAAAAAACTATACCCACAAACACTGTGCATGTATCATATTCTCTTTTCTTAACTCTTGTTAAATATTACATAATTCATTTCAAAATAACTTTATATAATAAAGATGTCAATCTATCATTAAACATGAATCGAATTTATATTTGAAGGTCACATGAATATTTACATGTATTGTATTAGTATATGAATTGTGAAATAAACTGTATCCTGTCTGTGAGGTAAATTTACATGTACATTAATTTTCTTTTAGAGTTCTTTCAAATGTAGCATAAAAACTGCACAGTTAGCTACAACATGTTTATCTTCTTTATCCACCTTTCTTTAAGAAATCTATTCTATTCTTCTATTTACATTTTTTTTACTCAGCTAATTGCTCTGAACATGTATCTCCATTTGTTTATGAACAAAGTTTGGGATTGCCATGGTGTCAAGCATATTGTTTAATCTCATTTAAATATTCCATGACTGTGAAATTAATTGTCACTATCATTGTCTGCGGTTTGAAAAATGCCTGGTTTACCTCTTTGAATAATATCATTCCCCACTCTGGCCCTAAGACATTAGAAGTTTCTAGACAGTGGTCCATATCTGCATATTCTTCCATTATCATGCCACTTAGACATGAAGGAAGCATGTCATGCTTACTCTCGTGATTGATGGCCTGAACACTGTCAGAAAAGCCATATTTGGCAAACCACTTTTCAATGGTGAATGCAGATAGTGAATCCCACACTGATGTAATCTACAAAATGGCATCCATAACAGTGACAGTTTTAGATACTTCATTTGTTGTAAGGCACTTACCCATTTTCAACAGAATGTGTTGCAGCAGTTTCTTCCAAGAATTCGTTTTTACAGACTGAATTATCCCTGTAGTTTTCATGTTGTATTTGGGCAAAGAAAAATGTTACATTGCTGAACTGAACATAAAATTTCTTGAAATATGGGTGTGAACTGCAGCTGTCCATGATAAATAAAATGTTATGAAAGAAGTCTTTCTACTGGATTCATAGGCAACACCCAAAGATCTTAAAATGAATAACCTAAATCATTTTGGATTGCATGACTTGCCTATAATTAAGATGTCTATTTTTTTCTCCTGTTGCACTACATGCTAACAATAGTGTCAACCTCTCCTTTGCGAACATCATATTTCTGCATGAGGGACCTGTCAGGTAGTTCTCTGTAAAAGAGTACTGTTTCATCAGCATTAAAAATATCACATAGGTTATACCCTTCAGTGATGGATGATATTCTTTTTATTCCAGTCATCAATTGTCTGTAAATTCACATCAGCTGACTCTCCACCGAGCACACTTGCTGTGATATTGTATCTATTTTTGAAGTACTCCAGCCACCTATTAGATGCAGCAAAGTCATCATAATTTAGTTCTGTGGAGACAATAATTGCCTTTTCATGAATCAACTTTCCACTTACTGCTATGTTTTTATTCCTGGCAAAACAAAACCACTCCAATTCTCACTGGTTTAGATCCCCATAAATTGTCCACTAAGCCCTAACACATTTCCTCTTAATTTCTGCCATCTAATGGACTCATTTATAACACTCAGAACTTGGGTTTTGCCAATGTTTAAGATTTTATTAATACTTTCCTCTGGAGTAAGAATTTTTCTGTTTTTCATCGGAGGCTCTGCCTCTGTTATTAATAATGACTACATGTATTTCGGTTTAGATCAGGTTTTGGGGAAATGTGGATAAATATATATGTACTAATGAATGAAACCAAAAGATGTAATTAAGATGTAATTAAGATGTAATTAAGATGTACTAATGAATGAAACCAAAAGATGTAATTAATTCATAATGAAACAATACAATTATTTTGAGATGAGGTTAAATTTACCAGTGTTAAAGCTTGATAAAAAAAAGATTGTAACCAGGGTAAACAGATGGTGGCTTGGTGAAACAGTGAACCCACCAAAAAACCCACAAAAAAACAATTGAACCCTTTAGCGATAACATCTGAGTACAGAAAGGATTCTAACTTACAATTATAAAGACAATGAGCTCATTTTCACCCACAGTCATTAAAGATTAACTTTAAAGACAAATAATGTACTCATCCACTACACTGAATCCCTTTCAAAAGAGTTCTCATTAGGACATTACTGGCATTGTGTGGGTTTTCACTGAAGATTTAAAAATATTACAAAGCTTTAAAGGGGCATTCCAGTGAAATCAGCACTACAATGGAGGCCAGTAACACATATTTTAGTCTGGTTTACAGCAGTTTACAAATGACACTATATGCTTGACTTGTGCATTTCAGGAAATCGGTAGCCAGGCAATATTTTTAAAATTTCTATTAGAACAATCTTTACTTTTTATCCAGTCATGGTTACAAAAGATCAGTAATAGTTAGTGGTGTTTATCTCTGTTCTCACAATAAGGTTGGTCAGGTACAGTGTTATTTCATCTGAACTTTGCATGCATAGTACTAAGCTGTCATGTATACAAAGGATTAGGTCAAGGTCAGCAGTGTTGATCCATGTGTTCACAATGCGTTTGACAAAACAGATCATGATATATTACTTCATCATCTCCAGCATGTATTTGGCATTCACCATACAGTCTTACATTGGTTCAAGTCCTACTGAGTCAACAGGACGCAAATTGTATCTGCAAATGGAATACACTCCAACCCAGTTGATCTATTCTTGGACCTGTTCTCTTCATTCTGTACACTCAGCTGCTCTCAAGTGTCATAGATCATCACCCAGTTTCTCACCAATTATACGCTGATGACACCCAAATATACAAGTCTAGTCACCCAACTGAAGTTGATGCTACCATCCAAGGAGTAGAGAGGTGCATTTCTGATGTGAAATCATGGATGACATACATGTAACATGCTGCAGATGAATGATGATAAAACTGAGGCCACTCTGATCACAACACAAAGACTTTCTCATTCACATCCTTTACCTCAAACAATAAATATCAGCAACACCATCATTAAATTCACACAGTAAGTACGAAACTTAGTTGTTACTCTATACAGTACTCTCACATTGAACCACTATCTTGACAAAAATAGTCAGTGCAAACCTATTGATATTTTCATTTCCAGTGGTTTATGAGTGAACTTCTGGCTATGAAACTTCAGTTTACTTGTGTTTGCTTATGAATACACATGCTCTGATCTTGCAAGGTGGACAACTCAAACTTTACTGCTTTTTAAAATTTGTTGATAACTGCATGTCAATTTCATTTACATTCAAGGTCTGTCGTCAGTTTAAACTGACGTGTTAAGATTCAATATCCATTAAAAGGTTAAAAGTGGTTTAATATCATCGATACATTGCAGTACATGTATCATAATACTGACTTGTATCATTGATGTATCAATCACTATAGTATATCATTTAGTGATAAAATGTATCATGATACAGATCTATCATAGATGCATCTATGTACTGTAGTCTATACTCTGGTACATAGTCTATGTACTGTAGTCTATACTCTGATACATAGTCTATGTACTGTAGTCTATACTCTGATACATAGTCTATATACTGTAGTCTATACTCTGATACATAGTCTATGTACTGTAGTCTATACTCTGATACAGTCTATGTACTGTAGTCTATACTCTGGTACATAGTCTATGTACTGTAGTCTATACTCTGATACATAGTCTATGTACTGTAGTCTATACTCTGATACATAGTCTATATACTGTAGTCTATACTCTGATACATAGTCTATGTACTGTAGTCTATACTCTGGTACATAGTCTATACTATGATACATAGTGTATGTACTGTAGTCTATACTCTGGTACATAGTCTATACTCTGGTACATAGTCTATGTACTGTAGTCTATACTCTGATACATAGTCTATGTACTGTAGTCTATACTCTGATACATAGTCTATGTACTGTAGTCTATACTCTGATACATAGTCTATGTACTGTAGTCTATACTCTGGTACATAGTCTCTGTACTGTAGTCTATACTCTGGTACATAGTCTCTGTACTGTAGTCTATAATCTGATACATAGTCTATGTACTGTAGTCTATACTCTGGTACATAGTCTCTGTACTGTAGTCTATAATCTGGTACATAGTCTATGTACTGTAGTCTATAATCTGGTACATGGTCTATACTCTGGCACATAGTCTATGTACTGTAGTCTATAATCTGGTACATAGTCTATGTACTGTAGTCTATACTCTGATACATAGTCTATGTACTGTAGTCTATACTCTGATACATAGTCTATATACTGTAGTCTATACTCTGATACATAGTCTATGTACTGTAGTCTATACTCTGGTACATAGTCTATACTCTGATACATAGTGTATGTACTGTAGTCTATACTCTGGTACATAGTCTATACTCTGGTACATAGTCTATGTACTGTAGTCTATACTCTGATACATAGTCTATGTACTGTAGTCTATACTCTGATACATAGTCTATGTACTGTAGTCTATACTCTGATACATAGTCTATGTACTGTAGTCTATACTCTGATACATAGTCTATGTACTGTAGTCTATACTCTGGTACATAGTCTCTGTACTGTAGTCTATAATCTGATACATAGTCTATGTACTGTAGTCTATACTCTGGTACATAGTCTCTGTACTGTAGTCTATAATCTGGTACATAGTCTATGTACTGTAGTCTATAATCTGGTACATGGTCTATACTCTGGCACATAGTCTATGTACTGTAGTCTATAATCTGGTACATAGTCTATGTACTGTAGTCTATACTCTGATACATAGTCTATGTACTGTAGTCTATACTCTGATACATAGTCTATATACTGTAGTCTATACTCTGATACATAGTCTATGTACTGTAGTCTATACTCTGGTACATAGTCTATACTCTGATACATAGTGTATGTACTGTAGTCTATACTCTGGTACATAGTCTATACTCTGGTACATAGTCTATGTACTGTAGTCTATACTCTGATACATAGTCTATGTACTGTAGTCTATACTCTGATACATAGTCTATGTACTATAGTCTATACTCTGATACATAGTCTATGTACTGTAGTCTATACTCTGGTACATAGTCTCTGTACTGTAGTCTATAATCTGGTACATGGTCTATACTCTGGTACATAGTCTATGTACTGTAGTCTATACTCTGGTACTAGACCAACTTGACCTTCTGCAATACTATTCAATACAACATGTATATTTTAGTGGGAAAATAACATCTGCAGAAAAAAAGACTAATCTTCGATATTTGGACACAAGCCAACAACTGTATCACATTCTATAATTTACAACTTACTCATCCTCTAAAAGCGGGTAATAGGCTGTTTCATCGATGTCAGCCAGACGCTGTAAACATAAATTATAATGACTATGATGATCACGGCCCAAAACTTGATAAGGCAGAAAATAATGCATGCTTTATAATTTTGGTTCGGTTAAAGATCAAATTTTTTTTTAGATCTATTTGAATTTTCACCATGCACTTATCTCAAATTTTATATATGATGTATGTGGTTGTGTTTATGGCGCCCTTGTACAGATGAAGTTTGGCCAATTTAAAAATGAATGAAACAGAATTATAGTATTATATACCTTTCCAAATGAAAGTAAAAATATTAAGTACAAGATAAAATATTAAATGTAATGATATTAAATTTCTGTAAAATTTATACGAAATAACAGAAAAAGATACAACAATGTTTGTCTCTTCAAAAGCTTAAACTGAATTATTAAACTGAATTATTCATTGAATTATGTTAATCTATAAAGGCAATTAAATTTTCATTGTGAATCTATACAGGCAAATAAATTTTCATTGTGAATCAATACTGGCAATTAACTTTTCATTGTGAATCAATACTGGCAATTCAATTTTCATTCTGAATATATAGTGGCAATTCAATTTTCATTCTGAATCTATATTGGCAATTAAAATTTCATTGTGAATCTATACAGGCAATTCAATTTTCATTGTAAATATATGCAATTAAAATTTCATTTTGAATCCATACAGGCAATAAAATTTTCATTGTGAATCTATAAAGGCAATTAAATTTACATTGTAAATCTATACAGGCAATTAAATCTTCATTGTGAATATATACAGGCAATACAATTTTAATTGTGAATCTATACAGGCAATAAAATTTTCATTTTGAATCCATAAAGGCAATTCAATTTTCATTGTGAATCTATACAGGCAATTAAAAGCTCATTGTAAATCAATAAAGGCAATTAAATTTACATTGTAAATCTATACAGGCAAATAAATTTTCATTGTGAATCTATATAAGCAAATAAATTTTCATTGTGAATCTATACTGGCAAATAAATTTTCACTGTGAATCTATAAAGGCAATTAATTTTTTTTTATCACAGTAACTTTATAAACAAGCTGTAAATAGAACTGGTGTCAAGTGTTTTTCTTCTTCACAATCCAAATCTTAAAATGATCATTAAATTTGACATTTTTAGCATTGAAACTGAGAAATTAAACATCTGTCAACATATATTGGAATATTCAATTGGATAATAAAATCTGGCATCAAGAGTGGAAATGGGAAATATGATTACAGTGAAACTTTATGCCTACATTTCTAAGCTGCTCCTGTGAAAGTACAATGACAGTGTTATTCAAAAGTTCAGCACTGTCTCTAACTTGTCCAAATACCTCTCCATCATCTAGAGTAAGCCTGAAAACAAGAGAAATCAAATGTAAAATGGCATGTCATATTCTACTGTAGTGGCTGGATATAAAAATGTCTGCAAGCACACAATAAATAGTTGGAACTTTACTGTCACAACTTCTAAATTAATGTCACATCATGCAAAAGTTTACATTTTATATTATTCCTTTATTAATTTCCAAAGCATTAACACATTTTTCACAAGAACAACCCTTTTGCTGACAGAAATGGGTCTCTCAAGCCTGGCAGTCTCTCTATGAAGGTCATATCTATGTATAAAACTATTGACATAAGCATGAAAATTGTAGTGTCAATACAGGTGGTCTTTCAAGACAGGTGATTGTTGTTGTAGGGTTCAACGCCAATTTTCAGCACAAGATAGGCTATACATGGCCGCCAGTATTAATGATGGAGGAAGAACCTCGGAAAATCCTGCAAAGAACCATAGACCCACAAGAAGCTAAACTTTCTCACATACCCACATTGGCTGAATCCGAGACTCAAACCCACGCAGACAGAGGTGAGATGGCAGTCATCTGTAATGTAGAACACTTTAAACAACTTGGGGCTTCTAAGACAAGTGGTCTTTCAAGACAGGTGATCTTTCATGACAAGTTTTACTTTACTATGTATAACAGATTTGCTGATGGTTATGCTGCTGTAAATGTTACATTTCTTCATCTCTGTAAATGCAAGGGGCCCCGAGTGGCCGAGTGGTCTAAAGCACTGTCCATTACGGACCACTGCCATCTCACCTCTGTCTGCGTGTGTTCGAGTCTAAGATTCAGCAAAATGTAGTTATGTGAGAAAGCTTGCCAGTAGCTTCTTGTGGGTCGGTGGTTCTTTCCGGGGTTTGTCCGGTTTCTTCCTCCACCATTAATACTGGCCACCATGTATAGCCTATATTGTGCTGAAAAATGGCATTAAACCATAAAAAACAAAACAAACAAAACTGTAAATGCAGGAAAACATATGGTAGCATAATTTTCTCCATGTACCAGTTATGGAACAGGTTGATTTTGTTTTGCTGGTTTTAAATGCACTTTTAACACATTATTGGCAGTATCATGCCATATTAATGGAAGCTAAATGCTGCTCCCAAGGACACAATGAAGCAGCCTGGTCTGGGTGTGTACTGAATCATAAACCTTGGATTAAAAGTTTAATGCTGTACCCAAGTGAGTTCACATGGCCCCATTTTGAAGAAAAGAAAACGTGCTAACATAGTTTTTACCTGCCATCTAGAATTAAAAATAAAACAGAGCTACAAAAACTGTAACTACTGGTAACCCAACCGACACCATGGTTGTAAAAATTGACAGATATTAACACCATGGCTGTAAAAATTGACAGATATAGACACCATGGCTGTAAAAATTGACAGACATACTCAATTATAAGATATTAAGTATATTAAAAAATATCATTTCTGTTTATGATGTCTTACTGAACTAATAGCAAAACAAAAGAAAGTCACCTCAAGGAAAAATGAAAACATAACTATCTAGTAAAAAATCTTTGCAATTATAATCAGATGTTAGGAACCCTTGAAAATTCATTAGCTAGGACTGTCGATTCCAGTTTAATTAAATTTAGCATGTACTTGATAGCAACACTATTGCAAAACAATGTCTTACTATACAATATTCTTCAATGATGAACAATACAATATATTTCACACTAGTCATAATAGTCACCTTTACTCGGCTGTCACCATTTCAGTAAGTCAGTAGTAAAATTATTGTTTTGTCATGGTGTACAAATTTAACTGGCATCAATGATCATTATAAGTTTATGATGATTTAATTTCAAGGATGGATTTAAAGTGAGCGGAATACAGTAATCTTGTGTGGGGAACATAAATTTGTAAGAGAACAACATATATGCATATGTTATGAATTTACTGAATAGTGCATATGTTGTATTGTTGTAGGGTTTAACGCCATTTTTCAGTACAAGATAGGCTATACATGGTGGCCAGTATTAATGGTGGAGGATGAACCCGGGGAAAACCCTGGAAAGAACCAACCCACAGGAAGCTACTGGAAAGCTTTCTCACATACCCACATTGACTGAATCCCAGACTTAAACTCATGCAAACAGAAGTGAGATGGCAGTGAACCATAACAGAAAGTGCTTTAGACCACTCGGGGCCCCTGATAACAAAATAATAATAATAATAATAAAAATAATAATAATAATATTAATAATAATAATAATAATTGGTCCATGGTATTAGTTTCTTTTTTAAAAAGCAGATTCTGTGTACAGAGGTCATCTGTGTACCACAGCCAGTTTTTCCCTTTCCCATGGTTAGTCAGAGCTGACAGGTTAAGAGCATAATAAAAACTCTAATACAAAATCCTATGCTGATGCCATCGATGTTACCTCTTGTACAAAATCCTATGCCGATGCCATCAATGTTACCTCTTGTACAAAATCCTATGCCGATGCCATCAATGTTACCTCTTGTACAAAATCCTATGCCGATGCCATCAATGTTACCTCTTGTACAAAATCCTATGCTGATGCCATCAATGTTACCTCTTGTACAAAATCCTATGCCGATGCCATCAATGTTACCTCTTGTACAAAATCCTATGCCGATGCCATCAATGTTACCTTATAAAACATAGAAGAGTCTTAATTAAGGAAATCTCACCTTGGTATAAGAGTAATAGGAGGTTTGGTCTTGATAAGCTCGGCCTTTCTGAGTGCAGCATCCAGATCCCCACCTGCCAACCTCCATAAGTAATAGACCTCTTCCATACTCCTCTCTGACAAATGGTCATCTGGACCAGTGTCTGCAGTAATAATAATAATAATAATAATAATAATAATAATAATAATAATAATAATAATAATAATGATAATAATAATGATAATAATGATAATAATAATAATAATAATAATAATAATGATAATAATAATAATAATAATAATCAGAATAAGAATATCATTATTAATAAATTAATAATCAATACTACACGTAATTCAAAGATGACAAATACAATCAAAACCCAAAATGTAAATGCACCTAAATGAAGAATGCAATATTTATGATATTAACTCTTGTTTGTGTTTTATTTCTCTTATTTATAATGGCCTCATCTTCTTGTTAATTACATAATAAAGGTAGATTACTCTGAGATTTGTTGAAATTTTTGGAAACGCCATGTGAAAGGTGGCTTTACCTCCCTGAGTTAAAAAACTTGCATATCCATTAAAAACCATCAGACACAATCAATGTAGTGTAATGCTTTTACTGACTAAGCAATAAAATCATAGTATCTGATTCCTAAAATTGTAATCAACAATTCAAACTATACTCATAAACAATGTGCGTGAGAACCATACGTTTTCTCTGTCTCTTCTTTCAAATTAAATTTTTCTAAATGTAAACTTACTTTTTTCACTTGAATCATCAATCACACTAGGTAGTTCCAAGTCTCGACATCGGAGTTCTGATGTAAACAGCCGATAACCATTTTTATGTGGTATCTAAAAACACACATGCAAAAAAACTAAAGTTTCGATGACATTTATTTCTCATTTTTATGTGGTATCTAAACACACACATGCAAAATAACTTAAGTTTCAATAACATTTATATCACATTTTTGCAATAGACAAATCTTAAGTGAATTATTATTTGATTAAAAAGTGATTTGTTTGATTAGGATTTTTAACGTAGCTTTAACAATTTTTCAGTCATATCGCTACGATGTCTGCTGTGAGGCAGTTTATAGTGATGTCTAGCACTGAGACATCATGCCGCAGACATGTAGCATGATGTCTCACCCAGTCACATTATCCTGACACCAGGCCGACCAGTCCTAACACTAACCTCTTAATGCTGAGCGTCAAGCGAGGCAGCTGTTAGTACCATTTTTGTAAGTCTTTGGTATGACTCGGCCGGGGATCGAACCGACGACCTCCCGCTTCCGGGGCGGACGCTCTAACCTGATTAAAAAGTGAAAGCTTCAGCAAGTTCTGATTAAACATATTACAAAACATTTCCACAAACAGTGAAACAAAACAAAGGTAACACAAATAAATACATGGTAAAAATACAATTTCCCAATCAAACATTTCTTTAACAAATACTGAAAAATGGAGATGATAGAAAGCTTTTTGATAAAAAAAACAACATAATTCTTGAGAACTGTATACTGTGACAACATTATTAATGTGTTCATGGAACAGCCTTGCCCCACCTGTTCTTAAACTGACTTAAATTGCATAATCTAATTAGTGTGATTGATGGATGGACAGACAACTTGATGGGCAGACAAGTGTCACTATGATGAAGGGAGGGGGCACACAAATTTGTAAAATTACTGGTTAAATTGGCCTCTTTCTTGGTAGATGAGCATTCACTTGAAACAGTGCATCTTCTAAATACTAGTAATAACATTTTTATATAAATATTTCAAAGTTTAAGTGGAATTAGTAATTATAAATTAAAGGTAACAAATGATCTATCTGAATTAATGGTGTATATTACATGAATATTACACATCTTGAAAATTCTGTCAAAATATCCACTGAAATAAGGGATTTAAAAAAAACTCACATTTAAATGTCTGTGCTGGACAAAAGCTTGATGCTGAAGTAGAACGTCTGGACTGGGTCTAAGGAAAAAAGTTCTCTTAATGATTACATGAATATGAAGGAGTACACAATTCTCATTCTAACATTGGTTTTTGTAAACACATCTTCTGCAAGATTCTGCAGCACACCTGAAAACTGCAAAGATGTATAATGCACATATATCTGTGCTACAACTGTATACTTATCCATGAACATCAGAAAAGGAACTTTTCTATAACCTTCATTAGAATAATCTTATTAATTTTCTTGAAGAAAGTGTGACTCCATGTATGTAAGAAAGAAATGCACAGTGTACGACTATTTGATGCAATGCAGAGCTGATACCTGATTTCCTATAAATGTTACGTAAATTAGATAGACCGTATAACATGGTAATGTAAAAAATGCTAGAATATGCACAATTTATTGCTAATACAGACATGAGAACCTAAAAAAAAGCTACTGACTAATCTATTCATATTTTTCCACAACACAAAGTTGGAAAACGTGCACTTAAAAAGTTCAAAAGTGTGTATTGATGTAGAGAAGAAAACATTATGTTCAACTAAAAGGTTTGAACAGAATGCTTCAGGAAAAAGGAAGTCCAATTCAGTTTCAGGGATTGCAAATGCAATTAAGATCAATGACTTGTTAAATTTCTCAACAAAACATAATCTTTAGCCTTCTGAATTCTGGTGGCAGCAGCAATCATGTACTTGATACAATTAATACATCTTAATGATCAATAAAAGTAACTGTCTGCAAATACAAGAAAAACAAAAATAGCTTGAACATATATATATATATATATATATATTTCTTATAAGGACCAAATTTGGACATTTTTTGTAAAACATAATATTCATGATTTATTCTGATACTGATTTTTGAACAAGTTTAATCTTTGGCTTAATATTTTAAAGCCAATCAAAACTATGAAAAGTATTTCATGAGAAGGTACAACTTAAATTAACATCTCTTAAAATATAAATTTTAATAAACGAACTGAACTTTAATTTCAGCCATTGAGGTATATTTTGTTTCTCTAAATGTTACGATATCTGCATTAAACTATTTATAATTTCCCTTACCTTTCTGTTGGAGACACTATCAGACACTGTCGAAGAAAATCTAGCATTACTTTACTAAGATTCTGCAAAAATAAAATATGAAAATTTGTGACTGTAGCTTCTTGATTGACAATCCAGAATAATTAATCAATACATTTTCTAAATATTTAGTGGCTTGGACACTGAACATATTTTTCCAAAAAAAAGAAACAAATGTTGAAATATGAACAATTTCTGCAGCCAGTCAACTTCTGTGTTCTATGCAGAGAATACATTTTGTAGTATCAATTTTCTAAACTTTCAAAATATGAAATAATCTAAGAATTTCCTTTGAAAATAAATTTCTTGTCTCTGCAAGAGCCTAAAATATAGTTGCAGTAGGAGGAAAACTATTTATAAATATGTACTACTAAACTGCTTGATTACTTTTATATCTCTTTTCCAGGTGGGTTTGTACGTATGCGTGATTCGTAACTGTAGTGATACTGAATCAGAGGGATAGTTTAGATTTATGCTTGCAGATGGCAGAAACTATTCAGACTAGAAATTTCGTCTTTCTTCCAATTAGTACTTGGCAGTAAAGAATAAAACTGATCCCAGTCTAAAGTCCAAGTCATTTCTCTGACTTGGAACAACATCCTTCTTTGAATTTGACCAAAGATGGGAGGGATGGGGGAATTTGGATGGGAAAATATGGGATGGGTTGGGGGATTTTGGATGGGAAAAAATGGGAGGGATGGGGGAATTTGGATGGGAAAAGATGGGAGGGATGGGGGAATTTGGAAGTTACTAGTATAGCAAGTTAAATTGCCACTGGATTCTGACTTCTGTGGCCATGAGGGTGAGGTTGCTCCAGCACAAAAGCATCGTCACCATGACACATGACCTTCACACGCAGGTTTTTCTTGTGCAACGCTCTTTCCCCAAATCCATGGAGTCGGTTTTGCCATTTGTACTTTTGCATCAATTTCTAGTGGTTCCTAAACATGTGAACGAATGCCTGATGCAACTCAGCATCCCCATCTCTAAGTCATGGTATACAGTAAAACCTGTCTTGAAAGACCACAGTTATGTGAGACCACCTGTCTTGAGAGACCATATTCTCAATGCACAAAATTAATGATTATATAGCGTTGTGACCTGTTATGAGAGACCACCTGTCTTGAGAGCCCATAATTTTATGGCAGAAGGAGTGGTCTTTCAAGACAGGTTCTACTGTATCACCATTATCAGTTCATATGCCCCAATCGTCACCAGCATTGAAGACAAGGAGGCCTTCTACGAAAGTCTATATGCCCTCGTAAAAGCTACAGCTTGCAACAAACTCGTACTTGGTGATTTTAATGTCTGAGTGGGCCACGACTGTGAAAGTTGGAATGGAGTGTTGGGACAGCATGGAATGAGAAAATGAATACAAATGGACTGCTTCTACTGCTGATGTGTGCAGAGTATAATCTGACTGTCTCGAACACACTCTTTCATCAGAAGAGCAAGATAAAGCGACTTGGATGCATCCCAGATCCAAACAATGGCATCTGATTGACTATATTATTGCCCGTAACAGAGATGTCCATGATGTACTGATAACAAGAGCCTTTAGGGAAGCCGAGTGCTGGATGAACCACTCATTAGTCAGGGCAATCCTTGATCTCAACAAAATGATCAGCATCCTCCTTCAACAAAAACGCGGACACTAACAACTCGAAAGAGTTTTTCAGGTCCCTAAAAGATGTCTATGGGTCATTGAAAGCCTGCAGCATCCTACTAATATCTTCTGATGGGACCACTCTGCTTAATGACAAAGACAAAGAGAGTATCTGCAACAGGTGGAAGGAATACTTTTCCAGCCTTTTGAACATGCCCTCCACCATTGACTCCACCAACGCAATTGTCCCAAAGCCAACTATCTTGGATGTGTACTTGCCCCTACCACAGAAGAAGTCAAGCAAGCCATCAAAATGATCAGCTCTGGCAAGGTACCAACCATGGATGGAATTAATATTGAACATTTCAAAACAGCTGGCCCTAAAGTACACGGCATCCTGATCAGCATTTGGGAGGAGTCCATGCCATTGGAGTGCAATGATTGTCACCTTATGCAAAAACAAAGTGAACAAAGCTGACTGCAGCAACTTTTGAGGCATATCACTCCTGTATATTGATAGGCAAGATTATGGCACGCATCCTTCTTGACCGTCTGGTTGATAATGTCTTGGAAGCCATAGACCCAAGGTGGCTTCAGACCAGATCAGAGCAATGATTGAGATGATCTTCACAGTGAGATAAATACAGGAAAAGTGCATTAAACCAAACATGAACTTCTATGGTGTTTTCATAGACCTCACAAATGCCTTTGATGATGACACAAAAGGACTCATCCTTTACAATGGGGATTTCTCTGAGTCACACATCTTTATAACAGCACGAGGCATGGTTGCGTTCTCTTCCCAGTATTATTCAACTAATTCTTCACATGTTCTGAACCATGCTACATGTGATCCCCAGAAAGGATTGTACATAAAGTACAGAATGGACGGTTCTCTCTTTGACCTTAGCCGACATAATGCCTGGTCCAAACATTGGAGAAACTTATTCTTGAAGCACTTTTCGTGAATGACTGTGCTCTCATGGCACATATGGAAGCAGATCTGCAGATCATCTTTACTCGCTTTGCGGAAGTCTTGAAACTTTTCAGACTCACTATAAGCTTGAACAAGACAAGAGATACTTCACCAACCAGTAACAGGCACCAAAACATGCCCCCCGATTGTGTCTATTGCAGATGCCAAGTTGAAAGCTGTTGAGCACTTCAAGTACCTTGGAAGCAACATAACTTCCGATGGATCGCTAGACAAAGAGATAATGGAAGGCATCAGTAGTGTCAGTCAATCCCTAGGACATATCTTTTCTCACGTGTTGAGTCACAGGAATATCAAACTTTCCACCAAGATAAAGGTAAATAAAGCCTCCTATACATAGACCTGGACAACATACAAGAAGCACATCAAGCAACTTGAACGCTTCCACATGAGAGCCCTGTGTTGGATTATGGGCGTCAGATGGCAAGACAGCATGATGAACTTAGAAGTGCTGGATACAGCAGGCTTAACCAATATTGAAGCGATGGTCATGAGAGAACAACTCCAGTGGACGAGTCATGTAATCCATATGGAGGAGTCTCAAATGCCATGTCAGATTTTGTATGGAACTCTATCTAGTGGACACAGAAAAATTGGCTGCCTGAATAAAAGATTCCATGACTCCATCAAGGACAGCCTGAGATGATGCTCAATATTTATGACAAACCTTGAGTCCTGCACCAAGGATAGACCTGACTTGTGTGCAGCTGTTAGTAATGGGTGCAAAACCTTCGAGGATGTCCGCAGAACAAGTTATCAATGCCAAGGAATGCCGGAAGGCCTTAATGTCAAGAACCAACCTATGCCTTCAATATACATACTGCTCCAGGACTTGCGCATCTCTTATCGGACTTATCAGCCAAAGAGCACCGCAGGATTGACTTCATCAAGCCATGATGGTCAACCAACAAGTATAGCAAGTAAATAAAATTTGTTGTAACCTCCAAAACTACATCTTAATAACATAAATACATTATCTGATATTATATTGACAACTTTTAAATTGTCTTCCTTGATAAGACTCTTTGGTAATTGTTATGTAGAGAACATATTGTGAGGACTGCACATCCCTGCCTGGAAAAATTGTTTGCTAGAATACCTCTCTTGCCTTGGAAAGTGATACCCTTCAAAGTTGTCCATTGGAGGTTCAAGACTTCCAAGGTAAAACGAGGTATGAATGCCTCCTTGACATTTTGAGATAAGCCACAAATGATGTTTTGTCTGTGACAACCATAATACAGTTGTCTTATGAAGTTGATGCACTGTTCTAGCCTGTAGTGCTAGAAAAATGGTACACATTTCTAGGTTTTTGTTATGCATAGAAATTCCTGCCAGGTTCACAAACCCAGATGGACTATCCTGTTTAGCTGAGCTCCCTAGTCTGAATTTGAGGCATCAATATAGACAAAAGGACGAGACTATGGGGTTGCATTTGAACACTAATCAGAAACATGTCATGATTTATCCACCAACTGAGGTGGTGATGAAATATGGATCACAACAGAATCAGATCTGAAAAGGGATCCTTGTGTGGTCTCCGGTTTGCAAACTGCATAAACTGGAAAGGCATCATGAAATCTTCTTGGAGAACTAGATCCACTGCCATTTTTTAGGGTCCACAGAATAAAGAGGAAGAGGCGAGCAGACAATGACATTTTCTCAAAGATTATTGTTGTGATGGGGGATCATTCTGTCAAGTTGGGAACACATACTGTCACTTGATTTGTGAAGGAATTCCTCCGGGCAAAAAAGCTAGGTTGAAATGAACAGACTAAAACTGAAAAACCATGCCCAGACTGAATCATAACAATTTCCTGTGCTATTCCGGAGTAAACTTAATGGATAAAGATGACAAGGCAAATTATTAATTTTCAGATGGAATGTTCACCATGGACTAGATACTTGTCCCAGGAAAAGAGACAGAAAAGTGTCAATAGGAAGTAAAGTTTTGTTATTGATATTAAAGACAGAGTTCAAAGCAAAAATTGTTTAGCATTATATTAAATCTTTCTATAAACTTATTTAGCAAAATAAGACTCGATAAATACATTGTGATAATGGTGCATACATTGTTTGGATATCTAAGATATACTTCTCCATTAAAATCTTCATTTATCGGAAAAAGTTCGAAGAGACATAGCTAGATGACTTTATGATGTACCATAATAGGGTCAAGAGATAGTCAAAACATCACACACATATGAAACTGAATACATGAGTGTTTTATAACTAACAAAGTTCTTAAAGTTAATAAATTCCAAAAATGTACCGTACATTTTCATATCTTTAAATATCATCAAGACAAACAACAGTCTTTCATTTAATGATTTAACTCCAATAATATTTAGCTTCAACATGAAACAGAAACACATGAAATAGAAATTGTTGACAAATAATTATTTTCTCCAATTTAATTATTGCAGATTAAAAAAGCATTTTCTTTTAACATCTTGGCTGTTATTGGAAGCGACACCACAATTATGATGAAATATAATCCCAATTATTTTGGTGGTAAATTCATTTTTTTTAAAGAGGTACTCACTTTCAATTTTGCTTCACAATTAAGATTTGTGACAATGGTATCAAAGGGATTAATATCTGAAGCAAAAAGAAGACATTATATAGGCAATTATAAAGAAATCAAGTATCTAGGAAAATTGTAGACATTATATAGGCAATTACAAACAAATCAAGTAACAAGGAAGACATTATATATGCAATCATAAACAAATCAAGTATCTAGGAAAACTGTAGACATTACATAGGCAATTACAAACAAATCAAGTATCTAGGAAAATTGTAGACATTATATAGGCAATTATAAACAAATCAAATATCTAGGAAAACTGTAGACATGATATAGGCAATTACAAACAAATCAAGTAACAAGGAAGACATTATATATGCAATCATAAACAAATCAAGTATCTAGGAAAACTGTAGACATTATATTGCCAATCATAAACAAATCAAGTAACAAGGAAAATTGTAGACATTATATAGGCAATTACAAACAAATCAAGTATCTAGGAAAACTGTAGACATTATATTGCCAATCATAAACAAATCAAGTAACAAGGAAAATTGTAGACATTATATAGGCAATCATAAACAAATCAAGTAACAAGGAAAATTGTAGACATTATATAGGCAATTACAAACAAATCAAGTATCTAGGAAAATTGTAGACATTAGATAGGCAATCATAAACAAATCAAATATCTAGGAAAACTGTAGACATGATATAGGCAATTACAAACAAATCAAGTAACAAGGAAGACATTATATATGCAATCATAAACAAATCAAGTATCTAGGAATATTGTAGACATTAGACAGGCAATTATAAAGAAATCAAGTACAGTGGAACCCCGCTATAACGCGCCCCGCCATAACGCGAATTCGGATATAGCGCGGCCGTAGCATGGCTCCCGAAATTTCATATATTCATTCACACATGGAGAAAAAAAATTTGGAGAAAAGTAAAAAACAAATAAAACAAGAAATTAACTTCATTTTGGGCATGAGATTAGTTGTGACTTTTAAAATAATATGATCGTGGCATGGTTCCTGAAATTTGAAATTCATTTACGTGTATTTTTATCGGACTGTGAAAATGTTTGTTTAACGTACGAGAAATAGTGTGTAAAACGTTTATTATAATTTGGTGGAAGAATTCGCATATGACTTTTAATAATAAACGATCGGAACTTAACAATTTATCCAGGTTCTTTAAGTGATTTTGGAGAAGTGATCGTGTATGAATTCTAAAATAATACGATATATATAACGTACGAGAAATAGTGTGTACAACGCTTGGCTTCTGAAATTTATCAATTTGAACAGGTTGTGGTGAAGCTCCGTATTCTACTCTAGAAGAGAAAACTGGTTTCATTAGGTTTTTGAATTGTTAAGCCGAAGTAAACATTATCGGAAGTGTTACTTATTACGGACCCATGAGTAAAGCCAGTAAATCATCTTTGTGATTGTCTTCCATGAATTCTGTATACAGTCGTTGCTCAAACAATAGCCGACATGGGCTTCTTATTTAACTGCAATCACAGCCAAGCAGCAGACAAAACTGTGGTTGATACAAGAGTCGCACAATTTAATAAACATCAAAGGACGAAAGCCGCCAACATGTATGCTGTGCTTGGCGGTGTGATCAAACAACAAACAGTTGAAAGTAAATAATATCCACTTTATTATCTGTAAATTAAAAGGGTATGAAATTGTACATCCGTTCAGCTTAATTTTGTTTTATATAAAAAGTGATTATTCGTAACCATTGCAGGCCTTCATTACTTAGTTATCGAGCTTTATCTGTGTACGTTGTTTGCTTATATAAAAAAATATTTTACTGTTATGGAAAAGCAAGTTAAAAAACGCAAGTCGTTTTCTGCTAAAGAGAAACTGTATGCCCTAGAGCAAAGAAGCAAACGTCATTGGATATATTTTTCAAGAAATGATGAAATTTAAATTTGGAACCACACTGACTTTGCACTTTGCGCAACGATTAATTTAGCAGTTTTCACATGTTTCTTTTGATGTTCACAATCTGAAATAAAAGTTATTTGCACGCTGAAATCATGCGTTGATTGTTAATTATTCTTGCAGTTGTCGCATATGATAAAATTTTTGTGGTATGAAATTTGTACAGACACCATATGTAGACCCGGGAATAGCTGCATGCAATGACCATATGATATCAGACGGCAAGTAAATGGTTTCAATATTTTGTTCATCCTATATTTTACACGACGAATTCAGACTATTACAAAATTATTGAATATTTTAAATCTGTACGATTTTCAATGAAATTACATCCATTATGGATGAACTGCATGCCACGATGGCACGGTAGCATACGGTGTTGATACACTTTTCATGAATAGCGATAGTCTGGTATTATCGGTCAATCTGTATTATCGTTCAAGCAAATAAAAATTAGTAAATGTTTTTAATGCACAGTAATAACCTATAAATATATTAGCCATAGATTATTTTGAATATATCTTAATTAATGCATTCCAGTTAATATTCATCTGATGATAAGCCAACATTTGATCATTGTACATGTATACACGTATATGTTCTCGGAAAAAAGTTAAATATTGTAAAACCCTGCATTAACGCGACCCTGCTTTTAACGCGATCCGATTTTATGGACCCCGATCATCGCGTTATAGCGGGGTTCCATTGTATCTAGGAAAATTGTAGACATTATATAGGCAATTATAAAAAAATCAAGTATCTAGGAAAATTGTAGACATTAGATAGGCAATCATAAACAAATCAAATATCTAGGAAAACTGTAGACATTATATAGGCAATTACAAACAAATCAAGTATCTAGGAAAATTGTAGACATTATATAGCCAATCATAAACAAATCAAGTATCTAGGAAAATTTTAGACATTAGATAGGCAATCATAAACAAATCAAGTAACAAGGAAAATTGTTGAAGATTTAAAGTACTTAATTTCATCTGACAGAACAGGGTTTAAGCTATTAATAATAACATACATTGTTGTATATATATATTAATAATAACATACATTGTTGTATATATATATTAATAATAACATACATTGTTGTATATATATATTAATAATAACATACATTGTTGTATATATATATATTAATAATAACATACATTGTTGTATATATATATTAATAATAACATACATTGTTGTATATATATATTAATAATAACATACATTGTTGTATATATATATATATATATATATATATATATATATTAATAATAACATACATTGTTGTACATATATATTAATAATAACATACATTGTTGTATATATATTAATAATAACATACATTGTTGTATATATATATATATATATATATATATATATATATATATATATATATATATATATATATATATATATAGATATATATTAATAATAACATACATTGTTGTATATATATATAATATATATATATATATATATATATATATATATATATATATATATATATATATATATTAATAATGACATACATTGTTGTATATATATTAATAATAACATACATTGTTGTATATATATATATATATATATATATATATTAATAACATACATTGTTGTATATATATATATATATATATATATATATTAATAATAACATACATTGTTGTGTATATATATATATATTAATAATAACATACATTGTTGTATATATATATATATATATATATTAATAATGACATACATTGTTGTATATATATATATTAATAATAACATACATTGTTGTATATATATATATTAATAATAACATACATTGTTGTATATATATATTAATAATAACATACATTGTTGTATATATATATTAATAATAACATACATTGTTGTATATATATATTAATAATAACATACATTGTTGTATATATATATTAATAATAACATACATTGTTGTATATATATATATATATATATATATATATATATATATATATATTAATAATAACATACATTGTTGTACATATATATTAATAATAACATACATTGTTGTATATATATTAATAATAACATACATTGTTGTATATATATATATATTAATAATAACATACATTGTTGTATATATATATAAATATATAATATATAATATATATATATATATATATATATATATATATATATATTAATAACATACATTGTTGTATATATATATATTAATAATAACATACATTGTTGTATATATATATATATTAATAATAACATACATTGTTGTATATATATATATATATTAATAATGACATACATTGTTGTATATATATATTAATAATAACATACATTGTTGTATATATATATATATTAATAACAACAACAGATGTTGTAGCACACATCAAAATTTTTATATCATGTTAATAATTTCAACATATTAATAACAACACATGTTGTTACATATATTAACAAAATAATAATACAACTTATATACATCAAATTCAAAATAACAACACATTTGTTGCGTATTTCAACACAAATATCAAATTAAATTTCAAGTCAATATCACATACATTCTACTTTTAATGGTTGTTATTTGATATCAAAATGCTGTTAATTATGTAAGAAATGGCAATATGTTCACTTACGTATTTGGTCAAAATTGACTGGTTGATATGTCCACTTACCAAATGGGACAAAATTGACTAGATATGTCCACTTACCATATCGTACAAAATTGATAGTCTGGTGCAGCATCTGCTGTATACTCAACCCAGATCCAAGTTTGTGACCCTTTAAAAGAAATGAAAACAAATAAAGACTTATAAATGAAGACTTATTTAAAAGAGTACTTATTTAAAAGAGGAATTGTATGAGGACTTATTTATATGAGGACTTATTTAAATGAAGATTTATTTAAATGAGGACTTATTTAAATGAAGACTTATTGAAAAGAGGACTTATTTATCTGTGTGCATAACAATATAGTCATTATAGGAAGAATACTCATCATGAGTAGGTCATGTGGAAGTAGTCAGAAAGGTTCTGGGTTGTCTCTGTTATAGACTTCAAAAGCATTCTATACAATGGGTTATAGACTTCAAGTGACATTCTATACAATGGGTTGTCTCTGTTATAGACTTCAAGTGACATTCTATACAATGGGTTGTCTCTGTTATAGACTTCAAGTGACATTCTATACAATGGGTTGTCTCTGTTATAGACTTCAAAAGCATTCTATATAATGGGTTGTCTCTGTTATAGACTTCAAAAGCATTCTATATAATGGGTTATAGACTTCAAGTGACATTCTATACAATGGGTTGTCTCTGTTATAGACTTCAAGTGCATTCTATATAATGGGTTGTCTCTGTTATAGACTTCAAGTGACATTCTATATAATGGGTTGTCTCTGTTACAGACTTCAAGTGCATTCTGTATAATGGTAGACTGATATTATAAGCTCAGATGAGAGGACTTTGTGTCATGGAAAGTAAGAAAGGCAACCATAACAAGAACCATATTGTTGCTATTGCAATGATCATTAGATTAAGCTGAAGGAGGCTTTTTAAATTCATAATTTCTAACTCAAATACCTGAACCATTTGATACCAAAAAAAAATCATTAATTCTCCTTTGAAGAAGTGTTAAAAAAGGCAAAATGGTCTTCATGTGTGCATTCATTCAATTATACAAATATAAATGAGATAAATAAATATTTTGGTGTTTTAATAAAACAATTTTGACCTTAGTTATAAACCTGTCAAATACAGCTATTGCCAGACATTTTTCAACTTGACCTTTTACCCAAAAATTGATAGGCTTCATCCTTCCCGTAAGTGCAAGCCGTCCACAAGAATTAGTCCCAGACTGTGATTTAGAACTAATGTTATTGTGCAGAAATAATTTTTCTTCTTTCAGTGACCTTGAACTTTGACATCTGAACCCCATAAACTGACTGGGTCCAATCTTACATCATGTGCAAGCTATCTGAAAAGTTTGTTTATGGTAAATGACAGAGAACTTTTCTTGTGGAACCATTTTCTTTCCAGCAATGACCTTCATTTTTTACCTTTCACAATCAAAATTGACTGGATTCTTCCATACCTACTTTGCAAATGTTCCACAAAGTATTGTTAGCGCAGACAGTCAACTACTGAAGTTGTTATATAGAAATCATTTTTGTTCTTTCAGTCAAAGCAACAATAATTTTCAAAGCTTAAAGCCAGAAACTGACCGATAGACACCATAATGACATAACACAATCTTCCTGCTGCTGATGATATAGAAATTGAACGATATTCTGTGAAAGTTGCAAGTACAAAACCACAACAAGCATTGTCTAATTTGTAAAATAACTGCATTTAAACAAGTTTTGCTTGAGACAGAAAATTATATCTGAGTGTATTTTATACAATACTTATTTCATGAATACAAAATCTCATTTGGGAACAGTGCTAGGTTGTAGTTTTTAGGACATTTCACTAAATATAATTAAATCTGCAAATGACAACACTATTACTGACAACACTGTTTTAAAATAATACCTTGGTCTCCTTTTTATAAAATGCAGGTGAAAAAAATGATGTTCCATTACTGACTTACAGCAAAGATTTCTAGCAGAATACATCCAAGTGACCAGATGTCCACTTTAGGACTGGAGGAAGGCTGCACCAGCTGATATGTGTTCTCATCCACCTGACTTGGTCCTGAGCAGACTACTTCTGGTGCCATGTATTGAAACAAGCTATGAAGGAAACACAATAGTGTCCTGTAGTACAGCAGTCTCTCACTATTAAGCATGGTAACAGTAAATAATTATAGCAACAGTATACAAAATATCCAATAGTATACAAATATCCAAACAGTATACAAGTATTTATAATGTATACAAATATCCAAACAGTATACAAGTATCTATACTGTATACAAATATCCATACACTTGCCAGTAGCTTCTCGTGGGTTGGTGGTTCTTTCTGGGAGTTTTCCTGGGTTCTTCCTCCACCATTAATACTGGCTGCCATCCATAGCCTATTGTGTTCTGAAAAATGGCGTTAAACCCTACAACAACAACATTAATTAATGTATGGTGTCCCAACAAATTCAGTAAATATGTTTTTCAATTAAACATGAAACATCCCAAAATGTATTGAATAATCAATATGCCATTATATAAAATCATCCAACTTAATGAACACTGATATTAGATATCATCTGCATCACATTATACTCCACCATTAATACTGGCTGCCATCCATAGCCTATTGTGTTCTGAAAAATGGCGTTAAACCCTACAACAACAACATTAATTAATGTATGGTGTCCCAACAAATTCAGTAAATATGTTTTTCAATTAAACATGAAACATCCCAAAATGTATTGAATAATCAATATGCCATTATATAAAATCATCCAACTTAATGAACACTGATATTAGATATCATCTGCATCACATTATACTCGCCCAATAGGAAAGGCATCAGGTAATACTCACCCAATAGGAAAGACATCAGGTAATACTCACCCAATAAGAAAGACATCAGGTAATAAACACTCAATAGGAAAGGCATCAGGTAATACTCACCCAATAGGAAAGGCATCAGGTAATACTCACCCAATAGGAAAGGCATCAGGTAATAAACACTCAATAGGAAAGGCATTAGGTAATATTCACCCAATAGGAAAGACATCAAGTAATACTCACCCAATATGAAAGACATCAGGCAATAAATACTCAATAGGAAAGGCATTAGGTAATATTCACCCATTAGGAAAAACATCAAGTAATACTCACCCAATAGGAAATGCATCAGGTAATACTCACCAAATTAATTGGAAAGGTATCAGGTAATATTCACCCAATAGGAAATGCATCAGGTAATACTCACCCAATCGATTGGAAAGGCATTAGGTAATACTCACCCAATACGAAATGCGTCAGGTAATACTCACCCAATTGATTGGAAAGGCATCAGGTAATACTCACCCAAGAGGAAAGGCATTAGGTAATATTCACCCAATAGGAAAGGCATCAAGTAATACTCACTCAAAAGGAAAGGCATCAGGTAATACTCACCCAATAGGAAAGGCATTAGGTAATACTCACAATTAAAGGCATCAGGTAATACTCACCCAATTGGAAATGCAACATCTGCTCCATAATCAGTCATGTAGTACATTCCATACTCTGACAATTTCACTTTCCCCTGCAATGAGAAATTCCTTTAGACAAGTTCATTTACTACCAATCTTGTTACAGTATTCTTTAGACAAGTTCATTTACTACCAATCTTGGTACAGTATTCTTTAGACAAGTTCATTTACTACCAATCTTGGTACAGTATTCTTTAGAGAAGTTCATTTACTACCAATCTTGGTACAGTATTCATCAATAATATTCTCACAACTCACAACTTGTACTTTAGCAAAAGCAAAAGTTTTAATGATTATACTTTTATGTGATAATTATTGTAAATTATTTATGATCAAAAACTAAGCTAAATCTGATGAATAATTAATGTATTAAAAATGGCTTAGAATGTAGATTATCAAGAAAGCAAATTTTTAAAGTAAATTTTATTTCTCTGAGAATACTTATCAAATCTTTTAAATTAGGTATATTAGCCTTTTACATCATGATTCGAGCCATACTAAAAAGATAAAAATCATCGTATCCTCACTATTTTTTAGATAAACATAGGACAGTAACTCTTGCCCACTACCTTCCCTTGATATCATTTGGTGTCACCAGTTTTTAGACTTGTCTATAGAAAAGAGAGAATGAATTATGATTCATCATTTTCCTGTGGACTGCAACTGATTTTTGGCAATATGGCCTGGTTGTGTAAGGAGGTCAACCGAATGATCTGAATTGATCACAAGATAGTTTACATTGACTGAAAGGCATGAAGATCACTGACATTACATGTGAAAGCTAAAGCTATCTGGAAGCATGTCTTCTATGATAGGAACAATAATGAAGCATGAGCAAGAGGTTCAAACTTGCCTGAGTTCAGACAAATTCGAACCCAAGACAAATTCCACTTTGGAAACAATGTTATAGATTTTGGTTGCTGGAGATCCAAATGGATGAAATTCTGGGATGTATGTAGGTATGACTTCCAGTTCACAAAAAGGCCTAGATGATCTAGTAGAGAAGGGAGATCATTCCATCTTGGAGTAAGATAAAACTTGCCATGTGTTTTTAAGATGCTGCCCAGGTATGCTGTTGTCGATGTTGATGATGATGTCCAGAACAGGAAGACAGTGGAATCCTAAGTATGAGTGAAAGCCAAGGGGTTGATAAGGGCTGATGGGAAGAATGGTGAGTTGATAATAGTGTAGTGGTAAGCAGAACATGGAAACTAGCATTAGACAAGGTGGATAGGGACGTGGAAGTATACATATGTCAGATCGAAACTAACAGAATACTCGCCCAATTTGACAGGGATTCGGAATGAAATTGCCTTCCCTGTCATGAATATCGCGAGGATACTCCAGTTGATGATGGGCCTCCATGTGCTGTTTTCAAATCTTGAGTAACTCATTTGAGAATGTGTCCTTAGCACAAGTTCCCACACCTTTGATGAGCAACCATATCCTCTGTTAAAAGGCATCCATCTCCCGATTTGACAGTGTATCATGTGAAAACGCGAGGGATTGCTGATGAATGAAACTCAAAGCCACTCTGACTGAGAGAACAGGGAGGTCCAATAAGCTCAGATGAGTTTCATACAGCCACCGTACTATTACATAATAAGGCTTGATGTGGGTGCACATGTGACTATCGATGACTCAACACCCTTACAGTGCACCGGGTTCTCATCTTGCTCAGCATAAGTCATGACAGGTGGCTTTGATTACTCCGCTTGGTTTATCTGTGCAAGAAACAAGCTCTCCCAATAGTTTAAGCCATGGGTACTCTAATGCCTGGCAAAGCATTTTAAAGACAGCACCGCTGGCATCGCTACACTGCTAGCCGGTCTCTCTGGCCTTTCCCATACTGTCGGCACTGCTGTACTACTGACCTTTGCAGCAATGCATGCCATTCCAACACTGTCACGGCTCATATGTCGGTCCAGCAAAGGTGTTCTGGCTGCTCCAAAACCAGCTGAATGGGCAGATTTCTCATCGAAATTGCCAATGAAATTATAATATGCTGCCTGCTGAATGGATGGATCTAATACTAAGATCCCTGTAAATATAGTGTAGTTGGCCCAATTTCAGCCACGAGGTCTCCATGCTGGGATGGCTGGACTGCTAGTTATGTCTGGGCATGGCTGATCAGTGCAGCAGTATTATTATTATTTGGGACCAGCTGATCGATCGTTGATCCCATGAACCCAGACTTACGACCTGAAGGTCATGCTCAACATATGTGGAGGCTTATCCCATCAGCAGTGCCTAAAAATGGGGAATATTCCCCTAATATATTGCTCAAATTGACAAAAGTGCGACTTCGACTGCTGTGCAATCAATAAAATCTTATCTGGTGACAGATGGTCCCCTCCTTTATCCTTTCTGTCAACTGATGTAATGGTATGTGTTGGTTCCTTGCAATGAACTTTAGCTGGAAGGGAGAGGGGAGATTTCCAGCTGCTCCACAAGGCTTGCCACTGAGGTTGATTTGGGGTGGAGACTAATGACGTCAGAGGTATCCTTGAGTGACCTTGAAGTCTCTCTTTTCCCTTTGCTGATTTCTGAAGTACAGCAGTGCAAGTGTTTACTGACCAAACACTGCATATTTAGCTCCTTCCTTTAATGCCAAACAGTAGTAAAAATTCCCCCTGAAAGAACATAAGATGAGAGAAAGTAAAGCATAGATTAGCAAATCTGTATCTGACTAACTAATAGACTCACATAAATCATGTACCTCTGCAGCCCAGACTACATAATATAGACAGAAACAATATATGCAAAACATAACAATGCAGGAGTCACTGCATACTTTAATGTTTGGAAATTGACTATAGATTGATTGAATAAATATTCTGCAGAAATGACACAAAAGATACAAACTAAAGCATATCTAGGATTGGGTTGAAATTACTGGGTTGAAACAATGCTGTAACTAAAAGACCAGTAAATGTGTCGTATCATAAATGCAGGTCCTGTATTAAGTTTAAGCATAATACATATTTAATCAAGGGACAATACATACATACTATAAACCGAACCAGTCATAATTGGCAACAATGCTCTGATCCAAGAAACACAACTAAGTAGAAAGTAGTAATATGTTGACATTACTAGGTCGCTAAAAGCACTGTCGTAACTAACACATCGGTGAAGTGTCATATCAGCCCTGTTTTAAACTAATTCTGCATGCTTGGTTAATAAGATTTCTATCAAAACAGCATGAAATATAAATAAACACAAAACGACCATTGGATGGGTCCATAGGAACACAATTCGATTGTCTGAGGCTATTGCACTGAGTGTGCCTCAGCACACAGCAAAGCTAAAAGCTGGCAACCCTTGGTGGGGAAGGCAATGGATGAGAGTTACTGCCTTTTGTCTATTTAAAAACAGATATGATTTTTGTCTTTTAGTAGGGCTGGTTTCATAATGTAGCAGGCTAATATTCCTATCATAATGGGATTGGGGAATGTATTCAAAGGAGAAACACGAATATGGTGAATATTAAGCTGTCTTTTCTTATGCCCCCACTCTTGTCATATTCTGTGATAAGCAGTCAAATCTCTTTGTAGGTCCCACAGTGTTAGTTTGTCTCACACATTTTTTATTTTCACAAGATAATTCTAAAGATTTTTTGTGTGTGAGAAATCCATTAATTATATAAGGTTACACATTAAACAAATCAAGTTCAGTTGTACTTTGTTGTTCATATGTAATGTGATGAGTTGTAGTATATGTCTATATGACACAGGATGAGTCACAGCATCTGTATATATGGCATAGTTTGATAGTATGAGTCATAGAATATGTCTATATGACATGGGATGCATTACAGTATCTGTCCATATGACAAAGGATGAGTCACAGCATCTGTCTATATGACACAGGATGAGTCGAAGTATCTGTCTATATGACATGGGATGCATTACAGTATTTGTCCATATGACACAATATCTGTATATATGACATTGTATGAGTGATAGTATCTGTTTATATGACATGGGATAAGACATAGTATCTGCCAATATGACATGGTACGAGTTACAGCAGGGTTCAACAACCTATTTTACATAGCCACTTTTTTCAGACTAATTACAAAATTAACCAGTAAGAGAATAACACTTTTAAAATTGAGATTTCTGGCTGCCCTTTGTGTGCCACACAAAACCTCTTGACATTCAAACTTGTGGCACACATGCCATAGGTTGCCGACCCCCAGCTTATAGTATCGGTCTATATGACACAGGATCTGTCTATATGACATGGGATCTGTCTATATGACACAGGATCTATCTATATGACACAGGATGTCTATATGACACAGGATCTGTCTATATGACACAGGATCTATCTATATGACACAGGATCTGTCTATATGACATGGGATCTGTCTATATGACACAGGATCTATCTATATGACACAGGATCTGTCTATATGACATGGGATCTGTCTATATGACATAGGATCTATCTATATGACACAGGATCTGTCTATATGACATGGGATCTGTCTATATGACACAGGATCTGTCTATATGACACAGGATCTATCTATATGACACAGGATCTATCTATATGATACAGGATCTATCTATATGACACAGGATGTCTATATGACACAGGATATGTCTATATGACACAGGATGTCTATATGACACAGGATCTGTCTATATGACACAGGATCTGTCTATATGACATGGGATCTGTCTATATGACACAGGATCTATCTATATGACACAGGATGTCTATATGACACAGGATCTGTCTATATGACATGGGATCTGTCTATATGGCACAGGATCTGTCTATATGACATGGGATCTGTCTATATGACACAGGATCTATATCTATATGACACAGGATCTATCTATATGACACAGGATCTGTCTATATGACATGGGATCTGTCTATATGACATAGGATCTATCTATATGACACAGGATCTGTCTATATGACATGGGATCTGTCAATATGACACAGGATCTGTTTATATGACACAGGATCTGTCTATATGACATGGGATTAGTTACAGTATCTATCTGTCTTGAGAGGTTGCATATGTTCATAAGTGTTTGTACCCACCCAGTGGCCCTGAGTGGTTGTGTGGTGTAAGATGCTTGCCTTTACAAATCAGTGACATCTCACCTGTATCTGCATGGGTTCAAGTTTTGTACTTGGCCAATGTAGGTATGTGCGAAAGTATGCTTCATGTGGGTTGGTGGTTCTCCCCAGGGTTTTTCTTAAATTAAACATATGTGTGTGATTTTTATTACCTCAGGATCAAAGAGGATATTTTCAGGTTTCAGGTTCCTGTGTGTTAATCCTTTACTGTTTAAGTACACCAGTCCTTGAAGGATGTCAAATGCAAGAGTTATCAGCTTGCTTTCACTAAAATACATACAAGTACATATTAGACATTTTGTCTGAAAGACTGTATTTCATAATATTTTCATATAGAGTTAAATCTTTATAAATTAAAACTTGCCGTGTATTGACAACATAAAACTGTCAAAACTTTTGGACAAAATATATGCCTTTTCAATATCAAAGTTCTAATTTGCATGAGTTCAGTTTGATTTTAAAATTCAATTATTTTAATTTTCATGTAAATTTTGTGATTCAAAGTAAATTAAGTTATCAATATATCAGTACTGAAAAAAGATAAACGAAATGAATTCAAATATATCAAGAACTAATTAACTTGACTGAATAAAACAAAGCCATTAATGGACACTTAATTGCTAATGATAATAGTTAATTATGCAACAGAATAATGGGCAAATGGGATATGCTGGTACAGTTAAAACTATGTGAAAAGATCTGACTGCTTATTTCATTTCTTATATTGTGTCTCATGCTGTAGCCATGCATAAAGTCACACACTAGTTTTCCATTAAAATTCAATGTGTCATTATGACATATTTTAATGACTATGTAAATTTTCTGACGTAAAGATTAGTTTCAATACATGTATAGTATATGCATTGTGGATTTTAGAAAATCCTGGTTTCATTGGTCGAAATGAAGCTGTCCACAACTTTGTCTGTCATGGACTGGACATAGTGAATGCCCTGGATGTCCACATCATGGCTCGTAGTAGAACGATTAAGTTTTATTGGCACAACTAAAAAGTCACAGGAATATAATTAGGTAATAGTGGATGTCCACTTAATTGCATTGAACTTATCTCTTGGCTCAACTACTGTAGACAGTAAATAATGCTCTTTTCAACTTACACATAGGACTTTTATATTTAAAGATATGCCACTAAAATACTTTGACAAACATGTATCACAGAAGATGAAAAATAAATTTCAGAGCAAGGAATCCCACAAGAATATTTAAGTGCCGCAAAAATATAAAAAACTTTTTATGATAAAGATTTTAATCACCGTGAGAGGGAGAGAGATTCTGCTATAAAGAAGCAAAAAGAAATCACTTGGAAGAAGAATGATATTGAAGTAACATGGACTATTTATTCAGTTACTAAAATAGAGAATATTAAAAATATCGATATGTTGTCACTCCCCATATCAGTTTACAAATGAAAATTTTGTGTACATGAGGAGAAAATACAGGAACGGTGGAAAAACAAAGCGACATTTGAAGAGTTGCCAAGAGAACAAAGAAGGCATGTTGGGATTTGAGAAAGAACTCGATGATTTTTAGTGAACGTCAAAAAAATGGATACATTATCATAAGAACTGCAATTCATTTGTGTGCTTTGCAAATGGTGAAAGAAGAAAAATACAAGCCAGCAGATTCATGAAAATTGCTGCATCAGCCAGTTGGTGTTACATTTTATGAGCTGGCATGGTTTCTGTCTCAGACACCAAACAAAGATTACACAAAAGCTACCAACAGACTTGGAAGAGAAAAAATTAAATCATTTCTCATCCATCACAGAAAAGAGTGCTCATTCAAAGTATTGCAAATATTGATGATTGGAAATACAGTGCGACTTCCGCCATAAAGCACCCCATGATAACGTGAATTCGGATACAACGCAGTCATGGCATAGCTCCCCAAATTGTGTATATTGATTCACATACGAAAAAATATTTTGGTTCAAAGTATGTGAAACAGACAAATTTTTATCATTTTGGGGAAGAGATCACATATGAATTCGAATATAATTAACATGATCGTGGCATGGTTCCTGACAGTTTAAATACATGTTTGTGCATTTTGCTTGTAATGAGAAATATATATTTTTAAGTAAGAGAAATTGTGTGTAAAAATTTATTATCATTTTGGGAAGAGTTCGCATATAAATCTGAATATAATACGATTGTGGCATAGCTTCTGAAATTTAACAATTTCACCAAGTTCTTTAAGTGTTGTGCCAAAATAAACATTATCAGAAATATTATTTTTATTACTGATCCATGAGTACAGGCTGTAAGTCGTCTTTGTGATTGTCTTCAGATAATTCTGTATACAATCATTACTCAAACAATAGCCAACTTGAGTTTCTTCTTTAACTGCAAACACAACCATGCAGCAGAACTGTACAAGTGCTTTGTCTTTCTTAACCTAATTTTGCTGTTAATTTTTCACATTGAATTCAGAAACATAATGATCAGTGACAAAATTATTGAATAGTTTAAATATGTATGCAGTTTTTGCAATGGAATTACATATATTATGGATTAAATGCAAGCCCCGACTGTACAATATCAGATGGCAAGTAAACAGTGTTAATACTCTATTCATGCTAACAATGATCTGGGACAAAATTATTGAATATTGTAAATCTGTGTGCAATTTTTCTATGGAATTACATGCATTTTTGGATGAACTACATGCCACGATAGTAAACGGTGTTGATACCCTATTCATCATATACATTAGAAATGAATGCACTTATATGTGCCAATGACATGTTCTCTGAAAAAAGTAAAATAATGTAAAACCTTGAATTAATGTGACCCTGCTATTAACACGATACAATTTTTTAAACCCCAATTATCGTGTTATAGCGGGGTTCCACTGTACAAATGAGATGCCTATGACCCTTGACCTTCCAAGCAACAAAACAGTCATTGTTGTTGGTAAGAAAATTATTCTGATAAAAATGACAGGTTATGAAAAGAAACACATTTCACAATTGTCATTGACCTGTTTAGCTGATGGTTTAAAGCTGCCTCCTGTCATCATTTTAAATGGAAGAATGCCAAAAAGCATGTGCCAAGAAGCATTAAATATCCTGCTGGTGTCATTGTTCCTGCACATCGAATAGGAAGGATGGACGAAAGTGGAACAGTTGAATGGCTAGAGAAAGTCTCGAATATGAGACCAGGTACACTTCCTAAGAAACTTTAAATGCTAGTCTTGGCCATGCTCTGAGCACACAAGACTGATTATGTAAAAATGGTTGCAAAAAAAGAAAATTAAAATTACATTGGCTGTGATACGCGATTGTCAAACATCAGTTTTACCTCTTAATGTCTGCCTAAACAAGTTGTTTTAAGATAGGTTACAAAAGATGGAAATTTCATATGGATGGACATCAACCTGGTCAACAAGTGACTCAAATATGCATGGGACATGATACCATTGGAAATCATTTTGAAATCATTTTGAAAGTGCGTATCAGCAATGCCATGGATGGAACTCAAGATGATGCCATATTTGATTCATATAACTAGAAGGAAATTGAGAAGCGAAATGACACACTAACAGATGACAATGATGACATCTCTGATCAGAGCACACCCATATTCAGATATTGAGCCAGATTTGGAAAAATTTCAAATTTAAGAATTTGTATAATTCATGATTTTAGTTTGAGGATTTTATTATTTAAATTATGTTTTAACATTTAAGACTCAAACTTTTAGTATTATGTTTGAGTTTCAATATAAAGGTTGATGCTTGTACATTCAATTTCATTATGCTTGAAGATAATATTTTATTTCATTAATGGGGTTTGACTATGTTAGGGTCATACACTTTTTAAAAGTATTACCTATTACATTTTTTTTGGGGGGGGGGCACGGGGTCAACTTATATAAGAATGGGCTTTACATGAGTATATACAGTAATGTTTTTAATTTGTACACTGCTTTCAATAGGGGCAGTTGGAAATAGTGTGGAAATTAAAGGAAAACTAGAAGGCCCAGAGTGGCCAAGTGGTCTAAAGCACTCTCCGTTACGGATCACTGCCATCTCACCTCTATCTGCGTGGGTTCGAGTCTATGATTTGGCTATTGTAGTTATGTGAGAAAGCTTGCCAGTAGCTTCTCGTGGGTTGGTGATTCTTTCCGGGGTTTTTCCTGCGTTCTTCCTCCACCAATAATACTGGCTGCTATGCATAGCCTATCATGTGCTGAAAAATGGCGTTAAACCCTAAAACATCTACAAAAACCAGTACAATGAACACTTGTATGAAATATTATTTACTGAGAAAGAACTTCAAATATAACCAATTGATGCAAAATACTATGTAAATTTCTGCATGCAGTCAATATATGATGCAGCTAGGCAATTTTTCTGATGTACAATGTCATGCTTTTTATATTGTCTCTCTTGCTAGGCCATTGATAAATACAACAGGCAATGTTATCACTGTAGAGTTTGCATAGGTAAAAGTATCAAATTGACACTTGTCAAATTTACTGCTTTTTGTCAACTCAATGGGGAAATGCAATATAATCAGTAAGAGCTGCAATAAAATCCACAAGATGCACTAAAATACATGACCAGATTGAGTGGATATCTACTAAGCTTAGTAGATAATTACTATATGTAGTGGACATCCACCTAATGTAGTAGACACTTAATCCCTACCCCCCGATGTGCAAGTCCACCATACTGAGTGGGTATTCTGAATCCATGATGCATGTACTATACATATATAATGAATATCAGTAAAAACTAAACTAATGCATATTTAGGATACAAATATAAATGTTGTGAAATAATCATAATCATCAAATATATGGCATAATAATAATAATAATAATAATAATAATAATAATAATAATAATAATAATAATAATAATGACTTTCTTTAAAGATGGTAACAAAATTAGCTAAGAACTAATCTACCTTGAGGCCCTCAAGAAAGAACATGATAGCATGGATTGTACACAATCTGGACCTACTTAAAATGTACTTTCTTTTCTTGTGTACTTGGAAAAAAACAGAAAAAACCCACATAAAACATCCCTATACTAAATAATTTTGGTTATTGCATAAAATTAGCCAGTATGCATACTTACTCTGAAAATGTTCCTGTGTTTAATTCTTGAGCCAAATTTTTAGTGTAGTACTCTGAGACAACAATAATCCTCTCTATTAAATAAAAATACAATCATAAGAAATCAGCTCCAAAAATGATAAATGTAGTCCTAAGAAAGCCTCACCATAAATGAATAATACAATCATGAGAAATCCTCGCCATAAACGAAAAATACAATCATGAGAAATCGTCTCCATAAATGAAAAACAAATCCTGAGAAATCCTCTACATAAATGAAAAATACAATCATAAGAAATCCTATCTATAAATGAAAAATAAGATCATGAGAAATGATATTAAATCCTAAACAGCAGGGTTAACTCAAATTTCTTTGTAGCTAGAAATTTACTAGTCCTGCCAAACATTTACTAGTCCTGTCGACAAAACAATGTCACACTCTAGTATTGCATTCCTCTCTTTTATATCATTTTCATTCAACTTTTGCTTTTTTGCCAGAGGCTGAACACCTATAAGACGCCACGTTTTGCCATTCTTAAAAGGCGGGAATTGTGCCTTGTTTTGAAATACGAGATGTTACAGTATAGCTGACGTGAATTATTTAAAGTAAGAAAAGGTATGGCACAGTGTCCATTAAGAAAGTCTGAGCAAGAAACACATTTCAAAACACGAGCATATGCCCCCCCCCCTAAATGGCCTCTCTCTAATAAAGTCTTGACTTCAGTGGATGTTCTGCAGGATCAAAGCAGTGGTTATTGTAAATACTGTTATAAAATATTAACATCAAAAGAGTAAACATACGCTGACATTGATAAACAAAACTTACTAACTGTTCGGACTAATAACATTATGATAGTTACTAGTCCAACAGGAAATCTACTAGTCTCGGGCTTGCGGACTACCGATAATTTCGAAGAGTTACATTTCAAGTTAAGATATTGATTTTTTCATCTTCTTTTCAAAATTGAATACATACAGGTATGTGACATGAAATGTTACTTTCCATGAACGATTTTCATAGCAAAATTACAGGTAATTCTAAACCCCAACACATGATCAATACATTTTAGAATAAAACTACCAATATAATGTAGAATAAAACACAAAATTTTGTGATCTTTCACGGTGCAATTGTTTACAATGACAAAGGGTAATGAATAAAATGATGATAGAACTATTTACCATGTTTTCCCCTGACAATATCTATGTATTTACATATACTGGTGTGCTCAAGCGTGGTAAGATATTGAAACCTTCCAAGGATTTTGATCGAGTTTGGTGTCAGTGGCAGTCCATTAGCACCACACTTGTCATTAGGATGACTGGCAGCAAAAAAGGTGCTAACTCCAAACTGAGCCTTTCCCAGCTTTGTCATCGTTCTCTAAGTTTTCATACCTATAAATGGAATATAGCAAATTAGATAATTGTGAGAGTAATGAAGCAACACAAAATGTTTGTGCTAGATATGCCCAAGAATTGATTTTAAAAATCTGCATAAGGGATGCAATCTTGTCATTACAATAGGTTTTAAAATAGTCCCCTAACATAGCAGTTTAACCTCAACCAAAACTATCTAAGATCCAGGTAAATGTGTAATTTAAGGCACTTGCTTTATGTGATCACTCAGATCTCAACTCTGTTGGCTTGGGTTTGAGTCTTGACTTGACCAATGTGGATATGTTAGAAAGCTTGCCTGTAACTTCCCGTGGGCTGGTGATTCTTTTCAGGCTCCTCTTCCACAAATTATACACACTGTCATATATGCTTATCATGTGCTAAAATTACATTTACTCCCTCTCCCCACCCCACCCAATCAAAAATATCTAGTACATAATATCAATATTAAATTGTCAAGAAAAATAATATTGTCTGAACCTGTCTAAAAGTTGGAGAACATAAAATTGATGATATAAGGGTTTGTGAATCCATGATTTGTAAACAAGATTCCACAAATTAATTAAAATTATCTGTACATTAACATGAAGTTTTACCCCATAAACTGCCAGAAATTTTTAAATACTTTATAATGAAAGTTAGTTATTTTAGTTTCAAGCAGATGTACTTTCAAAATATGCCCACATTGCTTTCTCAACAAGAATGCATTTATCAAGAATAGTCCTTTAACATTGGATGTCACACATTCATATCAACATTTCTCTTTTTACGGTTTGATATTTACTGTTTATTAATTACACATTTCTTAATGGAAATAAAATGAAAATATCACCAAAACAGACCCCACCCCACGAAAATATTTTATGTTTGTAATGCGACTTCTAATGTAAACGGGGCTAATATCAACGTTGGTTCTATACGTTTGGTCACGAGTACTTAAAAATTGAAAGACATGAAATTCTCAGAATGATGGTGTTTCCATGAGTTTATTATATAAGCTGAATTAGTACCGTGTGTCCCGTACTAATCATAATGTTGTCTTGCATGAAAAAGTCTACCTCCCATCACCTCCGCTTTCGATTTCAGATAGGTAGCCGTAGATTTGTATTTCAACTTATTAATATAAAAGAATAGCTTAATGTCTTATTTCTTAATTTTTTCATAGATTTTGGAGACTAAATAACATTTTAATATAAAATATTGTCATCTACACAATTTTAATTAAAATTTGATTATCTAATTAACGGATGGTGTATAGGAATCTTGTACTGCAAATTGGTTCACATAAATATTTAAAATGGCTACCGATCTTCCTTCAGAATTTGATGTGATCGTTCTTGGCACTGGTATTGCGTTAATTTTAAGAAATCACTAACTTGAACTAATGCAAAATCTCTCTCATATACGTTATATATTTTAATAACGTTTTCATGAAATGAACTATGTTATGTTGATATTTTTAACCACTTTACCATACTTTCTAATGATGAGACCCATAATTTCGGTAGGCATATATTTTCGTACTCAGTGTTGATTATTGGCAGTTTTAGAGAAATTTATTTAAAATAGAAACCATTGGCAGAAAAATTTCGCTTCCTTTTGGTCTTGAATTTACCACAAAGATTTAGGACATAATGGGATGGGTTGTTAATGGAGAATATGTTAGGGTGTAGTCTAGTCCTACAATGTAAGACATATCACCCGTTGTTTTTGTTTTAGTGCTATGTCTTACTATCCAAATAACGACCTTGTATAGCGTGTTCCTATGTCGGTTGACACCGGAATGAGTATTCAAAGTTTCAAGAATATCTCACACACTTGGCAGACTATATTGACACTCTTCCACTAATTTATATTTATTTATATTAAGTAATATACTTTTTGGTGTGTATGTACTCGAACAAACATGCTTCTGCGTAAATTCAAGAATTGTTCATTGCATATCAAAGTTAGATTATTCAAATCTTATTGCTGCACCATGTATTGCACTCCTCTGTGGACAAACTTTAGTGAATGTACGAAAAGAAAACTAGTTATTGGTCATAATAATAGTCTTCATTTTCTATTAGGTCTTCCAAGGTGGAACAGTGCCTCCAACATGTTTGTTAACTATAATGTATTCAGTTTTGATGAAATGATGAGAAAGTATGTATTCTCAATGTTGACAAGAATATCTAATAGTAAGAACTGTATTTTGAAATCTCTTTGGAACTATGACATTCATGTAATTTCTCATAGTATTAGTAGATGGAACAAATTACTCTTTAAATGTGTCATTTAATTTTTTATTATTAATAATGCATGATGCAGTTAATAATTGTAGATGTTGCTATATATATATGTGTGTGTGTGTGTGTGTGTGTGTGTGTGTGTGTGTGTGTGTGTAGCATCATGTCCCACCCAGTCTCAATATCCAGACACCAGGCTGTCCACTCCTAACACTAACCTCTTAATGCTGCATGCCAAGTAACGCAGCCACTGCTACCATTTTTATAAGTCTATGAGATGACTCAGCTGGGTTTCGAACCCACAACCACCTGCATCTGAGGCAAACACTCTAACCACTTATGCCTTCAGAGCAGTCAAAAGTGTTTAGATGGCTTCATTTCATTACAGTTTTGGCATTCCCATTATTTTTTACTCTGTGACTTTTGTTTTGCCATTAGGTAATTGTACATTTTGTATTTCATCATGATCTGTACAGTGTAACCCCACTATAATGCGCTCCGCTATAACGTGAATTCGGATATAACACAGTTGTGGCGTGGATCCCGAAATTTCATATATTCATTCACACATAAAAAAGTATTTTGGATATAATACGATCACCACAAAATTTAGCTTCTGAAATTTAACAATTTCACCAGGTTCGTGAAGTGTTATGCTCAAAGAAACATTGGAAATGTTACTTGTTACTGATCAACAGTAAAGCCAGTAAGTCATCTTTGTGATTGTCTTCAATTAATTCTGTATAGAATCGTTGCACAAAAAATAACCGACATGTGTTGTTTTTTCTTTCTTCACTGCATGCATATACGCAACCAAGCATAAAGTACGAAAAATAAAGTGCACAATGTTTATTCTAGGATCGCGTAGGGCTTTGCCAATGTCGCAAACTGTGATTTTATTTTGCTTATTGGCGGCAAAATATACCATCTGGCGACTTTTTATTGGCGACATTGTTCGCTGTTTAAACTTGTATATACAACCATTGGTTTGGAGTGGAGAAATTCAGAGGCCCATGAAAGGTAACCGCAAACTTGATATAATATGCACTGAAATTTATATATTGTTACATAAACAGTTAAACGATTTCTTTGTCTTTGTCTTTGACAAACCATCTTTACAGTGGAATGTTACATCATAATCCGCTTATGCAGACATCGAACATGAGTACTCTATGTTTTGATATATCTGCTTTTTTGTTGTTGACATTTCTGGTAGCAGGGATCAACTGGACGAAGCATTGTCTCGTATCTTTATCGGATTTTCGGCCGTTTGCTACTAATTAATATATTTACTTAGACTGATATTTGTATGTGGATGGTAGGTAAAATTCCTCTTCTTTCTATTCAGAATTAAATCTTTCAGAACACCCACATTTTTTAAAAATAATCCTTGTCATCAGACCAGAGCACATGTGTCTCTATCATATGTTGACCCTTTGTTAAATTTCTGACGCATGAGTGCAAGGCAGCATCACTCCGCTACCACAAATGTAAAAAAAACCACAAAAAAACATCTTGTTGTCTATTCAATTTATGCTTACGAATGCTACCAACAGCGGCTTAAAACGCAAACTAACTATACCGACATGGGACGTACTGGAAAGTAAATGTGCTTTGTCATTCGTATTGCGAGTGTGCTGTTTTTCCACCGAATTCAGATCAATATGACCTGTGACAAATTTTTCAATATTTTAAAGCTGTGTTTGTGTGCATATTTTCGATGGAATCACTTGTATTGTGGATTCAATGTATATGATGAGGTTCATAGGTGAGTACACGGTGTTGGTATTCTATTCATGCTATACATTAGACATGCATATATAAACAGTATTCACGTATATGTACCAATTTGTGGTTCTCTAAATAAAGTAAACTATTATATATATGTCTTCACTAGAGGTGTATTTCTCATTTAATATGCATCAATTTAAGATAGTAACTGTGCCAATGAAGCACATATTTTACCGGACGCATTTATTACCCCCCCCCCATGCAATTGTTTGGGGTGGCTCCCGACTACCACATTATAGCAGGGTCACACTGTATTTAGCAATAAGTATTTGGTGGGCTAGGTAGGTGTAATTTCATTTCCCGAATACTGCAAAAATCTCCCAGGTTTTTTAAATTAAAGTTGAAAATAGAAATGAATTCAGAGAGACGTTGATAAATTTATATATCATTCAGTAAAAACAGTTGCTTCAGTTTCATAATTAGTTTATATGGCAGTACTGTCGATGTGTCACAATTACAGAGAACATAACAATAGAATCGGTGGCTGCTAACATTTTGAAGTAAATGGATTTAAATATAATGTAATGATCTCAGTTCTGTTAGGTGGATAAAAAATTGTTTCAGTTGTATAAGTAGACCTCCTAAGAAAGCTGCTGTATATTTCATTTAGCAATACCATATTACATAATCTGTTATGGTGACTTTTTTCTATTGAAAGAACAAGACATGTTTTTGGATTATCCAAAAAGTTTTGGCCGTTACATTACCTTTCAGCTGGGAACTTGGAAATAGTTTGTTAAGAACCCTTATATGAATGGTAAATAACAAGTAAAAAACAAATTGATACACATGTACATATATAGTTGCCTTCTTTAATAGAATTATAATTAATTTTAAGTTTTGAGTTACTCATTTGCAGCTAATGCAGGGGCTGAGAATTTTCAAAATTATTGATAGCGGTCTGGTTGCACAAAAAAAAAAGGTTTATACCCATAATTTCCGAAGTTCAAATTACAGTTTTCAAAATTAAAACAATTTCTTTTTAAAAAATTAAATACCCCAAAACAATACTATTTTCTGCATTCTATCAACACATTAGAGTGACCAACCTGAACCAATCTAATTGGGACTGGAAGTGCTTCACCAGTTCAGAGTTTAAGGCCAAATATGGGATGGCCTTTTCAGGTGTTATAACCAATAAAAAAAATTACAAAAGAAACCCAAGATAAGCAGATTTAGGATGTTTTAAGAGGAATATTTAAGGTCGGCTCTTATATTTTTTGTTCAGTTCATGTAATATGCCAAAACAATGGGTTTTCTCCCAATGCTAAGATACCACTGAGTAAAAAAAATATTACAAGAATTTTAACAATCATTAGATATCAGAATTTAAGTGTGTGCATTTAGCAGTGATCCTGAGTTTGCATTGTGTGTTTCATGCAAACGGATTCTAAAATAGTATGTGAAAGAATAATATCCAGACCCCATCATGGGAACAATGATTCTACTGTATCAAACACCAATTGTGAAGGCCTTATTTGAGATTAGATCAAGAGTGTTTAAAGTGACACTTGCTGATACTGCAAATTTTGTGGTTGAGCACTATTTTCCATTCCTCATAGCAGAATATTATAGCATAGTCATTTTCCATTCCTCATAGCAGAATATTATAGCATAGTCAATGAAACTTGTGAAGGAAAAGAATGCATGTGGATTTTATTTAAAGAACAAAATTGCAGTAAACCAAAATATATACAGCTGTGTCTTTTCTTTTAATTTACAGTATCCTAGTTTGTAGTAATTTATCATAATTGTAGCATTTTCCATTATGAGCATGAACAGCTGCTCGCTTGGTGCTCATCATTAAGAGGTTAGTGTTAGGACTTGTCAGCCTTGTGTCAGGGTTATGTGACTGGGTGGGACATCATGCTACATGTCAGTGGCATGATGCTCCAGTGCTAGACATCACTATAAACTGCCTCACTGCAGACATCATAGCAAAATGACTGAAAAATTGTTAAATCTACGTTAAAAATCCTAGTCACACACACTGCTGGTTGAGTCTGGCTTCAATTACCTACTGTATCTCCCATCAGTCTAAAATAATCATTGAGGATTACCATATGCATAATTATTGGGGACAGGGGCATTATTATTAAGCCTATATAAAATTGCTCATAAAACTACAGGTAGAGTGACCAACCAGAACCAATCTTATTGGGACTGGAAATGCTTCACCATTTCAGAGTTTAATGTCTGGTCTCATCTGGTCAGATACAAGCTTCGAGAACCTTGGTTGCCTGAAGCTAAAAGTTGTTTTCTAGGGTTTTGCTGGGCACATTATTTTTCCATCCCAGTAATGTCAGTATGGCTTTGTTCAGTATCAGGTTGCACCACACTATATTTTTTTAATAAAGTACATATTACTGATGTTTTTTCTTTTCTTCAGGGATGCCAGAAAGTATATTTGCTGCGGCTTGCTCAAGGATTGGTCAGACTGTACTTCATATAGATAGGCAAGTTCCTTTTCTCTCTGCTTGGAAAGTATTCATTTGTCTCATATTTGTCTGTCCATACACAAGCTATACATTGCTTAAGTATTTTGTTTGGGGTTGAGGTGGTGGTAAGGGCACTTCATACTAATTGGACACTTTTTTTGTGAGAAGGGTGAATGTCGAGAGTTGCAGTGTCATAAAGATATTTATTATTCCACAGTAAAAAATAACATTGGTATTTAATTCTAAAATTGTAATCACGGAAGTAGAATTTATAAGGAAAATGAAACAAAGTTAACAATTTGAACATGTATTTATTATTATTATTATTATTATTATTATTATTATTATTATTATTATTATTATTATTATTTTGAATAGTCAAGATAAAGTGGGAATTACATTTTGTATAGCAGACTGATTACTTCATACACAGGGGGCTCCGAGTGGTGTAAAGCGCTCTCCGTCAGGGATCACTGCCATCTCACCTCTGTCTATATGGGTTCGAGTCTAAGATTCAGTTAATGTAGTTATCTGAGAAAGCTTGCCAGTAGCTTCTCGTGGGTCGGTGGTTCTTTCCGGGGGTTTTCCTGGGTTCTTCCTCCACCAATAATACTGGCCGCCATGTATAGCCTATTGTGTGCTGAATAATACTGGCTGCCATGTATAGCCTATCGTGTGCTGAAAAATGGCATTAAACCCTGTCAGGAAATTTTACTGGCCAAGTAATAATATTCAACATGGCTGCTGGATAATAGTTAGATATAAAAAAAAACTTATATTATTTCAATGTTTATTAATTCTAAGGTATTGTGAATGTTTACAATTTATGATACAGTCCTACCCATTTATATCGACATCGCTTATCTCGACAAGCCGCCTATGTCAACAAATAAGCAAAGTCCCAGTCCCTTGGTCTACTATTACTATCAAATTGTCATGCTTGTGTCAATGTCGAGATAAAAGAAAAATGTATATGTTGACAGAAGCCCTTGGTCCCAGCTTGAACAAATCCTTTGTTTTCAAAACATTTATGTTGACAGGCTGCCACTTAAGACCAATACTTTGTTTAACAATTAGTTGATCTTGTCGCCAATTTTAATTTTCCAGCCTAATCATTTATATTTGCAAGAGGCCAGTTACAACATGGACTTATTCAACAATTAGTTGATCTTGCCGCCAGGTTTTAATGTTGTCGTGGGATAAAAAAAAACCCAACAAAAACAAAAAAAAAACAACAGGCTTTTGTTTGGTCTTAATAAGTTGGCCTCTCACAGCAACTAAAATGAAAGCAATGAACTCTGATAGATTATTTCATTTTCCAAAGTGATCAGTGATTAAAACAAGAGTATTGTGCTGTGAAAGTTTTCTTTTTAAGTTTATATTTACGATGACTACCAACACCAGTGTTAAACGCAAATTAAATGTATACCACTTGTTATAATATTGTATTGTAAGAATAATTTTATTAATACTTAATTGGTCAATTAATATGGTCAATTAATACAATATTATACCTCCATTAATCATATCAGTCACGTATCTCTTGTTCTCTTTATTTACTTTTCATGATGACTTATATAAATAAATATATGTACTGTTTAAACAAACATGTTGACAGGTTTTCATTTCCCTGTGAAAAGCCCCATCCCCTTGGTAGCCTCAATAAGATGGGAACAGACTGACCAAAATCTATGACGATTTAAGTACATGTACTTGAAGCATGTAAATAACAACTAGACAAACATGTACTAATGCCGACATTGAATCTCGTCATGTTTTTCATATCAGGATTTGACCGATGCAATATTTTATTGTGGACTTTATTACACAAAGGTAACCAAAACGTAATTTGTCAGTATACAAGTGTATTTCACTCTGGTTTTGTCTTCACATACTAAAAATTTCCATTGCTTTTTCAAAGTGTAAATACTACTCACTGATGACCGGTCACCCCTTACTGAAGAATTTAACTTGCATCTTTTTTGCAGACCCCCCCCCCCAACACTTATCTCAACATCTGTTTATCTCGACAATATTTCCTTGGTCCCGAGGAGTCTACATAAATGGGTAGGACTGTATAATGTCAGGTAGTCTTTAATAATTAACAACTATCTATAATCCCCAAAGATACAAGTTCTGAATCAGTGTCTTTTATTTTTCAGAAATGACTATTACAGTGGGGATTGGTCCTCATTCAGCCTGAATGGGATACAGAAATGGGTTGAACAACAAAAGGTACAGTGGCCCCCTCCCATGAACAGTCATCCTCCTCCCCACTTTTTGTTACCAGAATCACTTGGTTCAAAAGTACCCCTTCAACACAACTATCAGCGACCATATTCATGCAAAAGGCTGACATATATATGTTGCATAAATGGACATATAATGTGGTTTACTTATGGAAATCTCACAATTATTGGGGGTTGGGGTGGGTGGGGGCAAGTGAGATACAGAGAGAGATGCATATTCATCCCCATGCATTTTTCTGCTTGAACTCATGATCAAAATAACATATGACCTGATATATATATATATATATATATATATATATATATATATATATATATATATATATTTTTTTTTCTCCAGGTATTTGGCTTTTTCTTCTTCACCTTGGCTTTTGTCAAAGGGAGGAAAAAATGAATAAATTAAATAGTAATTGTTAACTATGAAAATACATACCATACTCGTTTAGGGATTGAATATTCACAACAGTTATATCCGTTTACTAGCTTAAATCCCAAGAATGACCATTTCACATGATTTCTAATTTCCTGTGCATTGCCAAGTATAACGATTCATTCCCAACAAAAAAGATTTTTTTTTTCAAGAGCATTTAATCTTTTTGTACTTAGGCAGCAATTGTTTTTGCTCTTTGCTTATGCAATATGTTACTTCAAATTGCTGTTAGTCCTATCGGCAAGTTCAAAAGATGTTATTGGTTGAGAAATTTATATGAGTAGCACCTGGCATTTCCTTTCATTATATGATACAATATTTATAATATCCATGGTACAATATTTATAATATCCATGGTACAATATTTATAATATCCATGGTAAATATTTATAATATCCATGGTTAGTCTAATTTTGCTTCTGGTAGCCATACTAATCTGATCTGGGGGGCCCCGAGTGGCCGAATGGTCTATAGTGTTTTCCGTTATGGATCACTGCCGTCTCACCTCTGTCTGCGTGGGTTCGAGTCTAAGATTCGGCTAATGTAGTTATGTGAGAAAGCTTGCCAGTGTCTTCTCGTGGGTCGGTGGTTCTTTCCAGGGATTTTTCTGGGTTCTTCCTCCACCAATAATACTGGCCGCCATGTATAGCCTATCATGTGCTGAAAAATGGCGTTAAACCCTAAAACAAACAAACAAACTAATCTGATCTGGTCTGCCAAATCTTGACCTCAAACAGGTGTTAACTCAGGAAAACCTGACTACATGTGTAGCAGATTTAATTAGCATGTACATGCCACTACAAACCCACATGAATCGTGAACAATGGAAGTGATAACTAAAATGAACAATGGAAGTGATAACTAAAATGAACAATGGAAGTGATAACTAAAATGAACAATGGAAGTGATAACTAAAATGAACAATGGAAGTGATAACTAAAATGAACAATGAAAGTGATAACTAAAATGAACAATGGAAGTGATAACTAAAATGAACATTGAAAGTGATAACTAAAATGAACAATGGAAGTGATAACTAAAATGAACAATGGAAGTGATAACTAAAATGAACAATGGAAGTGATAACTAAAATGAATTGCTTAGTGGTTTTAATTGATAACGGAAAATGGTATTGCAGTTTTGTACATGAGTATGACCACAAGTATCAAGAAATTGAACAATAAAATATTACCGTACACTTGTAAATACATCTCTCTCTCTCTCTCTCTCTCTCTCTCTCTCTCTCTCTCTCTCTCTCTCTCTCTCTCTCTCACACACACACACACACACACACATAATGGGACATAATTTTTAGTTGATAATGAGGTGTAGTAAGAAAAATGTGATGCAATATCTGTCTCTGTCATGGTTATTCATCTTCTAACCTTTCAGTTCTAGCACACCCATATAAAATTTAAACAACGTATTTATTACAGAAAACATATTACTAATGCATGCTAATTTAGTGCAATTACATCTGATATAATTGAATTTTAATACTGTTGATCATGTAATTGTTTCAAATCCTCAGTGTGGAATCCTATATTCTTCCCCAAATTTAAATGTTTTTACAGATTTTGTTGTACTTTTGGAGAATTTGTTCTTTACGAAAAAGTATGACATATGATAAAGTGATTTTGATGACAACATCCATATAAAAGTCTATTCAGAGTATAAGATGAAGCTGACATTTTCTGGTAAAAAGTACCATCTTTTAGGCTGGTAAATGAAAATATTAAATATTTTAAAAATTGCTTATGCCTTTCTTGCTTTACATGTAATTATTATTCTCAGATCTTTTTAACTTGCATATACAGAAGCCACCATTCCACTTGCAGCTGTCCAGGAACAGATTCTGTGTCTGTCCATTTTTCTATATAAGGCTAGCTCCTTTGCTTGATTTAACAGAAACACTGTATTTTGACATTAAATTTGGTTGGCATTGCCTTATGATCTGATTATATATATATATATATATATATATATATATATATATATATATATATATATATATATATATATATATATATATATATATATATATATATTTATATATATATATACACATACATACATACATACATATATATATATATATATATATATATATACATATATATATATATATATATATATATATATATATACATACATATATACATACATATATATATATATATATTGTGTGGATGTGGCTAATTTTATTAGGCGTTTGCTTAAACGTGTTTATAAAAACAATTTTTGCAAGTTTTATGTGGTTTTTCTTTTCAGACTTGTTACTTGTGTTGTAAAATGCAAGAACTCTTCTTACAATTTCCACTGGCTTTGGTTTTTGCCCATTTGTTTTTACTTTATTTTTTACTTCACTATGTTTTTACCTTCAAAGTGTCTCAGTCAACAGAGTAGTTTATGTGGAAGATCTCATATATTACTTTGGGCTAATGGGCAAAAATCAAAGTCACATGGATGCTTTTTTCACAGTTGATAATACAAGTTTCAGTTTGATCTGTTTATATCTCATTTCAGATGTGCATGAGTAATATTTCTTTGTATTTTGTATCTCAGATAATTCTGTAACTTCTTTTAGGAACATGTTTCTTTTTCTTTTTTTTCTTGAGTTTGAAATACATTGCCCATTTCTCTTGTTTCATGCAGATCAGTTGTGGTGATGACTTGGAACATTCCCAAACAGATGAGACCAGCATTTTAAAGGAGGGAGAGTATCTGCTGAAGATGCCCCTCAAGGCACAAAACTTCAAAGACATAGAAATGAAGTTTCACATTGAGTAAGAATAATTAGAGATATAAAAACACAGTGTTGTAGTGCCTACATTTTGTTGCTAGAATTAATTTTTGATATGAACCCAAATATCATTGTCACATTGCATTAAACATTTAAAGGAATGAAATTAATGGAAAGAATATAACTTTTTTATGTATCTGTTCACTGATTTTGAAATTTATCCTGCACAAATGAGCTTGAAAATTCTAAAATGATTTACTTGTCTCTCATTGAGATATTCAAGAAATGGCACAACTCTCTATTTTCCTTCTATAAAGTACAGTAGATTCTCACTTATAAGCCAGTTAGACTATAAGTTGATTTCCTCATTTTAGGGCTGCAAAAAGTTAATTTCTTTATGACCCTTCTAAGTAGAGGTGGTTTTTGCAAGGCAAATCTGTCTGCAAGGGGTGGCATGTGGTCAGTTAGAGCTACACATGGGGTAAAAATAAACAAGTCAAATTCGATAGACATATAGATATAGAGATGGGATAAATATAGACAAAACTAATGTAGAATAAATAAATTGTGTTGAATAATTGAATTAGTGTTATTGAGTTGAATATGTACTAATAAATTGAGAACTTAGATTTTGTCCATCTTCATGCAATGAAATCCATAATGCTTAATATTTTAATCTGATTTCAAACTAAATCCATGCGTTGAAGTATATATGTGTATAATATATATATATGGGCATAGAAATGGTAATCCAGATTGTTGTGATTCACAATATCATGTAATATATTATATCAAAAAGTATTAAAATAAATGAAATAAAGTCCGCTCTTAGGTGATTAACACTGCCTTGTATAATCAGGTTCAGAGTCCAAGAATTCATCATAATGGTTGGAATTACTATATAAAGTTCAGAATTCCTCCACTGTCATCTGTTTGTTATCTACATTGTCCGACTTGGAATCATTCTATGATGTGTTAAAGAATAAAATCAGTAAAGAGTTCCCGTCCCATCTCATTTGAAATTTTCTCTCATGTATTACACATATTTTTAATCTAATTAGTAACTCTATCAAAATAGTGTGAATTGAGAGGACAATGAAAAGTTTTCCTTTACAAGCTGAAAGTATGGTTCGATTTTCATTGTTTTTATATCTCTGTTTATAAGATAACCTCTACTCGGCATTAATACATTTTTTAGTAAAGATGTTAACTTGTAAGCAAGTAATATGGTATATGGAAAATTCTGTCAAGTGGCAGAAATTTTTATTTGCTCATCAAAATTATCTTTCCAGAACTGCAGAATAAAGGATTTTGATTTTTCAAGATTTGAATAAATTAAGAAGATGAATTTCAAGCTCAAATCTTGTTCTTTTGTATGATCTTTGAGTTTTGGTCTGATATATAGTTGTGTTTGTTAAATTGTATTTGAAGAGTGTTAAAATTAACTTGATTGTAAATGGTGACCACTTAACTTGACTGATAATGGTAATAAAATAACTTTGCACCATCACTAAGCTGGTATGTTCCTCTGCAACTGGATCAGTAATTATCTGCATTTTCAGTTTTTACTTGTAAAAAGAAGAAGAAAACATGGAATTTTTTCTGTGTTTATTTTCCAAACATTAAACCTGGTAAGCTAATGGGTCATAAACATGAAAGTCAGTAAAACTTTGATGATTTGTTTCATAATTAATAATAAACACATTTTACCCTTTCTAGGGTTGATCTTTTGCTAGATACAGCTCCTCACAAAACGAGAATGACTAATAGGCATGGAACATAAAGTTTGTTTGATTTGCTGACCTCCACCCAGTACCTGTTCTGTGTTTACAGGACAGGACTGCTCCAGTCTTATATTTGCAGAAAGCTGCAATCTTATAAGGAGTTGGTGTTTAGAAAAATAAATACATGTACCTGGAAAAGCATTGGGTGGGTGATACACAGCAAAAAACCCCATTCTTTTATCAGTGAAAATCGGTAAAACCAAAAATGTGGAACATTAATGTTGCACAATACTCTTAACAACATTATTTTGGCATTTGCCATCTGATTATTATGATGTAAAATGTTGCAAAAGCATCCATATTGTTATGTAAATGGATTTTTTGTTTGAAAAGCAGCTATGTCTGTATCACATGGTAATACACATGTCATATTGTAGATTTATTCAGGCAGTAGATTGGATAAATGGAGGTACCTTAAATGAAACAAAACAGTATAATTGTACTTTATTCTATGTGACAGGGAGAACAAAGAAGAGGTCCCAACAAAACAAGAATCCCATACTCAAGAAAAGGTGCATATTAGTTTTACTGATGGAAAAGGAAACCCTGAAGCTGAAAGTGGAAGAAAGGATGAAGTTAATGAAAAGCAGATAGTAAATAATGGTGTTGACCCATTGCCAGTAGATACAAATATCAATAACAATGCATCTCAGACTTCCAATGAAACACAGTTACATGATTTTTCAAAAGACAAGAACCAGCCTCAGTCACCCACTGACCAAAAGCTTTCTAGGGATAAAGAGACAGAGAACCCAACTGAAGCACCTTACAATTCAGTGTCTGTCGATGACTCTGAAAAGAGAACTACGGAAGGGAATGTTATATCCACTTCTGAGGCACAGTTAGAAATTGAAAACAAAAAGGATATGAGTAGTACAAATGAAGAAGAAAAAAAATGCAAGCATTGGAGCTCATCAGAAATCCACAAGGAATGGAGAAAATTTAATTTGGATCTATCTCCAAAGGTGATAGAATTTATCGTAAAATATTTATTTATATTTTGTTTCATTTTATCAGGGCACATTGACATGTAGATATCACTTTTCTTGCAGTTTTTGCAAATCAACTACATAAATGAATGGCCACAGGTGAGCAATCATGTTCTGTGGAATACAAGTTATTATTACTGTATATAGAGATGTTAAAATTGTTTTTAATACTTTCCATAATATATTTAGTTAAAGCTTTGCTTCATTCCTATGTATCTTCTCTAGTTGGCTTGCTGTAAGAATTAAAAAAAAAATTAAAAAAAATTTTGTAGAATAAATATTCACAAAATCGGGTTTAATCAAGTTTAATGTTTCACTTTTAAATGGACTGTCTTACTCAAATGCTTTCCATAGTGATTTTTTGCAATTTGAGGAGTGAGACACTTTTTTTTGATTATCTAGTTAAATACATTGTACCAGATGCACTTGATGCACAATTATTGCTAATTGGTTTGGTAATTAGTGGTAATATTCAAATGTAAACAATCTAGAGCAATTGCTGTAATAGACTATTGCTGTGTTAAGGATAAGGATTAACGACTGTAACTCAGCATACCCAGTTTGTACTACTTGTCTGCATCACCATCAATATTTGCTTCCTCTACACAAACTACTCTTGAAGATAGTATACAAGCTTCCAGCCTTCATACCCTTTGCTTCCCCACTGAGTATCTTGTCAACCTATTCAACCATATATTGAAAGATGAGTAGTTTTGTGTTTATTAACTAATGTTATTATCATGTCAGTGACAGTAATAATCACACATACATTTCTTGAAACATGCTCTCATGTGTCTTTTGATATACTGATGAGTTTGTATTCAAAAGTACCCCTCAAGATTGTCCACCCCTCTAACTCGACTAGTACAAAAATGTAAAATTTTCCATTCATGAGCGTCCATATTTTTTCTTCACTTAATTCATATCATGACATAAGGTACATAATTGGAATATTGCTATCATTAATACATGTCTTCCACTGTCATGTTTCCATTACTGAAAGAAGTGTTGACTAAAGCACATGTAACACTTAGATTAATGTTATATCATTGTCTATTGAAGCTGATGTTTACAGGAAATGGGCTCAACAATGTTTTGAGTTTTGGGCTTCAGATATCTATCGAGTTCTTTTTGATGATTTATACCGGACTTAATTGTCAAGATCATAACAGGGTCAGCATAGGCTAAAAATATATTTTGTGCATTAACACACAGAGAGAACCTTGAACAAACCAGGGTACCAGACAAAGACCGAAAAATCATGTGACAACACATTTATCACTTCCTTTATGCATAAAGTATTTTGTTCACTCAACATAAGTTTCGTCAGCAGTTAAAATAGAAATCTGTGCTGTACTTATGGTGGATTTTTTAATGATCTTATTTGTTTTTTGTATACAGGTATTATACTATACTGGACTTATATGGTGGAATTTTTTAATGATCTTAGTTCTATTTTGTATACAGGTATTATACTATACTGGACTTATATAGTGCATTTTTTAATGATCTTATTTGTATTTTGTATACAGGTATTATACTGTGCTGGACATATGGTAGAACTATTGATAGCTTCGGATATTGCAAAGTACTGTGAATTCAAGACAGTCACAAGAGTTCTTACTCTTCTGAATGGAAAATTGGAAAGGGTAAATATCAAGAAAGTTTAAATTTAGCTGTGCATAATGTTTTTTTTTGTTTGTTTATGTGTGTCTTTCTCTCTATCCATTGTTTCATTCATAATCGCACAATAATAAGTTTGGTGACTGTAACTTTAGCTCTCCATGAATACATTATCATGATTATATGTTAGGAATTAAATTCTGTTAACTTCATCCCATCCATTTAGATGCTTTATGGCAATAAACTATTCAATATATGATTATATTTACCTCCCCTTGCTCCTGCTAGATGGTTTAACATATGCTGGTTGTTACTCAGTTGAAGATCTTGCTCTCTACAGGTAACATTGTGCTGCCATATGTCCTGAAATTTGTTGAATTTCTCAGGTATTTTCATCCATTCGCATTAAATTACGTGGCAAACACATCAGAGATTATTACCTGTAACCATACTCCTACTCCCAAATGAGTGCAGGAAAACCATAACCAACTTTTTCTCTCCAACTCTATGCAGGAGATAATGTAGTTTAGCATGAAATCAGCAGAATAAATCTGTTGTACTTTGTTACCAGTCTGGACTTCACTGCTATTGTTGGTAAGCCAGGTGTACAAGAGCAAGGCAAATATAAATGCAGATGATTTACATCTCTCTTTCTGTCTGCTTCCACAAAACCATTAAAATTAAAGAGATGTCTGATCATCTGCATGACAAGATTAAAGACCCTGGAAACTCTGTTTTTTCTGACAGAACTAGCTGCCTCTGTCCATTCCACATGTTGGAATGTTATTCACTCAGATGTCTATAACACAGTGGTCCCATTTTGTTGGTAAACCATTGTATTTTCCGAGCAGTTCTAATCTTGTCATAGTCTGCAAACCAACTCTCCAGGTTTCTACTTCAGACTTTTCTGGTGATTGAAGCCAGTGAAAGCTTCAGTCAGTTGTCACCTTGAACTGGCTCAACAAGTAACAAGGTTCAGAATAGAATCAGCATGGTTTTATTAAAGAGATATGCATTTGTAATCAGTCTGGACTTGACTAAAGTCTGCTGTCATATCCTCATGAATCCAGATTTATACAAATTCCTTCATTTCGCATTGCAGGGGACTATCAGTTTCACATACTCCTGTTTTTGACTCAGTCACAGCCTAAGGATGATATGAAAACAATTATGTTGTCACTCATTTCAATTAATCCTCATCAATGGCTAGTGTATATATGGTATGTTGCCTCCCATCCAAGCACATTGCAATAAGTTGTTGAATTCTTAAGAGCTCATTTCCAGCAGGGAGTCGACTTGTGTGAGTGCGTATCTTTCGAAGCTTCTTGTTTCTGGATCTGCTTTGTGTCAGCCATTGTTTCTTTTTCGACAGATGGCTTTCCTTGCCCAGGTTGTTGAGATGTCATGAAGGGTCGGCATTGTAGGATGATGACCCTCAGTATGTCCAACTACATGAGTGACAATTTACTATATACTTGCATACAAGCCAAATAATTTAGGAATAATTAAAGGCCTGGAAGATGAGGGGGTTGGCTTATCTGAGCACCGATGTTTAAACTTTACAGTTTTTAAGTCATTTTGTTGACTACTATAATGACTGCAAATATTAGGACATGAAAAAATAATTTGTTGCATGTCTTAAAACTCATACACATGTTTAAAAAAAATTTGTTGTCCTGACACTTCTTAAACTGTTATAAAGTACTATGATTGATTTTGTTATTATTTTGCATGTGTATCTTTTCTTATTTTGCTAACACCAAATTAAATAAAGGTAAATACATACTTCATGATTTGCAGGCCAGTTAATTTTCCCAGGAGACCAGACTGAACTCTAATGTTCAGTACTTACAAAGTGCAAATCGTTCATAGCATCACTTACATCCTTATTTGGGCCTGATTGGCTGTGTGGTCTAAAGCGCACTCCGTTACAGATCACTGCCATCTCACCTCTGTCTGTGTGTGTTCAAGTCTCAGATTCGGCTAATGTGGGTATGTGAGAAAGCTTGCCAGTAGCTTCTCATGGTTCGGTTGTTCTTTCTGGGGGGTTTCCCAGGTTCTTCCTCCACCATTAATACTGGTCACCATGTGCTGAAAAATGGTGTTAAACCCTACAACAACAACAACATCTTTATTTATTCCCAAATGTATTAGATGCAGATTTTGCTTTATTCATAGTTTTGACCAAATTGAATTCTTTCAGATAACATTTCAGCTACTGGTAGTCCTTAACCCTGTCGTTGTACTATCTAATTTTATCCTGAATATGACTATGGTCATACTCTACTGCGTATGTGTGTAGTGTCTCAAGAAACATGTGTTATACATCACAGATATTTGTGTACATCTTCACCAACACAGGAAATAGTTCAAGCATGCATGCACACTGAAATTTTTAAAAACTTGGTTGGAAAAGAAATTGTTGGCTTGAAAATTGATCCATAAAATAGTGGACAATAACTCAGATGTAAACATGGATGTTGACAACGAGGGTAGCAACATTGATGATTTGGATGATTCTGATGATAATATTTACTAAAATGATGGGTTAGAAAGAAATAAAGCTGATGAAAGAGATGATGCATGCCTTCACACACTTTTCGACAGTGATTCAGAGAATGATGCTGGCTTTGAAGGCTTTCAAGAGAAATGTGTCTGGGATGATTTTTCACCTTAGTGACATAGTGATAATATGAACTTCAAAATTTGGACAAAAATTGTACTGATTAATTACTTTCATGTTACTGAAATATTTCTAGGATTAATTTGTAACTAGTTTTCATGAGAAACTGTACGCTGAAGTATATGTTCTAGGGTATGAAGTAAACAAATTGTTCCAGGTGTTTTATTGTCCAATTTTAGAAAATTATTATAACTTTGGAACTAACAGTGTTAAAAACTTCAAATTTGGACCAAAATGCTAGAAATAGATATATCTTTATTCTAATCTGCTCCAGTGGCCTAGTGGTTAGAGCGTCCGACGCGGAAGCTATTCGTCATGGGTTCGATCCCTGGCCTAGTCATACCAAAGACTTACAAAAATGGTACTAACAGCTGCCTTGCTTAGTGCTCAGCATTAAGAGGTTAGTGTTAGGACTGGTGGGCCTGGTGTCAGGATAATGTTACTGAGTGGGACATCATGCTACATGTCTGCAGTATGATGCCCCAGTGTTAGACATCACTATAAACTGCCTCACTGCAGACATTGTGGCAATATGACTAAAACATTGTTAAAAGCTATGTTAAGAATCCTAATCAAACAAACAAAAATCTTTATTCTATTACCATACTGTTAGGAGCATTTCATTTATCTTCATGAAACAGATTCACTGAACATCATGGTATATTTTTTTATTTGTTTTTTTTTCTCTCGTTTTTTCCAAGTCATTTTTCAAAATACTTTTGTGAGCATGTTCATCAAAGCAAACTACAACTCCACTTTTACATTATTAGCATAATTGTGATGTTGCAAGGAGTTGTGGGTTGGCTTATATGCAGGTCATGCAGTTTTTAGTGTTTATACCTATTCAGTTTGGGACCTTGGTGTTTATTCAAATGGGCTTACACATGAGTAAAGACAGTAACTTCTCAACCATGTTGCTGGACCAAGTTACCAGACCTTATAATGCTTGACTTATATGATCTTCTGGTACAACATCACTGTCCAGACAGGACATATCCCATGCGGACTCTTGTGTCCTAACTGACTCTTTCTTGAGGAGTGGCCAGACTTTACATACCAAGTGGTCATATTGGTGCACTCTGCAGTCACATATTTGAAATGTGTCATGACAATGGGGCTTGATCTGTTGGTGCATTGTACAATAACAGATTAGAATGTGTCATGACAGGACAGCTTATCTGCTGGTGCATTATACAGTAACAGATCAGAATGTGTCCTGAAAACAGAGATCTGTTGTTGCATCACACAATAACAGATCAGAATGTGTCATGCCATTGGGGCTTGATCTGTTGGTGCATCACACAATAACAGATCAGAATGTGTCCTGAAAACACAGATCTGTTGCTGCATCATACAATAACAGATCATAATGTGTCATGACAATGGGAGTTGATCTGTTTATATAATGATGGATAAAAGTTTTTGCTGTTCATGGTTCTGCATTTATAAGTAGGGTATAATGAAGGTGAAGGTATGACTGAAAGAGTACAAGGGAGAATTTTAATGAGCATGGGGGAGCAGCAATTCTCTATGACTATGAGTTTGGAGTACTGCTCAGTCCATTAATTCTATATCACTATCAGTTTTTGGAGTACTGATCAGTCCATATAATTCGATATCACTATAAGTTTTGGAGCACTGCTCAGTCCATGTAATTCTGGATTGCTATCAGTTATGAGTACTGCTCAGTCCATGTAATTATGGATTGCTATCTGTTTTGAGTACTGCTCAGTCCATGTAATTTTGTATCACTATCAATTTTGGAGTAGTGCTCAGTCCATGTAATTCTATATCACTCAGTTTGGAGTTCTGTTCTGATGTTTCACAGCAAATGCAAGAATCCACATTGATATGTCACGAAGCTTATCCTAAAGAACATTTTGTATATGGTTGGCCACCTAGTGGTGACAAGGGAGGTAATTATAATTCTTTGAAAGAGTTATGTGCAATATATTCTATTTTTAACACCTGTATTGTATGTAAGCAAGAAAACGTATTTTAAAAAAAATCATCTTTCTAGAAGGGCTAGATTTGAGAATTGCATATTTTTGGAGGAACTTACTTAAAAATATTAATTTCATTTTTGAGGTCACTGATCAATTACAAGATTGATAGATTAGGTCCAACAAATCAATATTAATAGATTAGGTCATACAGATCAATATTGATAGGTCATACAGATCAATATTGATAGATCCTACAGATCAAGATTGATAGATTAGGTCCAACAAATCAATATTAATAGATTAGGTCATACAGATCAATATTGATAGGTTATACAGATCAATATTGATAGGTCATACAGATCAGTATTGATAGATCCTACAGATCAAGATTGATAGATTAGGTCCAACAAATCAATATTAATAGATTAGGTCATACAGATCAATATTGATAGGTTATACAGATCAATATTGATAGGTCATACAGATCAATATTGATAGATCCTACAGATCAAGATTGATAGATTAGGTCCAACAAATCAATATTAATAGATTAGGTCATACAGATCAATATTGATATATTAGTTGCTACAGATCAATATTGATAGATGCCACAGATCACTATTGATAGATTATGTCCAATAGATCACTATTGATAGGTTAGGTCCAATAGATCACTATTGATAGATTAGGTCCTACAGATCACTATTGATAGATTAGGTCCTACAGATCACTATTGATAGATTAGGTCCAACAGATCAATATTGATAGATTAGGTTCAATAGATCAATTTTGATAGATTAGGTCCATCAGATTAAGATTGATAGATTAGGTCCTACAGCTCAAGATTGATCTGTTAGGTCCAACAAATCAATATTGATAGATTATATGCTATAGATCAATATTGATTGATTAGATGTGACAGATCAATATTGATAGATTAGGTCATACAGATCAATATTGATAGATTAGGTCCAACAAATCAGTATTGAAAGGTAAGGTCCTGCATAAATCATTAAAGTATAAAAATTATTATTCAGTCGTTACTTATTTATTAGCCTAACAAAGGCAGCAAGGTATTTTGTCAACTGTCCTTGGATAGTTTGAGATGATGAACTAATTTCTAGAGTCATCAGTCACATACTGACCAACTAATTATTTCACACCCAATAAAGTTGGCAGGGAAAACAGAAATGGGTTCCATCCATGCATAATAGCATGATCCAGACACTGCAATATATCTTTAATGAAACATTGACTGGTGCTCAGGATGTGCCTTTTGCTATTCATAATTCATTAGTCTCATTTTTTTAACTGTTTGGTCTTGTTTGACAAGACAAACATAAATAAAACAGACCTTAGTAAAAACAGAGTATTGAATGAAAAAATTAGCTGTAAACAGAGAATGAATAATGGTGGCATGATTTAACAATTTTAGATAGGGACCCTAAGTGGTTGAGTGGTGTAAAGCACTCTCTGTTACGGATCACTGCCATCTCACATCTGTCTGCGTGGGTTCGAGTCTCAGATTCGGCCAATGTTGGTACTATGTAAGAAAGCTTGCCAGTAGCTTCTCATGGGTCAGTGGTTCTTTCCGAAGTTTTCCCAGTTTTCTTCCTCCACCATTAATACTGGCCACCATGTATAGCCTATTGTGTGCTGCAAAATTGCATTAAACCCTACAACAACAACAACAACAATTTTAAAAATATCTTTCATATATTTTATCTAGGTTCCTTGTTCCAGGGCAGATGTGTTCAGCAGTAAACTGGTGTCTATGTTAGAGAAGAGGATGTTGATGAAATTTCTTACATTTTGTATGGACTATGAGAAACAACCAGAAGAATATCAAGGTGGGATTTGTATTTTCTCTTGTGTAATGCATTCTTAATTGCAAATAGGATAGAATGCAGTCTTTGTATCTATAATGTGCTGGCAAATTAGTATATAGTTTGTTCTGTAATTTCAAGCACAGACCCTGAGTTTGCAATTTTATTTTGATGAGTAACAAATGATTTTCCATTTAAAAACTTATTTCTGACTGGCTGATGGATTGAAACTCAATCTCAGTCTTTGGTATGACTCATCCAGGGATTGAACCATGACCTCCCACATCCAAGGTGGATGCTCTAGCCACTAAGCCACATGAGGTCATGACCTTGAGCCTCATTTTTGTATTTCCATCGGTTTGGAGTACCGATCAGTCCATGTATCTTTCTGGAGCTATGGAAATAGATACCTAGAAATATGCAAATAGATCAATATTTTGATATTGTTACATTCTTAGTGAATATGTTTAAAGATGAATTTTTTTATTTATTTATTACAGCATATCTTGGCAAGCCTTTTTCAGAGTTTCTAGCCTCCAAAAGACTGTCAGAAAATATCAAACACTTTGTGAAGCATTCCATTTCCATGACGACTGACAAAGACACCACTGATGAGGTATGTTTAGAAATTGATTATTCATAACTGTAGAATGTGTTTCAGTATTCAATACTAATTTTTTCAAAAGTTTGACACGTTTTTAGTCTTTTCCTCATACAATTTTAAATGATTTAGGACTTCTTGATCACTTATTAGTTGAAAATAATACACAAAGTATTTAATTGTCTGTGTTTACTGCAATTCTTAAACAGTTCAGATAACCTGCAGTATGATAACTTATTTGAGATGTATTCAGGGGAACACACATGTGTATGAATGGTCAATGGTGATATAGCTTTTAACTTAAGCATGTAAGGCTGGAACTCCAGGCATTGCAATATTATCTAAACATTTTGCTTAAAAGAACTGTAGTTGATGTAGTAAATCTTATAATTGAAAATTTTATCATAGCACCTCAATATTGCTGAGTAAGCTGATGTTGTCATTGCTTTTGGAATGTGATGCATATCTCAGCTTGCTTATGTGTCATTCTGAAATATACAGCAGTAAATAGTACAAGTATATTTTCCTTGGTATCTCTTTTCCTCAGTGTGATAATTTGACAATGTTGAAAATAAGTTCTTTTTTGAGTTTGTACTTGTGATCCTTAAGACAGTGTATTGATTTTTTATCCTCCTCTGGCAGAAACATAACTTAGTGATCACTCTGGCTTTAGTGTCTGTATCTGTTCATTCATTCATTCATTCATTCATTCATTCATTCATTCATTCATTCATTCATTCATTCATTCATTCATTCATTCATTCATTCATCCATCTATCCATCCATTTAAACACTAGATTAACCTCTGGCAGAAACATAACTCAGTGATCAATCTGGCATCAGTGTCTGTGTTTCTCTGTATGTCCATCCATCCATCCATTTATACACTAGATTAACCTCAGTGTTTTTTTAACGTAGCTGGGGCGTCTTCTCGTAAGTTTGGTGTTAATAAGAAATACAATATTCCTGTATATCATGTATAAAACAGCAAGCAGGTTTTGTTTCATCAATATGGTTATTGTTTTTTTCCCCCAGGGTTTGAGGAAAACAAAGAAATTCCTGCAATCACTTGGTCGTTATGGTAACACAGCTTTTCTTTGGTCATTATATGGAAGTGGGGAGCTACCTCAAAGCTTCTGCAGGTATGTGTACATCCACTTTAAATAAGTAAGCTGAATAGAAATTATGCAACGAAATTTATAGAGGTTCCCATATAATTTTTGAAGAGATATACGGTTCATGAATAATTCAGTGAATCTATTGCATATAATGTCTGTTATTCAGTTAGTTTCATGAATTTTATTCAAAATGAACTGCATAGAGTTTGCATGTATCATTGACATTGATTTTTGAAATTTCTAGATGTTAAATCACACCTGTTGTGTTAATTATGAGGCAATGTTATAACACTGATGAATAGGAAGGCTGTGTGGTTAATATTATTTGTACAAATAAATTATTGTATGGGATTATCTTTAAAAGTCCAGTATTTTGTCTTATTTGGTAATAAATCAATATTTTTGCATATTATTTCTTCCCAAGAATGTGTGCAGTATTTGGTGGAGTTTACTGCCTTCACTTTACAGCCAGCCAGATAATCCTGAACAAAGAGGGAAGGTAAGAAAACAGATTAAATTATGCATGTATTTTTGTTGTATCTTATACGAGGAGTCAATTTGTCTATAATGGCTGAAAATTTTATATTAAGATTTACTTGATACAAGTAAATAAGGCCTTCATTGGGTTCAAAATAGTTCTGAACTTGTTGAGTAATTTGACAGCTAATTGCATTGATTCAGTCTTCAGTATTCTTTCTTCACAAAATATTGTCACTTACTGTACATCTGCCATGTTAAGCCCAAACTTTGTGATAAGCACAACTTAAATAATATGTGGATAAATTATAATGAAGAAAATTATGTTTGATAACATGCCTACTCTTCATTGTTCATAATAATGATGATGATGCCCTTGTGTATATATCATTTGAGGCTGTCCTCATGTGGATATCATTGGAGGCTGGGCATAGTTTTGTTTCTGTCATGGGAGGCTGGCCTCCTGGACATATCATGGGAGGCTGGCCCCCTGAGTATATAATTATTTATATCAATGGAAACCGGCCTCCTGGACATGTCATGGGGGTGCTGGACATGTATAGGAGGTTGGTCCACATGGCAATTCATTGTTTCTGTCATTCGAGACTGGCCTCCTGGACATGTCATGGGGGTGCTGGACATATCATCGGAGGCTGGTCCCCAGGGCATATCATTATATCTGTCATAAGAGGCTGGCCCTCTGGACATATCATGGGAGGCTGGCCCCCTGGACATATCATGGGAGGCTGGCCCCCTGGACATATCTTGGGAGGCTGGACATATATATGAGGCTGGTCCCCAGAGCATATTATTGTTTCTGTCATGGGAGGCTGGCTTTCTGGGCATATCATGGGAGGCTGTCTACCAGGGCATATGATTATTTCTGTCAATGGTGGCTGGTCTCCTGGACATATGGAAGGCTGGTCTCCAGGACACATCATGGGAGGCTGGTCTCCTGGACATATCATGGGAGAAGTACGCAATATATTAGCTGCAGTTAAGAGCTTTATTTAAACAAAGTTAACATTAAGACTTTATTTAGCTGTTTGTATTGTATCAGTTTGGTTACAGTAAACTCATTTATTATCATGGGTATCAATAATTTGCTGTTTTGTGAAAAAAATAAATGTAGGTTCTTACAAATAAGTGACCCAGTTGTTGACACAGAATTATAAAGTCAGTGTTTCTCTTTACCCTCATTTGTGCTTCATTGACCCCCAACTTTTTAATTTGATCCCCAGTTTTGATACCAAAGTTTTTTTCTTTCTCTGTCTGACCTCCAGTTTTGACACCAAGGAGATATTGACTCTGAGTCTTGCACCCCTAGGGGATAAACTAAAGTGTTTGTTCAGTCTTGTAGTAGCCACAACATCCACACAAATGATAGACTCCCACTGATGGACTAACAATAGTTGTTTGATTATAAGGTAATGAACTCATACTGCTAAATTTGTCATTTCAGATGTCAAGGCATTATCACAACTGCAGGACAGAGGATAGACTGCAAGTAAGAGATTGTTATGGATAAAACCTTAACATGTAATGTAAGATCAACAGCTGAAAAACAACATGGACTCAGATTAACAGTTGTATAATGTTTAAGTCTACACTATTCATTCTATCACTGATTTCTAGTGAATGGCATGGACTCTAATATGTCAGCACATAAGTTGATGTCAGCTCTAGGTCTGTGTTATTTGTGGCTGGCTGTGTTTTATGACTAGGTGAACATGCTAAATATGCAAATCTGCATTGTTGTTTTCTGAGTTGACAGAAAGGACAAGTTTTGATATGGCATAGGGACACATTGAGGTTTTAAGGCTTAAGAAGATTTATACACCATAGCAAGTTAACTTTTTTTTTCCCCCATGATTCGCAACAAAATGTGAATATAGTTTTATTTGTATTAGCTATCCCTCTCTTTTATGTTTTCCAATTATCTTTTAATGTACAGTCTGACTAGAATTCAAAAGGAATTAATATTATAAAAGTGTATTTACTGTACTTGAGCATATCAACGTAGGTGCTGCCAGAGCATGTGATTGTGCAAAATTTGGAGACTAGTGATGCACAGGAATTTCTGCAATTTAATTCAGTGTCACGCATACTCTTCACAGTATGCAATTTTTATTTGGACATTCACCCGTAAACTTCTTGTCATGACATATGTAACACCAATAGAGACGCATAATAGCGCTTGGCACAACATATTTTTATCATTCCTTTTGACACAGCTGAGATCTGCAGCTTGACAAGAATGATTGGTAAACTAAATATGATTGACACATTGGGCCCTGAAACAAGCTTTTTGTCATAGCTGAATCTTGCATCAAGGAAGTTTTTCATATGTACATTTATGATACCTAGTACATAGAATACAAATTTCTGATTCCTAGCATAGTTAAAGTTATGTCATTCAGCAAATACTGGCTGATGATAGTGAAGAAGGCAATTTATTTTTTAAGCTATGAAGTATATCAGATATTTGGAGCTGGAAAAGCATTATAGGAAGTACCAATACGCAATTTTCAACCTGAAAATGGTGAGAAATAAGAGCCCAGTATACAAAGATGGACAAAAACAGACAGCATGCTGGTTATCCCCCCCGTCCCATTTAAGTGGTGTTTCAAAATGACGTAGAACAGCAAGATAAAATAAGCCAAATTAAAATAAAGACAATTTAAAGGTAGAGTGCAATTTTCACTGTATATTGTGTTACAAAACCAAAGAGCCCTTAACCAGGTTAAGGTAAATTTAATAAACAAGAATAAAAAAATGAAATTAGTAAGTAAAGATATTTATTTCATCATAAATACCTGTCCGAACAAGCAGACTATGGCATTAATAGAGAAAAATTAGAATTAAGTGTTATGGACAGTAAATCTGTCATAATAGTCATTTAAGCAATGATTCAAGAATGTGAAACTGTTGCTGAGCTTATGTTAGTGAAATATCTTATTTTGGAGTAGACATATCGGAAAGATAATACATGTGAGCCTTGGAAAATTGTACATAATAACCATCAAGAACAGTTTCTCCTTTTTTACCATCTAGCTAAATTAGCTATGTCTATGCCCATTCCAATTGCAGACTGTGAAAGGGGTTCTAAACACTGAACACTTTTCATACACAGATAAGGAACAGATTAAACTGAGAAACAATAACGTTAAACTACACAGATAAGAAACAGATTAAGCTGAATATAGATTTTTACTTCAATAAGGCTCTAATAGAGTTGAATAGGAAGAAAGGAAGATGGAAGTATTAGATAAATATTGAACTGTTGCAGTTTCCTCCTTCCCCTCTTTTTTGTTCTTCTTCCTCCTCATTTTTGTGACAAAGAGGAAGCTCCACCCCTTTAAATTAAATACTAACATAATTTCTGTATCAGAGTGTGATTTAAGTGAAATTATTTGTAAACAGAATTTCCACCTTGCTATGCAATTTTAATTTCTGTATCAATAGTGAAAAATAAAATATAGGTATGTAAATAAATAAGATTCTCCAGATTGAATGTTTGCATCAAAATGAAGACCTAACATTTTAGAATTTATATAGATAGGTTTGGTATAGATTGTACATGTATTATTTTTTTCAGATGGCTAGTCATGGAAAGCAGTTATTCTCCTAAAGAATTCATACCGCCTACAAATTCCAGGTAAATTATATAAGAGACAATAATTAAGATAGTGTTTAAAGAAATGCAAACACAATTTTAAAAAAGACAATTTCACATGTGAATTCACATGAAAAATTCACTTTATGGACACAGCAGTTGGAAAGATTTGATTCTTTTTCTTCTTCTAAAATAAATATAGTTTACCTGTCATATCCAAATGAAGAACATTTTTTTCAAAACAGATATCTCTTTTCTTTGAATGTTATATCATGCCAAAGCAAGTAAAGTGACTTGTCCAAGGACACCCTACAGTAGCTGATGCATGCTGACATTGTGTTTGCAAGTGTACCATTTTGGTAACAAGTACAACACTAGCTGATCCTTGCTGACATGATGTTTGAAATTGTACCATTTTGGTAACAAGTACAACACTAGCTGATCCTTGCTGACATGTTTGAAATTGTACCATTTTAATCTCAAGCACAACACATTCTGATCCATGCTTACATGATGTTTACAATTGTATCATTTTGATCTCAAGTACAACATTGTAACCACTGAAATATTGTGGGTCATATTTTACTTCTCCATATGGGACAAAATTGTGTAGTTCCTTAGGCTTCATTTTAGATGGTTTCATGTGCTTTCTTATTTTCAAGGTATGAATGAAGGAGAATAAGTACATTTTGTGGTTTTATTTGTTCCTGACCACACATTATCATCAGACAGTATCATCTAGGTTTTTTTTTTGTTCTTTTTCTTGACCTATGTATTTTGTAAACAAAAATACATTTTTATAACATTTGTATTTCTTCATCAAACACAGTTCCATTTCATATTAACATTTGGAAATAAGCACATCAAGCAATCCTTTCTGGAATGTAGCCTTTCCCATCTATATACAAAAAAAATATATATAAACAAAGAAAAGATATTCTTACTCATTACCTCCTCTTACTACAGCAGTATGGCTACCATCAGTCGGTTGTTTACCAGCATTCACTGTAATATTATCAGCATGGTCTTTGCATTACCTTTGTGAATCCTTCAAGATCTTTGTGTTGATCCATCCATCATTCAGTGTGGTTTAGAATTGTGTTCCAAGGTTTCTGCAGAAAAATGCAAGCAAATCTAGGGTAAATGCCCTGCTAGACCTAGCAATAGATGTCCCCAGAAACCCTGGTAAAATTCTACCTGTCCAAACAAACCCATTCAGAGATGTCTCATCCCTGACCAGACAGGCTTCTTCTTCATGCTTGACTGTTATAAGGAGAGTCTTGTCTATAAAGGAGTTTAAGTACAACGGCCTTAAATTTTGATGACATGCAGGAAAGTGTCTCATTTCAGGGACTGGTGCAGAAACAACATTTTTTTAATTGCTTCAATCTCTCAGTTAACTAAGTTTTCTTTGCAGGTTTTTCAAAGAGAAATTTTTAGCTCCAGTTTTAATCTGTATATAGGACTCCAGGATTCCTTACATAGTTCGGCATTGTGTAGAGTATTTATTGGCCACAACAAGAAATATCAGCCTTGCTGCCCACATTAGAACTGAATAGGCTTTAATCTCTCACCTCATTTTATAAGTTGAATCTTTCTTTAGGTTAGACTAGGTTCAACTCATGCCAGAACCTTTGTTGAAGCTGGTATCTTACAAGACATGCTTTCTGCTACTAGACTGGACTTGCAGGTTGAATGAGCTGCACACGATTTCAGTGGACCAGAATTATCTACAGTTTCTGTTCAATAGTCCTGATTATGCAACCAGGTTTAATTGCTAGGAACTGGTTGCTGTCTCTGGGCAATCAGAAATTCGTCATTTGTGCTCACTCATTGAGCAACAGAATATGATGAGCATTGATAGAAGACCTGGTCCATTCTCTCAGGCTTTACTTGAAACACAAGAAAGCCATGGTTATAAATGTCTTTTTCTTCCTCTTTGTTCTGAGTTATCACCGGATTACCTGAGGATTTTTGCTGATGCTATCTTTGTGAATGCACATTTTAGTACAGAATATAACAGAATCTGTTGGTGGCTTTCAGAGTCAATCTTATTGAGTTTTTATCTCTTAGATCTGGCAAAAAAGAATTAAATTTGGTGGGTCCATTGCTTGCAGCCCAGATGACCTCATTGGCACGAGTTTAGTCCTTTTGCTGGATTTGCATTATGTTATTAATAAGCAAATGTTACTCTTTTCTTCTTATCTGTGTGATGTTGTGCTCTCTTTCTATTTGGAGACTGCCATTTGAAACATGCAGATGGTTGAGGCTCAATTCTTGTGCATTTCTTCCACTTATCTATTCTCCTAGAATTAATGTGATCTGGGAATGTATTTGATTGAGAAAGTAATGATTTTTTAAAAAAGTTATATTTTACTAAAAATAATTACCTGATCATAATGCTAATAAAATCTCCTACACTGATCTCAAAAACTGCAAATATGTTTGTTGAATGTATTGCTCAGCTTAATCAGGTAAACAGCTGGTTGATGTGCAGCCACCTAAAATAGTTTTATGGGGAGGTAATTGGTGCGAGTTACTTCCCTTGATCTTTTCGGTATGTAAAGGGGTAAGCTGAAATTTTTGTCTTTTGATTGCTGCATTCAATACAGCTTATTTCATATTGTTAATGTGATTAGATAAATATTCTGGAGAAACATAATTTACTCAAAAAAAAACTTTACTTTTTCAATAAAAGCTTTTAGATTAATGCTATTTTTTAGGGCACTATGTATGTGACAAAGGAGACTTTTAACTAGATATTAATTAAAATCTACTGTAGAAATTATTCCAAATGGAATATTGTAGAAAGGATATTAAATAAAGTTTTTGATTTGATACAAATTTAAAATTTTAATTCATGTTACAGATATATCTCAAGGGCAATTCTGCTTACAGACAGACCAATGCTACCTACCGATTCTCACGAGGTAATACAGAAAATTACATGCATATTTTCTTTTTGAGTTGTCAGAAGGAACAAATGTAAGAAGGTTCAAGGCTGACAAATTAAAATGCAGTGCAATTGCTCACAGCTTCATGTCCCTATGTTTTATGCCTTGAATTCCAACAACTCCCCCACCACCCCAACTCCCATACAGTATCCCTGGGATCATAATGCTGAGTCTGTCATATTTTTTATGCATCTTCCAGGATAAAGTTGAGTAAACAAAATAAAATATGACATTCTGATTCACGTTTTTATACAAATTACCTTTGACCTCCTCCCAGGGGTGGGAGCCAAGTTAACAGCTTTTGTACTTAATTTTTTTATGGGCAAGTAGATTTTTTTTGTTGAGCTAGTCGTTTTTAAAAAAAAAAAAAAAACACAATCTCTTTTTTAAGATCCCTGCTAGATAAAATACTTGGGGGCAAAGTGTCTTGTATTTCTCTACCCAAGTAGAATAAATAGGTGGGAAAATAGAGAGAAGTGAATTTTGAGAGGTGAAAATTAAGAATGTACAAAGCTATCAGATAAAAAGCTTTTTTATTAAACCTGTGAGCCAAGTGATTTAAAAGTAAAAGAAATACTCATGTAAATTTCATTTTGTTTTAATCTGACTCAGCAAAATTATGAATAAAAAATACAATGAAAAATGGGTAACAGATACTGAAGTATAAGCACATTCTTCTAAAATATGTAACAAACTTGTTTACTGTTACTATCAATCAGTCTGTAGCATCCATGAAAGAATAATTTGCATTTGTAATTAGGCTTCACTTGCATTCAGCAACATTGGTTCAAACCTTATGTGTGAATTTTTGCAGGAATCTTGTTGACTGAATCCTAATTTAACACATATATATCCATTGAACTGTCATAATAGTTGATTAGAAAGCTTCAACATAGTGTGTTTTATCAGTTTTTAGAGATTCTTGTTAACAAAAAGAAACACAATTTGATATTGTTCTCTGAATATTGCAAAATGTGAAGATGTGGACTTTGAGAATTCAGTTTTGGTGTTGCTCGTAGATTTTTGGGCATATTGTCAGTCAGTTAATTGACCATTTTTGGGCATATTGTCAGTCAGTTAATAGACCATTTTTGGGCATATTGTCAGTCAGTTAATTGACCATTTTTGGGCATATTGTCAGTCAGTTAATTGACCATTTTTGGGCATATTGTCAGTCAGTTAATTGACCATTTTTGGGCATATTGTCAGTCAGTTAATTGACCATTTTGCCTCAATCACCTTCTTGTATAGACCTTGCATGTTGTCATTTTATTTATAAATGTCAGTTGGGAGTGCCTTTTATAAGTATTTAAAGGATTTAGTTTCAAGGCACCAAATTCACATGATTTGTGTCTAAAATGTTTAACAAGGATAATTGTTTATAGACATAAATAGACAAATTGTACATAATTTAGTGTTCTTCTTTTATATGAGCTAATGTAGACATGATTAATAACCCCCAATGTTCAGACCATTGGTCACCATTAATACTGGCCGCCATGTATAGCCTATATTGTGCTGAAAAATGGCATTAAACCAGAAACAAACAAAAAAAATTTACAGAATTTTCACATATGAAAAAATAGACGACAAATTCTATATTGATCATGTATACTCACTTAAAAGTCTAACTGCAAACCTCATTGGCCGATCTGGTCCTATGTTGTTATTCATACTGCTTATTCCTAACATTGCATAGAACCAGATATTCCAGTACACATGCAATGGAAATTCCTAACATTGGTTGCTTTCATTATTAGTATTATTAATATTATTATTAATATTACCGTATTTTTGCGCATATAACGTGCCTACATTTATAATGTGCACATGCAGATAACGCGGAAATTCCGTCTTTGTGTAAAAAAATATCTTGGATTGCGCGCCCATGCATATACCATGCAGTAACCAACAGGGGCCTGCTGGGACACAGGACTGCCAGAGGTGCGTCATTTGATACGCGTTACGAGGCTGTTTATCATCTCTTGCTCACCATCCAGCGATTTAACGCCGGAGCCTTGATCTGTTTTTGCTCTATCCCTTTCAGCTTGTAATAAATACCGGTATTACTGGTACAGTCATAAATGCCACGTCGTAATATTTTTCACGTAAACAGAGGCAAAATAGCAACTGCTATAAAACTATGTGTATTTACTGGTTTCCGCTGATTTCCGGCTGGAATGCACGCATGCCAGTATAGGGATGTTAATATCATTTTTTTCCCCAAAACCGATTTTCGTTTGTAGAAATCTGATTTTAAACCGATTATCGGTTTTTGTCCTACATAGAAATTACAAGAAATATATTCTTATAATGAAGTTAGTGTATGCCTTGTGCAAAAAAAAAGATATTCATTACATACCATAGCATACAGATGCGCTAGTGGTGCAACATGATGTCAGCTTCGAATTGTTTATTTTCAACATAAAGATTTGAATAATCCTCATTTATACTGTATATGTATTAAAGAAATCTTTTATAAATTGTCACCGTTTTATTAGGATCATAGCTTGAAATTCATCGATGTGCTTTTAGCTGTAAAAAAAACCCCTGGCATAAAGCGCTTACACATATACCGCGCCGGGGGTTGCGCTGATTGTAAAATGGTGTGTAACGCGCACGTTATATGCACGAAAATACGGTATTATTATTATTATTGCAGTTGCCATTTGTTGTTATTGATCAGTTAACTGGCTGCAAGTTCATATTTTCTCTCTCTGTTTCTAAAATGACTGAACAATGACACTATATATATTATCTTGAGGATATCTATATCAGTATATGAGAAAAACTTAGGAAGAATATTATTTTAACTTTAATTTATAGGATTATTCAGGTTATTGTTTTTTTCTTTACTCGCTGATTGTAACATCAAGTCAGCATCATTTGAAGATTTTTACATTATATTTTCATTTATAATTTTTGACTGAAGGCATATTCTCTCTTGACCTAAATATTACTTTATTACCATCTAATAGCAAAATTATTATCCAATAAATTTCTCCAGTTCCCAATTCCTTAAAATTGCAAATAATGAATAAGAAATAATTGTATATTTTCAAGTTTTTTAGCCTTACATTGATGTAAATTTCTCAGTCACTTGGTTTTGATTTGTAGAGATCATTATAGCTGACATCCAGTAAATTGATTATTTTTATGCACTTGAACACATATTTATATAGCACACATCAATAATGTCGGAATTATATGAACATTCTGAATTTAGAAGAATCATTCAAATTTATATCTTATCAGTTGAACAGGGATGAACATTTTATGTAATGCTGAAACATCATTCCCCCCCCCCCCAATACATTGTATGGATAAATGTTAATCAGTAATCAGGTATTCTCTGTTTCTACCTTTGTTGTAATTCTTGTTATATTTCTATCAAGGTTTAGACATTTTACTGTTTTAGCTTTCTATGCTGTGTCTTCCTTTGTTACAAATCTTGTTATATTTCTATCAAGGTTTAGACATTTTACTGTTTTAGCTTTCTATGCTGTGTCTTCCTTTGTTACAAATCTTGTTATATTTCTATCAAGGTTTATACATTTTATTGCTTTAGCTTTCAGTGCTGTTTCTGCATTTGTTGTAATTCTTGTCATTATTGTATCAAGGTTTAGACATTTTACTATATTAGCTTTCTATGCTGTGTCTACCTTTGTTGTAATTCTTGTTATACTTTTATCAAGGTTTAGACATTTTACTGTTTTAGCTTTCTATGCTGTTTCTACTCTACCTTTGTTATAATTCTTGTTATATTTCTTTCAAGGTTTAGACATTTCTATTAAGGTTTAGACATTTTACTGTTTTAGCTTTCTATGCTGTGTCTACCCTGTCCAGATGACCCTTATAGACCAGTTCATGTGCTAGAGCTGCCTCCAGGATCCATGGCAGCACCACAGGGAATCTGTGAGTAGAGTAACACACTTAATCTCACTGTATGTCTGTCCTCATTTATTTGCCTAATGCAGCAAATCCCTCCAAATGAACATGTTAAACAGTTTCACTGCTTGTACAAGTAGACTAATGCCCAGTTATCTTTCTGTATCATTGTGCAAGGAGAAAAGAAATATACCAATGGTTTGAAAAAATGAAAAATCCAGATCATATTAATATGATACCCTATTACTTCATCAGAATAATTGACAAGTTACATTATGTAGCCTTTGATTTATGTGTCATATCTCAAAAATGAAATGTAGAAGTTTATTCTTTCTTATTGTTGTGCTATTTTGGCTGGTATGTTATAGATTTAACATTGTTTCATTGCTGTTTTGGCTGGTAATATATGTTACAGATTTAACATTGTTTTAGTGCTGTTTTGGCTGGTAATATATGTTACAGATTTAACATTGTTTAAGTGCTGTTTTGGCTGGTAATATATGTTACAGATTTAACATTGTTTTAGTGCTGTTTTGGCTGGTAATATATGTTTGTGGATTTATCATTGTTTCAGTGCTGTTTTGGCTGGTAATATATATTACAGATTTAACATTGTTTCAGTGCTGTTTTGGCTGGTAATATATGTTACAGATTTAACATTGTTTCAGTGCTGTTTTGGCTGGTAATATATGTTAACAGATTTAACATTGTTTCATTGCAGTTTTGGCTGGTAATTATAGATTTAACATTGTTTCAGTACTGTTTTGGCTGGTAATATATGTTTGTAGATCTATCATTGTTTTAGTGCTGTTTTGGCTGGTAATATATGTTACAGATTTAACATTGTTTCAGTGCTGTTTTGGCTGCTAATATATGTTACAGATTTAACATTGCTTCAGTGCTGTTTTGGCTGGTAATTATAGATTTAACATTGTTTCAGTACTGTTTTGGCCAGTAATATATGTTTGTAGATTTATCATTGTTTTAGTGCTGTTTTGGCTGGTAATATATGTTACAGATTTAACATTGTTTCAATGCTGTTTTGGCTGGTAATATATGTTACAGATTTAACATTGTTTCAGTGCTGTTTTGGCTGGTAATTATAGATTTAACATTGTTTCGTTGCTGTTTTGGTCAGTAATATATGTTTGTAGATTTAACATTGTTTCAGTGCTTCTTTTGGCTGGTAATATATGTTACAGATTTAACATTGTTTCAGTGCTGTTTTGGCTGGTAATATATGTTACAGATTTAACATTGTTTCAGTGCAGTTTTAGCTGTTAAGATATGTTACAGATTTAACATTGTTTCAGTGTTGTTTTGGCTGGTAATATATGTTACAGATTTAACATTGTTTCATTGCTGTTTTGGCTGGTAATATATGTTACAGATTTAACATTGTTTCAGTGCTGTTTTGGCCAGTAATATATGTTTGTGGATTTATCATTGTTTCATTGCTGTTTTGGCTGGTAATATATGTTACAGATTTAACATTGTTTTAGTGCTGTTTTGGCTGATAATATATGTTACAGATTTAACATTGTTTCATTGCTGTTTTGGCTGGTAATATATGTTACAGATTTAACATTGTTTCAGTGCTGTTTTGGCCAGTAATATATGTTTGTGGATTTATCATTGTTTCATTGCTGTTTTGGTTGGTAATATATGTTACAGATTTAACATTGTTTCATTGCTGTTTTGGCTGGTAATATATGTTACAGATTTAACATTGTTTCAGTGCTGTTTTGGCCAGTAATATATGTTTGTGGATTTATCATTGTTTCATTGCTGTTTTGGCTGGTAATATATGTTACAGATTTAACATTGTTTTAGTGCTGTTTTGGCTGATAATATATGTTACAGATTTAACATTGTTTCATTGCTGTTTTGGTTGGTAATATATGTTACAGATTTAACATTGTTTCATTGCTGTTTTGGCTGGTAATATATGTTACAGATTTAACATTGTTTCAGTGCTGTTTTGGCCAGTAATATATGTTTGTGGATTTATCATTGTTTCATTGCTGTTTTGGCTGGTAATATATGTTACAGATTTAACATTGTTTTAGTGCTGTTTTGGCTGATAATATATGTTACAGATTTAACATTGTTTCATTGCTGTTTTGGCTGGTAATATATGTTACAGATTTAACATTGTTTCAGTGCTGTTTTGGCCAGTAATATATGTTTGTGGATTTATCATTGTTTCATTGCTGTTTTGGTTGGTAATATATGTTACAGATTTAACATTGTTTTAGTGCTGTTTTGGCTGGTAATATATCTTATAGATTTAACATTGTTTCATTGCTGTTTTGGCTGGTAATATATGTTACAGATTTAACATTGTTTCATTGCTGTTTTGGCTGGTAATATATGTTACAGATTTAACATTGTTTCAGTGTTGTTTTGGCTGGTAATATATGTTACAGATTTAACATTGTTTCAGTGCAGTTTTGGCTGGTAATATATGTTACAGATTTAACATTGTTTCAGTGCTGTTTTGGCTGGTAATATATGTTACAGATTTAACATTGTTTCAGTGCTGTTTTGGCTGGTAATATATGTTTGTGGATTTATCATTGTTTCAGTGCTGTTTTGGCTGGTAATATATGTTACAGATTTTACATTGTTTCAGTGCTGTTTTGGCTGGTAATATATGTTTGTGGATTTATCATTGTTTCAGTACTGTTTTGGCTGGTAATATATGTTATAGATTTAACATTGTTTCGTTGCTGTTTTGGCTGGTAACGTATGTTACAGATTTTACATTGTTTCAGTGCTGTTTTGGCTGGTAATATATGTTATAGATTTAACATTGTTTCGTTGCTGTTTTGGCTGGTAATGTATGTTACAGATTTAACATTGTTTCAGTGCTGTTTTGGCCAGTAATATATGTTTGTGGATTTATCATTGTTTCAGTGCTGTTTTGGCTGGTAATATATGTTACAGATTTAACATTGTTTCGTTGCTGTTTTGGCTGGTAATATATGTTACAGATTTAACATTGTTTCAGTGCTGTTTTGGCTGGTAATATATGTTTGTGGATTTATCATTGTTTCAGTGCTGTTTTGGCTGGTAATATATGTTACAGATTTTACATTGTTTCAGTGCTGTTTTGGCTGGTAATATATGTTTGTGGATTTATCATTGTTTCAGTGCTGTTTTGGCTGGTAATATATGTTATAGATTTAACATTGTTTCAGTGCTGTTTTGGCCAGTAATATATGTTTGTGGATTTATCATTGTTTCAGTGCTGTTTTGGCTGGTAATATATGTTACAGATTTAACATTGTTTTAGTGCTGTTTTGGCTATTAATATATGTTACAGATTTAACATTGTTTCATTGCTGTTTTGGCTGGTAATATATGTTACAGATTTAACATTGTTTCAGTGCTGTTTTGGCCAGTAATATATGTTTGTGGATTTATCATTGTTTCATTGCTGTTTTGGCTGGTAATATATGTTACAGATTTAACATTGTTTTAGTGCTGTTTTGGCTGGTAATATATGTTACAGATTTAACATTGTTTCATTGCTGTTTTGGCTGGTAATATATGTTACAGATTTAACATTGTTTCATTGCTGTTTTGGCTGGTAATATATGTTACAGATTTAACATTGTTTCAATCTTGTTTTGGCTGGTAAAATATGTTACAGATTTAACATTGTTTCAGTGCAGTTTTGGCTGGCAATATATGTTACAGATTTAACATTGTTTCAGTGCTGTTTTGGCTGGTAATATATGTTACAGATTTAACATTGTTTCAGTGCTGTTTTGGCTGGTAATATATGTTTGTGGATTTATCATTGTTTCAGTGCTGTTTTGGCTGGTAATATATGTTACAGATTTTACATTGTTTCAGTGCTGTTTTGGCTGGTAATATATGTTTGTGGATTTATCATTGTTTCAGTACTGTTTTGGCTGGTAATATATGTTATAGATTTAACATTGTTTCGTTGCTGTTTTGGCTGGTAACGTATGTTACAGATTTAACATTGTTTCAGTGCTGTTTTGGCCAGTAATATATGTTTGTGGATTTATCATTGTTTCAGTGCTGTTTTGGCTGGTAATGTATGTTACAGATTTAACATTGTTTCAGTGCTGTTTTGGCCAGTAATATATGTTTGTGGATTTATCATTGTTTCAGTGCTGTTTTGGCTGGTAATATATGTTACAGATTTAACATTGTTTCATTGCTGTTTTGGCTGGTAATATATGTTACAGATTTAACATTGTTTCAGTGCTGTTTTGGCTGGTAATATATGTTTGTGGATTTATCATTGTTTCAGTGCTGTTTTGGCTGGTAATATATGTTACAGATTTAACATTGTTTCAGTACTGTTTTGGCTGGTAATATATGTTACAGATTTAACATTGTTTCGTTGCTGTTTTGGCTGGTAATATATGTTTGTGGATTTATCATTGTTTCAGTGCTGTTTTGGCTGGTAATATATATTACACATTTTACATTGTTTCAGTGCTGTTTTGGCTGGTAATATATGTTACAGATTTAACATTGTTTCAGTGCTGTTTTGGCTGGTAATATATGTTACAGATTTAACATTGTTTCAGTGCTGTTTTGGCCAGTAATATATGTTTGTGGATTTATCATTGTTTCAGTGCTGTTTTGGCTGGTAATATATATTACAGATTTTACATTGTTTCAGTGCTGTTTTGGCTGGTAATATATGTTACAGATTTAACATTGTTTCAGTGCTGTTGCAGTAATTGTTATGATCCTACGTCTTACAATAACAGAAACGAAAAGAAGCCAACAATTTAAGTGAAAGTCAACAAACAGTATATTTCCTCTGAATACAGAGTGAATATTGTAAATTAAATCCCAACTCACAAGTTCAAAAGTTCCAAATGAATTCCAATGATCATTAGATTCTATGATTTATGTATCATACCTCGAAGATGAATTGATCTGATGTACTAATAGTCTTGACTGCTGATATACCAATGATGCCATAAATTTAACATTGCTTCAGAGCTTTTGCAATAATGAACCAGTTTCATGTTTGTCCCATGTATTCCAGTGTAATTTAAGAAATGAGAAAAATACAATGGCAGGTTAAATCTTATCTGTTATGGAAAATGTTTTAAATAGACTGCAGAGAAAAAATCATTCATGTAATTATTTTTCAGATGTTTTTCATCTGACCAGACTTGCTGGGGATCATGCATCAGTAGATGATGATCTCTCATTTGCTGTCAAGACTTTGTTTAAGGAGACAGAAGGTAAAATTTATTTTAGTCTAAAAAATGTAAAATAAAACTTTTTAATTTTAGCCACCTTCCAATCAGAGGTCACTGAAATAGCAACCAGTAATTTGTAAAGTGCCATTTACTAAGTAAAATGGAACAACTTATCCTCTGAAATGAGACCACCTCTGAATTAGGACCATTTCTCCCCAGTCTGATAATTTGTTGTAATTGTTTTATTGTATTGTATGTAATAGCTTCTAATAAGTAGTCCTAATTGTTTTATTGTATTGTATGTAATAACTTCTAATAAGTAGTCCTAATTGTTTTATTGTATTGTATGTAATAGCTTCTAATAAGTAGTCCTAATTGTTTTATTGTATTGTATGTAATAACATCTAATAAGTAGTCCTAATTGTTGTATTGTATTGTATGTAGTAACTTCTAATAAGTAGTCCTAATTGTTTTATTGTATTGTATGTAGTAACATCTAATAAGTAGTCTTAATTGTTTTATCGTATTGTATGTAATAACATCTAATAAGTAGTCTTAATTGTTTTATTGTATTGTATGTAATAACATCTAATAAGTAGTCTTAATTGCTATATTGTATTGTATGTAATAACATCTAATAAGTAGTCTTAATTGCTATATTGTATTGTATGTAATAACATCTAATAAGTAGTCCTAATTGTTTTATCGTATTGTATGTAATAACATCTAATAAGTAGTCTTAATTGCTATATTGTATTGTATGTAGTAACATCTAATAAGTAGTCTTAATTGTTTTATTGTATTGTATGTAGTAACATCTAATAAGTAGTCCTAATTGTTTTATCGTATTGTATGTAGTAACATCTAATAAGTAGTCTTAATTGTTTTATTTTATTGTATGTAGTAACATCCAATAAGTAGTCTTAATTGTTTTATTGTATTGTATGTAGTAAATTGTAATAAGTAGTCCTAATTGTTTTATATTAGTATGTAGTAACATCTAATAAGTAGTCTTAATTGTTTTATTGTATGTAGTAACATCTAATAAGTAGTCCTAATTATTTTATTGTATTGTATGTAGTAACTTATAATAAGTCGTCCTAACCTTCACTGTATACAAAATTTGGTTCTATAATGCATTTAATAAGGTCTGCTGTTATCCACTATTTCTTTATTTTGAAATGCAAAAAAAAAACATAACCTATCCATAAAATTACATTGCATTGTTTCATATTGTAAACTAAAAAAGAAATTATGAAGAAAATCCTGCAAAAGAAAACAAGAACATTATGCAGAATTTTAACACAGTATCAGCTGTTAATAATCTGTTTTATATGGCACCAAAACGTTTCTCATTTCTTTTATTGGCATGGGGTTGTAGATGAAGTTAACCATATTATTGATCAGGTTTTAATGAGAATATTGTATTTGCGGATAGGGAAAGGAAGGTTGTCAGGCTTTTAGTTTCATAGGTTACTTAATTTTATGACAAGTACTAGTTGTAAAGTGAGCTAATATGCTAATGCAATTTAATATACAGATTTGTTATGAATGCTGAAAGTTGAGATATATGGTGAAATAAGAACAAGAGTTAAGCATTTGAAAAAATAAAAATAAGCAAAGACCTCATTACATAAATTAGACTAACACTGATCTCTTACTCTTCAATAATGCAGTATTGTATTTGTCGGGTTTAAATAAATGAAACATTATGTGCACCACAGGATGGTTTCCTTTGCATAAGCTGAGAATGTGTGCTATGAGAAATATGTTGTGTCAATCATGCATGACATGACAAGAATCAGTCAGCTGCAGGTTTTGTTATTTTTATAGTAAGTTCATTAAACCAAAAAAAGTCTTTAACTATCCATTGTATTATGCTGACCTATTTTATAGATGCAGCAGTATTCACTTTTGAAGGAACTGTTATCATTAGTATTTTCTTTTAGATGATGACAAGCCAAAAATACTCTGGTCCATGTACTTTAGACAGATCTACACTTCACAGGTTGAACATTGTGCTTCAGTCCCCGAGAATGTCTTCCTTATGCCTGGTCCAGGGCCTGAGATAGATGCTGACACACCAGTCCTTCTGGTAAGTTGTTATTGTGAGACAAAATTACTTTAGAAAATGTTCAGTGCATTGTATCCACCCAATAAAAAAAAGATGTTATGTCACAATGATGAGGGCTTTTAATTTTTGTTTTTCTGTTTGGGGTGGGTGCTGGGGTGGTTCTCATTTTATTGATGAGACTGAACAATTTTTGATGAGTCTGATTCATTAATAAACGAATTAGGACAGCTGATTTTTAACAGAAACAGCTGATTTAGCATCCAACGCGAGCGTTAAAGCATGAACTGGCAAAGTCACATCAGTTTATGAAATTTGTATTTAAATATGAATTGTACCCTTCACTGATCAAGGAAAATTATATTTTTGGGGGGCAAAAAATGTCAATTATTTTATAAGTAAATGTTATGTTTATTTAAAAGCATCAAAGTCACTGGTATTGTAAGTACTTTATTTGACTTGGATATCACAGTCACTGGTATTGTATCACTTACTTCATTGGACTTGAATATCAGTCACTGGTATTGTATCACTTCATTCATTGTGCTTGGAACCGCTCCGGTGGCCTAGTGGTTAGAGCGTCCGCCTCGGAAGCGGGAGGTCGTCGGTTCGATCCCCGGCCGAGTCATACCAAAGACTTACAAAAATGGTACTAACAGCTGCCTCGCTTGACGCTCAGCATTAAGAGGTTAGTGTTAGGACTGGTCGGCCTGGTGTCAGGATAATGTGACTGGGTGAGACATCATGCTTCATGTCTGCGGCATGATGTCTCAGTGCTAGACATCACTATAAACTGCCTCAATGCAGACATCGTAGCGATATGACTGAAAAATTGTTAAAGCTACGTTAAAAATCCTAATCAAACAAACAAACAAATCATTGGGCTTGGATATCACAGTCACTGGTATTGTATCACTTAGTTCATTTGACTTGGATATCACAGTCACTGGTATTGTATCACTTTACTTCATTTGACTTGGATATCACATTCACTGGTATTGTATCACTTACTTCATTGGGCTTGGATATCACAGTCACTGGTATTGTATCACTTTATTTCATTTAACCTGGATATCACAGGAGTCCTTTGCATTACAGGTACACTGAACACTATGTAAATTGCATCAAAGAACTTCTCAATATTTGTGTTAAAACCATAATTATTTGAAGTGTATACACTTTTCTTCTTCAGATATGTTACCGGATCATAATATTTTACAACAGATACCTAGCAGATACAGTCCTTCCCCCCCCCCCCAAAAAAAGGAAGAAAAATCACTCTATCTTGTGGCTTGTTTTAGGAACAGAGGTGCTAAAACTTTTTGTCTGTTTGTTAAGATGAAAGTCAACTAGAGTGGTCTCCCCTTTGAGTGATTAGCACCAAATCCCATCACTTGTCAGTGACTAATTTCCTTTGTGCTGTTTCTTGAGGACTCCAATACTGAATTCATTTTAGTATGATATTAGTATATAAGTAATCATCAGCCACTTGGTCAGTAGGACTATCAACTTGGTACTTTATATGGTTCATTACTTTTGTCAAGTAATTGGTCAGTTACTGCATATTGTAAGGTTATGCATGTAATTTCATAACATTTTATTCATAGCATCCAGTTCATAGTAAGTTCAGTGTAACATTTGATTGCACCATTGCAGTGATGCTTCCAGGGCACATTATCCATGCAAATTGTTTAACAGATTTATGCACCTGGAAAGCATTGATGAACTCCCAGAAATTAGTTTTAAATCATGCATCTGAAAATAAATGTACTGTGTGCAATATACAATTTAATACAGCCATTCACTCATAAAGTGCTGTTCATGACCAAATGATTAGAAATATAGCATATATTGCAATGTGTATTTTTTCATAACTGTTTAACATCTGGTTTCTTCAGCTTCACATGAATGGTCGTTAAACTAAATTTTTTATTTGAATATCGGTCTTAGCATTCTGTAATAATTTTAACCTTGTATAAAGGACATCTTACAGATGTACATTTATAATATGGACTAACGACCAGACCCAAAATGGATGAGTCCCTGTGTAGGTCATCCTTGGATGATAAATTTGTTTGTCAAATATTGGCTGATCATGGTGGTGAAGGCAATTCATTTTTAAAGTTAGGACATATATTGATTATTGGAGCTGGGATAGAGTTAATAGAGATACCAGTGAGTGATTTTGAACCCAAAAATGTCATCATTAAATATGAGTCCGATGTACATGCTGGATAGGTGAACACAGATAGCATGATGGTCAAACCCTCATTTCTGAGGTATTTTAAAATTAAATGTTTGAGAGGCAAGCAAATGAGCCAAATAATTAAAAGACAGACAATTTTAAAGCAGATTCCATTTTTTATTTCTTTTCTCTTTACAGTTTAGCATGTGCTACAAAACCCTATAGCCGAGCAGAAAGGTTATGATAAATATAATAAATTAGAAACTAAAAATAAAACTAAGAAGTGAAGCTGTTTATTTGATCAAAACACCTCTGCTTGAACAAGTAGATGATGGCATTAACGGTCTTGAAATCCTGATATAGCATCATGGAAACATAAATCTGGCATAGTAGTCATTAGTCATTTGAGAACAAAGCTTATCTTAGTGAAAAATCTTACTGTACAGCAGAAATATCTAACAGACAATACATGTGAGCTATGGAAAATTGTACACAACAACCCATAAAGAAAAGTTTTCATGTGTGTTCCAGCTGGATTAGCTAGTCATGTATATGCTCATTCAGATGACAGAATGTGAAAGGCAGCTTACAGTACAGTACAATATTCATACACAGATAAGGAACAAATTTAGGTAAGACACAATCAACAGATTGATGCTTAATATACATCTAGAGGCAACAGCTTTCAAAGATTTTGTTTTCAGTAGGGGTCTTACAGAGTGGAGCCGCAAGAAAGGGAGATGGTTATTCATGTGTTATTTAAATATTGATATGTGACTGTTTTCTCATCCCTGTCCTTTTTGTTACACTCTCCCATTATTGTTATGAAAAATGGGAAATGGATCCTTAGCTAGGAAGCATGATGCCAGTCTGAAATCTATGTCACTTTCTGACAAATTTTATGGATCAAAATCTTACCCTTAAGCTGATGTCTCAGATTCAGGCTGGGTACTGACCTAGAGCGTGAGGAAAATAATCATGCAGGGGTCGATAGTCTCTGGAGGAATCTTCTCATTATATCAGTGGTGTTGAACTGTTTTTATAGCCCTTTTTAGGCCCCTTAGATACATAAATGTTTGTTGAAGTATGGTCACTATGGACAGCATGCCTCAGTTGTCATGGAGACACAATACCGTAAGTATAAAAATATCCTGATAGATTAGTAATGCTAAGCAAAGTGTCTCAGCTTGAAAGAACTCTAGTGACATCAAAATATTTTTAGTTTGATGTGAAATTACTCATTCATAGCACAGCTTGCAAGAACTCCAGTGACATGAAAATATTTCAGTTTGATGTGAAGTTACTTATACATAGCACAACTTGAAAGAACTCCATTGATAGCAAAATATTTCAGTTTTGATATGAAGTTACTTATCGATAGCACAACTTGAAAGAGCTCCATTGACATCAAAATATTTCAGATTGATGTGACGTGACTCATTCATAGCACAATTTGAAAGAACTCCATTGATATCAAAATATTTCAGTTTGATATGAAGTTACTTATCCATAGCACAACTTGAAAGAGCTCCATTGACATCAAAATATTTCAGATTGATGTGACGTGACTCATTCATAGCACAACTTCAAAGACATCAAAATATTTCAGTTTGATGTGAAATTACTCATCCATAGCACAACTTGAATGAAGTCCAGTGACATCAAAATATTTCAGTTTGATGTGAAATTACTCATCCATAGCACAGCTTGAAAGAACTCAGTGACATCAAAATATTTCAGTTTGATGTGAAATTACTCGTTCATAGCACAACTTGAAAGAACTCCAGTGACATCAAAACATTTCAGTTTGATGTGAAATTACTCATCCATAGCACAGCTTGAAAGAACTCCAGTGACATCAAAATATTTCAGTTTGATGCGAAATTACTCATTCATAGCACAACTTGAAAGAACTCCAGTGACATCAAACGGACACAAAATTACACTTAAATATGCCATTATGAGAGAATTTGTTTGGAAACCATCAGTTCACCTTAAAGTCATACAGTATGTGTATAATTGTTACAAAATATATTCTCATTGAACTGTTGGAAAACGTTTTCTTCTTTTCATTAATTCAGGCAAAAGATCTTTTCCACAAGCTTTACCCTGGAGAAGAATTTCTTCCAAAGGCTCCAAACCCAGAAGATATCATTTATATTGATAATGCAGAAACATCAGCATCAGGACCTAACCAATCAGATTTTAAGGAGCAGTCAGATGACACTGGCAAGACTCAAAACTTTGATGCCAGCAAATTACAATCCAATGAAGTTGTTTATGCTGAACCATCCTCAAATGACCAATCAGCAGAGAGCAATGATCAGTCTGGCACTTTAATTGACAGTTCAGTTGACACAAATGAGAATGCTGAGCAAAACACTGTGGATAAATAATGAGAATGAAGAAAGTGTTGTAAAGTGTTTACAAAGACATTCTATCAACCATTATGATAGTATGTTGTCAAATCATTTTTTAATTTAAACATTTCTTCTGACATTAAAATTAGAACTGAAGACATAACTTATCTCCAGAAAAAATGAAGTCTTACCTTGGATGCCTGATCAGTAGAGCACCAGTCCTCTCGAGGGACTCTTGTCTTAGTGGATAATTCAGTTTTTGACACAAGTGACTAACTGTACACCAAAATGTATGAATGGCAATTATTTGCATATATGTTTTACACTTTTATTGTTAAAGAATGAAATTTTAGCTACAATTCACATAAAGTTGTGTTTTACCCCACAGTAGTTATCAAGTCCAACTGCAAACAACATAGACCCTGATCTGTCATTGCATAGTTCACTTGCAGATCTCTGTCTCTGTTATTTGATCTACTGATTATTCCCAAGAAACTGCATGGAACTAGATTTTGTGGTGGTTATGCAATGGCAGATCTTTGTGCATTTTGTAGATCAACTCAACTTACAAACAAGTACAGATGGTAATTGTTGTAAATCTTTAAAAATTCTTTAATATACTTTGTTGTGGTGTCTAATTTTCTCAATTTATTTGAGATGAAATGTGCAATATCTCTTGTAGGAACGATCAGCTTAATGTATATTTGTTAATTTTATGAACAAGAAGTGGATATTATTTTGTACTTGTATCAAGCTGGGCTTTTCATTTGCTTCATTCTCTTAGTATTGGATGTAATAAAAGAAATTATTTTAAGAATCATTTCTTAGAAGTAGTGTTATCTTAATGTACTAGGGGCCCTGAGTGGCTGAGTGGTCTAAAGCGCTCTCCATCACGGATCACTGCCATTTCACCTCTGTCTGTGTGGGTTCGAGTCTAAGATTTGGCTAATGTAGTTATGTGAGAAAGCTTGCCACTAGCTTCTCATGGGTCGGTGGCTCTTTCCAGGGGTTTTCCTGGGCTCTTCCTTCACTAATAATACTGGCTGCCATGTATAGCCTATTGTGTCCTGAAAAAATGGCGTTAAACCTTAACAACAACAACAAATCTTGATGTACTGTTCTCATATTTGCATTAGCATGGTGAGACATTGGCAACTGCAGCAATGTCAACACTTAATATTTTAGTTAAATGTTTTGGAAAATCAAATGTTTTCTACAATACTTGCATATTTAATGTATAATATTGTATAATATTACTTTATGTCTAAAGTTTAAGTCCAGATGTGCTTAAAGTTTCTTGTTTTGCCTGGATAAACAGAAACCTTGTTTCATTTTTATCAAGAAGGTTCAAGTTGTACATTGAAATGGCTTTAAATGCCAATTATAGGAATATAGTCAGATTTTTTTGTGTGACTCAGTTTGTGGTTTGTACATCATATCTTTTCTAACATACATGTTCTGGAGATTCTTGAAAGAGAAACATCCTTTTTTGGACAATGTATATATTAAAATCCAAATTATTTTTTAATTCCATTCAGTAACGGTCATATGTGAACCTTGAAAAAATTAATTTCTTCCTGGAACAAAACCTGGAAATTTAAGCATGGTACAAATTGGTGTGTGGATACATCTCAAGGAAAATTCTCACCCATATCAAAATTAAGTCACTCAGACCTAATTTTCATCTAGTGTTGAATTGTGAAGTTTTAGATATTAGGTTTCATAAACCTTATTTCAACCATGCTTGTGAAAAATAGTAATGTAGAAGATTCATCAAAGGAAACTTAACCATTGCAAAATTATCACCCTGACCTAATTTTCAAGCTACATTGACCTTTACGTTCTCAGCCTCTTGTCTTTTTATTTAACTGCATTACTTGTACACTAATGAATCATATCGCTCTGGTGGCCTTGTAGTTAGAGATTCTGTTTCCGATGCGGAGGTCACAGGTTCGAACTTCAGGCTGGTCATACCAAAGACTTCTAAAAATGGTACGAACAGCAGCCTCACTTGGCTCTCAGCATTAAAAGGTTAGTGTTAGAACTGGTTGGCCTGGTGTCAGGATAATGTGACTGGGTGGGAGATATTGACACATGTCTGCGGCATGATGCCCCAGTGCTAGTCATCACTATAAAATGTGACACTGTAGATATTGTAGCAATGACTGAAAAATTGCTAAAGCTAAGTTAAAAATCCAAATCACACACACACACACACACACAATCCTTCAATCATATTTTAGCTAGATTGACTGCTTAAGTGTTACTGATGAGCCTCAAATGTTCATTTTGTTCAGACTTTGTCACATATTTTCAACTTTCTAACAGTGAAAGATAAAAAGTATAATTTCTTGTACTGCATCGTTTATCTATCTTTCTCTTTTACCATAACAACATCAGTGAAACAGGATACTGAAAATTAGACCAACCTGTAAAATTTCACAGATTTACAATTTTCAGTTTTTAGTGTTTTAATTTGACCAGGAAGTCGCCAAGAAAAATCTTGCAGGGATTTCCCCATATGTAGTACATGTATAAAAAGTACTAGCAGCTATAAAAGATTACAGAAATAACTAACTGACATACATTGTATTGTTTATGACATAGGATATCTATTGTTAAGAGTAAAATTGTTCTCTATTTTGTCTCCTGATGTTTGATTTGATATATAGGCCTTGTGTTCGTATAGGTACATGTCTGCAGCTGGATGTGTCCCAGTGCTAGACATCACTATATACTGCCACACAGCAGACATCGTAGCGATATGACTGAAACATTGTTAAAGCTACGTTAAAAATCCAACACACACACACTATTTACATTGATGATTACCGTAGACACTCCTGTCTTCGTTGGTTCGAGTCTCATATTCAACAAATGTGGGTATGTGAGAAAGCTTGCCAGTAGCTTCTCGTGGGTATGTGGTTCTTTCGGGGGTTTTCCTGGGTTCTTCCTCCGCCAACAATATTGGCCGCCATGTGTAGCCTATCGTGTGCTGAACAATGACGTTAAACCTTACAACAACAACAACAACACCGGTAGACCTTAAAAAAAATCAATTATACATATGAACATAATACAGACGAGGAAGTAACAAGGTTTTTTTATGAACAAATACAATTACCTGCAACATTAGAAAATGATACATAATCGATGTATACAAGGAAGTTTATTACAGTTCAGGTCCAATAACTAAGAAGGCGATTTTTTAAGGAAGTCTCGTGGTTTCAAAATATTGTATACCAGATGATGTAGGAAGTTTTGCTCGTGACAGGACTTTTAAGTTGTCATGCTAAGTAATACACTCGTGATAAAATTCATACACGGACAAGAAACAGGAATAACCGAAAATGATGAATTTGTGTTTTATTTAGTCTAGTTTCGAGGTTAGTTCCTAAAACTCGTAGTTATTTTTGGTTGGATTCTATGTGCAGCATGGATACAAACGTGTTAAATATATACCGTGGCTGCCATGTTAGATATCAAATCGGCACAATTTTGATTTAATAAAATTTGACACAATAAGTTGTCTTGTGAAAAACTTATGCTGATATGAAATTTCCATTCAGAAGGAGTAGCAATAACAAGATTTTTCAAAATGGCGGAAATATTGGATGTCCAAACGGAAAACATTTTATACTTAGGACCAACTAGATATTGTGAGATGTCTTTCCGTGAAAATACCATGTCGATATCACTTTCCGCACAGGAGGTGAGGTGAGCGTTAAGATTTCATGCTGGCTGACGTTGCAGGCGTATTGGACGTCTGATATGAACTACTTTCATTCGTGGCATGCATATTAGAGTCTGATTTGCACTATTTTCATTCGTGGCATGCATATTAGAGTCTGATTTGAACTATTTTCATTCGTGGCATGCATATTAGAGTCTGATTTGCACTATTTTCATTTGAGGCATGCATATTAGAGTCTGATTTGCACTATTTTCATTCGTGGCATGCATATTAGAGTCTGATTTGCACTATTTTCATTCGTGGCATGCATATTGAGTCTGATTTGCACTATTTTCATTCGTGGCATGCATATTGAGTCTGATTTGCACTATTTTCATTCGTGGCAGGCATATTGAGTCTGATTTGCACTATTTTCATTCGAGGCATGCATATTGGAGTCTGATTTGCACTATTTTCATTCGTGGCATGCATATTAGAGTCTGATTTGCACTATTTTCATTTGTGGCATGCATATTGAGTCTGATTTGCACTATTTTCATTCGTGGCAGGCATATTGAGTCTGATTTGCACTATTTTCATTCGAGGCATGCATATTAGAGTCTGATTTGCACTATTTTCATTCGTGGCATGCATATTGAGTCTGATTTGCACTATTTTCATTGGGAAACCACTAAGTTGATAAGATCTTCCGCAATTCAGGAAAAGTAGCGTTAACAGAATGTTAAAGATGTCTGCTTTGGTGGCCATACTGGATATCCAAGGCAGCACATTCTCAGATGGCGCTTTACAGTTTTGTACGTTACATAGGGTTTAATTTATGAAGAAAAAGGACTTTTCTAGGTTTTCTTCACTGGTTATCCTATTTTTTAAATTTTTTTACAATGTCGTCACGACATTCTGTTCATGAGTAACAAGATTTTTAAAATGGCTGATGTGGCGGCCATATTGTATGACCGAGTACAACACTTTTCTTATACGACCAACTAGACCTTGCAATGGATATGCACGAATTACGTAGCAGTCATCAATGTCGTATACGAGGAGCAGCAATAATAGATGTGAACTAACGGACGGGTGAACACCAAAAGACTTAAGCTCTTCTGTTCTATGACCAGTAAAACTAAAAAAATCTTCTTGTGGTTAAACATGGAAAGGGTGGAGGCTATTAAGGGTGGGGTAGTTAGGGTCAGAGAGAAATGAAAGCTCCACCACTCTCTTCGACGTGAAATGGCTAATGTGCTAGTAGTTTCGCCAAAAAAAAAAAAAAAAAAAAATCACACGTGGGTATCAATATATACTTTGTTCAAGATTATTTGGCACTGTACTTCATCTGTCCATTTATCGTTCCATCCGCTCTTTTGTCTTATGAAAAGCGCAAAGCAACGTTAGTAGATTAGCTATTGGAAGGGGGTGCCGAGTGGCCGAGTAGTCTAAAGCGCTCTCCGTTACGGATCGCTGCCATCTCATCTCTGTCTGCGTGGGTTGGAGTCCCAGATTCGGCCAATGTGGTTATGTGAGAAAGCTTGCCAGTTGCTTCTCGTGGGTCGGTGTATTTTTCCGGGTTGTTTTCCGGGTTCTTCCTCCACCGTTAATACTAGCCGCTATGTATAGCCTATATTGTGCTGAAAAATGGCATTAAACCATAAAAAAACAACAACAAAAATCTGTCCATCTATCGTTCCATCCGCTCTTTTGCCTTATGAAAAGCGCAAAGCAACGTTAATAGTTTATCTATTGCAAGATGGAATGATTAGCTTGATCAAGTTTCAGAAGCCTGGCGTGGCTTTGGGTCTGTATTCTCTCGTGCATCGCTTAAAGAAGATTAATAGTTCTGATGACATTGATTCCAGACTGTTTTAGTAAGACTATGGTGCGTCTTTTTATTGGAGAATTTTTATTTTCGTACACTGTTATTTGTATGTCCGACGCAACAATGGCAGAGATATATAGCGCCGATATTATCCGCCCAGAACACCTCCAGTTCTCCAGTAAATTTAGAGAATGTGGTTGGGCATCCATGTTCCATCTATAAGTGATTTCTATTTTTTCCTCTTGTCATTATGGTGCAGGTGGGTTACACTCTTGCACTTTCGTTTATCAACTCCAAACAGGAAGACTGACACGGAGGGGGTTGGCGTAACCTAACTTTTATTTCTAGATTTTGTTTTTATCTTAATGCAGGTGCGAGAGAGAGAGAGAGAGAGAGAGAGAGAGAGAGAGAGAGAGAGAGAGAGAGAGAGAGAGAGAGAGAACATCAGTGTCTGTAGATGTAAGAGTTCACACAATTAAGATACCTGGGGGATTTTTTGGTGTAAGAGTACACACAATTAAGAAAGTTTTTATTGTTATTTTTATAACCATGTATTTGATGGAGAAAAAAAAACAATTAGCTGAATAACATTTGTTACTTCCGCAAATCACATCCTGTCACATGAATAAATACAGTTGCTCCCAATTGAAATATAATCCTCGTCACACGAAACGTTTGATAAAAGAGATACTTTATATCATAATTACAATATATTCGTATTATGAATGGTACAACAAAATATTTTAATACCTTCTCTAATACATCATTCTCTGAGCTTAAGAGCCATTTGAGGAAATCGGATTTGTGGTAAGCTGCTTTCTCGGTCTACGTCGGCAAAGCACCAGCAGCTATTTTCGCATGCTTGGTTAATATAGCCCCGAAATTGAACTTAAAAATGTTTTACTGATAATGTATGGAAATGAATATAATCAATAACAATTAGATACACCGCAGATAAAAGATAATCTTTCTTAAATGTCTTACAACCATTTAATTATTAATAATTCTCGTGAAAAGTTAGCTCTTTTTTATGGATAAAAAATCAGCTTGTTGTCTGCTCTAACAGGAGTCGGCGAGTATGTTTAATATTTGTTTATTTTACGTGTCCTTATGGACATTTTTTTCGGTCTTTGTCTCTCGGATAAGCCTACTAAAATCTTTGCTGACTATTACCAATCTGTTCTTATGTTAGAAATTTAGTTAGCAGCTAAAATAAATTTCGAAGTTTTAATTTTGTTTCAGTTTTGATTTTGAAAGCTGCAATTAAAATTAGGGCCCGACTTTTTTCCCCAGTATGGGGAGTTGTGGGGTTTCTGTTTGCTGGGGGAAATTATATAATATTAAAAAAGGGAAACAAATTGGGACTCTCCAAAAATTCGATCTTGAGATGATTCTGGTGGTTCCAGGTTTTAGGAGCTTGACTGTATTTAGTTTTGATACTAACCAACAAGTGTTGTCAGGACAGTATGTAACTCGTATGTTGAGATTTGCAGAGCTGGAAAGATTTTGACCCCTTTTGTATCTTTTGTACTTCCAATACCATTTCCTTGTCTGCTTTTTCGTCCAATTTTCTACCTGTCCGTTGGTGTTCATAACAAGGACAAACGAAACAGTGATCTGTCTTCATACGTAGTTAAATTGTTATAATTGCAGAAATTAAATTATATCGGTACCCATTTTCCTAAATAGGTTTCTTGTCATCTTATTATCACTTTTCTATTTGCAGTGAATGCGATCATCTAAAATGTAATTGATATGAAGGGATATCCTTACCGTATTTTACCTTGCTGATCAACTGTAGTCGAACTGTTCAGGTGAAAATGAAATAATCTGAGTATCAGTTTCTGATAATCAGATTTACTAGGTGAATGATGCGCGCCCCTGCCATCACTACCAGTGAAAACTCCATATATTTTTTTGCTCCTCATTGCACAGTTAACAGCTTTGCTTAGCCAATATCATGCATTTTGTTTCCTTCTAATGCAATGACCGAGACACAAGTACTATTTTCTATTTTGTAACTGTCTAGATATTTGACAAAAAGGATTTTTCGCTTATATACGGTATAAAATAAAAGTCTTCAAAAGGTCAAGAAACATATATTTTGATCAAGATGTACTCCATGACAGGAAATGTTGATGATTAAAGGTTTATCCCATGGTAAAGTAAGCAATAACAGCTGTTGATGATCGACATATTTATTACATGGTAAAGTTAGCAACAACAGCTGTTGATGATCGAAATGTTTATTACATGGTAAAGTAAGCAGTAACACCTGTTGATCGACATATTTATTGCATGGTAAAGTTAGCAATAACAGCTGTTGATGATCGAAATGTTTATTACATGGTAAAGTAAGCAATAACAGCTGTTGATAATCGAAATATTTTTTACATGGTAAAATTAGCAATAACAGCAAGAAGAAGGTATATATTTTTGTGAAATCAAAACTTCACAAAATGTACAAATATGCAAGACAGGATACGTTAAGATGTCACGCTGACCTTGACAATCTTTGACTAATTTTATACGACCTATAAAGTGTTGATTCGTAACTTCTTAAAACACTAATTGATGTCACTTTTTTTCTCCAAATACATTTGTCAGTGCATCTACAGAGATAAACTTGGATTATAGTAGGATCCCATCTATTCATGCATCTTTTCTGACGCTATTTTACCTAATGAAGGCATTATAATGTGTTATTGAAATTGTCTATTTACATCCCATACCAATGATAATTCTCTGAAAATTTAGCACATGGGTGATACTGGATTTTTGTTTAGCCATCTATTTAAACTATATTATTGCTCTGTAAGAAGGTGCTAAAGTCTCATATCGCCTGTACAAGCTGTTTTTTTTTTTTAGACATACCCATTGCTGATAAGATATGCGTTATCATCATTTATCCCTTTTTACTTTTGTCTATTTATGACAAAGTGTCATAAGTTAGTAAATTATATTTTTCCTAATGTTGTTGTGGGGTTTAACGCCATTTTTCATCACACGATATGCTATACATGGCCGCCAGTGTTAATGGTGGAGAAATAACCCGGGAAAACTCCAGAAATAACCACTGACCCACGATAAGCTACTGGCAAGCTTTCTCACATACCCACATTGGCTGAATCTGAGACTCGAACCCACGCAGACAGAGGTGAGATGGCAGTGATCCGTAAGGGAGAGCGCTTTAGACCACTCGGCCACTCGTGGCCCCTATATTTTCCCTAATAAATAAAGAATAACAAATTCCAAATACGACACTAATTTTACCCCGAAAATGCAGATAGCATCTTTACCATTCAACACTCGTAATGGAATGAGCAACACACGGTTATCTCCCATCCATTACCCATTAACATATTATCCAAAACCTCACTTCGACCCAAAATGCCGTTTGGAGTGACATACGCACAGTTATCTCATACCCACCACCCATTTATGTACTAACCATCACCCGACATGTACTATCCAACATATCATCTAGAGTGACAAACACAGTTATCTACTATCTACCACCCATTTATGCAGCATCTAGCGCTCCACATTTACGATCCAGGACGTAGATTGTATTGATCAATACCCAGTTATCTATTATCAAATGTGCAGTGATTTACTATCCAAAACCCCAAATTTACTATCACCCACTGATCTCCTATTCAATATGCCGTATGGAGTTACCAAAAGTCAGCTATATACCGTCTGTCACGCCGTTATGTGATATCCAACATCCTACATTTACAATCCAACATGCCGTTTGCAGTGTCCAACACCCAACTAGCTAATAGCCAGCATCTGGTTAGGTACTATTCAACACAACATATTTACTATTCAACACGCACTATGTAGTGACCTTTTTAATTCTTCCAAAAAGACAACACGTCAACCAATTTACTTTAGGGGTGTTTTACTTCTAAAATTTCGCATGTCAGCCATTTATATGTAGCATTGTAGTCAATGTAAGGGCGACAACTGATATTGGTAGGTAGTATGGAAATGGTCACCCTTGAGCCAGTCAAACAATGTACATTATTTTACTCCATCAACAGTCGTGTTCAATCACACGTTTTGACAAATTTGGCTTGCATGCATCATTGAGATCATCTGTCAGCTTTGTTGAGATGGCGAAGATCCATTGCCTCCCAACTTTAACGATTGTCAAACACTGAGAACGTAAGATGCAGCCATAACTATTGAGTTGTGTTTGGAATTTCTGAGATTACATAAATGTCAGAATACATTTTATACGCGTTTAATTTTATTTTATGGCACATACAAGATCTACATCCTAACTAACACAGTCCATAGTGCGGCAAATGTACAATTCTTTAGAAGGGACTGAAGCTCTACGATCTGAAAAGAATTTCCAAGAATCATTATATTAACCGTGGAGTGATGAAACCATCTGTGAAATCCTTCAGCGATGACATGATTTGCAAATTAGTTAATGTGATGGACATGTACGTAGTCAATTTGTCGGTTTCATTTGGGACCCACAGGGTATCAATAAAAGTCGTTTGCTGGAAAACCCACATTGATATGACTTTCCACATCGGAGGAATAACTATAATTGGATTTCAATGATGGATGTCATTGTGGCCATATTTGATATCAGATTGGCACGATTTAATTTAGTACCAACTAGATATCATAAGAATTCTTGTGATGAAAGCTCAATCTCGATGTGACCAGCCATGTAGGACAAGTAGTGATAAGACATATTTTAAAGATGACCATTGAGGCAGTCATATTTGAATTCCGATCAGCATCATTCTCTGTTTAAATCATTTAGAATCAAAGCTGACCATTCATTCAGAAGATATATTGATAAGAATTTCAACACTGCAGCTGTGGTACATACAGTGCGTGTCTGAATGGCTCAGTTTGTAACCAGCCAGACTTCGGAAGCCACCATGATGATAAAACCATCCATTTAGGATGAGTAGCGATAGCAACATTGTCAAACTGACCACCGTAGTGACCATATTTGACACCAGAGCGACACGATTAATTTATATTCTGAAACAACTATACATCATTAAAAGTCTTTTGATGGAAACCAAATGGCAATGCTATTCATTATTCATTCAAGAAGCTTAGTAATATTAAGATTTTTTTCAAGATGGTGACTGTGGAGGCTTTTTTGGACATCAGATTGGCACCATTTTTATTTAGGTTAAACTAGACATCATAATAAGTATTTTAAAGCAAACTCTATAAACTCTATATGACCACCATTGTGGAGGAGTAGCGATAAAAAAATCAAAATGGCCGCTATGGCAGCCATAATGAAATAAGTTTACACCAGTTATAATTAGAATTTAGCATATATTATAAGAAGTCTTCCAGTTAAAACCCCAGGTCAATACGAGTTCAGAAGGAATAGCGAAAACAAGATTTTCAAATGTCAGATTTGGCGGCCATACTGACATAATCTTTCATTTAGAACCATCTAGACGCCATAAAAAATAGTATTGTAGTACAAGCCGCATATTGAAATGACCATTCATTCAGGAGATATCTTGAAGATGGCCTCTTAGGTAACAATATTGGATATATGATGCGCCCCATGCTCTTTCATGCCAATCCTCTAAGCAGTGTGGGAGAAGTAGAGATAACAAACTTGTACAACGGACAGATATACGACGGACAACAAACCATCCCATAAGATCTTCTGGTCCATGGTCTGAATGTGTGATGTGCTCATGTGTATGTGTGTATGTAAAGTTTCATAGCAATCATCTGAGTAGCTGAGTATGAGTATAATATGGTATGAATAGCGATAACAAATGTGTGCAGCCGATGGTTCGACGACAGACAAAAAACCATCCCATGAGCTCGTTTCGTCACTGACCAATGGCGTTAAAAATAGTTATTTTTTCTTCTTCATAGTACAACAAGTTTAAACCCAAAGTGAAACCCCGCAAAGTTTGTTGTTTTTCCTTCCTCAGTAACACACACACACGCGCGCGCACGCGCGCGACATCTTTTATATATTCAGTCACCGCTTGTTTCGAAGTGAATTCCAAGACTGTCATGTCATACAACATGTTTAATGATTTGGCGTGGGGTGTTAGATAGTTAATAACATAGTATTGACTACACTAAACTGGATATCTTATAGTAAGCAGATAACTGAGATGGATAGCATATGTGGGATATTGGGTTTTGGTCACTACAAACGTCTTGTTGGATAGCATATGTGGTGTGCTCAATATTACATAACTGGTTAGTGGACAGTAGATAAATGGGCGCTGGTCACTATATAGACAGATAGAAAATGATTTTTCTTTTAAAAGTACAAACACTCCATGTACAATGTATAAATTCTCTCCAGCTTATTTAATGTCCACATAAACATGTTACTCTAGTCTTGTAGTTTTCAGTTTCGAAAAAAAGTACTTTCTCTTTGTCAGTCTTTGGCTTGCACAATATTTTTTATCCAAAGTAACTTCACCACACTAAAACTAAAAATGAAATCTTGAACAATATAAATTAAATTTTGAAAACAAATAATTTTAAAATGAAGTATTAAAATGAAAAAAGAAAAGTAATTAATGGAAAAAACATGAGAAAATAAATTGAAAATTTAAATTGCAACTAAAAACTTTAAAAAATTAAATTTCAAAAACTATTCTTTTGAAACTTAACTTAAAATTTAAACCAAAAATTACAATTAAAATGTTGACTCTAGAAATATTAAGACAAAAGTTAGAAATTGAAATTAAAGTTAAAAACTTTACAAATCCACATTTGAAACCAAGCGTTAAAACTAACATTAAAAACAAAATTTAAAATAACTAACTTTCCAAATTAAAAACTCAAACAATTTGAAAATGAAAATCAAATTGAAAAGTAAAAAAGTTAAATCAAGGAAAACCGTATTTGAAAACCAAAAATTGATAAGAAAAAATGTACAAAAATGTAACTAACACTGAATGCTATAAAAGGAAGAAATAATCAAAAAACAAAACAAACAAAAAAAAAACAACAACCTAATTCCAAACCTGAAAAACCAAAATTAAAAAAAAAAACTTGAATATAATAATATTTAAAAATTGCGAGGTGAAGTACTCAAACTAAATATCAGAAAGTATAGTTTGTGATTTCAACCTCCTTTTACATGCTACCCTTATGGAAGCGTGTTGGTTAGTAGGTGTGGGGTGTTGGATGAGAGATAATTTGAGTGTTGGTCACTTCAATAGTGTGTTGATGATATAGATTTCGGATATTAGATGGCCAAATTCAATTACAAAAGAAGAAGACATAGAACAACCATTCCATCAAAGATATCCAAAGCAAGACAAGCGAAACAAATAGCCAAGATCTGAAAATCAAAAAAGAAAGATACCAAAAGAAGAAAGCAATAATGTTGTGACATGATGAAATTCCATTCTGATTCATTCTCAAGAATATGCCAAAAAGGAAGTATTTTATAATGCACAGAAACGCAGTAAAGATCAATTGCAAAATGATATAGTTTGCTAATTTATCAATGGAATTCTAGTCTTACTCAACAACATTGTCGGTCTTGTAAATATGTTCATGTTCAACATTATTTTAATTCTTATGCATGAAAAGGAAGGGACCATTCCAAATTTCGTTTTTCTATGGCTCGCTGATGTTTAAGTTAGAGGAGCTTTTTAAAAACATATTGCTTTAGAAGACGAAAATAATGTACTTGTACAACTTCTGTAACGTGTTTGCTCTTTCGATCTTTCTATATGTCGTTTGAAATACAAAAATTAAAAGTTTTATGTGTCATGGAATTAATTGATTCTGTTTAAGGTCAATTACTGCAGTAGAATCACTGCATTTTCAGAGGCAAAAGCATGTTTTATTTTTCTTAACAAGTACATACACTTCTTGTCGGATGCTAATAGTTTGTTGTTTAAAAACAAAAATAACAAAACAAACAACAAAAAAGCATTAAAATAGACAACATACATACTTAAAAAGTAAATCTTTCGTTTCACGTCAAATTCAGACTTAGCACAACTACTTGGGTACATTTTCATTGATCGATGAATAAAAGATAGAGTTTTGTTTTTGTAAAAGGTAAGTCAGTTCCTTGTTCTGAAGTGTATGTATATTTTTTGCCTCCATTTTGTTTATGTATATACACTTTAGTTCACCTTAAACGTATAAAAAAACTAATTCTAATTTATAAAACTTCTTAAGATAATGAAAATTGATGATATATATTTACTATGTAACTTTGTGTTATAAACAAGATTCCATGTACATAATTAGTATTTTTTTATAAAAGATGTATAAAACTTGAAGCACTTTGGTAAAGTTCATTTAAGAAACTAAATTATTAAAACGTAATTTTATACAATGGCTTTTGAGGGCCAATAGGACATTAACAGTATGACATTTTTGTGCGCTTATGTGTGTCTTTTCTTTAAAAATTTAACATTAAGCCTCCAGTTTGAGGATTTATAGGGACATGGGGAAATGCTATGTTGAAAGGTCTATACGTTTAATATTAAGGGGTCTGTATGTACCCTGTATATTGTAACATTGCTGGTCTGTTTGACATCTAATGGAAATGTGTAGTATAGGACGGCATATGTGGTATCTATGAGAATTAACATTAGGCCGCCAATTTTCTAGGTTTATGGTGTCTGTGAAAATTTAAAACTAAGCCGCCATTTTGAGGATTCATAGCGACAAGGGGACATTCTACGTTAAAAATGTCCATAGATTTAACACTATGGTTCTGTCTAGAGTGAAATGTGATATTGTAATATAAATAGTCTGGTTTGCCTCTAATGGGAATTTCACATAGAAATGACACTCTAGATTCAAGTGGGAATTTCACATGGAAATGACACTCTAGATTCCAATGGGAATTTCACATGGAAATGACACTCTAGATTTCAATGGGAATTTCACATGGAAATGACACTCTAGACTCAAATGGAAATTTGACATTGGAATGGCACTCTAGATTCCAATGGGAATTTCACATGGAGATGACACTCTAGATTCCAATGGGAATTTCACATGGAAATGAGACTCTAGATTTCCAATAAGAGTTTCACATGGAAATAACACTCTAGATTTCAATGGGAATTTTACATGGAAATGACACTCTAGATTTCAATGGGAATTTCACATGAAAATGACACTCTAGATTCCAATGGGAATTTCATATGGAAATGAGACTCTAGATTCCAATGGGAATTTCACATGAAAATGACACTTTAGATTTCAATGGGAATTTCACATGGAAATGAGACTCGATTCCAATGAAAATTTTACATGGAAATGACACTCTAGATTCCAATGGGAATTTCACATGGAAATGAGCCTCTAGGTTCCAATTGGAATTTCACATGGAAATGACACTCTAGATTTCAATGGGAATTTCACATGGAAAAAACACTCTAGACTCAAATGGAAATTTGACATTGGAATGGCACTCTAGATTCCAATGGGAATTTCACATGAAAATGATACTCTAGATTTCAGTGGGAATTTCACATGGAAATGAGACTCTAGATTCCAATGGGAATTTCACATGGAAATGAGACTCTAGATTCCAATGGGAATTTCACATGGAAATGACACTCTATGTTCAAATGGAAATTTGACATTGGAATGACACCATGGAACATAAACTGAATTGAACATAGGTTATGGCTTCTAACGGTAATTTAAAATAGTGGCTCTCTCTGATTGCATGCCAACGTAAAACGTAATGTTAAAAAGGACGAATTGTTAAACACATTTTGGCAAAGATATATAACTCTGTGTATGCCTTTCAGTGTTGTTTTAACTGATGAATTCAAGTATCGAAACTAAACAAAGGTTTACTTTTCAAGTCTGGACACACGACAGAGAAGATCTGCAAAATATTAATATCATTTTCATATCATGAACAAGTGTATATAAGGCTGAATCATTGGTGTCGATTGTCACTGGTGTCACCATCAGGCACAAAGTAGGCCATTATAAAGACCTCATCACCATTGTCACAGAGAGAAAGCTGAAATGGTATGGTCATGTCTGAATATTACAAAACTTATTGGTTTTAACTCTTATCTGTTATGTAGTTTAGTGGCATATAGTTGTAACTAACTGTATTAACATGAGTAAAATATCGTGTATACTCTTCATACAAAATGTTCTTTTGGATCGTGCTCCATTTTAGTTTATTCAAATACTTCTTCAATTCTCAGTCTACTTTCTTTTCCTTCATCTTTCCATATAAATACACTGCATCCTCCTTTGAAAAAGTAAACACATCTTAGCAAATATGGAGCGCACCGAATAACGTATTGTAGAACGTTTAGCTTTATTTGAATAATCTCGTGCTGTCATGGTTTTAAAAGGATGGTTAGTGGAAACATGTCAATATATTTTTCCTTATATAGGCTTAGTAACTTTATCCTAAGTCAAACTTCTTGATGAAACATAATTCTACTTCCATTTTCACTCCTGTCATCTTTTTGTCTTTGACAGCAGCTTTTAATTGCTCCACTGCAGGTACTGGATAACTTAATAGCATTGACCTACCATGTCGAACTTACGATGTCGTCGTTTGTCGACGCCTGATTTTTTTGTACTAGCGTAGCGTTGCCATGTAGCTCGTCGCAACTAGAAGCCAAATTTTCAAGAATATCTGGACACCTGCATATATTCGATTTTTTTAAAAATTTATTTTTGTATTGCTTTAGTCGTACTATACTTATTCTGATGCCTTTTTCCTTACTGAAGCACATCCGAACACAATAAAGTCGTTCGATTTATGAAAATCTGTGACCGGCATTTCATTTGGCTGAACAGCGATGCAAACCGAAAAATGTCTAAGTCCGTTATCGGTTAACTTAAATTTAATTAACGATACGAATAGGTCAGGTCACATTCAGTCAGCCTGATTTGCCATTTTCATTGAAGAAAACAAACCAGATTACCATTCCAAGTTTCACATCTGAGACATTGCCTGTGTCTTTACGTTGGTCCGTGGTTCTTTGCAAGTGTAGCCAATCGTTTGGAATAATATGACGTTAAACCCCTTAACACCGATTAAAAATCGCTAGATCATTTCCGTCAGGTCGTGAAATAGATCTCAGATGCAATTAGTCGCCATTAAAAAAACTATATTCTAAACTACTTTTGACCCTTAGTGACCGAGTGGTCTAAAGCACTCTCCGTTACGGATCACTACCATCTCATCTCTACATGAGTTCGAGTCTCAGATTCGGCCAATGTGTGTATGTGAGAAAGCATGCCAGTAGCTTCTTGTGGGTCGGTGGTTCTTTCCGGGGTTTTCCCCCGGGTTCTTCCTCCACCATTAATACTGCCCGCCATTTATTGCCTATCGTGTGCTGAAAAATGGCGTTAAACCCTACAACAACTTTTGTCAACATGGAAAAATATGGTGATGGAAAAAGATGAAGTCACAATGGGACAAATCTCTGTATTTGCTGTCGTAGCATATTTGGTGCACTCTGCCAGTGGTAACTCACCAAACAGATACAATTTGAAATGTTAGTTCGTTGTTCGATCGCTCATAAACTCCAGACAAAGCCTGGTTTATTTTTAGTACAACCAATTAGTAGCAACTGTAAATGAATTTATGTATAAGAGCTTTTCGCTAAGAGCTATTTATAGAATCTAGAAAAAAAAACAGATTGCCTTTTAATAAATTTAGTACCAATCAGCAACAGAAAAGGAAAGACTGAAAAAGGATGAGGTAAAGTTCAACTGGTTTAATGATTCAACATTATGTGCATTATTCATGGTATATGAGGTATATACTAAATATGAAAGACTTCGAAAAATTTACTTCAAATATTGGTAGGACATATATATATATATATATATATATATATATATATATATATATATATATATATATATATATATATATATATATATATATATATATATATATATATATAAGTCAAATGTTTTCTACATTACTTGCATATTTAATGTATAATATTGTATAATATTACTTTATGTCTAAAGTTTAAGTCCAGATGTGTTTAAAGTTCCTGTTTTGCCTGGATAAGCAGAAACCTAGTTTCATTTTTATCAAGAAGGTTCAAGTTGTACATTGAAATGGCTTTAAATGCCAATTATAGGAATATAGTCAGATTTTTTCGTGTGACTCAGTTTGTGGTTTGTACATCATATCTTTTCTAACATACATGTTCTGGAGATTCTTGAAAGAGAAACATCCTTTTTTGGGACAATGCATATATTAAAATCCAAAGTGTTTTTTTTTAAATTCCAAACAGTAATGGTTATATGTGAACCTTGAAAAAATTAATTTCTTCCTGGAACAAAACCTGAAAATTTAAGCGTGGTACAAATTGGTGTGTGGATACATCTCAAAGAAAATTCTCACCCATATCAAAATTAAGTCACTCAGACCTAATTTTCATCTAGTGTTGAATTGTGAAGTTTTAGATATTAGGTTTCATAAACCGTATTTCAACCATGCTTGTGAACAATAGTAATGTAGAAGATGCATCAAAGGAAACTTAACCATTGCAAAATTATCACCCTGACCTGATTTTCGAGCTACATTGACCTTTACATTCTCAGCCTCTTGTCTTTTTATTTAACTGCATTACTTGTATACTAATGAATCATATCGCTCTGGTGGCCTTGTGGTTAGAGATTCTGCTTCGGATGCGGAGGTCACAGGTTCTAACTTCAGGCTGGTCATACCAAAGACTTCTAAAAATGGTACTAACAGCAGCCTCACTTGGCTCTCAGCATTAAAAGGTTAGTGTTAGAACTAGTTGGCCTGGTGTCAGGATAATGTAAATGGGTGGGAGATATTGACACATGTCTGCGGCATGATGCCCCAGTGATAGACATCACTATGAAATGTGACACTATAGATATTGTAGCGATGACTGAAAAATTGCTAAAGCTAAGTTAAAAATCCAAATCACACACACACACATTCAATCATATTTTAGCTATATTGACTGCTTAAATGTTACTGATGAGCCTTAAATGTTCATTACAATTTGTCAGACTTTGTCACATATTTTCAACATTGTAACAGTGAAAAAAAAGTATAATTTCTTATACAGCATCGTTTATCTATCTTTCTCTTTTACCCCAACAACATCAGTGAAACAGGATACTGAAAATTAGACCAACCTGTCAAATTTCACAGATTTACAATTTTCAGTTTTTAGTGTTTTAATTTGACCAGGAAGTCGCCAAGAAAAATCTTGCAGGGATTTCCCCATATGCAGCACATGAAAAAATAGTACTAGCAGCTATAAAAGATTACAGAAATAACTAACTGACATACATTGTATTGTTTATGACATAGGATATCTATTGTTAAGAGTAAAATTGTTCTCTATTTTGTCTCCTGATGTTTGATTTGATTAGGGACATTTAGGTAAATAATCTGTATTTGCCCCATAAAGAGAGTTCTATTTCTCTCTCTCTCTCTATCTCTCTCTCTCTCTCTCTCTCTCTCTCTCTCTCTCTCTCTCTCTCTCTATATATATATATATATATATATATATATATATATATATATATATATATATATATCGGCCTAGTGTTTGTATAATCTGACTAGGCACATGTCTGCAGCTGGATGTGTCCCAGTGCTAGACATCACTATATACTGCCACACAGCAGACATCGTAGCGATATGACTGAAACATTGTTAAAGCTACGTTAAAAATCCTACACACATACACACTATTTACATTGATGATTACCGTAGACACTCCTGTCTGCGTTGGTTCGAGTCTCATATTCAACAAGTGTGGGTATGTGAGAAAGCTTGCCAGTAGCTTTTCGTGGGCATGTGGTTCTTTCGGTTTTTTTCCCGGGTTCTTCCTCCGCCAACAATATTGGCCGCCATGTGTAGCCTATCGTGTGCTGAACAATGGCGTTAAACACTACAACAACAACACCGGTAGACCTTTAAAAAAAAAATCCATTTTACATATGAACATAATACAGACGAGGAAGTAGCAAGGTTTTTTTTATGAACAAATACAACTACCTGCAACATTAGAAAATGATACGTAATCGATGTATACAAGGAAGTTTATTACAGTTCAGGTCCAATAACTAAGAAGGCGATTTTTTTAGGAAGTCTCGTGGTTTCAAAATATTGTATACCAGATGATGTAGGAAGTTTTGCTCGTGACAGGACTTTTAAGTTGTCATGCCAAGTAATACACTCGTGATAAAATTCATACACGGACGAGAAACAGGAATAACCGAAAATGATGAATTTGTGTTTTATCTAGTCTAGTTTCGAGGTTAGTTCCTAAAACTCGTAGTTATTTTTGGTTGGATTCTATGTGCAGCATGGATATAAACGTGTTAAATATATACCGTGGCTGCCATGTTAGATATCAAATCGGCACAATTTTGATTTAATAAAATTTGACACAATAAGTTGTCTTGTGAAAAACTTATGATGATATGAAATTTCCATTCAGAAGGAGTAGCAATAGCAAGATTTTTCAAAATGGTGGAAATATTGGATGTCCAAACGGAAAACATTTTATACTTAGGACCAACTAGATATCGTGAGATGTCTTTCCGTGAAAATCCCATGTCGATATCACTTTCCGCACAGGAGGTGAGGTGAGCGTTAAGATTTTCATGCTGGCTGACGTTGCAGGCGTATTGGACGTCTGATTTGCACTATTTTCATTCGTGGCAGGCATATTGAGTCTGATTTGCACTATTTTCATTCGTGGCAGGCATATTGAGTCTGATTTGCACTATTTTCATTCGTGGCAGGCATATTGAGTCTGATTTGCACTATTTTCATTCGTGGCAGGCATATTGAGCCTGATTTGCACTATTTTCATTGGGAAACCACTAAGTTGATAAGATCTTCCGCAATTCAGGAGAAGCAGCGTTAGCATAATGTTAAAGATGTCTGCTTTGGTGGCCATACTGGATATCCAAGGCAGCACATTCTCAGATGGCGCTTTACAGTTTTGTACGTTACATAGGGTTTAATTTATGAAGAAAAAGGACTTTTCTAGGTTTTCTTCACTGGTTATTCTGACTATTTTTTAAATTTTTTTTACAATTTCGTCACGACCTTCTGTTCAGGAGTAACAAGATTTTTAAAATGGCTGACAACACTTTTCTTATACGACCAACTAGACCTTGCAATGGATGTGCACGAATTACATAGCAGTCATCAATGTCGTATACGAGGAGCAGCAATAATAGATGTGTACTAACGGACGGGTGAACACCAAAAGACTTAACTCTTCTGTTCTAGGACCGGTAAAACTAAAAAAAATCTTGTGGTTAAACATGGAAAGGGTGGAGGCTATTACGGGTGGGGTAATGGCTAATGTGCTAGTAGTTTCGTCTAAAAAAAAAAAAATCACACGAGGGTGTCAATATATACTTTGTTCAAGATTATTTGGCACTGTACTTCATCTGTCCATTTATCGTTCCATCCGCTCTTTTGTCTTATGAAAAGCGCAAAGCAACGTTAGTAGATTAGCTATTGCAAGGGGGTGCCGAGTGGCCGAGTAGTCTAAAGCGCTCTCCGTTACGGATCACTGCCATCTCATTTCTGTCTGCGTGGGTTGGAGTCTCAGATTCGGCCAATGTGGGTATGTGAGAACGCTTGCAGTTGCTTCTCGTGCGTCGGTGTTTTTCTCCGGGTTGTTTTCCGGGTTCTTCTTCCACCATTAATACTAGCCGCTATGTATAACCTATATTGTGCTGAAAAAATGGCATTAAACCATAAAAAACAACAACAAAAGTCTGTCCATCTATCGTTCCATCCGCTCTTTTGCCTTATGAAAAGCGCAAAGCAACGTTAATAGTTTAGCTATTGCAAGATGGAATGATTAGCTTGATCAAGTTTCAGAAGCCTGGCGTGGCTTTGGGTCTGTATTCTCTCGTGCATCGCTTAAAGAAGATTAATAGTTCTGATGACATTGATTCCAGACTGTTTTAGCAAGACTATGGTGCGTCTTTTTATTGGAGAATTTATATTTTCGTACACTGTTATTTGTATGTCCGACGCAACAATGGCAGAGATATATAGCGCCGATATTATCCGCCCAGAACACCTCCAGTTCTCCAGTAAATTTAGAGAATGTGGTTGGGCATCCATATTCCATCAATAAGTGATTTCTTTTTTTCCTCTTCTCATTATGGTGCAGGTGGGTTACACTCTCGCACTTTCGTTTATCAACTCCAAACAGGAAGACTGACACGGAGAGGGTTGGCGTAACCTAACTTTTATTTCTAGATTTTGTTTTTATCTTAATGCAGGTGCGAGAGAGAGAGAGAGAGAGAGAGAGAGAGAGAGAGAGAGAGAGAGAGAGAGAGAGAGAGAGAGAGAGAGAGAGAGAGAACATCAGTGTCTGTAGATGTAAGAGTTCACACAATTAAGATACCTGGGGAATTTTTTGGTGTAAGAGTACACACAATTAAGAAAGTTTTTATTGTTATTTTTATAACTACATGTATTTAATGAAAAAAAAAAAACAATTAGCTGAATAACATTTGTTACTTCCGCAAATCACATCCTGTCACATGAATAAATACAGTTGTTCCCAACTGAAATATAATCCTCGTCACACGAAACGTTTGATAAAAGAGATACTTTATATCTCAATTACAATATATTCGTATTATGAATGGTACAACAAAATATTTTAATACCTTCTCTAATACATCATTCTCAGAGCTTAAGAGCCATTTGAGGAAATCGGATTTGTGATAAGCTGCTTTCTCGCTCTACGTCGGCAAAGCAGCAGCAGCTATTTCGCATGCTTGGTTAATATAGCCCCGAAATTGAACTTAAAAATGTTTTACTGATCATGTATGGAAATGAATATAATCAATAACAATTAGATACACCGCAGATAAAAAATAATCTTTTTAAATGACTTACAACCATTTAATTATTAATAATTCTCGTGAAAAGTTAGCTCTTTTTTATGGATAAAAAAATCAGCTTGTTGTCTGCTCTAACAGAAGTCGGCGAGTATGTTTAATATTTGTTTACTTTACGTGTCCTTATGGACATTTTTTCGGTCTTTGTCTCTCGGATAAGTCTACTAAAATCTTTGCTGACTATTACCAATCTGTTCTTATGTTAGAAATTTAGTTAGCAGCTAAAATAAATTTCGAAGTTTTAATTTTGTTTCAGTTTTGATTTTGAAAGCTGCAATTAAAATTAGGGCCCGACTTTTTTCCCCAGTATGGGGAGTTGTGGGGTTTCTGTTTGCTGGGGGAAATTATATAATATTAAAAAAGGGAAACAAATTGGGACTCTCCAAAAATTCGATCTTGAGATGATTCTGGTGATTCCAGGTTTTAGGAGCTTCTCTGTATTTAGTTGCGATACTAACCAACAAGCATTGTCAGGACAGTATGTAACTCGTATGTTGAGATTTGCAGAGCTGGAAAGATTTTGACCGCTTTTGTATCTTTTGTACTTCCAAGGCCATTTCCTTGTCAACTTTTTCGTCCAATTTTCTACCTGTCCCTTGGTGTTCATAACAAGAACAAACGAAACAGTGATCTGTCTTCAGATGAAGATAGTTAAATTGTTATAATTGCAGAAATTAAATTATATCCGTACCCATTTTCCTAAATCCGTTTCTTGTCATCTTACTTGCACTTTTCTATTTGCAGTGAATGCGATCATCTAAAATGTAATTGATATGAAGGGATATCCTTACCGTATTTTACCTTGCTGATCAACTGTAGTCGAACTGTTCAGGTGAAAATGAAACAATCTGAGTATCAGTTTCTGATAATCAGATTTACTAGGTGAAGGATGCGAGCCCCTGCCATCACTACAAGTGAAAACTCCATGTTTTTTGTGTGCTCTTCATTGCACAATTAACAGCTTTGCTTAGCCAATATCATGCATTTTGTTTTCTTCTAATGCAATGACCTAGACACAAGTACTATTTTCTTTTTAGTAACTGTCCAGATATTTGACAAAAAGGGTTTTTAGACTATATACGGTATAAAATCAAAGTCTTCAAAAGGTCCAGAAACAAATATTTTGATCAAGATGTACTCCATGACAGGAAATGTTGATGATCGACATATTTATTACATGGTAAAGTTAGCAATAACAGCTGTTGATGATCGAAATGTTTATTACATGGTAAAGTAAGCAATAACAGCTGTTGATAATCGAAATATTTATTACATGGTAAAATTAGCAATAACAGCTGTTGATAATCGAAATATTTATTACATGGTAAAATTAGCAATAATTGCAACAAAAAGGGATATATATATTTGTGAAATCAAAACTTCACAAAATGTACAAATATGCAAGACAGGATACGTTTAGATGTCACGCTAACCTTGATAATCTTTGACTAATTTTATACGACCTATAAAGTGTTGATTCGTAACTTCTTAAAACACTAATTGATGCGACTTTTTTTTCTCCAAATACATTTGTCAGTGCATCTACAGAGATAAATTTGGATTATAGTGGGATCCCATCTATTCATGGTTTCTTGTCGTCAACTTCATCACTGCGTCATTAACGGGGTGTCCTGTGATCGTCTGTCTGTCTGTACACTTTCCATCCAATGCTAAAGCCAATAATATCTCGAAGGTGCCATTAAAATTTTATTTCCAAAAGAGTGACGTAATGGAGCTAATATAATAGACGAGATCAACAATGGACAATAATCACGGTTACTCCAAATGTATTATTATATGATTAATCGACAGCGATGTTTGTGGTGAATGCCACATGTTTGAGTATCAAATGTTTACTGTCAAGTTTAAAAAATCGAACATGCTACATATATAAATATATATATATATATATATATATATATATATATATATATATATATATATATATATATATATATATGTCATGGTATCTTATTTGTTCCAGTGAGATCAAAACACTTAGTATGATAAATAAAGTAATGAGATAAATCAACAGGGTAATCAAAAGGTGTGAAAGAATGATGAATCTCCGATAGCTGCATATTAAAACTGAAACATAAATGTAGTTTTGATAATACTTGTTTTTAAATGTTCATTTCCTCATTATCATTCTGCAAAGGAAGCAAAGTATCCAAATCTAAATTATATGACTTTGCACAAAAGGAGTAAAGGATATCAAACCGACTCAATCAAAGACTCATTCAAAGACTCAATCAAAGACTCATTCAAAGACTCTGGTGCAAAGCATTGGGTATCAAAGTCCTTTAATATTTGTACAGGACGTTTTACTTAGTTACATGTCGTGACTGATATTTGGGCGTTCTGGAAAATAGAATGCCTCATAAAGTAAATTGATGAAGTGCATGGTATAGATAAAGCCTTATCATACAAAACCAACAAACCCTTTATGCATCAATAAATGTATCCAACTTTTACTAAATTCAATTAGTCACACGTCAGTCATATTTTCACACGGGAAAAAAAATTCACTATAGTAACCAGAGAACTGTTTGCAAAAAGATTCTGCATATTTATTTACTGAAGCAATCAAGATTTACTTTATTTATACTAAGTTACTTTATTTAGTCCCTTTCAACAATGCAATGTGTTGGTTATAGTAATTTTGAAAATAATAAGGGGATTTCAGTTGGAATCCCGTACATATTATGCACAATGACACCCAAGATATATATATATAGCTCTGAATTCAAAATTGTTTTAACGCGGCATAGAGGGAGATGGGTGTTATTAAAAACAAAAGTAGACGAAACGAAAAGGATGGATTTCATAGCTTTATTACCAATTTTGGTTTACAAATATGCTTTTTATTACTATTATCAATTTCAAACACACGTTAGGTGAATATTAAACTTCATTTTAGAGATTCACGTAGAAGCGCTAAGCCACAAGCAATATAGTGCTAAAAAAATAACAATATAAAAATGCTTGTTAAAAGGTGTAAAGGACGAATTTAATTTTTGTATTATAATGTGCATGTTACATTAAGTTTTCAGAAACAAGAATCAAAAGATAATATGAAATTTAAGAATATTTTCTGAGTATTTAACATTCACAGTGAATTATGGAAATCTAACTCATAATCTTTCAATGAACTTATGTTGTTCCTGTCTTTCCCATTACATGACAAATTATAGAGAGTAGGACAGACGCAAAGCAGCAAGAGGTTATAGAGAAAATTAGATAGAATACAACATAAATTCCAAAGTAAGATATGATCGGTGAAAACATTTTAAGGAAGAAAAGACACCTAATGAAACAAAAAAGAAAGGACAAAAATGTTTGATGTGGACAAATTATAAAAAAAAACAAAGTTAAACAGGTGATGCAAAGATGGACGAGAGTATGATGAGTGCAGAAACATTTAAGAAGAATAAGATAGGCAAACAAAATTGAGCGAGAGAATGACTGGTGCAAATATAATGGAAGAGAGTAAGACAAAGGAAAAATTGTGTTAGACAAGATGGACGATAGTAAGACAAGTGTAAACAAGGTAGAAGAGGTAAAGGTGGGAGAGGAAACAATAAGTAACAATTAGTAACACAGGTGAAGAAAGGAGGGGAGTAGAAACATAGGTAAATATAAAGATGAAAGATGGTCTAATAGGTGATAATGTGATGGGAAAGACAGAAAAAACGGTTGAGGGAAAATTCAGTAAATTTTGAATTGAGGTTACACTGAGTTATTGTTCGCTATTGACTCATATGCTTGTCACAATTATTGTCAGCGCAAGAAAATGCCGCGCATCTGTGAAACAAATATTTGGCGATCCCCACCACCCATTAAAATAGTTGTTGATTAGAAGGCTAATTTAAGCTATGACCCCTCAAAAATGATTTTCATATGAAGATAAAAATAAAAGTGTTTCATTTTAGTTCAGTTGTATAAATCTTGAACCTTTTTTCTTAACTGCACGCCACTGTTTGTGGCAGCCTGCTTCCAGTGGTATATAAAATTAGATAGGAACATAAATAAGAATCATTATCCAGCCATATAACTTATTTCTACGGCAAATGATCAAATTTAACCATGCAAACATGGTAAAATCCCCACACTTTCATTCCAGCTCTGGTTGACCTTTTCCACCCGAATCCAATTGTCCCATCTCTTGACACCAGCTTTTGCTTGAAAACTTTACCTGTAAATATGATATTAAAGAATATGCAGTGTGGCATATATCGGTCTGAAGAGGTCTCCGTTACGGATCACTGTCATCTCAACTGTCTGCGTGGGTTCGGCCAATGTTTTGATGTGAGAAATCTTGCCAGTAACTTCTCGTACGTCGGTGGTTCTTGCTGAGATTTTCTCAGGTTCTTCATACACAATTAGTACTGGCCAACATGTATAGCCTATCTTGTGCTGAAAAATGACATTGAACGCCCAAAACAACAACACAGGATATTCTTACACGTATGTGATATCTGTTTAAAAAAATACGGATTCTATAAATGTCTTCTCATACACTATATAATCTTTCTCAAACAATTCGCTAATACCTATACTTGTGTTACTTCCCTACAGTAAGAATATTTTGTGTTATAAGATAGACTGCATAAATGCTTATAAAATTGTTTTCAAATCACATACTATTTGTGTAGAGTAACGTAGGTCAATCTCTTCAAGGGATTTGAATAAATGTGAGTTACAGAGTAAATCTCGTATTCTGCATTATTTAACACATAATGTCCACGAGTTTGAACCATCAAATTTAATATACCTTTACTAAAACACTCAAAACAATTTAATAATCAGAGCAAATTCAAATTATTATCATCAGTTTCTTTTACCAAGACTAAAAGGAAGCTTGCATTTACCTCGCATGAAGGTGAGACTTGAATCAGTTCCTTTATTGCAGTTGGTAGTGGCCTTTACATATATTCCTTCGGGTCTGTCTTCCAAATCTGCATCTAGAGAAGATAATCAAATATTGGCTATAAGTTATAGGTGTGGTCTAGTTCAACCGCAAAATGTGGTACAATTCAGCTGAAACATGTGGTGCAATTCAACTTAAACATGTGGTACAATTCAGCTGAATCATGTGGTACCATTCAACTGCAACATGCGGTACAAATCAACTGAAACATGTCGTACAATTCAACTGATACATGTAGTATAATTCATCTGAAACATGACGTATAATTCAGCTGAAACATGTGGTATAATTCAACTGATACATGTGGTACAATTCAACTGAAACATGTCGTATAATTCAGCTGAAACTTGTGGTAGAATTCATCTGAAACATGACGTATAATTCAGCTGAAACATGTGGCAGAATTCATCTGAAACATGACGTATATAATTCAGCTGAAACATGTGGTACAATTCAACTGATACAGTGGTATAATTCAAATACAAGTGCAGTACAGCTATAAAGTGTCCTACAATTAAACTAAAAGGTGTTGTATAATTCAACTGAAAGTGTCATACAATTCAACTGAATCCTATAAATAATGAATAATGTTTATAAAGAGGAATTAAATAACGCAAACTGCATTTAAGATACAAGCTTATCTCAGCTCAGAAAGGAAAAAATAAAATGACGATTACGTATTATGTAAAGTCAGAGTGTGTATCAGCTAGATACTGGTAGATTATATGGTATTATGTAAATCACTATCAGCTGAAATCAGACTCACACATAAGCATTCAAATTAGGTAAGTTAATAAAATATAAGAACACAACAGTTAGTAAAAGAAGAACAATACCAACAGTTAGTAAAAGAAGAACAATACCAACAGTTAGTAAAAAGACGAAATGCACAAACAATGATAGTAAATTTGAAACAACACCAGCAGTAAGCTGGTAAAAGAAATACCACCCCCAACACTTACCATAGAGTCTCTAACATTGGCTTCTAAAAAGCCAGATAATATGATGTCCCACATGTATAAAACTTTGATTAAAAATGATCCCTCTCAAATGTTTTATTTAGCTAAGATAGATAGATAGATAGATAGATAGATAGATAGATAGATAGATAATCACCAGGTTCCTCAACATCCACAAGACCAATGCATTCGTCCTTGTTTCGGCAGAATTCACTGGATACTAATACAGGATCTTCTAGTTCGGCGTGAAAACCTGTTCTAATATTCCATTCCTAGTGAATAAAAACATTAAGAACAAGATAATAATGTGCAAAAATAACTCATTATTTTTACACATGAAGTCGATTTAACTGCTGTATAATCGACCAATGGAACTTCACTCTTATAATGAAAACTACATATTTCTGATTCAGTTATAGTATTCTTAATTATGAAATACTGGTAACGATGTTGTTAGTTATGTCAAAGTTATCATCAATTGTTGATTTGCACCCAATATTGTTTTAAATAATGCTACAATTCAGCGATATGGAAAAAAATGCTTTTCTATTATTATCCAAAACTTTAATTTTCTTCTTCAATACTTTTTTAAAAATTTGAATCAGTCAGGTTCTCATCTTTTTTTCTTGTCTTATGATATTTGAGATCACGGAAAATTTTATTTTGCGCCATTAAGTTTCCAATCTAAAGGAAAATAGTTTTACCATCAATAAATCTCTTTTGATTGAAACATTTAAAACTCAACAAAACATGACATTATATGATCTAACCTCGAGTGAAATCAGTCAATATGGTGTCAGGGTAGTATCAATTGGTAACATGTGGTGAAATAAACAGAGATGATTCATTTATTTATTAATTCATTGATTATTTGGCTGGTTGGTTGAGAAACTGACTGGCGTTTAACAGCCCAGCAGCATATGAAAATCGCCTTAATACCAAAGGAATACGAGTAAAAAGGCTTGGCATTAAATAAGTGGAGAAATCTAATGCAAAGTTGTTTCTTTTTAAACAATAACACAAATTTGTTTTTGTTTGTTTGCTTTTCGATCTATAGACGGCTGGAATGAGGCTTATAATACAGAACACCTACCGCATCTCTGATTTGACTGTATGAAGAAAAGAACAAAAAAATTTCTGAAATTCAGCCAAGGTCAGAGACCTATCAGAAACTTACCAAAGGATCTGGAAACATGTACGCGTTGCATATGTATTTGTACAATTGCTCTGATGCATACTGGAAGTCGATGGCCCTTACTTTCTCCAAAACATACCTGTAAGTTAGAAGAAAGGTAAGGAAGGAGGGTAAGAAAGTAGTCATCTAGGAGTAATCAAATATGTATAGTGTCCAAGCAAGCAATTACTTCCATAGGTGGATAAATGTCTGTTAGTAAGTAACTAAGTCATTCTAAATAATACAATTCGAAGAGAAATTAAGCAAGAAGTGAAACACTTCTTAATCGTTTCAAACTATTCTGCATCTATATCGCGAGTAAACGTCATCTTTACCTGCTTTCTAACATTGTCAAATCAACATATATTATTTTCTGAAAACATCCTATAATCACTGGACAGGTGATTTGAAAGCCGCTTAATGTTCATTATTCTTATAGTTAGAGAGACAATTTCATAATTTGCCACAACGTGTAGTCCAATCTCACTGTCACCTCTGTAATAATGGTGTTTCAATATTTTCAGGCAAATGACAACTGAACTTACTGAACCCGAGACTGGTTCTCTAACACCCTTAAAGCATACTTAAGAAAGGGTCCCATAACGGATTAATGTAAACCAGCCCAACCTGAAACACAGAATGGGACATTCGATATGTGTGCTTGAGTGTACGCGTGTATCGTCTATTCATCAGCTATATTCCCATATTATTTTCAGTAATCTACCTCAATTCACTTTTAACTTAGTTGTTCGCATTCTTGGCATGTGTTGCTTTATTCTCAAAGAAAATCCACGAAAAATAAGACAATCTTTATGAACTGAAAAAGCAAAATAGAACTAAGTGAGAAAACATACTGAAAAAAGGTAATTTTATAGTCCGTAACAACAGAAAGTGTGCCATTTTCTCTGTCACCCGTTACCGCGGCAATTTGCTCCGTTGCAAATATATCTTAAACATATTATATTAGTTAAAATATCAATCCGTTTACCTGTCTTTCAGAAAACGTAGTAGAGAAACCACTCCTACTAAAGAAAGAACTAAAGCAGTCCACAGTGGATATATGGAGGCATCGGTATAATTATCCAGGATTTGGTTAATAAAACAGCACAGCCTCGGTAACAACAATACTGTGTATCTAATTTAGTTACAGCAATTCAGCTAGGTAAAGCTTATTGCTTGTGCTACTAGTGACAACATGAGAGTCGATTAAACAACTCTAAAACACAAGATGTGTATATGTGCTTAGTATTTTGAACGTAGCTTTAACAATTTTTCAATCATATCGCTACGATGTCTGCAGTGAGACAGTTTATAGTAATGTTTAGCACTGGGACATCTTGTCGCAGACATGTAGCATGATGTCCCACCTAATCACATTATAATGACACCAGGCCGACCAGTGGTAACACTAACATCTTAATGCTTAGCGCTAACCGAGGCAGCTGTTAGTTCCATTTATGTAAGTCTTTGGTAAGATTCAGTCAGGGATCGAACCCACGACCTCCCGCTTCCGCTGCGAACGTTCTAACCACTAGATCATCGGAGCGGCAACGCTATTTAACTACTTAAAATAAAATTAATGGTCACTCTCAAATATATAATCTTTTCTACTTAGTATCATTCTAATTTCTTGTACCCGTGACGATAGCAGATCCATCAGTCCCTCACGTGATAGCATATCTAACGAACATGGTTACCTTATCCATTAGTTCTGTGTTTTCATACTGGTTTTTCCCCAAATAAATCTTTCAATTTTGAACAGGGACAAATATTGTAAGCAGCTAAAGATGGCATCTATGACGGGTAATTTGTGGTTTGGGTACCAAATATTTGCACGGTTCGTATTAAACACGTGTATGTGCGATACTCAGGAAACCTATTTCCAAGCACTCATTCCTGGGATGCATGAATTGTAACAGTTACTCTCCCTTATCATATTTTCTAGCAATACTGTAAACTCTTCTCTACTACAATTTGTATGGTTTTACGTTTTAAAACAATTATATAAAAATGACACAAAGCATAGATCCACAATGCTATCTTGATACTAAAATAAGTAAAGACCACGAAAACAGTAATCAATTAAAATCCCAAATGAGAATAAAATGACAGTGAGAGTTCAACAACTAGTCCTCTATTTCTTTCAGCGCAATTTAACTTAAGTCTTAGTTAATTGGTGAAAGGTTCAGTTTCAATAAGCTAGCACACATTTTCAATGAGCTAGACGCGTGCGATGTAAGGAGTTAGAATGTAAACATATGTGACTGTTTTCGGTCTTTTCAGACTGTGTTGATTACGCTAACCACAGGTTGACTGTATTTTCAAGATGTTCCCTGGCTCTTGACTTCATTAAGGACTCACTCATAAAGATGTATGTCGACATTAAAATGATGCATAGATTACTGAATTTCAGCATGAACACTGTATTCGGATACCTGTGTAAATAGGCAACGTTTTGTCTAACAAAACAAAACTCAATCAAACACTCCCACAAAATGAAAACGAAAGCATATTATATTGCAACAGTCAACGCTAAATAATAAATGACCTTAGCAGTTGAAAGTAACTGTTTTTAAGGCACTCCAGGAGATGCTGTATTTCAGTGCTTCTTACATGAAGAAAATGCGCATATCTGTTTAAAACAAGCTGTTGCCGAAACTCCTGGAATGTGGAAATTCGATAGGTGGCTACCTGATTATTCTTGGAGATTTTAACTTTAACTTAGACTGTCCTGAAAACCTGTATACATCAAAACTGTTAGATTCCATTCATGTTTTCAACCTGTCATTTAGCGAGCCAACCCGTAAACATGGTCACATGTTTGACTGAATTCTTCATAGACCTGATGATAATATTCAAGAGTCCTCCCTTGTATTCCACGAACTTGCATCAGATCACACCTGTATTATATGCTATCTGGACGTATCAGTCCCTAACACATCACTTTTACTTGCTACTAAGAGAAAACTCCGAATGATAAATAAAACCAAGTATGACATCCAAGCAAACCTAACAGTTTGCTTACTTCATACAGCATAACAACACGATAACTGCCAGCGCTGAATGCTTGAAAAACGTGCCCCAGCCAGCAAGTGCAGAGTATCAATTCAAAGGTATTCTCCATTCTATAGCAGTGTTAGGGACCAGTTTCGCACTGCTGACAGAGACCGTCGTAAATCTGACAGGCTTTGGTTTTCATCCAGACTCACTATTCATTATCAAATGTATGAAGCTGTTAAGAAGAACATCCCACAGCAGTATTAATATCATGTGAAGATTACTAACAAACTAATGGCAAGGAACAAATGTACACCACTTTCAACTACGTTTTCTTCAGTCGACTTTACAGACCTATTAGCACATTTCTTCCATGACAATGTACAAACCATTAGGGATAAGTTTTACAACACAATTTCAGATGACTAGTCACCATAAAGTTGCAATACAGAATTTCAGCGGCAACCGTTAGCAGCATTTAAACATGTATCTATGGTTTTAATAATTACATTCATGATGAAGAGTACACCAAGTCCTACATCATTGCTTGTTGTATACTTAGATTCAATATTGCTTTCACGAACTCATGATATTAATACCTCTCTCTTTGCCGTGAGTTCCGACCATTTATCAAAACTGCCATTGTAAAGCTTATGCTTAAGAAACCAGCACTCGACCATAACGATGTAATAAAACACTGCCCAGTTTCCAATCTCCGCATTCATTAAAAATTCTTAGAACAAATTGTTCTAAACCAACTTGAGCCTCGTCTGAATTCAAACAGTCTCAGTCTTTTTAGCAATGTACAGTATATATCTCCACAGTATTTAATCTACTCCGCTGAAAGTAGTCAATAATGTTCTCTCTGGTTGGATCATATACTCATTATTCCCACACGAAGTCATATGGACAACGCATACCAGGGCCCAGAAATGTGGAACGAAATGCCCATTGAACCTTGACACAAAGACACGGTGATCCCTTTCGAGGGTGCTCTTAACACTCACCTATTTCGACTGCAATAATGTTTTATACCTTAAATATTTTCAGCATGTTTTTATGTTTTCTAATTTCCTGGTGGGGGGTTTTCTACTCATATGATTTTATATAAATGTAAATATGTCAAGATCTCAGAGCTTATAAAGATTATGTGCTGTACAAAGTCATCATAATCATCATTAGTTATTATTATTATTATTATTATTATTATTATTATTATTATTCTAAAGGACTACCAAACATTGACATGAGAAATTTCTTGACCAATTCTTTTAACTCATTAATTTTGCACTCTTGGTATTCATTGTTTTCTACGAACTCCTGTGGTCAAACAGTCTCAAATGTTTATGAATAATATAATGTGATATTCCAGTAATTTCTGCTATTATTTCCATTACTAAATTAATTGTAGGTCAATGGTTAGTTCTCTACTGTGTTTTGTTTTCGTCTCAATGGAGGTCAAACAATAGCACTTGCCACAAATTTAACTTTAATATGAACTCAGATAATGCACACATAAAACCATATTTGCAGAGTCATTATTCTACATATGGTTGCCCATTTGAAATCACATTTTACTAAATAAAGTCCAAATGTCTAACTATGCCACCTGGCACTATACAGATATGGAGAGGTCGCCCGTCATCCACCCATCTATACATTTATGAATGAACTATGCATCAATCCATTCATCTGCATGAATTCATTGTTGCTAAAGAATCAATTTCGATACCTCCTAACATCCGATGGGGAAATAATTATATGTTATAAACATAATTACTTGCATCTATCATTGAAAATTAGAAGCTTTTTCCTGATTTCTGAAAATCCTCCATTCATCTCCACGCAGGAAAATTAGGAATTCAATAGTTTTATTCCATAACTTAATGTACCTTTGATCAAATTCTTGGAGACTCAATTACATATTTTCACCTTACCCATACACGATTGCATCTTTGCATGATAGTAAGTTTTGACGCCTCATAACAGCCGATGAGGAAATAATAATAAATTTACATCTTTAGAGAATAACTGAAATCAAATTGAAGATGTGTATATTTTGTTGTGATGCGAGCGACCTCAATAGTTAAGAACACGATATTACAGGGTAAGGGATGTTACTGAATGAATGAGAAAATAAAGGAATTATCTAATTACATGGATAGCTTATTACTCCATGCCAGATTATCCAGTAGATCAAAAGACTCGGCTAGCTTATCACGTATCCTTGCGACTATCTGCTGTTGTAGAGCCTCAGACAACTGAAATGGTAAAATAACATGCCTTTATTATATTCCATGTATACGCATATCAATCGGGTTAAAAAAGAGATGAAGTTTGTCAAATGACCTTTATTACATCTTTACATTTTGGTAGGTAAAGGTAACTTTGTAAAATTGTAAACTTGTGTGTCATAAATGATAAGTAGGAAAATATTTACTCAATGTGTATAATTCCATCATCACTGATTCTTTACTATTCCAAAATTATGATTGCAATATGTCCATAAATAAAATTGCTTTCAAGAGACAAGAAATCAAAAACCTTTAACATTATTTGATAACATGTCGCTCCCTAACCTGTTGCATTTCACGCCTGGCGCATTTCTCCTTTTCCTGTACGGTCTGGTAAGAACGGCAGGCCAGGTCTATGAACTCTCCGTTCATAGAAAGTTTCTTCTGAAGGCTTATTATTTCCTTTTCTGTGCGTTTCTTCTTTTCTCCATTTGGTTGGTCAAGTTTCTTCTGCAATTTTTCCTGAAACTTCTTCTTCTTCTCTTCAAGCATAACGCATTTCTGAAAGAATATTTGGTTGTGCGACATATGTTACCCGTATCTATTTCGTAACATTGTTTAACAACAGCAACACTCGGGACAAAATATTTACTATCCGAAAACTAGATAAATAATAAATCTTCCAAAAGAAAGCATATCTTTGTAAACCTGTAATCAAATTAATTGTGCCCCGCCTATTGTATGACCTTGCTTTGGAAGCATTCACGATAGAAGATTTTTTTATCTTGTAACATTTTGAAAGATGTTAAAATTGCAAAGTATGTAAGAAGTCACTTTAAAAAGGTTTTATGAGGTAAACAAAAAAAATCATATGAATTGTGTATCAATTTTCCAGATGAACATAAAGTAAAAAATCTAAACCTCTCTTACTATCTAAAACAGATATTAACATGAAAGGTTTATATGCATTATAATACTCTTTCTCACTCTCCCTCTCTCTCTCCCTCTCTCTCTCTCTCTGTCTGTCTCTCTGTCTCTCTCTCTCTCTCTCTCTCTCTCTCTCTCTCTCTCAGCAATCGTATATACACGGACATATGATTTGTTCTAATGGTAGACATATATTGTAAAGACAAACACCTTTTCAGCTGCTTTCAGTTGCCTGATATGATCCATGTGATCTTTTATAGCGACCTCCAGCAAACATCTCTGTCTATCCAGCTCCTTAATTGCCATTTTGTTAAATCTGAATGTGATATAAAATCAAAAGTAATAATAATAATATATTATTATAGCATAACTCTCAAGACACTGTAATAACAAGTAGTTATAACTGGCTAGACACTAATATCAAGTACGTATAAGTCTCAAGACACTGTAATAACAAGTAATTATAACTGGCTAGACACTAATATCAAGTAAGTATAACTGTCAAGACACTGTAATAACAAGTAATTATAACTGGCTAGACACTAATATCAAGTAAGTATAACTGTCAAGACACTATAATAAGAAGTAATTATGATTGGCTAGACACTAATATCAAGTAAGTATAACTGTCAAGACACTGTAATAACAAGTAATTATAACTCTGAATACATTGTAGTAGTTACAATAACTGTTACAATACTGGCATAACTTACAGCAGAAAAGTCAACTCTTCATTACCAATTAACTATATATATATATATATATATATATATATATATATATATATATATATATATATATATATATATATATATATATATATTAAATATATATATTAACAATTAACTATATATATATATATATATATATATATATATATATATATATATATATATATATATATAGTTGCGGCTCTCATTTCACATCTGCATATGAAAACTGTGCACAATGCTTTTTCATTATACATGAATTGTCTTTATTGAGTTAAATATAAGTCACATGTTAATATGATATCGTGCATTTTAATGTTATAAATAATGCTTAAGAAAACACTTACACTTTGCTGTTAGTGTCACGACTGGCAAAATTTAGACCACTTGCATTGTTGTTGCTGCTTCCTTCAGTCTTGTAGAGGTCGAACACAAAGACTTTCACGAAGGCAAAGATTTCGTGTAATGCTGGTAGTCCTACAGAAAACATTCATAAAACAGCACTTATAATCATTCAAATTTAGACAGGACATCGCAAATGCCTCGGATAAAAATGATGTCCTTTAAATGCTAAAATAGTTTCGTATATGTGATGATAAAAGCCTTTGACTAATATGCATGTTGTCAGAGAATTAAGAATTATTTTAAACAATATACATCAAATTTAAAAGAAAATTGTTCAAAGTTTCCCTAATAGTCTATAATATATTTAAAATGACTATTCATGCAAATTTAGGCAAATTTAAAAGCTGGACTTACCCTTCGCTAACTTTAAATAAGAAAGCGTCTTCATAATATCATTTAAGGACTTGTTTTCGCCACGAGTGAAATCATCTATTTGTCCCACAAGGCTTCTAAATAGGTCAATGTTATTGAAGCTGAAATATTGAGGATACAAATAGATTATTTCAGAAACAAAATGTAATACCCGTCTGTTGATTATAATAACACAGGACAAATAGTATGCTGGGTTACTTCCCTTAGCATTCTCAAGTATCTAACTGATATAAAAAAAATCAAGTGTCAGCATCTGACCTTTATATAACAAACCAAGTGTCAGCATCTGACCTTTATATAACAAACCAATTGACATCACCTGACTACCAGGTGTCAGCATCTGACCTTTCTATACCATATTCGATTTCATGTTCATATCTCATTTTTAAAATTAGTATTACCCACAAATGAAAAGTTACAAGTATTAATTCGACCATGAGAAGTACTTTAGAACAGTCTATCATTGTATAGCCTGATGATAATACTGTCGCCTAACTTCACTGTGTAATAACAAGTATGCAAAACAGACGAAAATTAATCTAATTTGCAAAAATGTAAATCAGAAACCAAATTTGATAATATATGCAATGATAACAATAGATGATTCGCAGAAGCTTTTGTCTATAATTTCTCTTGATTTGGCATCTATCTATATTCGTAGATTATCTTTGCCAATAATATAATTATTATGTCACATGTTTCTGTATTCGCAGATAATTCCTGGCCGACAGTGAAGTTTAATTTTGTCACAACTCTGTATTTGCAGAGCATCATCGTTCAACAGTAATGTGTAATTTTGTCTTAATAATGTATTATTAACTGTGGATATTTTCCTAACAGTAGAGTAATTATGTCACAAGTATGTTTATTTAGATATACTATGTTGGTCTAATGGTTAAAGCATCCACCTCGGAGGACACCGGTTTAAATCCCAATGAGTCATGCCAAAGGCTTATAAAAATGGTATTAACAACTCAGCATTAGACGTTCAGCATTAATAGGATAATGTTTTGACTGGTTGGCCTGGTGTCAGGATAATGTGACCGGATGGGACATCATGCTACACGTACTATACATCACTATAAACTGCCTCATAATGTGACATAAACACTGTTATAGCTACCTTAAAAATCCAAATAAAACACACATATATGTACGCAGAGATTCCTTGTCAAACATTAAATTGTAATTTTATCACAATGATATGTGAGTCGTACAGCATTCATGCCCAATAATAAGGGAGGGCTGTGGGGGAGGGTGTGGAAATCACGGATCCCTAAACAACATGTACACACACACATACACACACACGTACAGTCAGTCGTCACTTCATTAATACAAAATATGTCAATGCCAATAATAATAATAATAATAATAATAAAATCGAAGTTGCTATATTATTATTATTATTATTATTATTATTATTATTATTATTATTATTAAAACACGCCAGAAAAAGCCATTGCCTCTATTTATTTTCTAGTGAGGCCGCAATCGCCTGTTCTTGCCTTTACATTCAGAATACTTACACCTCTCTATCCTTCTTGCAACCCAAAAATGTGGGTATAAGAATTCTCTCCATTTTTATTTGGCTTCCTGTTCCATAGTTACTTTAACTAATGGGCGATCTCAGTGTCACGTGTCAAATTACATAGTGACGTCATGATATTATTTTCACAATCGGTTCACTTCACTTCGGTGTAGTTTAATATTTTTCATATTACACGATTACGCGATTTATTTTAGAACCCGACACCTTACCAAATTGGTTAAATTCCTTTGACAATTCATCATAGGAATTTTTATCTTGTACAAAGTTAGTGCAATCATCAGCATGTTATAGCATTTTTACCTCCTCTTTAATATTTGGAACCCTGATTCCTTTAATCCTTTGTTTCTTCATAATTTTAATACTAAGTAATTATATTGATATTACATATAATAGCTTAGATAGTGGGCATCCCTGCCTCAATGATCTTTTAATTTCACATTTTTCCGTTTTTGTTCCATTTACCTGTACGCATGAGTTGATATTTTTGTACAGGGTTTTAGTCCAATTTAGAAAATTGTTTCCAAAACCAAATTCCTCTAGTGTCTTGTATAGATAGTTTTGTTCTAATCTGTCACAGGCTTTTTCCTGGTCTATTAATACCATAGCACTATTCAAACCTTTAATATTTATGTACTTTATTATGGTTTTGGTGTTTAGTATGTTATTTTGTATTTCCCGCCCTTTCGGGCCACTAGTTTGATTTATATTGATAATTTTGTCAAGACACTTTCTAACTCTTTCTGCTAATATTTTACTTGTAATCTTATAATCCATGTTAAGGAGGGAGATGGGCCTCCAATTCTTTAAATATTCTCTGTCTCCTTTCCCTTAATATATTAGTGTTATGATCCCTTCCTTCACTGTGTTAGACATGTCTGATTTCCTTAGTGCAATGTTATTATATAACCAACCATTCTAGTATGGGCGACAGTTCCCTGCATAATTTCTGATAAAATTCTGCGGAGAGTCCATCTCTTCCTGGTGCTTTATTCCTAGATAATTTCCCTATAGTCTCTATAATCTCGACTTGCGAGATAAATTCCTCGCATTTGTTCCTATGATCTGAGGTTATTACCTCGCATTCCGTCTCTCGTATATACGTTTCTATATCTTCGTCCTCTATGTTCTGTGAAGTATATAGGTCTTTGTAGTAGCTCTGTATGTAGTTAAGTATTCTAGTTTTGTCTGTCGTTGATTCCCTATCGATTTTTAGTGACTCAATAGTTTTTTCCCCACCCCTTCTTATTTCATCCCTTTTGTATAATCCTTCCGCATTTTATATAATTGTGAAAATTTCCCCGTTATCATTTCCTTTCCCTTTTCTAATTCTTTTTTTCGATTTTTAAATTTTCTTCTGTTTTTTTGTGCCCTGTATTGTTAATGTTTTTATAAAGTTTCTAAAGCTTCTATCTCTAATTTAATTTGTTAAACCCTCATTTTTGAATGAAGACCCGTTTTAATTTATCCCGTTCCGAAATAATATCTAAATTCCCTTGGTTTTTAAAATTTTCTATTTCCCATTTGATTTCCTCCTCAAATTCTTTATTTTTCAAAATTGTATTGTTTAATTTACATTGAGCCCTCCCCCATCTTTTCCTTTTATTTTTTTCTATTTCTACAAAGATTAGTTTATGATCAGAAATTTTGTACTCTATTACCCCTGCCTTGATATATTTATTAGTCCCTATTGTGATCCAAAAAATGTATCGATACTACTTCCCCTATTTAACCGTCTGTATATATCAATCATGTTTTGAGATTTCATAATGTAGTCCATATGTTTTTTTAAAACGTTTGTCTATTTTCGATAGTCCTCCTGTCCTGTCTATATCTTCCGCCATCCAGTTGAAATCTCTTGTCCATCTTAGCTGGTATGTAGACATTGGTGAAATGATCCCCTCCCAAAATTATATGTATTAGTTACGATAACAAATGGTCTATCAGAACGTCATGTGACAAGTCACAGTGACGTCATGATATTATTATATATAATATGATTATATACAATGCAACAACAACATAATATTTTGATTATGTTAAAAAAGTGTGAGCATCTATCTCTCTAAAGAAGAAAAGCAGAAGATTGTAATGACAAAAGAACAGAAAGAGTGAAATAATAATGCTTTTACTGCTACTGATGATGTTTGTGATATTGCTGATGACGATGATGACAATGTCGACATTAATGATGGAATAAGAACACTTACAACAACAGCAACAATAATAATAACTTATACAACTAATAATAATTATTAAAAAGAAGATAATGACGACGGCCAGTTTGATGATGATGACAATGTTTAATCTTCATTTGTTATCTCTTCGGAAAATGCCACCCCTTTCATGACGTTAACGAAACAGATGCGAATCCATTTCTTTTATCCGATGAACATGTAAGCATGGCAGCAGTTCCGCTAAATTGTCAGATTGAAAATTCCAATAGATTTATTTTCTCTACTTTGCAGTTTTTGTTTCATCTTATAATTCAATTCGACTGGATCGCATAGAAAAATGAACTTGGCAAACATTAGGTTACAGAGACACTTTCTTTTTCATGAATTCTTCTCGCGAAAAGTTGTTCATTTTTAGATTAATTTTTCATATCCTGACATTGATTCGGGGTTAGTGGCATAAACTTAAACAGATTTTATTTTAATTTTAAAATGATTGGTTGTTGTCAAGGTCAGGATGGGACTAGTGAATTAAGAATTAAACAACTTTTTATTCTTCACGTAAAATGAATGCTTCTTGTCAGGGTCATGCTAAGAGTACGTGATATAAGCAATCACGTGACTACTCGCCCCATTTCTCTAGTTCGCAATTTGGGGATTGTTTCGAAACTGCGTATTAGAATACGATATAATCTCCGTTTTAGTGCAATATTACGGAAGCCGGTTAGTGCCACGTTGAAATCAATTTTTGTCTCGTAATTACGACATACTATCTCGTAATTGCGAGTTACTTTCTATCTCGTAATTACGAGTTACTATCTCGTAATTATGAGTTAGCTATCTCATAATGACGACTTAGCTATCTCGTAATTACGACTTACAGTGTCTTTGAATTGTGGAACCTTTGTGTCATTTTGAATGGATCGTTAAAGGTTATGCAGCTTTTATTTTCACTTGTTATTGAGTCACTCAGAAATTCTTAGTTTTCTAGCCCAGATACATGGATTTTTTTTATGCATTAGCACGAGAACTCTGAAACGAATACTGCGTAATCTGTGTCTGTTTAGAAGAAGATTTCATTTTGATGTATTAGAGGTAGCCCAGTTTATCGAAGAGAATGTTAGTAATTCTGGTAATCAACAAGGCTATTGTTGGATGCATTTACGATGTCTTCAACATGTAATGATATTATCAAGGGATACCGTGGGATACTTATGCAGTTACTCGACCCTGCTGGTATAAAATTGCGACTAAGGAGACGTCTTAGGAGACGACACTACTTTGGACAAGGAACGGATTACATTTGGCATGTATATTCTTACTATAAACTCAAACAATATGGGCTCTGTATAAACGGATGCATTGATGGTTTTTCAAGGCAGGTTATTTGGCCTAATGTTTACATAACAAGCAGTAATCCAAAAGTAATCGCTGGTTATTATGTGGAAGCAGTGCAGATGCGTCACGGATGTGCGGCCTTAATGAGAGGTGATCGTGGCACAGAAAACGGTTATGTTGCTCAGATGCAAGTTTATATGACGGGAAAGGAAAGTTTCATTTATGGAAGAAGCACAGCCAATCAGCAAATAGAAATGTTTTGGAATTTTCTGCGGAGGAAATGTTGCCAGTTCTGGATTGACACCTTGGGAATATCGAAGGAAATCGGCCAGTTCACAGGGGATTTCATAGATATCAGCTCGATTCAGTTTTGTTTTATGGGCCTGCTTCAGATACATATAAAAATAAACTTGTTTGGCCTTAAATATTCCTCTAAAACGTGATTTGAATCTGTCATAAAATAATTCGTGTGTAGAGGTATACCGTAAGATGTATAATTAGTTTATAATTTGTGTTATCATTATTCTCACACCTACATTCTTTTGACACTTTTCGAAAAAGCATTTGTTCTCCTTTTCTAAACAGCAGAAAGTGTGCAAACTACAAGCTGAATCCATCTGATCCCATCCTTTAGAAAAAAGTAGTTTTAAAAAAACTGTAGTTTTTCCATTGGATGTAATTTTAAAGAAAATTATATAAAACTGCATTCTTTTTGTCTCGTTAAAATTGATTTTAAAAGAAAAGGATGTAAAATAATGTTTTTCATGTTTCTTGGTTTCGAGTGAGGTTTGGGAGGATTAGAAATGTCAGATTATAATTTGAAGATCTAGGAGTGAATCATGTTGACAAACGGATGAACGGATTCAAGAGGGAGATGGATTTGTCCATTTTATATTCTTTTTTTTATGTGTGACAATAAATGGTGAAGGTTTTATTAATGCACCTATTGGCACTTGTGTGAAGAATTTGATTCATAATTATAGGAATGGGTATTATAAATTTAAAATACATTAATTACATTAAAAATTAATCTAAGCAAATGATAATAATAATAATAATAATAATAATAATAATAATAATAATAATCAAATTAATTAAAAAAATAAATACAAAATTTCAACATGTATTAATGTTATTGCTAAATATAATAATTCCGTATGACAAATTTATACTTTCCCTCTTAAGATACGTACACCTTAATTCTACATATTACCTAAAACTCATTAAAAAAAAAGTCATCTCAGCATGACTTCGGTTATTAGGTTGGAACCCTTTCATATATAAAACTGCAGACATCACATCATGCTTATGCCGTATTTTCCCAAATAAAATGCAAATAATAATTTGAAAGGCAGAACAAAAAGAACAGTTGTTCAAATGAAAAAATTGAAAAATTGCAAATTGTACAGATTTAATAAGTTATTAAGTAGAAGAAAAACAACAATAAATAAAGCCTTAACAAACATAAGACGACATCTCAGAATTACTATATATGATCCTTGGGCGACTTCTCCAACCACCATGGGGCGACTTTTCCTGACACCTGGGATGAGTTCTCCAGGGCGAGTTCTCCGCTAATCATTGGACCGAGTTAGGAATGGGTGTTCCGCTGTATCCGCACGAAGTAGAAGGTACAAGAAAATGCAATTTTCTACTATTTGCAAATGGCGCAGCAGCGATCTGTTAGAATTTACAGATGGTATAGGCGGTTCTATGTACGCTTTTAAACATTGAAAATGGTATTGGGATATGTTTAGGTTCGAAAATTGAACTGATTACGTATTACAGAACTTCAATATTATTTTAAAAGCAATTTTGGTACGGTTGTTTTTGTCATTGAAACTATATAAATTATTATGATTTAATCGATAAAGTAATGAATAATTTATCAAATAAAATTAATTTACTAGCTATGTACATTCCCATGAAATAACTAAAAACAATTAAAAATTCTTTCTAACAGTTGACTCTCTCTCTCTCTCTCTCTCTCTCTCTCTCTCTCTCTCACACACACACACACACACACACACACTTGTATTATATTATTCATATAGTCCTGACTACTTAGGTGATATTATTTTCAATTAATGCTCTCACATACTTCCTATATTTTATAGCATCATTTAAAGTGGTGGAAGATAATTTCAATCGATCAATGAGAAAAGAAAGAATGTGAAAGTAGAAAAATACATATATCTGTAAGCAATTCCCAATAATAAAAAAATATTTTGTTCAATGCCGCTTTCACTTATACCTAATCTAATTCTTTCTAACAGTTGACTCTCTCTCTCTCTCTCTCTCTCTCTCTCTCTCTCTCTCTCTCTCTCTCTCTCTCTCTCTCTCTCTCTCTCTCTCTCTCTCTCTCTCTCTCTCTCGTACCTTATCGGCTAAGAAATTTATGTTGATATGTTTCTCTAAGAGTTTTAAATCATGCCGCTTTAAAAACTGACGCAGTAGACAAGACCATTCCATATAGATCATTATGATTCATGTTTAACAACAGTTTGTACATAGTATACCAGGACAAATAATACACAAGAATTGTAAAATGTAATCACAGTGAAATTCTGTTTTAATTCAATGGTTTCATCTGTACGTTTAATTGCATCATAATCAGCCATGCATCTTTTTGTAAAGTTGTATGACATATAGTTATGCCAACAGATATGGAGGCAGATAGATAGTAAAATAGTTCGTTCGATAGACATATACATGGCTTCGTTGATAGATAGACAAAGTACCGTGTCATCCACCGTCTTTCATTCCATAGCCCATCTGGTCTAAACTCATTCTCGCTCCAAGAATCAAGAGACAAAACTAAGACGTTGAATACTATATTCCTAGTTGGTGCTTGATGCTGTGAATTCCACAAAAAGAATAAAATTTGCATATTCTCGTACGGTTCATCCTAAATCACAAGAAATGATTAAATTAATACCATTAGGTTTGGAATCAAACGTTTTCATCTATAGCAGTATGACTTACTTGTGACTTTCGACCACGTGAATTATTATCTTTCCGATCGACGTTCAATCGTAATTACGAGATAGCTAACTCGTAATTACGAGATAGTAAGTCGTAATTACGAGATAGTAAGTCATAATTACGAGATAGTATGTTGTAATTACGAGATACTATCTTGCAATTACGAGATAAAAAAGTAATTTCAACGTGGCACTAACTGGCTTCCGTACAATATGCTAGTTTGGGGCTTTTACATTTGACGTTAAGTCATTTTCTTTTGTTATAACCAGTTTTTAAAAAATCCTTTTTAACTTTCCTTCAGTTCATTTTTTAACTTTATATAAATAATTCGAATTTCTGAAAATATTTGATGTACTCATACCGAATTATTGGACAAAGTTTATCAAAATTTTATTAGGATTTCTAACACCGGAGTTTAAAATATTGTTTTTGTTGTTATTATTGTAGGGTATAACGCCATTTTTCATCACACGATTGGCTGTACACGGCGGCCAGTATTAATGGCGGAGGAAGATGCCGGGGAAAACCCCAGGAAAGAACCACCGACCCACGAGAAACTGCTTTCTCGCATACCCACGTTAAATAGTGTTTCTACAAGGGACTGTAGATAAGCACAAAGCAGACTTCATTATACATCATCGTCTTCTATCTTGGATTATCTAATAAGATTCGAACTTGAATCTATTAGAACATTTCATTACTGCGACTTCTGTATTTTAATTTGTGGATCATTCTTTGATTACTTTTGAATTTGATTCTTAAAAATAATTTCTTTTTTCATTTTTATAATATTTTTCCAGGGAAACAAATTATTTTTTAAACTTTACAAAGCTTGTTGTTTTCAGCTTTTCTGTCAAACTGTTTATTGGAGCCTAAACAGTAACACATGTACCACAGTACTTATGTCATTACCTTTCGTTTTTCCGACATCTACTTTCAAAAATTATACTTTAATTTTTGACACACTGAACATAAATTTAATTTTAGGGTTAATATTATTTAAACCGTGTATGAAACAATAGAGGTCTTCAGATCACTGAATCAAGATCATGAAAATATTATCTATAAATCGTAGTCATACATCTGGTTTCTAACGGCATTGATTCAAGAAGTCATTTTCTAATATTCACATCCGGTTTCTAACGACATTTATTGAAGATGTCATTTTCTAATATTCACATCCGGTATCCAGCTGCATTGATTCAAAAAGTCATTTTCTGATATTCACATGAATAGCGATGGATCATAAGGAGTCGTCGAGTTACTCGTGTCGGTATCTACCTGTTTTACACAGTTCAAAATCACCAAATCGTAAAAGTTTATTTCAAGAACGCATGCGATTAAATCTTCAAAACGTTTCCCTAGATAGTCCGCCTGTAATCTCATATCTGCAATTAAGGGAAATGCTCCTCCTTCTTTTTGGCCAAAACAATCAAAACAGGACGCTTGTCTGAAATCCTTCTCATCTGCTCCTGCCAACATGATAGTGTTTCTGTCGTTTTTTTTCTGGCGAAGCGACGTGAAATTTCTAACCTTCATTCCCATGCACAAGGTGAATATTAAACTTCATTTTAGAGATTCAGGTAGAAGCGCTAAGCCACAAGCAATATAGTGCTTCATGCGAACTGCTGGAACATTGATTGAATCGTGTTCCAAAGAAAACTTCTAACGGCACGTCTACCTTCCTTTCCATCATCATGAAATAGGGAGTACAACCTGAGAGCGGCATGCCAATTCTAGTTTCGGGAGGTGTTCGTCCCAGTCTCTTTGGTTTTCTTCAACAAACGCGGATAGCATGCTTTCTAACTTTCGGTTCATCCTCCTGAGCCTCGTTATCTCAATCCCAAGGAAACAACAACTTTCACGAAAAAGTATAATCGATAACAGTCAGCCCTGATCCGTGTGAATCTGACATGGCGCAGTAAAACGCATGACGACCTCTTCGTCTATCAGTTGTTTACAATGTTTGTAGATTGTAGATTCCTAGCAAGGCAGTTAATACCTCAGTCCATTTCATAATATAATCAGCGATAACTAGACTGTAAACATTTAGATTTTTGGTCTTCGGAAGTGGCCCCAAGATGTCAGCAGCTTTATGTTCTATCGGAAATCTTGATGCAATCAACTACATTGGAGCTCGCCCGTCCTATCCTGATGACTTTGGAGTCGCACAAGCCGCACATCTTTTCGAGATCTATCTCAGTAATACCCTTTTCCGATCTTTGCTATAATTTTTCTAATGCCACGGTGTTAGTCACTGCCAGGATCATCAACCATAAGTAGAATATCATTTCTCTTTTCTTGTGTAACAATAGTCTAACTGTGAATTTCTCCCCATCATGCGACTCCCATCTGCGACAGAGTATGGCATTCTTTATTTCTAGTCAGTCCTACATTCTCCAGATGAGTTTCAGCACCTCTCCAAATTTGGCAACTTCTTACTATGATGGTCGTTCTTGCTTTCCTTCCAGCTCATTACAATTACGACCTCCTGGTCCGATATCTGAACCACGTCGGTATCACTGCTACTGGCATATCAATTACAACACCTCTCTCCTACTCAATCTGTCGGTAGGCCAAAAGTGGACAACTTTTTTTTGAAGACAACAAACGGTCGCATTCCCCTCAAAGTCGATGACTCCTGTGACTGCTTCTAAGATAGCAATGTTTGTCACAGCATAGAGCGTCTGGTTAGTTGCAGTTGCATTCGGTATATTGTCCGGTTCTGACCAGCGTCCCCAGCACTAGAGTGTCCTGGCGCTCCCCACACATCTGATACTGCTCTTTCACCTCAACATCCGGTACAACTGAAGATGATGAAATTTGACAGCTTGTCAAAATTTCCTGGAGCAATCATTTCGTGTATCGCTGGAAGGTTCACTATTTCAACAACAATTATCCTGGCATATCCTAATGGTCCTTTAAATGTACAAGGTCAATTCTCCTTGAAGATGGAAAGGCAACTTATTAAAATCGAATCAACGCAAGTTAAATTTAAGGAAATCTGGTCCAGGACTTTCCTCTGGCTGGATCTCGGCAACCGGTACTTTGTCATCGATGAACCCTAAATAGGCTCTTTGTTTTAATGTCCCTTCCCGTCGACCTACTTGGTCTGGTTTGGTGGTGAAAATATCTGTTTCGTAGCCTGAACCAATTCAGTGCAAGACTTCTCTGGTACTGTCAGCAATTGCAGTACTTCTTTGGTACTGCTTGACCTATGATTTCAACACTTAATACAGATTCGTTTCTTCTTCTGTACACGATGTTAGGGTTTAACACATCTTAACACATCTTGAAGTGAATGATAAATCCATTAAGGGTGTCGTCACATCGGACGACATATAAGTAACGACCAGCCTCTTCTCTGCTTCATTCTAAAACTTGCTTTGAGGCCTGTATATATATGCTGTCTGTAATGCATCCCTTATGGTATCAGCTGTCTTCTTGATCTTTGGAGACTACATGGGATCTCATCAACATCGCCTGTCCACTAAAGTGAATATGTCGCCTGAAGGCGGTCCCTTCACTCATCGACTCTCCTGCCTTCCTGGTCATACTTTCACTCCTATCAATAATCCCTTTCCGCATAGCTAGTTTTTTTTCTTTTCTTCTAAAATGGTTGCATTCCTTTATCAAGCGCCGAAACTCGTCTTCGACTGGAATTACTGTCTTTATTTCTGTTTTGGAAAAAAAAGCATCCTCGTCGAATTTACCCTCCATAAGCAATTTTGAATATTTGTTCTACTCCCAGATCAATACAACCCTGCCAATCAATATGTAGCGGAATATATCCTCAGCTACACATATTCTCGCTTTATTGGGTTCTTTAGGATATGGTTTTGTATTTGGAGCGATATCCCGCTGAATCTGTCTTGGGACTGGTGCACCAGAGTGTTAAAAGTTTCTACCCAGGCGATATAACATCTTATTCCTGGTTTCTTGTCGTCAACTGCATCACTGCGTCATTAACGGGGTGTCCTGTGATCGTCTGTCTGTCTGTACACTTTCCACCCAATGCTAAAGCCAATAATATCTCGATGGTACCATTAAAATTTTATTTCCAAAAGAGTGACGTAAGGGAGCTAATATAATAGACGGAACCAACAATGGACAATAATCACGGTTACTCCAAATGTATTATTATATGATTAATCGACAGCGATGTTTGTGGTGAATGCCTCATGTTTGAGTACCAAATGTTTACTGTCAAGTTTCAAAAATCGAACATGCTACATATATATATATATATATATATATATATATATATATATATATATATATATATATATATATATATATATATAGAATATATGTATAGTATGTACGCTGTATCAATGATATACCACGAGATGTATAAATTTTTCATTAAAAGGAAACGAGGCTTGCAGCGTACATACTATACATATATTTTATTTATATCACATACAAATACATATATTTGCAAGTTGGAGGTACGATGTGCTCCTGATATATTGCCCGAGTAAATGACCTCCTCACAACCAAGTGGCTGTCTGCTACAAAATCTAGTTCTACGATTTTTCTTGTTATTCACAATCACATATTCAAATTGATAAGTTGATTGTTTTCTTTTTCATTTTCTTTTTTTATTCACATTTATTAAATCAATATAAGACACACGCATTATTTAAACATAAAATATGTTGTTGTGTTGTTTTTTTTTAATGAAGAAAGTAGTGCACTGCAAACACGGTGATCTTATTATAGAATATGCATGTACTGTTAGGCATTGACCTACTGTCGTATGGAAATTCGCGTGGAATATAAACGAACTGGAATCACGAACCAACAAGATGTAATTAAAATATTTTAATATATTGACAGTTCAACTAAGTCATCATTTTGATTTAATTAGCGATTCTACAGACTAAACATCTCTCTCTCTCTCTCTCTCTCTCTCTTTCTCTCTCTCTCTCTCTCTCTCTCTCTGTACGTCTTGACTAACATTGCCATCATTCATAGGTCCAGAGACATCGTCGTATAACACAAGCAAAAATCCATAACGCTTGTATTTTCGTGTATTTTTGCTCCAGAGAAGGGGGGGGGGTGGCTGGCGACCATTTGGACAATTTTATATTTAATTATTAATACTCGATTAAAACGGGTTTCAGAAACAACAACAAAGGCTTAAAACACAATACAGTATGTGCGCATCGTAACCGACAAATTTAACATGTAGGCCTTGTGTGTCGTCTGACGATTGCAACTATGTATCATTGATATTATGAATACTATAGATAAATCCCAAGGAACGCGTAATCATAGGTTTACGAGGAAACAGAGTACTGTGGGTTACTTGGTACAAGTTCAGCTTTAATGTTTTCGTCCAGCGCAATATATTTCTCTCTCACTCCAGATTTGTGCTTATTTTGCATGAGAGGGGGAGAGGAAAAAGACAGGATTCCGATGAAATTGTGTACCATTTTAATATTTAGAAAACAGGGACTATTAATATTTGTGTCGTTAATTTCATGTCATTTATGATTAATGAATGAGTAGAAATTCTTCATAGAGCTATAGGCCTACGGTAGAAAGAATGTTTATATATTCGTATTATTGCGCTATGGGCGGATCACTATTTGATATATTCCAATAGTATTGGTATATAGATTTGCTTTATACCAACACTTTAAATGCCATGTTATTTTTAATGTATATATATATATATATATATATATATATATATATATATATATATATATATATATATATATATATATATATATATATATATATATATATATATATATATATATATGTGTGTGTGTGTGTGTGTGTGTGTGTGTGTGTGTGTGTGTGTTATGGTATCTTATTTGTTCCAGTGAGATCAAAACACTTAGTATGATAAATAAAGTAATGAGATAAATCAACAGGGTAATCAAAAGGTGTGAAAGAATGATGAATCTCCGATAGCTGCATATTAAAACTGAAACATAAATGTAGTTTTGATAATACTTGTTTTTAAATGTTCATTTCCTCATTATCATTTTGCAAAGGAAGCAAAGTATCCAAATCTAAATTATATGACTTTGCACAAAAGGAGTAAAGGATATCAAACCGACTCAATCAAAGACTCATTCAAAGACTCAATCAAAGACTCATTCAAAGACTCAGTCAAAGACTTAATCAAAGACTCTGGTGCAAAGCATTGGCTATCAAAGTCCTTTAATATTTGTACAGGACGTTTTACTTAGTTACATGTCGTGACTGATATTTGGGTGTTCTGGAAAATAGAATGCCTCATAAAGTAAATTGATGAAGCGCATGGTATAGATAAAGCCTTATTATACAAAACCAACAAAACCTTTACGCGTCAATAAATGTATCCAACTTTTACTAAATTCAATTAGTCAAACGTCAGTCATATTTATTTATATAGCGCTGAATTCAAAATTGTTTTAACGCGGCATAGAGGAAGATGGGTGTTATTAAAAACAAACGTAGACGAAACGAAAAGGATGGATTTCATAGCTTTATTACCATTTTTGGTTTACAAACATGCTTTTTATTACTATTATCAATTTCAAACACACGTTAGGTGAATATTAAACTTCATTTTAGAGATTCAGGTACAAGCGCTAAGCCACAAGTAATAAAGTGCTAAAAAAAAATAAAAATTGCTTGTTATAAGGTGTAAAGGACGAATTTAATTTTTGTATTATAATGTGCATGTTACATTAAGTTTTCAGAAACAAGAATCAAAAGATAATAGGAAATTTAAGAATATTTTCTGAGTACATGTATTTAAAATTCACAGTGAATTATGGAAATCTAACTCATAATCTTTCAATAAACTTATGTTGTTCCTGTCTTTCCCATTACATGTCAAATTATAGAGAGTAGGACAGACGCAAAGCAGGAAGAGGTTATAGAGAAAATTAGATAGAATACAACATAAATTCCAAAGTAATGTATGATTGGTGAAAACATTTTGAGGAAGAAAAGACACCTAATGAAACAAAAAAGAAAGGACAAAAAATGTTTGATGTGGACAAATTATAAAAAAAAAAGTTAAACAGGTGATGCAAAGATGGACGAGTGTATGATGATTGCAGAAACATTTAAGAAGAATAAGATAGGCAAACAAAATTGAGCGAGAGAATGACTGGTGCAAATATAATGGAAGAGATTAAGACAAAGGAAAAATTGTCTTTGACAAGATGGACGATAGTAAGACAAGTGTAAACAAGGTGGAAGAGGTAAAGGTGGGAGAGGAAACAATAAGTAACAATTAGTAACACAGGTGAAGAAAGAAATGAATGAGGGTAATATTTGAAATGAAAAGACTGGTAATGCAACCATTGATGATGTTATAAAAAAAATAGATGGCGATGTGATGATATGATGGGGGAGTAGAAACATAGGTAAATATAAAGATGAAAGATGGTCTAATAGGTGATAATGTGATGGGAAAGACAGAAAAAACGGTTGAGGGAAAATTCAGCAAATTTTGAATTGAGGTTACACTGGGTTATTGTTCGCTATTGACTCATATGCTTGTCACAATTATTGTCAGCGCAAGAAAATGCCGCGCATCTGTGAAACAAATATTTGGCGTCCCCCACCACCCATTAAAATATTTGTTGATTAGAAGGTTAATTTAAGCTATGACCCATCAAAAATGATTTTCATATGAAGATAAAAATAAAAGAAGTGTTTCATTTTAGTTCAGTTGTATAAATCTTGAACCTTTTTTCTTTAGTGCACGCCACTGTTTGTGGCAGCCTGCTTTCAGTGGTATATAAAATTAGATAGGAACATAAAAAAGAATCATTATACATCCATATAACCTATTTCTACGGCAAATGATCAAATTTAACCATGCAAACATGGTAAAATCCCCACACTTTCATTCCAGCTCTGGTTGACCTTTTCCACCCGAATCCAATTGTCCCATCTCTTGACACCAGCTTTTGCTTGAAAACTTTACCTGTAAAAATGACATATATATATATATATATATATATATATATATATATATATATATATATATATATATATATATATCGGTCTGAAGAGGTGTCCGTTACGGATCACTGTCATCTCAACTGTCTGCGTGAGTTCGGCCAATGATTTGATGTGAGAAATCTTGCCAGTAACTTCTCGTACGTCGGTGGTTCTTGCTGAGATTTTCTCGGGTTCTTCATCCACAATTAGTACTGGCCAACATGTATAGCCTATCTTGTGCTGAAAAATGGCACTGAACGCTCAAAAGAACAACACGGGGTATTCTTACACGTACGTGACATCTGTTTAAAAAATACGGATTCTATAAATGTTTTCTCATTGTTACGGCTATTGGATTTAAATTATTTATTTTTTAATTGTTAAATCCAAATTAGTCATTTAGGGTTTAATATTCATTAATTGGGAGATTTTTTTTGGGTAAATTCAGACTGACCTACACTCTAATTGTAAACAAATTTTGACCTTGGCTTGTTGATCTAATTCCTGACCTTGCTTTGGACATTGTCAATAAGTTTCTAAAACTATTGGTTAATTTCAAGGACAACTTTTTATTTTTAGTAATTCGTGGCTTATTTTCTTCTGGATCATTTTATTATTACGTGACTAGGTGAAGGTAGACTCTTCCTCTGACTTTCTATCAATTTCTAGAAAATCACGTGATCACTTGTTTACTTCAGAAAAACAGTTATATATATATATATATATATATATATATATATATATATATATATATATATATATATATATATATATATAGCTGTGCTTTGGAAGCTAACATTAGTAGAATCTCTGGGCTGTAAAGTTATTAGTTGTGTATTTATGTTCGAGTTATAATTATCTTGTTCCGGACTTTGTGTCAATTCGTTAGAAAAGAAGAATTATTTTATTTATTTCGAAAAAGGACATGTGTTTCATAATTTCATTTGGATGATATTAAAACAAGAACTGCATCACGTGACATTGTCAGCCATTTTGGATTACATCGTCAAGATTCGAACCTGGAACTATTAGATCATTTATTTATCAGGACTTGCAATTCCATTAGTGGATTATTTTGTGAATTCTATATTTGTTGGATTTGATTCTTTAAAACCGTAAGTTTATTTATTTTATGAAAATAATTGTACTTAATAAAAATCATTGTTCAAGTTTTACAAGCTTGTTAGTTTTCACTCTCTCTGTGTTGCTGCTTATTCGAGCCTAAGCACGTAACATCATACACTATATAATCTTTCTCAACACCTATACTTGTGTTACTTCCCTACAGTAAGAATATTTTGTGTTATAAGATAGACTGCATAAATGATTATAAAATTGTTTTCAAATCACATACTATTTGTGTAGAGTAACGTATGTCAATCTCTTCAAGGGATTTGAATAAATGTGAGTTACAGAGTAAATCTCGTATTCTGCATTATTTAACACATAATGTCCATGAGTTTCAACCATCAAATTTAATATACCTTTACTAAAACACTCAAAACAATTTAATAATCAGAGCAAATTCAAATTATTATCATCATTTTCTTTTACCAAGACTAAAAGGAAGCTTGCATTTACCTCGCATGAAGGTGAGACTTGAATCAGTTCCTTTATTGCAGTTGGTTGTGGCCTTTACATATATTTCTTCGGGTCTGTCTTCCAAATCTGCATCTAGAGAAGATAACAATCATTTATTGGCTATAAGTTATAGGTGTGGTAAAGTTCAACCGCAAAATGTGGTACAATTCAGCCGAAACAAACTGCATTTAAGATGGAAGCTTATCTCAGCTGAGAAAGGAAAAAATAAAATGATGACTACATATTAAGTAAAGTCAGAGTGTGTATCAGCTAGATACTGGTAGATTATATGGTATTATGTAAATCACTATCAGCTGAAATCAGACTCACACATAAGCATTCAAATTAGGTAAGTTAATAAAATATAAGAACACAACAGTTAGTAAAAGAAGAACAATACCAACAGTTAGTAAAAGAAGAACAATACCAACAGTTAGTAAAAGACGAAATACACAAACAATGATAGTAAATTTGAAACAACACCAGCAGTAAGCTGGTAAAAGAAATACCACCCCCAACACTTACCATAGAGTCTCTAACATTGGCTTCTAAAAAGCCAGGTAGTATGATGTCCCACATGTATAAAACTTTGATTAAAAATGATCCCTCTCAAATGTTTTATTTAGCTAAGATAGATAGATAGATAGATAGATAGATAGATAGATAGATAGATAGATAGATAGATAGATAATCACCAGGTTCCTCAACATCCACAAGACCAATGCATTCGTCCTTGTTTCGGCAGAATTCACTGGATACTAATACAGGATCTTCTAGTTCGGTGTGAAAACCTGTTCTAATATTCCATTCCTAGTGAATAAAAACATTAAGAACAAGATTATAATGTGCAAAAGCAACTCATTATTTTTACACATGAAGTCGATGTAACTGCTGTATAATCGACCAATGGAACTTCACTCTTATAATGTAAACTACATATTTCTGATTGACTTATATTATTCTTAATTATGAAATACTGGCAACGATGTTGTTAGTTATGTCAAAGTTATCATCAGTTGTTGATTTGCACTCAATATTGTTTTAAATAATGCTACAATTCAGCGATATATAACACACAAAAAAATGTTTTTCTATTATTATCAATAACTTTAATTTTCTTCTTCAATACTTTAAAAAAAAAATTTGAATCAATCAGGTTCTCGTCTTCTTTTTCTTGTCTTATAATATTTGAGATCACGGAAAATTTTATTTGCGCCATTAAGTTTCTAATCTAAAGGAAAATAATTTTACCATAAATAAATCTTTTTTTATTTAAACATTCAAAGCTCAACAAAACATGACATTATATGATCTAACCTCGAGTGAAATCAGTCAATATGGTGTCAGGGTAGTATCAATTGGTAACATGTGGTGAAATAAACAGAGATGATTCATTTATTTATTAATTCATTGATTATTTGGCTGGTTGGTTGAGAAACTGACTGGCGTTTAACAGCCCAGCAGCATATGAAAATCGCCTTAATACCAAAGGAATACGAGTAAAAACCCTTGGCATTAAATAAGTGGAGAAATATAATGCAAAGTTGTTTCTTTTTAAACAATAACAGAAGGCTAATGCAAATTTGTTTTTGTTTGTTTGCTTTTCGATCTATAGACGGCTGGAATGAGGCTTATTATACAGAACACCTACCGCATCTCTCATTTGACTGTATGAAGAAAAGAACAAAAAAATGTCTGAAATTCAGCCAAGGTCAGAGACCTATCAGAAACTTACCAAAGGATCTGGAAACATGTACGCGTTGCATATGTATTTGTACAATTGCTCTGATGCATACTGGAAGTCGATGGCCCTTACTTTCTCCAAAACATACCTGTAAGTTAGAAGAAAGGTAAGGACGGAGGGTAAGAAAGTAGTCATCTAGGAGTAATCAAATATGTATAGTGTCCAAGCAAGCAATTACTTCCATAGGTGGATAAATGTCTGTTAGTAAGTAACTAAGTCATTCTAAATAATACAATTCGAAGAGAAATTAAGCAAGAAGTGAAACACTTCTTAATCGTTTCAAACTATTCTGCATCTATATCGCGAGTTAACGTCATCTTTACCTGCATTCTAACATTGTCAAATCAACATATATTATTTTCTGAAAACATCCTATAATCACTGAACAGATGATTTGAAAGCCGCTTAATGTTCATTATTCTTATAGTTAGAGAGACAATTTCATAAGATGCCACAACGTGTAGTCCAATCTCACTGTCACCTCTGTAATAATGGTGTTTCAATATTTTCAGGCAAATGACAACTGAACTTACTGAACCCGAGACTGGTTCTCTTACACCCTTAAAGTATACTTAAGAAAGGGTCCCATAACGGATTAATGTAAACCAGCCCAACCTGAAACACAGAATGGGACATTCGATATGTGTGCTTGAGTGTATGCGTGTATCGTCTATTCATCAGCTATATTCCCATATTATTTTCAGTAATCTACCTCAATTCACTTTTAACTTAGTTGTTCGCATTCTTGGCATGTGTTGCTTTATTCTCAAAGAAAATCCACGAAAAATAAGACAATCTTTATGAACTGAAAAAGCAAAATAGAACTAAGTGAGAAAACATACTGAGAAAAGGTAATTTTACAGTCCGTAACTACAGAAATTGTGCCATTTTCTCTGTCACCCGTTACCGCAGCAATTTGCTCCATTGCAAATATATCTTAAACATATTATATTAGTTAAAATATCAATCCGTTTACCTGTCTTTCAGAAAACGTAGTAGAGAAACCACTCCTACTAAAGAAAGAACTAAAGCAGTCCACAGTGGATATATGGAGGCATCGGTATAATTATCCAGGATTTGGTTAATAAAACAGCACAGCCTCGGTAACAACAATGCTGTGTATCTAATTTAGTTACAGCAATTCAGCTAGGTAAAGCTTATTGCTTGTGCTACTAGTGACAACACGAGAGTCGATTAAACAACTCTAAAACACAAGATGTGTATATGTGCTTAGTATTTTGAACGTAGCTTTAACAATTTTTCAATCATATCGCTACGATGTCTGCAGTGAGACAGTTTATAGTAATGTTTAGCACTGGGACATCTTGTCGCAGACATGTAGCATGATGTCCCACCTAATCACATTATAATGACACCAGGCCGACCAGTGGTAACACTAACATCTTAATGCTTAGCGCTAACCGAGGCAGCTGTTAGTTCCATTTATGTAAGTCTTTGGTATGATTCAGTCGGGGATCGAACCCACGACCTCCCGCTTCCGCTGCAAACGTTCTAACCACTATATCATCGGAGGGGCAACGCTATTTAACTACTTCAAATAAAATTAATAGTCACTCTCAAATATATCATCTTTTCTACTTAGCATCATTCTAATTTCTTGTACCCGTGACGATAGCAGATCCATCAGTTCCTCACGTGATAGCATATCTAACGAACATGGTTACCTTATCCATTAGTTCTGTGTTTTCATACTGGTTTTTCCCCAAATAAATCTTTCAATTTTGAACAGGGACAAATATTGTAAGCAGCTAAAGATGGCATCTATGACGGGTAATTTGTGGTTTGGGTACCAAATATTTGCACGGTTCGTATTAAACACGTGTATGTGCAATGCTCAGGAAACCTATTTCCAAGCACTCATTCCTGGGATGCATGAATTGTAAGAGTTACTCCCCCTTATCATATTTTCTAGCAATACTGTAAACTCTTCTCTACAACAATTTGTATGGTTTTACGTTTTAAAACAATTATATAAAAATGACACAAAGCATAGATCCACAATGCTATCTTGATACTAGAATACGTAAAGACCACGAAAACAGTAATCAATTCAAATCCCAAATGAGAATAAAATGACAGTGAGAGTTCAACAACTAGTCCTCTATTTCTTTCAGCGCAATTTAACTTAAGTCGTAGTTAATTCGTGAAAGGTTCAGTTTCAATAAGCTAGCACACATTTTCAATGAGCTAGACGCGTGCGATGTAAGGAGTTAGAATGTAAACATATGTGACTGTTTTCGGTCTTTTCAGACTGTGTTGATTACGCTAACCACAGGTTGACTGTATTTTCAAGATGTTCCCTGGCTCTTGACTTCATTAAGGACTCACTCATAAAGATGTATGTCAACATTCAAATGATGCATAGATTACTGAATGTCAGCATGAACACTGTATTCGGATACCTGTGTAAATAGGCAACGTTTTGTCTAACAAAACAAAACTCAATCAAACACTCCTACAAAATGAAAAACGAAAGCATATTATATTGCAACAGTCAACGCTAAATAATAAATGACCTTAGCAGTTGAAAGTAACTGTTTTTTAAGGCACTCTAGGAGATGCTGTATTTCAGTGCTTCTTACATGTAGAAAATGCGCATATTTGTTTAAAACAAGCTGTTGCCGAAACTCCTGGAATGTGGAAATTCGATAGGTGGCTACCTGATTATTCTTGGAGATTTTAACTTTAACTTAGACTGTCCTGAAAACCTGTATACATCAAAACTGTTAGATTCCATTCATGTTTTCAACCTGTCATTTAGCGAGCCAACCCGTAAACATGGTCACATGTTTGACTGAATTCTTCATAGACCTGATGATAATATTCAAGAGTCCTCCCTTGTATTCCACGAACTTGCATCAGATCACACCTGTATTATATGCTATCTGGACGTATCAGTCCCTAACACATCACCTTTACTTGCTACTAAGAGAAAACTCCGAATGATAAATAGAACCAAGTATGACATCCAAGCAAACCTAACAGTTTGCTTACTTCATACGGCATAACAATGGAAGTACCACTTGAAATTGTAGTCAAATGGGTAGAGGAAAAATTCAACATCAAGGTAGAGAACTCAAGGTTAGGAACAGTCCCTGGATTTAACATCTACAATGAAAACAGAATCCTTGAAATAGAGAGATCAAAACTCCAAACTATAAAAAGAGCATGTTACCTGCGTGGCTTCCTAATAACTACATGGTATAAGGGCTGCATCCATCATAGGAAATGTAACAAATGTGGAAATGTAGGGCACACACCAAGGAAATGTACACTACAAGGAACGAGAGAAGAACAAATTGACGTACCAATATTAGCGGAACAAGAAATAGAAAACGAAACAACAGAAGTAAAACAAATACAAGGAAATAATACCAATCCTCAAGGAAAACAAGACATGACAAAACAAGGGAAAAAAAGTTTAAAAAACAGAGAGAGAAAAGCTAGACGAAGAAAAGAACTGGAAATACAGAACACAGAGTCTAGTGCAAATCGGCAAGAATCAGAAGTCATGATTCAAAAAACAACAGAGCAACAAAAAACAACAGGAGAAAAAAGTAAGACTAATACCAAATGCCCAGAAAAACAAACGGGAGATAAAACTGACAGTCACAAAGTCATGACTCAGAAAACAACAGAACAACAAAAAACAACAGGAGAAAAAAGTAAGACTAATACCAAAAGTCCAGAAAAACAAAAGCCTATAACTAAAAAAACAACAGAACAACAAAAAACAACAGGTCCAGAACAACAAAATCACCAAGCCTTAATTACAACAAACAAAATACAAAGAGAAAGAGAACCACCCGAAAAGAAACGGAAATTGAATAACAGAAGAAATAGTAATGAAGAAAGAAATATGTTACAAAAACAGGAAAGAAAGGTACCGAATGAGAGTGATGAAGACAACATAGATCAATTGGAAGAAGAAATTTATAACGACAAAGCAATAGTGGAAGATTTAACAGCTGAAGAAATCCTCAAAAAAGGAAGGAAAGAAAGAAGGAAAGAAAAGAGAAGAAGAGAAAGGGAAGAAAGGCTTAGACGACAATATGATTTGAAATATGACGAACGTTTGATTTTAAAAAAAAGCAAAAAAAAAATCAATTAAAAAAAAAATATATATATATATATATATATATATATATATATATATATATATATATATATATATATATATATATATATATATTGGGTATTTGTTTGAGATGGGACTAATACCTAAATATATTAAAGAAAACACAGAACCAAAGCATATAGCAAACACCTTATAAAAGAAAACAGGAGGGCCTACCCTTAAAATGGTCTGCAAAGATCAGCGGGAAGACGACCCCTCCAAAAAAAAAAAAAAAAAAAAAAAACGTGCCCCAGCCAGCAAGTGCAGAGTATCAATTCGAAGGTGTTCTCCATTGTATAGCAGTGTTAGGGACCAGTTTCGCACTGCTAACAGAGACCGTCGTAAAGCTGACAGGCTTTGGTTTTCATCCAGACTCACTATTCATTATCAAATGTATGAAGCTGCTAAGAAGAACATCCCACAGCAGTATTAATATCATGTGAAGATTACTAACAAACTAATGGCAATGAACAAATGTACACCACTTTCAACTACGTTTTCTTCAGTCGACTTTACAGACCTATTTGCACATTTCTTCCATGACAATGTACAAACCATTAGGGATAAGTTTGACAACACAATTTCAGATGACTAGTCACCATAAAGTTGCAATACAGAATTTCAGCGGCAACCGTTAGCAGCATTTAAACATGTATCTATGGTTTTAATAATTACATTCATGATGAAGAGTACACCAAGTCCTACATCATTGCAGGTTGTATCCTTAGATTCAATATTGCTTTCACGAACTCATGATATTAATACCTCTCTCTTTGCCGTGAGTTCCGACCATTTAGCAATGTACAGTATATATCTCCACAGTCTTTAATCTACTCCGCTGAAAGTAGTCAATAATGTTCTCTCTGGTTGGATCATATACTCATTATTCCCACACGAAGTCATATGGACAACGTTCTTTAGCATACCAGGGCCCAGAAATGTGGAACGAATTGCCCATTGAACCTTGACACAAAGACACGGTGATCCCTTTCAAGGGTGCTCTTAACACTCACCTATTTCGACTGCAATAATGTTTTATACCTTAAATATTTTCAGCATGTTTTTATGTTTTCTAATTTTCTGGTGGTTTTTTTTTTCTACTCATATGATTTTATATAAATGTAAATATGTCAAGATCTCAGAGCTTATAAAGATTATGTGCTGTACCAAGTCATCATAATCATCATTATTTTTTATTATTATTATTATTATTATTATTATTATTATTATTATTATTATTATTATTATTCTAAAGGACTATGAAACATTGACATGAGAAATTTCTTAATCAATTCCTTCATCTCATTAATTTTGCATTCTTGCTATTCATTGTTTTCTACGAACTCCTGTGGTCAAACACTCTCAAATGTTTATTAATAATAGAATGTGATATTCCAGTAATTTCTGCTATTATTTCCATTACTAAATTAATTGTAGGTCAATGGTTAGTTCTCTACTGCGTTTTGTTTACGTCTCAATGGAGGTCAAACAATAGCACTTGCCACAAATTTAGCTTCAATATGAACTCAGATAATGCACACATAAAACCATATTTGCAGAGTCATTATTCTACATATGGTTGCCCATTTGAACTCACATTTTACTAAATAAAGTCGAAATGTCTAACTATGCCACCTGGCACTATAAAGATATGGAGTGGTCGCCCGTCATCCACCCATCTATACATTTATGAATGAACTGATGCATCAATCCATTCATCTGCATGCATTCATTGTTGCTAAAGAATCATTTTCGATACCTCCTAGCAACCGATGGGGAAATAATTATATGTTATAAACATAATTACTTGCATCTATCATTGAAAATTAGAAGCTTTTTCCTGATTTCTGAAAATTCTCCATTCATCTCCACGCAGGAAAATTAGGAATTCAATAGTTTTATTCCATAGCTTAATGTACCTTTGATCAAGTTCTTGGAGACTCAATTACATATTTTTACCTTACCCATACACGATTGCATCTTTGCATGATAGTAAGTTTTGACGCCTCATAACAGACGATGTGGAAATAATAATAAATTTACATCTTTGGAGAATAACTGAAATCAAATTGAACATGTGTATATTTTGTAGTGATGCGAGCGACCTCAATAGTTAAGAACACGATATTACAGGGTAAGGGATGTTACTGAATGAATGAGAAAATAAAGGAATTATCTAATTACATGGATAGCTTATTACTCCATGCCAGATTATCCAGTAGATCAAAAGACTCGGCTAGCTTATCACGTATCCTTGCGACTATCTGCTTTTGTAGAGCCTCTGACAACTGAAATGGTAAAATAACATGCCTTTATTATATTCCATGTATACGCATATCAATCGGGTTAAAAAAGAGATGAAGTTTGTCAAATGACCTTTATTACATCTTTACATTTTGGTAGGTAAAGGTAACTTTGTAAAATTGTAAACTTGTGTGTCATAAATAAGTAGGAAAATATTTACTCAATGTGTATAATTCCATCATCACTGATTCTTTACTATTCCAAAATTAAGATTGCAATATGCCCATAAATAAAATTGCTTTCAAGAGACAAGAAATCAAAAACCTTTAACAATATTTGATAACATGTCGCTCCCTAACCTGTTGCATTTCACGCCTGGTGCATTTCTCCTTTTCCAGTACGGTCTGGTAAGAACGGCAGGCCAGGTCTATGAACTCTCCGTTCATAGAAAGCTTCTTCTGAAGGCTTATTATTTCCTTTTCTGTGCGTTTCTTCTTTTCTCCATTTGGTTGGTCAAGTTTCTTCTGCAATTTTTCCTGAAACTTCTTCTTCTTCTCTTCAAGCACAACGCATTTCTGAAAGAATATTTGGTTGTGCGACATATGTTACCCGTATCTATTTCGTAACATTGTTTAACAACAGCAACACTCGGGACAAAATATTTACTATCCGAAAACTAGATAAATAATAAATCTTCCAAAAGAAAGCATATCTTTGTAAACCTGTAATCAAATTAATTGTGCCCCGCCTATTGTATGACCTTGCTTTGGAAGCATTCACGATAGAAGATTTTTTATCTTGTAACATTTTGAAAGATGTTAAAATTGCAAAGTATGTAAGAAGTCACTTTAAAAAGGTTTTATGAGGTAAACAAAAAAAAATCATATGAATTGTGTATCAATTTTCCAGATGAACATAAAGTAAAAAATCTTAACCTCTCTTACTATCTAAAACAGATATTAACATGAAAGGTTTATATGCATTATAATACTCTTTCTCACTCTCCCTCTCTCTCTCTCCCTCTCTCTCTCTCTCTCTGTCTGTCTCTCTGTCTCTCTCTCTCTCTCTCTCTCTCTTTCTCTCTCTCAGCAATCGTATATACACAGACATATGATTTGTTCTAATGGTAGACATATATTGTAAAGACAAACACCTTTTCAGCTGCTTTCAGTTGCCTGATATGATCCATGTGATCTTTTATAGCGACCTCCAGCAAACATCTCTGTCTATCCAGCTCCTTAATTGCCGTTTTGTTAAATCTGAATGTGATATAAAATCAAAAGTAATAATAATAATATATTATTATAGTATAACTCTCAAGACACTGTAATAACAAGTAGTTATAACTGGCTAGACACTAATATCAAGTACGTATAAGTCTCAAGACACTGTAATAACAAGTAATTATAACTGGCTAGACACTAATATCAAGTAAGTATAACTGTCAAGACACTGTAATAACAAGTAATTATAACTGGCTAGACACTAATATCAAGTAAGTATAACTGTCAAGACACTGTAATAACAAGTAATTATGATTGGCTAGACACTAATATCAAGTAAGTATAACTGTCAAGACACTGTAATAAGAAGTAATTATGATTGGCTAGACACTAATATCAAGTAAGTATAACTGTCAAGACACTGTAATAACAAGTAATTATAACTCTGAATACATTGTAGTAGTTACAATAACTGTTACAATACTGGCATAACTTACAGCAGAAAAGTCAACTCTTCATTACCAATTAACTATATATATATATATATATATATATATATATATATATATATATATATATATATATATATATATATATATATATATAGTTGCGGCTCTCATTTCACATCTGCATATGAAAACTGTGCACAATGCTTTTTCATTATACAGGAATTGTCTTTATTGAGTTAAATATAAGTCACATGTTAATATGATATCGTGCATTTTAATGTTATAAATAATGCTTAAGAAAACACTTACACTTTGCTGTTAGTCTCACGACTGGCAAAATTTAGACCACTTGCATTGTTGTTGCTGCTTCCTTCAGTCTTGTAGAGGTCGAACACAAAGACTTTCACGAAGGCAAAGATTTCGTGTAATGCTGGTAGTCCTACAGAAAACATTCATAAAATAGCACTTATAATCATTCAAATTTAGACAGGACATCGCAAATGCCTCAGATAAAAATGACTGACTGACTTGGGAATTTTATAGCTGCAACCGTCTACTAGAGACATATGTGCAGCTTTTATAGACACCATATCGGTGTCCATTTTGTTCCTTTAGGGAGGGAAAGAGCACTCCCTCCCCTTAGGGTTCAAGTGCTTAATTGCACCATATTTTAGTCATTGATAGGCGTTCCCCTGAATTATCAAAAGTAACTATCAAGGGAAATGATAGCCTGTAAGGTGGGTAGGAATGGCACTACACACACCCACCCCTACTCTAGATACCAATCAGAGCAAAGCAGCAGCAATGGTAGCGAAGGAAAAAGTTGTCCCGCTTCGCTAGTAATGTACATGCCCGGAAGAGGAAAAGATTTCAATTTAATCCAGATTTTCTAGTGGAGGCCCTATACCAATTATGTGTAAGCCACCTGTGTAATTGCGTCAAGCTATACGAGTTACGAATTTCCTATCACTTATCGCTATGCCCTAACGTAAGTACTTAGTATACTATATAATCGCCACCATCCTATCGGTAAAAGTTCCTTTGAGGAATTTTTACCCTAAGAAAAAACAAAATACCTACACGAATGTGTCAAAGTGACTATGTAAGTTTGTTCTTGGTAGGTTATTTAAGTTTTAAATTTTGATTGGGTGTGGTCCAAAAAAGTCATATTGGAGGTTGGTGTTTGGTCAGCCAAATGGAATTCTCTGTTACCAATCGAGTTTGAGAATTCACTATAGAAAATAAACATTTAACAAGAAAAGGACATAGAGATTTTAGAGAGAGAAGGGAAATGAGTCAACACCAGCTTCCCAGAGAGACTGATAGGATTAGACACAGAGGTACACCTGACTGTATACATGTGCGTACACCAATCCAGGCGATTTCTAAATAGAAAAGGCATGTTTCCCTACTGTTTCACTAGCCTTCCCCTTTTCCCAAGAATCACAGAGGGGAGGAAAAGTAACATTACAAGACAAGTACAACGATAACATTTAACAATTATATTAAAGACATAAGTATAAATTGAATAAAGCAATTAATTATTAACAATAAGTAACAAGAACAAAACAAACAAGAATAATGAATAAGAATTGAAAAAACGAACAGAACAAGAACAAGAACAAGAAATAACCAAAATTAGAACTATTATTATAACACAATATTTAAAGAACTAGAATTATAACATAAAAACATTAAATAGCCCTGAGAAGGGCTGTTTAAGAATCCTGAGAAGCTGTAGTCTGATCCTCCACGTTTCCATTGTCATCATAGATAGCGCCATGAATTCCATTGATATTCTTAAAGCTGTCCACATTTTCTATAGTTCCAGATTTTTCCTTAAAGCTGTCCACATTTTCTAGTGCCAGTTTTTATTATACATTTTGGAATATCAAGTGCCAATGACTTGGTTCTAACAGTTAAGGAAAGTGGAAAGTGGTGTTAATTGTTTCAATCACAGACTACATTTTTATATTAACATTCTAGCGGCAATCCCTGTCAGTTCTATATTCCTAGATGGGTGTAAACTCGCTATCAGCGTATAAATTCATTATGAACTCAATATCGACATCCATCTATTTTACAGTTCCAACAGAGTTACAGGCTATGTTAATGATTGTAAAATCCTGTCCCATGAGTATATTATAGCGGTGATCTCTGCAGAACACAATATTGAGTGAGTGTAAACTCGTAGTAAACGTATAAGTCCATTTTGAACTCACTATCGACACCCACTAACATCATGTCTCATTCAGAGCCACAGGCCAGCTTAAAATCCCTTGCAGTTTAGTACTAATTTTATAACATAGGTCTATAATCTATATATTTTTGATAAGTTTTAATGCATTGCTATTATTTGTAAAATAATTTATCAACTTTGCTATAATGGGGAAATAGTGATATTAATTTTTCAATGGTTGTAAATCCTGTCCCATGAGTATATTATAGCGGTGATCTCTGCAGAACACAATATTGAATGAATGTAAACTCGTAGAAAACGTATAAGTCCATTATGAACTCAGTATCGACACCCACTCACATCATGCTTCATTCAGAGTCACAGGCCAGCTTATAATTCCTTAAATTTAGTACTAGTTTTATAGCATGGATTTATGATCTATTTATTTTGTTGTTAAGTTTTTAATTTATTGCTATTTTCATAAGATAATTTATAAATTTTGCTATTATATTGAAATATGGTAATGTTTGTATAAAGAGTCAGTATTATATTTTGTGCATTAAGTTAGAGTTTATAATAAAATCCATGATATATGTAGTAGCTAATTGTATATTTGGTTGTTTTAAATTAAGTAGTTTTGGATATAACTTGATTGTTTTGTTTATTTTTAACTTATTTTTAAGGATATTTCTATTTATTGTGTTATTAGAACATTTATTAAAAATGTGATCCAAATCTTCTACTTGGTTGCACATAAAGCAGTTAATATTATGGGGAAAAGGTCCTAAATATTTGCCAAAACTGTTAGCCAGTTTTGTTTTTCCTACCATTATTCTATTCATTTTAATTTGTTGAGTTCTTGTTTTACCGAAAGGAATAGTTTTCCGTTTAACTATTTTAATAATATTATGTAGTAACCTCCCTTTGGTTGACGAATTCCAGTTTTGTTGCCATATATTATTAATCATGTCAGTAATAAATTTGTAAATTTCAGTATGACTATACTGTATTGGTTCATAATGTAATTCATTTAGTTTCTCTTTTGCAATTTGATCTGCCAAATCATTTCCTTTTATATCTATGTGTGAAGGCACCCATAGAAAGTCTACTGTAATATTTTGAGTATTAAGTTTGGTTATTTGATATTGTAGTAAATATAAGAAGAATTTTCTGCTTTTAGAGTTGTTGGTGTCGATAGTTTTAAGAACACTTAAGGAATCACTAACAATTAGGACTTTTGTGGAGTTTAAGTTATGACGTTGTATCCACTTTAGTGCCTGAAGAATAGCCCAAAACTCCACACTGTATATAGAACAGTAATCTGGTAATCGCATACCTTGTTTAATGTGTAACTCTGGTACAACCCATGATGCTGCTGTTCTTGCAGGATCTAATTTTTTGGAACCATCCGTATATATTTTAACATGATTTTTATACTCATTATTTAGTTTTTCATTTGCAAGCATTTTAAGATAGTGAGAATCCTGTATTTTATTGCCTTTATCTTGTAAGGAGGTATCTACTTTTATTGGTTTTAATCTCCATGGAATTAAAATAGAATTTTTAGTTTTTTGCACATTAAATATGTCAGTAGGTAAGGATGATTTAAGTCTATAAATTTGTTTCCCAAATGAAGTGGAGTATTTACCCCGTTTAATTAGCGGTTTATTACACTGTTTAATTGCCTTTAGAGTGGGATGCGTATCATCTTGAGTTGACAGTCTAGCAACATATCTTAACACGAGTTCCTGTCTTCTCAGATGTAATGGTGGTTCACCCGTAAGTATTTGTAACTCTTCTGTTGAGGTAGATGGTAAGGCTTTAGTTGCAAGAAGTAAAGCCTTACGTTGTATTTGAGTGATTTTATTAAGGAGAGTTGGCGATGCCGTGGCATAAATATGACACCCATAATCGATCTTGGAACGTATCAAAGATCTATACAGGGTCATAATTGTATTTTGACAAGCACCCCAGTGTGTGCCTTGTATACTTCTAATGAGATTAAGATCAAGGTTACATCTACTAATTAAATCTTTAATATGATATGTCCATTTCATATTTTGATCAAAATACATCCCTAAAAATTTAACCACTTTGACAAAAACTATGTTTTGATTTTGAAGGGTAAGTTTAGGATATATTTTATTATGGTTAAAGGGAGAGAATACTACTGCTACTGTTTTTTGATGAGAGAATTTAAATCCCCATTTATCAGCCCAACTACCAATATTATCTAAAGTTTCTTGTATCTCAGCAATGTGTTTTTTATTGGTTGGATCTCCAGCGCGCCAGAGTGCACTATCATCAGCAAACTGAGACAAGTCGATATGAGGGGTAGCTAAATTTGTATCAAGATCATTAATCATAATATTAAATAGGGTTGGGCTGAGTACACTCCCTTGGGGTGTACCATTATCTAAGACATACTTTTCGGAGTATGTTGTCCCTAATCTAGTTATAATTTTACGTTCACTTAAGAAATCCTTAATAAAATTAAATATATTTCCTGTTATACCATACTTATTTAGTTTGGTTAATAGACCTTTAGTCCATACTAGATCAAAAGCTTTTTCCATATCTAAGAATACAGCAATAAGGTTTCTGTTTTTACGTTGATGACTATTAAAAGCTAATTTAATTGCTGTTTCTAATTTAATGAGTTGATCTATAGTAGATCTATTATTTCTAAAACCACATTGATTCTTAGATATAAAATTATTAATTTCTAGGTGATACTTAAGTCTGTTATTAATTATTATTTCCATAATTTTACATATGTTATTGGTAAGGGAGATAGGACGATATGAGTTAACATCATTTCTATCTTTATTTTGTTTTAGTATAGGTATTACTACAGCTGTTTTCCATTTAATGGGAAGTTTTCCAGTCTCCCAAATCTGGTTATACATATTTAGTATTATTTTAACAAAGTTAAGAGGTAATTTCTTATAGATTGAGTATCCTATGGTATCTTCTCCAGGTGATGTATCCTTTTTAGTTTTAAGAGCCTGATACCATTCATTAATTGTAATTTTATCATTTAAATAAGACTTTTTATTTCCCAAATCTGAAAAGGTACTTTTATTATTTGTTTCAATTTTAGATCTATATTCCTGAAATTCCTTAGTATGATTTTTATTACTGCTCATAGCTTGAAAGTGCTTTGCTAACGAGTCAGCCTGCTCTTTGTAATTATTAGTGTTATTGATTTTTGGTGTATTGTTTATATGCTTACCCCTTATTACTCTAATTTTATCCCAAACTTGTTTTGAATTAGTTTTATAATCTAAGGTACTGCAATACTGCCTCCAAGTATCTTGTTTAGCTTTTTTAATGGCATTTTTTAACTCAGTATCTAATTTTTTATATTCTTTGAAATGCTGTGTATTATTAGTACGTTTAAACCTATTTAGCGCTTTTCTTTTATTTTGTCTAATTGTGTTGATTTCTTTAGTCCACCAAGGGACTCTAAGCTTAGTAGGATTACCTTTAGTTTTAGGCATGGAAGCATCAGCTGCCCTTGTTATAGCATTAATTATATTGTCATAGTAATTATCAATATTTTCACTTTTAATGCCCTCGAGCGTTTCATATTTTATATTTTGTTGGAATTTAGTCCAATCTGCTTTTTTATAATTCCATTTGGGGATTTTATTGTCATTTTCAAGTTGGGCAGAGTTTTGTAATGTAGTTATTATAAGAAAATGATCACTTCCCATACTATCTTCTTGATCGACACTCCATGTTGCTAATTGAGCAAGTTTAGGAGTGCATAATGTAAGATCCAAGGCTGCTAAAGTGCCATCTACCGGATTAAGTCTTGTTTTAGTGCCATCATTAAGTAATACAAGTTTTGTTTTATTAATCCAATTTTGTATGTTTTTACCTCTACTATTAGTTATTTCACTTCCCCATATTACATTATGAGAGTTAAAGTCACCTAACACAATAGCTTCATTTTGTCCTATATGCAAATTAAGCGCTCGTAACGCTAGATTGTGAGTTATTTTAATATCTCCTCCTGGATCATAGAAATTATATAATATAAATTTAATTTTACCTGTATTAATTTGAAGTGCTTGTACTTCTATTTTAGAATTATTGATTGCTTGCGAATTAACTGGGATTATTGAAGCTGAAGGCATATTATTGTTTAAATATATAACAAGGCCCCCCCCCCCTGACCCTCGTTCCTATGTTGAAAAAATCCAGGAGAATATCCCACAATTGTTGGTAGTGATTTAGTTTTAGTTGTTATTTTGGTTTCCTGGATACAAATAATATCTGGTTTTATTAATGTGTTAATTAGTTTTAATTTTAATTCATTAATATTAACTACTAGACTGCGTGAATTCCATTGCCATATGGTCAAATTAGTGTTATGTTTATTAATGTGCGAGTTATTTGCTTCTTTTGGTGTACTATTCATGTTGACTGATTAACTTTCCTGTTTTTATACCCTCTTCTACATGTTGTATAAGAGCATGGAGCCCGTTCGTGAGGGTAGATAAATAACTGATGTCTTTGTTTTTTGCGTTACTAATGTAACGACCTATTTCTGAAATTGCTAGACCTATTGTAGTTAGACCCAGATTATTTGTTAGAACTATAGAGTGTTCGGTGTGAGTTTCACTATTTGAGGTTGTTTTATTGGTAACCTCTACCATTTCTGGAGTTTTACTATTTAATTTATGGGAATTAGGCAAATTTGTATTTTGAGTTTGGTTACTATTTGCCTTTTCCTTTTCATTTTGGCTTTTTGGATTTTGTTTTTGGGAATTTATTTCCTGTTTTGCTGTAACATAGTCATAATTTTCCGAGTTCATAAGAGTAATGACCTCATTTTCAAGAGTTGCAAAGCTATCAAGATAAAAATGATGTCCTTTAAATGCTAAAATAGTTTCGTATATGTGATGATAAAAGCCTTTGACTAATATGCATGTTGTCAGAGAATTAAGAATTATTTTAAACAATATACATCAAATTTAAAAACAAATTGTTCAGAGTTTCCCTAATAGTCTATAATATATTTAAAATGACTATTCATGCAAATTTAGGCAAATTTAAAAGCTGGACTTACCCTTCGCTAACTTTAAATAAGAAAGCGTCTTCATAATATCATTTAAGGACTTGTTTTCGCCACGAGTGAAATCATCTATTTGTCCCACAAGGCTTCTAAATAGGTCAATGTTATTGAAGCTGAAATATTGAGGATACAAATAGATTATTTCAGAAACAAAATGTAATACCCGTCTGTTGATTATAATAACACAGGACAAATAGTATGCTGGGTTACTTCCCTTAGCATTCTCAAGTATCTAACTGATATAAAAAAAAATCAAGTGTCAGCATCTGACCTTTATATTACAAACCAAGTGTCAGCATCTGACCTTTATATAACAAACCAACTGACATCACCTGACTTTTATATAACAAACAAATTGACATCATCTGACTTTTCTGTAACAAACCAAGTGTCAGCATCTGACCTTTCTATACCATATTCGATTTCATGTTCATAACTCATTTTTAAAATTAATATTACCCACAAATGAAATGTTACAAATACTAATCCCACCATTACAAGTACTTTAGAACAGTCTATCATTGTATAGCCTGATGATAATACTGTCGCCTAACTTCACTGTGTAATAACAAGTATGCAAAACAGACGAAAATTAATCTAATTTGCAAAAATGTAAATCAGAAACTAAATTTGATAATATATGCAATGATAACAATAGATGATTCGCAGAAGCTTTTGTCTATAATTTCTCTTGATGTGGCATCTATCTATATTCGTAGATTATCTTTGCCAATAATATAATTATTATGTCACATGTTTCTGTATTCGCAGATAATTCCTGGCCGACAGTGAAGTTTAATTGTGTCACAACTCTGTATTTTCAGAGCATCATCGTTCAACAGTAATGTGTAATTTTGTCTTAATAATGTATTATTAACTGCGGATATTTTCCTAACAGTAGAGTAATTATGTCACAAGTATGTTTATTTAGATATACTATGTTGGTCTAATGGTTAAAGCATCCACCTCGGAGGACACCGGTTTAAATCCCAATGAGTCATGCCAAAGGCTTATAAAAATGGTATTAACAACTCAGCATTAGACGTTCAGCATTAATAGGATAATGTTTTGACTGGTTGGCCTGGTGTCAGGATAATGTGACCGGATGGGACATCATGCTACACGTACTATACATCACTATAAACTGCCTCATAATGTGACATAAACACTGTTATAGCTACCTTAAAAATCCAAATAAAACACACATATATGTACACAGAGATTCCTTGTCAAAGATTAAATTGTAATTTTATCACAATGATATGTGAGTCGTACAGCATTCATGCCCAATAATAAGGGAGGGCTGTGGGGTAGGGTGTGGAAATCACGGATCCCTAAACAACATGTACACACACACATACACACACACGTACAGTCAGTCGTCACTTCATTAATACAAAATATGTCAATGCCAATAATAATAATAATAATAATAATAATAATAATAAAATCGAAGTTGCTATATTATTATTATTATTATTATTATTATTATTATTATTATTATTAAAACACGCCAGAAAAAGCCATTGCCTCTATTTATTTTCTAGTGAGGCCGCAATAGCCTGTTCTTGCCTTTACATTCAAAATACTTACACCTCTCTATCCTTCTTGCAACCCAAAAATGTGGGTATAAGAATTCTCTCCATTTTTACTTGGCTTCCTGTTCCATAGTTACTTTAACTAATGGTCGATCTCAGTGTCACGTGTCAAATTATATAGTGACGTCATGATATTATTTTCACAATCGGTTCACTTCACTTCGGTGTAGTTTAATATTTTTCATATTACACGATTACGCGATTTATTTTAGAACCCGACAACTTACCAAATTGGTTAAATTCCTTTAACAATTCATCATAGGAATTTTTATCTTGTACAAAGTTAATGCAATCATCAGCATGTTGTAGCATTTTTACTTCCTCTTTAATATTTGGAACCCTGATTCCTTTAATCCTTTGTTTTATATTAATTTTAATACTAAGTAATTCTATTGCTATTACATATAATAGCTTAGATAGTGGGCATCCTTGCCTCACTGAGCTTTTAATTTCACATTTTTCCGTTTTTGTTCCATTTAACTGTATGCATGAGTTGATATTTTTGTACAGGGTTTTAGTCCAATTTAGAAAATTGTTTCCAAAACCAAATTTCTCTAGTGTCTTGTATAGATAGTTTTATTGTAATCTGTCACAGGCTTTTTCCTGGTCTATTAGTGCCATAACACTATTCAGACCTTTAATATTTATGTACTTTATTATGGTTTTGATGTTTAATATGTTATTCTGTATTTTCCGCCCTTTCGGGCCACTAGTTTGATTTATATTGATAATTTTGTCAAGACACTTTCTAACTCTTTCTGCTAATATTTTACTTATAATCTTATAATCCATGTTAAGGAGGGAGATGGGCCTCCAATTCTTTAAATATTCTCTGTCTCCTTTCCCTTTATATATTAGTGTTATGATCCCTTCCTTCACTGTGTTAGACATGTCTGATTTCCTTAGTGCAATGTTATTATATAACCATTCTAGTATGGGCGACAGTTCCCCGCATAATTTCTGATAAAATTCTGCTGAGAATCCATCTCTTCCTGGTGCTTTATTCCTAGATAATTTCCCTATAGTCTCTATAATCTCGACTTGCGAGATAAATTCCTCGCATTTGTTCCTATGATCTGAGGTTATTACCTCGCATTCCGTTTCTCGTATGTACGTTCTATATCCTCGTCCTCTATGTTCTGTGAAGTATATAGGTCTTTGTAGTAGCTCTGGATGTAGTTAAGTATTCTAGTTTTGTCTGTCGTTGATTCCTTATCTATTTTTAGTGACTCAATAGTTTTTTCCCAACCCCTTCTTAATTCATCCCTTTTGTATAAGCCTTCCGCATTTTATATAATTGTGAAAATTTCCCCGTTATCATTTCCTTTCCCTTTTCTAATTCTTTTTTTCGATTTTTAAGTTTTCCTCTGTTTTTTGTGCCCTGTATTGTTAATGTTTTTAAAAAGTTTTCTAAAACTTCTATCTCTAATTTAATTTGTTAAACCCTCATTTTTGAATGATATATGGCTGCTTTTTTGAAGACCCGTTTTAATTTATCCCATTCCGAAATAATATCTAAATTCCCTTGGTTTTTAAAATTTTCTATTTCCCATTTGATTTTCTCCTCAAATTCTTTATTTTTCAAAATTGTATTGTTTAATTTACATTGACCCCTCCCCCATCTTTTCCTTTAATTTTTTTCTATTTCTACAAAGATTAATTTATGATCAGAAATTTTGTACTCTATTACCCCTGCCTTGATATATTTATTAGTCCCTATTGTGATCCAAAAAATTTATCGATACTACTTCCCCTATCCCCTTTGTAATTAAATGTATATTCGACTCTTAATAAATTTAACCGTCTGTATGTATCAATCATGTTTTAAGATTTCATAATGTAGTCCATATGTTTTTTAAAAAGTTTGTCTATTTTCGATAGTCCTCCTGTCCTGTCTATATCTTCCGTCATCCAATTGAAATCTCTTGTGCATCTTAGCTAGTATGTAGACATTGGTGAAATGATCCCCTCCCAAAATTATATGTATTAGTTACGATAACAAATGGTCTATCAGAACGTCATGTGACAAGTCACAGTGACGTCATGATATTATTATATATAATATGATTATATACAATGCAACAACAACATAATATTTTGATTATGTTAAATAAGTGTGAGCATCTATCTCTCTAAAGAAGAAAAGCAGAAGATTGTAATGACAAAAGAACAGAAAGAGTGAAATAATAATGCTTTTTATGCTACTGATGATGTTTGTGATATTGCTGATGACGATGATGACAATGTCGACATTAATGATGTAATAAGAACACTTACAACAACAGCAACAATAATAATAACTTATACAACTAAAAATAATTATTAAAAAGAAGATAATGACGACGGCCAGTTTGATGATGATGACAATGTTTAATCTTCATGTGTTATCTCTTCGGAAAATGCCACCCCTTTCATGACGTTAACGAAACAGATGCGAATCCATTTCTTTTATCCGATGAACATGTAAGCATGGCAGCAGTTCCACTAAATTGTCAGATTGGAAATTCCAATAGATTTATTTTCTCTACTTTGCAGTTTTTGTTTCATCTTATAATTTAATTCGACTGGATCGCATAGAAAAATGAACTTGGCAAACATTAGGTTACAGAGACACTTTCTTTTTCATGAATTCTTCTCGCGAAAAGTTGTTCATTTTTAGATTAATTTTTCATATCCTGACATTGATTCGGGGTTAGTGGCATAAACTTTAACAGGTTTCATTTTAATTTTAAAATGATTGGTTGTTGTCAAGGTCAGGATGGGACTAGTGAATTAAGAATTAAACAACTTTTTATTCTTCACGTAAAATGAATGCTTCTTGTCAGGGTCATGCTAAGAGTACGTGATATAAGCAATCACGTGACTACTCGCCCCATTTCTCTAGTTCGCAATTTGGGGATTGTTTCGAAACTGCGTATTAGAATACGATATAATCTCTGTTTTAGTGCAATATTACGGAAGCCGGTTAGTGCCACGTTGAAATCAATTTTAATCTCGTAATTACGACATACTATCTCGTAATTGCGAGTTACTATCTCGTAATTACGACTTACTATCTCGTAATTACGACTTTCTATCTCGTAATTACGACTTTCTATCTCGTAATTACGAGTTACTATCTCGTAATTATGGGTTAGCTATCTCGTAATTACGACTTACTATCTCGTAATGATGACTTAGCTATCTCGTAATTACGACTTAAAGTGTCTTTGAATTGTGGAACCTTTGTGTCATTTTGAATGGATCGTTCAAGGTTATGCAGCTTTTATTTTCACTTGGGATTGAGTCACTCAGAAATTCTTAGTTTTCTAGCCCAGATACATGGATTTTTTTATGCATTAGCATGAGAACTCTGAAACGAATACTGCGTAATCTGTGTCTGTTTAGAAGAAGATTTCATTCTGATGTATTACAGGTAGCCCAGTTTATCGAAGAGAATGTTAGTAATTCCGGTAATCAACAAGGCTATCGTTGGATGCATTTACGATGTCTTCAACATGGAATTTTTATGAGAATGTTTGTTGGAATGTCAACTCAGGATGATAGGAAGAAGAGAAAAATGAGTTCCTAGATAAAGGATGTCACATGATGATGGAATGTCTAGGGAATCAGTTACGGAATCGTATGAGACTCTTGCTGGTACGGAAAACCTTATTTATGATGTTAGTTCACTAATGTCGTTTTTCAAAGAATCTTCTCCATAACGTTTATGAAATAATTCTCTCAAAAGGAAGAGTCACTCATAACGGTGTAGATACGGCTACATCTTTGAGAGAGAGAGAGAGAAGAAAGAGTTCAGGCTCTCTTAAAAGTGTCGCCACCAGCTACCGCCGCGATGATAAAACAGCTACACTACATCTGAAATGATAAGGCGAAGATCTATTTCCTCGTAGATAGGAACTGACCTGACCCTTTAATGCGTGGTCTTTTTATACGCATCTTTTGTCAGGTTTAAGGTATCGGAGAGGAAATATGTCCGCTCTTTTCAGGTAAGAATCAGTTTCTCCTGGTCAAAACCGGCTTAATTTACGTCATTTGACATAAGGTAGAACTCAAATTTGTAGTTTATCTATATTCGTTTGGCATTAGTTAGGTCCAAATATGATAACTCCTTAGTATTCTAAACCAGCAACATGTTTAAACATACTAAGCCAGCAGCGATGTCTGTCCATCATTAGGTAAGAACCATTTTGTAGCGACGACTGTCCATCATTAGATAAGAACCATTCTGTATTTACGTCAGCACGGAAGTTTGTTCTATGTTTTACTGATAAGACTTAGGAGCTGACTGACCCAGTAAGATGTTTGCTTTATAACCTATTTCCACACAATAATGTACATTCGTATAGCTAGTGATTTACGTTGCCAACTTATGCTTTGCACATCAACTATTTTCCTTCAATTAATATATAGTTGTGCTTTGGAAATAAATGAAATTAATCTTAACACACTTTAGAACTTACTTAATATAAATGAATAAAACATTACTTTAATACAATTTAAAGAAAATAGCAATCTTATTAATTTTACTAAAAATTCAATTTCTAATAATTACAATGGTATGAAAATTGTGAGAGATAGTATCAAGGGATACCGTGGGGATACTTATGCAGTTAGTCGACCCTGCTGGTATACAATTGCGACTAAGGAGACGTCTTAGGAGACGACACTACTTTGGACAAGGAACGGATTACATTTGGCATGTCGATTCTTACGATAAACTCAACCAATATGGGCATGCATTGATGGTTTTTCAAGGCAGGTTAATTGGCCTAATGTTTACATAACAAGCAGTAATCCAAAAGTAATCGCTGGTTATTATGTGGAAGCAGTGCAGATGCGTCACGGATGTCCGGCCCTAATGAGAGGTGATCGTGGCACAGAAAACGGTTATGTTGCTCAGATGCAAGATTTTATGACGGGAAAGGAAAGTTTCATTTATAGAAGAAGCACAGCCAATCAGCGAATAGAAATGTTTTGGAATTTTCTGCGGAGGAAATGTTGCCAGTTCTGGATTGACACCTTGGGAATGTTGAAGGAAATCGGCCAGTTCACAGGGGATTTCTTAGATATCAGCTTGATTTAGTTTTGTTTTATGGGCCTGCTTCAGATACATATAAAAATAAACTTGTTTAGCCTTAATATTCCTCTAAAACGTGATTGGAATCTGTCATAATAATTCGTGTGTAGCGGTATACCGTAATATTTATAATTAGTTTATAATTTGCGTTATCATTATTCTCACACCTACATTCTTTTGACACTTTTCGAAAAAGCATTTGTACTCCTTTTTTAAACAGCAGAAAGTGTGCAAACTACAAGTTGAATCCATTTGATTCCATCCTTTAGAAAAAAAAGTAGTTTTCAAAAAACAACTGTAGTTTTGTCCATTGGATGTAATTTTAAATAAAATGAAATAAAACTTCATTCTTTTTGTCTCGTTAAAATTGATTTTAAAAGAAAAGGATGTAAAATAATGTTTTTCATGTTTCTTGGTTTCGAGTGAGGTTTGGGAGGATTAGAAATGTCAGATTATAATTTGAAGATCTAGGAGTGTATCATGTTGACAAACGGATGAACGGATTCAAGAGGGAGATGGATTTGTCCATTTTATATTCTTTTTTTTTATGTGTGACAATAAATGGTGAAGGTTTTATGAATGCACCTATTGGCAGTTGTGAAGAATTTGATTCATAATTATAGGAATGGGTATTATAAATTTGAAATACATTAATTACAATAAAAATTAATCTAAGCAAATAATAATAATAATAATAATAATAATAATAATAATAATAATAATAATAATAATAATAATAAATACAAATAAATACAAATAAATACAATACAAAATAAAATACATAAATACAAATAAATACAAATATAAATAAATACAATGAATAATTAAAGATTAAATATGGAGGATATCTTAGAAATGTAAGCATTTCAGTTTTGGTGTAGAAAGTTATGTTAGACTCAAAATCCGTTTGAATAGTTTCTACTGTTTTCCTTCCGATATAAGTGATCAAATCAATCTGAACGTTGAAAAGGTTTTCGACGAATCATTCAGGCAACCATTAAAGAAAGGCAAACAGAGAGAGAGAGAGAGAGAGAGAGAGAGAGAGAGAGAGAGAGAGAGAGAGAGAGAGAGAGAGAGAGAGAGAGAGAGAGATCTTCTTTATTTATTTAATGTTCAGACAAGCGGGAACGTTTAAAATAAAAATCAAGTAAAAAAAACTAAGGTGTTTGAAATAGTCTTTTTTTTGGCAATGGGAATGGGTATTTTCCACTAAAAAAAATGCCAATTAACAACCGATTTATTTGCAGAATGACATCGATAATATGGTCCAGGTTTGGAATGTGCATCGTATAAGACCGACCAAAAACCAAAATTGTCTAAATGGCCGACCTGTTGTGATATACAAATTACCAGTGATTTATGGAACCCGAAGCTACCTCCAGTCAGTGGACGAAGACAAAATAGAAATCTGTCGAGATGAATGTGTATTTCGAGATGAATATCCATGTGACAGAGATGTATTTAATATCTGTACTCTCTACATGGAAGAAAAGGGATGGACATCGCCTACAAATATCGACGATGCTTTGCAATTATATTGTGATGTACGAAACATGTTACTTGTGGATTTGTGACGATAACGGCTTTACTACTACTGTGATTCTATGATGAGAAATATTATTTTCCTTCAGCTGAATAACACTAAATGATCTTCAAACGAGACTTCGCTATATCTTTACTTATCTAAGTGTACCTTGGTCATATACTTCTTTATTCTAATTTAAAAAAATTCTAAGTTTTTCATTTTTTGTTACCGTTTTATACAAACAGAGAGAAAAATGACAAAATTTGTTTAGGACGACAGCTACAAACTTTTTAATAGAACATGATGTAAAGTTTGGCAACGAACGTGATAAATCACATTTGAATGCTTTTGCAGCCAAAAAGTTTGGAATTTTCATAATATAATATGACACAAAATTTCGACTGAGTTGTTGACCCTCTGACTTTAAAAGTTTGCAATTGCAAATATAAATTTCGTTCTCGCTCTTTAAGTTAAAAAGAATAGCATTCAAATGAAACATATTGTTACATTCACAGGGGCATCACTTGACCGAGCGGTGTCAAACCCTGGCGCGAATCCCGCTGGAAGTCATGTGTTTTCCACACATTTCCAAAGACTTCCATACAAATTGAGGTGTAAATTGGAAGGTCAGACGTGTCTGTTTTTATATATTAAATTTTGCTCTAATCTATTCGAAACCAGATAAAACAACTTGTCAAAAGTCTATCAACCGCACATTCGCATGGTTTTTCCTCACCGTCATCAGATTTCAGTCCCGCCAGCCGGTTATGCCATAGAAAATACACTAGTATTGCTATGCCGTTTTATTTCATGTATCTTTCGATCAGCTGATTCTAGCGACTGCACGTTGCTGTGGTCGAGCGTAGCCATTTTGAGATGTCCCCTCGTACATCGATATGCTCAATACCCATTCGCGTATTTTGTACAATACAAGATTTTAATATTAAAGTACCTGCACAAACATTCAAAGATGAGAAGAATATATTCCGATAGATTTGTCATGACTGATTATATTGTCGAACATTATGTTAAATTAGGAGAATTCAAACATGGAGTTGTGTGTACTTCTGTGGTGACGTCATGTCCCGTCTGCATGGTCGATTTGGATTGGCCGATCGATTGCAATACCCACCAATCCATGCTTTGTTTACCAGAATGTTTACACGTGCCAAACTTGTATATAAGGAGCGTTGCTGCTCCAAATCGGCGGCAGATAGGGTTAGGGCAGATAGGAGTAGAAACGAAAAGGCAGAAGACAGGTAGAAAAAGGACTGGTGAAATTTGATAGCTAGAATAAGGATTAATAAATTAAGAGAGAAAAATCAGAGAGGTAATTATTTAAAGGAAAAAGATTTATTGTATGAAATTTAGAAACGTAATTTGGAACTTTGATTTTAAAGCACAAGGTCTCATAAGGAGACGAAATTTCTACACCCGAACTTCAGAACCCAAAGTAGGTTTCTGAAATTCAGATTTTATAAATTTAAAAGAACATAAGATGCCTACTAAATAATTTTTAACACTCGGACTTGGTTTTAGTAATTTATGAAGTGTTTTAGATAATCGAGATATGTCCGCTATGGTTCTATTTACTGATGTATTTCACGACGTAAAATTTGAATATGTAATCTGGTAAAAGGATGAAATTTGTCTAACAAATGAGACATGATTGAATAAATATGTCCTGAATTTTTAATCTTTCTATATTGTTGTTTTATCTCTAATGCTAAAGTCAGACGAACCCTTGTAGCTTCAGGGTCTGAAAATGATAGCTTAAACTCCGGAATAATTATCCAGACTCCTTGAGGTTACAGTATCCCCTTTCTCACTGGGAACTATTTAACTTCGGCACCCTAGGCCAGTCAATATACGCTTTTACTGGCGTCTTACGCTAATATAACTGAACATTTTGTCCACTATGGACACATACACGGTATCTACCAAGTCCCTACTTATTGATTCAATTGTGTAATTTACCGGTTTCCTACCGTAAATACTGCCACCTCGGTCACAACACTATTATACACCACTAGATTTTAATATTGACTATGTTGCAGGGACAGTCGTTCGGTCTAAATTCACTACTAGCGAACCATGGCATCGTTCAAACTCATTAACACTCAACTCCGTGACGTTTGCTTCTAGTAATTGGCTAATTATTTCGGGCTAGGAATATTTCCATGGCGCCGAATCCCAATAATTAGACAAATCTAAGAATTGCTTAAAACGGGGCGCTATCAAATGGGCATCCTCCAAATTTATTACAATACTATTGGACTCTCTCTCTCTCTCTCATTCATATATATATATATATATATATATATATATATATATATATATATATATATAAACCTAAATACGATTTATTTTTAATCTTTTCAACAAATGAAGTGTTAAACTAGTGTTCTGTTTGACATAAAAATAAATAAAAATAATAAAATATGAAGGTTGACAAAGATGGGCCAATAAAACTGGAACTGCCCCTTTATATCCTTTATTCAGGGCTTGACCTTCGATCTAGCTTTCATCAAATCAACGGGCTGCTGGCGCTATCCATGGTTAAAGGAAGTTTCAGGTTTAAACAAAACACAATAACAACAGTAAATTCAAGTATTGTTGTGGATACACTTTCTATGGATGGAGAGAGACAGACATGATATTCTATATAATCTCTTCACACGTTTTAGAAAAGTGGAATTTATGCATCTTTAACTAACAATCGAGAGATCTGTGTGCATGTATTCTCATCATTCTTTTGCATTGCGTTTGATATTACAGCTTTAAGCAATTTTCACATTATTTAAAACTATCACTTTGTGCATTAGTTTGTCCCGGATTTTGTCATTTTTGTACAAGCAAATGGTTAAAAGTGGCCATACCATGAATTCTGATTCTCATTTTCCTGTTAATCTGACAAAGTAGAACACTTCAATCCTCAAGACTTGTCAACAGTAGTTTAAAGCCATTGTATTTAAACTTGTGTTACTTTGAAATGTTGAATTGTATTGAACCTTAAAGTTGAATACAATGAGCATTAAAATGTTATTGCATTTAAGCCAGAAAAGTTTCTGTGAAGGGTCACTTCGACCTTTCTGCTTTTCTCCCGTCCCTGTGAAGCGGGGATAATGTTCTATCGTACTAAGTCAGAATTTACGCAGTGTATGGATAGCTAGTATGCTTGAGCAACAAAATGATGGAATTGTACAGGTAATTTTGCTTTTTTAAGGAACAGCTTTCTGGGAGAGATACAGGACTGTACAAAGACAGAAGTCAGAGAAGAAAAAAGACAAGGTCATAATAAAGGACTAGTAAGTCCAGTAAGGCATGTAGCATAGGGAATAGGAAGTCCACGAAAATGGAAGATGTTGATACATGCACAGTCATGGGAGGAAGGTTATGAAAATTGGTCGTGGACATTTGAGCTGTTTTCACCACTCATTATTTTTATGGAATAAATCCGAAAAAAACAATGCTATTAATTATGTTGACATAACTTAGATTGAATTGGATTGCCACATTTAATTTGTTTTGATTAAATTTGTTATTTTTCTTGTCTAAGGGAGCTCGGATTGCTTTATTTCCTCCCAGTATTCTTGCTCAGTTCTCGCCAGCTAAATCCAATTAACCACCTCTTGTACTAAGAGGGCGATGTTACAGTTTACAATCACCATCAAAGCACACTTTGAACAAAATAACATGTCCCCAAGGTATGTCCATGTATAATAATTAAAACAAAATGACAATATGATTTTAAATCTCTTTTATTCCATTATTCGTCCTCTCAAAGAAATATTCTCAGTGAATCATCATTGCAACAACTGTCACAACTACATGTTATCAAAACTTTAAAACTTTTAATCAAAATATCATGTTCTAGATCACTGACAGAATCAATGATTATTATATAATTATTTCCTAAACTATTTCTCAACAGTACATGTGTAAATGATACAAATGCATTGCCAATGTATTTTTTTATGTTCTGGCACATACATGTCATAATGTCCACGACATGTGTTGTGTAACCCAAGAGGCTTGAAGGATATAAAGAGTAGAGATAAAAATAAATATTAAACAAAATGAAACATTATCTCTCTCTTGAGCTTACTGTCACCCCAATACTTTGTTGACACTGATGATTTCAAAACAGAATTGGCAAAATAATCACTTGAATTGAGAAACTTACAGTAGTCAATACCAACAACTAAAATACATAATATCTGTCTTGATATTTCTAGCAGTGAAAACTTTAACAGTATGTTGCATGCTGACTGGTAATAATAATTAACATTAATTCAATGCTGATCTGCTGATAATTAATGAAATTGTTGATAACATTAAAGTATAGGTCAATTTCAAAACACTATAAGAATGTTTATCTCTGGAATCCAGGCAAACTAGAGTCCTTCCAGGTGTCCCCTACTTAATCCAATTTATGTTTTAAATTTTGGTCAAGTATTTTCTTTTCCTAACCTGACAATATCCTAAAGGTGAAGTTGGAAGTCATTATGAATAATCACAGATAGCAATCTAAAAGGAAGGAGAATTTTCAATGCTGATGAACCAACAAGATATCAGTTTTCAACAGTACCTGTATCATTGCAATGGATCAACCCGAGTTTGATCATCAATTGCCTCTACCAAGGTTTAATAATCTCCACTATAAATGTTAATTATCTGGTGGAAAATTAATTCAAACTAGAGTAATCATGATTATAAAATATTGGTTACTTTTCTATTGATTTTCTGTTTAGTATTGTGCTGATATGCCCATAAACCATTGATCTACGTACATAACTACTGGGCATACAAGACACAAGAACCAAAAAAAGAAAGAAATCAAAATAACATAATTGTGTATATGAAAATACAGGTACTATAATGAGTAGATAACAACCTGAGAGTAATTCCACTTTGCTTTTGTTTGCCTGTTTTATTTTTCAATTACTGTTTACTACCCACCCATAGAGTCCAGACTTTACTGGGTGAAAGTCAGGTGCTCTGGGTTACTGCTAAAAGTACAAACATTATTCCTGTATCTGCAATTACCTTGAAAACAAAACTACTGTTGAGACCTTACTTAGAAAGCATGCTAAATGCATGCAGTCTTGTCATCTAATTGATATATTCATAAGCAATATGCAGTTAACCTGTTGGGCCTAACCCATCATAATACATAAATTTTAAGCAGGCAAATAGTTAGTTTACCAATGAATAAACATATTTATCACTAATTTCAAGTGCATGATCAAAAAGGGCACTCTATGCAGGCTAAGATGTACATAGCATAGAAAAAGCTTATATATTCATAACCAAGATATACATATTTAACACATCAAAAAAGCATAACATGAAGGTCAGAGTGATCTTTGATGATAAAGATGAACTTCTAACAGAGAAGCATGCAATTATAATGTTTCGTGATCTTGTCATAAACATCATCCAATAAATGAACTTGAAGCACCAAATTTCACAAAATGAACTAGAAACACAAATTGTACTAGAACCACAAAATGAACTAGAACCACAAAATGAACTAGAAACACAATGTACTAGAACCACAAAATGAACTAGAAACACAAAATGAACTATAACCACAAAATGAACTAGAAACACAAAATGAACTACAACCACAAATGAACTAGAACCACAAAATGAACTAGAAACACAAAATGCACTAGAACCACAAAATGAACTAGAAACACAAAATGAACTATAACCACAAAATGAACTAGAAACACAAAATGAACTACAACCACAAAATGAACTAGAAACACAAAATGAACTAGAAACACAAAATGAACTACAACTACAAAATGAACTAGAAACACAAAATGAACTACAACCACAAAATGAACTAGAAACACAAAATGAACTAGAAACACAAAATGAACTACAACCACAAATGAACTAGAACCACAAAATGAACTAGAAACACAAAATGCACTAGAACCACAAAATGAACTAGAAACACAAAATGAACTATAACCACAAAATGAACTAGAAACACAAAATGAACTACAACCACAAAATGAACTAGAAACACAAAATGAACTAGAAACACAAAATGAACTACAACTACAAAATGAACTACAACCACAAAATGAACTAGAAACACAAAATGAACTACAACTACAAAATGAAGTATGACAAAATGAACTAGAAACACAAAATGAACTACAACCACAAAATGAACTAGAAACACAAAATGAACTTGAAACACAAAATGAACTACAGCCACAAAATGTACTACAACCACAAAATGAACTTGAAACACAAAATTTCAAAACAACCACTAAAGCATGAAATATTTGTTACAGAAGACCTCTGTTTGTAACAAGTGTGTATTATTTATTTAACAAGATGCATCCAGTCGACAACTGTATTGAATTTGGATAGAATACTATGTATGTAGCATGAAGAAAGAAAAAAACCAATCCAATAATGAGTTCAACATAAAAACTTCAATTTTAAACCAGTTAAATGGGAAAACTGAACCAAAGTCTGTGGAAGCATTCAATATGGATTGCAGTGATCTATCTTATTTTATGAGGGTATAATTCTCATCAAGATGCATCATCTCAAAATGTTTCATTTTTAAAGGTGTGACATTATAAATACAGAAGATAAAAAGCTATGTGATCACGAGTTGACTTTAAATGCAACTTAAAAACTATGCAAGTAGCATGCGAAATAAAGGACACATTGGCCTTCTTAAGTAGTTTGGGTTTGGTATTATCAGAAATGCATACTATCATATTGTCTGATGATTCTAACATTAGCTGAACTTTAGAAATAAACTTCCAACAATACCTTTGACCAAAATCTGTGAAATGTTGCATGTTCCACAGTGTCCTAATTTTGAAAGGTAGATGTAGTGCTTGTCAAGATAGATCCACTCTTACACTCTTCAAGTTACATGACTCCATAAACAATATGGAAAAATGTTGAACTGAATGCAAAATCTTTACAAACATGTCCATCTATTATTATACATATGTGTAGAAAGTAGCTTCCATAACACCACCCGATGGGGGCAAAGGCTATGAAACCCAATCATAGTGTGATATGACTGGTCAGCATGACAAATGAAATATCCTGATCATTGATTGTAACAAAACTTAAATTATGTCCATAATCCAGATGTTACTTTCTAGGACACTGTCAAATCCAGATCTAAATTCCATAAAAGTATCATAATGATCACCAATTTGAAGGACACAACCGCAAGTATGCCCTATCGGCCTTCTTGATAAGCCAGTCATATTGACAAATTCTACAGCTATGTTGGGCACTGTAATAAGGTCAGAACCTGTGCAGAAGCGAAGGAAAAGAAAAAAAGCCTTCAAATCAAGTTCTCTGACGTATTTTGTCATATATTTTGAAACTTCATTAGTTTGGGCATTCAGAGATTCTGGAATCTGAAGCATCTGTACAACTTTTCTGTTACTCGGAATCAGAGTCGAGTAAACATCATTAAGATTGTCAGTGCTGATGCAGAGTCCCTTCAGGATATCTCGCCAGCAGTCATATATATACATAGGCATTTGAATCATCTCCTTATGCACTATTTCCAGAAGGACAGCCTTAAAATTTTCCCCACTGATCTTAGTCTGGCATTCATGGGCATCCAGAGCATCCAACAAGTCTTCAAGACCAACTGAAGAGAAGTCAGTTAATCCCTTCTCGAACACATCTCTATCGGGCAGTGAAATAAACTGATAAAAATCCTCCAAAAGCTCATTATTGGTAACATCAGTATCCGGAAAGAGACAGTGCTTCATGAATGTCTTTGCAAGTTTTATTGGCCAGTATCCAACATTTTGCCATCCATATGCAAGCAAACGCCCAATAGCCTTCCATTCTTCTATGCCAAAATCATGGCGCAGACTTGGAACCTTCACATCTCTGCCAACAGTGCACTTACATTAAAACTCTGTCCAAAATTCAGTAAACAAATCCCTCAAAACACCCCCTGTATCTTCTGCTCTTTCTTTCTCTCCATTTGCCAAAATTCGGGTGATGATAAGATGTCTATTTAAAATACTGGGATCTTTAAAGTAATTACAAAGTTCTTGAAATGCAAAGGCACCTCTGTGAATGTCTATTTGTAAGGGTTCAGCTGGAATGAGTGGAGGAATATATGGCAGAGTATCATCAATATCACGAGCAATATCTGGTGAACTGGTATTCTTAAAGAAAATCTCAGTTTCTGAATTATCTAGAAAAGAAGGTAAAGAATGGCCAAAATGATCATCTGGAATACTTAACAAGGGTTCAGTCTCATTCTTTCGTTGTATTCTGAGTCCTTGTGTTTTGTCAAACTCTGTGTGTGGTATATCTACAGGTTCAGCCAGAGTTGGTATTTGCCTCATCTCTTTGATGCTTGTATGTTATGGTAGAGGATTCTTTTGCTTTGATGCAAGATAAAACCTAAGTATATTCATCCCTGTCCTGTCATACATCTCGCCGATAGTTTCTTTGCACTCTGTCTTTTCCTCAGAAAAATCTCTAATTTCAAAATCAAAGTCCTCTATCGATCCATTTGGGGAAGTTCCATTAGAGAAAAATAAGGACATTGCCACTTCTTCAACTTCTTTAATAGTGGACTCTTTACATAAGTCAACTCTATGGATGCTTCCCCCATGTTTCTTTCGTACCTGTCGGTACATATGGTTACTGGTATCAAAATGCAACCATCCTATTTCTATCTTCCTGCTTCCTTTTTTTGCATTTTTATTACCAGCTAAAATACCTCTCCTGACTTTAGTGATTAATGAGCTTTCCCCATCTGAATCTGACCCTTCTGAAGTATGTGTTGCTCTCCTGAATAGCAGTTTTTTCCTCAAGGACTTCAGTATTTGTTTTTTCTTCTTGTTTCTTTAGCAACCAAGTCTCCTTTGGATGTTTACATAGATTTGCAAAAATCCTTAACAGCAACCCTGTCACCTATATGGGGCAGATATTTGGTCAGTGTCGTGTCATCTGCAACCTCAATCACGTATCTGTCAAGCTGAAAGACAAAAGCTCTGTAAGTGAAGTTATAACTCAATGGTTTTGAGAAAGAAGCAACAAATAAAAATCAAGAAAAAAAATTATTTCTCTAAGTTACCAACAGATAAATCTATTTCTCTAAGTTACAAGGTGTAAATTCAAGAGGAACTGACAGTATTGTGAATTAAATATCAAATAATTCTAAAAGTTCTAACACAAGTCCAAAAGTACGGTATATAGTGTTCTGAATGAAATCCAATACTGAATATGCTGATGTACCAGATGTCCTGAATAGGCTTATTAATTAAGTCCTAATGATATAATCCAGAATGTTTTCAATGAATTGTCGTGTATATTTAATTTGTATTGTGTGCTAACATTTCTCCATGATTACATGCTATGTATATATTTGATGTGAATCGCTTTGCTTGACCTTTGGTTAATATTCCTGATGAAGTTTTGACAATGCAAAAAATTGCAATTCCTTAAAAGTTTAAAGTTTTGCAATACAGTAAAACCTGTCTTGAAAGACCACTACTATTTGAGACCACTGTCATGAGAGACTACATTCTCAGTGCACATATTTACTGATTATAAAGCATTGTGACCTGTTAAGAGAGACCACCTGTCTTGAGAGACCATTATTTTTTGGCAAAACACCTCATCTAGCAGCAGAGAGGGTGAATCCTACAACGTTTTCAGACAAAATTTTGATTGAATCCTTAAAACGAGCCTTCCTACGATCTCATTTTAACCAAAAAAAATGTCTCAGGGGCAAACCCTACAACGTTTTCAGACAAAAATTTATTGAAATCTTAACGAGCCTTCCCTACGAAATCTCATTTTAACTAAAAAAATGAAAACGGAGACTTTACGATTTTTTAATCAATTTGGGTCGCAACGTCGTTGTCATCCACCCTCTCTGCTGCTGGAAATTTCAGTTCTGGTTAATAATTCTTTTACGAGTTCAACCAAATATTTGATCGAGTCTTTAGGACGAAAATCATTTATGATTTCACAAACAAACTAATCGCTAACACCTCCTCTTGTAGATCAATTAAATTATTTGACTGGTCGGTGAGTTTGAAATTAATTCTGGTTAATGAATTATTATGGCATCGCATGTAGACAGGATTAATTGGATTTTCAATAATTAGGAATCCTGGAGGAGCTGTTGGTGCAAACGAATAAAGAATATATCCCTGCTGAGCTTGATTTGATTGCTCTAGATTAATTTGATAGCTTCCTTCAATTGCATCACATACTAAATTGAGAGCAATCACCGTTGAAATATTCACGTTGAAAGGAGCGATATGCCTACCACCGCCATCTGGATCATTATTATACTTTAGGATAGTTGAATCTGCTTTTTGTAGCGCCTTGATATCGGTTTTAACAATTCTTGCTAGTTCATCAGCGTTGTATTTGGGAAACTTGAAATTACGCAGATTGTCTTCTGTGATATTGTAATCGGTTAGGAATCGTTGTTTATTGTCGCTGTTGTCATTAATTATTGTTTGAATAATTAGTTCATAGATATATTCCATGTCAGATATAAGTTGATTTATTATTTCAACATGTTTTTGCGATTTTGTTTGCCGTAGTTGTTCTAGTTGTGTTTCATATAATTGTTTAATCTCATTAAAATAACCACGTACGTCAGTTAGCGTAAATGAAATAGTAACAGATGAGTCGGCTGTTCTTTTAATGATAAAATCCCATTGCAATGTGTCTTTGTTGGTAAATATAAATCTATCGCCGATTCTTCCTTTTCTTATATCAGATAAATTATCTCGATAACTGGGATTGATTTCATGATATGATTGTACGTCTGTGGTTAAGTCGGCGGTGGATTTTTCCGGTGGTTTTTCAGGCCATCCTAACACTGTTCTTAACGAGCTGTTATAGATATCTACAATGTATCCCTCTGTGCTTATTTCGATCGACGACGAGAGCGTCGGTTGATGAAGATTAATAGCTATTTTTGATTCTTTTCCAGTGACTGATTTTATTCTACGCTGAATTTCAGCATTGATTTGCTTAATTTGGTACGACCCAGTTGGTAACGAAACAGTTTCCCACTCTGGAGTACCGTCGTCTTTATTCTTATTTGCAAATACCAGTGAATTATTCGGTTGTTGACCACCAAATGATTTTGATCTGATATTAGGCCAACTGTGATACACCCGTAGTTTTGCAAGCGCTATCTCCTTCACGGGGATTGGGCTAGGGAAATTCACACTAAACTCGGGTTTCGTTGATGTTATTGATATCATGCTCGTTTGTACTGGGTTCGTGTTCTCCACTATACGTTGAAGTAATTCCATCGGTGTTGTCATCGTTGCTATACTGTTGTTGTCGCTCTAATTTTGACATCGCGGAAATGTAAATACTGACCGTCACTGAGAACTCACAATCTGGTATGGTTGAGGTTATTGAGATCATTTTGGTTTTCGGGTTCGTGTTTTCCAATTCCATCGGTGTTGTCATTGTTATTATATTCATGTTGTCGCTCTAATTTCGATATCGCGGAATCAAAAATACTGACCATCGCTGAGAATTCACTATCTGATATAATCGTATTATCGAGTGACGATGATATCATCAGGGATAACTGCGAATATGCGGTTGATGCAATATGAAATTGAATTAAGTAATTCTGCAGTTTACTCTGGCTGCATGATGATATCTTTTTTGCTATCCCGGTTGATATACCCCCGATTGTAGCCACCGCAGAAATGCAAATTGGAACTACGACCGGGGCAATCATTATAACCGATGCAAGTATTATTCCGGCGCCAGCGAGAACGCTTGACACCGAGTACATAATAACATCAATTGCGGTGATTCTTCGTCGGTATTTTTTTATTTTTATTTGATACTCCTCAGTGAGGGTTTTGAGTCTATTCTGAAATTCTCTGACCTGATCATAGCGACATTGCGTTGATGAAATCATTGTTATTTTAAACCCGATAGTGTCTTCAATTATCCTATTATTGAAGTGGTTTTAGGATTCGGCGAGGGGATACCATATAAAAATTCTATTATCCAGGGTAGCGACTCCCTAACCACATAATCGCTGGAATTGGTTATTTCAATCGGATACACGACTGATATATTTGGTGAAGATATCTCCTTTAGTATATATGTCAGCGTGTTAACACCGGTGATATTGCCGAATCTCAAATTAAATTTTTCGAGATGTATTATTGTAAGTCGGTAGCAACCTGGTGCACCAGTATGTTTTTGTCCAATCTTAAGATAATTTTCATTTCCTCGAACCCAATCAAATGTTCCACTATCAACCGTGTATACAATGTTGCTAACGGCGCTTACACTATGTGGAATTTTTATCTTATCGAGTCGTTCGGTCATTTTTGTAAAATCATCTTTGACGGTATTAACTGTTGTTTTACTTTCATTGATAGCCGCGCTAATTTCAGCGAGAGTCATGACTGCCACAAGTGGGTTTCCAAAAAACTTACTAACGACGTCGCTGGCGGGTTTTTGTATCCTTTCAAAGTCTGCTTTTAGTTTAAGAATATCATTATACATTCCGAGGTAATTTGTCTTGATTTCGTTAAGATTTATCGTCTCCAACGTCTCATTGTTTGAAAAGAACGAAATCAGAAGGTTTTCAAATTTATTGAGATCTTTTAGGTGAAGAATATCATTATAAATTTCGAGATAGTTTACACGGACTTCGGTAGGAAGCATCATCCTCCTATCTCTCTTGCTAAAAAAGAATGAAATCAGAAGGGGTGTGAGGTCAAGCTCTTTTTGGTTTTCAATATACCGGTTGATGTTCGAAAATTTTGTCGTGATATCCTTGGGTTTACTGCCCTCAAAGAACTTATTAACAAACTCGTTGATGAGTTTTTGTTCGTCAATAGCGCTTTTAACTTCAGCGAGGGTTGGGCCTGTCAACGATGTGGTTTCAGATTCATCACGTGTTCTCCCCAAAAATCTATCAACGATGGTATTAAGTGTTGTTTGTTTCACCATAAACCTAATAATATCGTTGAGAGTCATCGTAGATGTAGCGGGGACACCAAAGAAATTATTAGCGACGTAGGCATTGTGAGTATGCCTGATAATAAACTCGCTGATTTCAGCGAGAGTCGAGTCTGCCACAGGTGGGGATCCAAAAAATCTAACAATGACGTCGTTAGTGGGTTTTTGTACCCGCTCAAGATTTTCTATTATTTTAGAAATATCATTGTAAATATCGAGATAATTTGCCTTGATTTCATTTTCATTCATCATCCTTCCCGCGTCCTTGTTGAAAAAGAATAGCGATAGATAGTTTTTAATTTCAGCGAGAGTCATGCCAACCACAAGCGGGGTTCCAAAGAATTTATGTACGACATTTTTGCGAAAACTATTATAACCTCGTATAAGATCATTCAGCTCACGTTCGTTGGTAGCAATCGCGTCGGTGATCGTAGACACAAGTGCGCCTGGTTTAAGTTGTCCATCGTTGGAATACAGTGCAATAGAGTTTTCAGCGGCAGCGCGATGCCGTATAAAAATATCATTCACGGATATATTACTGCTTTTCAATTTACCCTGGCTATCTTGAAATACAACTATTTCGTTCGGGTCAACACTTGTTAAATTTAACGTCTCAGCGATTTCATCTTCTATTATTTTTTTTACTTCTTCGATAGAACCCGCAGATTTTTCCGCGGTGGGTTCCGACATTGACAGAGATTGTCCCCAAATATCGATCATTATTATAAAGACTCTAGTATTTTCAATTTATTGATTCTCTAAAATTACCTTGTAATTTCCCACTCGTGTATTCGTTTGCAACAATATGAGGTGGTTTCCACGGAGATCCAAAGGATTTTAATGAAATCTCCGCGAGGACATTTAATACTTCACGGCCGCATATCGGTGGATCATTTAATTGTTGTGTTGGCAGCGTGGAATAAAAAATCGGAAACTCTTTGAGTTTCGTCGAAGAATTTATATACCGCATAAACTCTTTCGGTGGGGCTAGCCCATATGAATCGAAATAGACAATTCCACGTGGATCAATCGCGTATGCAACCCAGTGAGTTCCCGATCCGCTGCTGTTATCAAGATTGATGATTCCAGTTTCAACGTGTTTAGGTTTTCTCGGTAATTGATCTCTCATAAAAACCCCTCTGAAGTTTTTTATCGCTATTTTTTTAGCAGCATCAATTAAATCAAAATTGGACATAGGAACCATAGGTTCCTCAACAATTGGGCTGGAAATCGAAGATTTCTGAATTAATAAACCGTTCCTGGTATTCTTCTTAGACCATTTCCGCTGTACCATGAATACGGGGTTCCTGGTAGGTACAACCCCTTTCCTTTTTTTTTATACCCGCTCCCAGTTGCCTTTTTCAACGCCATCCCTGCCGCGGTCCCAACGGCTCCCAACGCTGCCGCTTTCGCCACCGCTGGGGCAGCCGCTGCAATCAATGCTGGTATTGCAGCTAACAATGGAAATATACCACCTGATTTTATCATGTTGGCGACTGCGGCTTTTGAAAATTCTATTTGAACTCCTCGCTTATTTTTCATTGCATCATTGAAATGTTTTATTTGACGATCCGTCAGTGATATTTTATGTGAACCGCCGGACATCTGCGCTGGTTTTAACGTTATTGTGGTTCCACATTCTTTAGCGGATTTTGATCGCAATTTCTTGACCTGACCATCAGTCAGCTTGACACTAACAACACTATATGTCATTTTATTGTAAAACGTATTTATGCTTTCAATTGATCTAATTGGAAACTCTTCAAGTTCATTTACATATTTTTGAAAATCATAGATTTTCCACTGGTGCATCAACGATTCTCATTCGTCCGCCAGCCCCTTCTAACAACATTGATTTGTCGCTGAGAATAACAGCAACCGCTCTATAATCAACACCACCAGGATCTATACGAGCCCTAAAATGTATGTCAACAACGGATTGCCTTGTTAAATCAAGATGCTCCAGCGAAAAGTAATAAATTGGATACAAGTTCTTAAAATCGAGTTGAGATATTTGCAAACCAGTATCAACATTTTGATCACGACCCATATATGACAGCATCCGATGATACACACGTGCTATCTGGTTGTTTCCGTAATTAAGCTGTATATCCTCAGATGGTTCTTGTTGTCCGTTTATTCTCAGTGAAACCTCACTTACCCCTAACCGATCAAATATCATATGACTGCGTTCTTGGGAACCTAATCGATTCCGATTCTGCAGCGCTATAAATATATGACGTGGAGCTGAAACGCCTTTTTTGATGCCAGGTGCCATGTAAATGTACTATTAACATTATCCTCTTTAGCATCAGTCGTTGTTGTTAGCCAACTTAGCAATAATTTACCACCTGTTTCCATAAATGAAAGTAGCCGCTCTTCCGTGGTAATTGATGGAGTCATTACTGGCATCCATAATACTATTTTACTCAAAACAACTTTACCTTCATCGGCACCAGTACGCCAAATTGCATCATTGTCATTGCCTTTTCGCACTAACGCGATTGTGTGTTTGGCTCCATAGATGACTTTTCTTACATTTCTGCAGAATCCAAATATATGATGGAGTGGAATCGCACATGAAAAAAATCGCTGCTGTTCTTGCAATGCTAATTTTCGTGTTAAAAATCCTAAATTGAAATTACCATTAACGCCTCCGAGAATATCAAACGCAGCTCCGGGTCTAGCTCGACGTTCTGGATTAGCTGCTTCTTGTTGATCGGCTTCTGCATTATCTCTTGATGTTAACACTTTAATGTATTGAAGGTGGTCAGCGTTATCAGAGGTATCCTTTGCAAACATCATAGATGGACCAGCCGATCTTGTATAATCATCGGAGTATCTTGCTAGCCCGATTATTGTTGTTGCAACATCAACCTCGCGGTCTATTGATTCAATTTCTTTTCCATCAATGAGATATCTTGCACTTTCAAATAACGCCATTATACCATTGTTGACGAAACCAACTCGGATATTTGAATCATTTGCATATGGGGTATCAGCTGCAACATTTGTTACAAGTTTTCCTTCTACTTCAATAAATGCTTCACACGGCAAAAAGTATTTACTGGTATCTTGAACTTGAAGTTCAATTCGCGATCGTAGGTCGGGTTGTATTGCATGATAGGAATAGTATTGATAATCGCGGACGGAATCGTCTTTGCGCATTGGGGCTTCCATATCTAACGCGGGATCAGCTGTTCGTTTAAACATTTATAACATTACTAGCGTTTTCAATTGGTGAATTGCAAAGCAATTTCATCCTTGTAATCATCGTCGTTGAAAATTCTTCGAATTTCTTTTTTGTTTCAAACCACTTCCTGCTATCGCGTTCATGATAGCGCTATCTGTTACCGGTGAAGCCGGAGTCAATTGCGTTAGTTTTTCATCTACTGCGTTATTTATAATTTTACTAACACTTGCAGGCATTTCCGCTGTAGACGGTAACGGTTTCTTTGAAAATTCTTTGGATTTTCCGCGTCTCACTAATGATGCTATTTTATCTTTCGCGGCAGAAAACGCTTTTCCGGCGAGATCTCCGATTTTGCCAATACCCTTATCACGAATTACATCAATGGCTTTCATTGATAATTGTTTAGCTAACGGCGCCACCTTGGGAGCCATTCTTGTAAATAACCCCGCAATGGTATTGCCGAAACCATCTCCGTAATATGCTCTATAAACAGGCAATCGTGAGTTCACCACGTAGACGCTTACTGGTTTATCATGGTTGTAGTGTATAATCATCTTGTTATAAAACTAGTAGTTTTTCAATTAATGATCAATCGCTTACATCCATAAGATTTTCATCATCAATGACGTTGTCATTGTTGTGATTTTCAACTAATTCAGCAATAAGTTCTCGATATACATCAATGCCCATGATACCGCCGGCAAATAATCGTCTACAGATATCAGCGGCCTCGTTAATTATCTCGACGGAGTTATTTCCGGCTCGTTTCCCTCCGATAAGAACCTCTAACCGTGATATATCACTTAGAATGTTACCAGGGCATGTCACGGTAGAGTCAAAGACATCATTTGGATTTCTAATCGAATATCCTTTTCCACTTGCTTTCTTAGAACCGGCTTCTGCTCTTATGTCTATTTCTTCCGGGATTGGATCCTCCGTATAACGTGGTGGTTGTGGACCGCCTTTAACCGCAGCTAGAAAGTAACCATAACCAGGGTGCTGCAACGCTGAGATTTTATCCCCGCCGTGTTTCGTTAAATATATTTTTGATGCCCAAGTGTCTTTGCTTTTTATAAAACTTTTAAACTCGTCCTTTAAAAAATTCTCTCTCTTACCCTTTGGAAAATTTTCTTTAGCAAAATTAGCTAATTCGTAATCCGTTCGGATTCCTTCAATTTCATTTATTGCTGCGACTGTAAATATATTCTCAGGTGAATAGTCTCTTCCTGCAGCTGCACCTTCGCGTTCTTCAATTTCGCGTTGAGTTTTTATATCACTGGATAGCTGTTGTATTCCTGCGCGTGTTTGTCCGGTCTCTGCTGCTATCTTTTCAAGCACACCAAGAACAGGCACTTCTCGTCGCTTGCCTTCCTTAGGAATATCTCCGTATATTGCTCGTTCAGTTGCTGTTTTCACATCTTTGGTCGCACTTATTATCGGAGTAAACAGTTGTTCACTTGACACAGAAAAGTCAGTCTGCGCTTGTTGTCGTTGTTGAAGTTTCTCGCGAAGTCTGTCTCGAACCGGTATAAACTTTTTAATTGCTGCTAGCCGCTCTCGGGCTAATCTAGTTGTAAGCGATTCACCTACCATATATTGTTTATGAACTAATTTTTCAAATGTAAAACCCTTTGGGTTTCCATCACAATTAAATAACTTAGTTATTAAATAATGTACCATCAAGCTAACGTATCCATCTTCAACAGGGTTAAACTGTACGACGCTATCCGTGAATGTTTCAGAAATAACATCGCTGGGGGTTTCAGAATTGTAATATCTGAGAACGGTGATGAACGATTTGTGTTAACGACGCGGCAACAAGAACAACTACGTAAAAATGGAGGCGTCGCGGTGATTACTTGCTACTACGACCAGATCATCCATTATGCACATAACTGCATGGGCAGGTCCAAACTGCTGAGTATTCTTTCAGGAGAAAATCCAATGTAGTTACAAAAAACGCTAAAAAAAATTTACTTTTAATAAAAATTACTGAAAGCCTATCACTCATGTGGTTAAGATACGGGTTTTTCCTCGTTTAACATTTTTCTAAGATCACGAACCTTAGAACTAATTTCAGCTCGTTTTTGATATTCTTGGCCGAGCTTTTGACGTATTGCTTCAACGGTGTTAAATAGCGTTATAAATAAATTAATGTCGTTACCGTACAAACAAGCATTGATGGATTTTTGAATTCCTTTCACGAGCCTGTACATCCTAGGTAAAACATAACGACCCTTACTAGACTGATATTCAATGTCTTCATATTCCGAGGTAATCTTGTCAGCGTCGAGATCTTTAGATAATAATACCCCTTTATTTTTTAAATTTGAGATTTCAGCAATTATAGCATTTACACCATTGATATCCATATAAATATAGTATACTGTATCTCTAATTATTAAAAAAAACAAAACATATATGACAACACATCCTTGGAACTCCTTGGGTGCCTTCGCATCCAAGTAAGCCCAAGGGGGACCCGAAACATACATCTCCAGCGGGAGGCCTAAGGTGGCAAACGCCATCTTAGACCGCCCAGAAGATATGCTTGGGGTGACGTCACAACATGGACGGCACAATGCCATATATATCTCCGCTCGAGTGTTGCGGCAAATTTTAGGCATAACATGTACTTAATTAACTTAATTAATGTGGGACGGCACAGGACAGCACAAACATGAAACGACGGGGGGATTTTCTACGGCCAATCAACCAATCAAAAGCAACCAATTAAATTAACCCGGTTGCATGATTGTGAACAAAAGACAACCACACGCCCGGGTTAAATGGCGTTGGTTAGTTTTGATCGGTCGCATTGGCCTTCGAAAGCCCCAGCTTTCTACCTTTTATATGCTATATAAGGTGACTAATCCAGCAGCGTTGATTCACGAGTGTGTTATTTTATTTCCTTATTACTTATTAATGCTGTTTCACAACATTTAAATGAGACAAGTATTTTAAATGAAACATTAAACAAAATATTACAATATGTTAAAAAACAGCGTATATTTTCCCTGTTCTAATTCTCTAGACAAAATGCATCACAAAGAGCTGTATACAAGGAATTTTAACCACGCCCACCTACTTCAATGAATAGAAAACACTCGCGTTCCGGCTGAGCGAACATAGGTAATGTGTTAGATTATAAAGAACGTCTGTACTGAAATTTTAACCACGCCCACCTACATCAATGAATAGGAAACACTCGCGTTCCGGCTGAGCGAACATAGGTAATGCGTTAGATTATAAAGAATTTTTGTACTGAAAAGAACGAGTTAGCTGTCTGCTTTACTGCTAGTCCACTCACCCCCACACATGAAATAAAAATACAACTTATTTAAATAATGCAGTTTTAGCCCACAAGCGACAATAAAAAGTTTTATTCTCTATCGAAACTTATGTATTATATCTCCATTACAGTCATGTGGGCGCGCCTACAGGTAATATAGCAGGCAACAAATTCCTTTGACGTCATAATACAAGGGAACTTAGTAGGTAGAGTGTAAATGCGGCGGATTTATCCATAAAGGATTTATCTCCCTTAAATAGTTTCAGTGTATACGAATTTTACTTTATGACCATTTTTTTTAGACCGAGATGTTTTAATTAAATTTTCAGCAACAAATCGTATTGAAGTACTACAAATATCGAAATATTTTCCAGCCGCATTTATCGACTGAAAGCTTCTCTCTTCATTATTTTCTAAATCAAACGATTTCACACCCTTGGGATGTTTTGCGTGCCTACCAGCGTTGCTTTTTAAAAGGTTATCGCGCTGCGAGACGGCTTGAAGATTCCCAAGACAATTATCAGTCTTCACGCCATTTATGTGATCAATCACAAGGCCGTCTTCGATTAATCCGTAAAATGCTTCATAGATGGCTCTGTGACAGAGATACTTCTTCCTCCCAGCTGAAAACATCAAATATCCCATATTATTCAGATATCCAACAGGTTCTTTTAGTCTGCGGTGCCTGACTACACTATCACTAGAGGCTTCGTAATTAGCAAGCACTGGGTGAGGTCTGAAATCTTGGCTCATTTGTATAATAATACTACTTGTCTAATTTATTATCTGCTTTAATTATAAATCTCTGGATATAATCTTGAGGGGTTTTGATGATTTTGTCCTTGATTTTATCAAGGACGGAGTCATTGATTCGTTTGTCATAATAGCGTTTTAGTTCCCTGTATCGTTTACCCCCACAAGCAAGACACAACTGCGATTTTCCTCTAACGCCCACCCCACATTGGAGGCATGGGAGAGGACCTTTTGAACCGTTTCTCACACTTTGCATATGATACCCACAGAATTCGCTTCTGCATGATTTGTTACACGGGGTTGTAGATCCAATCATTAGCCACTTGCAGTGATTCATTATACTATATTTTTCTATTTAAATACTTGTTTTAATTATAACATGGAGGAGTTCAAGAGATTATCGAAAATTAAGCCCTGGAAAAATACTAAATTCAATCTTGATAGGGAGTTCCAAAGATTATCGAAAATTAAGCCCTGGAAAAATACTAAATTCAATCTTGATAGGGAGTTCCAAAGATTATCGAAAATCAAACCTTGGAGAAATACTAAATTCAATCTTGATAGAGTCTCTGATACACCAAAACGTCTAATCGGTGATAGAACTATACTGGGTAAAATCAGGGAGTGTTTTAATGAATTCTACCGAGACGGTGCAGCATACTGTTGGTCGACATTTCGAATTATTGATGAAGATGTCAATGTACCCATCATCGATGCTACTATGAACGATGAAAGAGCAGCTGCGATAATTTCACACCTTGGCGTAAAATCCAAAGGTAGAAATCCAAAGGATTTCAAGCAAAGCAATTCCCAACAGAAGTATTTTTTCAGAATAAAATTCATTATCGAAGTCGAAGGCAAATGGATTATCAGGGATAAATTTGAACCAATCCTCAAGGATAAAAAAAACTGTCATTGTAAGTAGAGATTCCAAACCAGGAATTCTAACTGGAATTGACAAACCATACTACGAGAGATCTTATCCCGTAACAGCAATCGCTTATGGGATATATCCGTTAAATGATAAACCTGATATTGCAAAACTAGCTCCTATGAAATATTCACCGTTGACTTCGTCAAGGCTCAATTGTGTAGCAACACGGGTAATGGAACACTTCACAAATGCATCCCGAGGAAATAAACTAACTGATCTGCGACGTAGGAAAATAACCGAATGGGAACTGACAGTGAAACAGCACGGTGCAAAGATTTCTGATATAGCTAAATTAGAAACATCATTAAGATTCCCAATAACCGTTATGACGATAACCGGAGAAGTTTTATACGAACCGAAATATAACAAAAATGGAGCTCCAATACAAATTATTGATCATAACGAACACGCGTGGACACCTGCAGTAACAATATTTCCACGAGATAGAACCGTGAGATATATCCCCCCGGAATTTTCCGGGGATGTTTTCTATGAAGAGAAATTATTTGATGCTATTCATGCGTTGTGTAAAGATGATCCTGTGTCAGTGTGGTTACTTAGTAGTGCTGGTTCCGAATCAGGATTTGATCAATTTGTAAGACCAAATGGTGAATTATATCGCGTTGAAGAATTAGATAACAGAATGAGAAAAATCGCTAATGATTTTTCACCGGAGAGTTCCCATGAAAAACTATTGACGGATAGTTTTACTATTCCATCAGTGGTAGCTCACTTCGCAAGAGAAAAAAACTCATGGCGTCCAACACGAAGTGATTTTCTCGAGGACGTTAAATTGAGTTGCATCGAATTTGGTCATGGAGGACTGTGGAATACAAAATACCATCGTGACGGTATGATTTCAATTGATATATCCGCGTGTTATCCTGGAAGTTTTCTCGGGTATGGAGAATGTAGTAACTATTTTAAACGATTTGGACACCCCACACATGAAATGACTCGTGTTGCGATTAATGGGCCATTACCTGATTTTGATTTAACCGGATTCGCTCGTGTGATATCATTTGAACTCGCTACAGGGTTACATCCGTGTAGTTATGTTTGGCTTGGTAGACATATATCTGAAAAGGCCTGGATGCCAATAGTGTTACTACGATATATGATTGATTGTGGCATGCTGATATCGTTGATTGTTTCCGAAGCTATTATATGCTATCGAGCTCAGAAAGAAGTTTGGCTACCACAACCCGATCTAGATCGTATAATTAGCGAACTGCGAAAACAGTTTCCAGATTTCAATGAAGAACAAATCATGAATTGGTCTAAGAAGTTATTTGAAATTAAAAAAGAACAAGCAAAGGATTTTGGACGAAGAATAATCGGTAAATTTACCCAGGGTGGAAGATACGACAATGCAAAATTTTCCTCGCGGTTGATCATAGACGTCGCTGAATACGATTTTCTTGTAACGGATTTAACGAAACAGGGAAAACTTGTATCCCGTAAGGATGCTTTTCTATCCAATGGTGAGAAATTGGGTACGGTTGTTACCTACTGTGATGGATATAATTCCCAGTACACACATTTGAGAAGTTCTATGCTAGCTTATGCTTCTATCAATTTATTTTCGATGATAAATAGATTTCCTAATACCGCGGTTAGAGTAGCTACTGATTCGATGTATATACACAATAAATACAAATCAGATGTAGCTAAATTCACATCCCAGGAGGAAGCGTGGGGATGTTGGAGATTTAAAAAAGAAGACGCTACATGAGTATTGTGAATCGGCAGATGTTACTATGGATGAAAAGTACTTAAAATGTGATGAGATTCAATCAGAATTTTCTAATGCACCACCGGTATCTGATCCAATATGTAGATACAAGACAGTTTATTTAAACGGTTGTGGTGGGTCAGGAAAGACAACTCGTGCAATTGAATTATATCGTCGGTCAAACATGATTGTGTTAACACCGACTCACAGACTCGCCAGAGAGATGATACAGCGAGGGGTAAATGCCTGTACTTATCATAGTTTCTTTCGATGGAAGGGTGATAAATGGACTCTTGAGCGTATGGGTGATAAATTCATTCCTGAAATCATAATTTGGGATGAAATATGCACAGTGTCATTAGATGTATTACAAACATTTCTCGAATGGTTGTTAAACAAAAACACAAAAGTCGTCATGTGCGGTGATCACGGCCAACCACCACCATTTGTCGGTGCATCTCCACATGAATGGCTAAAGGGTTTTGTAGACTACTATGAAGAAATTAATACCGACCATAGATCACTTGATGAACAATTACGCGAGTTCAAAGCACTGATTAGATTACAACCGGATAAAATCCAATGCGAAATAGCGCGTGAAATAATTTCAGAAACTCCCATGAATGATTTCTGGGAAGCGTGGAGACCAAATGATTTGATAGTAGCAAGTAGAAAAATAGTCAGAGACACACTTCAGATGAAGTTATTTGAAACGCATAAAGAAAAATTTGCAACACTTCCAGTACCGTTGTGTTATAGGCCTTCGGATACACGAAAGCAGAATATTGAAGTTGATATTCCAGGGAAGAGTGAAAAGCAGATTCTCGTGTTAAATGATATTGTGCTGGTTGATATCAACGTCGTCGAAAATGCATTGCGTGCTAATAAATCCCCATGGACGCTAGGATACGCAGCGACGATACATTCTTCACAGGGATTAACTATATCGGATACAATTGTTTGGATGGTAGATAATCGCATCGAATGGTCGAATTTAGTATATCTCGCAGTATCCAGAGTACGAAAAATAAATCAGCTTCGAAGAATTGTTTTCGATGATGAAATCATTGGTGACGATAATGACACAACAATAAGTGATATTGATGTTAGCATCATTAATAAAAAACTCTCCGGTTACAAACAACAGGACAAAAAAAAACAACGAGAATTTGATATTGATGCTAAATTAATAATTACGCTGAAACAACAACAGAATAATCACTGCGCGAGTTGCAATTGTATAATGCGTTGGCAGTATTCGGATAAGGATCCTCGCCAATTTACCGTAGACAGAAAAAATAACAGTCTCGGTCATGTCAGAAACAATGTGATGTTGACTTGTCTTGAGTGCAATAGACGCAACGGCGCTAGTTAAGACCATGCGGTGGTAATTGAGTATCGTCAGGAATTACCTGTAGTTGTTGTCTAGTAAATCCTCGTTGAGGGGCAGTTGAATCCAGTTTATAGATTGCTGGTCTACCAGTTGATCGTGTTATAGTAGATATCTTGTGTGCAGTAACACTCCAAATAGGATCGGTAGCCCTTTTTCTGCCACCTTCAAGCTCTCCTGGTTCGTATAAATACCTAACAGTGACATTACTACCAAGAATTGGTTGGGAAACGCTAGCGTTTCTAGAAATTTTTTTGGGTGAAATTCCTTGGATTTCCATTTTTGGTATAGACGTTTTCTTAATCGCGTTGACAGGTTTCATGTTAATTGTTCGAGTAATCTCGTTATTGAGCGCGGTAATCACAGCTGGTAATCTCTTAACCCATTCACGGGATCTTTTATCCTGAATAAACTCCTTCGCGTATTGATATCCAAATAACCGTTCAGCAAGAGTCCGATTAAATCGTTCAACAATTGCCTGATCGCGATGTAGTGCAGTATGCCCTTGTCTGATGGTGACATTGTGATGTTTCATTGTAGATGCAACCACACCCTGAAATTCCTTGCCAGGATCAACTTGTAACAGATTCGGCCAGCGTAGAGGGCCTCGTCGATAAATCTTTTCAAATGCAGAAGCAACTTCAGGTGATGATTTTGTTTTTAGCTGTTCTGCTTGTTTGTATCGACTCGCAACGTCAACTACGGTTAGCGCGTATTTGTAACCGTTGTCATGTGGTAAAAACAATAAATCAGCCTGATGAACTTCATTAGGGACAGTCACATCAAAATGCGAGAAATTGATTTGTTTAGGACGCGGTAGATAAATTTGCCATATAGCCTGTTTGGATAACCAATTAGCCGCAGTGGCCTTTTTCACTTTTGCGGCGTTGGCGAGTTTATTGATTGCAGCGTTACCCCTCCAGTATCCTTTTGGAGAATAATAAATAGATTCCATATTATTAATTACCAGCACCCATCATCAATTTGCCTTTCATAGCTGATTTTACCAACCACGAAGCCAATTTTTCTTTGAACGATTTATCAGGAATAGCATTTAACGCATGAATTAATTTCACATCCGCGAGATGCCTGTTTTGCAGATTGCTGCTTTTATATGCAACATCATGAGCATGACACGCCTTATCAATAGCGTTTATCGGATACTCGCCGGATCGGGGTTGATTTTGATCATCAAGTCTGATATCTAATCGTGTTCCGGGACCACAGTAGCTATATCCTGGAAGGTGCTTTTCTCCGGGGTACTTTGCCCATGGGGTTCCAGGGAGCTTTGCCAATTTGGCTGCGATATCACCTCCTCGTTTTTTTTTAAATCCTTGATTTTATCAAGGGAAATAAATCTGAACTTTTTAATACCACATGTAGCACATCTACCAGTTAGTGCTGATCTGTTATTTTTAGTTGTAACCGTCGTCACATCATTTGTGCTAGTACGCGTTTTACACTTCATACAATATAGATCCATAATTTATGTATAGAGATATGAATATAATTGATTTTTCAGCGACTAAAATAAGAAAACCAGTTAAGCATCATGCAGCGCTACCAAACTCTATCCGTGCAATTATAATCGGGCCATCTGGATCCGGCAAGACACAATTGTTGCTCAATTTAATAATGAGATGGATGAAGTGGGATAAGTTGTATTTAATTGCTCCTAGCGTAGATGATCAGCGTTGTTATGAAGTGTTAAAGGATTTTAACGAGAATGCATCAGAAATTAAAGGTGAGAATGCCATTGATTTTATAACTGATATTGACGAGGCGCCATCCGTGGATGACCTTGATGGGAGCATTAACAATTTAGTCGTATACGACGATGTGATGTTAGACAATCAAAAAAACCCAGCTAGAATATTTTCCCGGGGGCGTCACAAAAACACTGATGTGATATATGTCACTCAACGCTACACTCAGATTCCAAAAGTGATCATAGATAACTGTAATATTCTTGCTGTATTCAACGGAGTTGATACTCATACGCTACGAAATATTTGGCAGACATGGTGTTCCGATATGGATTTCAATCAATTTAAAAATTTCTTTAGTCATGCTCAGTCAACCCCGCATGGATTTGTAACAATAAATTTACATGATCCTCGGACACGATATCGTATCGGACTCGATCAAATATTTGGTTGAACTCGTAAAAGAATTATTAACCAGAACTGAAATTTCCAGCAGCAGAGAGGGTGGATGACAACGACGTTGCGACCCAAATTGATTAAAAAATCGTAAAGTCTCCGTTTTCATTTTTTTAGTTAAAATGAGATTTCGTAGGGAAGGCTCGTTAAGATTTCAATAAATTTTTGTCTGAAAACGTTGTAGGGTTTGCCCCTGAGACATTTTTTTTGGTTAAAATGAGATCGTAGGAAGGCTCGTTTTAAGGATTCAATCAAAATTTTGTCTGAAAACGTTGTAGGATTCACCCTCTCTGCTGCTCATCTACATATGGATACAAATTATCAAGCTATGTTTTGGTTTTTGGATAATCTTACCGACAAACTCCTCTGGAAGGACAGACAGAACTGCAGACAGATATTCAGATGCACAGTTTGATATTCAAATGGACATGAAAATTAACATGCTCTTGCTGTCAAAAGTGGGGTATAAAGACAATAAAGAAAATAATTTGTACTAACCTCACTAAATTTGCATACCTGGTGAAAATATATGTTAACACATGTCACCTTGCTAATACAACTGTATGTATATTTGGACATCTGCAAACATATACACAATCTGCAAAATTTTGTGCATGAAAATGGGATATATTTGTAGAAACTCTGCATCAAATGTGTTGCTGCTCTGAATTCTTCATATTATTTTTCTTCTCCTTCATGTATGATAGGATATATTAAATGACTAACCTTTTCCTCTCCAATTTTCTTCACAGTTTCTTCACTGATGCCACTGTTGCAAAAAAACTGCCTCAGTTCTTCATCCATAATGTCTAGAAGGAATGGCAACACATGTATATGATGACTGTATTTTTCAAAGTAGATATTTAAAAAGAAATATGCACATTATATGATTATGTGCTATTGGGTCATCTAAGATACACAGCTTATATGCAGGTAAATCATTTCAATTATCCAGGGGGGGGGGGAGGGCAAAACTTGATTGGCTTGTTACTTTTTGTATATAGGCTACAGCAATTTTACAGCACATGCAAATTCGGGGAGAGGGGATGACCTCCCCCCCCCCCCCTCCATGATATCTTGCTTATATGTGGTCTGACATTTAAGATGATGCATTGACAAAAGTCTAGAGTCAATAGTTAATAGCTTTATTATACACGACTACTGATAGATTCCTACTTATATAGTTCTTGCTAGACACAGTAAAAGCATATCTCTTCCCATGCATTGATGCTGCCTTCTGCACATGTGTCAATAGTTTGAAAAAATGGCAACCTGTCAATGGTTATACAGGTGTACTGTTTGAACTGGGATTAATATAGAAAATGTGAGTGTTCTGAAGGATTTAATGTTACAGGTGCAAAGAAGAGGGATTTTACTTACCATCCGCATAGGGGCTCATATCATTGATTACAACTGACCTGTCATACCTGTACAATATAATAGTTATTTACAACTGATCTGTCATACATGTACTATATAATAGTTATTTACAATTGATCTGCCTTTCCTTTTCTATATAATAGTTATTTACAATTGATCTGCCTTTCCTTTTCTATATAATAGTTATTTACAATTGATCTGTCATACATGTACTATATAATAGTTATTTACAATTGATCTGTCATACATGTACTATATAATAGTTATTTACAATTGATCTGTCATACATGTACTATATAATAGTTATTTACAATTGATCTGTCATACAGGTACTATAGGGGGTTTCACGGTTACAACGGAGTTACTGATCGTAGCGCCTAAAATTATCTCCCTTAGCTCCAATGCGCATGCCCACAAAAAATCTCCAGTTCCGGATAGTTTACTGTTCTACACTTGAGTAGCGAAACATAAAGTTAACAAAGGAAAACCAATGAATCAATTATATATGTCAAACTTATTTTGTTCATACTAGGAGAATAATTATAGACAATAAATCAGATAATTAGATTCAGTGTCCATGCTTACATTGTATCACATAATTAAATATTTCCTTTCCATACTTTAAGAATGTCAATTAATTAAATTAAATACACTGTCCATATTTATATTATACCTGATAATATAGTTTCATTATCCATAATTTCAGAAACATTTGTAGGAACATTTCACCTTGCTCTCCAATTTTAAACATTTCTTGCACCTTTTTGGCTACATAACTTTATAAAGAAAAATAATCTCAACAATTTGCATTTTTGATATGTTGATATATTCTTCTTTATCAGTTACTTTCGCATGGCTAATAGTTCGTTTATAACACGAGTTAAGAAAATTATTACACAAGTTCGATAAGAAAATTATAATAAGAGTTCAATCCAGCAGCTGATATGTAATGTTAAATATTTTAAATCAGAAACGTTGTTGTTGTTTTTATAAATTTTAAAAATGGAACAGTATATTAATGTATTCAGATGAATTTGACAAAGCAATAATTACATTAGCTATCGATAAAGGAGTGTAATTAATGCTGATGGAATATTGTTTCATATTTGGGTTTAAAAAGTATACAATTTTCAGATTAATGATGTTTTATCTTGTTTCATTTTCGTTTAGAATTTTGAACATCAAGTATCGGACGGTACATGCAATAACTTTCAAATCTGCTAGGGTCTTTAACAAGATTCCAGATTGACACCTGCAAATTCATTTAGAACAGCCTTATTAAAATTAGCTTAATTCTGTTTAACTTTCCTTGCATTAAAGATGTAAGTTTTAAAAATACAATTATTTCATAGATTTCGTTCTACTACTTTGGTTCAATATTAATCCACGTGACCGGATGTAAAATTGCAAACAGTATTATTTTAAAAAATGACACTGTTTGTAAGAAAAAGCCCTACAAGTCAAGAATAAATAAATACAAATATTCATCTTTGTTTTTTTTTCTATCGGGCACTCCTTCTTTCTTAGTATCAAATTATATTCATTTTTCACCTGAAGTACGTTTATGTAATATACGTATGCAAACACATTCATTCGAGGATATACATACCCAATGCACCAGATGAAATGTGATAGACACACATACAGAAAGACAGGCAGATAGGTGAGAACCACAAATGTCCTTTACATGCATAGTGAGTCTAACATAGATATTTCTCCACATTATATACTCTAAAATTTCCATCCGATCCAGGAAATAAAATTAGAATAATCATCAAGGAGACTCGTACGTTCGCCTGTCTGTTCAAACACGGACGACATTTGTGCATTTTGAAAGAAACTCAAGTTATTTGATATAAAATATAATTAACATTAATAGAAATGCAACAGTCTAAATCAATAATAAAAGAACTTTAAAAAGTTGGAATTTTTTGTTGTCGTTCAACATAAAATTACTGCTATGATTGAAACTGTAAAAAAATAAACATCTTTTCAATATTCTTCAAGCGAGTTAAATTGCAAGAACTTTTTACGCAGCGATACACTTTTGCACAATCAAATAACACAAACTAGTACATAATGTAGTAATGGAAAGATAATGAAGATCTGAAACGAGCAGAAAACAATTATTTCAAAGCTGGCTGCAGCGCAAGTTAGTGAGAAAAAATAAATAAAGATGTAACAACAATTTATCAAATATTGATAGAATTTCATTTTAAGATAGTGAGATATCGATCCTGTTTGCAAAATTGAGCGGTTTGTCAAATTTTCTTGATCTACGTCTGCCACACAGGCACTTGATTCTGAGTAAATTCATGTATACACTCACCATATAACACTGGTGAGTGTATACATGAATTTACTCAGAATCAAGTGCCTGTGGTCTGGCATCTCTAATTGTTGAACTATCCGGAAGTGAGCTGCACCGATACGCCCTCTGGTGAGCTAGTAACCGTGAAACCCCCTATATATAGTACATGTGTGACAGGTCAATTGTAAGCAACAATATGAGGCCCTGTGCTGTGGTGTAAGCAATGTGTCAAATCAAACTTAGCTGTAGTAACATCTTGCTAGAATTCAATTTTAAAATTTGACATTTCCCATTTTTAATTTTTAAATAAAGATCTGATGTTGTGTTAATATCACAAGGAAAATGAAAATTACTTTCACACTGCCGTATATTATTGTACATAATCTAAAACATTTGTGTGTGTGTCTGTGTGTGTGTGTGTGTGTGCACACGCACAGGCATGAGTGTCTCTGTGTATGTGTGTGAGTGATAGATGGTGTAAAGGCAATGACAATAATAGGACCGGTATGCAGAGAACTCGCTCCAACGTATCTGGAGAACTCACCCCAGAGTGGTGGGAGAAGTCGCCCCAATTGGTTGGAGGTCACCCAAAAACTTGTCACCCAGATAATGTTAATACATCATAATTAAAACATCTATTATGTGATTCATATATATATATATATATATATATATATATATATATATATATATATATATATATATATATATATATATATATATATATATATATATATATATATATATATAACGCAATCACAAAAGAGAGATTAACTGGTACATGTAATCATAAAAAGCAATATTATCATAGTAATATTTCTAATCACGAATTAAGTCTATGAATGACAACAGCATAGTGATTAAAAAGGATGATAAGTCAAACACTATTATTATTATTATGAATCAAGATGATTATGTTAAAGAAGTCGAATGTCAATTAAATGATTAAAAATACTACAAACATATTATCGAAGACCCGTCAAAAGAAATTAAATAAAAATTTCAACATGTATTAATGTGATTGCTAAAGATAATAATTCCGTATGACAAATTTATACTTTCCCTCTGAAGATACGTACACCTTAATTCTACATATTTCCTAAAACTCATAAAAAAAGTCATCTCAGGATGACTTCGGTTATTAGGTTGGAACCCTTTCATATATAAAACTGCAGATATCACTTCATGCTTATGCCATATTTTTCCAAATAAAATACAAATAATAATTTGAAAGGCAGAACAAAAAGGATAGTTGTTCAAATGAAAAAGTTGAAAAATTGCAAATTTTACAGATTTAATAAGTTATTAAGTAGAAGAAAAACAACAATAAATAAGCCTTAACAAACATAAGGCGACATCTCAGAATTACTATATATGATCCTTGGGCGACTTCTCCTACCACCATGGGGCGACTTCTCCTGACACCTGGAATGAGTTCTCCCGGGCGAGTTCTCCGCTAATCGTTGGACCGAGTTAGGAATGGGTGGATGACATTTGTTTTCATGTTGACAAATTAAACAATGATGATAATTATTAAAATAAAAGAAAAATATTTTTTAAAAAGAAAATATGATGACTGATTCACGATATTGTAAACAAGATATAAGTTATACCATACAAACTTACCGCTGTATCCGCATTAAGTAGAAGGTACAAGAAAATGCAATTTTCTACTATTTGCAAATGGCGCAGCAGCGATCTATTATAATTTACAGATGGTATAGGCAGTTCTATGTACGCTTTTAAACTCTGAAAATGGTATTAGGATATGTTTAGGTTCGAAAATTGAACTGATTATTACAGAACTTCAATATTATTATTTTTGGTACGGTTGTTTTTGTCATTAAAACTATATCAATTATTATGATTGAATCGATAAAGTAATGAATTAATTATAAAATAAAATTAATTTACTTCCTATGTACATTCCCATCAAATAACTAAAACCAATTAAAAATTCTTTCTAACAGTTGACCCTCTCTCTCTCTCTCTCTCTCTCACACACACACACACACACACACACACACACACACACACACACACACACACACACACGTGTATTATATTATGCATATAGTCCTGACTACTTCGGTGATATTATTTTAAATTAATGCTCTCACATGCTTCCTATATTTTATAACATCATTTAAAGTGGTGGAGGATAATTTCAATCGATCAATGAGAAAAAAAGAATATGAAAGTAGAAAAATACATATATCTGTAAGCAATTACCAATAATAAAAAAATATTTTGTTCAATGCCGCTTTCACTTATACCTAATCTATTTATATACGAGTATGATCAGACTGGCATTTGTAAATATGTGCAAGTGACATTCGTGAATCACCATAGTTCCGTGTAAAAAGTTGTATACTGAAATAAAAGTTAAAATCTCTCTCTCTCTCTCTCTCTCTCTCTCTCTCTCTCTCTCTCTCTCTCTCTCTCTCTCTCTCTCTCTCTCTCTCATACCTTATCGGCTAAGAAATTTATGTTGATATGTTTCTCTAAGAGATTTAAATCATGCCGCTTTAACATTTAGATCATTATGATTCATGTTTTAACAACAGTTTGTACATAGTATACCAGGACAAATAATACACAAGAATTCATGTCGTCAAAATAAAATGTAATCACAGTGATATTCTGTTTTAATTCAATGGTTTCATCTGTACGTTTAATTGCATCATAATCAGCCATGCGTCTTTTTGTAAAGTTGTATGGCATATAGTTATGCCAACAGATATGGAGGCAGATAGATAGTAAAATAGTTCGTTCGATAGACATATACATGGCCTCGTTGATAGATAGACAGAGAGGTACCCCCCTTTCATTCCATAGCCCATCTGGTCTAAACTCATTCTCGCTCCAAGAATCAAGAGACAAAACTAAGACGTTGAATACTATATTCCTAGTTGGTTCTTGATGCTGTGAATTCCACAAAAAGAATAAAATTTGCATATTCTCGAATGGTTCATCCTAAATCACAAGAAATGATTAAATTAATACCATTAGGTTTGGAATCAAACGTTTTCATCTACAGTATGACTTACTTGTGACTTTCGACCACGTGAATTATTATCTTTCCGATCGACGTTAAATCGTAATTACGAAATAGCTAACTCGTAATTAAGAGATAGTAAGTCGTAATTACGAGATAGCTAACTCGTAATTACGAGATAGTAAGTCGTAATTACGAGATAGTATGTCGTAATTACGAGATAGTGAGTCGTAGTTACGAGATAGTAAGTCGTAATTACGAGATAGCTAACTCGTAATTACGAGATAGTAAGTCATAATTACGAGATAGTATGTTGTAATTACGAGATAGTATGTCGTAATTACGAGATAGCTAACTCGTAATTACGAGATAGTAAGTCGTAATTACGAGATAGCTAACTCGTAATTACGAGATAGTAAGTCGTAATTACGAGATAGTATGGTGTAATTACGAGATAGTATGTCGTAATTACGAGATAGCTAACTCGTAATTACGAGATATTACGTCGTAATTACGAGATAGTATCTCGTAATTACGAGATAAAATATTAATTTCAACGTGGCACTAACCGGCTTCCGTACTTACTTGTGACTTTCGACCACGTGAATTATTTTCTTTCCGGTCGACGTTAAATCGAAATTACAAGATAGCTAACTCGTAATTACGAGATAGTATATCGTAATTAGGAGATAGCTAACTCGTAATTACGAGATAGTATCTCGTAATTACGAGATAAAAAAATTGATTTCAACGTGGCACTAACCGGCTTCCGTACCCAATAACGCAGATCAAGCCTGGTTTATATTTAGTACAACAGGTTAGTAGCAACTATATATGAATTTATGTAAAAAAAGGTTTTCGCTAAGAACTATTTATAGAATCTGAAAAAAACCAGATTGCATTTTAAGTCAACCCCAATTATACAGCTAAAATAAATTTACTACAAGTCAGCAACAGAAAAGGAAAGACTAAAATGGATGATGGAAAGTTCAACTGGTTTAATGATTCAACATTATGTGCATTATTCATGGTATATGAGGTATATACTAAATATGAAAGACTTCGAAAAATTTACTTCAAATATTGGTAGGACACTGTTATATCTTTTGAAGATGAAAATCAAGTTGGAAAAATGGGATACCTAGCACTCAAGAGTAAACAGGACAGCTGTAATATTTTTTTCTTGCAACCCTCCCCTAATAAAATCATATGAAATATATATATATATATATATATATATATATATATATATATATATATATATATATATATATATATATATATATATATATATATATATATATATGGATGTGTGTGTGATGTTTGCAAATGTAAATTTCAAAATAGCTACGCATTTAACCAAAAACAACGCATTTAATATAAGTAATTTCTTGCACCTGTGTTTCAGTTTAAGTTGATTTATGTCAAAATTATGGTTTAAGGCAAAAATGCAAGCAACACATCTGAAGCCGTTAGATATCCCGTCTCATTAAAGTTCGCGTGAACATACACAACAATTGTGCAGCTTATATCATTAAAACTCATGTTACTGGCTTTCTCTACACTTTAATTTTAAATATTCTAATAATAGATTGTATAAGATTCTAAAATACATCGGAAAAGGGTACATTCCATATTTATTTTATGGTTTGGATGGTTTTTTTTAGGGACTGTCTTACAAACCAATAATAAGGTAATAAACATTTCTGGATTTTCCCTGGTATTACTCAGTTGTCTATTATTAGCACTCAAACAATCTGGCCATATGGAACAGAAACGGTTACTTCCATGCGTAGTTGAATACAACAAAAGAAACTGGTTATATCAGAAGTGATAGATTCCCTGACATGTTGGCTTTGTTTGCTATTTTCCTTTTTGCTTTCTTTTATCGATGCAAAAGTTGTGTATATTGAACGACGCAGTTATTATGCAGAATACACGATTACAGCATGTCGGTCACGGTCATTGGGGCTCTCAGTGGGGATAACAAAGCTATTTAGTTGTAGTACTATGCATAAAATGCGTGAATAATTTTTGAAAGCAATGTTAGGATATTATATTTTGTTGTTGATGATGTTCTTGTTAACATTAGAAACAATGTTTTCAAGTTGATTTTTTAAGTATTTATCCAGCGTGTATTAAAAGGAATAAATTCGTGTAACAATAGCAACAAATATCTTTAATTTGTAACTTTGTTCCAAGAACAATTCAAGTTGGAAAATTGTATATGGCATAGTTATATTTTATTAGAAAGAAAGGAAAAGAGAAAATAAAATAATTTTGATGATTGACCGCGTTGATTTCATTCTAAAGTTGACGGGTTGTAGTATATAAGTTTTTATTTCTTCACAAACTAGTCTCATTGTTATAATAATTAAAACATTATTTCGGTTATTCGAATGCAAAACACAAAAGATTTACATACCGAAACATTATCCATTCATGAATATGTTCTTTCAGAGGCTTTGCTAAATCATGCAAATGGTGCTTCTTCCATGCTGCTATCCAAATCACACGAGCTCGTATCGTTAATTACAATCGACCGGTCCTACATATACTATATAATATAGTATATGTAGGACCGGTCGATTGTAACCAACGATACGAGCCCCTGTGATCCAAATGAAACAAATGTATTCTGTGGGGGGAAAACCTGATGTCTAAAAATAGATTGCTTACTGTTTCCAGAAATTTCCTGTACTAAAATATCAGCGGCTACATAAACCAGGACAAAATTCAGACTCGGAAAAGTGGGCAATGGCTATTGGAGAAGAACCTAGACCGTCTAAACGGTTCAGAAGACAAAGAGCTGGAGAAAGTGTTAACCGTGATATAGGTACCGACGAGATCGATCCTTGTGAGAACAATGAAGCCATATTGTCAGCCATAGACTTGGAAGTCTTGAGAGATGACATTGGAACACAGAGTATATTGCCGCTATTACATTTTCCTGTTAATATATCTGGTAATTGTAGAGATGAAGAACCGACTGAAGACGAACTTGGTCGAAGACTTTTAAGAGTTCAGATCAGCAGTGATAATTCAACTCCCCCATGGGCACTTGGTTCACAAAACACTTCCAGGAGGAGAGGTAGTCCAAACATGGATTTGATTGGATGTTTGAAGGATACGAATTTAGACGGAGATACGTTACTAAATATTTATATAATTAATCAAGAAGATAAATGTGCTTATTGGTTGATAAACCTGGTACCATGTCCAGAATGTTTGAATTTGACCAATAATTTGTTTCAGTCACCGCTTCACCTTGCAGTGCTAACGAATCAACCTAGATTGGTCAGAAGACTTATAGTGGGCGGAGCCACTGTGGACTTACGAGATCACAATGGAGACACGCCTTTACATATAGCATGCAGAAAAGGATACATTAATATTGTTGAAGCTCTACTGCAGCCAGTAATGTATACTGAAACCTTGGAAAATGACTATGATGCTCCATATCAAAAGATTCCACAAAATCTAGAGATATTAAATTCAGATGGACTAACATGTTTGCATGTTGCATCCCTGGAAATAAATATTGATGTGATATTGTTATTGCTTTCTAAAGGTTCAAACATTAATGCAAAGGAGGCTAAGAGTGGTAAAACAATTCTTCACATGGCCGTAGAATCGGGGAACATGTTATTTTTACATTTTGTGCTGCAAAACCCAGACATCGATACCGACGCTAAAATGTACAATGGAACATCAGCACTGGTTCTAGCACGGGGCTTACACTTTATTCCGATGACATGGCTGCTACGTGAATTCGGTGCACACGAGTCTGACACTACTGATGATTACGAGAACCTTTCTGATATTTCAGATGAGGAATCTGAAGAAACGAACCTGAAAGACGTGTGTGAGACGTGTAGTAAAGAAATGGACAAATCTTCAGCTTGCGGGTGGACAGGTTTTAGGACCGGGAGTTCCAGCATAGAATCTATGGAAATGAACGCCATTAACACGTGCGATCAAAATAGTCGAGAAGTGAATAGGTGTTCAGACTTTTGGTTTGAACAGACAAGGCTTGATGAGCACGATAATGAGTCAGTTAAAATAGATAAGCATGCACAAGAAGCAACTGGTATCAATACTCAAATTGTTTCAGGGAAATTTAAAGCGGACTTCGGAATCTCGTGGTATAATAATTCGGACCAAAATAGATTTGAGTGTGTCAAAAATAGAAACATTTCACCAAATTCTTCTGACGATAGCAATTCTTATAACGTTCGAAACGAGATAGGTAAAGGTGAATTGAATATTCACTTAGGGAATTCAGTGGTGGTAGAATCACCCCAACAAGTATCATTAAGCGATAAAGCATGTTCGGGACAGGACGTTAGATATGTAACAGCGATTGGGAAATCAGACAATAAACTATCTGAGCAGAAAAAACTGTCGATAAATATTTCAAATAATTCACGTTTCTCAAATAATGGAGCGAGTGGCTATGATTGCGTAAGAAATCTTTATAAGAGGCAAGACAGTAAGTCACAGAATCAGATGAGTATAAATACTGTTGGAGGAATGGTTTTCAACACAAACGAAGGTGTCACATCAGTCCAAACTATTGAAGATATTGAGCAACACGCTGAAATAGCATATTCTGGAAATGTTAATGGTGAACTGGATTCTGGCGATTTCAATAAAACATATTGTGCGTATCGCTCTGTTGAAATACCATCAGGGGGTTAGTTTTTTTTTTGTATATGTTTGTTTTTCTTAAATTTAGCAGGCATTATAAAGCGAGGTGACAAGTAGTTACAAAACTGAAGAAACAGATAACTTATCACTCACTATTTTATTAAGACCCACACCCATCTCTCTCTCTCTCTCTCTCTCTCTCTCTCTCTCTCTCTCTCTCTCTCTCTCTCTCAATACTGGATAGTTGATGGAATAATAAACGGACCCGTGACACATATACATAAATATATATTCTGCACGATTTACACTCCAATATAAGTTTATTTTGCATATGATAACAAGTTTGTTTCTAACTTTATATAATCACATCGTAATCGCTAATAACCTCAGTGTCATCATTTATATATTCAAATTGTTTAAAATGTTAGTATCGTTTAATTACAAGAACAGAATAACTGAGTTTCGTGCTGTTAGTCATATTCTTTCAGTTATCGTACATGTTGTTATTTACTACCCCAAATCAATGAAATAAAATGTTTCACTTCAATAAAATTGACAAATAATTTATTTCCGTTGTTTATTACATGTATGTATGTATGTATGTATGTATGTATGTATGTATGTATGTATGTATGTATGTATGTATGTATGTATGTGACTGGGTGGGACATCATGCTACATGTCTGCGGCATGATGCCCCAGTGCTAGACATCACTATAAACTGCCTCACTGCAGACATCGTAGCGATATGACTGAAAATTTGTTAAAGCTACGTTAAAAATCCTGATCAAACAAATGTATGTATGTATGTATGTATGTATGTATGTATGTATGTATGTATGTATGTATGTATGTATGTATGTATGTATGTATGGTTTTGTGGGTTTAAAGAAATTTTTCAGCACATGGTGGTCAGTATATTTAGGGGAGGAAGAACCTTCGACCATATATATACCAAAGAACAAACTGTTATTCCTTTTCTTTTAGTGGTGAAGGCCGCAAAAGCTTTTCAGTTCTTTTCTTTGTACTTTTCATGGGGTAGGTGTTCATAACGTAAGTTACATGTTAATTTATCTGTATAATTATAGTAATATCTTGTAAGCGTAATGGATATAATTTGGTTTACATCGCTTGTTGACTAAAATGATAAACTGGTATATTGATTCAAAATAAAAACAGCAAAAAGAACAACAACAAAATTAACAGCAACACATAAGCAAATATATTTCCCGAAAGGTATATATATATATATATATATATATATATATATATATATATATATATATATATATATATATATATATATATATATATATGTATGTATGTATGTATGTGTGTGTGTGTGTGTGTGTTTAACAACAACAATGTATGCAGAAAAAAACATTGTACAAAGCAAAACTAACAGAACATATATAGAAGTAAATGTAACTTCAAAACGTAATTGTATATCAAATGCTGTACGGTGATTATAGACAAAAAGCGACTTCTACATGTCTAAACGTTGTGGAGGAACAATAGGGGTGATCCATTGCCCCCATTATTAAATGTACAATAACAATAAAAAATATATAATAAATATAACAAGTATAACCAAACCACAGCTTTAAAAAACAAAAAAAGAGCGACAACCTGGAGAGAAAGACAAACAATGGAGGGGAAAAAACTTCCGTTTGTTGTCAGTTAATGTAAATGGTTTAAATAAGGACACAATTATCAAACTAAAAGACATACCGGATTATAACATACTGTTTATACAACAGACGCACAATGGACTATCGACAGACTTAAAAGTATTATGTGAGGGACAACTCAATGCAATAGTTATTAACATCGATTTTATAGCGAAAGATACAAAAGGGGGAGTAGAAACACTGATTAGAAACAAAAAAGGGGTTAAGTGGGAAAGGAAAGAGGAAAGAAATCTTAAAGGGAGATTGATCCATATTTTCATGGGAGGGATACATTTCATAAGTGTATATATACCAGCAAATAACAATGCAAAACAACAATTTTGGGACGAACTCAATAAGTACCTGGACAAATATAATATGGAAGATTTGATTTTTGGAGGGGATTTAAACTGGGTAGGTGACAACGTTGACAGGAAAGGACCATTGACATGAGATGACAAGCGCTTCAAGACGAAAATAGAAAACTTCATAGACAAACATAAACTAACGGACATATATAGACGTTTAAACTTACCGAGGATGGAATGGACTTATTATTATAAAGGGGATCAGGGAAGTTGGATAGATAAACTTTTAGGATCATTATCAGGGAAAAACAACTATACAAATGCAGAGATTATGGAATTCAAAATTTCAGATCACAAACTAATTTTTCTAGAATTGGGACAAATTAAAAAAAAAAATGGGGAAGGGGAATTTGGAAATTAAATAATAAAATATTGGGGGATATAGAATTCGAAAAAGAAATAAAGGAAAAGATTCAAAATTTTATTATAAAGGGAATAAAAACATTATAACAGAATGGAATATTTTAAACGGGAAATGTAAGAAAAAGGCAATTAGATACGCAAAACCAAAGGGCAGAGAGAAACAAATTGGTAAAAGCGGAAATTTAGACTCTCTTAAAAAATATTAATAACTCAGAAGAGGAAAAAAAGGAATTAAATGGGACATTAGATAAGATAAAATTAGAAAAGCAAAATGGGAGGGAAATAAGAGCAGGAAAATTTACGGGGATATACAGAAAGGCAAAAGGACTATACAAGAGGGAGGAATTCAGGAGGGGGCATTGTTTAGAAAGCTTATATGTAAATTGGGATGGAGAAACAAAAGAGAAAGACGAAATACTAGCTCATATTAGAGAATATGACTCACGACTTTACACATCACAGGAGATACATGACGGGATAATAGATGAGTATTTACGAGAGACGTCGTGTGAGTTGATATCATCAGAACATAAAGTCTTATGCGATGATTTCATCTCACAGATTGAAATAACAACAGCCATAAATAACTTAGGGTTATTCCATAAATAACTTAAATAAGGGAGAATCACCAGCAAGAAATTGGCTCACTGCAGACATGTGCCCACCCCCAATAAAAAAAAGTTAAAAAAAGTTTTTATGTTTGTGTGTGTTCTCCCCTGATATGTTGTTTTGGCTGTTTTTTATTTTCCATTTATCTCCCCATTTAATTTTTCCCCATCAGGATTATATGTTTGAAAAGGGGTATTTTTCTTCCCTAGTGTATCTTTAAGTAGATCATTACTAGATGGGATTTGATCTTCCCAAAACTAGTATTCTACTTTTGTTCTCTATTTATTTGACCATGGCTAGTGGTCGCCTAGTATCCTTGTGTTTGCTATTTGTGTTGGTGCTATTTTTATGTTTCTATATATAAGTCTATACTTTGTGTTATTGTAAGGATAGCCATTTTCATTCAAATTCTTGTCACAGTTGTCTTACTTTGTGATTTCTCTCTATGTGGGTAATCCCACAATTCTCTTTATTTGGATATAGTTTAAATTAATTTTGAATTTTATGAAAATTGAAGTGTATTTAATTAAATATTTACGGTGCTTCAATTTACTTTCTAATAAAATTTAAATTTTCTAGGTCCGTCTGCTTTGAGTCGGGAAATGTACGAATTTATTTAGTTGTACTATTCCCGATTCAATTAGGGCCGACCTTTGTTTATTTATATTCATTATTCAAAACATGCCAAAAGTTGTTTAAGTTTACCCTTTAATGGGTTTCATGTCTAGTGAGGGACCTAGACATGAAAGAAAAAGAATGGATCTAGTATCCAGAGGAAAGGAAGTGCAAAATTAAGTAACATTAGAAGTAGTAGGGTGATTTTCCAAACTCTGTCATAGGCCTGCTCACTTCGCGTAGCACCATGTGATATAGCCCCATGGCGTCCTCATTAATGTACTTTTCCCGGTAAGGCTTACAATATGAATTGAACTATTTTATAAAATAGGAAATAGAAAAGATAAAAATTAATTTTTTATTCCACCAAAGATAAAGAAAAATATTTTATTTGTTTATATATATATATATATATATATATATATATATATATATATATATATATATATATATATATATATATATATATATATATATATATATATATAACATTTTGTTTAAAATTTACTTAACTTTCATCAGTGGTCCACATTTTATTCACGTCCTCGTTATATAGTCAGTAATTTGTCGTATTAGGTTTTTATTAAAATTTCCGTCTAGGAAAAGTATTTGACGTCTGTCGCAATAGTCTACCTTCATTATTTCAATAATAAGTTTGATCCTTTCTTCCTTTGTTTTGTCACATTGAGTCATCGTATGATTTTTTTTTGAACGGGGCATTTCTGCATAGAGGGCAGCTAACAGGGGCCTGAATCATTCGTCTTCTAATTGCCACTTCGCCCGTAAGCCAGGCGTTGTGGAGGTGCGTATAGATGACACTCTGTTACCTTAGGAGAGTTGATGTCAGACCAATGCCTCCAAATTCTAGCCCAATTTACATGAGGATTTTCTATTTCTACTTTATTTTTATTTAAAAAGTTGCATCTAAATCACAAATCATATGTCTTATCCTTACTTAGTATGGATAATTTATTGTAGTCCCTATACCTGTATAAAGTTTCTTTCGCCCCCCTATATAAGTGTGGTGCGTCTATTTTCTTACTCAATTTGTTTGTTTGTGTATATATCTTGTCTGTTTCTCATGCCAAATCCTAACAAAAAAAATGTATAAAGCTTCCCAAGGTGTTTGTGGTGTGCTTCCTAAACTTTAAAATCTATTTAATAAATTTTTACATTTTATTACGGTGGGATTATGTAAGGCTAATCCTCCCTTTAGTTTAGACCTATATAAAGTCGACTTTTTTATGTAATGGGGTGGTGGTGGTGGTGGTGTTGATCCTCGTTACTATCCCCAGCACAACATCTGGTTCAAGTTGATTGAGGAACACCGTCTGTTAGCCAATAGTGTCTACCATGGTGTAATGTTTTCCTTGTCCACCCATGAGTGTATTAAGTAATGTGTATCGTATTGTTTATATTTTTTTATTTATGAGTTTTTAAATAATAATTTAGATGACGGTTAATCTTTGTTTTGTTCAACAAATATAATTAAGTTTTGTTAACCCACTAAAGAATTCAGGCTGATAGTACTCTCTATCACAAGTAAGAGCTATATTGTGACATATAATCTCCACTAGAGCTGAGGAGAATATTGATTTCTTAACAATCTGATTCCTGAACTTAGGATCGTACTCTTGTCCCATAGAACTATTAAGTTCCAGGGCCAATTTCCTTTCCTTTCCTAATATATATTAAATATTACCCAGTTGACTTTGCCAAAGTCATTTGTCCATTGTGTATGTATTTTGTATTTTTATTCTGTTTGTTGTACAGTGTAGTTGTATGGACGGCACTATCTAAAGTTATATCTTTTGAGTTATAAAACTATGTAAAAAAAAAGTTTTTATTATGAAATTTTGAAAATTGATTTCACAGCGTTTAATAAGTATGTCAAATTAGCATACACGTATGTTTTTGTAACCAGTGGACGTTCTATTAGACTAAGCGGCGTGAGTGCCCAGATATTTATTACATTATTTATTTTATTTTTAACTTTTATACAGTTTTCCTTTTCTCCATTTACCCCAAAGAAAATCCCTAGGGCGTTTACTCTGTTCTTAATCAAGTGGGGAGATAACCAAGGGTGGTTTCCCCTCCAGTTTCCTATTTTTAGAATTTCCGTTTTTTTCATGATTTATGTGTGATCCCGAAGCTTTTCTAAAAGCTTCATATTCCTTTTGTAGGCGTATAAAGGAATTTGGATCATTTATAAAGTTTGTACAATCATCAGCATGTTGTAGCATCTTGAATTCTTCTCTTAGATTTGGTATTTTGATTCCCTGAATATTAGTATTATTCCTGATTTTTATACTCAGGATTTCAATTGCTATTACATATAATAGCATTGATAGTGGGCATCCTTGCCTCACTGATCTTTGAATTTCAAATTTCTATGTTTTTGCACCATTTACTTGTACATTAGCAGTTATTTTATTGTACATTATTCTAGTCCATTTTTGGAAATTATTTCCAAATCCAAATTTTTCCAGTACTTTTTGCGTATAATTATGTTCTAATCTGTCAAAAGCTTTTTCCTGGTCAAAAAGTACCATAGCACATTTCGAATTTGATCCATTTATAAAATCTATAATAGTCCTAATATTAAGTATATTGTTATGTATGCTTCTACCTTTACCACCGCATGTTTGATTAGTGTTTACTATCGTGTTTATCCCATGTTTTACCCTATTCGCTAGAATTCTACTCAGTATTTTGTAATCAGTGTTAAGGAGGGCCTCCAGTCTTTTAAGTCAGTTTTGTCCCCTTTCCCTTTATAAATAATTGTAATCAATCCCTCCCTCATTGAGTCTGTCATTTTATCATTTTTTAAAAATATGTTATTAAATAATGATTCTAAAAATGGTGCCACCTCACTTTGGAATTTCTTATCGAATTCCGCCGTGAGGCCATCTCGCTCTGGTGATTTACCTTTTGCGGTTTGCACTTCCTCCACAGAAATGAAATCCTCACACAAATCTTTGTGTTGTGATGAAATATTTTCGCATTGTATTGAATTTAAGTATTATGTTATTGTCTATGTTTTGAGATGTATATAGTGTTGTATACAAATTTGGTACTTCTTCATAATTTCTGTTTTAGTTGTCACTTCCACCCCATTTATCATAAAAGTGTATGGTGACTTCCCCCCCCCCTTTCCTTTTTTTCCTCTTTTTAAAATAAATCCTTAGCCTGTTTGTATAAATGGTGAAATTTTCCCGCCCTTGTTTCTGTTCCCTTTGTCTCTCAGTCTTCTAGCTTATCTAAGTATCTCTCCTTATCCCTTATAGATGTAGTATCTTCATTTAGTTTTCTTTTTAATTCTATTATCTCCATTTTTTTAATCCGTTTACGTTTAGTTGAGTGATATATTGCTAATTTTTAAACCTTTTCTTTGAATTTATCCCAATCGGTTATTATATCAGCTATATTTTGTCCCTTTTCATTTGTACGTATTTTAAGGATTTCTTCTTTTATTTCTCTAATAAGTTGTTCGTCATTTAGAATGGAGTTATTTAATTCCCATTCTCCCTTTCCACATCTATTACTTTTAATCACTATTTCAAGAGTTATTTGTTTATGATCTGATATTTTGAAATCTAAAATTTGAGCTTTTTTGTATATTTTATGTCCGAAATCAGTTACATAAAATTTATCTATTCTACTTGCTCCATTTATACCTTGTCGTTTATATTCATGTGTGTATTCCGTTTTTAGTAAATTCAAACGTCTATACACATCTGTTAATTTATTTCTTTTTATTAGTTTACCCATATTCTCCATTAGTTCTAGATCAGTGGTTGTTAATTTTCCAGTCCGATCTACATTTTCTCCCGCCCAGTTCAAATCACCACCCATAATCAGGTGTTCTGCAGGGAAATTATTTAAATAGTTATTTATGACTTTACCTGGTCGCTGGACAATATATATTCATAATGTGAAGTTTATTAAGTTTTAAATGAATAACTCTCCCATTTAAACCAATATCTTCTTGTAAAATTTCCCAATTTTGCCTAATTCCATTACTTATTATAGCAGCTACACTCGCTTTAGTGTCATTGTAGTTACTATCGTTTGTGACAACTGTCGCATTCATTTCCGATTCTAGTTCAGCTATCATTGTTTTGGAAAGTTTGCTGTGTGTCTCCTGAATTAGTATAATGTCATATTGTTTTAACTTTATCAGTTGTGCGAGTTTGTCCTTATCAATTCCATTAGTGTTAATTGAGGTGATAAGGAGGTTTATTTCCTCCATTTTTGGTTTTCCAGGTGGCAAAATACTATATTTAAATTAGTTATATAAAAGTATTAAGTTAAAATTATTAAATTAGCAGTTATACATTAATTGTTAAGTTAATTGAGTCGTCTTTCACTCAGTTTTATCATCTGACTAAGTGTGGTAGATTTTCCTCCTGTTCTGTGTTCCTACTCATCTGTATGATCTTTATCTGGACTGGTATTCCAATTCCCTCCAGTCCGTCTAACTTCTGCCTCCGTTCTTCCTTTTGCTTTGTGTCCCTGAGACTCGGACCAACTGCACTGGGGATAATTCCATCTGTCTCCTATTATTATGTAACTGGCTGCCCAAAATAAGGCCAGTCACGAATTTTATGCCCACGTCAAATAACTGGTTTGACACCTCTTTGTTCGCCGAATTGACCTTCATTACGGAGCGAAATTATTAGCCGCAGGGTCTAATTGTTGAAATCTGGTTAATTCTTACAACGTGACATTAGTAAATAAAAGGCGATACAAGGCAGCCAGTATAACTGATAGAGGAAGAACCCGGAAGAAAAAAAACGCATCCGGAAAGAATGAACCACCGATCCATGGATAGCTACTGGCAGGCTTGCTCGCACATTGGCTGAGCCGAGACTCGAATCCACGAGAGCAGAGGTGATATGTCAATGACTGATATAGACAAGTGCTTAAGACTCAATGGCCACCCGCAGTCCCCGTTATCAAATGCAATACAATTAGTCTTCAAGAACAACAGTGGTACTTTAGAAGACCTTCTTAAACATTACGATTGTAATGATTTGATATCAATCTGTTATAATCGGAACATCTGGGACGTGAGTCGCCGCCATTACGCGTTGTATCTGAATCTACGTTTGTTTAAATGGCACAGTATAGCGGCGCTAGGAGACATAATCACAATTGGAACATTGTCGTCCTTACGTAAGGTCATCACCGCCAAAAATATTAAATTAAGCCAACAAAATAAATAGATTTCAAATAACCTAGAATAATTCTGAAATAAAAACGCATACTTGTAAAATAAAATTATTAACGCTCAGACGATACGATCAATACCAAAAACTAACAAAGCAACAACAACAAAAAACAACAACAGCGCAAACAAAACGGGCAAATGTCAAAGGGAACCAGCAAACACGAATGCAACAAGCAACATCAAATGAAACGTAAAACAGTATTTCAGATAATAAGGTCAACAATCAAACAAAAGAAACGAAACAGACAACTATCAAAGGAAACGAGAAAAAAACACAACACAACACGAATGAAACAATCATACGTCAGACGAAATAAAGGTATATACAAATTAAAAGCAATTAGCAAATTTAACAAATGAGGAACAAACGAAACAGACAAATGTCAACATAAGCAAACAAAACACAAATGAAACAAGCAGACGCCAAATACCCTTGGCAAATGAACTAAACACTATAGACAAATGATCAACTGGATGAAATGAACAGATCACTCCGATATTGTAAGGAGTAGATTACATTTATTGAACCAAGAGCGCAACACATTTGAACATGATGCGTCAGATGAGATAAAAATGATATAGCTAACGCTGTGAGGCTGTTAAATGAAACAGCCGATTTATTGCTACGCGACATAAAAGGCAATACAGGTAAATCTAGAACGCCGCTAATGAAGAAGTGCAAGAAAGCTGGAATGTGTCGTTGTCTTTCGGGGGAATGAGGATATTAATGCATATTAAAATGAAGATATTAATTCATTTTAAAAATGAGGGGTATTCATGCATTTTACAAATGAGGGTATTAATTCATATTAAAAAATGTGGATATCAATGCATTTTAAAAATGAGGGTATTAATGCATTTTAAAAATGAGGGCATAAATGTTGTTGCCGTCATATTAAAGCTTAACCTTTACCTCCATTTTATTGGATAAATAATGATTATGGGTGTAAATGGTAGTTTAAGTTTAAAGGATTTTAAGCGGTCATATATGGTAATGCTAGAAACAAATACTGCCTAGTTCACATCTGATACTGATAAAGATTCTGATCCAAGGGAGCCGGAGTCTATCCTCACAGAACAACAACAACAACGACAACAACAACAACAACAAAAACAACAATAACAACACAAGAATACTTCACACATCCTATTTCTCCAGTCTGCAGATATCCTGAATTTCTGTGCCTGTTGAACATACATGAGCATAATGGCTGAGTCTCTGACCATAAAACTTGCCTCTATAAATGTAAGAGGCTTATCTTTAGATAAAGCTAAAAAATTAATACAAATCATATCCGATTTTGATATAGTAGCACTACAAGAGCTACACAATATTCAGACCAAAACTATAAACTACATTGAAGACAATTTAGATGCTTTATTTTTGACCCAAATTAACCCCTCTGAAACTATGTCAGGAGTGGGTTTTATAATTCTAAACAAATCTTTACAAACAACTTGGAAATTATTTAAAACTCCTAATGATCTAAAAGGTAGAATGATTCATATACAACTAAACAAAACAAACTTAATTAATGTGTATTCTCCTTCTGCGGCTAAATTTAAACCAAATTTTTATGAGAAACTCAGCAGTTATATGTCTATTTATGCACAAGAGGACATTGTAATTTATGGAGATTTTAGCGCGTGTATGAATAAGATTGACAGATCCACTCTTAAAGTATACGGACAACAAGTCTCGATGTTAAATCATTTTATTCAAACCAATAAAATTGTGGATGCCTTTAGGCATTTACATCCGAACGCCATTAAATATACCTTTGAGTTAAAAAATACTAATTTCAAATCAAGAATTGATTATTTTTACATTTCGCTACGAAATAAAAATAATATTATAAAATGTGAAGTTCTAGATCAAATGTTTTCTGATCACAGAACAACTTTTTTAGAATATAAAACACAAACATGTAAAAAATGGGGACAAGGATATTGGAAACTAAATAATAGCATATTAAAACTACCGGAATTCCAAACAGAAATTAAAAATGAAATAGACTCTTTTAATCTTGAAAATTTAAAATCCTGGGATACTCTGAAAGAAAGGTTTAAAAATGTATGTCAAAAATACTCAAGAATCCAAAGCCAAACTAATAAGATTACAGAAAATGAATGTCATAGAATGTTAAAAAGTACTAATATTTCCAATAAACAAAAAACTAAATGCCAAGAAATTGTAGACAACTTAAAGAAATATAAAACTAATGGAGAAAAAACAAAGATCCAGATTTTACCATGATATATATAATTTAGGACGGAAGATATACAAAAGAGAAGAATTAAAGAATGGAAATGAAAAATTAATAAATAAACTTAAGATAAATGAGACTATTACAGAATATAAAAAAGAAATAATGGATAATATCAAAGACTTTTATACAAAATTATATCAAACGAAAAATATCGCAGTAGAAACTATAAGTGAGTACTTAGGAAATTTAACACTTCCTAATATTTCTGAAGAAAATAAAGACATTTGTGATAGAGAAATCGGTCTCTTAGAAATAGATAAGGCCATGGATGGCTTATCCCAAAATAAAACTCCTGGTATAGATGGTTTGACTGCAGAATTTTACAAAAAATTTAAAAATCAATTATTACAAATTTTACGAAATTAATACAACCATATTCTTCATTGTAAAATCATGAGTAACTCGATGAGAACAGGCTTAATCACCCTTTTATTTAAAAAAAGGGAGAAAGTACAGAAATAAAAAATTGGAGACCTATTTCTCTACTCAACATTGATTACAAAATACTAAGGTCTATTCTAGCTAACAGATTAAAAAATACTTTATGTGATATAACTATGACAAATCAATCTCGCGGAGCGTTGGGAAGACAAATTTCAGATAATTTACTATCTATAAAAACAACAATTGAATATATGGAAAATAATAACTTTGGTGGTGCCTTAATACTTTCGACCAAGAGAAAGCCTTCGACAAAATTGAGATAAACTTTATAATCAAAACTCTTGAAAAAAAATGGATTTGGTCAAACTTTTATAAATTGGATTAAGATATTGTATAACCAAATCAAATCTAAAATACAAATCAATGGAACTCATACTACCTCTTTCCCTGTCACTAGATCTGTTCGACAGGGTTGCCCAATCTCCATGTTATTATATGTTATTGGAATAGAGACACTAAATGTCTCTATACAAAATGATGAATTGATAAAGGGCATCACACTCCCTAATATGAACAAACAAACAAACCTTTTTACACGCAGATGACATATCTAATTTCATTACAACTAACAATTCATATGTCAGCTTAATTAATCAATTTGGAAAATTTAGCAATGCATCTGGGTCAGAGCTAAATCCAGAAAAAAACAGAAATACTACTCATTGGAAATTGGAAACAAAATAACTTTCTAACACTCCCAAGAGAAAAAATTAAAAATTATGTAAAAGTGCTTGGAGTTATATTAGGTAAAAATCATAAAACAAAAAACCTACAGCAAATATTAAGTAAAATCACATATCATAAAGAGATTTGGAATGTTAGAGAATTTACCTTCTTGGAAAAAGCTCATATAACTTAAAATTACTTGTTTAACTCCATTTGGCATGAGTTTAACATTATTGACTTTGCTGTATATCATATGAGAAAAATAGAGCAATCAATTTATAACTTCCTATGGAAGAAAGTAACCAAACTTTGTAAAACCTCTCTACAATTCAATAAAGAAAGAGGAGGTATAAACCTCCCAAATTTAAGATTAAAACAATCGACGAATTATTTATATAGACTAATTTCTCTTGAATATCCTCCCCAATATCCTTGGGAAGGTATTTATATATACTGGTTTGGTTTATCTTTACCACACAATAAACATATATACCATAACAACAAAATTTTTAAAACCCTAAATCCCCCAGCAGTCTTGTATAGACAAAACATGACCCTAAAGAAATACAAACACTCTGATTCAATATGGAATTTTACAAAACACTCAGAAATATATGAATTACTTAAACAGACTAACTTACCTAAACACCAGGTGGAAATAAAACTACCTCATCTGAATTGGCAAGAAATTTGGAAAAATTGGTCTCAAATAAAATTCTTTTATAAATTTAATACAATGTTTAACTACTTGCATGATATTTGGTGGACAGGTGAACTGGCCTTCAAAAGAAAACTCATTCCTACAATACCAAACTGTACTCTGTGTAAAAAATTTAAAGACAGTAAATATCATTTAATACTACAATGTAATATTTTTAAATTTGAAAGAGAACAGCTTATCAACAAGATAAGAATCCAAAATGGAGTATTTGACAAAAATGCTCTATTGTATACTAATAATATAAATGATAAAAAAACTTTACCAGGAAATTACTAATTATATAATTGAAATAATAGAAAAAAGAAATAAAATACTAGGGAATTTATAATTTCAAAAATTAAAATTAATCTTATTCTCTATCCTTTAATAAACATATATCTTAATGGTTCTGGAAGTGAGCGGGATTAAATGAGATTGCGTAGTGCGCTGGATGGCCGGGTGGCTGGTTGTGTGGCACCAGTTGTAGGTTGTAGGATGTAGGATCATTATGAAATATTACACTCGCTTTAAGGAAATCCATTAATTCCACAACGGATTTCAACGCATGTAGCAGGGATTTTTCTGTTCTATTCCTTCTTCTTTCTATTCTTACTCCACAAATAATATTAAGTTAATAATAGGTTGCACTAAATAAAGTTTAATTTTAAAATGTCTTAACATTAAAAAAAAAAGTGTGTTTTGTGCGGTGGAAAGCCAAATGGCTAGTTGTATGACGCCAGTTGTGGCGCGTGTTTTCATTGTGCAATTATCTCTACACATTATAAGAGTCTAAAAGCTTGAATCGGTCTGTGCGCTGGACCGAAAACCAAATACGAATCTATACATGTACATAGGCTAAACCAAAACCAAATTTGGCCTCTGGATGACTTCGTTGGCACGCCTGGAGCTGTGGGGCTGCCGCACAAACATAGTTACGCACTGACAATACCACGTGACTGTTGGATTTCCACACGTGGGAACCATAGTAAAACAGACACGTGACCATACTACTACAAACTAAAATAAATTTGATAAGATGTTATTACTAAACCGCACGCGATGGTTGTATTGTCCAACCGTCACACCTCGAGGTAGTGAAATTTATCCACAAACTTACTAATCCATGCTCCTGGGATTCCATAAAATGAATCCTACAGGTATCCAAAAGTTGATGAATCAAGCCTCGCAACAACACTGCGCCCAACTAGCAAAAGTTGATGAATCAAGCCTCGCAACAACACTGCGCCCAACTAGCAAAAGACGCATATTTGACGCATATTTGACGCATATTTGACATAAAAACTTTCTACAAGTGAGTTAACACTGTGTGCCTCCTATACACAGTATTCATACTGCTCTCTACAGGTAAAAATAAAGAACTGTGGAGAACTTCTCTTTCATTCCTTCTTCTTTCTCTCATCTCGCTTCATGTACTAATACACTCTAAAGTTGAATACTAACAAATATAACCAAGGTTCTACAAATGTACTGTATAACAATCACTCAATAGTTTACTCTAAACTATTTTAAAATTTATTTCAACAACCAAACTATATATTACTTTTGGATGTAGGTTTCAATTTGCCACAACATACCTACATCTATGATTTTATCCATTTTACTTTATGTTGATTTGTGCTACTATGGCAAAAAACACAATAATTAAAGGAACTCTTTGGAATGTGTTGCTTACAATCATTCTGAGGTTTTCAAAAATAGTCTAAGTTAGACTAATTTCATTACAGGGATACCACTGCTACGGCACTGGACAACCGATTGAACAACGTTAAAACACAACGCTATTAGACATAAAGTTTTGGAAATGCCACAGCATTAACATGAACTATTAGAAAACAAATACACATAACCTATTTAACTAAAGTGCACTATTAGAACTTTAAATACCTTATCTTTTATTTTTAACTTTAAATTATTCAAAATTTCACATATAAATATTACATAGTTCTACAACTCTATAAGATGATTTAATTAGTGCTGTCCATACATTTACATCTTACAACACACAAGTTAAAATACAAACTACACACATAATGGACAAATGACTCTGGCAAAGTCAACTGGGTAAATATATAAATAAACCTTATATCAAAAAGGAGAGGAAATTGGCCCTGGAGCTAAGTAGCTCTGTGGGACGAGAGTACGATCCTAAGTTCAGGAATCAGAATGTAAAGAAATCAGTATTCTCTTCAGCTCGTGTAGAGAATATATATCGCAAGTTAGCTCTTACTTGTGATTGAGAGTATTATCAGACTGAATTCCTTAGTGGGTAATTTAACTTTAACATATTTGATGAGCAAAACAAAGATTAACCGTCACAAAATTTTAATAAAATTTATACTTATAAAATAAATAACACAGAAATATACATTACTCCAACACTCATGGCGTGGACAGGGAAAACAGTACACTATCTTAAGACACTATTGGCTAACCGACGGTGTTCCTCAATCAACTCGAACCAGCTGTTGTGCTGGGGAGAGTACCGAGGACCAACACCCCACCCCTGTGTTTGTCATCACTGTTGTTTTGATAAACTATTGCCCTGTGTGTGTATAGCTACCAATTTGTTCTCTGTAAAAGTCAGTCGCCTTTATCCCTAGATTGGGTGTACATAAAACATTGACTGAATCTACTTTGTGTTGGCTGATATTGTTTGCAATTTTTGTACGATGTAACAAATGCATATTAAAAATGAGGATATTAAGGCATATTGTATTGAGGATATTAATGCATTTTACAAATGAAGATATTAAGGCATATTAAAAATGAGGATATTAATGCATAGTAAAAATGAGGATATTAAGGCATATTGTAATGAGGATATTAATGCATTTTAAAAATGAGGGTATTAATGCATCTTAAAATGAGAATTTTAATGCATTTAAAAAAATGAGGATATTAATGTATTTAAAAATGTATTTAAAAATGAAGATATTTATGCATTTTAAAAATGAGAATATTAACGCATATTAAAAATAAGGATGTTAATGCATATTAATAAGGAGGATATTAATGCATATAAAAATGAGGATATTAATGCATTTTAAAAATGAGGATATTAATGCATAAAAAATGAGGATATGAATGCATATTAAAAATGAGGATATTAATGAATTTTAAAATGAGGATATGAATGCATATTGAAAAGAAGGCATTGTTGCATATTAACAATGAGGGTATTAATGCAAATACAACTATGATAACATGCATATTGTACATTATATTAAATTCATATTGCACATTATACTAAATTCATATGGTACATTATATTTAAAGGCATATTTCAAGTACATCTGAAACTCTAATCTTTTATTAAAAAAATTTAAAGTGAAATGGCACGATACTGATGAATAAAATCCAAGAATCAGATTAATTCCAATGGAATAGTGGTAGTTTTCGGATCATGATGGAACATGTTTAAACAAAGACATCTCCATGTTATTATGTATATGTACATACCTGCCAACTTATCTTTTTAAGCGAAGACATTGATATGCAACAATTTATTAAGTATTTTATGTTAATGTAAGAATCCCGCATTCATGGTAAAAATCATATACACGTCAAAATTGTTCCGAATATATCAAATAGCGAATATAAAAACAATACTCTGAGTCATTATAATTCTGTTATTTTCCATAAAGTACCAAAATACTTTATTTTGTGTAACCGTTCATCACGGTGATGCTGCTGTTTAAAATTCAAATCTATAGACTCCCATGATTTTAATTATAGTATTTGAGGTACTGATGAATTTTCTAGCACAGGGTTTTACTCAACCCAACTTTGTCCCTTTCCTCAATCCTTAGGTCAAAGTATTCCCCTTGATAACCTCAGTCTATATTTAGATGCGTAAAACCCTACGTGAGTTCTATTTATAGCTCGACTCTATTTTACGTGCCTTCTTGCAAAATCCGAAGACATATTATGTTTCTGTTCCAGTGTAATGGTTTCGAAAAAAAAGAGGGAAATCACTTTATTTTTGGAAGGATGGATGTGTAAATACCGATGATCATGTTATGAATTGTTGTACATAGTATGACTTAGGAACTGTTCAGCACAATGGAGGATATCGAGTCCTGTAAACGGATGAGAACTTATACAGACGGAATTGGGCAGATGTTTACTCCTTTTGAAGACAAATGCACATCATTGTCGGAAAATGACATCGTATATCCATTACCTAGCATTGATTTGAATGATTTACTACACTTTTCATTTCCAAGTGTAACTTTCTTACCGTGGCGCAGTCTCTCATTGGCAACACGGATAGGATATAAACATGGTAGACATGGTAGATGGTTTGCAAAATGGCGGACAAGCAGACAATATCATAAAGGTTTGTCAAAGCCTCAAGATTTGTCTGAACGTTTGGGGAGCATGCAAATAGACGACGGATATGGATCGATGTCACAGGACAGATCCAAATCCAGTCCGCACTGGGATTTGTATGAAGTTCTTACACGTAAAGATGGAGACGGAGATATTCTATTGAACATCTGCATAATATCAGAACAAACGGAGATTGCGATTTGGATTATAAATTTGTCACCGAGTTCAGTCTGCATGAATATACCGAATAGACTTTTTCAGACTCCCCTACACCTTGGGGTCATTACGGAACAACCCGAAGTTGTCCGGCGGTTAATGATCGCCGGGGCGAACTTAGATGCACGTGACGCACGTGGAAATACTGCCTTGCACATTGCGTGTCAGTCGGGGTTGATAAATATGATTGATATTCTTTTGGAGCCGATTTGTGATGAAGAAACTTCGGATAATACCTATGATGCTCTTTACACAAAGCCGAATTTAGAATTAAGAAATTGTGATGGCGTCACTTGCTTTCATATTGCAGCCTTAAGGTGTGATTTGATCATGATGGAATTATTGGCATCAGCAGGATCAAACATTAATGCAAAAGAACTGAAAAGTGGAAAAACTCCTCTACATATGGCGGTAGAATCCGGGGACATTTTTGTTGTAAATTTCGTGTTGAATTTAGACCAGATTGACGTGAATGGTAGAATGTACAACGGTACGTCAGCAGTAGAACTGGCATACTATTTGGAATATCACGCTATTGTTCTACTTTTGCACGAAAAAGGTGCGATAGATTTCGCGCCAGATTTGGATGAGTCTGAAAGTGAATCCGATTATTCAGATTCGGGATCAGACGTTCAAGAGACTTTTGATTATGATACTATAGACGATGCTGACACTGTGCAGTCTAAAGATGATACGCACACCGATGAAGAAGAAATGGAAGAAGGCCAGACAGATTCTGGCATTAGTGAAGAGTTTGAACAGAGAAGTCAAAGAAATCTCTATGTTGAAAACTCTGAAATGGATACCGATAGTAAACTTGACACACTAGATTTGATTGGAAAAGTGAAACCCAAAACATTATCAAATCATGGTAACATAAACTTGTTCAGAAATGCTAATTATGGTAATTATGACGGGAATTTTGATTTAGGATATGATTCGGATGATACAAACTGATTAAAAGCCATCAAGGCCATACCCTGCTTTTATATCATATATTAATATAGAAAAGTATTCGATTGATCTCAAAGGCAACGGAAAATACGTGTATGTTTCTTGTGCAATGCTTACAATGTACTGCAGATCTCGTTTTTTATTATTTTTAATTCGACTTATTCAGTAGTGGTTATAAATAGAAACACTAAAATCACGGTTAACTCTCATCCACTTAACCTTTGTCATTATGACAGTTACTGTTTAATGACAGATGTCACGTTTCATATTTACTTGTGACTGATTTACGGTCACGTTGCTTTTATCTCAGATATCTCTATATAAAACCTAACTATAGAGTATGATCTAACTCGTCCTTAAAAAAATGCAATCACTCAGAAATGACTATTAATAGGTAATCTATAGTTCTTTATCCTTTCCTTTTGACTGAATATTGTAATAACTGCAATAAGTGTATGTAATAATTGTAATAAGCATATGATTTGTCTAAGGTTTGTGTACCCATTTTGGTCATTACACCATTAGTTTGAGCCATGACTTACACATTGCAATTAATTCTAATTGATTGAAGTAGTTAGGTTATAATTACAAGCAGGTACAACTTTGTAATTATTTCAAGTTGATGGGAATGCCTAGAGTACACTATTTTACCATAAAAGCAGGTACAACTATGTAGTTTGTTCTAGTTGATAGGAATACCTCGATTACATAATAATTACAGATAGGTACAAATGTGTAATTAACTATGGTTAATATTAATACTTAGATTGAATTATAATTACAAGTAGCAACAGCTCTGTAATTATTTCAAGTTGATAGGCATAACTAGAAAACATTATTGTATCATTAGAACTAGGTACAATTATGTAGTTATTTCTAGTTGATAGGAATACACATATAACATTATAATTACAAGTAGGTACAATCTATATAATTAATTATAGTTGATAGGAATACCTAGATTACATATGAATTACAAGCAGGTACACAATATGTAATTAATTCTAGTTTATAGAAAAGCCTAGATTGCATTATAATTACAAGTAGGTACAAATATTTAATTAAATCTGGTTGATAGGAATACATATATTACGTTATAATTACAAGTAGCTACAAAGTATGTAATTAATTTTAGTTGATATGCTACTTAGAATACATTATTATTACAAGTAGGTCCAGATATTTAATTAATTCTAGTTGATAGGAATACACATATTACATTATAATTACAAGTTGGTATAACTATTTAATTAACTCTAGTTGAAAGGAATAACTTGATTAGCTAATAATTACAATTAGGTACGAATATATAATTATTTCTAGTTGGTAGGCTACGTAGATTATATTATAATTATTAATAGTTACAAGTATGTAAGTAATTCTGTTTGATACGAATACCGAGAGTACTTTATAATTACGAGTAAATACAAATATTTGATTATCTGCCACAGAAAAAAATATATATATTTGTTTAAAAAGATTTTCTCTCAAAACCCAGAAAATTTTAATTAATTTTTAAATTAACCGTGAAACACGTAGCCTTAAGTTTCAGGGTTATTCATCTATAACATAAGTGACCGTTTTTGTTTAAATGAATGAACACTATGCTGTGAGGACAGTCCAGTAAATGTATAGTAACTGTTTAAAAGAGATTTAAGATAACGTTTATCGCAAGATGATCTTTTTGAGGTGGTGTTGGATCCCCTATTTTTCAGCTATTATAATCGATACAATTGATTCTAAAGATTAGGCGCTATACAAAGTCCTCATTATCATAATGATTATTATTATTTATTATTATTATTATTATTATTATTATTATTATTATTATTATTTCCTTAAAATAAAATAACTTTATTCCAATCGTACTACTTTGACTTTATCTTTTATTGGATTGGCTGTAGGATTGCCGAACTGTTACGAATGAAAAAGTTTGATCTTTATAAGTTCTCTGTCAATCATTGTTTCGTAAATAACCAGAGTATTCCAAATGGGAACTAGTGACATACATTTAAAATATCAACATTATAAATGACCTCGTAGTTAACTCAGTTACAAAACCTGAGGTCATATGATCCAAAACGCAAGGTGCAGTGGCTAAAAATGGATGCACAAACCGGTTTACCCAGTGACAGCGTAATACTGTTGGAATGTTTGAAATGCTTTTAATGCACAGCTTCCAGCTAGCTTCTCAGGTCATCGTAAAAGTGTTTTGGAAACTGTAATCTTAGAATTCATCTCGGCGACATACTGATATTTCAGTAAGAAGAATACAGAGTTATGTCAATCTGTGGATTTTGTGTTATTTTCTCACGAAAGAATGCGATTCTCCATATTTTCCTTGATCAAAAGTACACTCGCATTTACTCCAGTTCACCTGATCACATTGAATACAATTTCTGTAGCTTTTGCATAGTGCCTGTATAAGGCATTCGTTACTGGTCGTTATTGTACGAAACATGTTTGACTTTATGTTTACATGAATAATTAAAGTTATATAACAATGATAATGGGTCGGTAATTTGTACTTAGTTAATTTAAGGTTATGCTGAAACTGTTAGGTTGCGTTAGGTACAGTACAACATGTAATGCGATCAGTTTATTTAAGGTTATGTCATTAAGTACTTAAGACTTTCGTTACAAAAATAGTTAATTTTTCTTTTCCATGACGAAAAAACTGACTCCTAGTTACAATTCCAGTAATTATTTTCAACTATTTTTTTTGTGGTTTATTGTTTTCTTTTTATCTCTTCCTGGTAAGACTGAGAAGATCACCCAGGATGTTACTATATTTTACCCATTTTACCCATTGGGTTGTTTTCACAGACGTCACGATTAAGTACGCAAATACCTACAATTCAACGCGCGCGCACCTTCTGCCGCCATTTTGAGTCGCTAACAAACCGTTGTCAACATTAGTCATTATGTATATTCAAGAATAATAATCTGATTTAACTATCGATAAGGATATTTACTGCTTCGACACAATGCATAGATTATACTTGAAATTATGTGCACTATAGCACAAAAATAAAAAATAAAGCTGGAAGTTACTTATATCGAATGACAGAATAGTAAAGTAGAACCGTAATCGTGTATATTATTGATTTCTAAGAAATACACTTTTTGTTGTTGTTTACAAACAGACAATACTGACGTTTTTAAAAAGTCATTCGTACCATATCCCTAAGCTTGTCATCTTGAAAGAGTATTTCCAGATCATGATTTTCTGGATACAATATCAGTTACGAATTAAAATTTCATAGCATGTATTTTATGCTAAAACTTTTATGTACAAATATTTTTCGCGACAACATGTGTTTGTGCCATAGAATATTTGAGAAAAGCATTTTAATTAGTATATTTAAATATTGTATTTGTGGAGGGGATGGTGGACATAGGCTTATACTAGATGAAAGCGATAACCGGTCAAAGAAGTTTTATCTTTAGTGTATTCAAACGAAACACGTGTCTGATGGGACATGACGTTGTTTCGAATGTCAAAACGATGTTTCCCTCAAATGCTTTTAGAAATATGAAATTGTATATAAACAATTGGCTTTTAAACTTTAACGATAATCAAATGCTTGATTTAAACCCGTGAAAATCGAAAATCATTACATGTTTCTACTTGGTTGTATATCCATTTATTTATGCGTTTGTTTATTGATCGATCTATTTATTTAGGAAAGAAGAACAAATATGGTTGAAATATAAATATTTTACTTGAAGAAAATACGTAAAAAGAGTCACGCGATGCGATCTCGCGAGGTTGACATGCACAATAGAATGTGATGTATTTTTTTATTCTTACTCACAAAATGAAACGTGCCGGTTATGTGGGATAGGGACTCAAAATGGCGGATATGGAAGTACACACGTTTTGTGACGTCACGTGAAAACAACGGATATGTGGATTCGCGTGGAATTCCCTAAGAAAAACTACCTTGTACCACAATAACAATACCGTCTAGTTCTCGTATACAACTGAACCAGGAAGTGTTGATTTTGAATGAAGTCTTCGATTAATAATAGAAAAACAGGATGGTGAAGGTCCTATATTTAGTCACTACTAAAGCATAGACGTTTCTAGACAATACTAACCAATGTCTTTAATTGACCTTGAACGTTTTAACCTTCAAGCAATTTGTCTTTGCCTAAACAGCAAGCCATTTGTGAAATTTGGCTAAAAGTATAAATTCGAAAACAAACTGTTATATTTGCGTAATTATGACCTTGACCTTTAAGTTGTATGACATGCATGTATCACATTTCCTTGCGTTATTTGCAAGCCCATTGAAATGGTTTCAGTATATGGTATGTGACAGAAGTTATTTTTACAGAGACAAATTTCCTTTTATGGTAAGTGAAGAGTCTCGACCCTAGTGGTTTTGACCTTTAAATCATTTATTCTTGCCTCCATGGCAAGCCATATAATAATTGCTAAACTAGAAATACAATATATGGAACTCGTGCTACTCTTCTTTGATTTGCCGTGGTCGTTATCTGTAAACTCCTGACCACAAAATCGTTAGATATCTTACTTGCATAAAGAACAAACACCTACAAAGTCTGGTGAATGTACATTGTCTTGAGCAAAAATTATTTTGCCGAAAATTTGCAGTCACAGTGACCTTGACGTTTGGTATTTTGCCCTCCAAAATCGAAAAGCATTTTCTTACCACAAACGCAAGCCGTTCAGCATCTTGTTACAGTGTGCATTTTGTGTGTAAACGAGTTTCTTGTTTTAAAGTCACCATGACTTCTTGAAGTTTAAATCTCCAAATCAAATGGTTTATTTCTTACCGCAAGCTCAGCTTTCCACGTAATAGGTACGTGTTCTGGAACTTGCTACTTAGTGAAAAACCATTTCTTTTTTACAGTCACCTCTTACCTTTTGACCCCAAATCGACAGGTTTCTTTATAGACCCATGTTCAATCTATTTATACCTTTTAGTGAGCTAAATTTTAAGTCATTGTGCGAAAACCATTATTTTTAATCATAGGGACCTTGACCAATAACCTTTTGACCCAAATCAAAAGGTGAAAATCAGAAGTAAAAGCGATACACGACGTATGGCAAAGACCCAAGCCTCTTGTGCTGAATCAATTGGCTGTCATAGTGACCATAACCAGTTATTCTGATCTTCCATTCCCCCCCCCCAAACAAAATAACAAACAAATAAACAAAAGAAGTTCAAGCTCAAGCTCAAGTTCTGTCTCCTTCTCTCTCTCCCTCTGTCTCTGTCTCTGTATTTCTTTGTATCTGTCTGTCTCTCTGTCTCTATCTGTCTGTCTGTCTGTCTGTTCTGTCTGTCTCGTATCTTTTGGTCGGTTTTACTTAACATTAACAAGAGAGAGAGAGACAGAGAGAGAGAGAGAGAGAGAGAGAGAGAGAGAGAGAGAGAGAGAGAGAGATGGGTGTGGGTCTTAATAAAATAGTGATAAGTGATCTGTTTCTTCAGTTTTGTAACTACTTGTCACCTCGCTTTATAATGCCTGCTAAATTTAAGAAAAACAAACATATACAAACAAAACTAACCCCCTGATGGTATTTCAACAGAGCGATACTCACAATATGTTTTATTGAAATCGCCGGAATCCAATTCACCATTAACATTTCCAGAATATGCTATTTCAGCGTGTTGCTCAATATCTTCAATAGATTGGACTGATGTGACACCTTCGTTTGTGTTGAAAACCATTCCTCCAACAGTATTTATACTCATCTGATTCTATGACTTACTGCCTTGCCTCTGATAAAGATTTCTTACGCAATCATAGCCACTCGCTCCATTATTTGAGAAAGGTAAATTATTTGAAATATTTATCGACAGTTTTTTCTGCTCAGATAGTTTATTGTCTGATTTCCCAATCGCTGTTATATATTTAACGTCCTGTCCCGAACATGCTTTATCGCTTAATGAAACTTGTTGGGGTGATTCCACCACCACTGAATTCCCTATGTGAATATTGCACATTTTCATGTTTAATTTATAATTGTTTAGAACATCATAATAGGTTTATATATATGCGTATTATTGCGCTATCGGCGGATATCAATTTACTTTATACCAAAACTGTAAATGAACCCTTATTTATGCAAACATATGAATGTTTCAATTGTTTCAATAGATTATTACTCCGCTATTTCACCATTTATCATCCTTACATCCTTACTCAATCGGGGGTTTCATTTTTTAACGCTAAAACTATTTATGATGTCTGAAACCTGTCTACGGAGATAAAATTATAGTCACGAGCAAGGATCATGTACATATGTGATTGAATATGAAAGTTGTAGAAGCACCATTTATATGTAGGCATTATTTAAGACAGCTTTTAATGCTTATTGATTACATGAAATACGACACTGTTCAAGCTAGACAGAAATATCATTGCTCCATGTAATTTGATTCATAATTTAGAACTTAATTAACACGCAGAGTGGGCGACAAATCAGATACTGTCATCAAAAAGAGAATCTCTGCAACAATCCTTAAGTATACGCACTTAATTGATTGAGACATTATAACGAGGTATTTCTTTGAATGCGCTTTAAGAAAACTGTAACATTATCGTATAATATCTTTTCAGGATGCTATGTCCGATATTCGCTACACTCCGCTGAAAGCGAATTGACTAAATATCTTATTCGGATTGGTCTAGAATATTTAGAGTGGTGGGTATTTATTGTACAGAGCGTTCAAGTTTCACTGGTTCCGTTCTTTTTCTGTTGATTTCATAAGTACAATTCTGGAAATTGTTATTTATTGGTGGAATTAGTTATAATTTGTTGTGATGTGCAATGGTAGCAAATTTCATTGTAATCCAGAGGTGTTAACTTACATGCTACTCATATACACGTACACACGCATGCGCGTGCTCTAACCAATGCAGATAGTTTTGGATCCGCGAATTTTGTACCGTAGTAAGGTACTTTTCGAAATGCTGACAAACATAAACCTAGCTACGAGTTTAATGGAACATAATTAGTTGACTAACTGGAATCCTTTAATATTAAGTTCAACATAATGCAAAGAAAGTATGGGTTTTCTAACACGATCCGAACTACATGGATTTGACACATGTAAAACTTAGAAAATTGTAAGATGCCGTTATTGTAACTGACAAGATAAATATGAAATTAAATTTAAAGTTATTTCCTTTTTTTGTCGTCATGCAAATCGATTTGAAATCATTTATATTTAAACTGTATCTTTCTGATCAGCTTAATATTTATCTTTAACGATATATTTTCTGAAACATTCTTCTTCATGTGATGTTTTGAACATTCTCACAGACTTCGTATCCAAACATTCCAAATACATTTATGTGAATAAAGAGTCAGCGATCCGGGTTGCCACAGTTACCATTGAATTTAAGGAAGTTTGATTTTTCACTAAGAAATCCGTAAACAAGTGTAAATGTTTGAAAATAGTAACATAATGTACTAATTATTTGTTTTGATGCTTGACAAATACTCTATACCATTTTACCATAATATACTCATTAGTGCAATAAGATATCATCCTTACTCTGTCATCTGTCTGACGTTAGTTCCTGGATAGTTAACAGGAAAATACATGAATCTATTTGCAAGTATCTGCATGCATAAAAGTCTCCTTGTTTTGTCTTCATCACCCTTTCTAAACGATAAACGAGACCTTCATCAGGCAACCAGTCCACTTTACATTTGTGTCAACTCCTTGGTTCTGACACGATTAAGGTTTGCTGGTCGTTTTTCCAAGGCCCGCTACTTAACCCAACACAACAAAAAATGTTTTGCAGCATCTGCTCTATGGAAGGTATCTGTCAATAGCTGTTGGCCAAACTAGGTTTTCTTGTTCTCTAATCAATCACGTTAAATTACTTGTGTTTGCATTAACTGATTTGCAGTTTGCAGTTTAGATCAAAGGCGTGGACATGACATCAAAGACGATACAAATCTGCAATCTATTTCAAACGGCGAAGGTAGCAGCTTCCCGCATTCATCGGTAACAATAGTTTGCTCTCTACAGTTTCCTGGATACTATTATATATTCTACGTAAGTATTGCGTCTACCATTTTTCTAAATCGGTATTTATGGTGGAGACTAGTTCAGTTTAAACGAGTATTTAGATTTCTATAAATCGCTGTTTCATCCAAAGATACATTCCATTTTAATATCTATATCATTCAGAAACAAAACTATATCATCACCATCTTGACATAGTCTGAGTTTGTAATTATTGAATTGGTGTAGTCGAAATTGAGCTTAATAATTCATGTAATATTGATCATATTCATTTTTTTGTTTTTAGAATGTATTGTGGTGCTCTGAGTTAGGTTGCATAAAACCAAAATGTTATTTTTTATCAACCAAAGAGAGAGAGAGAGAGAGAGAGAGAGAGAGAGAGAGAGAGAGAGAGAGAGAGAGAGAGAGAGAGAGAGAGAGAGAGAGAGAGTACATTTACATGATTTACATGGAAAAGACCCAAGAAATGTATAAAGATTGTGCTAAACAAGGTGGAAAAACAGGAAGTCATAAGTACCAGACTAAGAGATATTCTGAAAGGAAGGGATGACATTTAAGACGAACTAGAGCAGGGAAATTGAAATGAAGCATCCATGAAGGGAATAATAACAATACAAATTATTATTATAATATTATTTTTAAAGAAGAAGAGGCAGACAGTAAGAAATGATAATGGTCACAATTAGTATATTTTTTAATACAAATTATGTTACAAACTTTATAAATTCATTGCGTTGAATCCAGCGAGTGTATTGTACTGATTCTGAACCTTTCTAATGAGCCATATCTTATGGTCTATACTTGATTTTCAATTGCTGTTGAATCATACAGCAATAGCTTTCTTGTCATTACTGTTGACCTTAAATCCGGACCTGCCTTTATCTGTCCTATTTTCTTGGTTAGTGCTTGTTTAAGTTTTGATATCACAGCATGCTAGCATAGATTTGTAAGCATAAAAAAGACAAGCTTGTTAATTGTTAATTATGCCTTGGGTCTATTGTTATTTCCCACCCTTGAAGCCTGGAGGTTGGTCCCTGTGTATCAAAGCAAAAAGTGTTGATATTTTTATACTAAATACAAATATACACGTACTTTGCTTAACAAAGGGAACTAACTTATTCTATCAACATTGATACCTAGGTATATTCTTACACACCGGGTTTCAGTATTCCAGTAATTAGGGCATAACCGATTAGCATTTTTCTACCGATTTCCGATTCCGGATTTTGGGCATGAAATTTTTCCGATTCCGGATACGATTCAATTAATCGGAAATGCTAAATCCGTAATTTTTTTTCTAAAAAATTTCACCTTCCGTTTCCGGGTTTCTGGTATCTGGTTTTGCCGTGTCTAGCATGTTACTTAGTACTTTACCATATCCGGCTTCATTTCCGGTTTTTACCCGCTAGTTCAAATAGATTGTCTCACAGCGTGGTTGTGTTGACCATATTGGATTTTTCTGACTTCTTATTTAACTTTATTAACGCACTATCAAATGACACGCAGTGTTAGACACGGTGCTATAGAAATTAAACTTTATTATTTTTATTATCCGAATCGGTCGTTCCTGCCTTGTCCGACTCCGATTAATCGGAAGTTCATACTATCCGGTGGAATCCGATTTCCGGATCAAAAGTCGGTTATGCCCTACCAGTAATTACATGATAACATTCGAAATCCCACCCTATAACCGTATATACACTTTCTTGGCCTGAAAATGCAAAGTCATTTATGAAGTCAGTAGCCATTCTTTTGTTTTTCCCAACGTCCTGGGACATGGGCCCTGGATTCATAATTTTAAATCTATTTAGAACTCCACTCTATTACTTTATATAACTGGATTACAATTGAAATTTACTTTTGAAGCCAGCAATTGCTTCTTGGAATATCCCCAATCCCTCTCTTAGACAAGTTATATAATGAATGACAGATGCAATCATAGGCGTGGGGAAGGTCGTCTGTAGTGTTCTTTAGAACCCTTATCCTCGACACATAATGTAACGAAGTATATTCTAATACCATCAATTCTTCAAGGTAAAGTCTGAATCAATGTTTCCCACTCGCCACCTACAAAGATCGTGCATTCTGTAATAACGGAACAAATACATTGCTATGACTACAAATTAACCAAAGTTTTAAACAAACCACTAAAATTCATCCACACAACAGGTAATACCGGTAAGTCAAGAAAATACCAGCCGTATCACACGAATAATTCATACAATTCATTACAGGTAAGTCAAGAAAATACCAGCCATATCATTACAGGTCAGTCAAGAAAATACCAGCCATATCACACGAATAATTAGGACAATTCATTACAGGTAAGTCAAGAAAATACCAGCCATATCATTACAGGTCAGTCAAGAAAATACCAGCCATATCACACGAATAATTAAGACAATTCATTACAGGTAAGTCAAGAAAATATCAGACATATCACACAAATAATTAGGATAATTCATTACAGGCAAGTCAAGAAAATACCATCCGTATCACACGAATAATTAGTACAATTCATTACAGGGAAGTCAAGAAAATATCAGACATATCACACGAATAATTGGGACAATTCATTACAGGTAAGTCAAGAAAATACCAGCCATATCACACCAATAATTTACGTCATATTTTATATTATTGGATTTTCTGAAAGAAAGAGAGTGATTACATTCCAATACTTTTTTTATGACTCTAGGGTCACATATTTTCTAAGTAAAACCATTTTAAGAGACATTTCTTGAAAATCACGTTGTACTGAGGTTCATTGCTTGCTGACTCGAGAAAAGAAAATATAGCGCCATGACGGTTAAGTGATGTCTCGTTTCCATTTCGGATTTGACCCAGATCTACGAAACATTGCGTTTTCTTAGGCAAGTAACTTGACGTGCTTCAGTATAACATAATCGTAAAGGTGTTTATGTGGCTCCAAAGTCAAAACAACCTAAAATTAATCGCAAAGGTATTCATGTGACACCAAAGTTAAACCAACCTAAAATTAAAATAGTGCTATCGCATAAAACACAAAAGTTAACAAAAATCCCAAATTAAAGTGTTACAGCATATGTGAAGAGCAGAATTGACTTTAAAATGATAACTGAATCCATACCAATTACAAATAAGCTAATAAAAAATGTATTGCTACTAATCCATGTTCGTAAACTAAGTAACAGAAAAGAGCAAAAGCCTAAAATTTTTGTAAAATTCAATAAATAGGTTATTTCCCTATAATACGAAGTAAAGTTCTCAAAAGAACATACATTATTGTGAGATGAGTCCCAATATAGTCCTAAAGGTTCTATTACAAGTCCAGACCGATAGAATATTCCAAACGGATTTCTGTAATGTTTCGAATGAATTCTGATATTGAATGTGCGAATAGGCTGAAATCGTGTTGATTTGCAGTCTTGATATATTACAACAATACAGTCGAAAATACCCTTGAATGAATTCATAATAATTCCAAAATAGTAATTTGTTCAAAGAGTGAAAGAGCAATTTTAGTTCCAATGTATGATTGTAAATAAATTAAATCCTCTCGACTAAACATAGCATGATTCCAATAAGACTGATGTTAACATACGGAATGAGTTTACCTAGCAAGTAAGCACCCACCATGGCATCAGTTCAGCAAAACACGTATTCGCGGCGTTTAAAAGAAGGAATCGAGAGGGTAAACAAAGCATAGTGCGATTACATTTGACTTAGTCAGAAGAACATTACGTGTGCCTAATCGGTCAAAAGGAATCCTCTGTAAAAATTGTGCTAGACTTCACAAATAATCATGTCGCCCGTGCATATCACAAGCTGGCGTACATGGGCAAATACCACTACAAGACTGTATAATTCCCAAAACGACTTCACTACATTGTGTCAGATTTATTCCTTTTCACTTGAACACCTTGAATAGTTTAAGCAGTCCATGCTCTACATGAAATTACATGTACACGTGAGTGTAACGCCGCCATTACCTCAGCCTAATGGGTTTTATAGGTGTATTACTGTATCCTTTCAGCAAGACTGGAGAGCACATGATGCCAAATGAGGACCATGGATGCACCTATACAAATTTATAGTGGTTGTAATTGAACAACATTATTTAGAATAACGTTACAATACGACGTTAAGGTTGGCCTTAACAAAAACCAGTTTGCAAAAATAAAAAGCGCAATAAGAAACGATTGCGGCCTCACACAGAACTGTCATTTGCAAAGTTAACTAAATTATCCATGTGTGGCTAACCCTAAATATATATTGATCAGCCTAATGCGGCAAAACCAAGGAACACGTCGGAGACATTAAAGTTATGTTTGTCAGAGGTGACGTAAATGCAAAAATTAATTCTATCCCTCGCGATCATTTCAATGATGTCAGCGGCTGAGACTGCGACTCCCGCATTTGAAAAAGTGGCTGCGTTTGGCAGCGTCCCAACTGTATTCGGAATGGCTATGAAAAGGTCGGTTGGTCGATATATCACGTCTAGTAGACGATTAATCGGCTATCTAAGGCGACTGGCAAAATACACTTTGGCAGATGTCTTCGACAACCCGGTACAGTTTGCAAATGGTATCGCCGATGGTAAGCATGATCACCCAAACATTAACCAAATTTGATTTATACTCGCGATGACCAAGTTAGTAAAGCATTTAACTTGTACTTACGGTCAGTATCAATGGAACTTAAATTATAATAATGACTTAAAGCAACTTTAAGTATGTTGACTGCTTAAATGACCCCTTTTTAAGCGTATCCCTCACTCATTTGGATGTACTAAATGGTGATCGAATCAATGACCGCGCTTTCACTGTTCGAGGCGCTAGTCATGCAGTGCTTGTAGTGCTCTACTTTATTCATTTAAACCAACTTTCAAGTTTAAATATTACGCGTATCCTTTACTTATTTAATCATTATGAATGGTAGTAGAAGATGAAAAATGAGCAAACTGAAAAATTCCAAATGGATTGTGAATAGCTATAATAGCTGCAGAATTGCATTTTATAGCGGACGCATCGGAAGGGATGTAGAGAGTTCACTACGTCCGTTAATACAGTTTCCTGTTATCATCTTCCCTTTCATGGAAACGTAACGAAGGCATGTGTATTTGACTGCAGTATAAAGACCAAATATGTATATTATGAACGCTTTATATGCCAACTCGCAGTAGAGTATGTATGTGTGTGTGTGATTTTGATTTTCTAAAGGAACTTTAATAATTTTTCGGTCATATCGCTACAATGTCTGCATTGTGGCAGTTTATAGTGATCTCAAGCACTAGGGCACCATGTTGTAGATCTGTAGCATGGTGTCCGACTCAGTCACATTATCAACGTCTTAATGCTGACCGCGTACCATGGCAGCTAGTACCATTTTGATGTCTTTGGTATAAATCGTCCGGAGTTCGAACGCGCGAACTCCCGCATCCGAGGGGGACTCTATAACCACGGGGCCACCCATGCTGTCTTGTAGTAGAATAATTAACGTTTCCTTTCTAAAGCTTTATACATCAAGTGTTATAATCAAAGATATATACGGGCCTGTTTAAATATGAGAGATGACGTATCCTGATTTCCTGGTTCTATTACCCATACCCCACTGTCCTCTTCAGGCTAGATATTATGGTCCATATTCAGTTAAGAAGAAAGTAAGTGACTTAAGTTATATCATCGACAATCATGATAGGCCGAAACAGACAAATTCTGATATATCGATATGTTAAAGGAGTATTTTGATCGCGATAGCATCCTAAATCATTCAATACATTTTGTTGTTCCTGTCCATACAATGACGATTTAAATGAAGACATACGACCGGATTGTAGTGACTTTGGTTCAACCAGTCTTCAATATTCTGAAATTAATCTGCACAATAAACTTTCACACATAAAAGTTAGTTTAAGGAACTAATATTTAATGAGTGGTTGGCTTTAATTTAAGCTTCGCGGGACTTTGAAGTGCATTTTAATTCTTTTGACTGACATGGAAAAAGAACGCTTTCTTGCACAATCTTTCTTTCACTTATGAGGGGAGGTGTTATATACCTGTGATTTTTTAATAACTGTTTTGTTCTGTTCTTCTCCTTAGAATTGCATTTATGCTATGGTTCTTGAGCCTTTTGAAATTCGGAAGAACCCGTGCACCCGAAATATTATGGTGATTTGATTTGCTTTAAAAGCAATATATACAATTTTAGATATTCAAATAGTGTAGCTGCCCAACGAACTAAAATATCAACATATGACGAAAAATCCTTTTGATATGTAGCTACCATTCTATGGAATGGGCTATTTAATCACTTTGATGAACAATCAGATTTGAATTCGTTTAGATCAATAACTTTAGCAGCAGAAGAGCTCAACTCTACAAAATTTGTGCAACCGTTTTTTTTAAAAAGATAACACGAAAAAAAGCAGTTATCGTTGTTATCGTGGCCAATCAAAGATTTTTCGCGATGAATTAACCGTATAATTTATATATAAATGACAAACGTCGGAGAATCGTATTATTCTAGACTTGCAAGAGAGAAATTAGCTGCAATTAAAAAATATATTCCTGTACGGGATAGACTTAAAGAAAAACTTCAACGACCACAATAATCTTATGATGTTTTTGCAACTGGTACAGAACAGTTATTCAAACCGATAACTACGGCTACTGAAAAAGCTACAACAAACAAAAGAATATCTTGAAACTCTTCCAACGGCTATACAATCTCAATCAGAGGAAACTACTGTTGATCCTAGTGGAGAAGAAACATCTGAAAAAATATTCCAATCATGGAAAGATTTATCAGTGATGCAATCAATGAAATAACAAATTATGATGTAACTCAATGAACACGCTGATTATTTTAACAGAGAAAAGATGATTGGTATAAACATGTTTATCGAATAAAATATGATAAAAATAATGTTTCAAAAACTAGCCCAACTTTTGCATCTTATATTGGTTTAATAAAACATATGGGGCTATGTGTTCAGATTGAGCATCACGAATATAGTAAACCACGTCGTCTTCCTCCTCCATATGAAGAATCTATCTCATCAAAAAAACAATATAATCTACTTCTGATATTCAGTCTAGTAGTGAAAATAGTTCTTCTTCACAAGGTGCAACATGAAAGGGTTTTACAGGAAGCGGTTTAAATATCTGTCCGGATAATATCGTCAACGATGTGTCTCGGTTAGAAGTTCTTATCGGGGGAAAACGAGCTGGAAATAATTCTTGTGAAATTATCAACGAGGCCACACATATTTGTCAGCGATTATATCAAGGTGGTGTAATAGATATTGGTTTGTATCGAGGTGTCATCGATGAGATCGTAGACGACTATTATAGTGATTAATCACTTATGACTTTGTCATCACGATTAGATAAAAGGTCATAATATAAGATGATAACACACAACAAACGACTTCATCGGGTTAGAGTCATAAACTCAAGACTACCCGTATACAGAATATATTATGGAGATGGTTTTGGTAACATTATACGAGGACTATTCACAAGAAGTGCTCCAAAGGTGATGCCACTCGCTAAACAACTTGGGATGAAAGCAATTGGAGTCATTCGTGATAAGGGTATCGGCGCGGTTAGTGATCTCGCCGGGGAAGCTTTTTCTTGGGCTAAATATAAACTAATAAGATTAGTCCGTAAGCCCAAACCGGTTCAACCTGTCCAATTACCTATTACCGAGGAAATGTCAGCGAATGTCGGTAAAGTGATTAACCAACTCGCAAATAAAAAATTAGCAGAGTCAATTGGAGAACCAGACAGACAACAGCAAATACATATTGTCTCGAGTATGATAGCGGGTAGTGGTCTTCGTTTTAGAAGGTGATCAATTATAAAAAAATGTTTGAAGAGATAGCTAACCCCGCGTTTAATATCGGTGAAAGTGTAATGAGAGATACTTCTCTTCGTGATTATCAAATGTATTCGTATGATGCAAGATCTCCAAATGAACAAGGTAGAATTGAATTTCAAGTTCATGACACTAGTAGATATTTTCTCCCTTCTGAAGGAAACATCGAGGTTGAAGGTCAACTTTTAAGAAGTGATAATAATACTCTCCATGGAGCTAATTACAAAAATTGGGTTTGTCAATGACGGTATAATGGCGCTATTTAGCAATGCAAGATATCTCATCAGTGGAAGAGAAATTGAGGTGATTCAAGAAAACGTCGACATCGCGACTACTATTCTGGGTTTGAATAGATATTCAGACGATTACGCGAGAACAGTTGGACCTTCGATGATGTTCCATAAAGATACCGCGGATCATCCAGACGACGATCAATTTATTATAAGACGACCGCAAAATAACGCTGGAAATTATGCCGCCGATGTCGAGAATATGATAATCAACAAAACTGGATATTATAATTTCGGATTCGCGGCTCGTAGAGATTTGTTAACAAGAGGGAGATTTTCCTGTGCGATCCCTCTTTCTCATATATTCGGTTTTTGCCGAGATGTTAAAAAATTATATTCGGCGCAAAACATACGATTGTACTAAATAGAAAGGGAGATGACAACGACGCAATATGGAGGGCTCATGGAGTTCAAGACGGTGTTGTACATTTGTCAAAAATGTCATTGTAGATGCCGGCGATGACCCCTTCAGTTAGTCACGAAACCCGACTAATGTCTTTTATGGAAACAGGTGGTAAATCACTGTTGTCCTGGCAAACGGTAACGACAAATAGTGTCACTGGTCCTCCCACTCCGGGTTTGTTTACGTGGCAATTATCCTCGCAACATGGAATAACACCTCCGAAATATGATTTCGTTTTACTTCAGCGAGCTGATAGAGTGAGTGGTGATAATCGTCAAGAACGAAACTCGATGGTATTTGACACACTCGGTGTTTCACAAGTTTCACTATGAGTAAATGGTCATCAAGGACCATCGGAAGATATAATTATCAATTTTGAACTCAACGAAGTTGCGCGGGTGTATCATCGGTTGATGACTTTTCTGGGACGTGATCTAGATATTGACACAGGAATGTTGATATCGCAGCGAGATTTTACAACGCTGTATCCGATCTACTACTACTCGTTGGAACATATGAATTTGTACAGGCAACCTGTCGTCGATATAGTCTTCCGTGCTCATGTAGGTGCTGGCGACTATAGAGCGGTAGCTGTTATTCTCAATGTAAAGACAATGTTGATCCAGGGCGTTGATGGACGAATGAAACTAGCTGATGCACCGATAGAAAACATGTAACAATTAGATGATCTGTTTTTTAAATAAAATGTCATATAGACATGTTAATGTCACCTTGACTCAAGGTCAGGTAAAGAAACTTCAATCGAAAAACTCTGCTACGTCTGGCGCAAAGATAACTTTGAAGCATGAACAGATATCTAATGGAGGACCAAATAAACTATCGCTGACGAAAACTCAGCTTAATCGTTTCAACAATGCGTTAAAAACAGATACAGGAGTACAATTAGAATTTTCACCCACTGCAATTTCTAACATGGTTAAATCCAGTGGAATATTACCTCTACTCGCCGCGATTTCAGGAATAATCGCCGCCGCCGCACCTATGGTTGCTAAAGCTGTTGGATTGGGTGCTGCTGGTGCACTTGGTGCTGCTGGTGTAAATAAAGTTCTCGGACGAAGATACAAAAAAGGGAGTAAATACAGTAGGACAAAAATTTACGTTTCCACAAATTATCGGGAGGGCTCTTGGTAAATATGCTCGCAAGGAAATGGATAAAAAAAATAAATGGAAAAGGATACAAAAAAGGGAAACTGCCTGAGACTCCCAGGAACATATCAGCGAAGAGGACCGAGACTCCCAGGAACCTACTTGAGCTAGGGTTATCCTCGATGTCAAATTTTGATTTAATCAACGCGGTTTAAAAAACTCCCCGATTAAATATTTCAGAGGTGTTTTCATGAAAGATCAATTACCAAATCAACCATCGATTCCAGAAACTGGTATAATTAATCTCGATGATAACACCGGACCTGGAACTCATTGGGTTGCGTATGCGATACATCCTAAATCAATTATTTATTTTGATTCGTATTTATTAGCCCCAGCAAAAGAATCTCTCAAATACGTATCTTCGTTAAAACCTCCTATCTGGTATTCAACGTTGCTCACGCATACATTAACTGATCCTTCGATATGCGGCCGAGAGGTCCTTAACGTGTTAATTGCGATCTCAAAATCTTCTAAACTACCTCATAAAACCGTACATGAATACACCAGTAATAACGTTTTAAAGAGATCATAAATCGTATAATGGTAGATATTTGTGAAAGATCACTCTCACGTGGAAATAAAAAAGATGGTGTTTCATTAGATGTTGTAAAAAATATTATATCACAGGCGTTATCAGAAACATTAAATCTTGTAGGTGTTGCACAGGATGAAATTGTTGTATTTCAAGATCGTCAGGTTAAATTGAAAGCTAGTGATATTTCCTTCCGCGATATTTTAGTTAAACCTGGGTCGGTAACAGAAGGGGCTATCGCGGTGTTTGAAGCTAGTGGTAAACTCAAATCCGGTGATAAAATTACAGTCATCAACGATAAAATAGATGCGTTGAATAACGATTATCAAACACATATAAACCAGTTTAACAATCATGTAAATAATTATGACGGCCATGTAAATCAATTTGCAGGATTACAAAAAAGTGTTACAGATGTTCAACTTCCTATCTCTATTTTCTTTGGGGTTCCACCGGTGACCACGCCAAAACTCACAGAAATAAAAACCGCTATTGGTGAATTAGCATCATTTCAATCCGCGTATGAAGATCATGTAAAACAATTCGGAAATTTTCGTAAAAATATCGTTAATAAATTCTTTGGAGGTCCAATAGATAACATCGATATAAAACTCCCAGATATCAGAGCATCCATCGACAAAATCAAGAAAACTCACGAAGCCATCAAAGATGATTTTCCAAAGATGATTAGCGAACTAGATAAAACACAAAAATTCCTCATGAGAAAACCGTCAACGTGGTATATACGATCCAGCATGGATCATTTGCGTGGACGAAACAAACTAACACGTTAGATATAATTGCAACCGTCAAAGGTATTTACAGACTAATATTGGTGTCACCGACCCAATTTAATATTTCATCGACGAGTTCAACCGGTGTCAACAATACGATATCAACGATCATAGACAAAAATTCAACTGAACGATTCACGATAGCAGCCACCGATGATAAATTAGTTCGGGTATCTATAACCTGGTTTGTGGAATTTGTAGCAGATTTGAGTAAACAGCTTAATTGAAATCTTCTATTTTCAATAACAATGTCAGCAATGACTTTATCATCGACAACTCAGCGATATCGCTATGACTAGGTCCGCGAACTACAGAATAAGCTCAAATCGTTCACCGAGGAGTATCAGATGAAAATAAAAAAAAGATCGACGTAGAATTACCACCGTTGATGTTATCGTGTATTCGGTTTCAGGTGTAATTATCGGGGCTGGTATAATACTTTCTTCGGTGATAGTGGTCATCTCAATAGCTGTTCCAATTTGCATATCCGCGGCGACAACCATCGCAGGAGTAATCTCAATAATAACAAAAGAATTATCATCGTGTAGTCAACGTAAACTACATGACCACGTAGCTAAGTTTCATACCGTGTCAACGGCGTACTCGCAATTATCAGCGATGATATCGTCGTCGCTCGATGACACGTTCATATCCGACGATGAGTTCTCCGCGATGGTACACTTTATTGACTCCGCGATATCAAAATAAGAAAACCAACACGAATATAATGGCAACATTACAAGAACTACTTCAAAGAACAGCGGAAAATACCGCCCCGGTGAAAACCACGTTGATCTCGACAATATCAAAGAAACCAGAATTCAGCATTGAATTTTCGACTCCGATGCCGGTAAAAAAATAGCGTTAATTCAACTAGTTGTGTATCACAGTTGGCCCAATATAAGATCGGAATCCTTCGCGGGTAAAAAACCTAATAACAGTTTTGTGTTCGCGAATAAAGATAAACCCGACGGTACTCCCGATTGGCAGACAATATATCTCCCAAAAGGAGATACCAAATCGAGGGTATCAACGATGAGCTTCAACGTAGAATAAAATCTCTCACGGGGGTAAAGTCTAAGATCGAGTTAACTGTTCACGTACCATCGTTATCAACTGCATTCGAGATAAACTCACCTAGATACGTCATAGACATATATAACAGTTCCATAAGAACCAAATTAGGATGGCCCAAAAAAATCACCGCATGTGGAAATAAATATCTGAAATACCGTTTTCACGTCAACTAGAAAAACAACCATCGAGGAAACCTTCCGAGCCTAAAAAGTCTGATTACATCACAAATAAAAATAAAATCGCCGTATTCTGAATTTGCTCTCACACCTCAAACCCCAAATAGTTTAAATAAATTAAAATACTCCGTAGACAAAAATTTTGATTACTGGAGAACAGCAGAAAATATAGAAATAATTATATGGCAGTTTTGTTATATTGATCCTACGCAAAATATTTTTCCAGATCGTCCTGAACTACGTGGACGACCAATTCAATATTCTTGGGAATTCGAAGATCTTCTTAACTATTTTAAAAGAATTAACGAAGAATATAAAAAAACAACTAGAACAATTACGGCAATATTTTCAGGAATATCTTCTTGATATAACAATTCCACGCGATACAATTATAAAACAAGTTGAAATATTAAACCAGCTTATCGCTGATATGGAATATCTCAACGAGAGATTCGTTCAGTTAATAGTTTAAAATAGACATGATTTGAAAAGAAAACAACGGTTTCTAACGGCGTATTCGTTAACAGATGATATACTACCCAACTATACATTTCCCGGATATAATGTATCTGAATTAAAAAAATCACTAAATGACCTCATCGATGAGTATTTCCCGCAGATACATACCGCGTGGACAAAAATAACTGAGGACGATCCCACCACTGAATATTTCAATAAAATAATTGCAGCCAGAAAAAAATATCTGATACAATAATGCTCGCGATGGAACAAGTAAACATGTATCTCCGCATAATGTCGATATCTCCTCAGTTATCGTGATAAATCTTATATGTGATATCATCTATGGAAGTTATCACGTGAATACAACTTTATCAAATCGAGCAGCGCAGGGTTATATCCTGCATACGTTTCCCCCGCAAGTACCCCCTGGAAGTTTAATTGTACAAAACCCGATTAATCCAGTGTATTTAACGTGTAATAATAATTGGATAACGAGAATGAATTCCAAACTTGTCGATCAGAATTCTAACTTGATGATTTGCAGGATGAAGAATTACAAATTACCCCGGATGTAAAATCCTAGGTGAAAATTCATAGAAAAGTTTCCTATCGCAGAATTTCCTAATTTAGAAAATAATAATTACAATAATGTACCAACATGCACGAGTTTTCGTTTACGACAAAGATAAACTTGAAGAAGCTATTAGAATATCTTTCAAGGAACCGCTCGGCAATGAAAAATTTCTACTGACGGATCATCAACGGGAACAACTTCAACGTGATACTATAACGATGATTAATTGTAACCGCGATCAGATAGTGAATGATGCTCACTCGTGTATATCTCTGGAACGTCCCAAGGAAATATTAGGATTCTTCTGAGTCATCCCAGAGATAAAATCTCCGTGAAATTAAAATAATCCATCGATGATATAGTAATTACTATTATTACCATATATGATAATCCATCGATGACATAGTAATTACTATTATTACCATATATGATAATCCATCGATGCTATAGTAATTACTACATGAGTAATTATGATGGATAATTATATGCGGTAAACGTGGTTGATAAAATATTTTTTTACGTGTGATTTTCAAGAAGGTTTCCAAAAAAAGTATATGATTATCATAGATATAAATACCCGTCATAATTACTTCATATGATTACTTATATCATAATTACCATACATGATTGCTTACCGATGTAAATATTATTTAAAATTTTTTACATTCCATTATTACCATATATAATTATTAATATCATAATTATTATTTACAATTTTATGCATGCCAAAACGAGCGCAATATTTATCCCCGGAAGAATTAACGACTATGATTAATTTACGAGGAAAAGAAAACCTATAAAAATCGCTCAAATATATAGTATTGGATTAATTAGGTTATATAAAATATGGACAACCGCGTCAAACGATATAAAATTTCCGGGAGGATTAGCTGGTACGGAAGCTGGTAAACATTTAACAAATGCAATTGAAAAATTAAATGACCAAATCAAGAAGGAACATCACCATTTTGACAATTTAAAAACCAAATATACTAGATGTTGAAACGAGTAGGAAAACCATGGAAAAGATTAGCAAAAAAAACAACAAAAAGAACTATTGAATTTGGTAAATTTTTATAATAAATTGGAGCAAAATGGAATAAGTCAACAAGAAATAGTTGAAATAAATATCGCTAAACAACAACAACTAGATGAAGAAATCAAACAACGTACAACTATGATAACACAACAAGAAAATACAATACAACAACACGAACAAACTATAAATAAAAATAAGGAAACCAAACAACAACTAAAAGATTTAATCGAGCAGCAATTTTTTTTATCTCCGTCAATGAGAAATTATCGGCGATATTTTCCCGGAAGGAAGATTTATCCACGGAGAAAAAAATGATATTAGCTCTATTTGGTTCTCAAGGAAAGATATTCCTCAGAATTGTAATCCTGAAAATACTTTGGATTTTACAGTAACATCTTTTCGAATTCATCAATAAGAAGCTTTCTTCGAAGTTCTTCAGCAAATACTTTTTCGATGTCATTGTCAATCTTTTTTTAGTTAGTTTAGAAGCAGGTACCAACATGTTTAGTTTCTCATGATATTTACAAATGATCTTATCTCGTGCTTCTATCATCGTTTTAATTATTCTATATTCGTTTCTATGTGATGGAATTCCCTTGTCTCGCATTGATTTAACACCTGCGTATTCCTCGGTGATAAATTCACTAGTAAATGTATTATTGTCACCAACCAGATCTTTTATTAGGTCAAGTTCAATTATCAACGTGGCAATATTTTCGTCGTTCATATACTTATAGGAAATCTTTTGTTTAATTGATTATATGACTCAAGCAATTAAACATCGTAAGTAATAGAAACCCATATGTTATATTTTTTGAATATGCTGCTAAATATATATCATCTGCAACACGTTGTATAGATTTATTACAAATATCGTAGTATTTACCAGTATAATTAGCTGATAGAAAATAACTCGTTGTATTATCCATAAATGCTGTAACAGGTTGACGTTGTTGTTGTGATTTAATTTTCGGGGCAGAATTAAAACAATTCTCTTGTAAATTTTCAATGCGATTGTCAAGTTTATTTCGGTATATAGTATTCACGACATTGATTACATCGGAATAAAATATCGACAAAGAAAATAAAATTTACCTTGACGAGAAAATAATACCACGACGTTGGAAATCAAGAATCATAAACAGTATAAAAGCAGCAAAATATGAATTTCTCAAAAATGGTGCTGATTATGTCGTTTCAACATATCGAACATCATCCTACAATGATAAAACTATGACAAAAAAATGCGCCAAGAAAATATTATCAATGATCGATTTCAAAAATGTTAAATATTTCATGTTGGTCAAGTACACAAAACTTCAACGAGATCAACAAACATGGAAAATATTTGATCATCGTGAACGCGTATTAGATTCGATGAAAAAAAAATGTAAGTTTGAATGATAAAAACAATCCGGATACATTTATTGGAATCGATAACAAATATTACCATCAATCATATCCGTTTAACGCGGTAACATATGAAATCTTTTCAATAAAAACCCCAGATATAAAAAACTATCCCGGATGAAGGTTTCAACGGTGTTGAATTGTGTTGAAGAACGAGTCATACAACAGTTTAAAAACACCAAACGAGGTAATGGATTGACCGAGTTAAGAAAATCTAAAATATCTGTGTGGGGTGAATCTGTTAAACAAACAGGAGCATCAATAAACGATATTGCTAAGTTGGAAAAGAAATTAAAATTTCCAATTATGGTAAAAACTATAACCAGAGAGGTTTTATACGCGGAAAAATATTAAGAAAATGGTGCTCCAATCGAAATCATCGATTATAATTCTCATGCATGGAGTAATTCCGTAAAAATAATTCTAGTATCACGAACAGTAAAATATTATCACGGAAATATTTTTTATTGCATCCACGAGATAAGTAAAACAGATCCTAATTCAGTATGGTTGTTTAAAAGTGAACAAGGAGGAAAATATGATAATTTGTTAAGACAAATGGAGATTTGTATCGAACAGAAGCTCTTCAAACGAAGATGAATAATCTCGCGTTGAAGTACACCAACAACACCGATGAAATTACCCGAAATTGTTTTACGGTGCCATCAGTTGCAGTTAACTTCGCTAGAGAGAAAAATTCATGGAAATCAATTTGATTTAACCTTATCGAAGATGTTAAAGCTAGTTGTATAGAACATGTTCATGGTGGTCAATATAACCTCGATGATATGATGTCCACTGACATGGCAGCGTGTTACCCTGCGATTTTTCTCGGGTACGGAGAATGTCATGAATATTTTACACGATTTGGTCATCCCACACACGAAATGACAAAAGTGGCGATTAATGGGAGTTTACCCGATTTTGATCTGACTGGGTTTGCCAGGGTAACATCATTCAAATTCGCAGATAATCTTCATCCGATATTTTATCTCTGGGTAGGAAAACATCTTTGTGTGAAAAATGGGCTCCGATAGCGCTATTAAGGTTCTTGTTAGATAAGGCGATGTTTACCTCGTTGACTGTATCCACGACGATAATTTCATATCGGAAACAAACCGATGTATGGTTACCAGAACCAGAAAAATTCGATGATTACGAAATTGTATTTTTACGCAAAACTCATAGAAGAGGATGCAAAAAAACTTGGAAGAATAATAATCGGGAAGTTTACTCAAGGTGGAGAAGACGATCATAAACGAAAATGTACTATATTGATACTCGATGACGCAGAATTGGATTTTATTATCGCGGATACAACAGCAAGAGAAAAATTTATCTAAACAACAACAGCTTATTTATCAAATAATGAGAAATTCGGAACCATCGTTGAATATTATGAAGGAGATTCACCGCAGTATACTCATTTAAGATCATCGATGTTATGTTAGATCTTGATAAATTTACTATCGATGATAAACAGATTCATGATATCGCGGTTAGAGTCAAAACATATTTCTGATATAATTATATGGGATGAAATCGAAACAGTATCGTTGAAGCTGATAAAACATTCTTGGTTGGTTGTTAAAGAAAAACACCGCGGTGATAATGTGTGCCGATCACGGTCAACTACCACCTTTACTGGATTATCTCCCCATTGCTGGTTGATAAACATCGTTGACTACTATGAACAAATCAGCACAGATCATCGATCACTTGATGTAGAGTTGACCACGCTAAACTCCGCGATAAGATTACAATCAAATAACATACAATACGAAATAGCACGTAAAACAATTCCTGCGACCTCAATTGATGATTTCTGTGATACGTGGAAACCATCGGATCTAGTCGTCGCCAGCAGAAGAAAAAGAGATTTACTTCAGATGAAATTATTTTCTCTCCACGAAGAAAAATTCTCGATGGAACCAGTACTGCTATGTTATAGACCCAAATATACACGACAAAACATTTTCGTTGACATACCTGGGAAATCCGAGCAACAACAACTATTGTTAAATGATATTGTGTTGGTTGATATCGCCGTGGTCAGAAATGCAATAAATGCAGATAATTCTCCATGGGTGCTAGGATATGCGATGACGATACATTCATCACAAGGGCTGACTATCACTGATACTATTATTTGGATCGTTGACGATTTCATTTCAATTTAATTTATCTTGCGGTGTCACCAGTACGAAGAATAAATCAACTTCGGCGAGTTTATATCGACGACGATGAAAAACATATCATTGACGTAACCGATGATACCACGACAAGAAAATAACTAGCCGGGTATAAACAAGACCAATACAATAACAGAGAATTTGATCTTGATGTCAAATTTATTTTAGCGTTAAAACAACAACAAAATAATCACTGCGCTAGTTGTAATTGTATCATGTCTTGGTCAGGAAAATCTCCCCAACAATTTACCGCAGATAGAAAAGATAATAGTAAAAGTTAATCCCGAGATAATATAGCATTGACATGTCTGAAATGTAATCGCGGTAGATAAATTTGCCATACTGCTTGTCGGGATAACCAATCGGCCGCTGTTGCACTTGTAACCTTAGCCACGCTGGCGAGTTTATCGATTGCTGATTTACCTCTATGGTATCCGGTTGAAGAATAATAAATTGCTTCCATATCAAAAACCGGAACCCATCATTAATTTACCTTTCATCGCGGTATTTATTATCCATGATGCAAATTTTTCTTTGAAGGTTTTATCCGGAATTGAATTTAGCGCGTGAATCAATCTTACATCTGGGAGATGACGTTGTTCAAGATCATTACTCCGATACGCGATGTCATGAACATGACAGGCTTCGTCGATAGTGTTTATCGGACCGAGGGTTGTCTTGATCATCAAGTCTGATGTCTAATCGTGTTCCCGGTCCACAATAACTATATTCGGGAAGATGTTTTTCTCCTGGATACTTCGCCCACGGTGCTCCTGGGAGAGTTGTTAACCTGGAGGCGATATAACCTCCCTTTTTTAAAAATAACAAATTTAATTTTTTTATACCACATTGTGCACACTTACGAGTGATCGCATCTCTGTTATTTTTTGTTGTGGTAGATACTAGGTCAATTGTTTGTGTACGAGTTTTACATTTCACACAATATAAATCTATAATATATTTACATTATATCTAATGGAAATTACTGACTTCTCCGCGTTAAAGAGACAATAACGAGTTAAACGTAACCCGATGTTACCAAATTCAAATCGAATGATCATTATTGGTCCTTCAGGGAGCGGTAAAACACAATTATTACTCAACTTAATTATGAAATGGATTACGTGGAATAAATTATATTTAGTTGCACCGAGCGTGGATGATCAGCACTGTTATCAGGTGTTAAAAGATTATAACGAAAGCGCCTCAGAGATCACCAGGGAGGATATCATTGCGTTTATTACATATATCGATGAAACACCTTCCGTGGAAGACATTAATAGAGACATTAACAACTTAGTCGTGTACGACGATGTAACGCTAGATAAAAAAAAAATACCTTCTAGGATATTTTCCCGAGGGCGACACAAGAATACAGAGGTGATATATATCACTCAACAATACACTCAAATTCCAAAAGTGATCAGAAACAATTGTAATATTCTTGCAGTGTTTAACGGGGTTGATACTCATACACTCAGAAATATTTTTCAAACTTTGTGCTGCGGTGACATGGATTATAACAAATTAAAAAATTTCTTTAGCCGTGCTCTAGCAACCCCACACGGATTTGTATCGATAAATTTATCAGATCCTAGAACAAGAAACCGAATAAGACTAGATAAATTATACGGTTAATTCATCGCAAAAAATCTTTGATTGGTCACGATAACAACGATAACTGCTTTTTTATCGATGATATATTGAAAAAATGCTGAAAAAAACAGCGATAATAATGTTATCGTGTTATCGATATTAAAAAAAAAACCACGGTTGTACAAATTTTGTAGGGTTGAGCTCTTCTGCTGCTACTTTATTCCGGAATCGTAAAGACTGCAATTCTAATATTTACCAAAAATGCACCCTAATCTCCTAGTCTATTCTATTATAATCACGACAGCAAATATTTGTGTTACCGTTTTCTTTAATACGTCTTATGTATATCACGTGCCTTACTTTTAGCTCATTTCTCTTTAAGTACAATTTGCATTTTAGCATGTCTTAGTCACAAATTTTAGCTTCTGAGTTTAATTGAAATTTCGACTTTTATCGATAATTCTTGGTAACACGGCTTTTGTTCTTTCTTCTGTAAATTATTCTGACTTGTGGTTTTTAATACTAAATTTACTTATAATACTGCTTTTTTAAAATATGCTTATGTTTTAAGTTATGCGCTGTGTGTTTTGTCCAATTGTATTATGATGTGAATGTATGTAGTGCAAATCATGCTTGATTAGACGTCTTTATTGTCTTTATGTAATAGCAATAAAATGCTTGTAAGACCTAACACTAAACTCATATTTTACAACATGCGGACTTTAATTAAATAAATTGTATCTTATCTTATGACAATATGCATAATTTGTCAATATATTTTTGTCTTCAATAACAGGTGAATATATATGTGAAATGCGAATTTATATTCATCACACAGTAATAAGTAATTCATATTCTTGTGTCTGAATCTGTTATGTAAGCATATATACAAAATTATCAATAATTTCATTTACTTGAAGACTCGCTGTGACCAATTAAATACTTATTCTTTAGAGCCATTTTGTAATATTATTACCGTAACGAAACAAAACAAAATCCCCCAAATCAAGATAATAAATGTTACTTTTATATTTTATACTTCATGTTTACAATTTATTTTAAAACTTTATATTCCTTAGGTTTTGTTTGTGGAATACAATGTTACATTCTTTTAACCTTTACCTTTAGTTGTTATTATTTAGCGACTATTGTGCTGGGTGCCACACATACAGACAGACGTACGTACGTACATACGTACATACGTACGTACATGCATACATACATACATACATACATACATACATACATACATACATACATACATACATACATACATACATACATGCATGCATGCATGCATGCATGCATGCATGCATGCATGCATGCATGCATACATACATACATACAGACAGACAGACAGACATACAGACATGTATGCATAATTACATATTTCTGGATGGTACACAAGAATACATACAATGGCGGGGAAAGGCAATATATCTATATGGTTCGGAATAGTCATGGAAATAGTTACTGTGAAATTGCGGGGAGGGACAAAAAACAACTATTGAGTGTACTGCACTTTGATAGCTTCTGCAACAAATAAATGCTGCCATGTCAACATGATATCGTGTCAAACAAGATAAGGATTAACGGAAGTGTAATTTGCATGACATTCCCGTCCCATGATTGGTCTAACTGGAAACAGCTTCTTAAATCTGGCTTTCTCGTATTAAGCATACAATAAATAATTTGATTCATGTCCCTGTCCGCAGGTAACCGGCCTATAGCCCCAAGGTCAATTAACCCATGACAATAATTCCCCTATGGTAAATACCCCCTCCCATATAATAAACTCCCAGGCATATTAACCCCACCCACCGGTATAAACCCACTGGGTAATAACACATAAAAAAGTCTGCAGCATTTCTCGCACATTTCTGCCTGCTGAATTCTTCTGCGGTATTCCTAACCTTCGTAACAAAATTTGTCGTGACCTTTGTCTGAATTTATTATTTCCGTTCCTAGCCTATTCTACTCAACACTTGAACATGAATAATTTCTTTTTACCTGGAGGCTTATTGGCTTTAGTGATCTCATTAATCAGGCGCTCTTTTGATGTATTCTCGCATTTGTACGAGTTATATTGAGATTGTTTTTAAATATTTCAGTGGTTATATCAGAATCAGTCATGCCTTTGATGCCTTCACGCGATTGCAATACAGTATAAATTGTGTGTTTTTTTGTGTGTTTCAGTAGAAATGTCAACATCAGTCATTCCTTTTATATTTTCTCGCAGTTTTAATACAGTATTAATTCCAACTGATTGGGAAGGAAGATAAATATACAGAAAATTAGCCTAACTAGGTAACATACAGCACGAAATAAAATACAAATTAAAATCCTAAAATATAAAAGCATGCAGATTTCTTGATTTCAGTGTTTTTTGGTTAATCGTTTTCCATTTCATGATAATAATGTGTTCAGAAAAAGAATTTTTTAAAATTTAAATATATAATTCCATAAAAAAAAATTTGTTTTAATTTTGGAGATATTTGGGTCAGAGCAGGTCATCCTTATTATTATTCACCGGAGGGGGGGGGGGCAGGTATGTCTGCGGGAGTATTTAACATAGTCGGTTCTTGGCTGGTGAGGAGCAGAAAATGAATATTTTGAAGCGGGTATAGTTTTACGAAAGTTCATTCTTGATGTGCGTTTTTTGTCGTAAAACGTTGCTGATTTTGAAACCTTCATTAACAATTAGTTGTTCAAGGATTTAATGGGTACTGTTTTCGTAGAACAAGAGTACAAACATTTTCTTAGTATTTGAGCTAGGAATGACTGTATGATAAATAAGAACAACTTAATACGTTAATGTATAGTAGATATACATTTATTAGCGAGTTATCTCCTTATTGTTAGTGAGTAATCTCCTCATTGCAAATTTTCTCATGTTTAGTTATCTCCTCATGTTTAGTTATCTCCTCATGAAATTGAATATTGGAGATTTCGGTGCACAATTTACAGTTAATGTATCTTGAAGACTGTAATGTTTCATTTTATTTCACAGATTTGAATCCCCGAGTGTATTTTTTAAAAAAAACTTTCTTTTATTGGGCGAATATATTATTTTTATCGTTATCTGCAATTATCTGTACACAAATATAGTCGAGGTTTGAATTTAATCTAAGTCATTACCGTCGGGAGGGGTGCCTCTTCATACATAGTAATTATTATATGCAATTTTTTAGCCATGCTTGTACTGAGTAAAATTGGAATAATGTGTCAAATTTTCAAATATGATCAAAGAGTCCGACGTAGAACACTAGCGATAACAATTTTTATTTCACTCAGTTTGCGTTAGCGTATAAGATAAAGGCATACAACCTAAGTAAAAACGAATGAAATTTTATATTTCTTTTTCAGTTTGTGATTACTTATTTAGTTTAAAAAGGCTGTTACTGAGGCCGAAATCAGGCTAGTATCGGAAATTTTGTGATAAAATACGCGATTTTTCATTATTGTCTGGCAGAAAAAAATTCGCAATTTGCCACGCCTATATTCATGAAACCTCTAAGTTGACCTCTCCCGAAGATTTGGAATTTTAGCCATGCGCCAACACGTGTTTACAAAAGTAATGGCGTGTCCGCAACTAGATCGAAAACCAAAACTTAGATTCTGATAGGAGGGGGGAAAAAAAGCTCTCTGGGCAAATTATGGAAGCACACGCATATGTATTGGTGACCAGCATGAACGGTGGAATAAAAAGAAGTCCACTTTCAGCCTGAAAACTAATCCAGAGGTCGCCAAATTCTTGCTGGAAATGTATCATTCTATATTAGTTTAATATTTTGCAGTTGGTAAAGATTGTACATTTTGTTAAAATATTGTTTTGTTTTATTTAGAATAATATTTTTGTTGTAAATTGTTTGTTTGCATGTTTTTTTTATATATTTATATGTTCCTCATCATGCTGTTTGTATTTTAGTTAAAGGTCCTCAAGGGAAAATAGTCTTTGACTAAATTAGCCACCTCTTTAAATAAGTTATTATTATTATTTTTTCTTGAAGCATTATCATTCCCATCATAATAACCATGATAAACGATGATGCTTTCTTTTGATACAAAACTAAAGATTCCCAAGTTCAACATTAGTATTTACACATTTCAAAATTTTATTTTAAGGGATTCAGTCTTGTCTGAAGTTGAAAAACTTAAGGAGAAGGAAAGTGTTATGATGGAAAAGTCTAAAAGTTTTATCAACCCATTTGAGAAAGTATACTAAAAACAAAATTGTGAAACATACATAAAAGGGGAATATTTGTGTTAAGTATACTAAAAAACAACCATTATGATACATGCATGATATATGTAACTAAACTAAAAGTAATGTATAGTATTATATTGGTATTTGTGGATGGTATTTGTGTATGAACCAGAAAATTGCTCCCACAAAAGCTTACTTTTCTGTGTATTATCAAAAAAGTAAAAATTGTGTAATTACAGTTTATCTTAAATATAGTATCGATGCATAATTGAAATAATGAAGATATACTGGTTATCACAGAAAGAAAATGAATACATTGTATTATAAATACAAACCACACTAAGGTCATAGGTATGGTTTGTCTGTTTAGTACACATGGAGAGGGCAAGTGGGTTTACCCAAATGCATATGCTTGTGTATGGGGGTGGGTGGTCTACTGATAATGTATGTACACATATACCTCAATAGTAATTTGTCTAATATGTAACCTGCTTGACTGGGTTCATTTGGTGTTTGAGTTTTAGTGGATAATAGACAACTTTTTTAAAGTCATGCAGCTTATTTCTTTGATGCAGCCAGACAATCAACATTCGTGGACTATCTGTTTTATTAAATACATAATATTATTAAACCTTGATCTTTTCTGTGTGGATTAAATATAGGCTGTTCTACAGAATGGTGAGGACAATCGCATGTACGCAGATGGGGTGTGTGTAAAAAAAAGTAGCAATGTGTACAGGGAGGTAGGGGTAAAGTTTTGCCCGATTTTTGCACACATGCCCATAGTTGGAATCAGATTTTATTTCTGGATTTTGTACTTTTTTTTGCTTGCAATCTAATTCACACCAGTCTCAGCTATACACAGACATGTGAACATTTGCAAAAGTAGGATAAATTGGGGATTGGAAGTAAAAAGTGACCAGGAGGAAAATGATGGGTCATAAGAAGAAAAAACTCCAACTTTTACCTTTATGCAGATGCCGAATGATGTTCCTAGCACACCACCTAGGCATATATCTAAGTAAAAAAATTCTTGGAAGCAGATGTATTTCGATGTATTCAAAATTAGCCCACAAATGCGCTCTCTACCCACATTTCAGGTGACAAGGAAGAAAATTGTAGGGGTGGAATGAGTTGATTATTCTCTGCCTGTATAATGCTACTGTACATTGGCATTTTCATCAAAACAGATTTATGGGGATTTATAAATGTTAAATAGTTCTCTGCATCTGAATCAATTTATTTATTTAGTCATTTTTCTTTGTTTCAGAAGTACAGCAGAACTGGAGAATTTCCATAAGTTTGATTTTATGGTATGCCTCCAAAAGGAATTCATATAAGCCATCAGCTTTCAGAGCTAAGAATCTGTTGGCAGCTCTTGATCATAACAATCATATTGACAGAGATGTGATTGTAAACACAGATGGAACAATAAGGTAACAAACTTTATTCTTGTTTGTTAACGTAATAATTCACTTCTGTTAAACTATTAATGTTTTACCTGAAAGTTGATAAACCATCTGTTTGTGGTACAATTTCACCTTTTACAGAAGAAATTTTTTAAAATAAATTTCATAAACCAATTTTTGGTTAGAATTAGTCTAATGTAATTAGAAAATTCTGTAAAGAATCTAAACATTTTTATGATATATGGTTAAGATACAGATTTAATATTTTGACATTTTCATCCGTAGCAAAATGATTTGTTACATGTAATTGTATGCAGTTTTTATTTGGACTTTTGAGAATTAAAAAAATATAAAATGACATTGTCAGTGAAATGTTTGCATTTTCTTGTCAGATACCAAAGGTCATTCAACAAAAAAGTGAGAGATGGTCTGCAAACCCAAAGAAAGCTGATCAACACTACCTGCATATTCCGGAAATAATTTTGAAAATATTGAAAATGAGGTAAGATGATAGAGTTGGAATGAACCAGCCAGTTGTTTTGGACATAAATGATCCTAGGTGAATATCTGATGTACTTGCCCCAATACCACCACCGCCTACTGAAGAGATTGTTACAAAGCAGAAATCTCATTTTAAGTTAAAATGATTTAGGCTTTTTAGTCAGGTAACACCTATTGATATAAAATTGTTATGGAGAGTCCATTTCAGTGATTGTATGGTAAAAAATGATCCCTACCATGGACCCATACAGACTTTGACTAAGTCTTTCTTGAAGTGCCTACCATGAGCTAAAGTCCAGCATCTGTTTGATTTCCAAGTAGTTTGATTTCCAAGTAGCAGTTTATCTTCAGACCACTGTTGATTATGTTTTTAAAGCTTTTAAAAACATGCGTTTGAACAAAAAGATGTAAGACCTTTTCTAACTTTTCATACCCATTGCATTTATCAAAGCACAGCAGAGACTATACATTGTAAATCATGTAATGTTATAGGAGTAACAAGATTAAAATCATGTAATTTCAAGTCGTTATTATTGCATAATAAAGTACCTTTTAATAATTTTGTTTTCTAAATGATTTGTGTAAAATTGAAGTCAGAAAGATTTCTGGCATACTTTGAAGAAGAAAAAATGTACATTGGAGCAAATGACTTTAATCCATACTCTTTATCTTGATTTCATTGCTCCCGCTAAACATTACTGTACCTATCAATAGACGACACACTGAAGCATTAAAATTGAAATGTAACTGAACTGGACCCTTTTTTTCCAACAAAACCCATCAAAGAACATGTGTTGTGCCATGTGAGTTTATCTTAATTTAGCTACAAACTTTTTACAAACATCCAATATTAGGACTTCATATTTATGGTTTTATTATTTGCCTAAATACTGATAGATACAATATGCATTGCTTAAAATAGTTTTTGCTCCACTACTCTCTCTCTCTCTCTCTCTCTCTCTCTCTCTCTCTCTCTCTCTATATATATATATATATATATATATATATATATATATATATATATGTTTTTTCTTGAAAATTAATTGCATCAGAAAAAAGCATTGAGCTTAACAACATTGTTTCGAATTCCACAACATAGTATTGTCCCATATTTCTGACTACGTTATTAAATATTTAAGCTAAATCTTCTAACACAAAATATTTAGACTTTGTTTTAATTAAATTATATGTTTTATGTAGTACAACCAGTCATTTTACGTTTAAAAAATCAAGAGGTCAAAGTCTCTTCGTCTGGTAGCATGAACCTTGCATTCCTGAACTTGATATGTATATCTGAGCCGGTTTTGCATTGTACTTCGTACATTATATATACTATTCAATATATAGATAGATAGATAGATAGATAGATAGATAGATAGATAGATAGATAGATAGATAGATAGATAGATAGTTTGTTTAGGTGATGTACTAAAGTTTGGCATTGAGTAAATGGTACTCGCTTGTGTCAAAAGCATAGAAACCAAGCACAGGATACTAAAACATCAATGTAATTTCAATATAACTGTCTAGTATTTTGGAATGGGATGTCTGTAATCAATCTTTTATAGTAATCGTACACTAGTTACTCATATAAAAGTCTCTGGGAGACAAAGAAAAAGGAAGAACGGAGGCAGAAGTTAGACAGACTGTAGGGAATAGGACTACCAGTCCAGATAAAGGTTATACAGACGAGTAGGAATATAGGACAGGAGGAAAATCTATTACACTAATAAGATGATAAAATAGGCCATAACTTGGTCGATTTTTTAAAGACAAGTGATAGGGTTTTAATTTGAATTTCATTTGAGAGATGACTGTTATTTAATGATATTAAATTGTTGTATGTTTGACTTTCACATTTTGTATATTCATTAATTTAACTGTCGGCACCACTGACTCGAGACTCAGACCATTGCATCTCTCTATCACTACTTCAATTCCTCACAAAAACAAGGGGGTGGGGGTCTTTTGTAATAATTTAAATAATATTTGGAGCACCCCACCCAACCTAAATAACACGGAAAAGCTCTATATATGTCATAATTATTCTTAGATGATATCCTTCAGGTTTTTTTATGCCTGACTGTACTCTTGAGTTAAAGTTATGTCTGTACATGCACATTTGTACTTATATAAGTTTAGTACATTTCATAATATATTACAGTTAGTTTTACAGTGTATGCAGTTGTGTACATTCATCAGGGTATTCATATAAAGGGTATAATTATTTCTATGGTAAATGAACACATTTTAAAAAACTGAAAATTTGATGCTTTTAATTGGTGTCAAGTATATTTGATTTAATTTTAATAAGATGGCTGATGATGCATATATGTGATATCAGCATTCAAGGTTGCTTTTGATGAACTAGTATTTTAGTCTTAAAAACCTTATTCTGTTTCCAGAGCCATTTTGTTTTACATGTAATTGAAATTAATGAGCAGTATCTGGACAGAATAGTATGCTAGTGTTTGTAGTTCTGTTGATATTTAAAAGCCAATCTGTATTCATGAAACACTGCAACAAGTTTTGCTTTCTCAACTCAATATGAATATGCGTTATTTATCATTTAACTTAAAGTGTTACTGTATATGCACGATTAAAATCATGTTCACCAGTGTACTTTTCTTCTTTACATCATTTGCATCCCAAGACAATGCTAGTCAACTTCAAGTCATCCTATGTTTTTAATAAATAGTCTCCGCACAGTTGCTTTCAATATATAGTCATATATATAATCATTGTTTAGTGGGTAGGTAGCAAAATAAATGTTCTATAAAACTTGTTCATGCAAAATAAAAATTGCATACTAAAACATAAATGCTTTATACAATTTAAAATCAACATAAGTTATATTATTCACACATCATATCATTGGATAGATCAACCAAGTCTTCCTTGAGTAAAGCCATGGTACTGGCCAAAATTATTTATCCATTATACGCCATACACAACAGCTTGGAGTGACATGTCTATTGCCAGTGCTTAGGTATCCATTAAGTCAATAAAATAAACTGCCTATTAGCAGTATGCCTTTTCCCCCGGTTGTAATCATTATCTTCTTCTGCTGAAAGGACATCTTGCATATACCTCTGTGCAACCAGGAGCACGACTTCATCTAAAACAACCAGGTCGAAGTCCTGCAGAATTTTTTTTACAAATTGTCAGTAAAAAAAATTCCAAATGAAATAAATGCATTAAATGTTATGTGGGAAAATATTAATTTTTGTGTTATGCAATGAAGCAAACGTGTAAGTACATGTATTACAAACAAATGCGCTAACCACATCGACTATCGGATACGTGAGTGCGAGGTGGTAATGCAAATGCACAAGAAAATCAACTTTATTCTGAGCCTAAGAAGCGGCTTTAGCGAGACCTTTTAATGGCGGTTCTGATTACAATGATACAAATTATCATATTTTTAGTTGGTTTATCTTACACCGTAACACAAACACGACAAGTAAACACTTTCAAGAATGGCCCTTTAAAGGTACCTCTTATTGTCAGGATCTTCCATCTTATTGACCTTTTTGCCAACTTCTTGTAATTTATCATATATAATGAGAAACATATAAGCAATACATATATTGTGGGTGACTATAAAGAACTAAGGAGAAGGACAGACGAAGAAATACGAAGAATAAGGCAATAATTGCATCCAAAGAGAAACATGCCTACCTCGACTTCAATATTTGTTGACGCGCGTCACTTGACACTGCGACTTCGGAGAATATCGGTAAATTCCGTTTCTGCATAATTAATTAGCAATCAGTACAGAAAATCGTTATATTTTCATTGATTAAACTTACAGTTGTACATTTTTTTAAACTGAATGACCTGTAATTACTCATTATTTCTACTATACTTTTCATAATATCATGCATTTGCAAGAACAAGAAAGTTGAAAATCTTAGGTTGTATGCCTTTAAAACATGACATTTCACTATGGTCACCATTGTTACAAATACAACTAAACAGAAGTTTTCACAACTTTGTCTAAAAAAAGCATCTAATCAGAATTTGACAAAATTTGCCTGAAGGTCTCATGTTCATTAAGACATTTCAGTTCTTAGACCAAAGGTTCCAGCGATTGATTAATTCTTGTTATGAAAAAAAAAATCATCTTTTATACAATTACAAAGTGTTGTTCGGCCCCAGCCTTCTTACGGGCCCCGGGGATATATCCCTGGTTGTCCCTCCCTCTTGTCGGCCCTGGATCAAAGTGTATGCATCACGAGGATACACATACAATATTCCTCTAATAAGATAAAATAACTATGCCTAGGACGTCTCGTAAAAATGATCATCTCTAGTTTAGAAAATTGTGACGTCATCATCTACAACGACACCTGGATAGAACATCTAGCAACAATTCGAAAATTCATTAACAGACTCACTGATTCGTGTTTGTTAATTTATCTAAAAGTGAGTTCTGCCGTGCTAGTGTGCCTTTCTTAGGACATTTTGTGGGACATGGACGAGTTAAAAGGTTGAGGCTATTTCTAGATAATATAATTGCAGACGCTTTTTCCTGTGTATAACAATTTATTATACTGTACTATACTTTAATTTGTACTAGTTCTTTTAACCTCAGAGTTAAATTGGTTTGTGATAAAAAGAAAGTTTTATCGTATAAACCTTTCTTTTTATTTTATGGGGGAAGGTGTTACGTATATTTGATTCAATTTATTTAGTTTTAATTGTCAAATCCAAATTTGTCATTTAGGGTTTAAAATTCATTAATTGGGAGATTATTCTGGAAAATTCAGACTGACCTAGACTCTAGCTGTAAACACAGGTTGACCTTGGCTTGTTGATCTCATGTCTGACCCTTCTTTAGAGAGTGTAAACAAGCCTTGGAAATGATTGGCTAGATCCAAAAATATTTTTTTATTTTTAGTAATTAGTGGCTGATTTTCTTCTGGATCATTTTGTTATTACGTGATTTGGTGAAGGTAGCCTCTTCCTCTGACCTTCTATGAATTTCCAGAAAAATCACGTAATCTCTTGTTTGCATTAAAAAACGGGTATTAAATCATTGTACTGGGAGAGAGATTCAGTAGAATCTGGGCTTTTAAAGTTAATAGTTGTGTCTTTCTGTTTGAGTTATAATTTTAATTGCCTTGTACTGGAAATTGTGTCTTTTCGTTGTAGCAAGAGGAATTATTCCATTTAACTGAAAAAGGACATGTGTTTATGATTTTCATTTTGGATTATTTGAAAAACAAGAACTGCATCACGTGACATTGTCAGCCATTTTGGATTACATCATCAAGATTCGAACCTGGAACTATTAGAACATTTATTTATCAGGACTCTTGAAATTCCATTAGTGGATTATTTTGTGAATTCTATATTGGATTAATGTTGGATTTGATTCTCTAAAACCGTAAGTTTATTTATTTTATGAAAATAATTGTACTTAATAAATTCATTGTTCAAGTTATACAAGCTTGTTAGTTTTCGCTCTTTCTGTGTTGCTGCTTATTCGAGCCTAAGCACGTAACACTTGAATTTATGATGCCATGGAAATGGGACTTTAATCGGATGTACATTAGCTCTATTTCATATGAAAGGAATTTAACCAAGTTTTATGTAGAGATACAATCATACAAATTCCACCCATGCTCGTCATTCCTGTATGCTTTGTCAAAAAACGTCAATATCTGCAGAATCTATTTTATAACATCGCTTGCAATCCTATTTTGAAATGATTGTGTTGTATACATTATAATTATACGTATTTTGGAACTTTCCACCTGAAATAATATAAAAACAAAGTAATAACTATTTAAACTACTTTCTGAATTAACTATATTCTCTAAAACAAAATATTTTCCATTTTATCGTAACTGTTTTCTCAAAGACAAAATATTTTACATTTTATCGTAACTGTATTCTCAAAAACAAAATATTTTCTATTTTATCGTAACTGTATTCTCTAAAACAAAATATTTTCCATTTTATCGTAACCGTTTTCTCAAAGACAAAATATTTTCCATTTTATCGTAACTGTTTTCTCAAAGACAAAATATTTTCCATTTTATCGTAACTGTATTCTCAAAGACAAAATATTTTCAATTTTATCTAACTGTATTCTCAAATAGAAAATAGTTTCCATTTGATCGTATCTGTAGTCTCAAAGACAAAATATTTTCAATTTTATCGTAACTGTATTCTCAAAAACAAAATATTTTCTATTTTATCGTAACTGTATTCTCAAGGACAAAATATTTTCAATTTTATCTAACTGTATTCTCAAATAGAAAATAGTTTCCATTTGATCGTATCTGTAGTCTCAAAGACAAAATATTTTCAATTTTATCGTAACTGTATTCTCAAAAACAAAATATTTTCTATTTTATCGTAACTGTATTCTCAAGGACAAAATATTTTCAATTCTATCGTAACTGTATTCTCAAAAACAAAATATTTTCAATTTTATCGTAACTGTATTCTCAAATAGAAAATAGTTTCCATTTGATCGTATCTGTAGTCTCAAAGACAAAATATTTTTAATTTTATCGTAACTGTATTCTCAAAGACAAAATATTTTCCATTTTGTCGTAACTGTATTCTCAAAAACAAAATATTTTCAATTTTATCGTAACTGTATTCTCAAATAGAAAATAGTTTCCATTTGATCGTATCTGTAGTCTCAAAGACAAAATATTTTTAATTTTATCGTAACTGTATTCTCAAAGACAAAATATTTTCCATTTTATCGTAACTGTATTCTCAAAGACAAAATATTTTCAATTTTATCTTAACTGTATTCTCAAAGACAAAATATTTTCAATTTTATCGTAATTGTATTCTCAAAGACAAAATATTCCCATTTGATCGTAACTGCAGTCTCAAAGACAAATTATATAACATTTGATCGTAACCATATGCTCACAGATAAAATATATCTTATTTGATCGCTGTTGTTATTGTTCTTGAGCTAGTATTCTTTATGTATTGCTGACGGACTTTTGTTCCATTGCTATTGACTCCACTTCCAAAAACAAAACGAAGGTACTCTGATTTTGCTCGTTCCGAAAAACAGGCAGACATCAAAGATAAAACCCTCTCTTCAGATTGCTACATTCTCGAAATTGGTGTATGGCGTCTGAGTTTCTCTTCGAATCATACCAGGTAGGGCAAGCTCCATACCACAGACACAGACGGAGACAAAGCTACCTATGCCGAATATGATAAGGGCGTAAGGCGAACTGATAAGTGGGACCTCGGCCATGAACTCTACGTTCACATATGCCATGCGACCAACGACTATAAAACCAAGTAGAGCTGAAAGAAATAAGTATGATGGCGTTAAATATTGTATATTTAATGTGTTATTTGAGGATAAGTGAGCGAAAACGTGAGATACATATGAACATAAATGATAACAGAGTAGAAACTTTTGGACCAAATGGCAATCATGAGACATGGTAAATTAACATTATGGTCGCCAATTTAAAAACAATTACACGTGGGCGACAGTGGAAGCTTCATGATAAAATTTCAATAGGCTAAACATTAATATGGCTCTCTGAAGATAAGGGGGATTTAATACTAATATATATATATATATATATATATATATATATATATATATATATATATATATATATATATATATATATATATATCCAATGATGCATAATGATGACTCAACATTATATCACTATAAAAAGGGGGAGTGGTTTCATAAAGGGTAGTCTGGGAAAAGGGATAAGTCATGCAAAAATGTAAAAATATGTTTAACTTTATTATGTCTCTCTGGAAACTATGGGAATTTAACGTTAGTCGTTTTAACATGAAACTTTCCATCACGCGTAGAAATGGTTTTAAGTCTTAAGAACAATAATGGTATTCTGCGGACAAGGGAAATGGTAATGTTAAAAATGTCAATAGGTTTAACGTTACTGTGGCTCTCTGGGGACAAGAGGAATTGAACATAGCGCTTTTAACATGAGATTTTTTAAGGTATAAAACTGACATTATGGGTACAAGTGCTATAGTAACGTTGACACTACATTTACTGACCAACAAATAAACTAACTAAACAATATGCCGTTTGGAATAACAACCAGTCATTTACTATCAACCAGCCATACTAACCAATTTGTTTTTGACTAACCACCGTCTACTAATTATTGCTCAACACCAACACTTACTAACCAAAACACCGTTTGGTCTGGTCATGACTCCTTTATAGTCTAGTCCCTTCACCAATTAACCAAAACAATACCAGATTGACCAGTACCCACTCGACTACTGACCTACAACCAAACCTACTATCAACACTCTGTATGACTGAGTGACTCCCACTCATCTACTGATCAATACCCATAAATATTTACCAATACACTGTTTTGACAGATAAACACCAATTCATCTACTAGACAATACAACATAAGAATGAATAATAAATATACATATACTAACCAATACACCGCTTACTTGATCTGCATCCACATCTCTAACGACTACGCCGTTCGACCTACCATCATCTAGTCATCTGTTGATGATCGGTTCTGGACGATCAACATCTACACTTACTAACGAACACGCCGCTTGGACTGACCATCATTTACACATAAACTGGTCAAAACCAACACCTGCTAACCTAGATGTTGCCTGACTGATCAGCAGCCACTTGTCTGCTGACCAACATACACGCCTTCTAACCAAAATACGGTTTGACTGCCCAATAATCAAAGCTACTATACAATAAGTTACTTGACCAACACTCACAAATATTTAATAGTACACTCTTTGATAATCCCCAGTCATCTACTGACAACACCTACTGTTACTAAACGAGTCATCGTTTGGAGAGACCACCACTAAACACATATTAACCAATCCACCATTTGGACTTACCATAAACCGATCAGCGCCCACACAAATTAAGCAATACACAGTTTTGACTCAACACCAAGCACAGTGATGCAAACGAAGCAATATGTTAACTAATGTATGCAGAATATAGAGCTGTACACATTCAGGCTATCACAATAGTAAAATGGATAAAATGTATAACTGGTTGAATTTACTTACCTGACCCAATGGATGTACAAGCTCCTAAGGCTGCTAATATATTAATGTTTTTCGTGGTGGTGCTGACTTTCGATACACACATCACGATTGTTTGGGCAGTCAGGAGACAGACCGAAAAAATAGCACCAATCAAACTGAGAGTGGCTTCAACCTGGTACTCCTTCCATGCCAACGAACCTAAAACGACAAGAAGTTTAATAAATGCCTTTCCCTCTCTAGTGTTATGGATATCTGTATGATATATTTTAATTATGATATTGTTTTATTTAAGTCATTTGGGTTTATGCCAGTTATATTTTTAATTCTATAACTCAGAAGCTGGCTGGTACTATAGTAAACTACATGTACAGTAACATTTTCTGAAAGTAAAACATTTTTAGGCAATTTTCATACATTCTAGACTATAATAATAATACTAATAATAATAATAATAATAATAATAATAAAATCAATAATAATAATAATAGTAATAATAATAATAAATCAATAATAATAATAATAGCATCAACAATACTACTACTACTACTACTACTACTAACAATAATAATAAAATAATAAACGTGAAATTTAAGTTCTAATTAGAAGCACAATTACATTTTTTACGTCAAATTAAGACATTTTCAAGGATTTCTGGGTTTGAAACAAAAGATTCGCTTTAAAAGTTTTAAAGTGATACATTTTTTTTTATATAAGCCTACATTAGGAAGATATTCACTTGAGTTCTATACATAAAGGTGACATTTTAAGCAATATGCAAAACATGGTATGAAACATATAATTTTATGAAACTCACTTTCAGCTTAGCTTATTAGTAAGAACCAATGACGATTATAATGTAGCACAGAGATCGAATCTCACTGGATTGTTTTCTCTCTCCTTGAATAGAGATTTGCAAATATATTTGCTGTTACCTGCAAAAAGTCGTATAAGCCGTCAAATCACCTGAATATTTTTGACCCATGAAAACTACTGGCCCTAAACATTATTGGGTGCCAATAAAATTAGATCCTATCGACGATTCAACACATTATGAGCCATGTATTTTCTCTCGCGAACGGAGAAATGCAGTCAATTTCACGTGTATATGAATGAATCCCATGTTGATCGGCAACATTCGTGGGTCAACCGATTTCAGTCGAAATCTGGAACATAATATTTGATAACGTAACTGTTGCAAAATAGAATCAGCAAACACCACGCTATGTCGGATACAGTAGGTGATCCGTAAGTGATATTATTCTTAATCACTTTATTCGAAACCAATAAATTGCATGCGAAATGAAGGGAAAAGGTCAATCATGTTGTTGATGATACGTGTACAAACGGAATTCATTGCAAACTTTTCAGATCCGCTTAAAAAGTGGTCCCATCCTTCTTTTTCTCTCCCACCCCCCGCCCCTCCCTCTCGTCAATTATTCATCAAGCGCACCTATTATTAGAGTTTTCACTTGTGAAATCTGGGAAATGCATGACGTCACTGAATATATAGCACTCCTTTAAACGAACGGCATTACGAGCGACTACGGTGACTAAACTGAGAGGTGGCACCTATTAATTCTAAACTAGATTGTTGAGTTCCGTTTAAACCTATCAATTTCATCATTTTAAAGACAGTTTAATATAAGTTTTTTTTAAATACACGAATCTATTTTTTCATGTCAGGCTTCAAACCCTGACCGAGTTATAACACGACTATTAAAAATGGTACCAGTAGCTGCCTCGTTATGAGGTTAGTGTGTGAATTGTTCAGTCATATCTGCAATGTGATAGTTTATACTGATGTCTAGCACTGGCGGATCATGTCGCAGACATGTAGCATTATGTCCCACCCAGTCCCATTATCCTGACACCAGGCCGACCAGTCCTAAATCTAACCTCTTAATGCTGAGCGCCAGGCGAGGCAGCTGTTAGTACAATTTTTGTAAGTCTTTGGTATGACTCGACTGTTGATGGAACCCACGGCCTCCAGCATCCGAGGCGGATGCTCTAACCACTAGACCAGTGGAGCGGTATTATGAAGTTAGTGTTAGGAATGGTCAGACTGGTGTCAAGATAATATGATTGTGTGGGACATCATGCTACATGTCTGCGACATGATGCCATAGTGCTTGACATCACTATCAACTGCCACATAGCAGCCCAGGCATCGTAGCAATATGATTGAAACATTTTTAAAGCTACTTTAAAAATCCAAATCACACATACTATCTTTTCCAAGCTTCAGTTAGACAAAATGGTGAAAGTTATGAAAAACAATCACAAATTAAATATTGGCACACGTTCACCCCCCCCCCCCCCTCTCTCTCTCTCTCTCTCTCTCTCTCTCTCTCTCTCTCTCTCTCTCTCTCTCTCTCTCTCTCTCTCTCTCAATCATCGCACTTTACAACATATTATTATAGTTGATTGTGACATTACCCGATCTCATTTCCTGTCCAGACGCATCAAATACTTGCTCCCAGGTAAAAGAAATGCACACCATTTGGGCACATTTTTTCATGCTCCATAAACCAAGACCTGCATAGCCGATGTCACTGGTGATCACAAGCCATCCTGGTAGTACAAATCCAACCACCTGAAGCACTAACGCTGTTCCAGCGATCCCAACAGCTGCCGACACGTGTACTTTGCTGTGCATGTCTAGAGTAAAGTTTCTCGAATGACAGGATCTGAAAGGTCTTTTCTAGATGGTGTGCATACTTAATGCTTGAACGGTCCCGTGTGGCTTTTTGCACACGATACGAACGATTTTCAATGCGAGTACCAGTATACATACGTGCATACTGACATATATCATCTATGAACCTTGTCTGTCAAATATTGCTTGTATATGCCATGTCTCACTTAACAATACTACCTGCTTTCTTGATGCGATAGTCTCCATCATAGAGACAATAAAGGTTTCAGTGTCTTTTTCTATTTTGTATCGACAAGAGGTGAGTTATACTGATAGAATAAAACAGTTCGTGTGAAGTGTAATGACTTAGATGAATGTACAGCCTTGGTTCGGGTTTTTAAGGATTGTGCCATTTAGTACTATCATAAATTACACAACTAGTTCAAATATGTCATTGATCTAAAAGCTATGAGGGTGATCACATGCAATACACAGAATAAAAGGAACATTATTATGTAACATCAAAAATTAATTTTATTAAATGACTGGAGAAAGATGTAGTCTTTTACTGTATTGGAGCAGGGCGTGGGGTGGATAGGAAGAACAACGGTTCACACACCATTATCAAAAGATTAACTGTAGTAATGTGTATTATCTATTCAAGTGTTTGCATTGCAGAAAATTGTGCGTTGCTTTTAAAGATGGTCTAAAACGTGAAGATAATACTATATTCTGTATGTAAAAGAAGAAAATAATATATTATTCACATTGTCTAGGAGATATTCTGGCTCCACATCACATTCTTACATTTGATTTCAGTCGTTTGTCGATGTGTATACCTGAGAAAATATATAACTTCCAGAAGTTTACAGCTTTGTAAGAAATTTTCTCAACAACTGGAAACCACAGTCTGTGTTCTACCGTTAAATAAATGGTCATTGTTTTAGCAATGCTAAAGCTCAGGAAGAAAAAAACAAAAAAGGAAAGCATATTTGCAGAAGAATAAAAATGATGCAAATAAAAATTAGTGGCAGCAATCAAACACTTGGATCTATAGCCATCGGAGAAATGAAACTAGATAAAACACTAAACTAACACGTTTTATTTATAATCATGTCACATTCTAGGCCTGTTTATACACGGTTGGAGGAATTAGAAACGGTTTTCCTAGATTCAGCCTAATATATTACATCGAAGATTTTTTTGGAAACGTTTATCACTTTATTAGATAAATAATGTTTAATGTGCTGTTGAAGTTCTACGTAAGTAAGTGATATTCGTAAGTGTACATTTAAAATACCAGTAAGAAATGTAGTGTTTTCTATTAATACCTATCTAATAAACCCAACACAGCCTCGCTTGCGATTGTCTTATACATATGTTTAAATATACAAAACAAAAAGTTATTTTCCTTCAAAATTTACAAGGATGCTCATGTTAAAATGTTAGAATATTTAACTTATTCTGATTAGTCATACTCTGCAAAGAGTCTATGCAAGGCTCAAAACAAAAATTTGCGTTGAATTTGTCTTTCCTCCCTTTTTGGAAATAATTGAGTTTTTTTTTAAATGTGCAAAGTATTTTGTAATTTTCACAAGCTAAAATTTCTGCCACACCTCGTTTGAACTAGTCCAAACAACACTCACACTGGAACAAAGGTCAGTCCGTTTCTTTTGTCTCTACCACCATCCTCCTAGTAGAAACAACAAGCTCGCTTAATCTCCTTTTGGAGCAGTTCCTGAATCTTCTGGAGTATAGAAATTCGATATGTGGCAACCTACCGTAAGTGAATTTCAACTTTCACTTTGATTGTCCTGGACACTCATACAAGTCAAAACTCCTAGATTCCATTCATGTTTTCAACCTTAAACAGCCAACCCTAACCCACGCATAAACTAATGTGTGACATCCAAGAAAACCTAACAACTGGCCTACTTCCTACAGCAGAACAACTTGATAACTGCCTGCGTTCATTGCTTGAAAAACATGCCCCAGCCACCAAATGCAGAATATCAATTTTAAAAAAAGTGTTCTCCGTAGTATAGCAGTGTTAGGGACCAGCTTCAATAGTAGAGAGGGTGAACCGACCGAAACTAATTCAGATAAAACTAGATAATGACAGTTTCGGTTTCGTACGAAAACCAAACAAATATATACATAGATGCACACACATAAAAGACATTGCCGTAAAGCGGAGAGGCTTTGGCTTTCCACCAGACTCACTGATCATAAACAAATTTATGAAGCCACTAAGAAGAACGTCACAAAGATAGTCCATGTAGCTAAATTATCCTACTATAGTACTAAGATCAAAGAGAGTTCCAGCTGAAGAGAACTCTTTGAGATTACTAACAAACTAATGTCAAGGAACAAATGTACACCACTTCCAACGACTTTCTATCCAGTACACCTTCCAGACCTGTTTGCAAATTTCTTCCGTGACAAGGTACAAATCAGTAGAATACATAATTTCAATTGACTCGTCACCATACAGTTATGATACAGAATTTCAGCGACAACTATTAGGAGGATATGAACCTGTCTCTATGGATTTAGTACGGAAAATCGTGATGAATGGTGCACCAAAGTCATGCGAACTTGATCCAATTCCAACATCACTGCTGCTTGAGTGCTTAGACCCAATATTGCCTTCACTAACTGATGTTATTAATATATATCTCTCTCATTGGGAGAATTCCCTTCATTTTTTAAAAACTGCCATCGTAAAGCCTCTACTGAAGAAACCAACACTTGACCATCACGATTTAAAGAAATGCCGCCCAGTGTCTAATCTCCCGTTCGTAAAAAAACTTAGAAAAAGTTGTTCTAACCCAACTTACATCTCGTTTGAATTCAAACAGTCTTTATAGCAATGTACAGTCTGTATAGTACTGAAACTATTCTTCTGAAGGTATTTAATGACATTCTCTCTGCTTTGGTTTAGCTCAAAGATTACAGTCCTTACCCTCCTTGATTTGTTAGCAGCATTTGACACAAAAGACCATGATATATTACTTCTCCGTCTCCAGCATGTATTTGGCATTCAGAATATAGCCTTACAGTGGTTCAAATCATACTTATTCAACAGGACACAAATTGTTACTGCAAATCGAATACACTCCTTGCCTAGTTGATCTATGTTGATGTGTTCCATATGGGTCTGTTCTTGGACCTTGTTCTCTTCATTGTATACACTCAGCCGCTCTCAAGTGTCATAGATCATCACCCAGTGTCTCATCAATTGTACGCTGATGACACCCAAATATACAAGTCTAGCCACCAAACTGAAGCTGATGCTACCATCCAAGGAGTAGAGAGGTGCATTTCTGATGTGATATCATGGATGACATTTAACAAGCTGCAGATGAATGATGATAAAACTGAGGCCATTCTGATCACAACAGAAATACTTTCCCATTCACATCCTTTACCTCAAACAATAAATATCAGCAACACCAACATTAAATTCACAGTCAGACGAAACCTAGGTGTTACTCTAGACAGTACTCTCACATTGCACCAACTTGTCATAACATATGCAAGGCTGCATATCTTAAGCTGAGACGCATCAGTTCCATTCGCAAATATCTTTCAGTCGATGCCACTAAAACACGTGTGTGTTCATTAGTACTTTCAAGACTTGACTAGTGTAACTCAATTCTGTCTGGTTCGTCACAATATCTACTCCAGAAACTTCAAGAAGTTCAAAACACAGCTGCTCAGATCATCTTTAGAGTACCACGATCAGAGCACACCTCACCACTGCTCTGTACACTACACTGACTATCCATTCGATCCAGAATCAAACACAAAATTTGTTCTCTGTGCTACGTTTCACTGACGGACTCCAGTCCAACATACATATCCAGCCTCACCCATGTGTAAACACCAGCAAAATACTTACGCTCCTCTTCTGACAATCGTATACTCATTGTTCCCACTATGAAAACGAAGTCAAATGGACAACGTTCTTTTGCATACCAGAGCACAGCAATGTGGAATGAATTGCCCTTTGAAATTAGACACAAAAGCACAGTGATCCCTTTTAAGAGTGCTCTTTAATCTCACCTTTTTCGACTGCAAGAATAAACGTACAGACCTAATCATTTTTCGTACCTTAAATATTTTCAGCATTTTTTATGTTTTCCAATTTCATGGTTTTTGTTTTTTGTTTTTCTGTAGTCAATAATAATAATAATAATAATAATAATAATAATAATAATAATAATAATAATAATAATAATAATAATAATACACGTGAGGCTGAAGCTCTAACTAGAGTTCAGATAAAGTATAAGGATTTTGTTGAATGTATATAATTTGAAAGGAAGGTTTGCAATAAGGCGCTAGATAACTGCTAGGAAGTTTAAAGTTGAAGATTTTCAATATAATTATATATTAGGGATATGTTCAATTCTGTTTTGCACTTAAAAGTGACATTTTCTCCAAAACTTATAACACTGTTAAACTCACCATTCCGTCGGCAGTATTCTGAATAGCGAAGTGGTATGAGTGAATGATTATTATGATCGAAATGAATATAATAGCGGATCTCTCTCTCTCTCTCTCTCTCTCTCTCTCTCTCTCTCTCTCTCTCTCTCTCTCTCTCTCTGCATCTCTCTCTATAAACCTTTATTTTCCTATTGGAGCAATACGTCAAGGATGTTATTTGTTCTTATCTGAACCAAACTGAAGTATAACAGATGGCAGGAACAGGTACATTATGAAGCGAACAAAGGTCTGAGTATCAAGAAGTAATAGAATATATGCAATGCCATTACACACACACACACACACACACACACACACACACACACACACACACACACAAATATGCTACCCTAATCTCAGATAAAACAGAGACACGAAGAACCTTTTAAATGACATTTTAAGACGAAACCGTATTCTGAAGAGGTGTTGTTGCGGCCACGCATCAAGGCAATATTATTTGTATTTGATGGCCAAAAACTCTTCTGTATCAGAATGGTTTTGATAGTAATAGCTTTGACTAATGTTCAGCGACTGGGGAATGTCTACTTTCATACCAAAGTTACTCTTCCCCATCCCGGTAAATCATGTTGACAGTTCATTTCCTTTTTAAACTTCGAATGTACCTATATATTTCAGCATTCGCTGGTCACGTTCATTTCCTTCTTAAACTACCAATGCATCTATATCTTTTAGCATCCGCTGGTCATCACATGAAACGTTGTGTGATCCCCATCAATAGACTTATATTTATCGGCATGAAAAAAGGAAAGTCATTTATATAACTGATTTGAGGTCATCGGTCTTTCACTATGACATGGATATGGCTCAATGTGTAATAAGGTAGAGATTAACATTACACTGCAGGACAAAAGGAACTAACTTACTCCGCACGCGTTGATAACTTAGTCTGTCCTTACAAATATAGGTATCAGCCTCTTGGTTATTACTTGGAAACAATTCTATACACTTTCTTGGAACGAAAAGGTATAGTCATTTATGCAGTTAGTAGTCGTCCACTGGTCTCTCCTTTTCTTCCTAGAACTGGGCCATATGCCATAACTTGAATACTTTAGAACCAAAATATTATATTGTATATTCGCTTAGTTGAAGAAAAAAATTGGAATTTACTTTAGAAGCCAGCATTGGTGTCTGGGCCTAATATAAGTCCATGGAGGCCATCTATATATATTTAAAAAAAAACTCAGAAAGATTGTTGGCTTACGAAGAAAAGTGAGGCACAGTGTTTCTTAAAACCTCTGGTATCGACAAATATCATATTGCAATGTAATATAATTTAATACAATAAATTCGTCGCAACAAATCCATATGCAACGTTTTTCTAATTCCTCAACATAGATTCGTGTATGTAGCCACGAAGTAGAAAATACTTATAAATAAACCAAAGTGAGAATGATGAAAGTTGATGAAATAGGTTGTGATAGTTGTGTACAGTATAAAGGGACTCGTGTAACTTTAAACTGACAAGGTACAACGATGTGTTAATCTTTGTTGTTGTACATTTTACTGTCTTGTTTCAAACCGTGCAATTTTTCACACTGTGAAAGGCACCCGGGTTGATTTGATTCTCTCTTGAAAAGATCTCTTAAAGTACAATGTCAGACTGTTGATCCTAGGAATTTAGTTTTTGTTCAAATATGTTCGCTAAATATGAATCAGTTGCCAAAAAGCAATCCTAATTTTCAAAGGTGTAATAAAGCAATTATAAGCGTGAAGTTGAAAAGTGTCAAAACAGTTATGTATATTAAGTAAACTACATGACATGTACTCTTGAATACACCTTAAAGTGAAGATCCTGCTTTGTAAAACCACATCCTGTTAGTATATTACGACATTATACTACAACCTAGTGCTTTTGTTTAGGACTATCTCGTAATTATAATTCGCTCTCATATAACGTAATGTTATGATTAATTATAATGTACACATGTGAAACGTCATTCAGCAAGCGATGAGGAGAGCGATTTTAAAACCACTCCGTATAATGTAAAACAAAGGGATAAAACCACAGGTGCTCGACGCGAGCTTGACGTGAAATAAAAAACAATAATCTAAAGGGAAAAAAAATCATGCAGAGTGATAAAAATACCTTAGATTACCCCCATGACCCATTGTGACATAGGACCCTCTCTATCACACTATATAAAAAGAGAATGTTCGTAACTTCGAAATACTTGGTTCCACCCATTACCCTTGATTTCATTCTGCTATTTCCGTATTTAAAAGCACACAACCATTCTATATGGTTTGTTTTACTCCTGAGATATTTTTCTATTCATCAAGCTATCATTGGCTTTTCTACGTTGTACCAAACTGAAGTTACGGCTTCCGAAACGTGCGATTTTTTGGAATTTTTCCTATATTTCGATACTAATTTAAATATAATTGTTTTTTTTTATGTGAACCGGACATTGCAAGGGAATGTTGCTTAAATTGCTATGTTTTGTCCGTCATGTGCTTTGCTTACACACAGCTTGTTAGTTCTATGTTACCATGTTTTAGTTATGACCATAATGGGGTTCTTACCCCCTCCCCCAATATATTATAACGGATGTGTTGGTTGTTACATCTTAATAATTAACCAACAATAGTCCAAGAGGCTTATTTCGGGTGTAATAGACTTATTACAATATTTAGCAAGATTCTTTATCAAGATTTTGATAAATCAAAGTTCTTTTGCATAAATATAAGACTTTACATTGTCTGGAGTTGGATTAGGGTCAATTTTCAACAAATTATTGACAAAATGTGAATAACTTATGAACTCCCTTTAGTCTAAAATGTTATTATTATATGTAGCTATTTGTATTAATGTTATTATTATTATAGTTATTATTATTGTATAACTAGTGTAGTCATTATTATTGTAGCTATTATTATTATTGTAGTACTATTATTGTAGTTATTATTATTATTATTATTATTATTATTATTATTATTATTATTATTATTATTATTAGGAATTGATATTTTAGTAAAATTAATAAGATTGCTATTTTCTTTAAATTGTATTAAAGTAATGTTTTATATTAAAGTAAGTTCTAAAGTGTGCTAAGATTAATTTCATTTATTTGCAAAGCACAACTATATATGAATGGAAGTGTAATAAATTTGGAGTATGTGTATTTGACAGCATCCCGTTTTTAATTTGTGTGAGTATTTGGTCTTCGGTGCCATGGAAACATTACTAGCCCGAAATAGTTAGCCAGTTAGTAGGAGCTAACATCACAGAGCCGAGTGTTAGTGAATTTGAACCATGCTGGGGTCGTTAGTAGTGAATTTAGGCACAAGCCGAATGACTGTCCCTTTCAGTAACATAGTCCATATTAAAATTCCGCGGTGTATAAAAGTGTTGTGATTGAAATGGCAGTATTTATTTGGGGGGGGGGGGGGGGTATATAATGGAATCAATAAGTTGGAACTTGGTAGGTACCGTTTATGTGTCCATAGTGGAAAATGGGCGTATGTATATGAGCGTGATACGCCGGAAATTCTGTGGATTGACTGGCCTAGGGTCGCGCAGTTAAATATTTCCCAGTTAGTAAGGGAATACTGGTGTAATTTCTATGGCATGACAAGCTATCGGTACGGAAAACGGATGATAATGAAGAAAAACCATGCAAAGGTGCAGTTAACGGACGTTTGGGCAAGTTGTCTCCTCTAGGTTGCCAATTGATTAGAGCAAAGATTATTAGTTATAGCAGACACGTCTTTCTTTCCATTTTACAACTCAAGTTGTATGGAAGTCTTTGGAAATTTGGGGAAAACTTATGACTTCCAGCGTGACTCGCGCCAGGGTTTTGACACCGCTCGGTCAAGTGAATACCCCTGTGCGTGTAACAGAAGGAAAATAGTTGATGTGCAAAGCATAAGTTGGCAACGTGAATCACTAGCTATACGAATGTACATTATTGTGTGGAATTAGGTTATAAAGCAAAATATCTTACTGGGTCAGTCAGTTCCTAAGTCTTATCAGTGAAACATATATTCTGTAAAACCAGGCATTGGCAAAAGTCTAATTCAGTTAATAAAAAATTAGAACAAACTTCCGTGCTGACGTAAATACAGAATGGTTCTTATCTAATGATGGACAGTCGTCGCTACAAAATGGTTCTTATCTAATGATGGACAGACATCGCTGCTGACTTAGTATGTTAAAACATGTTGCTGGCTTAGAATATTAAGGGATTATCATATCTGGACCTAACTGGTGCCAAACGAATATAGATAAACTACAAATTTTAATTTTACCTTATGTCAGCTGACGTAAATTAAGCCGACTTTGACCGGGAGAAACTGATTCTTACCTGAAGAGAGCGGACATATTTCCTCATCGATACCTTAAACCTGACACAAGATGCGTATAAATAGACCACGCATTAAAGGGTCAGGTCAGTTCCGTATCGATGGGAAAATAGACTTTTGCCTTCTCATTTCAGGTAAAACAATTGTATATGTCGTAACTACTTTAGGAATAAGTACTTTTAATGTTTGAGATTTTAATAGTAACATTGTTATGTTAGCAACATTGTTCACTTAATACTTTTATTTATAATATATTGTAACGGAATGTTTAAATGTTCTAAAGTATTCATATTTAATTATATTTATGTAATTTTTATTGTAAAGGTTGAGATTGCTACCAACTTCATGTTTAGATTTAATGTTGAAATAAAGTATTCTTTAAGCAAGAAAGAGTAATATCTAGCAACATATTTTAAATCTATATTCTATTTTAAAATAAGTAAAATGCATTTCTTTAAATTAACTGTTACATTAATTATAGTTATTACATTTTGTACTTTAGGCTATCTTGAAAATGATTGAGAATTAACCATTTGTATAATATTCTAAAAGGCAGAAGTTATACGAATAAATGAAGTTTGAAAGCTTGAAAAGGGAAAATATAATATGTATTGCATGAATTTTTATTATAAGTTTTTAGATGTGTTTCTAGAATGTAGTCAATATATGTGTGTTGATTAATTAAATAAAAGTCAGTTCCGTATCGACGAGAGCATATATTTTTGCCTTCTCATTTCAGATGTAGCTGGTGGCGACGTTCTTTTAAAAGAGCCTGAACTCTTTCTTCTCTCTCTCTCTCTCTCTCTCTCTCTCTCTCTCTCTCTCTCTCTCTCTCTCTCTCTCTCTCTCTCTCTCTCTCTCTCTCTCTCTCTCTCCATGGATATTGACGCTCCCTAACTTATGAGTAATTCCTTCTCATAGCAAGAAATGAGAAGAAGGTTATGAAAAGCTAATCACAACCCACATAACAGAAAACTGTCATAACATTATTAATATTGTTGTTGTTGTTTTTATTATTATTATCATTATTATTATTAGTAGCAGTAGTTGTAGTAGTAGTAGCAGCAGTATTGTTATTAAAATTATTATTATTATTATTATTATTATTATTATTATTATTATTATTATTAGCTGTATCACTGAGCTTTGATTGTATAGGACGATTGATAGTATGTGATAATTTGTAACATATTCTAATTGATCTTTTTGATTATAATTATTAATCATAGTAATGATAATTGGTTTAATTTAGGACCGAGTAGATGAATATTATACGTTATTTGGACCATTTATTATATTACATGTAGAACATTATGTATATTGTTTAATTCATTGCATGAGGGAGGCCAGTGTATAAGGTACAATCTAAGCCTTTGTAGGTGTGGCCCTGTTGAAGGTCAGATTCCAGTTATATATGTATTTTGTACTAAGAGTTGGGTATCTAACCAGCTGAAATGTTAACAAGTGAACATAAATATAGGATGACAGAATCAATCCAGAAATGGGTGAATATAAAGTTTAAAGTATACTCTATTTTGGTTTGGATAGCCATGATTGGTTGATAATGAAAAAGAACATGTTAGTTAAAATAATCTTCAAACAGATTATCCTGTCAGAGGCGTAGTTAAGGGGGGGGGGATGCCGAGGGGGACAGATGTCCCGAACGCCAGACTAGTGGGGGCGCCAAAATGGGCTTTGAAATAGGTTGTATGTGGAATAATGGGTTTCAGAGTTGGTGGTGGGGGGGGGGGTAAAAATGAATCTTGTCCCCGGGCTCCAAACACTCTAGCTACTCCTCTGTATCCTGTTTCTAATTGAAACAAAAAATGCAATATTTTATTGATAGAATTTCAGTCCTTTGACATAATCTACTTTGGAAGACTCATTACTGAAATTAACACCAGGTTATGTAGGTGCGGAATTTAAAACACGTGTTAAGCAAAATAAAAGTAAAATGTCGCGGGACATACTATTTTCTCTAAACAGATGCTTGCATCAAGGATGAGTTAATGCTGGGAAAAAAAGGTTGAGCATGCGCGTTGAGAAATTTAAAACCGCAGTGCTGCCGTTACGTGCAAAAGGTCGTATATGCAAAATCATCTGAATAATATTAAATCTTTAGAGAAAATGGCCCAAAACGTCGTCGGGTTTTATTAAAACAAGATAATATCGACGTTTATCATCACATTATGAGCTATGTAATTTCTTCCTGTAACTGAGAAACCCGCCTTTTTCACATGTGTACGAATTAATCCTATGGTAATCGGCGTTATCCGTGGGTGAACCGATTTCAGTTTAAAGTGGGATCAACATATTTGAAGACGTCAACGTTATAAACACACAAAGCCAATACCATGCGAAGTTGAATTGTCTTAAGCCTATGTTTGCCATTGAAAGCAGCATCCCAGCTGACCATCGGTATTCGCCAGAGTTTTATTCCTATACTATGGACACTTCTTCTTGTTAGATCCACTAGTAATTCCTTTTTTAATCAATTTTTGCGTCACGTGTCCATGTTGTAGTTATTAGATCAGTTTTTAATGGAATTTGTTGAATGAAGAAAAAGATTTGTCTGCTGGTGATTGGATAATAATAAAAACCAATAATTGAGTAAGAGGAATCGTGGAAGAGCTTGTCTTGCTTTTAACAAAAAGGAGACAATGTTTTATTGATGGAATTTTATTCCTTTTGCAAACTTGACTTTGGAACACTCATTACTGATGAATATCACCTGCTTCCGTTTGTGCGGAAATGAAAAAATAATGTTTCAAATGCATGCAAATAAAACTCGGACATGACCTTCTCGACAAAGAAGCTTCCATGAACGATGAGGCAATACTGAGAAATATAGGTTTCGTCATAAATATCGAAAAATGTAAAGTCCCTGAATTATTAATATGATGGTGCTTCCAAAGCGTCACATAAAGCGAATTTGGTATAATCAACGTTGGTCATGAATGTTTAAAAACCGTAAACAAATGATGACAAACGGATTTTGTAAAACAGTAAACACGCTGAAATACAAGATACACAAAACTGCGGAGTGCTGCTAGAATTCTGAAACAGAATGTCAAGTGCATGCAATACAATTATCTCATTTCTCAATATTTTAGGACATCACAGGAGCTGATCCAGAAACACTGTATCGGGGGTGGGGGTGCAAGTAGTCATGAAGTTATTGGTATGAAACCCATGTCTGGGGCTCAGGGGATGAAGCTCTATGACCCCAGAAATGTCTGCATTTAAAGATCTTCATAATATAGTCTGAATCTGACTCTTCATTAAAATTTCTCAGGAAGCTTTCTGGTTGTTTCGCAGCCATGTTTAGCCTGGCGCGGCCGGTTCCCCATATTACCCTGTAGTCTGGTTCCCTGCTTAGAATGCTCCCATTCGTTGCACTCCGCTATACTTAGTTTAGCTTGAATTACCAAGCAGGGAACCAGACTAATTACCCTGCTGCTGTCATCTCCACCTACTGCGATGCCTCCGCTGACTGCGTCCATAATATCAAATGCGATATTGTTGAGTAGACTTTGTGATCAGACATGAGAAATATATGATATCGTAAATACATGTAGAACCTTCCATACTGCTAATTGTAATTAAGACAGAAAACTGGTATATTACACTTGCGCCTTTTATTGAGGGTAACATGTATAATAGATAAAAGGATCTAAAATTTGTTTATTTTGACTTTAATTGCACAGCAGAACTGTCTCGTTTTATTTCACGGTTCAAAGTTAAAATCTGTCTATTTATAAATATGACTTGATATTATACTGTAGTACTCATTTTCTACAGTACATGCTAGGATGTAGTACTCATTTTCTACAGTACATGCTGAGATGTGGTACTCATTTTCTACAGTACATGCTGAGATGAGATGTGGTACTCATTTTCTACAGTACATGCTAGGATGTAGTACTCATTTTCTACGGTACATGCTGAGATGTGGTACTCATTTTCTACAGTACATGCTGAGATGAGATGTGGTACTCATTTTCTACAGTATATACTGAGATCAGATGTGGTACTCATTTTCTACAGTACATACTGAGATGTGGTACTCATACACTACAGTATATTCTAAGATGTCGTACTCATTTTTAACAGTACATGCTAAGATGTTGTACTCACTTTTATACAGTACATGCTGGGATTTGTTAATTATTACCAACTGTTATTCGGGGAATTTAACGTATACTGTCACGATAATATTCAAGTTGAATGGTTAAATTCCTAGTAAAGGAAAGATTGTAAATTGCGGCTGTCATTCGGAGTGAAATATTCGCATGATGCATATCTGCTGATTGGACAGTGAACAACCAATAGTCGGCTAGAAAGCAGAGCTAAAACCGTAACATTAGACGTGAACTCAGTGCAAGTACAGTATCTCTAAAATAAACTCGATGGCAACTATTTCCTATTGCTTGAAACTGTTTTGTTAATAATACTTTTTTGAAAATAATCACCTAATCAGGCCCGGCCTTTAGCAGCAAGCGATGAACGCAGGGCCCGAAGCAAGAAAAATGCGTTGCGGAGTTGATTTTCTGAAACCGAGGGCCCAAGACGGTTGCCTCGTTTGCCTTGCCTTAGGGCCGGGCTTGCGTCTAATGAAAGGGCTTGCGTCTAATGAAAGGGCTTGCGTTTTCTTTGTGAACAGTACTTAGTGTTAAACTGACCTTCGGACATGAAAATTTGGGGATAGAAGCATAAAATCGTTTGGTTATGAACTGCCCTGTTATCTCAAGTCACGTGAATTCTATTATTATGTTTTGTTGTATTATAGCTATCTCAAAATTTGGATCATTTTAACTTTTTTTTAATTTTACTTGTTATTAAACTGTTAAAATAGGCAAGATGTTGCGGATTAAATCTACAATTAAATGCAGTCGCAGACAGCAAAAATCGAACAAATAGCTCACTGACCTTTTAGAAGCTACACTTAGAATTCTGTTCCTCAGGTTTTCCCGCCAATTAACGTATGGCTGACGGAGTTCCTATCTTCTTCTGACAATCCCTCTCTAACGGATTATAGCGAACTGAAGCTCGCTGGCAGGTTAAAGATATTATACTTTAAAATAAATCAGGGTCCCACCCCTATTTCGATTCTGATTGGGTAGCGCTAGGGCCCTATCCACTCGACTAATTAAATATGGCGGTCAGTCAGCGTATCCAGGAGATAAGGCACGCCCACTCCTTCTGGCAGCTTCTTTGATGTACAAAACATCCTTCCAGCCCAAGGTGCTAATTACACTTCTGACGGGCTTGGGTAGGCTTCCTATCCTAGCTACGGCAAACTTACATAAGGGATGGTGTTAGCCTGCGGTCATGTTTAACAATAAACAGTAGCTTGTCCGACTTACTTGATCACACATGGTTCTAATTTAATTCTGCGTCGGGCAACGACACAACCGGCCTAGTATTAAAAAAATCATAAATAAATAAAATACACAAGTGATTTCAAAATGATCAGCATGTTTGGATATCGATATCAAAACAAAGCATACGAATAGTATCCACTTGACCAGAGAAATCAATGGCAGTTCATAGCAGGAGAGATTTTAGTACCCCAGTCTCAAATTTATACGTACAGTTTTCACGTCCGAAGGTGATTTTGACATCATGTGATGCTCACAATGCACACACAAGCCCTTTTCCTAGATGACAATTCTGCAAAAGAGTGTGTCCTGAATTGACTGATGCAACTGAAAATAGTTGCCATCCAAGCCTTTTCTGAGATATTCTACTTGCCTCAAACCCATGTGTTTACAGCTATGAGAGGCTCGCTCTCCTTCCAAGCCAACAAACTGATATTTAACTATCTACATACTGCAGAGTAACTAAGGAATGTGTACATGCATGGCTTCGATTCAAGAGCAACACAAGCCCAAACCACCAAAACACCTAGTTCACAAATATTTCCACATCTTTAATCAGTAAACAATATTAGCTGAAAAATTCACACCATAGCCTTAAGTTCAGTTAAGAAATTTGACAGAGGCCAACTTCTGAAATTATCATTTGCCATCTAAAGTAACTCGGCATGCCAGTTACCCTTTAATGCTAAAACTTAAAGTCCGCCATAGACCAAAGGGTAAGACAAGATAATGAAAATATTAATGAAGACCTTGTATAACGCTTAATCTTTAGAAGCTCTAAGCACTTTACAACATCTATAATGATATGAATACAAAAAAAAAACAACAACAGAAAAACAAAAACAACACCATGAAATTGGAGGAAAAAAATGCTGAAAATATTTAAGGTAAGCAACATTTTGTTCGTGCAGTCGGAAAAAAGCACTCTAGAAAGGGATCACTGTGTCTTTGTGTCAAATTTCAATGGGCAATTCATTCCATGTTACTGGGCCCTGGTATGCAAAAGAACGCTGCCCATATGACTTTGTTTTCATAGTCGGAACAAAGAATATACGATTGTCAGAAGAGGAGTTTAAGGATCTTGCTGGTGTGTACACGTGGATGAGTCCGGATAGTTATCCTGGGCTGGAGTCCGTCAGTGAAACGTATTACAGAGAACAAATTTTGTGTTTGATTTTGGATCGAATGGATAGCCAGTGTCAGACGGTGAATCATAATTTATTGTGTCAAATGCTGCAGACAAATCAAGGAGGATGAGGACTGTAATCTTTCCATTATCCAAAGCAGAGAGAATGTCATTAAATACTTTCAGAAGAATAGTTTCAGTAATGTGGCCAGGGCGATATGCAGAAATGACACTTTAACCAAGCGGTAAATTGGTTTTCAAACATAAAATACTGTTAAACTAATCATCATATCAGTCTATTTTTCTGATTAGCTTAGACCTAAGAGTGGATGACGCTTGTCTCAGAAGTATCGTGATCTTAAACTAGACGAATTTTGTTTCTTCTCCCTCACTCCGTATTTTCACCTGTTCCAATCAACCTCGATTCTCCCCTTTAATTAATACTGCTATTAACAGTGATTGCGTTTTGTTATCTAAACAAAATTAAATATTACAAATGGCAAAGACAGGCACGTTTTGAAGCGAAAAATGAACGCATTAATAAAATAAAATATGTATAGCCTTAAAAATCAGGTAACCAGAGCTATATAGAATCTGTCAATGTCAAAAGCGCTGTGCCATTTAATGGCGTCACCGTATTCATCGGTAAGTGTCACTATGTCACATTTACCGCTGACATTACCGCCGGTGAATTATATAAATACCAGTCAACGTAATTCCTAAAAACAATTGTGACATTTACGTCGGTACAGTATTTTTTGTTTTTAACAGTGTGTGGTTAAGATCTTTAAATATCTATAACAGTTCTTTTCTGAATAAAGTGGTAATTTTGGAATGTTCATGGCAATTATACCACCAAACTATTTGAAAATTTGCCAAAACAGTATCACAGATTTTAAAGAAAACTCGTTAAAAATAAATACACACGGACAGAAAACGGGAAAACTGTAGAATAAACAGACACATGGATTAATTTAAAAACAAACATTATACCAAGGCCAAAGAAAGAAGTGTTTAAAAAAAGTTTTCAATATACTGGTCCAGTAGTATGGAAAATCATTCATAGCGACATAAGGCAGGCTCCAGCATTTCTTCTTTTCATTATCATTTCACTTAAATCGATGAAATCTTTAGAAAATTGAACAATGCTAGTACAAAAATATACCGCCCGCTTTTCTGTAATTTTGCATCATTTTCAAAGCTGAAATTTTCAATGCAGAATGATATTTTATGTTTTTTTTATGTTTATGTTTTTATAGATGCCTGTGCATGTATTCCAGGCTTGATACTTTGAAATTTAAAATTCCTTAATTATTTAGTGTCAAGCCAGACTCTTCACATCATGTTGTATGTATTGTATATATTGTACATAACATATAGAAGGCCTCAAGGTAGATTATTTCTGTAACCGAGTTACTTTTTCTAAATAAAGTCTTTATTATTAATAATAATAATAACAATAATAATAATAATAATAATAATAATAATAATAATAATAATAATAATAATAATATTATTATTATTATTCATATGTATTTAAGTCTCATGAAATAAAGGAATAATTATGAGCACGTTCTTCGAAACATCTTTTGTTAAAATTTTATTGAAACACACAGACGCACACACAATATGTTATATATAATCGTATTTTAGACTTGATCATGTCCAAAACAAGTTCACTATACCCGACTAGGGTCACTGATTTAAAATACATAGTCAATATTTTTCTGAGTATGGGTTAAATATTAATATCATTATCAATAACGGTAAACATATTTATTTACCGCATTCTTTATTTACAATTTTAGTAACATTTTTTATGTTTACAATTAAGAATTTTCTAGAAATGAAAATTTTATTCTCATCTTGGATGTAATATTGTCTTATAATTTAAAAAAAAATGTTTTTCATTCTTACGATAACATCTTATGCAGAATCATTTGTATTGTATTCAGTTTTGATTTGGATATGTTAATTTATTCGAAATGTTATTAACTGGAATTACAAAGTATTCAAAAATATTATCGGACAGAAACTTTAACTTGGAATTGTAGTGAATTCAGACAAGGATATATGGCATTATATTATGGTGATTTAGCAAAAGACTGTTGGCACATCTCCACGTCACAGACCACTACATGCACATCAACATGTTCAGAGTTGAAGATTTTTGGAGCACCACTGGATTTATTCATTAGGACTTGTGACAAAACTTTTGGTCTATTTGAGAGTAAATTAAAAATCCTGTAAATTCTTTTCAAATTTTCACTTAGCATTCTAGATAAAAACTATTAGGTTTGAATATATATATATATATATATATATATATATATATATATATATATATATATATATAGCGCTTTAAACCACGCAGTGACCCTCAGTGAGGTCTGAAACATCTTCACGAACTTTTTACAGATAAAACCATTAGTTGTAAGGAAAATAAAACCATACAATTTAATAATTTTCAAGTTAGTATAACCACGCCTTAATTGTCTGAGCATCCTGTTAGCTTTCTGGATCAGCATGATAACGTCTATTGCTTGATCACGAATGCAAATGTTTCATGCTAGATGGCAATTAAAATATTTTTTAGAGGTTTATTTTCTTCTCTGTTTTCTTAATCACTCTCGTTATCAGAGCTGATGATGTAAAATCACATGGAAGATTGATGGGTGGAGAGACTACTCGGTGTGCAGGTGCCTAAACGTTGCTTCAGAGCGAATTGGCCAGGTCATTAGACACATCCTGTATGTCATATATGTGCTGTGATTTTGATGCTGGAGGTACCAACCAAGAAAATAACAAACCAGAACAATGAGATCTGGAGATGTACCACTCCCTTCCATTATGCAGATGTAATTGACCACTATATACTTGTTTTACATTAAAAGTTGTCCTACATTTTAAAAGCAATCTTCTAGCAAAATAGGTTCTACCAGGAATGAAAGGTATTGACTATAGCTTTCCTTTCCTTGATATTTATGTGAAGGGCCGGCACTCTGGTCCCCAAAGGCCATGGCCTAGTACGCACGCTTCAATGATGGTAGTGGTAGGCAATTGGCTGGAGACACAATTATATCTCTTTGATTGCAGCTATAAAGATAACTCTCCGTTGCAGTATGTAAATCATTCATAGCTGAAGTAGCTTCGTAACGCGGATTGTACTGGTTGGTATCAGCCTACTGAACATCGCCGGGTCCTGGTATGCAAAAGAACGTTGTCCATATGACTTCGTTTTCACAGTGGGAACAATGAGTATACGATTGTCAGAAGAAGAGCGTAAGTATCTAGCTGGTGTATACACATGGGTGAGGCTGGATAGGTATGTTGGACTGGAGTCTGTCAGTGAAACATAGCACAGAGAACAAATTTTGTGTTTGATTCTGTATCGAATTGATAGCCAATGTATTAAATAGCAGTGGTGAAGTGTGCTCTGATAGAGGTACTCTAAAGATGATTCGTGCAGCTGTGTTTTGAACTGTTTGAAGTTTCTGGAGTAAATATTGTGACGAACCAGACAGAATTGAGTTACAATAGTCCAGTCTTGAAAGTACTAATGAACACACAAGTGTTTTATGGCATCAACTGAAAGGTATTTACGAGTGGAACTGATGCGTCTCAGTTCAAGATATGCAGCCTTGCATATGTTCATAACATATTGGTGCAATGTGAGAGTACTGTCTAGAGTAACACCTAGGTTTCGTACTGACTGTGAGAATTTAATGTTGGTGTTGCTGATATTTATTGTCTGAGGTAAAGGATGTGAATGAGAAAGTCTTTGTGTTGTGATCAGAATAGCCTCAGTTTTATCATCATTCATCTACAACTTGTTACATGTCATCCATGATTTCACATCAGAAATGCACACCTCTACTCCATGGATGGTAGCATCAACTTCAGTTGGGTGGCTAGACCTGTATATTTGGGTGTCATCAGCGTACAATTGGTGCAACACTGGGTGATGATCTATGACACTTGAGAGCAGCTGAGTGTAAAGAATGAAGACAACAGGTCCAATAACAAATCCCCGTGGAACACCACAACATACGTCAACTGGGCTGGAATGTATTCCATTTGCAGATATAATTGACTAAGTTGACTGTTGACTAAGTAGGACTTGAACCACTGCAAGGCTATATTCTGAATGCCGAATACATGCTGGAGACGGTGTAATAATATATCATGTTCTATTGTGTCAAATGCTGCAGATAAATCCAGGAGAGTGAGGACTGTAATCTTTCCACTAACCAAAGCCGAGAGAATGTCATTAAATACTTTCAGATGAGTAGTTTCCATACTGTGGCAAGGGCGATATGCAGACTGTACATTGCTAAAAAGACTGTTTGAATTCAAATGAGATACAAGTTGGGTTAGAACAACCAAAGATTTTTTATATGAATGGGAGATTAGAAACTGCGCGGTAGTTCTTTAAATCGTTATGGTCAAGTGTTGGTTTCTTCAGCAGAGGCTTTATGATGGCAGTTTTGAAAAATGATGGGAATTCCCCTGATAAGAGAGAGATATTAATAACATCAGTTAGTGAAAGTATTATTGGGTCTAAGCACTCAAGCAGCGGTGATGTCGGAATTGGATCAAGTTCACAAGACTTTGGTGCACTTTTCATCACGACTGTCCGTACTAACTCCATAGAAACAGGTTCAAATGCTCCAAATGGTTGTCACTGAAATTCCACATCATAACTGTATGGTGACGAGTCAGTTGAAATTGTGCTGTCAAGCGAATCTAATGGTTTGTACTTTGTCACAGAAGTAATTTGCAAATTGGTCCAGAAGGGTTACTGGAGTTGGAAGTGGTGTACATTTGTTCCTTGACATTAGTATGTTAGTTATCTCGAAGAGCTCTTTGCAGCTGTATAGTATAGTATAATTGTAGTATAAATGGTTGTGAAAGGTAAGATTGGCAAATAAACCCCATGTACCAAAATGCATAGAATATGCCATGGCATTCAAAGATGCTTATACAGATGGGCTAACAAAAATAAGGAGCAAGTTTTCTTGTCCCAACCATGTCAGCAGTCCAAAGGTGATACAATAAATCTACTGGAGCCAACATCTGCAATGGAGTCTTTTGGCTCAGTCATGTAATCTGAAATTCAAGCTATGAATGAGGTAGCAATATGCCAAACTGCATAGTAAGTATACTGTTCTTCATGTATGAGTGGTCTGGAAGTGACAATGGCAATGTCTGAGAAATCATTGACCATGGAAGGTCCATAAGGGCATCACCTACTGTATTGGCAACAGACTCAGGGTTTGGATAAAGATTCAGTACTTCCATATATGAAGAATTTGACTTTATGAATTGTTTTTCGTTGCTTTCAATTTGTTTCTGCAGAAATATAGGCTATGCCTCTTTTGACCATCTTGCGCAGTTTACATGAAGTACATTTGGTACAGAAAATGCTGATCTTCTGATACACTGAAGTATACACACTTCACACATTTCATAATCATTGTGTACCAATAATGAAAAGGAAAACAGCTTAAGTCATGCAATAATATTGGCATGCAAACAGTAAAAATGGCATGGCTGGTGTTACAATAGAGGAGCAATATGCAAAACGATTGATGAAAAATAACAAGCAATAGTTATTAATGCCCCAGGCAAAAATAATTTAAAAAATCAATAGTCTTTATGATTTAGAAAGGTATACTCATATAATGTTATCAGTATCATGTTCAAGCTTAAATTGGAGGACATCTGATAATTTTGGTTGCCAACTAGCTTTGACAGAATGATCTAATTATATTAGAGTTACTTCCCATAGATACTATTTGTATTGTGTGTGTGTGTATATATATATATATATATATATATATATATATATATATATATATATATATATATATATATATATATATATATATATATATAAGTGATGGGGGAAAAAACAATGTTACTCTGATCAGGTAATGTATTAAACTAATATAAGATGTGATGAATACAGTTAATAACAGAAGAACAATCCTCTCTTTTCCTGTTAGTAATCTATTTTCACTCATAACAAATACTTAACACTTCATAGATGCTTAGATTATAACTAAATCTGGTTTCTGTAAAAATCATAAAATAATAGACAATCGCTAATATTTCATATATTGATGAAAACCTCCTCAAATTACAGAAAAGGAAGAATTTGTAGCAAAGTATTTGAGAATCTTTTGAGAAATAGGAAGCTACATAAACTTCATAATGCTGTCATTCAAGGTCAGTCTTTAATTTTAATTGATGATACAGCAAAAATTATTTTAAAATTCATGACACTCATGGGAATGTTTTTCTATACAATATATGGGATTAGACAGAATTGTGTGTGCATACCTATATTATCTAAAATATCTCTGTATGATCTTGTTACAATATAAACAATACATACGGTATACTTCCACTATAGAACAAAACAGCGTAACACATCTGCTGAGGAATTAATATACAGGTAAAAACAGTATTAACTCAATTCATGCGATTCCACTTTAATATAATGCAATGGCTCCCATTTTCAAATGTAAAATGACCTCTCCTTTTAACATCCTAAGTAAAAGCTCTTGGAAAAGCTTATTCATATCCCTAGCAGATTATAAGATCAAGAAGTTAGTTAAAACTGATGACATTGAAATTTCGATGTACATTTTCTATGAGGAAGTTTTTGAAAAATTTGTTAATGTGATCCTGCCTATATCGCGATGTTATTCTCTGGACCCCAAGCATCACTTTATAATGGGTTTTACCTGTACTTATCTACATCAAAGGCTGGCTTTCTGAATAAATTATCTACTGTGATCATATTTTGCCTATTGCAATTTTGTAATGACTGGAAATAATTAATACAGAGAAAACAAAGTGTATTTTTTTTAATTGAATAAAGAAAGCTAATCACAAAGTTTCCATCGTCTTTAAGAAACAATTAATGAAAATAATGAATAGATGTATCTATTACGACATAACATTACACAGTGCAAGAACTTTAAAATTAGCTAATGCAAATTAATGACTTAAATCTCTTCAGTTACATTATAAAATGAAGAATCATATGTGCTCCAACCAATATTGCTATGCATGTACAAGTGTCATTATGGTGCAGAAGTATGGGGCTACAGCTGTATTAAATTCAACAAGAGTCCCTAGCAGGCACTGATGCTCTAATGACCATAAAGAATTGTCATGTATCCAAGTAACATTTCTGCACTTTCATTCTTTTGAATTTCTGTGTATTGAAACCATATCTGATAATCTCCAGAAATTCCATCATAACAATTTTTTTTAAAACAAATGTTCATATTTTATGTTTGAATTTATAATATGTCCGCAAGTGCAGTACAAATTCTAGTCAGTGCCTTTTGAATTTGTACCAGAACTAGGAATAGAAAATCAACAAGCTGGTCACAGGCAATATAAAGATATACACACATGCTTAATTTTGTTAAATATATAATAAAATAGTCAAAAAGTCGATGAACTGATATAAGATAAGGGACACTGTTCAAGTCACTCATTAGATATATCAACAAAAAAGGTTTTGAGTTTGATAAAAATCCATTCATACATATTAGTGTTACTATGCTCACAAACCAGTACAGCTGAAAACTTGAGTCAAGACCTATGACCTTGAAATGAATGTTGTCATGCTAACTATCAACTTGTTCACTGGAATGCAATTAAATACAAAGTCTGGTCAAAATCACTTGTATATAGACTTGTACAGTGTTCATAGCTCATTGAAGCATATACATGAAAGTGGCAACGTTTGACTTCAACCTGTGAACAATTAGGTCTTATTTTAGAAATACCTTCATAATACACAGATGTGTTAGTGGTCAGCTCTGTAACATTTTCATTCAGAACCAATTAAAAATTGTAAAAAAAAAAAAAAAAGTGTTTTAGTGAAAATGCAATGTTAATGCCATTATTAATTCAAAATAAGTTGTCACAGCAAAGTTTGAAAGATTGCCCTATGGTTCAAAGATGCTGCCAGGATTTTATCTTTAAGTGGGGATTGTCACTGAAACATTGGGATGGGGGAAGAGAAACCATATAGGTTCAAAAATCGGTGGGAGGGGGATGGGAGAGAATTAATCAGAATTTATTATTTAACCATAATTTAAAATATCTTTGTTTCCGCTCCAATCTGTAAGGGCTATACCTAAATCAAAATACACATATTATTCCTTCTCTTGTTACATAAGCATTAATCTGTTGACTGTTTCAGAGATTAATTTGTTCCTCATCTGTGTATTAAAAGTGTTCTGTGCCAAGATTCCATTTTCCCAGTCTGCTGTCTGATGGAACATGTGCATACCTAAGTTATCCAAATTCAACAATTTGTTTTGTACAATTTTCCACAGTTCACTGGAAATGTCTCATAGATACCCATGCTTCAAAATGCATGTGACCCGTTGACTTGTGTTGTCATGTAATAATTCCTAAAATTCAAGCAGGTGATTTCTGATGTAAAAGGATACTTTTTACAAAATCTTGTCAACATTATACAACATAGCTCTCATCTTGGCATGGTGTTGTAATCATCTGAACTATACCAGCCAAGATTTCTGAAACTTTGCAACAATGTTTGGTAATGTTTGGTTTCTCTTTTGGTAGTTCACCTAACCTGGCATCTGACATCATCTTTTAATTATCCTCCTTCATTTGGCAAGGAACTCAACATCTTCCTTCACTTTCTTCTTTCTGCCATTATATCACTTTGCACATTCATGCAACCAAAGACTTCAAATTTAAAAGAACAGTAAATAAATAGTCATGACATCAAATCCAGAAATGGAACAAATCTTGTGAATTCACAAATGACCTAAAAGGGCATCAAGTGCAGAAAACCTCCTGTTCACATGCTTTTTTCTTATAAATAATTAGCAGGATTTACCTACATTAGTTCTGCATACCAGGTATTTTGATAATCCTTCCTTGTTAATTATGTTCATACATTCCTAATAAAAACTCTATACTGTAAAGAGTACATTTTTATATTATTAACTTTTAAAGTGTGCTAATTTTTGCACGATTCACACACTGGCACAAACCCTGGCAGCATCTCTGCATTTTGGAGGTGAATGAACACCTTTTTCAGAACCAGATACATATTGCTATTATATAGTTTTAGAGAAAACTCTGTGTCAAAAAGACCATTCATTCAGTTCAAGTAGCCACATACAGATTTTCAGGACTGCCACCAAAGCAGCCATTTTGGAGATCAGATTAGCATTATTTTAATATAAGAATAGTTATATATTGCAAGAAGTGTTTTGTTTTATTGTTTAAGTTTGTATGGACACTAATTTAGGATATCTAGCTGTTAACATAATTTTTCACATTCTGAAAGGTGACATTGGCATCGATTTAATTTTATGACCATCTATATTAAAATATTAAAGTGTTTTTGTGATAATCCCATTCTGATATGTGAAGACTAGTGATAACAAGATTTTCTAAGTGGTAACCACTGAATGTCTACAAAACAATTACTTAACGAAAAGCACCCATAACAACATATTTAAGATGCCTACCAATTTGTGGCCATACTGCAGGTCTAACTGGCACCATTTTCATCAAGGACCAAGTACATATCAGAGGAAATCTTATAGCTAAAACCCCATTCAGGATTAGCAGCAATAACAAGATTTTCAAGATGGCTAGATGTGATGTGATTTAGATTTTTAACGTTTTTTAAATTTTTTTTTCAGTCATATCACTACGATGTCTACAATGTGGCAGTTTATAGTGATGTCTAGCACTGGGCATCATGCCATAAACATGTAACATGATGTCCCACCCACCCAGTCACATTATCTTAACACTGGGCCAACCAGTCCTAACGCTAACCTTTTAATGCTGAATGCCAAGCAAAGCAGCTGTGTCTTTGATATGACTCAGCCGGGGATCAAACCCATGACCTCCCACATCCAAGGCGGACGATCTAACCATTAGGCCACCTGAGCGGTCAAAGATGGCTAGAATAGTCATGAAATTGAAGGTCTGATTAACAATATCGTCATACTTACGTGGTAGACATGTTGTTATGTCATATCAGCAGAATGTTCATTTAGGACCAACTATATATCATAATAAGTATTTAAGTCTCATATCAAGACCATTTTCATTAGAATTAAACATTATGAAAAGTCAGTAAAAAGTCGATGTCGATATGACCATCTGTTAAGATGGAATATGGAATAGCGATTACAGTTGTCAAGATGGCAACCATGGTGAATATGTTGTACATCAGACTGACACCATTTTTATGTAGGAATATCAATAAAATGATTTTCAAGATGATCACAGTGGTAGCCACATTGGACTGGTACAAAATGCATTTAAATCCAACAAACTTCATACAGAATTTTTCATGAAGGTATATTGATATTACTATCTGCTCAGGAGCATTAGTGACAAGATTTTAAGATAGCTACCACTGTCACTGGATGTCAAATCAACATCATTTTAATTTAAAAGCAAATATAGATCAGAAGAAGCCTTTTGGTGAAAACATGAATTGTCAATATGGACGACAAGCCAGAAGTAGTGTCAAGATTTTGATATGGTCACCATAGCAGGCTTCCTGGATGTCAGATCAGCACAATTTTCATTTAGGACTAATAAAACCTTCAACGGCAATTCTCCCAGTATTTTAGATCTAGTGATAACAAATATTTGTTAATTGATAGATGATAAACAGACAAAAGACAAGCAGCAAACAACAGGGAATTCTTCTGGTCTATGACCAGTTAAGCTACAAAGGATAATCTTGTTTAAAAAATGGGACTAATCAATTTGTAATGCATACACTTGTGGCCAAATCATCTGAAGACTTAATTAAAATAGCATCTATTATTGGCATGTTGGTTTAATTAGTCTACCACCTTTATCTAGATATCTCTAAACACCTACGAAAATATACAAAACCATCTGAAACTAAAATGAATCGTGCATAATTTGTAAAACAGTTTTTGGAGCTTAGAACCAAGAATATGTCAATGTCATTATATACAAATCATGTTTTGCACTGCTGGAGTATAAAACATACATCTTGTAACTCAAGTGCTTGGCAAAATTAAGTTGCTATGGAAGCCACACTGCTGCTAGTGGAGACACACTGTACACAAATTATATAAAGTATGTTCTAACCAACATTTATAATTGATTTGATCAAAACAGAAGCCATTCTAAATTAGTTGAAAACATGTCTTCCCATATGGCTGCTCTGAAAGGTACAATGTTGCTGGAAGAAGGACCTAGAAAACAATCTAAATGAAACATTCTAAGAAACACTAATGCCAAGTTTGTTGGAAACTGGCCCAGCTGCTCAGGGCTGACATCCCCAGAAACATTGTAATAAAGAATGTACTGAGTAACAATCCTACCAAGGTTAATCCAGACTCTTAGCTGTTGTGGAGAGGATTCTCAAACTAGGTTTTCTATTTTGGTTGCTACAAAAGCTACACAAATGCAAGCGAGCCACCCAAAACAAACATTTGGCACAGAATGTCCTTATAAACATATCTAAAATGTTTTACCCAAATTGGCAAAACGGTGTTTGAGAAAAAGTTGAAAATAGCAATACTGTCACACAATAGACATGGAGTCATCCAGTAAGCACAGCTGGGCTATGACAAGGTGAGCTAAAAGTTATGCATCTTTAGTCTCCTGAAAACAATTTTTTTTTCTCTATTACTCTTTTATATAATAAATGTTCATACAATAAACCATTGTTTAATTCTGATTAATTGTAATCACCTAAAAATTTAAATGGGCTGACAAAAGGACAGATATGTCACTGAAGACTATGACTAATGTGTAAAGATGTTGCAAAAGGTGAAATATATTTCCTTTTTAGTCCATCCAACATATCATAGGCATTGTATATATCTTAAATATTAGTTCAGTCTAAGATGAATAAATATTATTTGCAGCCCAAGGCACTTTAAATTTAAAATACTATCTTCAACCTTTCAGTATGATGTTTCTATAGTAATATATATATATATATATATATATATATATATATATATATGAATGATTTCCTTTGAAATAAGATGATCCAAACTGTCCTTGCTACATATATAACTCAAATTTCTGCATCTCAAGTATAGATTATACTATAAATACCTGCAAAGATAACGATCTCAATGAGCGAGAAAGCCATTCTTTGGCATGTCTTTATGAATTTATCTTCTTCCCTGACCATTTATCTATCTTTGAAAATAAAACACCTTTTCATTTTTATTACTCTGAATTGGTTAACAAATATTAATGAACTAAAATATGTGCTCATGGATCACAAATGCCTCAATCACATTTACTGAAAACTAATATGGATGGGTAACACTATACTTCTACATTTTGTGGTGGGACATAAAATAGATGATAAAGAAGTTAGTGGGCAATAGTCCGACTTCTACATGTTATTCTCTTTGTTTGGCTCTTCTCTGAAAGCAATTAAATACAAGTTGTTAGTGAGAAGCTTATAAAATACCATACTCCTGTGACACAAGTCATAAGAAAATGAATAAACAAAACCCCTGCAATCTTGGTTACTATGACAATGTTGGTGAATCAAACAGGTGACACACAGCTTTGAACTTATAAAATGAATATGATCTTAAGTAATTCTGAATTGAAATACTTGGAAACTAGACCACAGCAACCCAAACTGTTAAGTTTTATCCCAAAATACAGCCAGGCTCCATGTTTGGTCCATGTAGATGGTCAGAATTGGAGTTATCATGTAAAGAGGAAGAATGGACAAAATTCAATAATATATATGTAATACCACCTGCTTCTAGATAAAATTGTGTACATTTTATTTTTAAATAATTGAAACAAATATATAAAAAATGAAAAGTTGAGTCAAAGTCTAGTGTTGCTTCATTATATACACACAATACATAAAACAAATATAGGCATTTAAAGTTAAACAATTTTGTCATCTATTGCATTATGTCCTACATGCTGAGTTAGAAAGGCTGATGAGAATAATATATCACAAGGCTTCAAGGTCAACATGCCTCAATTCTGGATACTTCTCCTGAAAAAGAAGGTAAGAAATTATATAATCAGAAGAAAAAAACACACACACACATATATAAAGTTTCATAATAGGTATGGAAACTTCCAGACAATGAGGCTGAGATGTATTCATTTGCTTTAACAAATAAGTTCGTTCCCACAACTCAGAACAAAACAACAATGTATTTTCATCGTTTTTTAATTCCACTTTTTTCTCCATTCCTGATAAGTTTTTGATGGATGGCGTGAATAAAATCAAAACAAATCAGGATTTATTTAACTCAATTGGGGTAATTAAGAATATTGATATAAATACAGCAGAATTAAAAACTTGTGCAGTCAAATTCTGGTGGGAGAAAAAGAACTATGACCAGAACATTTTCATTGAATGCCAGATCAGCTACGTAAGATTCCTTGCTATGTAATAAAACATGCAAAAATATGTAACTGTCGATCCCAAGCTCAGTGTTTACTCCTGCCTTTTTAGTTGCCTCAACAACCAACCTTCTGATCATTTTATAACAATTCCTATACACATGACATATCATCATTAGGTACAAAGGGTCCTTTGAAATACATTACAATAATAAATGTAATAACAGAATGAAATTGAATGATATTGGACACTATTTATTTAATAATAAAAGGAAACTAAATGATTATGGACACTAACAATAAAAAGAAACTGAATGATATTGGACATGATTTCTCAAATACTAAAATAAACAGAATGATATTGGACACTATCTAATAATAAAAGGAAACTGAATGATATTGGACACTAAAAGTGAAAGGAAAATGAATGATATTGGACACTAAAAGTGAAAGGAAACTGAATGATATTGGACATGATTTCTCAAATACAAAAATGAAATAGAATGATATTGGACACTATCTATCTAACAATAAAAGGAAACTGAATGATATTGAACACTAAAAATAAAAGGAAACTGAATGATACTGGACACTATATATCTAATAATAAAAGAAAACTGGATGAATTGGACACTAAAAATAAAAGGAAACTGAATGATATTGGACACTAAAAATAAAATGAAACTGAATGATATTGGACACTATATATCTAATAATAAAAGAAAACTGAATGAATTGGACACTAAAAATAAAAGGAAACTGAATGATATTAGATACTATCAAATAATAAAAGAAAATTAAATGATACTGTACACTAATAATAAAAGGAGCCTGAATGATATTGGACACTAATAATAAAAGGAAATTAATTTATATTGGACACTATCTATCTAATAATAAAAGAAAAATGAATGATATTAGACACTAAAAATAAAAAGGAAACTGAATGATATTGGACATGATTTCTCAAATACTAAAATAAACAGAATGATATTGGAGCACTATCTATCTAATAATAAAAGGAAACTGAATGATATTAGACACTATCTAATAATAAAAGTAAAATGAATGATATTGGACACTACAAATAAAAGGAAACTGAATGATATTGGATACTATCAAATAATAAAAGAAAATTGAATGATACTGTACACTAATAATAAAAGGAGCCTGAATCATATTGGACACTAATAACAAAAGGAAACTGAATGATATTGGACACTATCTATCTAATAATAAAAGAAAAATGAATGATATTGAACACTAAAAGTGAAAGGAAACTGAAAGATATTGGACATGATCTATCTAATACTAAAAGTAAATCTTGACATGTCACAAACTGATTATGACTAACATAACTTAATAGTCGACTATTTCAACAAGCTGGATTATGTTGTGTTGTCAGAAAACCTATAAACTATATCCACCAAAGCTTGATATAATGTTAATTTAACTTAATTTACCAGAGAGAATGACATAATTCATTCTAAAGATAAAGGAAGAATTAATATGCATAGTTTTTTGCTGTTCATCAAACTTGGATAAGATCTTAATGATATAAACCTTTTTACCTAATTTTATAGAAATTGTGAGAGAAGCAAAGTCTCTAGGTATAAGTTCAGGCAACCTGGAGCTAGACAATCTCTTGATTATGTGCAGATCTCATTTATTACAGAACCTAAGACAATACTACTATAAGTTCATGAATTGAATATGCACAGATCTTGAATAAGATTGAAGTCATTCAACATCTACAATTACAACTGGGTAATGATTTAAAATAAATTTATGAAACTCATTGAATAAGGTCCAGTTTTTGCTTGAAAGGCTTGCACAAGCTGTACATTATTTTCAGTATTAAATCATATCCCATTGAAATTTGCTTTCATTATATTAACGATGTTATTTACTGAACTTCTCAATCTAGCAACTACAGTTATAACCACATTTTCATCAGATTTGTAAGTTGAGTAGTCTTATTTTGACAATTCTGTATTTTTGGAAACTTTGAAATCTGATTGATCCGGAACTCTATCAATGTAACGAAAAATCCCCTTTGCATTATTGTCAAGCATCCAAAACAAGAAATCAAAGGTTGAAATTTTGTGCCAAGGCATTCTCTGCAAACTGCCAACCAATCCAAATAGCAGCTGAAAATGAATCGTTATGTAATTGTATCCTGAATGGCAGTGACTGGCAATTGGGAAAAGAATAGCTAGGACGTGAGTTGCTGTCACTCGTACTCATTTCATGGAGAAGATGGTTGCTATAGATAGTATATGAAAATCCAAGTTGCAGTCAATGGTAATAATAAGCAGATGGTTGTGATATGTATTTCATGATGATCTGTGTTGTACTCAATGGTCACACAAAACAGATGGTTGTCATATGTAGTACACAATTACATAATTATTATCTAGCTTACACATTTTCCTTGCTTTATTTATATCTTACTTATAATTATTATTATTATTATTATTATTATTATTATTATTATTATTATTAATTCTTTTACAAATTAATTGATGGGGTGGGTAATCCAATGCTATATACCATGTGTAAAAACACTCTACCTTGAGACTCTGTTCGATTCTGTCAATCTCTGCACCCATAAGATCAATCAAAGCTTCCCCATGTTTCAAAAGAAACTTGTCTAGGTCTTCCTGTGTCTTTAGATTCTGTATCTCCTGAAAATAATAAAATTCAAGTATTCTAAAGGGGTTATGTGGTATATTAGTCTTTTCTTTTCTTTACCTTAGCTCTCAATAAAAAATTCAAAACATTGACACAATTGTTTTTAGAGAAAACATTTTACAGTTGCCTTGAGAGACACTTTACTCTTGAGATTTATTCTATTTAGTTTAAAAACAGTACAACTAGTTGCTCCCCCCACCCATTTTTGGGGATACAGAATAAGCCCAATGCTTCCACCTGTGTGTGTTTAGTGCTGACTTACGAAGGCAGCATTAAAACTATGCAGATCATGGACTTTTTACATACAGAACAAAACTTTACCAAATGATTGAAGGATTTTACTCATTTGTGCTTTTATCTCTGATCTGTATGCATGTCTTGTAGTTTTTGCAATAGCTTTGCCTTTTATCTTTTATCTCATGGGGTATATTTTTGTTGGAAGAGTTTGTATTTTGGCAAGGTACTTGCCTTTTATAATTCTTACTACTAAGCTTCTACACAGAACTAATAAGTCAAGACCGTGCTAGTAATGGCACACTGTGAGTAGCCATGAAACTGTCAGGGGAGGTAATCAAACTAAAGTCTAATTCATTAATACAGATGGTTCAAAGCTGGAGTCATCTTCACTAACAGAGAGACAAAACTGAGAACAAGCTGAACATTAACTTAAAGCATCACAATACTCAATATTATAAAGAGACATATAGAATCTCTGTTGGGGTTTGGACCGAGACAATGAAATCCCAGCCTAGGGGTTATATTATTTGTCTCCCCACGTGGCTTATCCGAGTGGGGGAGACATATAATGTAACCCCGCGGCTGGGATTTCATTGTCTCGGTCCAAACCCCAATGTAGATTATTTTTCTTGCCCAATATTATCCTTTAAAGTAAAAAGAACTCTTTAAAAGTGTGCATGTCGGAATGTTTACATGTGGCACATGAATACAAATAAGCTAATGAGGGCGGTGGTGTGACTGTTGCGTCCAAAGTACACAGTTCATACACGTGAGCAAAGAAAAATAACAACATAAAACGTCGCATAGTAATGAGGTATTATCACATTTAATATATGGATGTTATATGAAATTAATAATAAATAGTTATAATTTATTAGAAAAAAAACTGTTTGCTTTCATCATTTCCAATTTTGAGTACCCCACACTCCTGTATAAAAGACCCTCGTCACCCTCCAAATATGCGGACCCCAGAGGATAACAATGTGCTAAACTTTCAAGTTCACAGTTTCTTTGAAAATTTATATTTCTGTCTTGGAAATATGGCAAGTGATGCAGTGAAATTTGCTTATGGATTAGTGTGTTGAGGGATAAATGATTCCTTCTGGCTGGTAAGTGAATTATTTGTCAATAAATATTGCCGGTATATTCAGCTGGAGCACAACAGAGATGCTTAACAAAATTATAATAGAGCATGTTTGACATAACACATTTCTGGCTGTTGCTAAGTTTTCTGTTGTTGTTTAGAGACTTGGGATGCTATGAAGTGTATAGGTATATAGTCTTATGTGCATGGATCAGTGTTTTCTGACATAGTTCATTTCAAACACCATTGTGAATTTTACCCTATCTGTAGCACAGTAAATTTTCAGGTCAGCTTCATTAAATGTAGCTAACAGTATATACAATGTTTCAAGCAAAGAATTACAACTAATTCAGTTGCTTTAGCTACATTTAATGATCTGAAAATGTACTGAGCTAGTCCTGCATATAGAATAAACTTGAAGATGCTAGTTTGATCGAACTAACATAATATCAAAACTTCGAAATAGTATGCATGTGTGTATTTGTCTCTATCAAAATGTTTTTGTTTTGGTGTGATTTTAAGACAGATTGACCTTAAGTAACTATGTTTTGGTTATATATTATTTGTTGTTGTTGTTGCTGTTGTTGTTGTTTTATTTGAGAACAACTATGGCACAGCAGAAGACAAGAAGGGTTTCTTTTGTTAAAAGTAGTTCTCAGCACGTGGACACCATGACTGTGACGATTGGTCTGAGATGACTAGACTGAGATAAAGTAAGGTTAGCAAAACAGCTAGATTTCTCTGTTGCTTGGGTGAGAAAAACAGTTACTGCTTTGTTCCAATACAAATACTAGTTCGATATTCATTGGGAAATCTTCATTTGGTTTGAATCATGCGAATTAGGCATATTTTCTAGAAAGTTTGAGGAAAACATGATCGCCAGTAAATTTTAAGAAGAGATCACAAAGAGAGACCATTGACTCCATTACTGACACCATTATATATGCCCACAATGTGTAGTCTGTATAAACTGCAAATGATTTGCATTGCTTCACGTGATCAGAGACAACTGTAATATTTTAGCTATATTTAACAGAGTTGATACACATGTTACGAAATAATCATCAGACTTGGTGTAGCGGAGACATGGATATAATTAAGTTAAAACATTTCTTTAGTCAAACTCAGTCAACCCTGCACAGATTTATAACATTAAACTTACATGATCCTCAATGACGATATCAAATCAGTCTTGATAAATGTTTTGGATAAATCACAGCAGCAGAGAGGATGTGACTTCTATAAGGTGTCAATGGTTAAACAATCACATGTATAATCAAAAAAAAAAACTTAGACAAAAAACTAGTAACAAAATTAACTAACCCATAAGAGAGACACTCCGTTACAGTCTCGGTTTGGTGTCATTGGCTTTATTTGCTTGTTTTTGTAAGAAGCCTTAGTTTAGCAAATAGAACCTTATAAAATCAAGGTGGGTTTGCCCTCACTGCCGCTCAAGAAACTATGAGCCCCAGAGCCAATTAGCCAAGATGATGCAAAGTATTCTATCTGCTGGCTTGATGGACTGTCACACAAAAACTGTTTTGCAATTTTCCCAATTAAACTATTTTGATACAATGTTAGGCTAGCATTATAAGACATTCATTCTACAATGATTATAATTGTATATTACACTATAAGACAAGTCATAGTTGGGATCTCTCCAACAGCAGCATGCAAGTAACAAGGCAAAAACATATGTATTCTTCAGCTGGTAATAAGACTGGTAATAAATATACTTACATTTATGCATCCTGAATTTCCTCAAAATGTGCTTTGTTAGTTCAGCAAATCCAAAACATTACCCATGTCATGGAAAACCTAATACATACCGAAATTGTACTGTAATTCTGACTACATTTCAAACTGAAATTTTATTCTCCTTACAACATTTATGCAGCCTAAATTTCTCTAAATTGTACTTTATCAGTTCTGCAAATCCAAAACACGTTATCCATGTCATGGAAACCTGATACCTGCCAAAAATGTACTGTAATTTTGACATTTCCAACTGAAATCTTATTCTCTTTACTGATCTGACCCAATATATCCAGTCCATCAAGTGCAGAAAAGCAGACCAACTGAAAAGGTTTTATCAAATGTGAATTCATTCAGCATATGAATTTAAGATTCAACTGAAGTAGATCAAAATGAGAATTTTTTAAACTAATGTTGAGCTTAGCATTGAGTCAGAATATGTTAAGGTTCTATAAAAAATTAAACCTATTATCACTTTTTAATTTTCTATTTTATGATAATAACTACCCATAATCCACATACATAACTGACAACCAAGTTTGTTTGCTTTGTTTCAAACTGCTTTGAAGTTATCAATCCATACTGACTCTGTAACATATCTAATGAGATTGTGGCTGCTAATAACATCTGAGATATTGCTGTGTTCTCTTTAACAAAAACCATGCCTATCACACAGTGCAGATTTAAATTCTAGATCTGAACAATGTACTAATGGATGAACCCTCAGTTTCAGCACCACCAGCTTTAGTTGCATCATCATAATTAGCATTATCTGAGACATGATTAGCCTTTGGATTTGTTTGGCCACTGTCACTGTGCCTATTGACAGAAACATTTGCATTCAGGCTGTTATTAGAAGTATTACTGCTAAAATAATGAAAAAGTTCTAAATAGTTTTGGTATTTAATGCCTTGTCCTATGTCTCATCAAGCCAGGATCAGTGTCAAAGACCAGATTGGGGAAATTTCACCGCATACATAAAATTTTCAAATTGTTTTTGAATCATTTCTTGTGTACATATTTTTTTAGTTTAAAGTTTCTTTAGGCTTAATAAAATGTGATTTTTGATTTTTTGATTATCAATTATAAACCTGCTGAGCGGGCATGACATTCTGGCCATTCCTCTAAGCTCATGGAGGATTTTTCTGTTTTTTGCTCATCTACAGCAAAAGTAAAAAAAAAAATTATGTTCGTGGAGAAGTATGAATTAGCTTCTGCCATACTAAGTTCATAAATCACAGTTTTCTGGTGTACCCTACAAATTCTGAGCAAATTGGCATCTGATGGACCCATAAATTTGTCTACATAATTCTGATTCTCATGCCTTACAATGGTTTAGCATGAAAATCCTGACACAGTTCTCTTTCAAAATAGATAACACAGTGTTCAAATATTTTCTCTTCTTCTTATTTTCACAAAATTCAAGTATACTCAAAGACAGTCCAAATTTGTTTATAATTCAAGAATATTCAAGGCCATGAAAAAAGATTTAAAGACATAAAAACCTTCAAGGTACATAAAAACCCTGCCTGTCATTTGTGGTTATCATTCAATTTTAAACTTTATTTATTTTAAACTTAATTCATTAATTCATATGTGCTGAAGTTGGGGATAAAATTTCTGACCTTGTAATAACCTAGTGCGTTTCCAATGCACTTGTGAGACCAATGATTATTCCTTACCTTTAACATTTCCTCTTTATCTTGTAATTCTAAGTAGACACGAGTCAATTCCTTTCCATCAAAATCAATCTCAGCCTTGAATCTAATTTCTCCTCCCATCTCTGTAGCTTTGACATCATGCAGCGACCTGATAATACGGTCCGATTCCAAATGTTGCCTTATATCTACTAGTTGCTCAATAGGAATGGACCTGCAAAAAATAGTATCAAAAGTTAGGTTCAAGTATGAATGAATTCCAAAGGATGCTACATTATACCTTCTCCAACAATACACAATGCAACTGAACCGCTCCAGTGGTCTAGTGGTTAGAGCATCTGCCACGGAAGCAGGAAGTCGTGAGTTTGATCCCTGCCAGAGTTATAAAATTCTCAAAAGATGGACACAGTTACAATGAAATTTATGATTTGCGAAAAAGTAAATATTCTTGCAGCTTTTCAAGGTTGAAATAATATAACCTTGTTTTTTTTTAGGGTTTAACACCATTTTTCAGCATACGATAGGCTATACATGGCAGCCAGTATTATTGGTGGAGGAAGAACCTGGGAAAACACCCGGAAAGAATCAACGACCCACGAGAAGCTACTGGCAATTTTTCTCACATAACTGCATTAGCCGAATCTTAGACTCCAACCCACGCAGACAGAGGTGAGACGACAGTAATCCGTAACAGAAAGCACTTTAGACCACTTGGCCACTCGGGGCCCCTTAATATGACCTTGGAAATGAGTTTAATGTATGATATCAAATCTTGCCTGTCAATCAATTCTGACATGATGCAAAACTAAAATAAATTAAATCTTTTACCTGACTGATGTACAATAAAGGTGACTCCACATTTCTCTTAGTATCTTACTTAGAATCAATTTCAAGATGATCATGTCTTGATAAAGTGTTATTCATCATATAATAGCTATATTGTTGAAATCAATATAACAATTTCAAACCTTGACATTTATACAATAACAACACAAAATGACACCTTGTAAGGCAATGTACTAAATGTCTCAGACATGTGAATGTACTATGTGTGTGTGTGTGTGTGTGTGTGTTATGATTTGGATTTTTAACTTAGCTTTAACACTTTTCCAGTCATATTACTACAATGTCTGCAGTGTGACAGTTTATAGTGATGTCTAGCACTGGATCATAATGCTGCAGACATGTAGCATGATGTCCCACCCAGTCACATTATCCTGACACCAGGCTGACCAGTCCTAACACTAACCTCTTAATGTTGAGCACCAAGTTAGGCAGCTGTTAGTACCATTTTTATAAGTCTTTGGTATGACTTGGCCAGGGATTGACCCCATGACTTCCTGCATCCTAGGCAGACACTCTAACCACTAGGCCAAAGGAGCGAGCAGTGTGTGAATGAACTGTACCTAGTCGCTTATAAGTCAAGTCAAACTACACACTCCACAGATTAGGATTTACTGCTGCATAATGCAATGGCAGATCTGGTTCTACATAGTTTGATAGGAGTCATCAGTGAAACAAAAAATCAACTCTGATCTGCTGGCACATTATATAATCAGGGTTTATGTTCTTTGCACTTGTATTCAACTCACATGCAAGTAAACATGGTACAGACCTACCTGTTTATCTTGATATCTTAGGCCAATGACAATATTGTCAACATATGTGGATATTGTGATAAGTGTTGGGGCAATTGAAATTTGTCAACCAGATCATGACCTGTTATCAGTCAGTAGGATTTACATTTAAATAAGAAATGTTAAGTTTTATTCACTAAAGACAACCAGTATGAAATGCATTTGCAACTTACATTTGTGATAGTAAAATCTATAATGTGCTAAGGGCAGCTCCATTAAAATATACATGGGTCCCAGGGAAGGCACTTTTAAAGTGGGGTACTCACCAATAGATGCAATTTATAATTTTCTTGTCATGTTAATATGAACTCGTGGAACAACTACCCTGGCATATATTTTTTTAAAAGTGCCTTCCCTGTGTACTATGTATGTTTATATGGAACAGCATGAAGTACATGTAAATATAAAAAATCCATGAACTGAGTATAAGTACCATGATGGAAAATTCATGTTTGGGTCACATAATGTTAGGAAACACATGTATATCAATATAAGTTGGTAGAATTGTATTTCAAATCTATTCTACAGCATATCAATTTACAGTTTTAACTGAAAAGCTCCAGTGGTCTAAATGGTTAGAATGTCTGCCTCAAATGCTGGCAGTTACAGGTTTGGCTCCTGGCCAAGTCATATCAAAGAATTTCAAAAATAGTACAAGTAGCTGTGTTGCTAGGTGCTTAGTATTATTGTGACTGGGTGGGAGATGTTGCCACATGTCTGCAGCATGATGACCAGTGCTAGACATCATTATAAACTGCTACACTGCAGACATCTTAGCAATATAACTCAAATTGTTAAAACTATGTTAAAAATTAAAATAACAAATACACACAGTTTTAACTTTATAAATCATATTGTACACATAATCTCCTATTTATACCTAATTCAAGTGAAATTTATGAAATTTCAGTAACTTAAATATTTAGCTTGCAAAGGCTTAAATAAAATAAAAATTATCCAATTCGCTTCAAATTTCATTTGATAGGAGTATTTGTGTAAGAATCATTACAGATAGAGACAGATTAAAGCCTAAATCATCTGCAATATTGTGAAAAAAATACAAACCTTTTGTACTAATTCAAAAGTACACTTAAAAATAGATTTGGTTTGGTTAGGTTGTGCTTAGTGTTTTCCAGCACAGCAACACAAGCAGGTTATATCAATCAGTGACATTTAAAGTAAATGGTATTGCCTAAGGACATTCCACTTACCAGAGCTAGTCTGATTGAAGGACTGAACCATCACGCTTTGGGCCTTGAGTCTGGCAATCTAACCTCACAGCCACAGTGACTCCAAAATGAGTTACACTCTAGTGGATTTTTAACTTCTTTAAAATTTAACAGACACATGTTCAATTTCTCATGCAAATTATAACTTTGGAATTAATATTCAAACACATGAAAAATTATTGAAATCAATACACACTTTCCCATTAAAACTGTTGTGTTGGTGTTAATGATAAAGGCAGCAATTCCTCCCAACAATCCACCTATCAACAGGGATCCAACAGAGTCGGCAAAAGGATTTTGTGTCAGATAAGAAATTGCCATGCAGCTTGTCGCTATCACAACTCCCAGAACTCCTGCCACATCCTCCAGAAGGACGACATTGATGTTTGGATCTACACCCCGACTCACTGTAAATATGAATAGAGCGTTGTAACCACCAATCCTAATGGTTCTGACAACAACTATGTCTCATCTTATAACAATTTAATTTTGAATATTATATACAATTATTTTTCAACAAATTTATTCACAATTATTCACATTGATGGTTCTTCTTATTCTGGTAAGACAGTAACTCCTAATATACCAGGGTACAAAAAGTAAAAATAAATAAAACTGAAACTGGTAAACCACAGATATAAAGGATATTTGACTTTCAAAAACATAAACATGGTAACTTAGAATTAATGATGATGATGATGTCACTCACTGAAGCTTCTGGAAAAGTGATAGATGTACTTATGTCTCTAAATTATTAGAAGGAGTGTGTACATAATTTGATCTCCAAGATTTGAATATTTGGAGCAGTCTAGAAGAAAGTGTTTTGCATTCTCAGCTATTTTACTTTATTATTAATTATTACTGAGTACAATTTATGACCAAGATGACTGGCTACAAAATCTGCCAGTTCATTTTTTTCTTCTTTTTATTCTTGTACAAATAAATCTAATGGTATGAAGAACATGTCAAGCAACTGAGAGAAAGTGTGGGTTTTTCTCTCAACTATGTAGGTCTCACAGTTACTGAAATTGCCATGATGATACTGGAAAAATGATTAACTAAAAGGTTATTATTTGCAGCATTGGTACATGTCACTTTGCCAATGAACCTGAGAGGAATCAACAATTACATAGGTCACTTTTATAAAGTCTCCATCAGCAGCCAATAAACGCATTAACTTTCATGCACAAGGAAGTTCAGACTGAAGTGATCTTGACACTAGCTTATTTTCTAATAAGTTTTTGTCAATAATTACCCTGGTTAGTGCTACATATGGAGACTCACATGAAAATCAAGCAGAATGGAGTCTACCCATCTCATTCCTATACTTGTACACATGTACAATACATAATTTGTTGAGGGTAATCTATCAATGTACAGTCATTATTATGCAAATGTTTACCATTGGCTAAGTACATGTATACATATTCCTACTTTCAACTGCACTCATTAGGAAAAGCCTTCTGGGTAGGCTAGAATATATACAATATAGAAGAAGCAATGTAGCCAGAAATACTTCACCCATACAATATAGAAGAAGCTATGTAGCCAGAAATACTTATACCATACAAGTAAAAAAATAAATAGCACCGAAAATAAATTAACTTTAAACCAAATTTCAAGAAAATCACTGATGCATGAAATATAGATCACAGAGATCTCTGATTTCAAGAAGGATGTGGACCTTACCAAGCAAGAACTTAACCAAAATCAGTGTATGATTAAAAACAGGTCACTATGAGCTTCTTTTGTTGTAAAGGTGTACTAGTAACAGAGATGCATTTCATTAGTAGTTTTATGATTCTAGCATAAAAATTGAATGAGAGATGGACATAAACACAAACTTGAACTCTAATTCAGTCAAGCACAATATATGGACCATCTTGAAATGAAGGAGTAGTGCTCAAAGTTTCAATTATAAATATTATAGTATGCATCCAGCATGCATACAAATGGAGTCATGAGCTATGTGCAAAGTTTTAACACAGCCAGGAAAATGTGAATGTAAATCACTGTCATCTTTTTTGTATGAATGTGTTACCATGTGAGACATATAATCATGCATGAACAGTAAATGTACAAAATTTTAAAAAAAGTTATTGAAGAATGAAACATAGGTCAAACTAACTTACTTTTTGAATAACAGTGGAGTATTACTCATCATTTTGTGTATTTAACACCCAGTTTCAGGTCACACTGACTTACTTTTCAAATAACAGTGGAGTACTACTCATCATTTTGTGTATTTAACACCCAGTTTCAGGTCACACTGACTTACTTTTCAAATAACAGTGGAGTACTACTCATCATTTTGTGTATTTAACATCCAGTTTCATGATTCCAGGTTAAATAATATTATACAAAAGGTAAAAAAAATGACATGGTCATGTGCTATGGAACAAAACATAAGTTAGTAAAACATGAAATGTAGGTCTTCTGTTGAAAGGCTGTGGTACTAAAGTACAAGTCATAAAGGTCAAATAAGCATTCAGTACCTACTATTTCAGTAATGGGTTGATTCTTTAGAATCTGATAACAGATATCTTTAAATGGTGATTATTCACTTTATTTCAATCATCCTCTGACATGCTCTTTTCATGTAAAAGTCTATAACAATCAACTTCAGCTGGTTATTTTTTTATGACAATTACCATATTTTCCGACCTACAAGTCGATGCAAAGTATAAGTCGAATTCACCAATTTTGTAAATTTCTCATCCTTTGTCCATATATAAGTTGATTCGGATTAAAAGATGAGGCCAGGTTAATATCTTTGCTTTGTATTTTACACTAGTAATGGTATCGTTGTATGATATTCCATATTACTGGCAATCATGAAATTGCATTAATTTACCGATGCTAACATGCTGGTGATTTTACTTCTCAACAAATCACTGCTATATTCTGTTATCAATTGACACAGCTGAATAAACACTCCATGCTTGTTTTATTATAATTGAAAGCACATCCATGTTGTAGTTCCTTTTATTATCTGTAGTTACGAATGTAACTTATATAAACTTTCAAGGACACAATCCATATATAAGTTGAATCGGAGTATAAGACGAGGACCTGACTTTCAAGTAAAAAAGTATCAACTTATAGGCCTGAAAATATATATTTAATGTGGATGAATTTTGCTGCCAATATGCACTACAGCAAAACAAGCTAAATGTACAGTAGTTCAATGGCAGTATACTTACCATATTCTCTAAATGTCATTTTATGTTCTTTACTACTCTGAATCATCTGCTTGAGGGCAATGATTAGAGATGCTGAAAAAAGATTTTGATGTATAAATGTACAGAACATGGCCATGAATAATAAGTTTCTATTTCCAAACAATCTGAAACACTTCCCAATATCTGCCTAGTCATGATCAAAAATGTACATATAACAACCTATGCTAAATTTCTAATTCTGAGGGAAACGCACATATTTAGATACATTGTTAGTTATACTGAATCACTCCTTTCAAAAAGGCACATTTTAAATAAAAACATTTCTAACCAATTATATCAACTAAAGTTACCTTTATTGCAGGATTTGTATCATTAATCATTCAAAGAATAAATTGTTGATATACCCCATTGTTTTCAGGTCTAGTAGTCTTGGATAAACTATTGATACTCCCGATTTTTTTCAGGTCTAGTACTCTTGGATAAACTGCTGATATTCCCCATTGTTTTCAGGTCTAGTACTCTTGGATAAACTGCTGATATTCCCCATTGTTTTCAGGTCTAGTACTCTTGGATAAACTGTTGATATTCCCCACTGTTTTCAGGTCTAGTACTCTTGGATAAACTGCTGATATTCCCCATTATTTTCAGGTCTAGTACTCTTGGATAAACTGCTGATATTCCCCATTGTTTTCAGGTCTAGTACTCTTGGATAAACTGTTGATATTCCCCATTGTTTTCAGGTCTAGTACTCTTGGATAAACTGCTGATATTCCCCATTGTTTTCAGGTCTAGTACTCTTGGATAAACTGTTGATATTCCCCATTGTTTTCAGGTCTAGTACTCTTGGATAAACTGCTGATATTCCCCATTGTTTTCAGGTCTAATACTCTTGGATAAACTATTGATATTAACCTATTTGCTGTCTAGACAATACTCTATGATAAACTACTGGTATTACAGAACATTTTTATTCCTGGTGAAATGAACTGAATTTGCAATTTGAATACTAGTAGTCTACAATCTTTTTAATACAGTCTTCTTTAAGACATCAGAATGAATTATGAGTCTAGCCATTTTTAAAAAACGGAATCATGATTTACATCAATACTTTATTTTTTAAAGATTTTTTTTATATATTATTATTCAGTAAAATAGACCTATACAATATCAGTCTTGTGTTCATGAAAGCAACCATTTCTGCTGAAGGCTACATTAGCCAATCAAATACAGAAAATATGATAAGCACATGAGACATAAAAGCTATGTACATGTATTTGTATTAGATGGTCAGCATGAGCTGCTTGTATGAAGTACAACTCACATACCAACCAGAAAACATGCCTACATATAAAATAAGCACAAGACTCATCAATATTCCAAATATGAATTCTTATTTCCTACATAGTTCTGTCAATTCCAATACATCTATTGTAATCCTAATAAATTCCTGAGGTATTCTGAATGATAACAATAATGTACTTATGCCTCAACAGCAAATAAGAAGTCAATATTTTAAATCCAAATATTTTTAAGTGAATTCATGGTATAATCCAAACTAATTCAAACAGTCTTTAAGTAAATTCATGGTAAAATCCAAAATATGAATCTTTTTTTTAATATTATGGAAAGTAGCCAAATGTCCTTTGAATAGACTCAAAATAATACAGTTCAACTTCATTTCTTATACAGAAAGATATATTAAGCTAACAATGCAGTATGTAATACACCATTTCTAAAATGTGATCCAGACTTTCAGTTAATCATCCAAATATTTTGAAATAACTCATTTACTGTCAAAAAGCTGTTCCAGTTAAAAAAATTCAGAAATTCTTCTCATGGAATATGTAATATTTACTACATCATTCCAGAACAATGACTTAAAAATTTTAAACAAAATGGTGCAAAGGATCTTAGAATTAAAAATGTCACAAACTAAATGTCTCTTTAAACTATGTGTATTAAAAAAATATACATAATATATACATACATAACACAGTCTAGGTTATTATAATATTATGACAATGATTACTACTGTTATCAATTTGACAATTCAGAACACTACTTTTATACACCATGATATGACCAGAGTACAAAAAACAACAGGCAGTTCATGTATATTACAGTACTACTAAATACAGTCTCCCTCACTAAAAGGACACATTATAATGCATGTGACTTAACTGTAATAATACATATAAATTACCTCAGTATAACAGGCCTCACCTACAAGGTAGTCTTTTTCTGAATACCACAAATAGCATTATGAGTGAGCACTGTACATTACAATCATGAGACAACTCAGCATTATGTACTTAAAGGTTGCGAAGAGAGAGGTAAGTCAGATCATTCATGTATGTCATACTGGCTAAAGTCTACAGTTCTCACCTGAACAGCTCCAGAATTAGTCATTCACTGACATACATTAAACATATGAACCAATTATTTTTAACTTTTATAAGTAATAAATGAGTAAATCAGATTTTTAGCACTAATACGGTATTTGATTCCTGATCAGCAAAATGCAGAAAGAATAACACTATATTGAAATTAAGCTGTTGCTGTTGTAGGGTTTAACACCATTATACAATGTAAAACTGGTGGAGGAAGAACCCTGGAAAATTAAAACCCTGGGAAGAACCACCAACCCACAAGAAGCTACTGGCAGACTTTCTTAAGTACCCATGTTTGCTGAGCCTGAGACTCGAACCCATGCAGACAGATGTGAGATGGCAGTGATTCAGAACAGTGTGTGCTTAAAAAAACTCGTCATCTCTGTGCCCCCTTGAAATTAGATTTGTGTTTATAAAACCGCAGACAAGAGAGGCTGAAGTCCAAAAAGATCAAGAAATGTGTCCCAAAAAAATAATCCTTTAATAGCTAATTTTGTGGGTTGACAAATCACATGTCAAAAGATGAAACTGAATGCTTGGTAGAAGTAAAAAATTACATACTTCACTATGTTGATAAAGGCATATTACATATATTTATGAATTAACTTTTATATAATATTTTCAAGTGCAATTCATGCTTAAATGTAATTTAAAGAGTCATACCCTTTATCTAGACTACTAATTTACAGCAAACTTACCTCCCTCTGTCACAAGAGCAATGCCAAGGGAAGTGACTGCCTGAAAATACAACATATTTTATATCCATACAGAGTATTCTCAACTGTCAAAACTTAATTAATTCATTAAATTATTACTATTTGCTACATGCAATCTCCAGAATATCTTCAATGTCTCCCACTCCCTGGTAGTGTCCCAGATGAACATAATGCAAAAGCTATCACAATCATGACTTGTAAATAAAAAAAAAATTGATTTCAGAGGTTTTCTGAGAGTTTAAGAGGTATTCCAAAGGCATTCAAGAAGTACTTATTCTTACTGAAATGGAACCTTCTTGCTATGTTACTTTATCACTGCAAAGAAGGTGATAAAAAACCCACAAAATTAATTAGTGCACACCTACTACATCAAAAAGATAGAACACCATTTGGGTAACAACCCATTCTGTGTGACATCCAATCCACACAGTTTTAGCCCTTATCATTCATTTATTATTTTTTTTTAAATATGTAGATAACAGAAATTTAGAATTAAAAAAGGGGATCTATTTTATTAAGGTTTAACATTTTATATTTTCTTGACTTAATTCAATGAGTTTTGGGAAAAAATAAAGCTTTTCAACAAATCAAGAATATTTTAAGACAGGCCAACATTTTCAAAATTCAATGAAGTTTCATTGCACCTTTTTAATTCAAGAAATTTTCAATGTTGTTTAAACCTTTGAAACAAAGCTATAGGCTAGCGATTTAGATGGTACATACTTATTTTAGAGGTGAATGTAACTTGCAATGAAAATTCTTTACTGAAAGCAACCTAAGGTCACAATGCCTACCCAAAAATTAAAATGGAAGAGTTCTGGGTGAAGAAGACCTTGAACTCCATGGTACACAGACACACCTGTTCCTAGAAAGAATATGCCCACACCACTGGCTAGTGATGTGATGTGCTTCAGACTTTTGTAACCATATCTGAAAAAAACAGAATAAATAACTATATTATACAAGAATAAAAAATATTACGAATAACAGGTTGTAACCTTGGCTAGTCATATGAACATAAGCTACTTTTCTATATCAAACTTTCATGTCAAATATTTATTTTGTGGGGGAAAATGTTGTTTTATGATTAATTTAAAAGTAACTGAGAATCAAACGGGTAAGAATCTGTATGCAAATATTACAAGGTTTAAAATTTTCCACTTTTTATGAACTCAATGTAAAAGGATTTGTTTGTTTGTTATTAAATCACAATGTTTTACAAATTATTGGCTAGATCATGGCATGGAAACAGAAGCTACCATAATTCATAAAAATGTTCACACATGAAAAAGTAATTTTTTTAAAGAGTACAAATACAAATATGCAAGAAAAGTAAGTAATGTTGTGTAGTATTCACCATGTAAAAAAAACAGATTGGACCTATCATAGACACAAGTGACCTATGATACTTGCTGACCCAACTGTTCTAACGTACAAAATAAACTGGTATTACTTCTGAAAGTGTGTTTATGAACGATAATTAGTAAATCGTTGAATGAGTAATAATAATTAAGAAACCTCTGTATTGCAACAGATACTTCCTCCATTTAGCTAGTTCAACATGTGATTAAAATGGTTGAAGTTATGTGCATCTTGTATTCTTATAAAAACATTAATTTATGTACTTAATTAACAAAAGATAAAAGAACTCAAGCATGCATCTATTGTTATTAGTTATCATGTGAGACAGAGAGGGTGAGATATATATGAAACAATAACATGTCAATATGTAAGACTGTAAATTCTGAGAGGTAAAAAAGTATGTCAATAAGATCACGATTCTAATGCAATGAATTTCTTAGATATTAAATATTAAAAAAATTTCCTATACAGTAATGTATGTTCAAGAATTCTAGAATGTCTCCCAGGTCATGGCCCTCAAACATTTCCCCCTTGTTAGTAAGACTATCTGATGGTAGTTATCATTTTTAATTAAATGAATCTCCAAGCCATAAAGTGTATTTGAAAGTCCAATCACTCTGAAGCTGTTGATGGTCACATAATTTATCTTATTTAACTCTCCACTGACTTGAAAAAAATCATTTGTTGCTTTGAAGGAACTGCAATTCTGAAAAGGCTACAATTCTGTACTGCCTCCTAGCCATCCTTGGGCTTTCAATTCTAAAAGTAGCCCCAGGTGGCTAAGTGGTCAAAAGAGCTCATCGTTACGGATCACTACCATCTCACCTCTGTCTGTGTGAGTTCAAGTCTTGGATTTAGCCAATGTGCATATGTGAGAAAGCTTGCAAGTAGCTTCTTGTGGGTCAGTGGCTCTTTCCGAGGGTTTTCCCAGGTTCTTCCTCCACTATTAATACTGGCCGCCATGTATAGCCTATCGTGTGCTGAAAAATGGCATTAAACCCTACAACAACAATAATTCTGAAAGGGCTATAATTCTGTACTGCCTCCTAGCTAACCTTGGGCTTACAATTCTGAAAGGGCTACAATTCTGTAATGTATCCTAGCCAAACTCTGAGTTACAATTCTGAAGGGGGTACAATTCTCTACTGTATCCTAGCCAGCCTTCCAAGCTCTGGTGATTTTTGGATGTCAGGTCATTTATGTAAATTGACCATTTCCACTACTGCATGACTTTATTCAGATACATGTACATCTGCTGTGGATTGCTGTCCTACATTTTTCAACAAGTTTTTCCAATGCATCAGTCACATGACCATGGAACAAATTTGAAACCACTAGAGAGGGTGAGTATGTCAACTTTCTGCATTTCATCAGTATAAACCAACAAGTCATCCATCTTAGCTTTCTGTTGCATCTTCACAATGACTCCCTTTGGGACCATAGCATTCTTTAAGTCACTTTTTCCACAAATGGATAATGAATGTTAAAAAATAACTGTAAGCCAGGCATGTCAATACATATGTTAAATGGCACTTGTCCTTACCAGTACTTATATCCAGCATGTACCTATTTCCAACCCTAACAATTATATTCACAAGTACCAAGTCAAAATACATTGTTTTGTCCATTATTTCCAAATTAATGTTTTTTCACATTTCTTCTCCCACCTCCTCCTCAAAATTGCTCAGCTAATGAGTATAAGTCCATTTCTCCTGAAATAAGAGTCTCTCCAAAGAACTGATGCTCTACTGTCCAAGAATTTCCAGGAATACAAGATAACATGATTAGTACTTTTATCTTTTGAGTATTGAAAACATCTTTGAGATACTCAAGTGATAACAAGATTTTCAAAGTGCCCACAGTGGCAGCTCTACTTAATGTCATTTTATGTTTAACACCATTTTTCGGCACATGATAGGCTATAAATGGTTGCCAGTATGTCTAGGGGAGGAAAATACTGGTAAGAACTGATTCACATTAGATCTCAGATCTTCATTTAGGACTAACAAGACAGAAGTAAAAGTCTGTCTTATGGCAAAATCCCTCATGTCAATATGACAATCCATTCAGGTGTAGTGAATGACAATATTATCAAGATGGCCATCATTCTGAATACAAGACTGAATACAAGACTGATGTTTTTTACATTGAGGATCTACCAGATAGAAAATGAATTCTTTTGGTGAAAATCTGCATGTCAATATCAATATAGTCATCCAGTTAGGTCGAGTAGCGATAATGACATTGTAACCGTAGTGGCCATCTTGAATGGCATAATTTCCATATAGGACAACATAATAAATAGTCTAAGGGTGAAATCATCATGGTGACATGACCGTCCATTCAAAGGGAAACAGCAAAAGGATTTTCAAGATGGCTGCCATTGTAGCCATACTGACCAGATCAAAATAATTTTCATTTAGGATCAACTAAACATCATAGCAAGTCTTCTGGTGAAAAGCCATGTCAATATGACTTTTCATTTAGAAAGAGTAGTTATAAAAATATTTAAAGATAGCTGCTATGGCAGCCTTATTGGATATCAAATCAGAACCATTTTCATTTGGGACCATCTATGCATTAAAAGGTGTAGCAATAACAAGATTATGAAGATGGAAATACAGTAGCCATATCTGAGGCCATGTTTGCATCATCTTCCATGAGGACCAACTAGACATCATAACAAGTATTATAGCAAACACCTCAAGTATAAATGCAATTCCATTTTGGAGTGGTGACAACAATATTTTCAAGTTAGGTGCCATGATGGTTATATCTGTGCCAGATAGGCATCATGTTCAATGATAACCAACAAGACATAATAACAATTTTTCGAAAGAAAACCCCAGGAATAGTGAAAACAAATATTCACGATAGCTGCTATGGCAACCATATTGGATGTAAAGTCTGCACCATTTTCATTTAAGACAACCAGACCCCACCAAAACTCTGACCATCCCTCTACAAGTATCAATTGGAAAATTTTCAAGACGGCTGCAGTAGTGACTATATTGTAGGTCAGTTTGGGACCGTTTTAGTTTAGGACCAACTATATATTATTGGAAGTCCTCTGGCGAAACCCCATCATGAAAAGACTTTACATTGGTGGGAAATAGCAATAACAAAATTTTCAAGATGGCAACAACGACGCAGGATATTAATTTAAGACCTGCCTGGCATCATAAACAGTTCTTTAGTTAGAAAGCTGCACTTATTTGACCATCCATTCAGAATTTGTAGCAATAATATGATTTTCCGGATCATCTGTGAAGGCCTGAGGGGAACCATTTTCATTCAGGACTAATGAAACCCAGGATTGAACGTATATGCAAAGTCTAAATAGTTTTGGAACAGTAGCAATATCAAATTTGTACTAATGAACAGACAACAAATACCGGTCCATCCCATAAGCTTTTCTGTTGTATGACCAGTCTCTTGAGCCCTGAATACTTTGGGTTTCCTTCTACAGTTGTGGCATAATTCTGCAACATCTCAAATGTTACAGACACAGGCATCTGCATCTTATCATGTGAGCTTATAAAGAAATGATGCATCTGTTTCTGCACTGTATGCATCATTGTTTTTTTAGATGTCACTTTTATCAACTGCAAGAACAGGCAATTTAGGGGCTTCACTTCATTTCGGTCTTCTCATCTGCTTTTATCGTGGTGATTCAGTGCATTTTAGGTTATGGGGAGCAAAAAATATGTCCATTCGGTAGGGGTTTGACAAATATTTTCAACGAAGACACCACGCAAAACCAGTACAAGCATGAATGTCTTTTATATAAGAAGCAAATTCACTGGGACAAAGAGTTTCATTGTTTGTAACAGAAAATGACAGTTTTCTAATGATATATGGTCTTCAGTTTAGCATCTATTAATATATCATTTTATTGGATACGAAAATATCAAATGGCTACAAAAATTCATTCATAAAATGTCTTGTGACGATAACGAACTGAATCATTATTACTTAATAGTGATATTGTTCATGGATTATGTGCTGTAAAAGCCTGTACAGCTGTTAATGAACAATAGCTGATATTGCAATGACAAGAAGAGATCACAAGCATCAATTGTTATATTTCTTGCTGATAAGAGTTAATAAAAGAAGAAAATTAAAAACATGGGTAGATTTTCGATTAAAATAAAACTATTAAATTTTGAAAATGTTATGATCAAACTTTCTTTACAAGTATAATTGGTGATTATTTCTTTAATTATTTAACCTCCTCTTTCATTATTCAGTGAGTACATTAAATATGTACCCACAATTAAAAAATATTTGTTTTTCATAAAAGATTTTATCAATTATGTACTTAGCAAACAATACATTCATGATTTTATATATTCAAATCATACACTGGATTTTTTCCAAACTGCCTGCGACACAAAAATCTCTTTTACATTCACATATTGAATATTAAAATACAAGTAAAAAAAACACTTAAAAAATTTAATAAATGACAAAACAACGTTCTGATTGTATAGGATTTTAATCTCATATATTTCCTAACAAGTTCTGCAATTTTTTAAAATCCTATTTGCACTATTATAATTTAAATATTTTAAACAAGAATTTAAGTTAAAAAAATGAAGTCTTATGGACAAACACTATGATAAAATTATGATTTGTATGGGTAGATGGTGTATGAAAATTTAGAGGGACAGAAGGACATAATGAGGCAGTCAACCTGGGAAAGTCAGGATGGATAGAATAAAGCCAGAGTTTCAATGTCAAGTTTAAACTCACATGAAAAACTATAAGCAAAACTATAACAAAACTGATGCCACCACCGGAAAAGTTACCATTATATCTAAAGTTTTCTATCAACAAAGGCTCAACTTCAACTGCAAAGAAATGGATGAAACTCTTAAATTAGATTTCAGTATTTGCGATGTTTGTAGTGCAAGTGCCTGTTTCCTATGTTTGTAGGGTACGTGCCTGTTTCCTATGTTTGTAGTGTAAGTATCTGTTTCCTATGTCTGTAGTGTAAGTGTCTGTTTCCTATGTCTGTAGTGTAAGTGCCAGTTTCCTATGTCTGTAGTGTAAGTGCCAGTTTCCTATGTCTGTAGTGTAAGTGCCAGTTTCCTATGTCTGTAGTGTAAGTGTCTGTTTCCTATGTCTGTAGTGTAAGTGTCTGTTTCCTATGTTTGTAGTGTAAGTATCTGTTTCCTATGTCTGTAGTGTAAGTGTCTGTTTCCTATGTCTGTAGTGTAAGTGCCAGTTTCCTATGTCTGTAGTGTAAGTGCTGGTTTCCTATGTCTGTAGTGTAAGTGTCTGTTTCCTATGTCTGTAGTGTAAGTGTCTGTTTCCTATGTCTGTAGTGTAAGTGCCGGTTTCCTATGTCTGTAGTGTAAGTGCTGGTTTCCTATGTCTGTAGTGTAAGTGCCAGTTTCCTATGTCTGTAGTGTAAGTGTCTGTTTCCTATGTCTGTAGTGTAAGTGCCTATTTTCTATGTCTATAGTGTAAGTGCCTATTTTCTATGTCTGTAGTGTAAGTGCTTCCTATGTTTGTAGTGTAAGTTCATATATCTAATAGTTATAGTATAAATGCCTATTTCCTGTTTGTAGTGTAAGTGCCTATATCCTATCTTTGTAGTTCAAGTAACTGTTTCCAATGTGTGTAGTGTAAGTTCATATTTCCAATCTATGTAGTTTAAGTAACTGTTTCTTATGTTTGCAGTGCAAGTACCTATTTTCTTTTTATAGTGTAAGCGACTAATATACTTACGGATGATACTGATCTGGCTTTTTGGCTGAATGGTAAAGACCAATGGCAAGGATGACCTAGAACAACATAAATACATAAGTCTCACAATGGTTTTGCAGAACACATTGTCTTGTTTGAGAATGGAGTTGTGGTGATGCGTTGCTCTGTTTATGCAGGAAAGTCAGAAAGATTTAGTTTGTGTATGGCTGGGTACATTAGTAACTTATATCAAAGTACTGTGACTGATACAGAAAGTATATGGCTTTCAAAAATCTTTAATTTAACACAGAAATTGTACATTGAAAGCATTGTCACCAACCCTGGTACCAGCAGAAAAATATTTACATCTCATGATTCACTATTAAGACAAAAATATGATAAAATAAATTTTTAGTGTCACAAAATTCTTTCATATTAAGACAATTCAGTACAATTTAAGCATGAAAAGTTTTACAAGTTGCTGAAGGGAAAAATGTTGAGTGCAATATAAGGCAAAATGTACATTTGAAGGATTAAGAGTTTTGCAAGTTAATGAGAAGCAACACCTGTACTGCATGTCATTTGTTGTATTTTACACTGTTAACCATAATATTATCATCACAGGTCAAGCAAGTAAAGTTACTTTGAAATTTAAATTGACCCTTGACTGATACTATTTAGTACACATCTAACTGTACTTAAATATGGCATCATACTGACAAAAATTGAGTGTACATTCAGACTAAACTTTTGATATTTGACAACGTCCAAAGTGATCAATATACAAGAGACTGAAAACTGCAATATGAAACTTCATTAAAAATGGTGAGTTACTTAAGAAATTTATCAAAATGTGATATAATCCAAAGAGACAATATCTGAGTTTGGAGATGATGTAAAAGTTGAGGAATTATAGAAGCCAAAATTAACTGGGAGTTCAAAAACTATGGCAACATTATGTAATCTTTATGCCTTTCTTTCCCACTTAATAATTTGATTGTTTTTTTTTTACACGTATTACAGCAGTAATAAATGCCTCATTCCAGTATGGGTGTTATTACTTTATCCAAAATAAAATCAACTGTGCAAACATGAGTGTTCTCATCATTGTCTTTCAATCAAGCTATTTCATGGCTAATATCATCCTGCAAAGCATGTGTCTACTAATAGTACTTGAACATGATTAAGATAATGAATAACAATAAAGAGAACAAAGCTGAATATTCAATTAAGTGTATCAAATATGTTTCATACAGGTGGTGCTCCTATTCTGATGAATATCATACACTCCATAATGACTTATGTCGAAATGTTGTCTGTGGTATATGCAAAGAATTAATTTCTCCCTCCTTGTTGCTGTGCAGCAAAGTAAATCTCCTTCAACAAGGAGTTCTCAAATTTTTCTTTCCTGGTCTTTACTTGCTTTGCTTATAGCTCATTGCTTCCTGAATTGCCTTAAAAATATGATTCACACTTGAAAGCTATTCCAATAGCCAATATAATCATGATCTGACTTTGCAGTAACTTTGCTGCCATTCATAAATTTGCCAATAATCTTTAACACAGATGACTGAAACATTCTCATTCAAGGTAATGAAATGTAATAATTTTTGTTCTTCAACATGCTTCTAGCTACTCTTTGATTCACCTACGACTTAAAATGAATTGGGTTGTTCCACTTTATGAACTTTACCTATGCAAATTAACACAATGGGGCCACCTACAGCAGCCTTCAAAGTACTGAACACAACACACTAGCTGCTGTTAGCTATTAAGTACTATGTGAATGGTGGTTATTTATACCTGACCTTTTTGCCTTTTAATTGCTGCTATTTATTTTGCCCCAAAGGATAATTTTACATCAGCTCCAATCAGGATAGTTTATTGTTTTACATGCTACATGTTATGGGTATATATTGAAGTGGTGGTTGTGTTTTTTTTCTTTTCTTGTGAAGATTACTGAAAATCACGTTTTTCAAAACATGACTATGTCAGGTGCTTTGGGAGTTTACAAGATCATGTTTTTAGTGTGACACATCATGTTATGGCAGGTATGAAAACTGCTTTTTAACACTGACCCACTTCCTTTCAACCACTAAAAATCATCTTACATGTTTGATGTCTGTAATTGGTCTGACAAAAGTTCTGCTACTATAACTGTACACTGGTTTGTTTTCATAGATATCATTTTTCAATTTTGCCATCATAAAGGCATCTGTTGTTTCCTAGAGAACGACTGAAGTATTGAAATCTGTTATATGTACAAATATGACAATCCAGGAAAATTGTTCCTTTAATAAAACAGAAATTCAATGTATTTTGTGGAAAGTAGAAAACAAAACAAATTTGCACAGTAACACATTGGTTACCTGAATATCCAATTTCACTTGGGAGACTTAATACTGGTTTCAATAATCATCAGTTCTTTTAACTTAATAAATATATATATATTAGAAACATCTGGGACGTAAGTGTTTGTTCACCCTCACCGCCCACCAATAGAGGCCATAGTATATATCGTTAAATCAGACAAAGGTAAGATCAGGACTGGCTAAAATCAAAGAACCTTCCACCCCCGTGAAGGATAATAGGCTATATCCATGCTCTGCCAGCATACTCTATATGTACTGTAAGTAATCAAACACCTTTGGCAATTACCTGATTGAATGTGTCTGCACAAGAGTGGATGAATTCAGCAAACAGACTGTCAGACCCTGTGTAGTGCCATCCAACAAGTTTTACCAAGCAATTAATTAAATTCCTAGAAAAAAAGAAATGCACATAGATGAATTTTCACTCTAGTGAAAACTAGTTCTTAATAATGAATAAGGTACCACATCACTACCATGCTCGGTACAAGTATTTAAAAATTGACTTGTAAAGAAAAGAGTTTTGATTTACATCTAGCAGCATTTTTCAAGGTTTTGATCTTATGCTCATCAAGATATGTCTTAATGTCACTATGGGCGCAGTTCTTTATTTCTTCAAGTAATACAAGTTGTTTGAGACTTTCATTGTTCAGCTTTTGGGCTAAGCACCATCTATCAAATAACTGCTGTTTTTCTCTAGCAAATTCAACTTGAGTTTGTCCAGCTTCTTTTTTATAGTGTCTAAATATTCGCCAATATGCTTCAGGGACTAACTCATAACCACTTAAGATGTAATTTTTTTACCACATCATAATCACCACATTGGTGAACTGACAGTGAATTGTAAATATGACTAGCCTTACCAGTGAGTGCACATTGTAATAACTGAGTCCAATGCTCCCTTAGCCATTTCAAAAATTTTCAGCAACTTTTTCAAAACGAGTAAAATATTTGTCTACTTCTCTTTCTCTGAAAGGAGACAATAACCAATTATTCTTTGCAAGATCAAAACTTACATTTGGATTTAATGTTTGTCTGTGCTTTTCACTTACCAGCTCCATTGCTTTTAATTTAAATTGATATTCTCTCTTTCTTCCTTATCTTATTGCCTTTGTTTTTCTTTCTCTCTTTCCTGTCTCTCTCTCCTCTTTCTCAAATTGGAAATGCATTTGTTTTTCTTGTAACTGCAATTGTCTTTCTCTTTTGTTCCATTTGTAATTTTTTTCTTGCAACTGCTTTTGTCTTTCTATCTCTTTTTCTACCTTATCTAATTGTATTTGTTTTTCTTTCTCTCTTTCCTGAAGTTTCAGCTTCTTTAGCTCCAATTCCATTTTGTATTTTAATTTTAATTCTTTTTCGTTTAGATCAGAGTCTGATACATATTTACTGATCGAAACCAAAGCACTTTTATCCAAAACATTCTTTTCTACCAAATACTGAAAAAAAATATTTCTTATTTTTTGTTTTGTTAAGGAAGCTTTCGCTTCAGAAAGATCATATTTTCACTTGGGATAAATTATTAAATAAAAAATTCAAATACATCGGGAATTCAAATTAAAAAAACCTCAAAAGTTTTCTGAAATATCTTGGCCACATATCAAATCCTGGATGAACCCCTAAATCTATGTTACGTGTTTAGGCTCTAATAAACAGTAACACAGAAGAATTGAAAACAAAAAGCTTTGTAAAATTGAACAAATAATTTATGTCCCTTGCAAAAACAATGTATATAGTGGAAAAAAGAATCAAATCCAAAAATACTTCCAAAAAAATTCCACAATTTATATTTTAAGAGTCCTAGTACTGAGATGTTATAATGAACTCAATGAAAAATCCAAGATGATAACATATGCTGTGGTCTATAATATGCTCTATCTACTGTTCTTGTAGAAACACATAAAAAACACTCCGAATAAAATTGTTAAGAAATGTTTTGTTCAAGAATTCTGTATGAGCACTCAAACTATTTCTAGAGAAATTAAATAATTTTTTAAAATCCAAATGATCTGAAGAAAAGTTAATATAAACTTGAAAACTGACCACAACAGAATAACTTGATGTCAAATGTAAATAAAGCCCAAAAAAGAAATTCTTATCATAGCATCTTTATTAAGATATAGCTACTGTGTAAAACAGATGCATGTATGAGGGTCATGTGATCATGTTCCAGAACCTTATTGAAATTATTTACTTGTTTAAAATCATGTATACCCAGTATGGATGTTAGTATGACCAATGATTTTTCACTCAAGGAAAGAAATTAAAAAAAATGTTTACCAGTTCTGAATCAGGTCAGGAACTTGGTCAACTTTAAAAAGAAAGTTTAAACTATTATTAGCTGATCATGTTGTTTACGTCTTAAATTTTACAAAAACTCCGAACTCTATAGTGGAAAACTTTACAGAAGCATGAAATAGAATAAAAATGAAAAACAAACTATCAAATAATCAAATGAAAAATAAATATAAATAAAATCAGATATACATAAAAACAATTTAAAAAAAGATTCCTCTCAAATTAAATCTGAAACAAGAGGAGTATGATGAATGTAATTATAATTAAATTTCCATCAAACTGAAGATTTTTATATAGTTCATATGCAATGTTAGGGTCAGAATCAAAGCTTTATCTAGAACTCAAAGTCAAGTGAACAGGATTTAAAAAAATTACATTAGTCACGTAGGCCTAAATTTCTACCCTCAATTATGAACAAAGGTCAACCACATAATACAAATTAAATAAACTAACATACCCAAATATTGCTGACAGCACAACCTTTCCTGATCCAGTTTGTACAAATTGCCTGAAGTTGTTGCTTGGTGGTGGCTGAAAAGAAGAAAAACTTGGGAAATATGAAATCATTATTAGCAGAGTTCCATAGAACATGGTCTTGCAAGATACAATAATATTTTCAGTTGAATACTGTGTTTGTTTTTGTTGGTTTTAATGGCATTTTAAACAAATTATTAGCTATATTATATCAGCTGACCCAGTCTGTATTGAGAATGTATAAAATGTTTGCAACTTGAATTACAAGTTTGATGCTCTATCAACTGATATACTATAGCCCCCAGAACAGTAAAAAAACACAACTCCAGCCTTTCCCTTTCTGCTCAAGCTGGAGCAAAATAACCAATGGAAAAAAAATGTTTCTAACACAACTAGGCATTTCAGGCTAATGAAAATTTGCTTGGAAGTGAATGTATTAGGATGTGTTCAGAAATATCCTACAAAATGTGTTTCCTACTTGCATTTCATATGAAAACAACAAAAACTTCCACGGGTTAATGTGTTAAAAGTCACATTTTTTTCTACTGAAATTTCAATTTATCCAGAGTCATCATGTAAGCACGACATACAAACATTTTATAAATCTACATGTAAAACTGGAAAATTAAAGATGTTTGCAGTACATAAAATTAAAATATTTTGTAAATTTTCAAGCCACTATTCCCTTCCTGAAATACATTTATAGTATGCATAGTGTTTCTCCATTTCATTATGGTATTAATTACATAATACTCATATCTATATTAATTTGGATTTTATAATTTGAAAATATTAAATATTTCTCACCAATAAGTGAAGTTTCCATCAGTGGTGTTTACTGTGTGTGTGAATTTCAAGATTACAGGTGGATTTGATTTGCAAATTTCATCCTGACAATTTTTACAAAATACTTTAGTTTTTATTTCATTTTTTAATAACAGTGGATTTTTCAAACAGCAATTGTTCACTTGATTTTTAAGCAGTCAGTGAAAGATGTTGTGATTTATAGTCTCAAGATCAAGGGTCAACTTATCAGTGAAGTGACTTACATGTGAGTAAAACATATAAATTAAGGCAGGTCCAACTTATATTATTTAAGTCCATATTTAAATTAAGTTTTGTGTTAGTGACATTGAGGCATGGCCTGTAATGTTTATTATCTCATTGTTTTCCACTGGTGTCTTCTAGTCAACAGTCATCTATACATGCATTTCAAATACCTTTGCATTAATGTCTAAAATGAATCAAATTTTCAAGTAAAATATGTTTCTTAAATTTGACTTCTCCAATTATATAATACATTAGGAGTATGACAGCTTCATCACAAATACAGCCATATATCAAGCTGATTTTTAGCAACAAAACTTCTAAAAGTCATCTTCCAGCCTAGTCAAAACAAAGTTGATTTCTCTTTGGACTGAGTGACTGGTACTAATCTACTGAGGCTGATATGCATGCATTGTCAGGTTTTAAATTGTCTGGAAGCTGGGATGGGTGTGCCCATATTCTTCAATATGTTGCCCAATCATAATACATTAAGAGAATAGGTAAGGTATGTTAAGAGTTACATCCCCTTACTCCTGTAAAAGATACAGGCCAGTGTTAACATCTTACCACTATTTTAAAACTACTTAATGATCCAGCATGTAAGCCTAGACTGTATTTCAAGTTACAAGCAGATTAAATTGGAGTCCTTGGAATGAAAACTCTCTGAGAAAGTCATCTCTGACTTCCATCCCACTGCGTGGATGATGTCAGTGAACAGTTATTCTTGAATGCCGTGCTGGTGGTATTTTTTAAAACTCATCTGCCATAATACACAAGAATATAATATGGTCATGGATTAGTTCTTCATATTATGCAGAGCAAATAAACCCACGATATCTATAATGCTTGAGCTTGAGCTGATAAACTGACTGTTTCTTCTTCAATGGAAGAGGTTAATAAGAGTCCCCTCTTCTTACTGGCTCAGTTCACTTTAGTTATCACTTCACAGCCCCATAAGGGTTCTGTAAATGCTTCTGCGGTAAGTTTTCCACTAGGAGTTTGATTGTCCATGAATGGGAGCCTGTTCTTCTCAATGACAGTAGGATCTGTCATAAGTGAAATATGGATTCTGAACTTCATACCCAAGTGGGTAACATATCAAAATGGTACAATAACAGATCTGCCCTTGTTACAAGGAATCCAAGGTGAAGAATAAGTGAAACAAAGGTTCATATTCTGTTCTAGAATATAACCCAAGATTTGCTTTTAGAGAATGTTGACCAGGCAGTAGTCAGTTATGGCTCTGAAGTGTGACCTGACTCTGTCAATATTTTACATGAAGGCCCAGGCACTGGTTTTGACTGAATTCAAAATCTCCCTCATGAATGAGAACTGTTCTTGGTGTTTCCATTGTGAACCCTGGTACCCAAATGAAAAAGTTGAGAGAGCTTATATCTATGAATGACCATGCATGCCATTGGGTTTTGATCCTATATTAAAATCTTTAATCAACACTTCCTGTATTCTGTAAGGTGATTGTTGACTTTTACAACATTTTTAACAATGCGTAACATTACAATGGAGTAATGGCACATAACATTTTTTGGAGTCTCTCTGAAATAACCTTTATCATCCATAGGTAAGCAGGCCGGTGTCTCCTGTTTCATAGAAAAGTTAAATTTTTCCCACCAGGATATTAGAAATGAAGCATAAGGATGACATTTTAGCTGACATTATTGAAAGGGATGGGATTTTCCCCATTTTATATTCCTTTGCAGGTCCTTCCTGTTTTCCTTTACTTCCCCATGGAAAAAATGGCATGGCTTTGAATCATTGAGGTTCTCTTAGAAGGCCAGTTGGATTATAAAAATGTCCACATAGTGAACATGGAGAAAAATGCATCTCTTCCGCCAGTTGAAGAATAATGGATGCAGCTATGGCTTTAGGTAACTGAGTGTTGTTACTAGTTAAGCCATAGGAGATACCAATTTGAATAAAAGGGCTTGGGCTATATTCAGATTGCTGATAAAATAGCCATGGAAACCAAGTCAAGTATGGTTCCTACCAATGCAACAATTCAATACAGTTGCTGCCCTTTAGGGCTATTGATGAGTGAGGCTATAAATATAGCCATGTATACCAAGCTGTGCAAGAATCTAACTGCAACAATGTTCTGAATAGGCTATGTGCTTATAAAATACTTCCATTCTATATTAAATGATGCCATTTTTCAACATTCCCAGGCTTGTAATATTTCTGTCAATAGCTGGAACTGTTGTATCAATGAAAGGCTTAAGTATAATAAATGAGTGACTCAACAAGGCTGTGGTAGCTGTTTCAATGCTGGCTAGTCTTTTTTGGTCAGTAGATTGATGGAGGCAGTAATAAGTGCAATACCAATGTCATCATAGACAGAGGTGGGCAAAACTCAGATTAAGAAAGGATGATAACTTGTGTGTATGTGTGAGTCATTAAATACAGAGGAATGGGGTGATACAGGCACCTTGTGCAATGTATGTGATGATGATAATGACACCAGTCAAGATGGACAGTGAACTAAACTGGATGTTCAGCCTTACTGGGATACTGTGATCTCCAGACAATCACTGAGCAAATCATAAATGATCTGGAAATAGTATTGGACAACTGGGACTCTATCATCATCATAATCCATGATATTGCTAGTATCAGTGCATGAATTACTGAAGGTATGAGAATGGTACCAGGAATCCAGGACAGGATCGTCACTGTTGCCAGTAGGTTGTGATGCAACCAACACCAGTGCTGAATCTGTCTGATGACCCATGCATGAATGGTCAATAGCCCATGAATGGTACTGGGCATCCAGGACTTGCTCATGCATGCAGCTGGTACAGGATTGTGATGCCGAGGGGACCAAGGCCAAAACTGGTTTAGCTTGCATGACTCATGCTGAACGGAATTGTTGCCAAATCAAGTGCTATTTTTAAATTTAAGTAGTCATTTTATCAAGAAAAGCAGACATAAAATATTTTCTTTGCACTTTGTGGGATGTGTCTTTCCAACATATAATGTGAATATATCCATTTGGTTTTCTTAGAAATAGCTTTCATACTTTCAGCAGAAGCATAACAAATGAACCTGAAGCTGTTACTTAAAATGCTCTGTTAAGCTAAATACTCATGTTGGCTGCTTTTCCATCACAGCCTGGTGAGTTTTGCAAACCAAAAGCTTAGGGACAATGGGGTCCAAGTTATAGAAGAAGCTTTTATTGATATCAAATAAGAACTGATATCATCACCAATTTTGGCACATTATGATTGAAACAGAAACAGTTGTATCTGCAGATGCATCTTTGTTTGGACTAGGCAGAAACACTGTAGCACTCTGAGACTGGAGTTCACAACACAAGATATGTCAGAAACTAAGCAATGTTACACTCAAATAAAAACGAGGTGTTATTTGCATTTACAACCAACAGCCTTGTCTCCACAAATTCATAAATGTCATATGATAAGTATGCACACACTTCAGGTTGGTTCAGACACACACAGATTATGCTGTAATGTTGATGAACACTCTAGTTAAAAAATGTTGATAAATGGAAATAGACTTCTGTTTCATAAAATTATACAAAAATATTGAACAAGAAAGACTCTCTATCATTATTCTACAATTTGTATGGGTGTGTACTGATTTATAAGTCACCATCATCTTCTCGCTACATCTCCACCCTGACAATAAACAAGTTTTACTGCTATTTGTTTTTAATTTAAAAAAATATTTAAAATGAGCAAAAACAACAAAATGTATCAGTGTGAGTATTTTTCTCAGTATTTTAAAGAATACAGAGACCAAGACATAAATTAAGCATATGCAGAAAAGTAACATTTGTTTATATCATGAAAGAACTTATGTTTAAATTTACTGTGTATGCCCTAACTTTTATTGTTTATGATTTATCATTCATTATCTATGGTTATATAATGATTAGGTTTCTGAAAGGCGTTCCCCATTACAGTTCACTCACATCTCAACACTTTCCATGTGGGTTCGAGCTTTGGGTCGACAAACAATGTTATGTGAGAAAGCTTGCCAGTAGTTTGGTTCTTCCTAGGCTATTCCTCCACAAAATATACTGGCTGCCATGCATAGCCTATCATGTGCTCAAAAATGCCATTTAACCCACAAAACCAAGCCTCTGTGTTCTTTTTGTTTGTTCATTGCTTGTTACATTTCATTTTCACTTCATCATTCAGTTTGCATTTTAATGTGGAACATAAATTATTCAGGGTCAGTATCACATATATCTCATGATATGTACCGGTAATGGTTTTAATCGATTTACAACCAATCAGGCTTGGTCAACCAGACACAACCAGACCATTAGTTAGAGTCATTCAGAACTATGATACAGGTAGTGTATCACCTGTACTATAGCAATACAATATGTATGAAAGTGAAGAGGCTGTAATACCATGCATATTACAACAAACATCTTTAAAGTTTTTTTCTAAATGGCAAAGTTGTGATATGTCTAGCTACACTGTCATATTTCAATACAATATTAGAACTTAAATGTACCTGTAAACATTAGAGTGAGTCATACATCATTGTCATAGATAACATTATCATTCATGAAATGATATGCTGAGTCACCAAATAAGGATCTATATCCCAATACACATGACTGTATTGTTGCAGTGCTGCTATATTAAATAAGGTAGATATTTGAAAGAAAGCTGTCCATTCATTCTTAGATGGCAAAATGAAAAAAGAAAATGGTTGAAGAATCTGACAGCTATGGATTCGATATATAAAATTTAGTCAATTAAGTGAGTATTTGTACCTCTGCTTTATAATTAACATATGTGGACTTCCCAACTTTTCCATCAGGTCCCATCATTGGTAAATCTAAAGAAAAAAATATGCAAATTTATGTTGTCAGGAAGTTTCAAATTAACATTTAAATGCACTTCATTATAAAACCCATACAGGCATAACTTCTTTAAAGGAATCTGAAAAACAGAGTAGCACATGAAAATAAATCTCTATATATGAAACTAGAACTTTTTTAAGACAACTGAGCCATTTTTTAATCCTTAACCAAGTAGTTTGTGTATTTTAAATGGAGAAAAATGATCAAAACTGAATAATATATGCAGTATAAAAGCATATATATATATATATATATATATATATATATATATCTACTGATTGGTAGATATACTGCACGGCAAACGGAATGACACATACCATATTTACCAGGCGCTCTGAGTGGCCAAGTTAAAGCAGCCTCAAATCTTGCAAACATGCCTGAATACAACTTTTAAACATGCCTTCAAACAAAACTAGTGGAAGCTGTGTGACCAAGTCATTGCAAAAATGCTGAATACCCCAGGAATATAACCTGTTGTGCTGATGCTATATGTCCCACTTGGTAAAACTGAATTCTTTGCAATGAAAGGTCACTGAGGTAAAAGTTACAAAAAGCTATCTCGGCCGTCCATCCCTCAGTTTGGATGATACAAGTTTGGGAATACTTATGCCCAACTACTAGGCAGTGACAACTACCCAAGTTGTATGGGCTTATATGCACAAGAAACTCATTTGGTCTTGCGTTGGGTTGTTTTTTGCACCCAGGCAGATAGAGCTTCATCTGAAATATTGTCCTTTCCTTCCATTGGTGAACAAACAAAGGAGCAGACTTGTGTGAAATTTAACCATCCCAATGAAACTGCAGATAGTTTGGTGGACAAAGCCTGTCTCTCGATGATTCTGCCTGCTGCAGCTAGAACAACATGGAAGCAGATTTTGTTCAAGAGATCTAGACATGGGTTGAAAAGGTGCCTCATTCAGCCATGTCATAACCAATTGAAGATTCCAATTAAGACAAAGGGTCAAAAGGTTTGCCAGGAGATTGAAGAATCCTTTGTTCTGGACTACATTCTCTCAAGATGATAGAATATTCCTGAGATTGTGGAATGGTAGGTTTTCTTTTTATAGTGATGGAAGTTAACTTCTCTTTTCAAAGCGCTAAAGGAGGAAACTGCTGATGGTACCAAGGCCTTTTTTAATGGAGTAATATGTTTTTGCTTATGACATGGAAAGAAAGCTCTCCATTTTCCTTCATAAGCATTGAAAGCAGTGGTCCTTTTTGCCTAAGCAATTCTGTCCACCATTTGTTCTTAGAATTGTTTTCCCAAGGACTAGCAGATATGAGGGTTTCAGATGAAAAACCATTTATGTTTACTGAAGCAGGTGAAGAAAGACAAAAAGTTTTATTGGGAATTTCTACTGTTAAGATGAAATGGCTGTTTATCCAGCATTTTGTGTATGCAACTTGACTGCTCTTGTTCAAGGAAAAAACATTCTGGATCCAATAAAGATCTAAGATTGGCTGACCCTTGCAGTCACAGACTTGTCTGCATATCTAAGGGTAAACTGACTATTCAGTTTGAATTTGCTGATTCCACTGGGACAGTGAGTTAGTTATGGCACTGAGTCTACCCAAGATGTGGTGATTTAGATGTCAATCCATCAATGACTTTTTCATTTGAGAAAATTCCAAAGATGGCTGTGATCTGTTAAATTGGTTACCACTTGCCTTCAAATGTAATTTAGCACAAATAAGTTGTCAGATAGGATGAGAACACTCTTATTAAACAGTGCTCCTGCCATTATTGGAATTTCTTTCACTATGGCTTTCATCTACAAAATATTGATATATAATGAATGCTCCTGAAGGAGCCACACTTCGCTAACTTCTTGAAATGATGTCAGGAGGTATGCATCACAGCATGTCATGCCAACATTTGTGCAGATCAAAATTCCTGGAGCTGAATCTACAAGGGAATATCTACAACTAACCAGGTGAGCCTCTACCATTTGCTGAGATAGGACCTCATGTATCCTAAAACAGGGATCACTTGATCCAGTAAGCAAATTTTCAGTCATCACTGGGACAAAAGAATCATTCACAGTGGTCTCATATGCAGATTTCTCAAAATGAGAAGTTCCGATGTCACAATGAGGAACCTAACTGGTAAAGAAATTGTGGACAGAACTGGAATTAAGAGAATATGCAAGCTGTCAAGATGATTTTCAAAGCATAAACTTTAGGAGAAAGACCATGATTACCAGCATTTTAAACTCCATATCCAAAAGGTAAAATGACTGAGATGGGATGATATTGGATTTGTCTTTTTTCACAAGAAATCTAAAGTGAAGCTGAAATGAAATTAAGAATTTCTTGTCCTGATGCTTTTGTAGAATCTCATTCAGGTAGCGGGAGTCCTGAACACAGAGGTGGCTCGAAAATGACCCATGACTTTGTCCATAATTCTCTTGAAGACCCAAGAAATATGCACTGAATTGGTATGTCATATCTAGAAAGCAAACCTCAGGAATTTCCTAAGACTTCTGGATTGGAATATGGAGATGAGCATCTTGAAGACTTAAACTAACTGCAATATCTCCTTTCTGAACCTGTGAAGCAATCTTGGTGCCTCCATTTAGAACCTTTAGTGCCTGCATAAAAAAGATGAAAGTGCTTAAACATGTCATTGACCTTTCCACCAAAATTAATCTGGTGTGAAATCAAACAATCTCCTGTTTTGTTAGGAGATTGACTCATGCTGCAAAACATCAGCTCTAAGTGGATCTCTTGAGACATCTGTCAAAGGGAGATCTTGGCAACTGGGAAGAGGTATTGAACATACATGTACTTTGAAGGCCATTTGAAACAATTTGTAAGACTCATGGATCATTGGGACAAAGTCCCTCCCATTCCATGGCAAAGTGTTTGAGACTTCCCTCCACTTGAATGTGTGAAAAGCATGGCATGAGCTTGGGGTCATTTTCTCCAGGATGGAGGCTGAGGGAAAAGAAACTTGGATGGCAGCAATCCATATCTCCACTTGGAAACTGCATTCTTGTCTGCAAAAAAGGCTTGAGGGACTTTTTCCTTATATGGTGTGCCCTAGGAAGGTAATTCCTGTCACTTGAGTTTCTATTCTGAAATGAGAGTTGTGATCTAGGATACTGAGACTGTGCAAGGTTGCCTCTTTAGTGGCATGTTGCTGAACTTCCTTGGCATGACCATGGAAGAGAAGGTTGGAAGACAGTGGTTTTCATTGAAATTTGTATGTGTGTGTGTTTATGTGTGCATGCACATGCATGTGTGTGTGATTTGGATTTTTAATGCAGCTTCATTAATTTTCCAGTCTGTATGCAGTGCACCAATTTGTAGTAATGTCTAGCATTGGTGCATCATGCCACAGACATGTAACATCATGTCCCACCCAGTCACATTATACTACATGCCAAGAGAGGCAATTGCTGGTACTATTTTTTATAAGCATATGGTTTGACTCAGCTGGGGTTTGAAACAGCGACCTTCCAAATCCATGGCGGATGGACTAACCATTTAGGCCACCAGAGGGGTCTAATTTGAATGAAGCTCTTCATTTATTTTTATTATAGGGTAACATTTATGAAAAGAAAAGTGTACCACTGTACAGATGACAGCCTTATGATGTGGTACATTACAATGAAGTGATGCTTTAACTGGTATGCAGCATGCAATGAAATGGTATGTTTCATATGAAAATGGATAATAACAAGTTATTTTCTGATAAGACATTTAAAACTTGAATTTCATAAATTAATAGGATTCAGGACCATATCCTGCTGTATGCGGGAACATTATAAGTTACTCTTTAGTGAGGTATCACTGTACATACATGTGAGTGTTACGGCTATTGGATTTAATTAATTTATTTTTTATTGTTAAATCCAAATTTGTCATTTGGGGTTTGATATTCCTTAGGTGGGGGGGGGGGGTTCTGGAAAATTCAGGCTGACCTAGATTCTAGTTGTAAACAGGCTGACCTTGGCTTATTTACTTCATTATCTGACCTTGCTTCAGATTGATAAACAGGTCTTGAAAACTATTGGTTAATTTCAAGGATAACTTTTATTTTTAGTTCTTGGGGTGTAGGACATATCTAGAATACGTGACTTGCTGAAGGTAGTGACCTTCCATGAATTTCTAGAAAGATCGCGTGATCACTTGTTTACTTAAGAAAAACAAGTTATATAGACTTGTTTGGGATAGAACAATTCAGTAGAATTTTGGGCTTTAAAATGAACAGTTGTGTATTCATGTTTGAGTTATAATTTTTATTATCTTGTTCTGGACTTTGTGTCAATTCATTGAAGAAAGAGGATTTATTATCTATTTGGAGGAGAAAACATGTGCTCATAATTCATTTGGATGATAAATTAAACAAGAACTGCATCACGTGACATTGTCAGCCATTTTGGATTACATCGTCAAGATTCGAACCTGGAACTATTAGAACATTTATTTATCAGGACTCTTACATTTCTATTAGTGGATTATTTTTGTGAATTCTATATTGGATTAAGGTTGGATTTGATTCTCTAAAACTGTAAGTTTATTTATTTTATGAAAATAATTGTACTTAATAAAATTCATTGTTCAAGTTATACAAGCTTGTTAGTTTTCACTCTTTCTGTGTTGCTGCTTATTCGAGCCTAAGCACGTAACATGAGTAAAAATATAAAGTTTCAGTGGAAAAAAGACTTCATTATTAAAAAAGATGGTAAGCAAAACTTCTTACCTTCAGTATACTTTTTTATGTTATCACTAATCAGTCGTCTTTGTTCCTTGACTTTCTCAAGACTACCCCATACTTCAATAGCCCTAAAAGGTTTTGGGAAAATATATTGTCCCAGTATACTTATCACATAGACGAATCTCAATTCAAGACTCTAAAAATGTTGAAAAGGCATCATGCTTGATGTGCTTTAATACAATTATCCAATTCATATTTTCTAATAAATTAATATTCATGTGCTGAAATCATGGAATCTTTGAAATATATCATACATGTGACCTTTCAAAGCTGAAGTTCTTAAGTTTGTTATTTTCAAAAATTTTAGAGATAACACAAATTTAAACCATGCAAAACCGAGGGGAATTAAAGGTTACAGGTATGTTATTGACAAGTCTCAAATAATAATACAATAAAGATAACTTTTTTAAAATTCACTAAAAAAAATAAATAAACAATTCCCAATATTAGCCACGCATATTTTTCAAAATTCAGAAAATCACACAACTCTTACATGCATTGGTTTCCCAATATACAGTATGAACAATTTTACCTGAGTGTATTAATTTCACACTTTCGCACAGCATTTCTCTGTACATATGACCTGATAATCGTGGGGATTTGCCTTTCCATTACAATGAACATGGCTAGAAGTTGAATATTATGAAGATGAGATATAGGAATAGTGGGATACTGCTTTGTGCAATCCAATCTATTGGTTAAGAATTGGCATGGTAGCCTCAATTTCAAATGAACCTAACATATTTCAGAACCCTATATCACTATATATATAAGACACATTGTTCTCAGAATGGAACTGGGCGTCGGATCTAAACAGTAAATTACAAGGAAATTTTTATATAAACTTTTTTATGAAAAAAATGAATTATTAACAAGAAAAATGTACACTTGTATTCAGGTCCAATATATGTTTCAAATATGGGGAAAAAGGGACACTTGACAACTAAGATAATATGGAAGCTACAAAGACAATTTCCTTTTATATTTGAATTTCACTTTGACCGCAAAATCCCTGACACTGAATGACTCATAGAACATGCAATAAAAAAATGAAGACGAAAATAAAATATAGTATGTACTCACTTGGCTTCAACATCTCTAACTCGGTAAACCAGAATCTTTTCTTTCTGAACAGAATCATATGGATTTCTCCTAAAGAAAGCAGGCAGTACTGCTAGATCACTAGAAATGGAAAAATCAAAGTACTCTTAGTTTCTTATATGTATTTTAGAGGAAAATTAAAATAATTTCAATATACATGATACCTAAGCATATACTGTTACTGCTACTCCCCGGATACCAATTTTTGTTAATGTCACAAGGAGTCTTCAAATCTTGAGATATTTAGCACTTGAAAAATATATATGAATATGAACTTGAATCAGATATTACCCTTCAGAACTCAAAAACAAAATTATTAAAACAGCTGAATCCAGACTTGAAAAATATTTATTGGCAATGCCTTAAGAGCCTTAGAAATGAAAATGCCATCGAGGTATTATAAACAAGTAAACAGAAGTATTCAACTCCTTCCAATTTCATCCTCCTAATGATTTTTGTGTGTAATGGTTACATTTTTTTTACATTTTTAGACATTCATTTTTAATTGGCAACATATAGCCATTATTGTGCTATGCTGATGTGCTATTTAAATGCTTATAAATAACTATGTATCAAATACCATTATCCTGTACATTACATTTTAAACATGAATTCATGACAAGTCTAATTTGAAAATAATGAATCACTGTAATGTGCTTGGTCTATTTTTTAAACTAAAGTTTTTTTTTAATTTGCTGCAAATCATTCTTGATATACAAGCACAATAGTAACTGAATCAGAAAGAGTAAATTATGAACACTAGTAATTTACCGAGATAGAATTAAACCAAACAAGTGAATTTATGAATACACTAGTAACTGAACCAGAATGAGTCAATTATGAACACACTAGTAACTGAACCTGAATGAGTCAATTATGAACACACTAGTATTTGAACCAGAATGAGTCAATATCAACACACTAGTAGGAACTGAACCAGAATGAGTCAATTATGAACACACTAGTAACTGAACCAGAACGAGTCAATTATAAACACACTAGTAATTGAACCAGAATGAGTCAATTATCAAGACACCAGTAATTGAACCAGAATGAGTCAATTATGAATACACTAGTGACTGAACCAGAATGAGTCAATTATCAACACACTAGTGACTGAACCAGAATGAGACATTTATCAACACACTAGTAACTGAACCAGAATGAGTCAATTATGAACACACTATTAACTGAACCAGAATGAGTCAATTATCAACACACTAGTAACTGAACCAGACTCCACAAAGCATAGGTTAAACTCTTGACATATGTATTAAAACACTATTCACTCAATCAGAAATAGCAGATGTAAACAGAGACAAATTTCTTTTGCAATTAGAATCAACCAAGCCACTCTACAGACCAGGAATAACTTAATATTTCAATGATCAAAAGTACAAGAAAGTCAAATTAAATATACTTGCCTTGTTTAGCTGTAACATGAATAACACCAATATAAACTTGAAATTACCTAAGTACACTCCAGAACAGGACTGAATTTAAATTGGCCCTTGTGGGTTTTTTGCACTTCACGGCTCAAAAATTTTATAATTGTGAAGCTAATAGATAATCCAGATTATCATAACATAAAGTAAAATTCTCATTTCTTTTTTTCCTCATAATGATAATAGTATTTTACCTGGCTGGCAAATATTTTACACTGTCTCAAACTACTGGAACTTTTAATCCCTGCACTAATTGTACTTCATTCCAGGTTTTAGTGGATGTAATAGTATGCATGGAATTACAGAAGCACACAATAACAATATGCACACTCAAATACATGACTGATAACCAACCTTGGCGCAAGCATGTATTCATACAATGCTCTCTCGTCATTAATATACACATTTTCTTTGTACTGGAAATCCAGAGGTGCCTTTTTTTTTACTGAAAAATTGAAGAAAAAAACCCAAATATTAATATAAAATCCAAGTAAAGTTGAAAATTTTAGCCTTAACTAGTGAGAGCAAGTTTAATGTAGAAAAATATTAACCCAGTAAAAAATCTAACTATGATCTCTTAGAATTTCATTAAGAATAAATTTTCTCATATCATCTTAATAAGGGAAATTCTTAAACAAAGCTAGACACTCCATATCATATCATCTGTGGGCAACAATAACCTAATAAAAACATAACTCTTGCTTGGAAGGGATTTCAAATAACTGCTATACATGATATACAGTCCTACCCGTTTATGTCGACATCCTCGGGCCCGAGAAAATATTGTCGTCATAGACGGATGTCGAGATAAGTGTTTCGGGATGGGGTGGGGCTGAATAAAGATAAAAGTTAAAATTCGTCAGCAAAGGGTGACCCGTCATCAGTGAGTAGCATTTACACTTTGAGAAAACAATGGAAATTTTGAGTACATGAAGACAGAATCAGTGTGAAATACACATGCATATTGACAAATTACATTTTGGTTACCTTTGTGTAATAAAATCCACAATAAATTATTGCATCGATCACATCCTGATAAAAAAAACATTATGATATTCAATGTCGGTATCAGTACATGGCTGGATAGTTATTTACATGCTTCATGTACATGTACTTAAATTGGCCTAGATTTTGGTCAGTCTGTTCCCATCTTATTGAAGCTACCAAGGGGATGGGGTTATTCACAGGGAAATAAAAAAAACTCAACAGTACATGTATTCTCCACAAATACTGTTGTATCCACTGTTATGACAAACATTAAAGCGACTGAACCAACCACTTCTTGCAACGAAGTTCTCCACACAAGTTTTTCTCGCAAATGCTTCATTGATCAACTTTGATGCTTCCTCCACGTCTTCAAATGTAGCAGGTTTTTTTTCTTCCTATGGAGAGCGCAGTTACCTTCAACATAGTCTTTCTTTATAGACTCAGCAGCTTTCATCCTTCCTTAACGAGTCTTATTTTTAAGTAAAAAAATTTCACAGACCTCTTTGCGAGATGTTCATCCCTCAACTTCCTGAACAGCCAGATTTTTACTTTCCAGAGAGTGTAAATTTAATTTGCATTATACACTGCTGTTGGTATCCATCGTAAATGTAAATAAAGATAAAAACGAAACTTTCACAGCAAAATAAACTTGTTTTAATCACCGATCACTTTCAAAGGTCTCGGAAACGCATAATCTGTATTTTGACACAATTTTTATATCTGGGATTCAGAAAATCACATATACAGGAGTCCTCTGTACGCATCAATTTCCTGGATGGCTAATCTAAGAGCTTGCTAGTCCTGCTTCGACCACCTGTTGAGTGGGAAATTGTGTTGAGCAATTGATTTTTTCAGCTGTGCTGATAAAATTCAGTGGCTGAAAGACCCACAGATGTACATGTTATTGTAAGAGTACATCTAAAGAACATGACCCACAAGCTAGGCAGCAAGATCAAAGACTTGACTAGCTGCAGAATGGTGAGAAAATGTGCTGATAACTGATTTCTGAGGTAGAATGGTCCATTAATGTACTTGTGTATAAGAAGAGTACATTAAATGAACAACGTTTGCCTTCATTATTATTTTCATTGCCAAGTGTTGCAAACTAAGTAGTGCTTGTGACCTCAAAATCAAGACACGTTGAGAGTTAGACAAAATGCTGTTTGTAAATTTTGACAAGAGGGGTTAAACGGCAAATTGACGAAGATTGTAATGAAATTCAACAGTGTTAGAAGTTGCTAAAACTGACATTTCATGTGGAACACTATGGATGATGCCTAACTTAGTGCTTGGAATAAGACCTATTCTTGACCTGACAATTCACTCTTACTCTAATGGACAAACAAGGGATACATGACAGTGCTGTGAACAAGTTTGAAAATTAAACTCGATGGCAACCGCTGTTTCTACTCATCTGGAAATATAGCCATTTCAGGTATGCCCAATTTGCTTCTGGTAGGGGACTGCAATGTTTACTGGTGGTACTCTTGAACTCCTAGTTTTAAAATCCTAGCGATACCTCTGTGCATTCTTTGGAAAATGCAAAAATTTATCAGATTTCACTACTTTTAAGTTGCCGTGAGAGGCCAGCTTTATATGCCCAAACAAAAGCCTAGGGTGGTTGTTTTTTTTATCTGACTGCGACATTAAAGCCTGGTGGCAAGATCAACTATTTGTTGAACAAATTATGGGTCAGAACTGGAAGCTTGTCGACATAAATGATTAGAAAACAAAAGATTTGTTGAAGTGGGACCAAGAGCTTCTGTCAACATGTACGTTTATCTTTCATCTCGACGTCGACATAAGCATGACAATTTGATAGTAATAGTAGACAAAGGGACGACTGGGACTTGGCTTTTTGGCAACATAAGCGGCTTGTTTATATAAGAGATGTCGATATAAACGGGTAGGACTGTATTAGACAAATTAAGTTCTGGATTAAAAAAAAGTGTTTTCCCTAAGTTTGGAGCAATACAAATAATTTTTTTCATCACATTCTAAACTGTATCAGAAATTTTGATTCGACAATTTTAATGACTTGTAGATCTAAAGTGCAAGATATATCCTGCCTGAAGCTATCATAAAATGACATCAAATTAAAATGTTCAAAATTTCAACTGGACAAGGCCACAAATATTTGATGTCATCTAGATGGCACATGGTAACCCTATAGTCTACCATGGAAAAGAAATAGTTTTGTTAACTTCAAATTTTCCCTCATACCTTGTTACTGGTCATTGATAATTAGTTTCCTTGCAAAATGTATTTGTAATTATGCTGTGAAAAAAATTAAAGCAAAAACCAAGAGTTGAAGGGACAGAGGCTCTATTTTGGAAAATAATTTTCTGCAATTCAAGATAAGACCATTGTTTCCAGTGCCGAGTGTTGAAACTAGGGCATAACCGACTTTTGATCCGGAAATCGGATTCCACCGGATAGTATGAACTTCCGATTAATCGGAGTCGGACAAGGCAGGAACGACCGATTCGGATAATAAAGATAATAAATTTGAATTTCTACAGCACCATGTCTAACACTGCGTGTCATTCGATAGTGCGTTAATAAAGTTAAATAAGAAGTCAGAAAAGTCCAATATGGTCAACATAACCACACTGTGAGACAATGTATTTGAACCGGCGGTTGAAAACCGGAAATAAAGCCGGATATGGTAAAGTACTAAGTAACATGCTAAACACAGCGAAACCAGATACCAGAAACCCGGAAACGGAAGATGACATTTTTTAGAAAAAAAAATACGGATTTACCATTTCCGATTAATCGAATCGTACCGGAATCGGAAAAATTTCATGCCCAAAATCCGGAATCGGAAATCAGTAGAAAAATGCTAATCGGTTATGCCCTAGTTGAAACCATCTAATATATTTCAGTGATAACATGATTTTCAAATTAGCTGCTGTGGTGGATATTTTGGATGTCAGATTGGCACCATTTTCATGAATGACAAAACATACATCATTAGAAGTCTTCTGGTCTAAGACACATTTCTGATCATCCATTCAATGTCAGTAGAAGCAACAAGATTTATATGACAGCTTTCAAGGCAGCCATACTGGATGTACGACTGACACCATTTTCAACCGGCTAGGTATCATAAGAAGCCTACTGCTGAAAAATTCATGCTGATATAGCCATCTATTCTTGAGTAGAGATCACAAAATACTTTCAAGATAGCCAACATGGTGGACATATTATGGGTTAGTAACTTTGGACCACGAAGACACCATCAGAACTCTTCTGATGAAAACCTTATGTCTAAATGATTATACCCTATGTCTAAATGACTATGTCTAAATGACTTTACGCAATGTCTAAATGACTTTACCCTATGTCTAAATGACTATGTCTAAATGACTATACCCTATGCCTAAATGACTATATCCTATGTCTAAATGACTATACCCTATGTCTAAATGACTATGTCTAAATGACTACACCCTATGTCTAAATGACTGTATAAACGACTATACCCTATGTCTAAATGACTATACCCTATGTCTAAATGACTATACCCTATGTCTAAAAGACTATGTCTAAATGACTACACCCTATGTCTAAATGACTGTCTAAATGACTACACCCTATGTCTAAATGACTATACCCTATGTCTAAATGACTGTCTAAATGACTTTACCCTATGTCTAAATGACTATACCCTATGTCTAAACGACTACACCCTATGTCTAAATGACTATACCCTATGTCTAAATGACTTTACCCTATGTCTAAGTGACTATACCCTATGTCTAAATGACTATACCCTATGTCTAAATGACTATGTCTAAACGACTATACCCTATGTCTAAATGACTGTATAAACGACTATACCCTATGTCTAAATGACTATACCCTATGTCTAAATGACTATATCCTATGTCTAAAGGACTGTCTAAACGACTACATCCTATGTCTAAATGACTAAGTCTAAATGACTTTACCCTATGTCTAAATGACTATACCCTATGTCTAAATGACTGTGTCTAAATGACTATACCCTATGTCTAAATGAGTTTGTGAGGAGTATCTAAAACATTTTCATGATGGTCACATACTATGGTCAGATCAACACAGTTTCAATTTAAGATCAACAAAATGTTATTAGAAGTCTTTTAGTAAACCCCATGGGGATATGACCATTCATTCAGGAGAAGTTGTAGTGATAACGAGATATTCAAGCTGGCCATAGTGGCAGCCAGATTAGATCCCAGATCAGCACCATTTTCAGTTAGAACCAAGGGGATATCATATGAAAAAAAGTTGCTTGGTAAAAATGTCATGCCAATATGACTTTTTGTTGAAGTGGAGAAGCAATAAATATATTTTCTAGTTGTCTCCTGTGGTGGCCATATTAGACATCATATTGGTACCATTTTCATTTTGAATCAAGAGAATTATCATAAGTTTTCGATTGAAAACTTCATGCAGATATAACCACCCATTCAGGAGAAATAGCAATACAGTGGGACCCCGCTATAACCCGCCCCGCTATAACCCGAATTCGGATATAACCCGGTCGTGGCATGGCTCCCGAAATTTCGGGTAATTTATTACAGGTATTTTTCTCAAAGACCAAAAAAAAAAAAAAAATTTTTTAAGTATGAAAAAACAAAAAATACGTCAAGAGTTTAATTATCATTCTCATATTCGTGTAAACAGTGCGAAAAAGAACGTGTAGAAAATGTATTATCAAATTTCTTCTAGTTTTGTGCCAAAATAAACGTCTGAAATACGAACCAATTGCTGGGCCTACTGAGAACTTTGATCTTTGTTTATTGTTGAAAAATTACAGCTCATAAGTGTCAATATTATAATTACTGATTCCTGAGTAATGAAGCCATCGTGTCTACTTTGTGTTTGTCTTGAATGCATTCTGAATACAATCGTTGCTCTAATAATCTCCGATATATGTTCTCTTAATTTCATACACAACTAAGCAATAGCCAATGCGGGGGTTGATAAAAGATTCTCACCAGAATGTATAAATCTATCAATTTAAGTACATTGTTTATCATCAAAGTGAACTGCCGAGCTAAACAGTGACATAATTCAGTGGTTATAAAATACAGCCAGTTCGCCTGCTGTATTAGAGTACATCAAAAGAACATGACGCAATAGCTGGGCGGCAAGTTCAAAGGACTTTGACTAGCAGCTTGGGTGGGAAAATTTACAATGACTGAATTCAGAGACAGAAAGATCCTGAGATGTACATGTAGTTATTATAAGAATACACTTTAGCTTCCATTATTTAATCTACAGACATGTACTATTTCATCATTCATTACGTACACCCGTTACATAATTTTTGTTTTTTTCTTTTAATTGAATTCAGTCACATAATGATCTGTGACAAAATTATTGAATATTTTACATCCTTGTGTGGATATTTTCGATGGAAATATTTGTATTATGGATTCAGTGTATGTTACAAGATTCGCTGGTGAGTACACGGTGTTGATACTCTTTTCATGTAATAGATTATACATGTATATATAAATTAGACACGTGTATGTACCAATGCATGGTTCTCTGAATAAAGTAATATATTAAATCTGCAATTTCTGTTACCACAGCAAATGTTTTTCTCATTTAATATATATTTATCAAAAATGTTAATTGTGCCATGCATTTTCGCACCCGTCTTTATGTACCCCCCCCCATTAAATCCAAAAATGTGTTGGTATTGTACATGGTTGCTTATAACACGGTTCGGTTCATAGCCCGGTCGGATTCTATGGCTCCCAACTACCGTGTTATAGCGGGGTCCCACTGTAACAAGATTTTCAAGATGGCTGCTATGTGACAGACATAATGTCAAAAAGTCACCATGGTCAATTAAGACCAACTGGACATCATAAGAAATCTTTAGGTGAAAACACAATGTCAATATAACTTTCTGTTCAGGAGTTGTATTAAGATTTTTTTTCAAGATGGTTGCCTTAGTGACCATATTGGACTTCAGATCAGAATCATTATATTTTAGGATCAACTAGATATTATAAGGAGTCTTATATTGAAAACCCCAAGTTGCTATTACTATGAATAAAGGACCATTCAACAATAACAAGATTTCAAGATGGCCACTGTGGTGCCTATATTAGACCCCACATCAGCACAATTTTCAATTAGGACTAACTCAACATTAGAAGAAGTCTTTTATTGAAAACTCTATGCTGATATGACCATCCATTCAGGAGGAGTAGCAATAACAAAACTTTAAAATGGTTGCCATGGCAGCCATAAGAACATCAGATCAGTACCATTTTCATTTAGGACCAACAAAACATGACAAGTCTTGTAGTGAAAAGCCCATATTAATACAACCATCCAGGAAGAGTAGTGATGACAAGATTTTCATGATGGCCATACTGGATGCCAGATTTGCATCATTTCAACTAATTCATTGGCATTGTTGGACCAACTAACATTATAAGGCGACTTTAGTGAAAATCCATGTTGATATGACAATCCATTCAAAAGGAGTAGCAAGAACAAGATTTTCAAGATAGCTACAAATAGTCTTAATCAAACACTCAATGGCCATCCTGGACACCTATGATCCCTTCATTGCTTATGTTAGCTAAAAGCATCCACACTTTGGCCTACGCTCTCCAGATTACAACAAGAAGGTAATCAATTAAAAGCATACTGTGTACATAATGCAGCCTTAATCAGATTACTTAGCAAGGCATTGCTGCAATATTTGAAACAATTGTTTCAGAATTCCGGTCTCAAGGCAGCTGTTCTCATCTGTCTTTGTAATGTATGTATAGAATATGTAAAAAGATGTACATAAGGGGATGAGGAATTTCATTTTTTTAAATACCATATGGCATATCAAAAGCTGAAGATTTCAAAAATAAAACAGTCTGTGCAGTTGTTGTTATTGTAAGGTTTAACGCCATTTTTCAGCACACGATAGGCTATACATGGTGGCCAGAATTGATGGTGGAGGAAGAACCCAGGGAAAACCCTCATAAAGAACCACCAACCCACGAGAAGCTACTGGCAAGCTTTCTCACATACCCACATTGGCCCAATCTGCGACTCAAACCCATGCAGACAGAGGTGAGACGGCAGTGATCCGTAACGGAAAGCGCTTTAGACCACTCAGCCACTCGGGGCTCCATTATATGTAGTAGCTAGCCTTAAAAGCAGCATTGTTGGCCTACCACCAGTACAATCACATCTGTGTTAAAGCTCAGTGAGCATTAATTATGTGTAATCCAGGCAATATGTTCCCCATTCAAAGATCACATGCTTTGCTTTTTAAAGAATTATTAAAGATTTCAATAGATATATGGTAAGCAAATAATCTTCATAAACTTAAGTAAGTGGCAAACATGAGCATAAATATTAACAATTTATCAGTCTTTTCACAACCTGAAAATAAAACTCTACATTTTATCAGCACAAAGTTTTCTGAGGGGCCTGATATGAAATTAGAGGAGTCGAATCATCATATTTTTTTTATTTTTGAGCATATCCACAAAATGTTTATGCTAAGACTCTATCACATTTAGTCTGATATAGGAAGTTTAGGAATAAAAATCATTCTATGCAGCCTTTTCTTATTATAGTTGGTAACATGAGCCATAACTGATAGGAGATAAGTATCTGTATGTTTTCCTATTGTTTCTATGGAAACCACACCACTGCTGGAGTCACCATGAGCACACAACTTTGATAGGGCTTGATCGAAGAAATATTTATACAAAGTTTGATAAAAATTAGCAAGGTCATTCAGAAGAAGTTTAAAATAGGGTTTTCAACTAGTTCCCAAAGGAGACACCTCATTCCTAGGGGTAACCCTCTTGACCCCAAGTTGAATCTAAATAGGGTTGGCTGTTCTGGAAAATATATTGAAAATGGGTTTTCATTATGCAGAAGGCCAGTCACCCACACCTATCATTCTGATAAACCTGTTCTCTGAGAACAAGACTGAATGAACCCTGCTTTTAGCCACAAGTAGGCTCAGGAGGATACTGATGCCATCAGATTTTATAACACTACATTCCCATATACAACATAACATACCTTTCACAATCTTTTGTTTCTCTGGACCAGCAATGGGTCCTGGGCTGACATTAGCTGGAGAAGGACTGGCAGGTGATGGACCAGGGCTGGTAGTGGTTGGTCCAGTTGATGAAGGCTCCTGACTTCTGGTAGGTTTATCCGTTCCCCTTCCATCTGGTGGTGGGGCTGCGAATGTGCTAAATTGATTCAACAGAAATAAACAGCTGCTAACAGTCTGTCTGCATTGATGTATTGGTAACTGGAAGAATCCATCCAGAAAACGAGGTTGAAGTTGACTGCATGCTAAAAAAGACAAGAGACCTTTTGTTGAGCCAAATCTTTTTCATAAGAAAATATGTACATTAAAGGTAGAAGTACAAGATATTTCTACTTTTAGTAGTGGCAGCCATATCTATTGCTTAATATATAAGAAAATTATACAATTACACTTAATTACAGATGAGCCAGGCCTGCCAATCTGTTAAGAAATTTTTCAGCAAGGCAGTACACATTTTTCATTAAGTTACACCAAATTTCACTAAGGTATAATAAATTATCATGCATGAAAATCAACATCGAAAACATGTGACGGCAACATTATGTTCATAAAGTACACTTTAATGACATGGAGTTCCATTTTAGAAATAAAAGTTTCATAACCATGGATGTCAGTTACTTCATAATAGATCTCTTGAATGAAAATACCAACTTCCCATAGTTTCTTTTAAAAATAAAGACAAAAATTGGAATACTAGTTGTCCTCAATCCATCATTGTGAAACATCAAGCCAAATAAGATCCCCCCCCCCCATGTCAATGTCAACAATGTTTTATCTTATTGATGATGAACATGGGCATATATGAATAAACAAAATTAAGATATATATATATATATATATATATATATATATATATATATATATATATATATATATATATATATATATATATATATATATATATGCTTATATAAACACTGTTATACAAATAATTAACTGAAATTATTGACTCATTCGATAACAATGAGCCTGAAGGTTGTAACATTGTAATTTTAGGCCAAACCTGTTCTGCAAGTACAATGTAGCAGATTTGTCTTGTTGAGAATTGGCCTTAATGCCAGTAAGGATGTCTTCAACTGATTATGCAACAGTAGATGTGCCTCCAAACTCAGTGTTCGCCACATCACTCAGAAGAATAGACAGAAATTTGAAGGCAACTTCCTGAAAGAAAACAGAATTCACTAACTAGTAATATTCATAAATGTACATCAGATGCTTTTAAGAATAAATATAATATAAATTTTTCTTTTCAAGCTTGTCAAATTTGCCTTAGAAAGTCCACTGATGTCACAGAACTTTTAACAGGCATTATGTAGCCATGAAGGTATAGAAGGCTAAGAAGGTGTACAGGAACAATGAAGCCAACAGAGCTTCTGGCTTATGCTTCTTTGCCTATGGAGAAGACATGAGAAACACACAAACACACATATATATACATGTGCACACTGCATCTTTGATATACCCTGGGACACATACATTTTCCATTCAAAGAAAACCAGGCTTGGAGTTTCCTTTTAGTAAAGTTATCCTAGATATAGTATATCAAAGATACTGCATATATACAGTGTATCATGCATACTTTCTTTTCCAACAGACTACAGGACTACAAGAAGAAATCTATTGATAAAGAAAGAGTGTGTCTGCCACAAAAAATGTCTCCAATTATTCCCAATTCTATTGTAAATTGTTAGTTTTGCTTCCTTTATGAGCTTATATAAATTTTTGTATTAAACAAATAAAACAAACAAAATTGATATGACAGGCTGTTTACATGAAAGTAGACTCAAATTACAGTATTGTCTGTACTAAATAAAGTATGGACATTTTATCAAAAGCATATTAGTACTTGACCTAAATACCCCCCCCCCAGAAGCATTTAGTTATTTAAATCAATTAAATACTTAATTTAAAAGTTGTACAAGGGGATAAGCTCCAGTTACTGCAGATGCCATGCCATGAAACCACTGATTGCTTAAGAAATACATGGCTTCTGACCACTCAAGGCAGTGATACTACTGCTAGGTTAAGAAACACATGTCTACTACCCACAGAAGACAGGTGACCACTGAGTACGTGATATTTATATTGAAATTTGCCAGGGTAGAGGGAATTAGAATAGCCATTGTGGCCAGTTGACCACTAAAATATATATATATAGTATGTATGCTGTATCAATGATATATGAGATGTATAAATTTTTCATTAAAATGAAACAAGGCTTGCAGTTTCCTTTTAATATATCATTTGATACAGCATACATACTATACATTTATTTTATTTATATCACTTAAAATACACAAATCTCCCCTTTGAACGAAGTCAGATATCTGGACAACAGTGTATTGACTGAGTGAATGAACTCCTTGCATCCCTAAGAGTGTCCTCTACAAAATGTAGTTCTATGCCTTTTCTTGCTGTTCACATACACATTTACAAACTGATAAGTTGCTGAGGATTCACATAGGATTTTAAAACTAGGAGTCCAGGACTCCCATTTCGGTAAAAATAGGAGTCTCACCAGCAAAACATTGCAGTCCCTTCCCTGAAAATTTTTAACTTTGCAGATTAGAACTTTTTGGTTGCCACTGAGTTTAATTTCCACATTATTTATAACGCAGACATGTACAACCGTGTCAGCCTATTTGGCTCATCTGGGAATTCTGCACCATGATACACCATTTCTGTAAACATTGGATCACGTGCTGTTTTGGTTAAAAATCCAATTTTTGGCTAAAATGCCAACAGAAATATTCCAAAGTAATGTATTTCATTTCCATAGCCTGATGCATAAATATTGCCTCTTTTCAAAGTCATGCGCAGAATAGTCTGCCATATATGTTGTCATGAAAAAATATGGGTGGTATCCCGTTTGTCCAAAATTAGTATTATTTTGAATAGAATATTCTGGTGACAATTGCTGCTTTTCAATTGGTAAGCATTGCAGAATTTTATTTTTGTCAATTAGGTATGGGATTTGCGCCAATATTGGTGACCTCAGATGCCCATAATAGCCTGACAGCAGTGTAATTCTTGTTAGTTGATAGTCCATCGGGGTAAGTAGAAATTTTTTCAATACAAGGAATGGTCTTATTCCAAACACTAAGCTTGGCATCAGACACTTTCTTACACTTGCCTACTATCCCATCCAAACTATCAGTTCTTGCAACTATAGCACTCTTCTGAATCTCATTAAATCATTGTTAGTTTGCCATTTTACCCCAAATTTGCAAAAGGCATTTTGTCCAAGTCTTGATGTGTCTTGATTTTGAGGTTGCATGCATAATTTAATTGCTACAATCAGAAATGAACACAAAAATTGAAGCTAAAGTTCTGATGTACTCTTATAATAACCACATGTACATCTTGGAGTATATCTGCCTCTGAATTCAGTCATTGTACGTATCCGCACATTTTCCCACCCAAGCTGCAAGTTGAAATCATTGAACTTGCCGCTTAGCTATTATATCGTGTTCTTTTCATGTACTCTTATAAATACAGCAGGCACATCCTTGGGGTACTTTAACCACTGAATTCTGTTGTAAATATCAGCACAGCTAAAACAATCAAATAATCAACACAATCTCTAACTCAGTAGGTTGTTGAAGTAGGACTGGCAAACCTCTGAATTTGCCACCCACCTATTTGCATGCATACGGAGGACTAATGCATTGGTGATTTTCTGTCTCAGATCAAAAATTTGTGTCCAAATATGCGTACATGTAATTAAGCATTTTCAAGAGTGCTGAGTTGCTTGTTTTCATTTTAGGCTTCTATTTTTATTTACATTGATTAAGTCAACACTTATGATTTAAACATGACAGATTGTTTCTAGAGCACTCAAACTCATTAGCTTCTTGAACACACTCAATGCTCAGGCATTCATATACTGGCATATGAAAATTAGCATGGAATAGAAACTAAGCCAAAAGACAAACCAACAAGAGGTAATTAAAATATTTTAATATATTTTCAGTTGATCTAAGTCATCATTCTACTTTAATTAACATTAATACTGACCTTAACATTCCTTGCACTTTCCATTTCCTTTGGACACTTTGACTTAACAATCATTCAAGGGTCCAGATGTATTGTCATATGACACAAGAGAGGGGGTTGGGTCACCTGATGGTCATTTTCATATTAATTAATAATAATTGATTTTTAGAACATTATAATAAGTTTAATAACAACAATAAAAAGCATTAAATATGTTACAGTATGTGTACCTCGTAAACGACAAATTTAATTTATTGTATGGACAAGCTATTGCAACTATGTGTCATTGATATTATGAACACTAGATATTGATACAGTTATAATGAACCATATTCTTGTTGGGTACTTAGTGCAGGTTTAGTTTTAAGGTTTTCATCAAACCTAAATTTTTCTCTCTCCCTCCGCATTTATATATATGTTGCCCCTCATGCATGATGGGGAGAGAGGAACAGAAAAAAGAAAGGATTGCAATTAAATTGTGTACCACGTTTAAATTCATTTAGAAATTAGTGACTTTAAATACCTTTTATCATTATTTTCATATATCATTAATGATTAATGAGTCGAAATTCACCATTGATCTATAGGTCTGCAAGAATGTTTATATATTAATACTATTGTGCCACAGGTGGATCAATTTACTTTATACTAACACTTTAAAAGCCATGTTATTTATAATGTAAGTATAAGTGTATATATATATATATATATATATATATATATATATATATATAATTGATTAGTATTGGGATAGTGTGTATGTGTGTCTCTTTGTGTGCAGCATGCATTCAAAATAACATGACTTTTGAATTAAATCTTGATACAATCTGATAACCACATCTTCTGAGTATAGTGTATCAAATGTGTGTGTGTGCGTGTGTAGATGGATTCCAATATGTTTCAGGTAATAGATGTATGTAATCATTTAATCTAATCTGTATCATTAGTGTCTGATACGCTGATAAAAAAAACTCATGTCATATACCATTATAATGATGCCAGTTCTTTAAGGTTACTTTTCAGGTTTAATATTTTTTGTCCTATTCAAATTCTTCTTTCTCATACCACAGATTTCCACTTATCTTTTCTTTGCTTATGGCAAGAGATGGAGAGAGAAATTGGAGAGTAGATACAATTTTGATGAAATAGTATAATGCATTTTATTCATTTAGAAAATGTTGATCAAACAGTGAATATTGATAGATACGTTTGTCACATATAAGAATGAATAACATACTACAAATTCATCACTGGGTCTAAATAATCCACTATTAAGTATTATACCAGCATATATATTATATCAACATTTAATTCAAAAGTCTCTCTCTCTCTCTCTCTCTCTCTCTCTCTCTCTCTCTCAACGCTAATCAATTAATGTCTTCAATCCTAAAGCCAGCTGATCCTGCATTACATACATACATACATACATACATACATACATACATACATACAACAACTGCGTTTCGGCGTATGCACTGCGTTCCGATGTTAATATGCACCCGACAAATTTAACAAAATATTTTTTAAATAATTATAAATATTAAATAAATATCTGACGACTATCATCCAGATTCTACTGCAATACAGAAACATATTTATTTTATTACACTAGGTAACAATGTATGACTAGTAATTAATGGAGAAAAACAAAAACCATGACAACTTCTCCTCACCCTGGTGAGAAAAGCGAAACGTACCGAATGAACTAATTTCCAAATTTCGATGATTACTGATTTCCATAAAGGCATACAAGTTTATCATTCACTTATTGTCTATACCTCAGCAGATAATTAAAATCTGCTGATAATAATAAGGAAAACAGACGAGACCAAACGACTTTAAACTGATGCCGGTTGATGAAACAGTTCCGAACGCTTTTCACATTCTGCCAACAAAATCAAACAAACGAAGCGCGGTACCGTACTCATTAACAATCTAACAATACAAAAGTACCGCCACCGTTAATAATAATAATAATAATAATAATAATAATAATAATAATAATAATAATAATAACATTATTATTATTATTATTATTATTATTATTATTATTATTATTATTATTATTATTATTATTATTATTATAAGTATAACAAGCAAAGGAAACATAACGGAAGCAAACGCTGTATGGACAACAAGACAATGTTCAGAAAAGTACCATAAACTCGGTGCATAGAAACACCGAAACGCAATATCGTATATACAGTTTATTAATAATGTCGGGATGGAAGAAAATCAGCAAATTAAATAGCCGTACAGTGTAAGTGTAGCTATCAAGAAGTATGCGCGGACAATTATAAATGAAGCTTGCACAGGAGGGTGAAAAAATATAAGCATCATCGAGACTTCTAACCGGGTTATTTTTGTGTGTGAAATATATATACCTGGGTTGTCACACCGTGTGTGTGTGTGTGTGTGTGTGTGTGTGTGTGTGTGTGTGTGTGTGTGAAATTAAAACATAGCAGTCAGATGGCTTAATTAAATCAATATATTATCAAAAGTAACGCTAAACACGGACTCTCGCACAACTAAAGTAGCTTGACTATATGCAATTAAAAAAATATCTGTCAAGCAAAAATCACAAGAGCGTCAGGAGTCTCAGGTGGAATGTATAGAGGGTACAGAACAGTTATTTAAACCGATTACGAAAGATATCGTGTGTCTTCTTTCCATATTAGAGCAAAACCTCAGCAGTGACTGGAATAATAGCAGAAAGAACAAAACAATAATAATTCTAAAAGATCTTCTAGGTGAAATAGCTGTGGCTCAACCACAAACACAAAACAAGAAATACTTGATATAATATTGGTTAGCTTTGTTCTGACGTAGCTGATGTAAGGGTCTTATACCAGCACTAGAGCTAGAACCGGAGAGAGAGAGAGAGAGAGAGAGAGAGAGAGAGAGAGAGAGAGAGAGAGAGAGAGAGAGAGCTGAAGTGAATGATACATTTAGCGTTTTGCCATCATAAAAAAACAACACTTGACAGTCAGAGAAAAGTAATTGTGTTTTGAGCGCAAAGTTTTGCTCGAAGAAAAAAATGAAGCCGGAGTATGCTGCTAATACTATAGATCATGAAAAATAGCGACAGATCGCATACACAACCGATCAGACCCAAAAAAAAAATGATACAATATATGTATTGCTTTTATCAATGGAATATATAACCATCTTGCACGGTTACAACAACCACAGCCAGTATTACATCATCATCGTCGTCGGTGGCGGCGGCGGCGGCGGCGGCCTCTTGACCTAGTGTGGTCGTTGAGGTACTGTGTTGCTGAACATCTGATCAGTTCCCTCCACTTGTCTTGATCATGTGCCAATGCCTGTTTCTTCGCAAAAGGTTTCATGGTCCATTATGTGATGTTGTCAGTCCACTTTTTTCTCTGTCTACTTCTCCTTCTGTCACTCTGGATGTTGCTTTGCAGTACTGTTGTGGATATACTGTTGGCTTTAATGACATGGCCGTGCAATTTCAGCTTTCTCGTTTTGACAGTGGTGAGGTCTTCATAATGGCCTGCTCTGTGCCTGGTAGTGTTACGCACTTCTTCATTTGTCATGTGATCCATGTAAGAGATGCCAAGGATGGTACTGTATCATTTCATTTCAAGTGCCTGGATTCTTCGTTGTAATTCTGCTGCCAGGGTCCAGTCCTCACATGAATACAAAATGATTGAGATGACTAGTGCTCTCAATAGTCTGATTTTAGTTTTCAGACAGATATTCTTGTCTCTCCATATGGGTCTTAGCTTTGACATAGCTACCGTTGTTTGTGCAGCTCGTAACAAAATTTTTGCTCTTGATCCATCTTCGGTGATTATGGAACCAAGATGTCTGAACTGGCTCGCTGTTTGCAGTTCCTGTCCTCTGACCCTAATCTTGGCTGAGATTTGTTTGCCACTATTTGTCATCAGCTTTGTCTTCTCGGCGCTTTTCTCCGTGTCAAATCTGGAAGATGTTTCATCCAGGTTCTTCACTAAGGTGGCAAGCTCGTCTTCACTGCCTGACAGTCCATCAATGTCGTCTGCAAAGCGTAGATTGGTGATGTTACGCCCTCCAATGCTGACTGTCCCACAGTGGTCTTCCAGGGCTTCGCTCGTGATGCGCTCTAAGAAGATGTTGAAAAGCGTGGTGACAGGAGACAGCATTGACGTACTCCAACTGTTGTCTTAAACCAGTCCCCCCAAAAACCTTGATCAATTACTGCAATGGTAGCCTTGGCGTACAGCTGCTTGATGGTATTGGTCAACTTTTGACCCTTGTTGAACTTCTTCATTGTGGCTCACAATGCTTCACTCCACACTCTGTCAAAGGCCTTTATGAAATCTATGAACACATGATAGATGTCTTGTTGATGTTGCGAATACTTTTCACACAGAACCTTAAAATTGAATATTTGTTCCGTTGTGGTTCTTCCACTCTGGAACCCTGCCTGTTTTTCAGCGATTATTTCTTCTGCTTGTGGTTTCAGTCTGTTCGATATAATCTTCAGCATCAGCTTACTAGCATGGCTGATAAAACTGATAGTTCTGTAATTTTGGCACAGCTGGAGATTGCCTTTTTGGGGAAGTGTTATAATCAGTGGCTGGGTCCGCTTTGTTGGCCATTCACATGTCTGCCACCCCACCCCACCCCCATTCTTGATAAGTTCAGATGGGATGTTGTCTACTCCAGCTGCCTTCCCTTTCTTCAGTGCTCTAATTGCTGACTCCACCTCCTCTTTGAGAATGGGGAGTCATCATCATATATGGAGTTTGGAACTTCAAGCACCTCTGGGTCTCCTGTGGACGGATGGTTGTAGAGTTCTTTACAATACTCAGTCCATCTTATTGGAATATCACTTGCTTCTGTGAGGCATTTTCCAGTTTCGTCTTGTATGGTACTGACTCTTGGTTGCTTCTGTCTGGTGAGGTCTTTCACAATTTGAATGCCTTTTTGCTGTTATTTTTTTACAGTATTACAACAACCAGGCAAAAAATTCTAGAAAAGGTATTACCACTGGCAATATTTTTAAAAAAAAATCCTGATCGACTAGAAATTCTGATTGACGAAAGACGAGCCGGCAATTAACCCCAGAGAAATCATTAACGAAGCCGCTGATATTTATCAGAGTTTATTTACAGGCGGTATAATGGAAATTAATGTTTATCGGTCCCTTATGATGAACATCATTGATGGTTATTACCGCAGTGATACAGGGTATGCAAATTAGATCAGTGGTAAGAAAAACGTTGAGCATGAATAATGCTCAACGTGGACCTGTAATGGTCAAGGTGGACCTGTAATGGTCAAGGTGATAAATTCGCGATTACTTAAGTATAAAGCGATCGACGGGGATGGATACTGAGATGCTTTTCATGTACTTTTCAGAAGGATACCCATAAAAGCAATACCGATTGCAAAGCAGCTTGGAATGAATATTTGACGTTGTTAGTTATAAAGGTATTGGTGCTGTTGGTGATGTTGCTAGTAAATCATTCTCAGCAATCAAGGACAGACTAGCACGATTAATATGCAGACTACGACCAGTAAACCCTCAACCAGTAAAATTGCCCAACACCGAAGTTATGCCTGTAAATGTTAGTAAAATAAGAGATCAAGCTGAAAATCAAACACCAACAGAGTTGGCTGGTGAACCTCTATCACAAAAATATGACTGCTAGTCTGATAGCAGGAAGTGGTCCTCGTGTTAGACGATAACAAGTATAATAAAATGTTTAAGCGTGTATTTGATCCCGCATTCGAATTTTTCCATTCGGAAATGAAAATCTTGCGTCAAAATATACCGGTAATGCCAAACGTTTACTCAGAAGACTAGTCTTGATATAATCTGTCAGCGTAATCCCGATGAAATTGGATATAACAAATAAAATTGCAAAGGATCTTGGCAAAATATACCGGTAATGCCAAACGTTTACTCAGAAGACTAGTCTTGATATAATCTGTCAGCGTAATCCCGATGAAATTGGATATAACAAATAAAATTGCAAAGGATCTTGGCAGAAAAATAATGTACTCAGGGTAGTTTATGTGATCATAAGTAACTTTGCTCAAGATTAATCATCGACGATGCTGAACTCGATTTTATAATTGCTGATTAACAAAAAAAAAAAGAAGACACATTAATAAGCCAGAATAATGCTTACTTATCGGATGGAACTAAATTAGATATAATTATCTATACTAATGGTGACTAACCACAGTTTACTCATTTATGACTTTGCTGTTAGTGTATGTTTCAAGAAATGTATTATCGATGATAAACATATTTCCAGATACCGCGGTTAGAGTTGCTACAGACACATTTTATGTGAATAAGAAACATGCGGATTTATTAAAGATCGGTAGCGATGCATGATGGGAGAATAAAGCAAGAAACGATACTTATTCTGAATCAGCCGACGTTGAATCTAAGGATATATACCACAAGAATAATCAAATGTCATTTTCAGTGTATGATCCCGTAGCAAGTCATACAACTGTTTATGTTAACGAGTACGGTGATTCAGGTAAAATAACGCCTGCGATTGAATGAATTATTTTGGAATTATGATATGGTTGTTATGACGCAAACACATAGATTCTCAAAAGATATGAGAGAGAGTAGGGTGAAATCTCATACTTAGCACAACTTCATTAGATAGAAAGAAGATGCATGTATTCCTGAACGAATCGGCGAAATATACATTCATAAAATTATTATTTGGTATGAAATATGCGCTGTGTCTTTAGACATATTAAGAACGTTTATTAATTGATTGTTGACGAGAAATACAGCTGTTATTATGTGTGGCGATCATGGTGAACCGCAACTTCCGTATGAAAGGCTAAAAACGTTTCTATATTATGAGGAAATAACTAATGATTACCAATCGTTTGATAAAAGACAATGTGAAAAAAAAGTGCGTGAGGTAATCAGAGAGACCTGCGATTAGTGCTTTTGGGAAATTGTGGAGACTGAATGATTTGATAGCTGCAAGTCAGAAGATAGTTCGTGAAACACTTTAACAAATATTATTTTTGTTGCCTACAGATTTTTTCTCAAGTCTACCATCATGATATCGAACAGCAGATACAGGACGGCAAAATATCGATGTTGAAATCCCTGCAATTAATGACAAACACAATCTTGTACTAAATTATATTGGTTGGTTCAAGTTAAATTTGAGGAGAGCGCGTTAACGATGGATAAATCTCCCTGGACTCTAGAATATGATATAACGATTCATTCCTCACAAGGATTAACTATTGCGGATACTAATATTCGGATTGTGGATGGTTGTATTGAATGGTCATATTTAGTTTATTTGGCAGTATCTTGAGTTAGAAGAATATATCTCATCTGCTGCAGATAGTTACCATAGACTTCGCAATGACTCGGGAAACCACTACTAGCAACTTCGATGACTTCGCAATGACTCGGGAAACCACTACTAGCAACTTCGATGACTTCGCAATGAAACCACTACTAGCAACTTCGATGACTTCGCAATGACTCGGGAAACCACTACTAGCAACTTCGATGACTTCGCAATGAAACCACTACTAGCAACTTCGATGACTTCGCAATGAAACCACTACTAGCAACTTCGATGACTTCGCAATGAAACCACTACTAGCAACTTCGATGACTTCGCAATGAAACCACTACTAGCAACTTCGATGACTTCGCAATGACTCGGGAAACCACTACTAGCAACTTCGATGACTTCGCAATGAAACCACTACTAGCAACTTCGATGATATAGTACGGTAACAAATTAGTTATCAGCAGTGTGACACAATAAAATAAGCACAAGTTTAACTTGATGCTGAACTTATCCGACAACAAATACAAAAATAAGATAAATAAATAGCATAATTTTAGATATGGTATGTGGCAACAAGCGAACTTATTGTCAATGGATTTCTGTGATCCTGTGTATAAACCTATATCTACTAATAATTTGTTTGAATCAACCTGCCATTTTCAAAATGGTTTCCAAAACTGTATACGCTGCAAATCAAATGTTTGATTGCTAATACATTGACATAGTCCATTTATCCAAATTATCCCACTACAGTACTAAGATTGGTGTTTCTATGCACCCCTATAAAGCCACCAAGGGGTTAAGACATTGCTAAATATAAAATAGAAATGTATATGGCGCTATCGTAGAGAATCTGACAAATAACAGGTTTTATTTATTTATGCAAGATAAAAAGTGATACAAAAGCTCCATTATATTAATTTTAAAAGTTTTAATAAATATTTTCGAAACATTTAAAGACTTTAACTTGAAAGAAAGCAGCAAGGACGATATGAAGAGAAATTTACTATATGTTTACAAGTGTGAGTGGGATAACTGGATGAGCAGAACTACTTGTATTGAAGAATAAAAAGGAGAATATAGATGTAAATTCGTAATTTCAAACATTAAATAGTGTATACGCCAACAGAGAAATGCAGACTTGCAGATTTCTTACAGTGATGGAGCTTTTTCTTTGATTTATAGTTTGTATAAAAAAAAGTACAATCTACTTTTACTAGTTCTTCTCTGTTTGGGACTATATTTTATGCACAACAAATGAAACGTGCACCGTCTGTCAGAATGAGCGAAATTATTCCTTCTTCTTTCTATCTAATTTTTTTCCACTGAAATAAAACTATGTGACAAAAGAATCTCAAATGGGTAATGATTTATATTAAATTATGAAACTCGTTGAACCCGTTTGAGATCCTTTCTCTCTCTCGTTATATATATATATATATATATATATATATATATATATATATATATATATATATATATATATATATATATATATATATAAACACGTTACTGATTGTTCAGCTCTGTTTATATGAATAATGAACTGAATTGAAATATACAATTTACATTCATCAAAACTAAATTCACATGTATGAAAAAACCCAAAGAACAATAAATAAAAATAAAATAAAATAAATAAAAATAAAAATAAAAATCCGGAATAAAGCATCCATTATTAGAAAATTTCCGTAAAGTGTTTTAGTTTCAAATGCGAGTTAGTTTAATGTTAAGTCGTTTATGTACATTACAAATCCATCCAGCAAATTATAACAAATGAATAATAAATAAATTTCTAAGTACAACAAGAAGGATATCGAAATTATAACTTTTTAGCAGCATGTCAATAAAAAGTAATATCCAATGTTTTTGAGTAAACTATACATTCAAGTTTGTTAATGCTATTATAGGTTTCACCTTTCGGTATTCCCCAACAAATACTACGGTTGATTCCGGAATATTTATTTTTATCTAACTTTTACGTAATTCATCTCATTTGTTCGACCGCACATTAGCTTCCTAGATTTGTCGAGTAATTTTAAACTTGATGAGATCATTGTATTATGAAAGCTTAGTGATAATTTTTCTCTCGGACGTGTTCTTTGGTAGCATAAGTCTCAGAATATGAATGAAAACTTGTGTAAATTCAACTCTACATTACAGTAATTGTAACAATGTTGCATGCATCTCACATGTTGGTTCATTACCGGTTCTGAAGTATTACACCGTACGTTGCGACTCGTCTCATCTAAGGTTTCCTCAGTGTTTTTTTTTTTGCTAACAAACAACACATTGTCAACATCCAAACTATTCAGAGATGTTGTAATTTTATAAAAGTCAGCTGGTTATAAAATTAAACTTGCCTTTGAGAAATCTGAGTCTAACTTAATTTTCCAGATGATTAAAACATAAAATCAAATATATTTTAAGGAAGTCACTCTTTTTGTTGCTTGGATAAGATCATATGATTAGCATACTTATCAATAATAATGAAAGCTAACGTATTAGCAAACACTCCTGTTTGTACGCACCCACCCATTTTAAAAACGAAAAGTTCTAACGAATTAAACAAATACACTACTCTTGGTCATTTCATTGATTTATAATTTATATTTATTACATTTATTACATTTATATATATATATGTAATGGTGCAAAATTGACCCTAACACTCAGCTTATTGACGTTTCAATGCGTACAGAAGTCCCTGATGCAAAAAGAAAAAGAAAAAAACACTGCTTGCTGTCCATTTCTATTTTTTTTCTTTCTAGGATAGTCTATTTCAGTAACAGCTCTGGTTATAGAGATTATGAAAAATGGTCAACTATATCACATCTGTTGCTTGAAAACACAGAATGTCCCAAGCAGATGGCAACCATATTGCTAAAGGAACTTGCATATGATTAAAAATGCCAGCAAATTACCAGTGTTTAAGATCCCATTGCAATGGTCAGGTTAGAAATAGAAAATCAACAAATGAAAATAATAAGTTTTGTGCATTGTTTATATCCTTGATGCCTTCTGTTTTTAAAATCAGTATTTGGGGTACAAACAAATGGGATGATATGAGAATACTATAGACTATTGATTTATTTAGACTAATGATTCATTTAGACTAATGATTCATTTGGACTAATGATTTATTTGGACTTGCAACTGAAGGATTTAATCCATTAAATTAACAATTATCATTTTTTAACCTTGAAATTGGTGGAATTCTTTTTGATAAAAATGTTATGAGCAAAATGAGAAGGATTGATAGCATTCATATTTTATTTCAACATAAGAGATTTTTTTTCCTATACTTAGCAAAATTATGTATGATGGGTTGTTGTCAGTTTTAACTGTATAGAGATGATTAATTAACTTAAAAACTTTGCCAGAGGTAAGAACAGTGTCCAAAAACAGTAGCTGTTTAAATTTACCTTTAACACGGTACCTTTCACATGTCTTGTTCGCAGAATCTTATTAAGTTAACATTATACAACATATTTTTGCAAGCTGCAGCATTTTTCTGGAGTGAAGTTAATAAGAAAGTACCGGTAGTATAAAAGGGAGAAAGTTTCACAGTTATTGCAATAGTATTACTATGCATGTATTTTTGAATGCTGTCAACTCATACAATTTAAACTTTTGCCCTAATTAATATGTTTCTGCTATAAATGAAGAAGCCAACAATTATAAAAAATATTGTTTTATCTATTATTATATATGCACTTTCAAATTTATTAAAACTGTATGAAAACTATGACTATGTTTTAAATTTCAGGAAAGGAAATGAGATCAACTATTCAGTTGGTATTTAGTCAGTTTTCTAGAAATGGGAAGCTGAGTCAGCAGCATTTATCACGCTTTATTAGAAGATGTTCAACAGTGAACATGAATTCAGAAGAAAATTCTTTAAAAACTATGGTAATGTGAAGTGGGTTAAACCTAGTAGCAAATGTAGTGTGCTAGGGCATGTGTGTGTGTGTGTGTGTGTGTGTGTGTGTGTGTGTGTGTGATATAATTTCTTGTCATAATATGAAAATGAAAAATATATTTGGGTGAAATTTTTGCTTGTGTAAAGTAATGTCTGAGATGGAAGAAATATTTGGTAATATTTTGATTGAATTAAATTGAAATATAGATCTTGGAGATTTTTAATGATGAATAAGTCCTAAAATCAAGAAAAGAACCTGATGAAAGTTACATACATTTATTTCTTTTCTTTCCTGTAATGGAATATATACATTTTAAGACTATGGCTAATTGTACATTTTCTATCACTGTTTTCAAACTGCAGATAGTCCAATACTATATTTTTTCAATTAGTTAATTGCAGGTAATATTGCAGGTAATATATGTGACAATAAAATTTTGTTTGATGTGAAAAGAGAAAACATTTTCTGAATAAACTTGTGAACATGTAGAAGAAATTAACTGAACAATGATGATACTGAAACTAAAAATGTTACTCAAGGGAAATGAATACCCAAATTGTCTATATTTGCTTAAAAAATAGAAGTTTTTGGAAAAGTGCTTTAAATAAGTTTACCACAATTGTTTCTTTTCGTACAAAATGTTAACACAATATCCACATTTTATATTCATTTATGTCTAGCCCATCTTAAGGAACTACTGCTTGCCATTAATGATAGCTTTTAGAAGTTTTTTCTTCTTCACTTCAATTGAGTCTGCTTCAGAGACCACCTGTATCAAGCAATAACCTGTTTTGAACAACCACCTTATCATGAAAACAATCCAAATTAGTGAAGATATTACCTCCCTTATGTAGCAACCTGTTTCCCCAAGAAGTGACTGTTTTAGACAGGTAGCAAGAAAGTTATTTTCTTAATGCAAGTGATTTTGTTGTATAGCATATTTTGACTTTTTATGTTTTTCACGTTTTAGATCAAAAGACTTGAATCAAAAGGGCTGCCCATTGTGCATCATCATGGCTATGTCTGTGATTTACCAGTAAATCATCATTTTCCAATGAAGAAATTCCATGGCGTAATGCACCACTTAAAGGTAGACAATGTGATCTCTATGCGACAGGTGTTGGAACCAGAGCGCATAAACATAAAAAATGCTCAAACTGTACATACAGTAGAGTATACAGAGAAATTTTTCACTGGCCACACAAGTAGAGAGGAACAGAAAGTCACTGGTTTTGACTGGAGTGAAGGACTTGTTAGTAGGGTCCGCTATGAAACAGGTAAGTATTGATATATATGTATATATATACATGTATATGTATTGGTGTATGTGATAGTATTGAATAACCATGTTATGAACCTTGTAGTACAAATATCACAGTATAATTTATTATATCCACATAACACTATATATATGATTTTCTATAATTTTTTTGTGTGTGCATGAATGAGCGTAAATACATTATGAATTGTATGTGTCTTGATTGAATAATTAATTGTATTCGTATGTGTATTACAAACATTTTACCCCACCCTTAGGAAAGAGAATTTTATATATTTATTTTAAAATTGGTATTTAATGGTAGAACAAGTTTTTTTTTTACTAAACCTTCTCAATTATGTTTCATTGCTAAATAGAATTATTTGTTATGTTAGAAATTTTTTAAAGGTTTAATAGTATATCAAATTTTTAGTTTTAAATTTACCTTCCTTAATGAGGGATCCTATTAATGGAAAACATTTTCCTCACACAATGAAATTAAATCAAAGAAAATTGACAAACATTATTATGACTCATTCATAATGCAAACATTAACAGCCAAAATATTGCATTTGTCAGCAATGTTATGAAAATGATCCTCTTAGACATCAGCAAAATCTTGCTGGATGCTTGATGTTATAGATCCCTTGCAATTTGCATAAACACTCATTTCCAGACAATGCATCACATACAATTTTTTATTATATAACTTTATTAAATTTACACATCAGAATGAATAATTCTTGTTATCAAGATTAAGTCTGGGCATATTATTTTGCTGGCATATCAAGAGTGTAAATGGCTGCCAATTTGAAAGTAGTTTTCTTTTACAGGTGAATTAGAAATTGAACAGTTCATTATTGTGATAGATATGTTGTAATGATTATCTATGGAGTTAAGGAAATGAGAAAACATTAAAAATTCTTCCTTGCCCAAAGAAATGAGAAATATGTTTAAAGAATATGTTAGCTTTCATCTAAGCAGAGAAATTAGCAGATAATTTTTAAACATCAGAAAAAATGTTTCTTTTTTGTTGTTTTTAATGGCGCTTTTAACATATTGGCTATATCATTCTGGGTAAGTATCTTTCCCAAGGACACGAACAGTTATCAGAGGTGGCTTGTTTGGCATCAAACCCAGGACCCTTGTATCACAAGTCTGAATCTCTACCAACTGAGCTACTGTAGAAAAGAAAATTAGTGAAATTTACTGTACAATCAAATATGCATATAATTTATTTTTTAAAATACGCTATGTATGACTTGAAAATAAAAAAGGAATAGTAATGAATGGAAACAATACCTTAAGTCATTTGACTCATTGGTATTTATGTAAATCAAGAAAATCAAGAAAAGAACAATTGTAATTGAGAAGGAAAAACTTAAATTATTGTATAAATAGCAGAAAAGTTTAAGTGATAAAACATTTCAGCTTAAATATTCATGTATGAATGACAGTGTTTAAAATAACCATGGGATGTACTGTATTTGGTATGAAATGTCCCATTACACATTCCTTGTATGTCTTTAAGCATAGAATCTTAGTACATCTGCACAATAAGCAGATTAAAAAGAATTTAATTGTTGTATTAAATGTTTGGTAAATATACTTTGATAGTGACCAGCAGGAATTTTCAGTGACCAGCAGTTTGTGAGGATTGGAAGTTTCAGTGATCCATTGGAAAAATTAACTAGTCTTACATTAGTGCATTCAGATTTAATTTTTAGCCTTGGAATAAAGTATGTTTTGACATTGCAGTGAAAAAGAAGAAATTATTGTTCCAGAACCACATTAATAATTTCAACAATCTTATTTCTGAATGTGGTGATCATTATTATACATAGTTTAAAATTTTTATGTGGATGCGTCCCTCAGTTATAATTTTAGTGGAATTTTTCTTCTTTTGTAGAACAGATAATCAATTTAAACATGTTTATTTTAAAATGTAACTGATCAAAAATTAAATTCTGCCGAGTTTCACAAATCTACAAGTTGGTAGTTTAAAATTAGTGGTTAAAAATAGTAAAGACAAAAGTGACCAAGGGACAATAGAGAATCAGATGTATTTAAAAAAAATAATTATGCAGTATATTTCACAGGGGGCACTTTGTTGGCAGCTCATGCAGCGCTAGAGCGTGGGATGGCTTGCAGTACTGGTGGTGGAACTCATCATGCTTTTCCTACTCATGGATCTGGGTATTGTCTCTTAAATGATCTGGCAATTGCTGCTGCTGTACTTCTTAAAGAAGGAGCTGTTCAGAAAGTTTTGATTGTAGATCTGGATGTACATCAGGTAAATCAGAGTATCATTCTTTCCTTGGGCATGGCATAATCTGAGTGTTTCATCCAAACTAATTATACATTATGCTGCAATGTAAATCACACAATTTTTAATGCATAAAATGTTCCCAAGTTTGGCAAAGTTTTGCTCTCAGTTAAAAACAGGATGCAACATGGAAAAGGTTATATTCATCTTTGAGTTAAACTGTATGTTCCAAATATGCATACTAAACTGAATTTAAACATTTAATGATACATATAAATATTTTGATGTACATTATTATTTATGTCATGTACAGTATTATATCAGTATTATATTATGCCATGTACAGTATTATTTATATCATGTACATTATTTTTAATGCCATGTACAGTATTATTAATGTCATGTACAGTATTATTATGTCATGTACAATATTATGTATGTCATGTTCAGTATTTATTTGTCATGTACAGTGTTATTTATGTCATGTTCAGTATTATGTATATCATGAACAGTATTATTTATGTCATGTACAGTATTATTTATGTCATGTACAGTATTATTTATGTCATGTACAGTATTATGTATGTCATGTTCAGTATTTCTTTGTCATGTACAGTTTTATTAATGTCATGTACAGTATTATTTATGTCATGTACAGTATTATGTGTCATGTTCAGTATTTATTTGTCATGTACAGTATTTATGTCATGTACAGTATTATTTATGTCACATACAATATTATGTATGTCATGTTCAGTATTTGTTTGTCATGTACAGTATTATTTATGTCATGTTCAGTATTATGTATGTCATGAACAGTATTATTTATGTCATGTACAGTATTATTTATGTCATGTACAGTGTTATTTAAGTCCTGTACTTTATTATTTCTATGATGTACAGATATGTTCATATTGGCATGGGGTTTTCATTGAAGTCTTCTAATGGTATTTCTACCAGTAGTTCTAAATGCACTTGGTGCCAATCTTACATCCAATATGGCTGCCATACAGGTTAATGATTGTATCTTGAATTTCTTGAAATTCTTTTTATATAGTAGTCCAGCAGTTCATTCAAAGGACCATTTTTTAACATTGTGACAGGAAACTTATAAATTGTCTTGTCTTGAGTACATGATCTTCTCAGATGTGAAACACTTTATAATGATGCAGTTTTTTTTGTTGGACATGAGATTTCTGGATTCATACTAATTTATAAAATATATACTTTATCAACTGCCACTTAAAGAATCAATTTAAATTTTTTGTTTCTGAAATCTTCATTAGAAATTCACAGTTGACAAAATTCTAAAATTAGATTGAACCAACCTTTATAGATATATTTATAGAAAGTATATGCATATTTGTCTTCACATCATAGTGTTTATTTATACAAACACCATAATGTTTATTTAAAAGCTAAAAAATAAAATTGCTTTTTCTAGAAGCACTTGATTAACTATTTATACCTCTTCATGATTACAATATTGTAATCTATAAGTTAGAATTAATTATAATGTCAAGTTTCTGTTGTGTTCATGATATCCATAAGTTGACTGTTCAGGATTTGAGTTGTGGATAACTGATGTGGTCTCTGTACTTGTATTATGCTAGTCATTGCTATTCCCCTTTTCAATGGGCCCAGAGTGGTCTAAAGTGCACACTGTTATGGATCACTGCCATCCCACTTCTGTCTGCATGTGCTTGAGTCTCTGGTTTGGCCAATGTGGATATGTGAGAAAGCTTGTAGTAGCTTCTCGTGGGTAGCTGATTCTTTCTTGGGTTTTCTTGGGTTCTTCCTCTACCATTGATACTGGCTGCCATGTATAGCCTATCTTGTGCTGAAAAATGGCATTAAACCATAAAAAAAAAAAAAGAAAAAAAAAAAAAAGCCAGCAACAAATGGGCCATGTATATTGAATAGAGGTTAAAATAATATCACATGATCCTTGGAGAACATCTCTCTAGATATGTTATTGCTACCCTCACAGCTGATTGGTTAAATTATCTCCAAAAAGTCAGATGTTGACGGTTAGGATATTTTTCAGTATGAAAATATTTAAATAACTAGAATAATTATATTCTTGTAAAGTTGTTGATTTGATATGTAAATATTGGTTATATAAAGGAATTAGATACACAGCAGTTATATTTCAGTTTTGTAAGAGTTACAGGAGGATTCATATTTTTTAAATTTATTTATTGTTCATTGAGATTGAGGAGTAGAAACCATTTATTATAACAGAAAATACATTACTGTATGATTGTGAAATATTCAAGAACTTGGATATTTATTTAATTTCATTAGATTACCTTGACCTTTGGATATAATACCTGTTTCTTCAGTAGTGCTAGCACATAAGAAAATTAGAACCTTCATTTGGAATCCTTTTGGATAGCACATGAGCAAATTAGAATCTTCATTTGGAATACTTTTGGATAGGTAACACATTACTGTGAAATGGATAGTACATTTAGGAAATTTTATTTTTGATTCTTTCACTTTGTTAAACCTTATCTTTCAGAGAAATAAATTTCTATTTTATACTTTTATTGAATGTAAAGTATAAAGCTTTGAAGAGGTCAAACTCTTCAAGATTTCACCTGTGATCTGCTTTAATTCCAGGTTTATTTAGCAGTGTACCATGTAATATTTTATCAGGATATTATTTTCACTATCGGGTAATTTGATCCAATAAAATTTGACTTATGTATGGTCCATATATACAGTGACATACATCTGTGTTAAAATGTGACTTATTTATGATCTGTATATACAGTGACATCAGTGTGAAAATGTGACTTATTTATACTACATACATGTATATACAGTGACATCAGTGTGAAAATGTGACTTATTTATACTACATATATATAGTGACAGTCATCTATGTTAAAATGTGTGAGATGTGATGAATTCAATTCATTTGTTGAGTATCACACTTCTAATCCAAGGGTTATATGTTTCATACCAGACCAGTCCATCTCAGGTAACTGCCTCAGTGTGTCCTTGAGAAAGATACCTAGCTCCCATTTCCTTGGCATGACATAGCTGATATTGTCATTAAAAGTAAGAAAAGCAAGAACGTAATTAAACTGTACATTTATTTTAAACATTAAAAACATGTGTCTTATGTAAATTTATATAGATGTATACTATGTATAGTCACCTATAATGGAAAACTGGACAGACCCAGATATACTGTCACATTATGAATGGCAGACCTTGATCTGCTGGTGCATTATGAATGGCAGACATTGATTTGCTGTCACATTATGAATGGCAGACCTTGATCAGCTGGCACATTATGAATGACAGACCTTGATCTGCTGTCACATTATGAATGGCAGACCTTGATCTGCTGGCGCATTATGAATGACAGACCTTGATCTGCTGTCACATTATGAATGACAGACCTTGATCAGCTGGGACATTATGAATGACAGTCCTTGATCTTCTGGGACATTATAAATGACAGTCCTTGATCTGCTGTCACATTATGAATGACAGACCTTGATCTGCTGTCACATTATGAATGACAGTCCTTGATCTGCTGTCACATTATGAATGACAGACCTTGATCTGCTGTCACATTATGAATGACAGAGCTTGATCTTCTGGCACATTATGAATGACAGACCTTGATCTTCTGGGACATTATGAATGGCAGACCTTGATCTGCTGGCGCATTATGCAAAGGCAGATCTTGATCTACTGTCACATTATGAATGACAGACCTTGATCTGCTGTCACATTATGAATGACAGACCTTGATCTTCTGGGACATTATGAATGACAGACCTTGAACTTCTGGGACATTATGAATGACAGTCCTTGATCTGCTGTCACATTATGAATGACAGACCTTGATCTGCAGTCACATTATGAATGACAGTCCTTGATCTGCTGTCACATTATGAATGACAGACCTTGATCTGCTGTCACATTATGAATGACAGACCTTGATCTGCTGGAACATTATGAATGACAGTCCTTGATCTGCTGTCACATTATGAATGACAGACCTTGATCTGCTGTCACATTATGAATGACAGACCTTGATCTTCTGGCACATTATGAATGACAGACCTTGATTTGCTGTCACACTATGAATGACAGACCTTGATCTTCTGGCACATTATGAATGACAGACCTTGATTTGCTGTCACATTATGAATGACAGTCCTTGATCTGCTGTCACATTATGAATGACAGACCTTGATCTGTTGGGACATTATGAATGACAGACCTTGATCTGCTGTCACATTATGAATGACAGTCCTTGATCTGCTGTCACATTATGAATGACAGTACTTGATCTGCTGTCACATTATGAATGACAGACCTTGATCTGCTGTCACATTATGAATGACAGTCCTTGATCTGCTGTCACATTATGAATGACAGACTGTGATCTGCTGTCACATTATGAATGACAGACCTTGATCTGCTGACACATTATGAATGACAGGCTTGATCTGCTGGGACATTATGAATGACAGACCTTGATCTGCTGGGACATTATGAATGAAAGACCTTGATCTGCTGGGACATTATGAATGACAGACCTTGATCTGCTGGGACATTTTGAATGACAGACCTTGATCTGCTGTCACATTATGAATGACAGACCATGATCTGCTGTCACATTATGAATGACAGACCATGATCTGCTGTCACATTATGAATGACAGACCTTGATCTGCTGGGACATTATGAATGACAGACCTTGATCTGCTGGGACATTATGAATGACAGACCTTGATCTGCTGGGACATTATGAATGACTGACCTTGATCTGCTGGGACATTATGAAAGACAGACCTTGATCTGCTGGGACATTATGAATGACAGACCTTGATCTGCTGGGACATTATGCAACAACTGATCAGAGTTTATTTTGCTTATAGTTTGACTTACAAAATAATATATACAAGATACAGCTATTGAATGTCTCTTTCATTGTTAAGAAAAAATTATGTGTGACAGATCAAAAGTAATTTCTGCATTCTTTGAGTAATCTGAATATAAAAAAAAATCATAGAGGTTAGGATACAATTCATGTTATTGTATATTTTTTGTGATCAATGAAAACATATCTCATTAATTCTTCAAAATGTATTATAATTTACAAAAACATGATAGAAGCAACACTTCATCATTGGAAACCCTAATAATAAACCCGAACTAGTGTAAGTAATTTTGTCTTTATACCTTTATTAAATAGGGGTGTGCAGTGTATAGTGCAAGAATACAAATTGAATAATCAAGGCTTTTATTAAATTAAAAATTTAAAAGTGATATAAGATCATGTTTAAGTACACAGGAGTATGCAGTGTCTCTAAACATCATTATCATCTGATTGAACTTTAAGTATATTTTTGTTTTTCAATGCAGGGCGATGGTACAGCATATATATTCAGGAATGATGAAAGAGTCTTCACTTTCTCAATGCATAGTGAAAAGAATTTTCCAACAAGGAAGCAGAAAAGTGACCTTGATGTTCCTCTGGAAGACAGAATGCAAGTAATGATGATTGCATAATTATGGAGTTAACAGAAATACAATATAAACTGTCGCAAATTGAATAGTTTTGTACACAACCTCAGTACCTTTATTCTTTGTAAACAAAAAAAAACAGATGTTGAATTGAGGACAAATTGAATGAAAAGTTTTGATAATAAATTGAAGCTTTTCTTTGGGTAGTTATGTGTAGGAAAAGAATGTTAGATAAACATATGAATCTGCCATATTTTGCTTCATGTTGACCTGTTAAGGTCACAGCTTTGGTTGCAGATTACAGTCATACATACTTTCAAGGTCACCTTTATTTACCAAGTGTGGAAATGGGCCTGTAGTAGGACAGTTATTTTTGACACATCTGATAGATTGCTGTTGATGACATACTGTACTTGTATTTCAAATGGGGCTCCAGGTAGCCAAGTGGTAAGAGGCACTCACTTTACAGATCATGCACATATCATTGGTGTCTGTATGGTTTTTAGTCTTGTTTTAGCTAACAGCTTTCTATGGGTGGTGGTTCTTTCCAGGGTTTTCTCAGGTTCCTCCTCCACAAAATATACTCTCCATCATGTATATTAAATCTTGTATAAAATCAACCCAAATGATTATTTCAAACAACAAAGCTTGTTCAAAATGCTTGTTACATAATATACAATCTAAATTACATATGATGGAAAACAGTTACTTTTAAAGCACATACAAAGGAATTTTGTGTCCATCTGATTGACATGTATGGCACATGTAGTCATCATTGAACATGGCATGTACATAACTTGCATTCATTGCAGAACTATGATTGACATGTACAGCACATTTCATCATAAAGCTTTGAATAATATTTTAGAAATGAATGTAACACAAATGAGGCTAAAAAAGAAAATGAATAACTTAGTCATTGTTGGAATCAGTATTTTCCTAATGAACCAGAAATCTCTCTATACAGACCCACATCTTTTGTTGCATTGCTCTGGTAGATCCAGGTCCATCCATCCATCCATCCATCCATCCATCCATCCATCCATCCATCCATCCATCCATCCATCCATCCATCCATCCATCCATCCATCCATCCATCCATCCATCCATCCATCCATCCATCCATCCATCCATCCATCTATCTATCTATCTATCTATCTATCTATCTATCTATCTATCTATCTAAAATTAATACCATTTTAATGGTTAGCCTCATAATTATTACTTTTCATACAATGTAAAACTTAAGGGGCTAGAGGTCACAGAAAATAAAGCCGCAGTATAAAAAGAGAATTTCAAAAGTTACACACTAAAATACAGCAGTAATGTGACCAAATTACATTAACGTTTGTAGTTACAGGCCATTAGAGCTTATGATATATTATACTTCCTGACATTATACATCCATAGTCTGTTTGTACATTAGCACAACTTTGTTATCATCATCCAAAGCTACTTGGAGGATTGCCATGTTGTCCAAAGTTAAAATGGTGCTGCTTGGACATTTATTATGGTTATCACAGGTTCCATCTTGAAAATCTTATTAGTAGCTAATTATTCATTTTGACAGCTTTTGGTTTTCACAGGAACATTTTCAATGATGTCTGAGTCTAAAGGAAAATGAAATGCTTCTGATTTCATGTCTAGTATTGCCATCATGGCAGTCCTGTTGAAATTATTGTTACTCTTCTGGAATGGAAAATCATACTGACATTGGATTTTAACCTAATGAATTCTTATAAATGGAAAGGGGCCTTCATTGTTTGAGTGGTCTGTGGTACATGCCTTTAAAGATCATTCTTACCTCTGTCCTTTTAGTTTCAGTGTCAGCTCCACCAACATTGGTATGTGAGAAAGCTTACATTAGTATGTGAGAAAGCTTACCAGTATCTTCCCATCATTCAGTGGTTTTAACCAGATTCTCCTCAAGTTCTTTCCCAACAAAATTTACTGACATCCACATATAGTGATCAAAACCCATAAAACCAAAAATAAACCTGATTGAAAATGGTACCTGTCTGATGTCCAATACTGAAAATCTTGTTATCACTTATTCTGAATGAAAAGTGATATTGTCATAAGATTTGGTCCTAAATGAAAATGATTCTGCTTAGATATGCAGTATGTACTATAGCCATCTTAAAAATCTTGTTTTTGATACTCCTTGTGAATGGATGGTCATATCAACATGGGATTTTCAATAAAGTACAATTTATTGATGTCTGGTTGGCTGTAAATGTAAATGGTGCCATTATTTTGGTAAAAATGGCTGCCATAGCAGCCATCTTGAAAATATTCTTCTTGCTACTCCTCCTGACTTAGGATTTAGACTAGAAGACATCTTTTGATGTTTAGTTGGTCCTAAATAAAAATGGTGCTTATCTAACATCTAATAGTGCCAATATGGCAGCCATCTTGAAAATCTTGTCATTATTTTTCAGTGCATGTTAAGACTCCTAATGATATATGTTTTAGGGACTCTTGCTCTGTTTGCAGTGAATCTAAATAAAAGAAAGCCATCAAACAGAAGAAATGGAAGTTTTTCTTGAATAACTTCCCAGGACATGCATATTATTCCTGTCATTGTTGGAGATTCTGTTGATAGTTTTGTAATAAAGAGAAGTGTTATTTGCAGTAAATTCTGTCTGTAAAACACACTGGGACAAAAATGTGTTATATGCATATATATAGGGAAGTATAGAATTATATGAAATTTAACAGAAGGGAATCACAAATATTGTTTTTAAGGAGTGCATGATAGTTTTTATTGAAGTGATATAAAAAATATGCAAAAACGACACATAAACATGGTCTTTAAGGACCATGTGTCCTATATATAGAGGTAAAATGATAAGAAAAGTTACAAAAGGACTAATGAATAATGTCCTTTAGGAACAGGTGTCTTTTATATGTAGGGGATCACTTAGGTTTCAATGTAAAAGACATTATTTGTAACTTGTGAACAGCACTTTTTTTCCACTCATTTATGTGGCTGTCTTTATATATTTTTGGTCATGTAATAAAAGTTCTGGTGCACATTTCAAAGTTACGGTTGACAAAGAGCTACTTAGTTTTCTTGAATCTAAAGAGAATCTTAAAGAAATTTACAAAATGAGTTTAACAAATTGTGTACAGCAAGACAGTGCTGTATGTAATTCAGTGTGCTCATTAAGTCACATGCATATGGAAGACATGTTTGCTGTAAATACATTGTGTTACCAATACTTTGCTGCCTGACTTTGCAACAGTAAATAAAATGTCATTTTATGATATTAAAATTATGAACGTCAATGATTACACTTCCCCCACTCGACGAGTTCCTGGTTTGCATAGGTAAACTGGTTTTAACTTAAATTTTCATTATGCTATTCAGGACAGAGAGTACCTAGATCATCTTCAGACCCACCTGCCCAAGATTTTAAATGACTTTCGCCCTGACCTTGTCCTTTATGATGCTGGAGTTGACCCTCATGTTGATGATGAACTTGGGAGACTTAGTTTAACAGATAAAGGTATGGTATATCCACAGATTTTTTTTAGCATGTAAGTTTTGTCTGTTTATTGAGAAAAATGATTCTGAAGAAATATGTTCGTGAGTAAAACTAAGATTTTTAGATGTACACATTTAATGGATCATATTGTATGTTTTAGTCATCCATCTTTTGGAAATGAATAAACCTGGCAACCTAAGATAGTTTGTTGCTTAAAATCAAGTTTTGTTTCTGCAATAACTAGGTGTAAGGTTTTTTGAAAATGCAGTTGTCGAAGGTTGGTTTGATCATATTAGTCAGGAGACAATCTGTCTGTCTGTATGTCCTCCTAATTTGGGTGAAAGAATCTCATAGGAACATAACAAATTCTACCGATTTTCTACTTGCAGTAACTTTGACCTATAAAATAGTTTTCTGGGAAAAAATTCTACTTTGAATTCCTTTGATATTGGTATTTGATCTTGTGACCCCAAATGCAAACGGCTAAAACACGGTATTGGTGCTGATAAAGGAATTTTCATGTTATATGCATGAAATAGAAAAATTAAACAAGATATGAACCAATTTTAAAGATTGGTAAGCCTGGCATATACCTCTCTTACTTTCCTGAAAATTTCAAGAGGTTAGTGTAACCCATTGTTGAGATATGCATGGAAACAAGCTCTAAAAATGGCCATTTTTGTATGTAGTCTCACTCGAAAAAAGCTTGAATATAAAATAGAGAATTCTCTAAATATCATACTGAAATTATGCATTTATTGGTCTGGTTTTATGCGGAATTCTATCCTGCAAATATTGCTTTTTGAATTAAAGAAATCGGTAAAATATTATGGATTTTATAAGCAAAATACCGTCAGTAGAAGTTTTGTTTCAACACTGAAATTCAAACACTAATCTGTTGTTATATGCCAACATTTTGTACAAAATAACATTCATTATAACTTTTATTGACATCTAGAACTCGACTTTATATGATAATAAGTAGTAAAACCATTTAAATCACATGGCTAGCCAAGATATTTGAATGAGAGCTTGTTCTTTGTCAAACTTTCCAGTTCTAAATTTTGTAGTGTCTGTAACCTTTACAAGTTTATATGGCAATAATTTTGTTGTTTCATTATGGAAAAGTATAAATCCTACAAAGGCTCATGTGTATCCATGTGATGTCCAAGTTGGCCAAAATTGGTGGTGCTGTATTGTACCATTAAAAAACAGCAACTCAATAAAAAAAGTTACAGATACTACACAAACAGGTATAAAAATGAAAGATAAAAGTATTGTTCTACTTGTCATTAAAACATTGTTTTTCTCAATAGAAAGTTCCATCTTATGTAATGTAATGTTGCATCATCTATTTACCTCTGCAGCCAAGAGCAAAAAAGTGATGCAATAACTCTCTTGATTGAATATTGCATCATTCTTGCAGCACTGTCTTTTTGAGTAATTTACTACAAGACAATGTAACCTGAATTTCTTATCCTAGAAGAAGCTGCCTAATTACTTTTTCTGTTCTTTACCATGGTACATCCCTAAGACATGGGAAGACGACAAAAGCAAACCTCTGGGAACAACTCTGGTAAGTTTGTATTGAATTGGTAAACCACACTCTTAAATTGTAGTGTCTGTAACCAATATCCCCTTTTTATACTGTCTATGACTTTATCCCTGATTTTTTAAAAAATGAAGCCAAATTATGTTTCCTATTACAGTATTGATGTGTAAGGCTAAATTTTGACATATTGTCTGTCTGCAATTTGTAATATTTTGGTATATTTATAGTTTCTTTCATCTAGATTTCTGATAACAGGCAACATTTTCAGTGATTTCTTATAATATGCAATTGAAACTGAGTATTTTTGCATTCCATATCATTAGACTAGTAAATTCAAACAGAAATATTATGAGAATTCAATGAGCTCAGACTTAGTATTGGATACATTGCTGATATTGTCAAATGGTTACAGACACTACTAGACATGTGAATTGACCCGACTGTTGTTTACATTATTAAGGAAAGTGTGCAATCATTGTAAATGCTAGAACATTGAATAATCATTAGGTTTTATGCTATTTCTTTTTCAATCAGATACTTTTCTTTAAGAATCTACAGGTTATTCCAGTTTGCTTATGTATGAAAGCATATTGCGTACTCATTACAAGTATGTTTTGTAAAGTCTAAATTTCATCCGTATACATAGAGGAACAAAAATGAGAATGAAGTTGTTTGTTTTTAGGAAGCAAAGATAAGCCAGAAGAAGATGAACAGAAGATTAAAGCTAGAAGGGAGAAGACGAGGCTAAAAGTACAAGCCTGGAGAAAAAAACAGAGGGAAAATAAGGCGAAACATGAGGAGCTAAAAAGGGTTGATAGAGAAAGAAGAAAAGATGCAAGACTACTAAAAAAACAGCAGTCACTTTCCGATTCAAATCTTCAACAAGAATTAAGAAGGAAAAAACGTGAAGAAATGAAAAGGTATCGCCAGAAAAAGAAAGAAAAAGCAGCCTTGGCATTATCGGTTAATAAGAGTGTTGATTTAAGAAGTCCGAAAACTGCTGAATTAAGTAGAAAGAAGAAAGAAGCTGTGAAAAGAACCCAAGCATGGAGAATGCGCATCAAACTGAATGAAAGTATACAGCAAGAGTGTATTCAGACTGATTGTGAAATAGGAAATACTGGGTCAGCCAGAGATTCACCAATGAATAAAGTGTTACCTAAAGCAACTCTGTACAGACAATTAAAAAAGGTAAAGGAAGTATTACCAAATACCCCAAAGAGCAAAGCAGTCATCATAAGTAAATTAATTGAATCTCCATCAAACACTGCAAGGTACAAGAAAATTACATGCTGTAAAGTCAGGAAGCAATGATTATGAACTGAGCATAAGAAATCTGAGCTGTTATTGTGAGCAATGCATGAAGGTTGACAGGAGATGCAACTTCAGCGAAAATGTTAATGCCTGGGAAATGAGAAAGTTAGTACTCAATAAAGATAATTTAAGTCAGAAAGGAAAACAACTTAAAGACAAGAATCCATCAACAATAGAAAATAATGACAAGAAAAGAAAACAAGGAAGTAACCAGAAAGATCATAACTCAGCAACAAGCGAAAAGCCTAATAAGAAACGGAAGTCAACAGAAAGACAAAACATTGTGACAAAGAAGATCAAAGTTGACAAAAAAGCACCAACCAACACAGAGAAACCAATAGAGAAATACCACCCTGGAGAATTTGTTGCTGTAGGACTTAAGCCAAAGAAGGGACCTCTAGATGTATACTTAGCAGAAGTAATAGACATTCTTCATAACGAAGTTAGACTTAAATACATGAGAAAGTCTGGCAACATGTATGTTTGGCCTGAAAAAGATGATTATTCACAAGTTACTCTAGATGCTATCTTGTACAGTGTAAAAGCTCCACAAATAGTCAATGAAAGGGGTCATTTCAAGTTTAATGCAGCTGAATTGTCTAAGCTCAAGTCAAATCTGGAAAAAAATCATAAGCACTTCTATTTGAAATGACAATATAAAGTCAAGGTTTAATGTGTAGTGTCTGTAACCTTAAGATCAATCACATATGGGTCTGTGTTTGAGTCAGCACCTTGGGTTGAACAATACTTTAGTGACTATGATTTATTGAACATTCATTATACTTCAATATTTTACTCTTACAAACACTATTTAGTATTAAACTTTCAAGTGCTATTTACCAGTTCATAATTTTAACACAAGTATTGGACATATACCTGTTACAATGTGGTTTTATCATTTTATTAACTAATCAACATTCATTTAATGAATAATTCTAGTCAATGTGTTCATGTTGAATTATTTTTGAAGTGAATTTTATGGAGATATGTATGGTTCTGCAGCTGTATTGAAATGCTATAGTTTTGTAGTGTCTGTAACCAATTTTATGGACAATGTACTTCTGACTCTTATGGAAGTTTGCAATACTTTTGGCCAGTATTAATCATTTTGTTTGTTTAAATATTCTTCTTGGTGTTAGATAAATGCCTAAATAAGATTATTCTATGTCTTTTATGTTTGTTATGCAAAAGTTTCATGGTTAGGTTTTTTTCTAAGTGATACCTTTGTCATAGATGTTTTCATTTTGTTATTAAGTTGTTTACCACTTCCAGTTATGTTGTTTACTTTAAATGTTGATATCCTGTTACTGATGTTACTGTGAAAAAAAATAAAGTTTTAAAGTTTTCATGCTGTTTTTCTTGCATGTTATACACCAAGTGTAGTGTCTGTAACTGTTGTTATACCACAGAATTGAAATAATGGTTAAACAAAATCGCATGCATGTTCAAGCTAAATCTAACTTGATCTGACTAGGGGACACCCTAGGGTATATAATGAGCTTCATTGAAATGTTCTATCAAACATTTCAATTTTTTAAGTGAGTGAGACTACTCTCAGCACCAATACCGTGTTTTAGCCGAAAGTCATTTCGAAAATTTGGTGCAGATATGTGGTATACAAGTCAAGGTATTGTGTTGATCATGTTTTCTTTCTTTCAGTCCATGTGAGTTTGACACTTTGACCTTTTGAGCTTGAAATCAATATGTTTCTTTCATGTACCAAATAAAAGCTGCTTAATGGTAAATTTTAGAAAACTGAAGTCATAGGGCACAAATGAAATAGGGAAAAGACATACAGATGAACAGACAATATCATAACATGCTATGCCTTATGGTGAGCTTATAAAAAGTCCCAATTTCATTTACAAGATTTACACACTACCCTTTCTTATATACTTATCACTTCCATTTCTGCATTTTATGTGTTATTGTTAGCATGCATGCAGTCCCAAATTAACACTTACGAAGTCCTGATATGGTGGACTTGAATGTGACCTTTCAGATCTTGCTAAAGACATGTTTACAGACATAAGAATTGCCATATTTATCAAGATTCAAAATTATCCTATCAAGATAGAACTCACTGGTTAATTAATCACCCATTATGATTACACATTATGAATACACTGGCTATCCATTCGATCCAGAATCAAATACCAAATTTGTTCTCGTGCTATGTTTCACTGACAGACTCCAATCCAACATAACCTATCTGGCCTCACCCATATGTACACAAAGGCAAGATAACTACGCTCCTCTTCTGGCAATCATATACTCATTATTACCACTGTACAGTGAAAACGAAGTCATATGGACAACGTTCTTTTGCATACCAGGGCCCAGCAATGTGGAACAAATTGCCCTTGAAATGAGACACAGATACACAGTGATCCCTTTCAAGAGTGCTCTTAAAACACACTTTTTCGACTGCAAGAACAAACTTAAAGACCTAATAATGTTTCCCACCTTAAATATTTTCAGCATTTGTTATGTTTTCTAGTTTCATAGCATTTTGTTTTTTGTTGTCAAATCACTATAGATTTTGTAAAGCGCTTAGAGCTTCTAAAGATTAGGCACTATACAAAGTCCTCATTATTATTATTATTAAGTAATGTTGACAATGGGAAATTAACAAGTTTTATTTTTAGATATGTCCAAATAAAGCTTTAGATACAGTTAATCATAAAGCTGACTACATAAATTTTCAGCATATAATGTTACAAAACCCTCATACAAGCAGTTTTTGTCTTGGCTCATTAGTAGGTTAGTAGAGTTGGAAAGGTACTATCTCGGACAATATGGAAATTTCCATTGGAGTCCCACAGGTATCAATTCTAGGTCTTTTTTTCTTCATATTAATATTTTCCAAAGTGCCTGAGACAATTCCTTGTCAGTGTATGAAGATAATAAATGACAATATGTTAGCAATAAAGATGTTAGCAATAACAATGTTAACAAAAAAGATGTTAGCAATAAAGATATTAGCAATAATTATGTTAGCAATAACAATGTTAACAATATAGATGTTAGCAATAAAGATGTTAGCATTGTTGGGAGCAGACTGAATGAAGATTTACATTGTTCTGTGAAATCGATACATAATGATCAGTCTACATATATATCTGGTCAGTACAACAAGGAGTCATATTTAGAGAATTGTACATGAAAATAAATGCTACAAAATAATGAAACTTAAATGTTTTGGATATACTCACAGATAATAACACTTTATTCTATCAAAGAAAGTAGGATTTTTAAAAAGGGTTCAAGGTTTTTTTCAGATCATTTGATCCCAAAAGTGTACATTACAGTTGGTTTTCTGCATCTTATTACATATCTATTTAATCGTACATGCTTGATCTGGTTTGATATAGCTGTTAAATTTATATTTTTTCAAATCACACACACACAAATTCTAACAACTTAGGTATATATTCTTGGACATCCTTTTAGAGATATTTTTAGATGCTGTGAATCAGACTTGTATTCATTTTGAGTTGCATTCATACAGTAAATAAAAAAAAATATTTAGAAAGCTAAAAGACGGGTATGTAATAAAAACAAAACTGCATTCGTGTTTTGTTTTGAGTTAGGGGAAATAACTCATTGGCATATATTACTTATGAATACTTATGATGTCTAGTTAGCCCTAAGTGATAAAGGCATTGGCCATCTTGTAAATCTTATTAATCCCCTTCTTCCTGATGGTCTTTTCAACGTAAATACAAATGATGCCAATCTGACCGCAGATATGACCACCACAAGGGCTATTTTTGTCACCTTACTGATGCTACCTCTCCTAGATGGCTGGTCATATATACATTATGATTCATGTCTTGTTTATCATACATAAAAATGGTGCCAATCTAAAATCCAAAATGGTCACCATGGCAGCCATCTTGAACATCTTATCATTACTCATCCAAAGTCATTTCAGCATGAGGTTTTCTAAATTAAAATGGTACCAGTCTGATGTCCAAGTTTTCTAAATTAAAATGGTACCAGTCTGATGTCCAAGTTTTCTAAATTAAAATGGTACCAGTCTGATGTCCAAGTTTTCTAAATTAAAATGGTACCAGTCTGATGTCCAAGTTTTCTAAATTAAAATGGTACCAGTCTGATGTCCAAGTTTTCTAAATTAAAATGGTACCAGTCTGATGTCCAATATAGCCAACACGGTAACCACCTTGAAAATCTTGTACTTACTGGTCTTCTTAAATGGAAATTCATTTTGACATGGCATTTTCCTCACAAGATTTATTTTTTGGAAGAGTTCTTTTGGTGTCTGGTTGGTTCTAAATAAAACTGATTCAAACTGATAATCTGTATGGTCACTATGGTGACCATCTTGAAAATATTTTTTCTTTTTCTCCCAGATGAATGGTCATGACAGCAATGGGTTTTCACCAATATACATTTTATGATACCTATCTGTGCTTAAAAGTAAAATGATGCCAATAGTACATACAGTATGACCATCACAAAGCATGTTGTCATTACTTCCCCTTAATGGATGGTCATATTAGGGAACAGCACCAACAAAGTTCTAATGATGTATGCTTGGTCTTAAATTTGCAATCAGAAATATTTTCACCACATCAGCTAATTAAAAAAATCATTTCATAAGCCACATTGTCATGATGATTTTTATAAAGATCTTTAGAACAGTTAAGGAGTGTAATATACAATTTTCAAACATGGAGAGATAATTCAGAAAGTCATAATTTGAACACCAACACATGAAACGTGTCAATATGCACAGGCATAACACATTTCCTGAAGGTATTATAATGTTGTGATGCACAGGCAAACTACATTTCCTGGTCTTAAGATGTCATGATGCACAGGCAAACCACATTTTCTGGTCTTAAGATGTCATGATGCACAGACATACTACATTTCCTGAAGGTCTTAAAATATCTCAGATGGTTTGAAAGACATTAACTCTCTAGGGTGTGACAGAAACATTGTTATAATACCCCCACCTATGTGGAGGCAGTAATCCTCATATAACATTGGTCCTTGCCAATAATCCTCATATAACATTGGTCCTTGGCAGTAATCCTATAACATTGGTCCTTGACAGTAATCCTCATATAACATTGGTCCTTGCCAATCAGATTAGTGCAACTAGACCTACAGTGTTTTGATGTTGTGAAACTTGATAAATATGTCTATTATATTCATCATCTGAAGGCATAGATATTCAAAAATCACATTGATCCCACAATGTTTGTTTGAGTTCTTACCTCTTTTGTCTTGTAGCTTTACACAATCTTGTTAGCACAGCTAGACCTGTTGTTGTTAAGCCCATGATGCAGAAGTAACTTTTCTAATGGTGGAAGCAATTCATAAACTGTTTTATAAGAGTTTGGTTTGAAGTTTATTCTTTGCATATATTTCCTAAACTCCTTGATAGACTTCCCTCATACTTGTTATATATATGTATGAAACAAGGACAATTTATTCAGTAACATGCACTTTTTGACCTTGGGGTCAAGGTCACAGTGATACAGTATTGCATGAACTTTTGATGCATCATTGTCATATGTAGATAATTCAAAAATTCTCAGACAGCATTATTAGTAATAGACACCAGATAATTAAAAACATTATGACAAAGGAAGGGGAACAAATACAGTTTTGGTCAGAAAAAGTCACTTTTCTGAAGTGGGTGGAGAATGTTTATTTGGTACCTACACCTGCTTAGCAGGTTAAATTGCATTTTATAAGGTAATAATATTATGCCTTGGAAATTATCTTTATACAAATTCAAATAAACCCCCGGAAAGTTTATCATTGTAACCATGTTTTTTTTATGTATCTTCATTTCAAGATGCACCTCTTTTGCAAATTGAGTGGTAATGGATAACAAGATATTGAAATTAGTGTTGGGATATAATTTGCAAATTGAGTGGTAATGGATAACAAGATATTGAAATTAGTGTTGGGATTAATTTGCAAATTGTGTGGTAATGGATAACAAGATATTGAAATTAGTGTTGGGATTAATTTGCAAATTGAGTGGTAATGGATAACAAGATATTGAAATTAGTGTTGGGATATAATTTGCAAATTGAGTGGTAATGGATAAAAAGATATTGAAATTAGTGTTGGGATATAATTTGCAAATTGAGTGGTAATGGATAACAAGATATTAAAATTAGTGTTGGGATTAATTTGCAAATTGAGTGGTAATGGATAAAAAGATATTGAAATTAGTGTTGGGATATAATTTGCAAATTGAGTGGTAATGGATAACAAGATATTGAAATTAGTGTTGGGATTAATTTGCAAATTGAGTGGTAATGGATAACAAGATATTGAAATTAGTGTTGGGATATAATTTGCAAATTGAGTGGTAATGGATAACAAGATATTGAAATTAATGTTGGGATATAATTTGCAAATTGAGTGGTAATGGATAACAAGATATTGAAATTAGTGTTGGGATATAATTTGTAAATTGAGTGGTAATGGATAACAAGATATTGAAATTAGTGTTGGGATATAATTTGCAAATTGAGTGGTAATGGATAACAAGATATTGAAATTAGTGTTGGGATATAATTTGCAAATTGAGTGGTAATGGATAACAAGATATTGAAATTAGTGTTGGGATATAATTTGCAAATTGAGTGGTAATGGATAACAAGATATTGAAATTAGTGTTGGGATTAATTTGCAAATTGAGTGGTAATGGATAAAAAGATATTGAAATTAGTGTTAGGATATAATTTGCAAATTGAGTGGTAATGGATAACAAGATATTGAAATTAGTGTTGGGATATAATTTGCAAATTGAGTGGTAATGGATAAAAAGATATTGAAATTAGTGTTGGGATTAATTTGCAAATTGAGTGGTAATGGATAAAAAGATATTGAAATTAGTGTTGGGATATAATTTGCAAATTGAGTGGTAATGGATAACAAGATATTGAAATTAGTGTTGGGATTAATTTGCAAATTGAGTGGTAATGGATAAAAAGATATTGAAATTAGTGTTGGGATATAATTTGCAAATTGAGTGGTAATGGATAACAAGATATTGAAATTAGTGTTGGGATATAATTTGCAAATTGAGTGGTAATGGATAACAAGATATTGAAATTAGTGTTGGGATATAATTTGCAAATTGAGTGGTAATGGATAACAAGATATTGAAATTAGTGTTGGGATATAATTTGCAAATTGAGTGGTAATGGATAACAAGATATTGAAATTAGTGTTGGGATATAATTTGCAAATTGAGTGGTAATGGATAACAAGATATTGAAATTAGTGTTGGGATATAATTTGCAAATTGAGTGGTAATAGATAACAAGATATTGAAATTAGTGTTGGGATATAATTTGCAAATTGAGTGGTAATGGATAAAAAGATATTGAAATTAGTGTTGGGATTAATTTGCAAATTGAGTGGTAATGGATAACAAGATATTGAAATTAGTGTTGGGATATAATTTGCAAATTGAGTGGTAATGGATAACAAGATATTGAAATTAGTGTTGGGATATAATTTGCAAATTGAGTGGTAATGGATAACAAGATATTGAAATTAGTGTTGGGATATAATTTGCAAATTGAGTGGTAATGGATAACAAGATATTGAAATTAGTGTTGGGATTAATTTGCAAATTGAGTGGTAATGGATAACAAGATATTGAAATTAGTGTTGGGATATAATTTGCAAATTGTGTGGTAATGGATAACAAGATATTGAAATTAATGTTGGGATGAATTTGCAAATTGAGTGGTAATGGATAACAAGATATTGAAATTAGTGTTGGGATATAATTTGCAAATTGAGTGGTAATGGATAACAAGATATTGAAATTAGTGTTGGGATATAATTTGTCCAGCAAGTTTGAATAAAATTTGGAAAGGACACAGTCTCGTTTTTCTGTGTGTGTGTGTGTGTGTGTTTGTGTGTGTGTGTGTGTGTGTGATACTTCAATCCCAAGATACAATCTTACTGTAAATTGTTTTAAATAGTAGTATATTGACTATTCTTTTTCTTTGTTTGATTTTGTAATTAAATTTTATTATTTCAGGCTTATTTGACAGAGATTATTATGTGATAGATACAGTGGTATCCAAGGGCTGTCCTATTGCCACAGTGATAGGAGGAGGATACTCTAGAGATCTCAAGACTTTATCAGCCCGACACACAATTGTCCACAGGGCTGCAACAAAGGTAATCAATCCAACAATATTTTATTTCCTGCATTCAAACCTGTTGTGAGTTTTGATGAAAAACAAAGTTTCATAATAATTCTTTTGATTTGACTATTTGTTAAATGATTTTGTAAGTTTAGAAAAGTATGATATTTTTTTGTAAAGTAGTCTTGAAACAAGATTTCATGAGATTTTGTCTTCAGGAAGTGATTTTGAAGAGATGTAACTATTCAACATAGGACTGACAATCTGAAATATGGAAAAATGGCATTCAAAGTATTTATTGCTTTTAGAAATGCGTAATGTATAAACAGGACAAGATGTATGTGGGTGTGAGTGTCCAGTATCGATTTCCTTTTATGCTTTATGAATAATATCGAAGCTGATCAAATCCTATAGTCCAATTTCCTGGACAATTCATTTTTTGAAGTTGGAGAATTAAAATTTTTACAAGGTATTAGTTCATGACAAGTTCTTTCATTGTATTTTCAAACAGTCCAAGAAAGTACTAATTTTTCATGCTTTTGGTTGCTTTTTTGGCCTTTCATGGCAAAAAATACATTTTTAAAACTTTTTTTCTGTACAACTGGATGATTTAAATTCTTATCAGCTCTGAATATGCAATTTTAATTTATTTTAAATCAAGGGTTTTAATTATAGAGTCATCTGTACACACTCTTGCTTTGGAGACAATGGTTTGGAGACAAAATTTATCATATTTATTATAAGCATATCAGATTATGATACAACAAACTTTTAATGCCAACTTTAAGATTTAACAAAAATGTATGGGCTTTATTTTTGCATTAGAAACATTGCGAGTAGAGTTATGTCATGAATTTATTTATCTTTTTGGGGTCATGGCTTGAATGAGGCTGGCATACTTACGCATCATACACTTTGTTTTAACATTATATACCTAAAACATGATCAGACATGCTGGTAATTATTATTTTTCAAAAGACAACAATGCCCCAAAGCAAACGAGAATTTATCAATGCTTGAAAGCCATGGAAAGTTAGTTTTAAAGGATGGACTTAACATTTTATAGAAGCCAGATTATTGTCTTACTATTTTGAGATATATATACTTTTCCACAAAGAACAATTTCAAGGCCAGTTAAAAGGGATCATTGCTGGCCAACATTTGTCAATTTGTTTAAGGTTTTTCTTGAAAAAAACTAGTCATAAATTGCTTGCAAACCTGATCTTCAGGATATCACTTCTAAATTTAGTAGATATGAAACAGAATTCCTTTGTTAATCAAATACATTGCATGTTTAAGGGTCATTAAAATAAACTAACAAGACATCCAACCAACCTACCAAAGAACCATTTTTATTTTCAGGTTTGGACAAAGAAAAGCATATGATGTTAAATTGAGTAACATGATCCAAGGAACTTTATTAGATTGCATGCCTTTGGTGTTTATTTTGGGCAGCCATGCACACTTAAGGAAAAGGAATTAGCAGTTTTGAAAACTGTGATCCATTTTAATTTTTCTTCATATAGTCTTTTTTTTCCCCTAACCCTGAAGACTTCTGCTTGCCTCCAATTATTTGTATTCTTGATATGAATAGGCAAGGATCTGGAAAACATTCTATACCAATCATAACTGGTTATTATGATCTGCATCTCATTTTATACCAGTCATAATTAATTTGGTTATTATGATCTGTATCTCATTTTAGACCAATCATGCTTACCTTAAGAAAGTTATATATTGCAGTTTCTAGGGTTTTGTACCAGGCACGTGAATATTTCTTTTAAATAAGTGGTACACTTGATGTGATGTAATTATACTTTTGACATTCTATTTTGTGTTTATTTATCACAAGAGTTATATTTCCAAAATTATGCAGCATCTTTTTCTGCAATAAAAGGAACAGATAACTGACTTTCAGCTTTCTTATGGTACTGTATCCCCCTGGATATTTGAAAACATATGAAAAAGTGGAATCGATTTTTTCAAAATTTACAAAGGTTTCTATTTTTCTGCATGATATACATTCTGAGCATTTCACATGTGATTCAACATAATATTATCCTGTAATAAACATGCAATTAATGGGATTCTGTCTTCCCAGTCTGATTAAAATATGATCTCCACATTGCTACATTTAGATCTGATACACACCAATAAGAGGTCATGCTCTTTTGACCTTGCGGTTCACCAAACAAATCACAATTTTTTCAAATTTTTGAAAGTGCAGACTTGGTAACCCGTCCGATTTGGCCTAAGTCATATGGAAATTTCTCTTAAAATACTGACTTATGGAATAAATTATGGAAATATGATTGTGGTAAAATTGTGATCTGGCTTGTTTGTGAATGATTTGGATCTGGGTTTGATATTAGATTCACTAGAATTGGTCAGGGAACCAGACTAACTGTACTGGAGTGCCTCCAGCACTTTAAACGGCAGTATTTTGTGATGCAGTATGTATGCAGGATCAAGCTAGTTTTTCTTTAAAAAGGCATCCAACAAGAGAGTGGCCAGGGGAAAAAAAATGAAAATAAAAATCTTAAAACGTTTTAGTAACACATAAGAATAAAATGGAATAAACATATTCTTGGGGGAGGGGGAAGTAGGAAGGGCATCGATTATATTTAGTGGCAAGATGTGTTGATTTGCGTATGTCACATGGCAGGAAAAAATATTCCTGTTGGCATGGTTTTTTAGTTTTAAAAAATGGATTATGTCAAGTTGAGAGATAAAAAGCCATTAGTAGAGTTGGAAACTGCAGTTTGTGAAACTGTACTGGAGGTAATTAGGGTTAAAGTAAACGTTTGAGTTGCTACCATTTACCATTGGTACATTGCTGGTACCATTTACCATTGGTACATTGCTGGTACCATTTACCATTGGTACATGGTTGGTACCATGGTACAGTTGGTACCATTTACCATTGGTACATCAGTCTTGAATTGCATATCTGGACCTTGAAGTTTGCAGTACATTCTATTTTGTTACACTATACTGAAAACTGGTCCCACTTAAAATCATCTGACTTAACTCAAAGGGTCTGTTTAATATGGCAAGTCCAAAAGTGATGCACATCATTCTGTACATATAATTACTAATGATAACTCTCCCTAACATGAAATTTGCAATGCTTTATCTCATATGTTACTAAAAATAACTGGACGGGAAATTCCAGAAGACATGAAAAAAGATTTATATGTAGGACTGTGAAGATTTTAATCAGATTGCTGTTTTCCATGGTATGTGATGTCTCTCCACTTTATTTGAAATAATATAGGAAGATAAATTGATACTCTACAGCTATATAGGTTTAATTTGTCTGTATGGGATACTGTTGAATCTTGATTTTATTAACCATATTGATGATATTATTCAAGAATTTTATTTACTGCATTTGGAAATATTAGTGCGACATATTTGGTAAAATAAATTTACAAATTAATTTTTACATTTTTTCAGACTTTGGTTTTGTTTATTCTTTACATGTCATGATATTTTTCCTAGCTGACTTTGCTCTCCTTGGCCTTTTAATTGCCAACAGAGACAGTTACCTTGCCTTATTTACCATTTACATGATGCCATTGTTGAGTGTGAAGATATTTTTCTCAGCTGGCATTGCCGTCCATGGTCTATTCATTGCCATCTGGGCTCAGTCACCTTACCAGTAAAAGTTAGCATTTTTGCACTTCAGGGTCAGTTTTAACTATGTGTTATATGTGTTATTTCCCACATCACTTGATAATCATTTTGTATTTATCATTCAGTATCATACCATTTATTAGAATATCATATTTCTTTAGCATACAAATAGTTTCCTTCTTCATTGGCATGTATCAGTTTATCTGGTCTGTATGATACTTACATTATGGTAATCTATCCCAACATTAATTAATGTATCAGTGTATCTGGTCTGTATGATACCTACATTTGGTAACCTATCCCAACATTAATCAATGTATCAGTGTATCTGGTCTGTATGATACCTACATTTTGGTAATCTATCCCAACATTAATCAATGTATCAGTGTATCTGGTCTGTATGATACCTACATTTCGGTAATCTATCCCAACATTAATTATTGTATCAATGTATCTGGTCTGTATGACACCTACATTTTGGTAATCTATCCCAACATTAATTAATGTATCAGTTTATCTGGTCTGTATGATACCTACATTTTGGTAATCTATCCCAACATTAATTAATGTATCAGTGTATCTGGTCTGTATGATACCTACATTTTGGTAATCTATCCCAATATTAATTAATGTATCAGTGTATCTGGTCTGTATGATACCTACATTATGGTAATCTATCCCAACATTAATTTGTGAGAAAATACCTTAAAATGACTTTGGTTTCTGTGTAGTTGATGGACTCATTATATTTAATGATTCTTCAGTTATTTTATGCTTTTTTAAAAAGTTGCAGTACTTTACACACACACACACACACACACACACACACACACATATCCAGTTTTACTAGACAACTTGCTGTTGTCTTCCTATTTCAAGTGCATAATTAGGTATATATATATATATATATATATATATCCAAACTCAACCTTATCATGTAAAAATCTTTTTTTTAACAATACATTTTTGATTGTAACAAGTTGTTTATATTGTATTCACAATTTGTCTTGTGTAGTAACAAGTTGTATATATTGCAACATTTTTTTTTTTTAAATTCTTTTCCCTCATGATTAAAGTATATCTAAATAGAAATAAAGAACAACATAATACATAATGTAAAAAGCAACAAAGTAAAATAAACTGGCAGGCACACTTTTAGCAGGTAATGTCTTCATTGTCAAACTCTCTGAAATAATAATGCTAGTTTTTCCATCGTCCCATCCATGCCATAACTTTAAGACTCTTTGAGATTAGGGTTGAATGTCATCAACTGAAGGTGTGTAGTGTGTCACATTATTAATGCTATCTTCAAGGTCAAGTTCAGGGCTAAATAATTTACATTTCCCAGCACACATTCCCTTCCACTTGATAACTTTAAAACCATTGAAGACTATGAATGAAACTTTGCATGCTTGAACATGATACAATAAAAATGGAGATTATCGCTGATATTACTGATACATTACAATAATGGGGTATTTCCCAACATTTCAGAATAAATAAAAGTCAAGTAACAATGTTAAGACCGCATACATCATTGACTGGGTATGCACTTCTAGCAACTCGGTGTAGTTATGGTTAGAGAGCAGCAGTGGAGGCACAAGCAATATAAATATCAGTCTTCACTCTTTATATCTTAACCAATTTTTATACAATTTTTATTCTTGACTTATAAAGAGGTAAATCAAAAAAAAGAAATTATCTTTGATAACAGGTCCATTCCAGCAATTATTTTGAGTTGTATGTATGTATGTATGTATGTATGTATGTATGTATGTATGTATGTATGTATGTATGTATGTATGTATTTTTGCATGCATGTATTTTTGCATGCATTTATTTTCATATGTATGTATGTTTGTAGATGCATCTAGAAAAAGGTCAGCAATCTTTCCTGCAGTCCTTGCATACTGTTAGGTGCATTATGTAAAGTTTATTTCAACAAATAACTAATTTCCATTTTATAAATGAATCATAATTACTATAGTGCACTATTTTTTTTATATCAACAGAAAAAATTAAATCAAAATGTGGATCATTTTTGGGTTACATTAAATGATTAAAATTTCTTCTCACAGATGAAGTTGTACATCATTTTCACCGTCATTGTAAATCAAATCCTATTGAGGATCTCCGACTGCTGTTTGGTGAACTATCACGTGACACAATCGGAGATAGATATTTAGGACCTTCATCCACCTTAAGCCGTGATGTCACTGGTTCAATATGGGCGTTACGAAATGTTCTCGAATATCTGGTGTAGTGTGCTTCCTCACCTATACGAAGTGAATTTCTGGCTTGGTCACGTGATATTTTCTTGATTTTCTTATCTCCTTGCAGGAATTCTCTAAATAAAAATGTGCAAAGATTATTTAACCAAACTGAGCATCATGATGCTGTAGTCAAATAATGAAGCAATTAGCCGAATTTTGTGTGGAACTTCTTCCGAATCCATTTGATATTTTAGATGTCTTAATAAAAGCCTTTAAAATAACGACATGAACACACTTGATAGTAACTCTGATGATGAAATGTTACATGTAATAAGATCTTACCTAAAGTAACAGTTATAGTCTTTTTTTAGCATGATTGACCTTAAGTAATTTGATGTCGTAAAAGTTTCATGATTGTCTTCATTCATAACAGCATTTATTTGAAGAGCATTGCGCAGTAAATTCTCTTCAGGACATACATTTAGCCCCCCCCCCCCCACCCCCGTGTCTTCTATGATTATTTTCTTCCTATCTATTTTCATTGTCGTAGGGGGATTCCAGATACTTCATTACATAATATTTGATGACTTCTCTCTATTCTTTGTTTCATCCAGTATTTCATGATAAAAATCAAATAATTGGATCATATATTACCCACCCAAGGTCAGTGGTTCTGTCTTTACCTTTGTCCATGAATTTCATGATAAAAATCAAATAATTGGATCATATATTACCCACCCAAGGTCAGTGGTCCTGTCTTTACCTTTGTTCATGAATTTCATGATAAAAATCAAATAATTGTATCATATATTACCCACCCAAGGTCAATGGTCCCGTCTTTATCTTTGTCCATGAATTTCATGATGCGGTCAATCACCATCTGTGTTACAGGTATGCCAGCCTCCTGAAAGGAAAATACATATTTTACCTCCCAAAATTTGTATGTGCATTCACATTAATCCACAGTGTCTTCTCAAGCTTAAGTTGAACACTTCATAAATAAACTTTACATTGACTAATAATTAACTCAAGAAGTATGAATATGAACATTATGGCATATAATATTTGTTTTTGTTTTAAATTTCTATTTGTACATAGCTTTTCTGCATAGTTGTTGCTGTGGTTATTGTTAATAACACAACATTTTCACAACATATATTGCAAGACTGCTCTGAAAGAAAATGGTTAGAGTGTTTGCCTCAGAGGTTGCAGGTTTGAACCCCAGTCGAGTCGTACCAAAGATTTACAAAAATGGTACTAATAGCTGCCTCTCTAGGCATTCAGCAAAAACTGCATCATGTGTACAAATGTAAGAGGACTTTAAGAAACTTTTTCTGAAATTTGGTCAAATTTTCATTAATGGTTTTTTGAGAACATTTTTTAAAATTATTATTTTTAATTTTTAATGACAAAGTCCATTTTTGATGAGGGATCTGCATACATTGCACAAATTTGAAAGTATTTTTTGTTAGAAAGCTCTTTGTCAAAGCTATTTTAATTTTGCTTAGCTGAGTCATTGTAAGTTTATTTTAGTAATAATAGTAGGGTTTTTGAAGTTGGACTCATACAAGTAGGAACAGTATTTATGCCAGAATACCTACTGTCAAATTTAGATGAATCTTTTTAGTAGTAGAGGATGCTACTTTAGGGTGGGTCCCACATTTGGTATCTTATGGTTGAAAGGTGTGTTTTATAACAGTATAGAATGAGGTATTGGTCTGTTTATGAACGGAAATGTTTGACATCATAGGTTTCAGAGGTGTGATAAGTCTAACTGTTTGTAACAGTGTATAAAATGATGGCAGGAGATATTAGTTTTGTTAACCCTCTAAATTAAAAAATGAGTGGGAGACCTGTGTTGAATGAGTCAAATGTTTAAATGTAGCTTAAGTTTCTACCCAATATAATCATCCTCATAATCGTTACATATCAATACCCATTTATCTACTGTGTACCACCTAGTTGTCTACTCCAATGAGCCACTATCCACCAAACAGTTACCTGCTATGATAAAAGCTATCTAACTATCAATGCCTAGTGATCTACTACCCAGAGCCCATTTATCTGACTATCAATGCCTAGTGATCGACTACCCAGAGCCCATTTATCTGACTATCAATGCCTAGTGATCGACTACCCAGAGCCCAATTATCTAACTGTTAATGCCTAGTGATCTACTACCCAGAGCCCATTTATCTATTAATGCTAAGTGATCTACTACCCAAAGCACATTTATCTAACTATCAATGCCTAATGATCTACTACCGAGAGCCCATTTATCTAACTGTTAATGTCTAGTGATCTACTACCCAGAGCCCACTTTTCTAACTGTTAATGCCTAGTAATCTACTACCTAAAGCACATTTATCTAACTATCAATACCTAGTGATCTACAACCCAAATCACATTTATCTATCAATACCTAGTGATCTACAACCCAAAGCACATTTATCTATCAATGCCTAGTGATCTACTACCCAAAGCCCATTTATCTACTATCCAACTTGCAGTTATCTATTATCAGCAATCAAACAAAGCTTCTATACTCTGAGATACTATCCACCAACCAGTTATATACTATCCAATACACAATTATGTACTATCCAGCAACTAGTTATCTATTATATATGAACCAACTATCTGTTATCAGCATCCATTTATCTACTGTCAATGATTCAGTAATGTACTATCCACCAATCTACTATCACAACCATGCTATATACTATCCACCTGTCTGTCATCTACTATCCAACAAAAAAATGATCCCTCTTATAAATAAAAGTCCAAATATCAACCTTCATATTCCATCTTATACATAAAGTAAAAACTCTTTCTATCAATAATGTCTTTAACTTCCTACATGTGTATTTATAAAATAACACAACACTCCTCTATATTTAGTACGTATTATTAAGATATGTTTAGGATTAGGGCTGTTAGTTTTATTTAGAAGAGAGTTGTATTATCCGTGGTGTGTTGAGTAAGGTTTAGCTCTATTGGGTGGGTTGCAGCAGAGATGTTTTGTTTTATAAAATGGGAGGGTACAATGGGCATGCTATAAATGAAGGTAACTAAGGACTTTATATATGAAGTTAGATACTTCTTTTTTATACCTAATATATACGAGAGATCATCGAGTGGCATGGGGGGTTGGGACGTTATTTTTATTTAGTAGGGATAGAGAAGCTATTTATGGATAGTAGATACCTGGGTGTTGATAGATACTTGTCTGGCAGATATCAGACAATGAGTGCTGAGTAGAAGATAAATGGATGGGAATAGTTGTTAATTGTTTAGTGGGTAGTAGGTTGATGGATAGAATGAAATGGATGGGGATATTGGTTATTGGTTTAGCGGAGAGTAGGCAGCTGATTGAACGATATAAGGTACATGTAATTGGGTGTTGGGCAGTAAATAACTGGTTGGTCGATAGTAGTTCAGAGTATGGTAGTTTCTTTGGAATCTGATAATGCATAATTCGATGCTGCAAAGTAGATAAATTGGCTCCATGAAGTAGATCACTGGGTGTTGAAAACTTTTAATAGAGAGAATTGGTTGGCGGATAGTAAATCACTGGGTGTTGGATATTAGATAGCATGAAGATACAGTGGACAACTGGGTACTGCAAAGATTGAGGATGTTACTTGTGTTACAGTAAATAACTGGTTGGTCGATAGTAGTTCAGAGTATGGTAGTTTCTTTGGAATCTGATAATGCATAATTCGATGCTGCAAAGTAGATAAATTGGCTCCGTGAAGTAGATCACTGGGTGTTGAAAACTTTTAATAGAGAGAATTGGTTGGCGGATAGTAAATCACTGGGTGTTGGATATTAGATAGCATGAAGATACAGTGGACAACTGGGTACTGCAAAGATTGAGGATGTTACTTGTGCTTTCTTTATAAGGAGGAGAGGATGTGTATTTTACAGATTAATGTAGAGATTTTAACTTTATAATAGGGATCATAGGCTGCTAAGGGTAGATAACATAGTTGTGTTTATTAAGTAAAACAAAATACGTCATTTAAAGTGCGGAAAAATACATATTTTCACTATGGACACACTCCAAACTGTTTTCTCCAAAATGAAACAAATATATTGCAAAACAGTTTCACTCTGCATGTGAAACATATATTATAGTACGTCATTTCAGTTCGAGAGCATGCCGTAACCTCATGCTACACTGTTGAAAATATATTTCTATCAAAATGGAGACATCATGCTAATTTCTTGTGTGTCAATATAAGCTTTCAACCATATTTAACACAGGTTTCCCCTTCAGCATTTCATTAGGAGGGTAAACTAAACTCCTATCTACTAAGGACATGCTACATTGTAACAGACAGACAGACTTACTAAACGTGTGAAATCTCGTTTTAAGGTTTTCCTATTTTTAGAAACCGCTGCCATATTTAATAGGAGGTGTTAATTGTCTTCTATTCATGGATAATTTACATCAAATTAAGTTTTATTCCGTTTAGCTGCTTTAATGAAGAGATCATTTAAAGCGTTCTATCCAGATTGGTTAAATTGTCTTAGATGTTGGGATTTTTTTCGTTTGTTTGTTGTTTTTTTTATTTTTTAGTGAAGTGGTCATATTTATTATTCAGTTGGCATTATTCTTTGTGAAGACGCTATTGAAATATTTCGCTATTTGTCTTTAATAGTAAATGCCGTAATATTATAGATACATGGCATCTTTGCAACGATGTTCTCTGCTAAAGTTTAGTTGATATTGGGAATGCGGTTTTGAAGAATAAGTTGAAAACAGCAGTTGCTGACAAATGACGAACTACGGAAAATGGACAAAGGCTATACCATAAGCTTTCTGGAATTATAATAAGATTCCCTTAGCTTTATGAGCTAAAAACAAAACATTATTAGTTTAAATTGAAATAACAAACTAATTATGTATCTGACAAAGAAATACAATTTTTAAGGTTTAAATGTTCGTTGATAAAAGTATCCATTGAACGTTAGAAGCAAAGTAAACAAACCTTGAAACTGTCTTGAATCCATACACATTTTACGACGAAACTAAGAATTAGAGGTGGGTATTTAAAAAAGTTCTGAATATTAGTCAGCTATACAATAAAGTTTTTTAGTAGTACAGAGTTTGTCAATGTATCGTCTCAGAGTACTTTCCATGTACCTCTACACACTTTCTCAGTTCATTATCGAATTATCAATTGCCATTTTGTATTCATTTTTTAGTATACTGTTCATGCACTGGAAAACTGCGCTTCCAATCGCATTGCTGTTTTTCGATTCTATTTCCTTCAGCGAGTCTTTGATAACGGGATTCATTCAAAAAAAAACTTTGAGCTAAAATTAGTGATGACAGGGCCTTAGATAGCAACCGCGGGCCCTTGGGTAAGAAATACCCAGACCTCTCCTAACTTTTGTTCAAGCAATGTTTTTTTTTTTTTTTTTTTTTTTTAAAAAAAATCAAATTAAAAAGTGTTGTTCGGCTCGGGTCCCGGTGATATATATCCCCAAACCCCCTCTCGTCTGCTCAGACCGCTGTTGTGGGAAAGTTTTGGGTGCTGTGCTCCTTCAGATGTCTGTCACGACGCTGCATTATATGTCGGTTCTCTGTCATGGAGTTGATTTGGTTTTGACCAGCCATTAACAAATACAGGACCTCTCATCTTGTTTGAGCACCTCTCATCTTGTTTGAGCACCTCTCATCTTGTTTGAGCACCTCTCATCTTGTTTGAGCATATAAGCCTTTCACAGCTTCGTATGATTCTTCAGTATGTTATAAACAGCTGGCCAGTTAATGGTCCTGATGATAGAAGTATCATGCACTGTGTATGGAACATCATCAATTGCCACTTTCACAGTAGCGATTCGCTAATCTCGGACAAGAATGTGGGTCATCTTTTAGGGATTCGTGACCTTCTTGAGAACGATGAAACTACCACACACTGATAGAATATGAAAGAGAATTGCATTCGTAAACATAATCCAAGTCGGCTTTGATATCAATTAGTGAGAAGCAAAAGATATTTGACATGCTCTGTTCACAGTAGCAGAATGGTTCTCCTTCTCCGACATCTTTTGGTCACTGTCACTTACCTATGTTTTGTCACATAATCATTTTATATGGTCTCTCGATCTAAGTTGATGTTTCTGAATGATTCCATGAAATATGAAGTTTTATAATCGAATATTCAGAACTTTTATTTAAAATACCTGTTATATTTGAAATTGAAAATTATACATGGTCAATGCTCTGCATGAACTTGAATTCTATTTTTGTACCAAAAGAATCCCGCAAAGTTTGGAAAGTTTTCGCCAGACTGGCAAAGTCAGATGTTGAAATGTTACTAATGGTCTAATTTGGTATTGTAAATTTTTGCTTTAATTCCAATCTTGCTTCAGATGGCAAGTAATACATTTTTCTGCTAATTTATTTTGAAAATGTTACAAAATTTTTGTTTGGTTTAAATTTCTGAATTTATAATTTTAGACAATACTACATGTCTAATTGCGTAAGCGTTGCACTTGATGAGTTAGTTTAGAATCGTTTTTACTCCCTAAATTTATGAAAGGTTAAAATTTCGCGATTTTTAAGTCGACCGCGAAGTCGCAATAATGCAACCACGCAGAAACATCCCCGTGTATGGTACCTTAAATAACAGATATAATTCATCTCGCGTCAGACAGTCATTGTTGTCCTTGTTGATTTTGTGGAAAAAGTCCTGTGCCCTGTTTTTTTCCTTCAACAGATACAGTAGACGAAGAGGTTCAATGTTGTATGCGTTCCGTGTAGTAACATCCTTCAACAAATCGTTTCTTTTTTTGCCAGAAACCGGCAAAGACATTTCGTACGTAACTAGGAAATGGCGTTCACTCTGAATCGACTTGAGTATTCCGTCGAAGTCTCGGTCAACAACAATGCCCTGTGGAGGGAAATTTTTTAAAGGGGTTTTACTGTACGCTTATTAAAAGACGAACTAACTGGTGGTCGCGAAATAAATCATATTAAAAAGAATAACAAGGGATTTGAAGGACATACATACATACATACATACATACATACATACATACATACATACATACATACATACATACATACATACATGCATGCATGCATGCATGCATGCATGCATGCATGCATGCATGCATACATACGCTTCTTTTTACACAAATATTATTCACAGTTTATCATCGTTTTTGTCGTCTACTAGTAGTATATACAAATGTTAAACACTGCCATAAGTGTTATGAAAGCATGTGAGCTATAAATAAACTTTCGCGTATTACAAATTAGATGACATTTGGTGATCATATTTAGTGTAGGCACTATGCCATTGAAGTTTAAACCATGAGCACATATCTCCATTTTGACTATCACGTATTTGACTACAGTTCCAAACAGCAGCTAAATAGTCGACTGTACCTTGACGAGCTATACATTTGAACGTTACATTAATTCTGTCTTTTCACGTAGAACTTCAAATTTCTTAGCACGTACGTACATAGTACCTGTTTGAAACGCAATTGTCAAGTTCAGTGTACAAACCTCCATGATCAGCTGTTCCAATGCCATCATTGGCGACTTTTTGATTCCTTCGAGTAGAATAGTTACAAATGGAGGCGTCATGGGATTTCTGCTGAGCTATAATAATAATAATAATAATAATAATAATAATAATAATAATAATAATAATATTATTATTATTATTATTATTATTATTATTATTATTATTATTATTACCACTCCATGGTCTTAAAAAAGTGATAAGCGAGAAGCAACAAGCTTTGTAAAGTTCAATACATAATTTATTCCCTAGAATAGAAAGTGAAATTACAAAAATAATTGATAGTATTGCGAATTAAATCCCAAATAAATATTCAAATACTAACACATGTCATACTGAATAATTGTCTGGAAAAACTTCAGTTGTAATCCGACTAATTTTCAATGGTGAAGTTGTTGATCTGCCCGTAGTTACCGGTAGTATTATTGAATGTGTTAATATACCGCTGGCCTGAGTTTGTAATGATGTGCCAATTGTTTTGTTGAATCACAATAATATAATCCAAGGTTTCAATGTTTAAAATTGCATTCATTCCATGTTAATGTCTCTTTCCAAGAATATTATTGAGCACTTTGTATTGCCAGAGAAGAAAAATTTGAATTACAAAAAATTTCAGTTCAAATCAAACAACGAACACAGCAAATGTCTCAATATCTTATATCATTAATAAATCATTTTCCCAGTAAACAGCTTTATAAAACCCAACCTGACTCGGGTCACAATTAACATTTTGTAAAATGAGAACTATTACCTAATTGAAACTTCCATCCTAGAAGAGGGGCCCCAAGTGGCCGAATGGTCTAAAGCGCTGTCCGTTACGGATCACTGCCATCTCACCTCTGTCTGCGTGGGTTCAAGTCTAAGATTCGGCTAATGTAGTTATTTGAGAAAGCTTGCCAGTAGCTTCTCGTGAGTTGGTGGTTCTTTCCGGGGGTTTTCCGGTTTCTTCCTCCACCATTAATACTTGCCGCCATGTATAGCCTAAATTGTGCTTTCTAAACCATAAAAAAACAAACCATCCTAGAAGATTATTTTACTTAAATTATAATAAAGAATATGGTTAACACGATGTCATTGCTTTGGCCGAAGATAAATATGTTTACTTCTGTTGAAGTTGTTTGTAATATCAAAGTCACAATCATATAGAAAGTATTCAATATGTATTAGTTGTTTACAGAATATAAAAAAATGATCCTGGCCAGGTAGAAAAGGAACTTGATTTTGGACTTGGTAAGCTATAAAATACAATTTTACATAACTCATAACATTAACAAATACCCCCCCCCCCCAGAATAATTCAAATTAAATATTTAACATAATAACGATTTCTTTCTTTCTTTTTGTTTTTGCTCACATGTCAAAAGCATTACACTTATTAGGCCTGTTATATTTTTATTACTTCACTGCTAATTTTGTTTGTGAGAAACAGTTTATAACATACAGGCTTTTGTCCCTTTTGTGGTTTCAGTCAATGTTTTAAATGTTTCAAAAACCTCGCATTGTAAGCCACAATAGGCCAGTTCAGTTTTACATGCATAATCAAATGCATTCTGTTTTCATTTTTTTAAAAGTGGCAATAGATGGAACGGAATTAAATTAAAGCCTGGCTATAATTATTAGATAAATTGAACTAACATTGTAATTTAGATCACAACAGCATATGCTACACTCAAGACATTTTGTTATATAGAGTACATGCGTGCAAGTTTGTTCTCAACAGGCGTACTAATAAAACAAGAGCTGCATCCCAAACAAAGAATGGGGACGGATTGACTGAGAAAGTTAATCCTATACCGTAGTTATCAATATAGGAGAAATACTATGTAATTACATGCAGAATTTTTAAGGTCTTGTTGTGAGTAAGTCCCCGCATCAGTTCAAGGACAGCCGGTGGATGTATACGGTTGGAAGAGAGATCTAAATCCTCCAGCACTATGTTCCGAACCAAAGCATCTGCTATTGCTACGCAGCCTTCAAAGGCAAAACCATTCCAAGACAAATCAATCCTTTTCAAACTGCGGTTTTTCTGTAAAAGTGGATTTGAGATATGTAAAAATTCGTGTTCAATCTCATTTATTTAGTCTATCTATTGAGAAACATTTTTTTGAATATATATATATATATATATATATATATATATATATATATATATATATATATATATATATATATATATATATATATACCTTTTGTTACGGTTTAGACGAGCAAAGAAGTTAAAACAATCACTTCAACATACGAAACCTAGAAATCTGTTAGTAAACTCTACATATAGATCTGCAAAATTATACTGTTCATATAACTTATTACCAGCACACACACACACACACACACACACACACACACATGTATGTATACAGACCAATGAGAACAACCGGTTCACACTAGAACTAAGAAGCAGAGTTAGCAGGTAACAACTGGAAAAAGAGGAGAATTATAGACAAATTTTGCAAGTTTGAAGCTTAATAAAAACTTTCTCCCTTCTAAAGTGACACAAAATGATTGTACAGAAATGCGTCCAATTTTTGTCTTATTGCAAGTTATCAATGTGATATTAAAAAACAAAGTAATCTTTGATCTGGCCTCTATTCCCCTGGCGAATCCGACAGCTCCTTGTTGTCTCAGATGATTCCAGGAGAGCTCCAACTCTTCAAGTGTATCATTCTCTCCTGAAGAAAAGTTAAAATTCACGCTTTTGGTCACTAGGTCTATCAGTCTAATTCAAATACATGCTTGTTGTCAATGGGTGGATGTAATTTAACTCGAGATCGCCGACATAACGGAGAATTGATAAAATTGCAAGTTCTTGTAGCCTTTGGAATTGTGTCCGACATTATAATTCTTAATAGCGTAGCAGATAAAGCGTTCCATTTCGTGTTAGGGTGAGTGGTCATTGGTAACGATATCTTCTAATGATGTTTGTAAATTTCAGCATTATGGAAACGCAAAATAGCCGCGAAGAAAGCACCGCTGCTGTCCAGTGGTTTACTACATCATTTTGTATATTATCCCTACGCGACTAGCTTGGCAGACACGTGTATTGAGAGTCTAACAACATATTTGCAAACATTTAGTCCCTTTTTGTAATGACTTCCTAAACTCGTTGAATCTAATATATGTCTAGCATGTAATTTTTTAAATTGTTCAATGTTCAAATATACGGCCTAAGTGAAACTGGTCGGTTTTTAAAAAGATAACTGTGTCTTGAAAATGCAGTGTTATAATATTTTAAACAGACTACAAATCCAGCATGTCATTCCCAGCGTTTTATGATATATTTATTGCTATACACATCGAAAGCTCTTTCAAATGGGTTAACGGTAGTCTACAAAATATATGCTTGTCTTTTACTGGTATTGTTCATATATATATATATATATATATATATATATATATATATATATATATATATATATATATATATATATATATATATATCAAAACATTTACAAAATATATCAAAACGATATATATATATATATATATATATATATATATATATATATATATCGTTTTGATATATTTTGTAAATGTGACAAATAAATGTATTATTTACCTATGGCTTTTCCAATACTTTTTCCTGCTGCTTCCCGGAACTGGTTATGATTCAAATATAGGCATTTTAAAGTTGTATTCTTCTATAAAAAAAGAAAGAAAAGAAGCAATAGAATTACACAAGTTACGTAAATTCAAAATATGCAAGAAATACGTTCAGGCACGGTTATTAGAAAATCTTGAAATAATTGAAAAAAACTTGTCAAAAACAAATTAAAGAATCAAGTAATAACTAAAACGAACAAATAAAACATGATGTGTGTATTCATTGTACACAAGTTTTATTTAAAACAGCTTAATGTCAAAGTCGTCTGATCAAGAAACATTCGTCTTATCTCTACAGGTTCATCACAATTTTGACATGTGGATGCTAGTAGTCACACGAGAGTGGTTTTCCGTGGTTCATTCGGATTCTGAGGTTTTTTTATTCTTCGACACCATAAGTCAATAAATTAGGCTGTCATGGGTATTTAAATTTGAAATAAATATTAAAATTAATTAATTAAATATTAAATTTTGGTATAAACTGCTAGTACTAGTTAGACATCGAAAATATACTAGAAGAATTCAGTCTTAAATAAGGTTATTACTGAAAGAAAATAAAAAGATACCGTGATTATCTCGGTAAGAACCATTCCATCACTGTCTGTAAACTTGTTACCTATAATGGGAGAGATAATGTAGGAGTAAGACGTGGAAAAAATGTCACCTTTACTAAACTAATACATCTGTACATATCACAGGGATAAACATTACCAGGCAGTTAAAATTCTACGTTCAAGAATGTGTATTGCTCTCGAATCGTCATATAAAAAAGTATTAAGACATTCTCACTTTTTTTATACTCTCTCTCTCTCTCTCTCTCTCTCTCTCTCTCTCTCTCTGACCTAATCATTGATTTTTTTTAAATATTTTGTAAATGACTAATACAAAGCTAATATTTTCTCAGTGAGATCGGTTTAATATTGGGATCATTATAATCAGAAGTCTACATTTATATTGGTATGAGTCAAGGACATTGTGCTTACTATGTCCTTTATATTTATAATTTTAGAAACAGATCATTTAATTATAACTAACATTTTATTTTGTAAGCATTTGGAACATTTTAGAATTTAATTTTCCATTAGGCTAATTGTGGCCTGAGGTCAGATTGATAACTAAATAATCTTGTTACTGGAAACATTATTTATTCGTGCTCTACGATCTCAGCAAAATCAGTTGTATTATTGTTATATCCAGTATATCATTCGGGCTGGAATTTATTTGTTGAAGTTATTTAGTTACATTGTGTCTTCCCTGGAATAATAAAGTGTTTAAATACAATAAAATTACATTCTTGGAGATAGAGATCTGGGTTCATACTGAAATTCAAATAAGGATATAGTCTTAAACTTATCATTTTGATTCAACATACACTGTTGGCACATCACTATGAATCAGGCGACTATATATGCACATCATCAACACATACAACTTTGGGTTTACTTTAGAACTTACCACTAAAGTTTGTTGAGAACTTTTAATCATATAGACTTGTGCTGGAAAGTCTAGGATTATTTGGGATTTAATTCACAATACCAAACGTTCTTTTTTTTTTTACATTTTTCACTTTGTATGCTGGGGAAATAAATAATATTTATTTATATTTTTATTTTGAATTATTTATTAGGTTTTTAATTTTTGTTTTCATTACATTAGTTGCTGTGAGTAATTAAATTGTACGGAGTGGCTGATCTTTTTCAAAATCAGTGACATTTTTGGCAAACAATTTTTTTTATTAACGTTTTCTTACAGTAAGGATCGTTACCTTAAGCTGAGTGAAGAAAGATCATTTACTCGATACAGAAAATTAGGGACTCGTTTTTGTGATAGCTATTTCTCTATATTATTTTTGAAAACTTTATTTTTCTAATTATAATTTATCCTATTTTGAAATTTCCTCAGTTTCAGAAATTGTTTCACATTTTAGAAATCTCTGCCAACTAAAGTGAGCTTTTTTTCAAATTCAACTAAGGAACAGTTATACTGCTTGAAAAGGGAGGAATTACCACAGCTTACCGGAAAATGATATTCTAAAGCAAAGGCTTCTTGAACGAATCCGGAAGTAAAAAATAGTTTTGTCCAATATTTGGTAGAAAAGAATGTTCTGGATAAAAGGGCTTTAGTTTTGATAGGTCAGTCTCCATTTGCCTCTATCGTTACAATACGAATTAAACTACAAGAATGAAACTGAGTTACAAGGCTTAAGCATAAAAAAGCGAAAAAGATAGAGGAGAAACAAATGCAAAAGCAATTAGATAATGAGGAAAGAGAGAAGATAATGCAATATCAAATGGAGAGATGAAGAGAAAATGAAAGTAAATTTAAATCTAAATTAAAAAAGAATTAGAGATGGCAAGTAAACAACAAGGTCCCACTTTACTTACAAATTCAAGGTTTGATGTTACTAAGAATATAGGTTAGTACCTGTTTTAAAAGAAAAAAAAACGTAGATAAATATTTTCTTCATTTTGAAGACATTGGACTATGTTATTACAAGTGCACCTTTTGGCAAAGTTTCCTCACATCTACACTTTCATCGCTGATTATGACCTGGTTAAGGAATGCATCTTGAAAGGTTATGAGCTGGTACCTGAGGCTTATCGGTTAAAGTTTAGGAACTATACAGGGATACTGGACAAATCCATGTCGAATTTGCAAGGGCAAAAGAGTAATTATTTTTTAGATGATGCTTAGCGAGAAAGTAGGTCAAGATTACGTAAATCTCCGACATCTCATATTAGTTAAAGAGTTCAAGAAGTGATGAGCACAAGGAAGGAAACTGGAGAAAATGATGCTCGTACAGCAGATGAGTATTCCTTAGCTCATAAAATTTCTTTTGTCAGTTAGTCATCCACTTAGCAATTTTCTGGTTTAAAAATTAACATTCAGTTTAATACGATCACTTTCAAATTTCAAATTGTTAAAACGTTTAGAAATTAAGTTTCTGATAAGACTAATCAGAAGTCCGTATCTCCTCCTATGTGTACCTGTTGCAAGAACTAAGGTCGCGTTATTTCTGATTGCACCAAGTTGAAAAAATAGCAACAGAACCATGACAGATCTACTCCAAATGCTCTTAGTTCTAAGATGTGAAGGTCGCAGTCATGTTTTGAAAGCATCCCTTTTATTGATATTGTAGCTCGCTGAGTCTTTTAAACAGCTACTTTGCCCTATTCTGAGACGTCATCTATCTAGAGTGGTCTTATTCAGGGAGTGGAGTGCGTCTTTGTTAATTGTTTAAACTTTTCATCAGACTGAGTCTCAGAACTTGTGACAGACGGAAGAGTGACGCATTTACCAAGTTGAGGTTTTCATTTATTACTAGGCAATGACCTACCTGGAAATATGATTGTGGTTAATTCACTTGAAACTGACAAACTTTGTTAGGATCATACAGTCGATCCTATTGATGAAAAAAGACCTGTTTTATATCGAGGTTCGGCAGTTGCTAGAGCTTGACAATGACGATGACCAGGAAAGTATTCCTTTAACTGACACATGTATTGATAAGGCTTTTCATAAGGTCACAATTACTCCTCGTGTGGACCAATACACAGTTACTGATTACAGTGCTCCTCTTTTAACTACTTATTCTCTTTATTCTAATCAAGATGACACTCGATAATCACTTGTCATCAAAAAGGAAAAAAGATCATGCGATAACCTGTCAGTTTCAGATGGCTCTTAGTGAAAGGGAAGCAAAAGAAGAATCTGTTTCTTATTTTGTTAAACATGCGGTCCTTATCAGTGAACTAACAAATTGTAGTTCCAAAAGCGTACAGACTGGAAATTCTTAGTTTGAAACTCCTTTAACTGGTCATTTAAGGATCAATAAAACATATCACAAGATCTTGAATCAAAGGTACTGACTAAATATAAAAGTCATGTTGTAAATAGTGTAAATCTTGTCATATTTGTCAAATGGTAACATAACCCAATCAGAAGATGCTCAGGGCTCATCTGCAACCTATTCCTGCATTTGACTAACCACTTAGCAGAATAATGGTAGACAGTGAAGATCCTTTACCTAGAACCAAGTCAGGCAAATAAATACTTGTTGACCATAATGTGTACATCTACAAGATTCCCAGCAACAACTTCTGTGAGGAATATTTATTTAAAATAATAAGAGTAAATTCTCTGATAAACTTGTTGTTTTTATTTTACTCAGTTGGGACTTCCCCAAATCTGTCCAATGTGATCAAGGGTCAAATGTTATGTATGGAATTTTTTTTAAGCAAGTTATGCATGACATCTAGAAATTTAAGTCAAAGTAAAATTAAAATACGACAAAACTACAATGTAGAGAACTTTTCAGTCTGATGATATACTTCTCTCTCTTGGTCATTCTTCACAATTTTCTTCAGATTAAATGCTAATGCCTTTACAAAGCTAGAAAAAAATTGAATTACAATATTAGTACTCCTGGATGGAATTATATTAATGGAGTACCGGTATGTTGATAGAAATAGCCAGGTTAATAATGCAATAAAGTTGTAAGTGTCCATACAATGTGCGGACTGCAGTGCTTTTGGCGTAACTAATCTTCGGATCACTAGAACCAACGTCTATCCACAACAGTACTGCATGACAGTGTCCAGGATGGCAAAAGGAGAGGTAGACAGAGTAAAAAGTGGACTGACAACATCACAAAATGGACCGAGAAAAGTTTTGCGGAGACACAGGCATTGTCACATGATCGAGACAAGTGGAGGAAACTGGTCAGATGTTCAGCAGCAAAGTGCCTCAACGACCACACTAAGTCAAGCGACTGATGATGACGAATCTTCGGAATCCAGAAATTATGAATAATCTGGACATAAATGTTCACATCTGCAGCAACAAGAAGAAAGAAGATGAAAGAAAAAAAACCGAACTAACACAGCTGTTCCTTAAATATGAGCACTTGTTTCCGATCTTCCTACAAGAACAAATAAATTCTTAAATGTCGTTGAAATTGTAGATTCCATACCAGTGAAACAGTATCCGTACAAGATGCACCATCTCAAATAGGAATGTTTGAAAAAAGAAAGTAAGTATTTGCTGGAGAATGATTTAATAGAACCGAGAAAAAGTTATTGGAGTTTACAATGTAACTTGTTATCTTGTGTAGTTTTTTTTAAATGACACGTATCTTTGACTAATAGTAAAAAATAAAGCTTTAATGCATAAATCCTTTTTTTGTTCGTTTTTGAGGGAAAGTGTTGATTAATTTGCAGTGTTTGATAGTTTTTATTATTTTCTTTCATTATATGCTGTGGATAAAGAAACACTGTATCTCATATTGTCCAAAATCAGTTATAGTTTTGGTAGACATTTTCTTTTCTTTTTCTCAGAGTAAGGTTCATTATCTTAAGCCGAGTCAAAGACATTGTACTATTTATAGCTAGACTGCATGACCAGTGTCATATGTTTTATTGTGATTTTGGTGAGGGACTTTCTAATTATAACAATGATTTTTCTATAGCAATCTACTGTTGATCCTTTATTCCAGTTAAATTTGTATTTCTTAGTTTAAAATATAGATATTAATGATTTGAAAATTAATTTATTAAATTAATCATTCTTTATTTAAGATCGAGCATAATATCTGTGTCCATTCGTTTTACTTCTTCAGAATAATCAATTCAATTCATTTTTCTTTGGAATTACAGGGTATTCATAAAAAATATAAGATTAAAAAAAAGATTCTTTGACAGAGTCATTTACTGGGATTTATAGTTAATTCAAACCTGGAATTAAATTATTGTAATTCAACAAAAGACTTGGTACAACATAACTATACAGGCCACTACAGATATATCAACACTTTTAGCGTTAGATTAAATCTGGATATCCACGAAAGTGTATTCAGAACGTTTATTATCAGGACTTCACTCTGTAATTCTATGACTATTTGGGGATTTCATTCGCAATACCCTGCAAGTTCTTTTTCTCTCTCCTACGGTACATGAATCGCATCACAATTAGTATTTCCAGTTCAGTACCCACATTTTTTCCTCTCTCATTTTAGTGGTGATAAAAGAGTTATATTGATGCATTTTTGGTAAGGATTTAAAGGTTATTGTTTATTCTTGAGAATATGGACTCAGAGAGTAGTTGTCTGTGTGTATTTTGGCGACAGTGCACATTGAGTAATAAGGCCTTGGTGATGATCCGGAAGTGAAATATGCTGCACTGTTTAAAAAAAATGCCTGTGAACCCTTGACAAGAACTTCATCGTGGAGTCGTCTTTGTGTTCAATGGAATGGGCTCGGGACGCACGATAACTCACTGGCTAGGCAAAAGGAATTTAACATCCAACCACAGGCAAATATCCAACTGCATACCTTTTTTCATAAATGCAAGATATAGCCATGGAATTATAATTACGAGTATATAGGCTTTTTCAATAGGTTTTTAATGGGCGCGGCCATTGTTGTATCAAGGGAGAGAGAGAGAGAGAGAGAGAGAGAGAGAGAGAGAGAGAGAGAGAGAGAGAGAGAGAGAGAGAGAGTATGTATTAATATATGACACTAATGAATAATACATTTGACGGAAGAGCAAAAGCAATCCCAACTATTTAATTTCGTACCGAATATTTTATCGCGAATCCGAGCGCGTCTGAAGAATACTATGTATATGAAAATGTAGTTCTTGAGGAAGAAAAACTTTATTTATATGACTATTATGAATCCTTTCAAGAATGTTCACTCTCATTATTGCTTTAGAAACGAAAATGTGCTTACAGGTGTGGGAACGTCATTGGAAACAAAAACTGTACCTGAGAGATCTAGGACCTTGATAACCTTGTCGACACAGAAATACTCGGTCAGCAGTTGAATAGGAACACCTGTCAAACTGCTCTCAGCCAAGTGCTTTGAAAATATGATAGGATAAATAGTAATATTCGTTCAAGCAATCTTAGATATTTTATTTAAAAGATGTCAAATTCTTGGCATAGAATATTTTTAAAAAAATATATTACTCGAGCTTTTCACAAAACTCTTTTGAAATGAATAATAGATTTTACCTCGGGAATGTAATATTTCAGTTGGTCTAGGTATGATATATATATATATATATATATATATATATATATATATATATAGAGAGAGAGAGAGAGAGAGAGAGAGAGAGAGAGAGAGAGAGAGAGAGAGAGCATTACCAGTTCTGAAAACCTCGGATTTATCGTTAAAAGCGTCGTTACTATCACTGTTTCTTTCTGACCAATGTTATTTCCTGATATATCTAGGAATGTGCTTGTATCTTCCAACTGGGGCACAATAAAAATACAAATTATTAAAATTCAGTATTGTTACACGCAAAGGGTCTCTCTGCCGAGCGAATCAAAAACTTGGGCGAGTTTGGTTGAAAGTCCCTTGTTCTAACCTATTTCCTGTCTTCTAGCAACATTGATTGTCGACAGAAATAATTCATAACGTGCCAAGATTTCAAATACATGTTCCCTAATCGATCAATGACCACAAACGTCACAACCTCACATTTACATAGCTTCTTCTTATTAGGATTTCATAGCGTAACATTAATACCTACCACCATGAAGTACAAAACATGAATTAAACACCCAAAATAGAATGAGCTATTTTCTGATTTAATCAAAACAACTCTGATCCATATTTCACATGTACACCTTCACCACGTTGAGATAAGAGCTAAAATAAATGGCTTTTCAAAATAAAGAAATAACTTCTTCCCAATTATTACAAAGCATAAAGGAATAGTCCTTGTCAAGGCACAATCAATCAACATCTCTAAATTAAGACATGCCCACTGGACACATTTTATTATTTACCCCATCCCATGCTGCAAATCACGTATACCTTTATGCGAAACTAATCCATGCTATCATTATGTCTCGTGAATATAGTACGATGTTTGTTTCTAGGAATTCGCTAATATCTCAGGTTGAGAAATATTTCCCCAACACCGACTTCCCGTAATTAAATAACTTATCACTAAAAATTAGCAAAGCCATAAACGGAAACGTGAATACAAATGGCGCATCTCACACACACACACACACACACACACACACACACACACACACACACACACACACACACACACACACACACACATATATATATATATATATATATATATATATATATATAGAGAGAGAGAGAGAGAGAGAGAGAGAGAGAGAGAGAGAGAGAGAGAGAGACTGGAAAATGCTATTCATGGATTTTAGAAGAGAATGCTTGATTATATGAAAAGAATGCTTATAAATACTAATAAACAGCATTATCATTCAGGTCAGATAATTTTACTCTACGAATATTCAAACCTTGATCCGTGGTTACATGGAACCCATCGCCTTGTCTGGAATCACCGACACTTGTACCATCTCGATCATGCACATATCACCAAAAAAGTGATGTGACAGAGTCGGTGGTATTGGCATCCATGTGTAGGAGACACACCCACAAATCGGATGTAAATAATCTAAATAGCCACTGTAGGATACAATACAATGTTGCGGGTGCTCATACATTTTAATGTTCTATCATCGTAATAATTCGATAATTTACTGTGTACGATTTGGGTGTTCTTTCGAATGTTTTATTTCTCTATATGTAATCTTCTTAACGTGTTGAACCTTCAAAACTTCATGAAACTGTCAGTAACACACTTTCTAATCTTTTTGCGCTTGAATCGATCGAACCTGTTAAGGACTTTCTAGTAGATAAAAAAATTAGAAGTCAAAAGGTTATGCACTTTGATACAACTAAGTTATGAAGAAACTATATGGTTAACATATTCGCTAGAGAAGATGCATGGCTAAAGGTTGTTACGTTATGAGATAGCGAAACAATGTTTTCTAAAGTAAGAAATTAGAGACAAACGTAAAGCTTTAGACTATTTAAGTGAAATAAGGAATGTAATCACTGTTGTACATAAGGGTGGGGCAACAATTCAAATATTTATATATTTTCATACAACCAAATTTTTCGTACCGCCAGAGCTTTGCAAGTCGCCCGAATGTCTGCGTATGACAAGGAAAGATTCCGCAATATAGTTCTGTCTTTACCGAACTGTTGTAAAATTATACGCATTGGTAAAATATGCAATTTTTTGCAAGATTTTCTGTAGATCTTAACTTGAGGTAGCGATTCAAATGACTCTTGCTTTCGATGTTTTGCATCTTGTTCTGGAGAAGAAAAGAATGTTGCAAAATAAAAGCAAGAAAACTAAAATTAGCACAAATATTCTTTTCACGGTTAAGGCTTTGATCAAATCTAATGTATATTAGTTAGTAATGAATCAAATAAAAATAGTGTCACTAATACGCAGAATATACTATTTTTGATTCCTTTGAAAATGTATCACGACGTTTAGACGTGTATTGTAAAGATAAACCTTAAAATGAACGCGTGAAACCATAGTTTTTCAGTATCATATTAAAACAAATTGAAATAAGAAACCGTTTCCTGAATATGAAACTTGTTAAATTTAAGGTCAGATGGTGATATCGTTATTAAGTTTAAAACAAACAAACAAGGTGAAAGTCTGCGCACATTTATAATGGACAAATCGCAAATACTAATTTATATATTTCAAATTAATAAACCAAATTCCATGACATAACTGATGTACAAAAGTCTGTCTGTCTGTCTGTCTCTCTGGCTGTCTGTCTGTCTGTCTGTCTGTCTGTCTCTCTCTCTCTCTCTCTCTCTCTCTCTCTCTCTCTCTGACCTTTCTTCTTGAAATGATCCGCAAACGCTGCACAATGGGTGATATCTTGTTTTTCTGAAACTTCAAATGTCTCATGTCTGCCTTGTGTTTTCATTAACCTTGTTTGTTCATCCACCCTCTGCAACCATATCTCTATTTCCCGTTGTCGAAGCTTAGAAGGTTCATAGTAGTCTTGCTCAGGTCCTAAAGCCGACATAATCGGCACTGTAATCTCCATCAGAGTTCACTCTTGGTCTGCACTATCTATAAAAATAGGAGATTTCCATTTACTTTGAGACGAGATAGCTAAATCTATTCATGATTAAATTATTTATATTTTGATCTCAGTTTATTATTTTCCCTTGAATGGAATAGTAGCTTAGTGTTTAGATGAAGAGCGTGCTTACAAAGAGACACCTGGAACAGATCAGATCAAGTCAAGATGCATGGCCAGTGATTCATGGAGAACGATATGTCTATTTAAGTCAGATACAGTATTATCAAGTTCAAAGGTCATCAGCTCAAACCAAAGTACTAACGAATATTGAAGAATAACAAATTTTGAAAATTAACCCACATACTATATGAAAAATATAATTTTAAGAAATAGTTTCAGCAGAATGATCAGGCAGTGTTATCCAGTCAGTGCAATGATCAAGGCAGCGTTATCCAGTCTGTGCAATGATCAAGGCTGCGTTATCAAGTCGGTGCAATATATGAAACGATTGCCTTCGTTCTCAGTATGGATAGTCTTAAGAAAGTCTATATATCTAACTGCTGAATATGATATTTCCACCCAAAAAATATAAAAATACAAAAATACACAATTGTCTGAGCGACCATTGTAGTAAATGATCACAAAGTACTCATCAAATCTCGTTTTCAAGGACCACTGCATTCGTTGGTCGCATATTACATAATGCCGATTTCTTTGAGCGACCACTGCTGTCAATGACCACAGAGTACCCGATGCATCTTTATCTGAGCGACCACAGCTGTCTATGATGACAAAGCACTCATTACACCTTTATTCGAACGACCACTGCAGTCAGTGATCAGAGTACTCATTACACATTTATCTGAGCGACAGTAGCGTCACTAGGGTTGGTATCATCCATTGCGGTAACTTATGGTGTCCCTCCCCAACTAACTCATGGTGTCAACCCCATGGACCTCTTTCTGAAACAGACCATACAGAATCCTTAGTAATGTTATTTCAGTGTCACCCCCTCTGATGGTGTCACTCGATGCGGTCCGTCCCCCGCCCCCATGACGCCACTGCTGAGCGACCATTACAGTCAGTGATCACAGAATTCTCATTACACCTTTATTCGATTGGCCACCGCAGTCAAAGTGATTTTAGAGTACACATTACACCTTCATCTGAGCGACCACTGCAGTAAATGATCACTACTCATTAAATCTCTTTCGGAGCGATCACTTCAGTTACTGATCACATAATACTCATTGCATTTTTTTTCTTTAGATTAACCACTGCAGTCAGTGATTAGAGTACTCAGCATATCTCAATCGGAGCGACCATTGCAGTAGCTGATAAGAGTACTCATCTCTTTCGGAGTGACCACTGCTGTCAATGATAACACAGTACTCATTACACCTTTATATGAACGACCACTGCTGTCAATGGTGAGAGTTTTCATTACACTTCTATATCAGCGACCACTGCAATAATTGATCGCAGAATTCTCATTTCAAATTGAAATTTGGCGTGCAGATTATTTACTGCGAATTTTTAGAAATGAGTAAATAAAAATGGCCAGAAATTGTTGTATTTGAAACGTATATCAACCGTGGAATTGTTGTTTATGTGTTTTAGAATTTACTCATGCAAAGAAAATGCAAAGGTATTCAATAATCCGTTAATATTATTGTATGTTTTAAAGTTAAAAAAATAACAATTCCATGTCACACATTGCAAAACGTATCATGTGCTTGATTTAAAATGTAAATTCTTTTAGGCGAACTCGCCATATTAGTAAATATGATTTTATTTTACATGATTTAAATCGTTGGAAAAAATAAGTTAGCACTGTAAAACTAATTAAATTAAACGTCCTTACCTGGGTTTCTTTTTTGTTGTCTTTGATGCAGCCCAGTATGTGTTGGAAAGAAAAGTCGATACAGTACACATTATGTTCCCATTAGTTTATAACCAATCGAATGCTCTAAAAGGCACAAAGGTAAAAGTAGTACTTTTGTTTGCCAGTTCTATCCTTATTGATTTATGCTGTCCAATTATATTTGCTATAGATAATAAAGAGTCCAGAGTTCTGTATTCTAATATCAGTACAAGTGGTCGATCCCATTAAGTGACTACATTCCATCACTTGATGTCCTGCGTCAAAACCTTGTTCCCATTCTGTGTTCAAGACTGATTCTCAAACGCGATTAATTCCTGAAACTTGCTCGATGATGAGTCCTAGCGAAAACCATGAAGTGCAGATTTAACGTAAAAATAAGTCAACGATTCAGAAATGAAAAGTACAAATGAAAAAAAACAAAAAAAAAAAAACAACTGATGTACGGCAATTTCTTCTCTTAGAATTATCTGTTCATTATCTGGATAAAGAGATATTATTATAAAGCGAATTCCAGGGCATAATCAATTCGGCCTGTTACTTCCATGTGCAGTAATCTCAGATGAATGAAGATGGAGGACATATTATAAGTTCCACCATTGTATAATAAAACAGATACTGGTAGCCTATGGCACTCTTCGTAGTCGACTGTCAATTTAAGGACACCCTAAGCCTCTTTGCTTATTGGTGGTATAGTGGGAGGCAACATTGACACTAAGCAAGACTGATATGACAGCGATCAGATTGTATGATTAGGTGCCTTGGTAGAATAAAAAAGTTATTTGTTTTGTTGGAATTTCTCATGGGGTTCAAAATAGTCTTTTATGTTTCTTTGCACTTCTGATCTGATTTTACCTGATTGGTAACCGTGAGAGAAAAAAATACATGTGACGATCATGACTGCGAATGGAGTAAATATGTTCCAGTTACGTCATTTAAAACCGATTTATTTCCTTTCTCATACAAAGTTAAAAAATCAACGAATATCATTGGACACTTTGATCACTTCTCTTTAGCTATTTTATGTAAAAGAGATCCCCCGCAACCAAACTGCCGTACACTACCCCGCCCCAAAAATGGTGTTACTCGTGGGTGAGGTGAACAAGTCATATTTGAATGTATATATATATATATATATATATATATATATATATATATATATATATATATATATATATATATATATATATATATATATATATATATATATATATATATATATGAAAGAGAGATCGAGAGAGCATGCACGGTGATGTTACATGTGCAGTCCAGACACGTTTCAACTAGACGTTAATCACTATTATTTACTGATATCTTAATAATTTCATAAGCCCTACATTTTGACGGAGGCTGTAGTTGAAGGAGTGTTGGTCTATAACCACGGCTCATATTACAACCAGCCGAATTTTAGACACACACACAGGAACTTTCTTTCATTCTTTCTTATGTACTTGCTGTAGGAGTTATCAGAAGAAAAGAAAAATATTCACCGTTAGTAAGCAGTAGTCTTGTTAATTACAAGTAAATTCTTGTTAAATCTAAGTTAAAAAGAAAAATGGTCTTAAAATGCTAGTGTAGCAAGATATATTTCATAAGAATCAGTAGTTGAAACCAAAACCCCTTTAAGGTTCTGTGTCGGTTCCAAAGTACTTATATTTTGAACCTTATTGGAGTGGAGTTTTTTAAAAATATTTTTTCCTATGCTTTAGCCTTGGTAGTTGTAAATGTGTGTGTGTGTGTGTGTGTGTGTGTGTATGTGTGTGTGTGTGTGTGTGTGTGTGTGTGTGTGATTTGGATTTTTAATGTAGCTTTAAACATTTTCCAGTCATATCGCTATAGTGCAGTTTTTAGTGAGGGGCATCATGCCACAGACATGCAGCATCATGTCCCACCCAGTCACATTATCTTCACACAAAGTCGACCAGTCCTAACACTAGCCTCTTATTGTTGAGCGCCAAGAGAGGCAGATGCTATTATCATTTTTTACAAGTCTTTGAAATGATTTAGCCGAGGTACAAACCCCCGAAATACCGCACCCAAGGCGGACTTTCTGAGAGAGAGAGAGAGAGAGAGAGAGAGAGAGAGAGAGAGAGAGAGAGAGAGAGAGAGAGAGAGAATGCAGATACTGAGGGATTTAAGCCCATGGTTTAGGATTGAGAGAAAACAGAACAATTGAGAGATGGAATATAAGATGGACGGACGGATAGAGATTTTGAAATATTACGACCCTTTTAAAAAAGAAAGAAAACCTAGTGAAACAAATCAATGTTACAGTTAAAATTACAGCTGATTCATGGAACTCTATACTGTAATAATCATTATTTGACAATTTCTGGCATCACTGTTTTGTTCAGTAGCTTAAAAGATGAACTATTTTGCGTGTCTCCCAAATATCAGAAGTTACATGCAATTACCTATACTCCAGTATAGGCGGGAGTGCCTTACTGGTCTTAAATATCTACATTCGATTGGAATATTTCTTTAAAAATCCAGAATATAATAATTATCAATGATGTATCAAAATCACTGAATTTTATTAACCCCAGTTAGCGAAAGACGTTTTTCTCAAACACATACATGTTCCCATTGAAATTCCACAGTGAACGTGTACTATTTACAAGCCTACACGCAAAATACTCCTTTTCCCACAACACGATTTTGAACTTGTGCTCACAACACATCCATGAGTCAGCAGTAATACAGTTCTTGAGGTATGTTTGGAATTCGTTTAAATATTTTTTCTTTTTTCTTGAACGAACTTCTAAAGTTCTAGCAATCTCGTTAGGAACATTACAGTTTCTGAATGAAATATGACAGGAAGTTATAAATTGTCTTTATAAATAAACGTATTCAATTTCCAATGTATTCGTATTAATTTCTTTCACTCACGTTTACCTTAAACTTATATGAAGTGAACAAAATGTGGCGTTTACGCAATGCTTCGAATTAAAGGTAATTTAGAGTTTCTTTTGCAGAGAGAGAGAGAGAGAGAGAGAGAGAGAGAGTCCTCGCACACAGTAATTAGCCATGCGAAAGTTATCACTGCCGCTGCTATTTTTAATATGTCGGTATAAATAAAAACGGTTAGATTTAAATGATTCCTACATTCAAATAATTAGCGTTTCCAACAATTTTTCTTTGTGTAATTGCTTTTTAAAAAAATCAAACTTATATCACATACAGTGAAACTAATCTCAGCCGACATTTAGACGACGCGTGCATTTTAAAATTGACCCAATAGTAGTACCTTTCAAATGCATATAAATGATAAAGCCGTGTTCTTTCCCTTAGCATATTTTGTAGGCAAGTTTCACGGCAGTTTTCAATAATATTTATATACTCAACAAGATAAGAATAAATACATTTTAGTCGCACTAAAATGATACATCTCGGAATAAGTGTGTCGTTTCTTAATATACTTGGAATTTAAAATGTAAAATGAAACTCATCCGAGTTCACTTAAAATGGTACAAATAATTTTGATGGAATGGATAAGACGTGCTTGCAACATAAAAACACGACTAAAAGGCAACATTTTGTTTTGAAATAAAGCTTTAATAAATACAATTTTGAACCACAATTAGACAAGAGTTAATGAATCTTTTAACAGAAATCGAAACCTCCGGCGTTCATAAGTTATGAGTTTGATACGAGTGAACTTAAGAATCATCATATTTGTAAATGTTGTGCAACTTTGATTCTATCAAAATTATATAGGTTACACGTTTTATTATTTCTGAAGAAATGATAGCAGAATACCAGTTTATTTTATTTTATAAAACGGAGGATGCATGTATGTAAAACGGTTTTGTCTGGAAAAGGCTAAGTCAAATAAAGCAAAGTTAGCATGACTTGGATAATATCTTATGAGTACCTACATATAGATTATTTTCTCTAAATAACCAGTTCTTCAAAATCATATCATTCTATCGAGTCCTGAGACAGAATACATGTTTTCGTTCATAAATCTGACGTATAGTGTGTTTTCATACATACATACAACACAAGCTGTCTGAGCGCTTCCAAATTGTGTCGCTAATATCTGATCCATTGTCATGTAAACGCACATTTTCAAATATATCAAAAAGCACTACTAATGCACAGTATATAATCACTACTTTACACGTTCGTATCAGTTATGTTATGCCTTTTAGTTTAAAATTTTTTATATATATTTTATCGACAATTTTTGTAATTTAATCAACTTCTTCTACTTTTGGACCCTGGGATCCTTGCCCCTGCCTCTGGCCGCCTCCATGCAGTTTGGCCATGATTGGAGAGCATGTCGATTGAAGGTCTTTCATTTTGTGATCGAACTCCTCCTTCTCCGCCAAGGTGTTTGACTCTAACCATTGCAAAACTTCGTCGCACTTTCCATTCACCATATCTTTGTCGCCTTTCGTAAGTTTGTCGCCGGCTTCGTTCACCGCCTGTCTTACGCTATATATGTAGTTCTCTAATTGGTTACGTGATTGCACGCGGTCTCTTTGTGTTTCGTCCTCTTCTCTGTACTTCTCTGCTTCATTAAGCATCCTATCAATCTCTGCTTTAGACAGACGACCTTTGTCGTTTGTAATAGTAATTTTGTTTTTCTTTCCCGTGCTCTTATCTTCGGCTGACACATTCATAATGCCGTTGGCGTCGATGTCAAAGGTAACTTCAATCTGGGGCACTCCACGGGGAGCTGGGGGAATACCAACAAGTTCGAAACGTCCTAGGAGATTGTTATCTTTAGTCATGGCCCTCTCTCCTTCATACACTTGAATCGTGACCCCTGACTGGTTGTCAGTGTAAGTGGTGAATGTTTTTGAAAATTTGCACGGGATTCGGCTGTTTCTCTCAATTAGCTTCGTCATGACGCCTCCAGCTGTTTCGATTCCCAGAGACAGCGGGGTCACATCAACTAAAAGGAGGTCTTTGATAGCCTCATTCTTGTCTCCAGTCAAAATTGCGGCCTGAACAGCTGCACCATAAGCTACGGCCTCGTCTGGGTTGATCGACTTATTCAATTCTTTTCCATTCATAAACTCTTGGAGCAACTTTTGAATCTTAGGAATTCTAGTCGAGCCACCCACCAAGACGATGTCGTGAATTTTAGACTTTTCCAGTTTGGCGTCATTCAAGGCGCGTTCAACTGGCTCTAAAGTTCCACGAAACAGGTCGAAACACAGTTCGTCGAATCGTGCACGAGTAATTTTCGTATAAAAATCTATACCTTCGAAAAGAGAGTCAATTTCTATACTTGCCTCAGTGCTGCTTGACAGAGTTCGTTTAGCTCGTTCACAAGCTGTTCGAAGTCGACGAATCGCTCTCAAATTTTTGCTCATGTCTTTTCGATGTTTTCTCTCGAATTCTTTTATGAAATGATCGACCATTCTATTATCAAAGTCTTCTCCCCCTAAATGTGTGTCCCCGGATGTAGCCCGAACCTCAAACATTGACCCTTCGTCGATCGTAAGAATGGAGACGTCAAATGTACCTCCACCTAGATCGTAAATCAAAATATTTTTCTCACCTTTGAGGCTTTTATCGAGACCGTACGCCAAAGCTGCTGCCGTAGGCTCGTTAATAATTCTGAGAACATTTAGTCCAGCAATGGTACCAGCATCCTTTGTGGCCTGGCGCTGAGAATCATTGAAATAAGCTGGAACCGTTACTACGGCGTCGGTTATTTTCCTTCCCAGATATGCTTCGGCCGTTTCTTTCATTTTGGTCAAAACCATGGAGCTAATCTCTTCTGGGGAAAACACTTTAGTTTCTCCTTTAAATTCAACTTGCACCATTGGTTTACCGCCCTTGTTTATAACAGTAAAAGGCCAATGTTTCATATCGCTCTGTACGGAATGATCGTCGAATTTCCTTCCAATCAATCTCTTGGCGTCGAAAACCGTATTGCTAGGATTCATCGCCACTTGGTTTTTCGCTGCATCACCTATGAGGCGTTCGGTATCTGTAAACGCTACGTAACTTGGCGTAGTGCGGTTTCCCTGGTCATTGGCAATGATTTCCACTTTGCCATTCTGGAAAACTCCGACACAGGAATATGTTGTTCCCAAGTCGATTCCGATCGCAGGCATTTTCAATCTATACTTCTGTTCTTGGACTTACGTTTAGCTGTTTGTTCTTTTCGAATACGCTGTAGATGCTTATGATGATTCAGAGAGTCAATATAATAACTTCTTGTAGTTTCGGGAGACACAGTCGTTTGCTTTAAGAGAAGGAACTATAAATGTTTTTCACTCTAGGACGAAACTTTCTTTTCAATACAGGACTCCGTCACTTACAGTGGCTGGTGATATACTACAGGTATTCGCCTCCTGGCAACATAGTCATATACACGTTCTATCGCTTTCCTTTTATATTATTCTTCTTTAAAGTGAAACACAGGAGGTTGGCAGCTTTCCACGCAATGCTGTTGTAACTGTATCGTCTGCTTGCAGAATACATGATGATATCAGTCGAGAAGCATGTTGCTGACGTCACCTAAATTCAGTCTTACCTTTCTCCTCTCGGGCTCGACACCAGTTGGAAAATAACCGATGGATGAAAAATGTACGACCACGAGGTGAACCCTTCCTCTGTAATAATCCAGGATAAAATAGAATAAGGTGTGTGTGTGTGTGTGTGTGTGTGTGTGTGTGTGTGTGTGTGTGTGTGTGAGAGAGAGAGAGAGAGAGAGAGAGAGAGAGAGAGAGAGAGAGAGAGTAGTAGTAGTAGTTCTTTTCCTTTATATGTGAACTGGAATAATAATAATAATAATAATAATAATAATAATAATAATAATAATAATACAATCATAAAAAAAAATATATAGATAATCTTAAGTGATGATGATAGTCACTGTGTGGTTGTGGTTTTGTTCACGTTTGGATGCTACTAGGCGCGCGTTAATTTCCTTGTTGTTTTTCTTGGGGGGGGGGGTATAGTGGGTTGGCGTCATACAGTTGTGGGTGGTAAATTAAAAAAAGCGAGTATGCCTTATTTTTTTGTTATTTACATATTCTGTGAGGAACATATGTTTAAAAAATTGCCACTGGATCGAGAAATAAAGTGTAGTGGAAAAAATACATACTATTAAAGTCACACACCACTGAACAGCAAAGCTATAATAGTGTGGTACATACAAACCCTCCTCAACACACACACACACACACACACACACACACACACACACACACACACACATGATGACAACATCATCTGGGTAAAGAAATGTGTGAGTTTTTCTGAACGCCTTGTATGTACATAGTACATTAACTCTAGTATGTTTGGAGCTTAGATTTCTATTTCTGTACATTTTGAGGTAATGTAAGCTTTTTATTGGTATATTTGGTGGTGTTCTGCATTTTTGTGATGAAATATTTTTGAAATATTGTGCATAGCAGTTTTTGGTTTATGACGAGCTTATGTTCTTTCAATGTATGTAAGTACCCACCCCAACCTACCGTATCAAAATATCTTGAAACCAGAGCCTTTACAGCCTTTTACGTCTTTAGAAATATCATACTTGAACTTGAGCTTTGTTTTTGTTCTTTCTTTTCTTTCAAAAAAATGCTTTTAATAAAGCCAGAGTTTCGTACCTTAAAATATGCAACACCCTGCCCGAATTTTGTCGCCGGAAGCAGCTGTATTGTCTGCCAAATGGGATAATTGCCACTGCTAGCTTAGATCTAATCTTACTGGTGAGTTGCTAAAAGTATCTTATTTTTCCCGTATGTTGAATCATTTACATTCCGTGGATATATTTTGGCGTGCCTTGGATCACAGGTTAATCACAGGTTAAGCAGATATACTTACTCTAGGAGAGGCTTTATACATATTTTTAAACGTGGTTTCTTTTTATCCTATATTTGATGTTTGTAATGTTGGCCTTGATAAATATTAGAATGGTTTCTTTGTTGTTGCATTGGCTGTAATATTATTGTGTTTTCTTTCCCATGGTTTTTCTCTTAATATAGTTGTTCCCAAATTTTTTTTTATCGAGTATGATGATATTAGTTTTAAAAAAAAATTATAATAACCTGACATTAATTAATCACATATCTGTTTTTATTACTTTGCTTGTATGTATCAGTTTGAAAACCATTACAATCTCTGTTGTAGGAAACTGTAAGCTATATGATCCTATCAATAGCCATCAGTCGTATAAACCGCTCCGGTAGCCTAGTTGTTAGAGCGTCCGCCGCGGAAGCGGGAGGTCGTGGGTCCAATCCCCGGTCTCGTTACACCAAACACTTACACAAATGGTACTAACAGCTGCCTCGCTTGACGCTCTGCATTAAGAGGTTAGTGTTAGGATTGGTCGGCCTGGTGTCAGGATAATGAGACTGGGTGGGACATCATGCTACATGTCTGCGGCGTGATGCCCTAGTGCTAGACATCACTATAAACTGCCTCACTGCAGACATCGTAGCGATATCACTGAGAAACAAAAATGTTAAAGCCACGTTGAAAATCCTGGGCAAACAAAAATTATTCTATTATTAATGCTGTTTGAAGTGGGCATATCATTTAAGTGCACCAGAAAGAGACCATGTCTTCAAACTCAGTACTGTGTAACTACATATTTTACTGGATATATTTCAGAAGTGTCGCCACCAAGGACTTCGCTTTGAGATTGCCATGTCAGGAATGTCATGGTCTAGTTAATGATTTTAGTATGAATGCTGTTCTGTAGAGCTAAAACAGTAGTTTATGGTGGTCAACTGTATCAACGGCCTTACTGAAGTCCATTGTAATGGCTGCCAACTTTGTCAATGGCCTTAATGCAGTCAATTACAATGACGGCCAACATTTTTATCGGTCTTCTACAAGTCCATTTGTCAACGGCCTTACTGTAGCCCATTACATAGACAGCCAAGTTTGTCAAGGCCTTACTGAAATTCATTACAATGACTGTAATCTTTGCCTTTTTTTATGGTTTAACGCCATTTTTAAGCACAATATAGGCTATAAATGGCGGCCAGTATTATTGGTGGAGGAAGAAACCGGAAAAAACCCGGACAGAACCACCGACCCACGAGAAGCTACTGGCAAGCTTTCTCACATAACTACATTAGCCGAATCTTAGACTCGAACCCACGCAGAGAGAGGTGAGATGGCAGTGATCCGTAACGGACAGCGCTTTAGACCACTCGACCACTCGGGGCCCCTTAATCTTTGTCAACAGCCTTACTGAAATTCATTACAATGGCGTCTTTGTACCCACTGACTTTTTCAACTACCTTACTACAGTCCATGACAAAGACATCAATTTTACCCCATAGTTTTGGACATCATGATGTTCTTGTTTGATCTGAATAAGTTTAGATTATTACTAAATCCATGCTGACAACACATTATGCTTGTCAAGATAAGTCACAATGCTAGAAACCAGACTGTGTCTCATGATTCGCAGGATAAACAAGTTACTAAAACGGAACTTGTGGTTATAGCAATATCATCCGTCGGTGGTTTTGTTCAGTGTCTATAGCAATATCATCCGTCGGTGGTTTTGTTCAGTGTCTATAGCAATATCATCCGTCGGTGGTTTTGTTCAGTGTCTATAGCAATATCATCCGTCGGTGGTTTTGTTCAGTGTCTATAGCATGCTTTTTGTTTAATCTAATACACTTTTAATTTTAGCAAACGAGTTGTCACATCTTTCGATTAGTCGGTTTGTTTCGTTAGTTACCCATATGTATCATTCTTTTCATTTGGTGTACAAACGTTTGTTATCATATATTTTTATGTTCTCCACATATATACATCTACTCCGATACCATTTCGCGTCTGTATCATTGCGTGTTAATTTGTCTCGATATTATTTATTACTTTATTTCATTTCAACGGTTATTCCAATCCGACTTTTTGTAAAGGTAGACTCTGATACTATGCTATGCTATGCTATGCTATGCTATGCTATGCTATGCTATGCTATGGTATGCTATACTATACTATACTATACTATACTATACTATACTATACTATACTATACTATACTATACTATACTATACTATACTATACTATACTATACTATACTATACTATACCATACCATAACATAACATAACATACTATAGTCTGATTAGTTTTAAGCTTGTGAAATGTTCATTCATTTCATTGTACGTCGTTTTAATGAATAATAATAATAATAATAATAATAATAATAATAATAATAATAATAATAATAATAATAATAATAATAATAATGATAATAATAATAATAATAATAATGTTTTTACCACACACATTTCACACGAATTAAATTCAAACTACTTTTGTACCAATGAAGTGAATGTTTATGCTATAATTATTGAATGAAACAAAAGCTGGATATCTCCCTTCTTCTTTTTCAACCATGTTTATATTCCCGTACAGAAAATTTACTGTCGTGCGTAGAATTACTCTAAGCAGTTCGAGGCATGCGTAAACGTAGCGGAAGTTAATAAATACAAGCAGCCACTCGCGTAGTGTTTTTCATTTTTTAAAGATATTTTTTCTTCTTCTTGAGCCGTTGAATTGAAGAACACTTAGAAATATATTGTCATCATTAGCAAAGAAAGACGCTGGACAGAAGAGGGACAAGAGGAAGTTTAGCTTAGACTACCGGTAACCAGGGAAGCCATAAGTTGTTCGAGGGTGTTGACAAATTATTAAACGAACCAGAGGTGGTAGAGAAGGGTCCAAAATTTGATCCAACTGTTTCTGATAATTTATTTTAGATATGTAAGATAATTTTTTTTAAACAACTTAACTCGTATAGCGATTATCCAAACATACTTGTGACCAGTGATAAAATTTCAATGCAGCCAGTACTCGTGTATACATATTTTGGATTATAGTCTGACTATACATCCCACGTTGCTGGGCCCTGGTATGCAAAAGAACGTTTTTCATGATGATGGTGTTTGGGCCACTCTACTCACAGTCAAGTTAGAAATTATAAATCAATGAAATTACAAACCAGTGAATGAATTACCTACGTTCTTTACACTTTTTTTTAATCACATTAAAGGTTTCAGTTATTGAAATCGGAGTGGGGGGTGGGTTTATAAACAAACGGGTTGATATAGTCAGACTTTACTTCCATTCATCATAAAACAATGAAAGATCCATTTTGTTTTTAAATCTTTGCAATTGCAATTACAATTACACTTTTACGAATGAAGACTGATTTCTTTAATCAAATTAAATCAACTGTATCAAATTAATTATGTACAATATTGTGGTAACATATGGTATTAACATTCTGTTGCTACAAATGGTCTGACAGTTACAGGTCAGCTCCAGGCTCTCACTCAGTTGTAACCCTATGTCTTTTGCATTATTATGAGAAACTATTGTGTGTGTGTGTGTGTTCTCACTTTCAGTCAGTTGTAATCAAGTCATTATAGTAATTAGTGTTATTTAGCAACACATAACACCAATAAACATTGAAAATGGTGATCAATAAAACCACAGTAATATCAGAAGCAGAGAAAATGGGGCAGGCATTTTTTAAAAAATCTTTCTTGTCAAAGACTCACTTATATGATGGAACCATGTAACATTTACTTATAGAATAAGAAAATTGTTGTGTTTCTTGTCATGAACTATGTCAAGGGAGATGTGTGTGTGTGTGTGTATATATATATATATATATATATATATATATATATATATATATATATATATATATATATATATACTTTATTTGTTAGAGTGACTCCTATAAACAATCCATAAAGTGGGTCCCTAACAGAGCATGCATATATAAGTTGGAGAAAGATGTAAACAGGATGTAGATTGTATAGTTCATTTCAATAATACAACACTTTCCTTGTGTTGACAAAATAAAATAAAGTTGTTTTATTTTGAAGGTAACATAAAACAAGGCAACAAAGTCTTTATATTTCTGTATAATAGTTATTTTCAGGGATATAGATTTGACATGAAACAGTACATCACCTAATGACAATGCATATGCAAGTAATGTCCAAAACATTAATAATGTTGTTAATACACATCTTGGATAAACATTAACATTTTTTTCCCTATACCCTAAACAATCATCCAGCTTGTCATGTAGTTGTTAGTTTCTGCTTTTTCACATAAACATCACTTGTTTCAGTTCAGTTCTGTATCTATAACCATCAATGTTTTTTTAGTCCATTCATCATTTACATAGAGCTTGTTAGGTTTCACCTCTCATCCAGACTGTGTTAAATATTGGGAATCTGATCACAAAGTCTTAGCGCCTGATTCTGGGATAGTGTTATTGAAATGGGGTCCTGTAGGGAAAACTGAAATGGAGTATTTTCATATTGCTGATCAGGGTCATCCCTGATCACATCTAACAGATTCTCCATGGGTTTATTAAATAACCTTTGATACTGGCGGTAAACACCATCATTCATAGTTAATACAGACTGTGACCTTTCATTGTGAATTCTTTTAACTTTGGTGGGTTTCCATACTTTGCCAAATTGCACTCTCACATAATTATTTATGGAAAGGGTTGAAATAATTTTGTTGATTTGTCAAAATACTATTTTTTAAAATTTTTTATTTTATTTCAACAGCTGCATTTTCTTTTGAATAATAATTGAATCAGTGTTCTGTGGTTTAAGAAGTTTATTTATAATGGGTATTATGGATATTGTCTTCTGCCAAGTAACATTTGAGCTGGTGTACAGCTGCAATCCAAGGGCATATTTCTATATTGTAACAAGGCTAAGTAATGATCCTATTTACTCTCCAATGCCTTGGCAAGCAATTTTTTGGCAATTGAGACTGCCTTTTGTGCCAAATCATTAGACATTGCCTGCAATGAACTTGACGTCCTGTGTTCAAAACCCCATTCTTTTGCAAAGTGTGCAAATACTTGGGATGAAAATTGCTCTCCATTGTTGATGACACAGACATCACAAATACCGTTTCATGAAATGTGTACTTTTAGTTTCCTGATAATTGTGATACTTTGTGTGTCAAGCAATAAGTGTATCTAAAAATAAATTGTCGTTAATAATCGACAGTCATGAGATAATTTTTTCCATCAAATGCAAACAGGTCAGTACCAATTTTTTTTTGTATGGCCTTTGTGAGAGTTGCAGTGAGTGAGACATACCGAGAATTGAAAAACACATGCTTTGTGATGACTTCTTTGGACATGCCTGGCCAAAAGATACTATCTTTTGCACATTCCATTAACTTTTGACCTCTGAAAATTAAGTCAGCTTCTACAGATATCTCATCCCAGTGATTCCAGAACTCAAGCACATTGGGATTACAGTCAGTGCATGAACTAGGTCATCCCTGAGATATGGTCTTTATCATAGTCTGCATTTGCGGGTCAATTTTGATACCGCTCTTCAGACATTCTAACCATCAATCTTTGACAAACATCTGTTGTTTGATCATGTGTACATGAAGGTCAAGTCCTTCGATCAGTCTTGGATATATGTCTGGAAGTGATTGTCTTGATAAATAATCACTAATGGACAAGTCTTTCCCTCGTACATGATAAGGGGCCCCGAATAACCGAGTGGTTTAAAGCGCTCTCCATTATGAATCACTGCCATCTCACCTGTCTGTGTGAGTTCGAGTCTCAGATTTGGCCAATGTGGGTATGTGAGAAAGCATGCCTGTAGCTTTTTGTGGTTCAGTGTCTCTTTCCGGGTGTTTTCCAGGGTTCTTTCTGCACCATTAATACTGGCCGCCACATATAGCCTATCATGTACAGAAAAACGGCGTTAAACCCTACAACAACAACAACCATTTAGATCAAAGAAAACAAAATGAAAATGTCTGTTTTTTTATGCCATAAAAGTTTTATACATTAAAGTTTGAAGCATTGTAGTGAGTCTTAGCTGTTCAATCCAGGGCCACTGTTTTTTTTATTGGTTTTCTTACCTTTTATTAATAGGAATTTTCCTGGGTCAGCAAAGGCAATGCAGAAAATTGGTTACTATAACATGTACTTCTTATACATGTTTGAAAAAATAAATCCAGTGTAAAAACTATACAGTACAGAATTCTTCAATGAAATATTTGAAATTATGAAGAAAGAAAACTCTTCATTGGGATACAGCTTAAAAATATTCGTTAAAAATGTGCCTATCTTTAAATTTTATAATTGTTTTCTTTTAGTCAATAGGCTTTAGAAAACAATTAAATAAATTATAGATGCAAAGAATAATATAGGGACAGCATGATTAATTGATTTCTACACCTTCATCTTATTGTCCGATGAATCATGGTTAGATTCGAATTTGGTATCAATTGTTTATGGGCATAAGATATGCAGAGAATGCGCCATGTTATGTTGACATCACTGAACATGCTTTTCTGATGTTGCCCATTTGCTGACATTTCCATGGAAGTAAGTGATAGCTAAACATCAGTATCCCTCTTCTTCCTATGCTGAAAATGCTCTAAATGTTGCTGGCTCAAGAGCATGAAGTGAGTCAAGGTATTCAGATAATACACCATGTTATGTTGACATCACTGAACATGCTTTGCTGATGTTGCCAGCAACAAGAAACTTGTCTAGGCCACCATCTTGAATCCATGATTCAGACATTGCCTATTCAGTGTAGAATTACTGGTGACCAGATCCAAAGAATGGCTTAGAGCAGAATGCATAATGGTTGCATAAGATGACAAGCAGGAGGAACCCCTGACCAAAACAAGAAACCTGACACTGATACAAATGCCAATGGGCCATCAGTGTCACATCTCTGGGATTTGTTTTCTGTGGCCTGTGATGATGAAACAACCCATTTGGATGATGCCGTTGACACGATGCTTGAATTTTATTCGTCCAGCCCTCTGTTGCCACAAGAAGAAGAAATATATGGCTGTTGGAATGCTCACAGGTTTCAGTTCTCCTGCTTGGCCAAATTAGCTAGATGTTATTTGTCTGCACTAGTTTCATGCGTTTTGAGTGAGCAGCTGTTTAGTAGCGCAGGCCAGATTTTTTTCAGATCGTCATGGATCGTTACTTGCCGAGAAGTGATGAATGTTACTGTTGCTTAAATACAATCTACCTGACCTAGGCTTTCAGTATTAACTACAGCCAGCGTACAGTAGCATCTAACTTTAGTGTTAAAGTATGCATATTATTAATTTTAATTATTATTTCGCTATCATTATTAAGATTTTTAGTTATTTATTAAAATCTAGTAATGGTGACCTGCATCATTGAACATAAGTTAAAAGACTAGCTTAATACATTTCTTATTCATTTATATCTTGAACTGGCAAAACATGTTTTATCAGTGATTTAAAAATTTTCAAGTTTTGTTTTTGTGTGATTATTGTTTTCTATAAATAGCAATGCACTTCTTATCCAGTTTCTGTTTGTTTTTGTATAGAAGTTTAAATTCAATTGCTGCATAACAACCTCGTGATAACTCACACAGCAAAATCCCTGCTTGTATTACACAAATAGGTTTATGTTTCTGAACCAGTCATTGTTATAAAACAATAAATGAAATAATCAGTCTCATAATCGGTAATAGCAGTTTTAATAATTGGCTATGTGTGGTATTGACATAATCAATAAAAAGTGATATCACTACAGCTTTATTGTCACGGTCCCAATTCAGGCAAACTAGAATCAAATGACATGAATTTTCAATCTGTCACAGGCAAAGAAACCTCTTCTTGTTAACATTGTTCAACCTGTCCAACCTGACATTATCAAAGGTATAAAATCAAGGTGAGATAACTCTGTCTTTGTGCAGTTTGGTTTGCTGTGTAGATCAGTTTAAACCAGTTTATTTCAGAGCAAATCTGCTTAAATCCAGATAAGAGTTTCTAAACTATCTTTGACCCAAACAGAACATTTGAAAATAATGATATCCCAAATAGTGTTTGTCCCAATGCATGTATTAATTATGGTATTAGTGTTCGGGGAAGGGGTTATTTTCTGAATATAGGAGGTATTTAGGTAAGAAGTAATTGTTAGTCTTGAAAATATAATGCACATGTGTTGCAGTAATTCACATTTTTTGTATCTATAATGACAAAATCTATTTATATATTGTGACACATTTAATTATTACGAAACCAGCAGTACCAATTTACAGGAAAAAGAACCGATCTTAGCATAATTTTTGACTGTTAGAGTGCACTAGATGAACATGAATATTTGACATATTTTATTGCCCATGTAAGGACACTAATGTTAGGGATGTCATTTAAGGTAAATCCAGTTCTTAATCTCTTTTAGTGTGTTTGATTCTCTAACTTTCTCTTTCAGTCAGTCAACTCAAGACTTTCAGCCATCATGGATTTCTTGTCAGGTGCATCAATCACAGCCATTGCTGACCTGCTGAAACCACCAGAGGATGAAGATTCGGATGGTGAAGACACTAAGGTATTTAAAAAAAATTCTGATGATTTCTTGATGGACAAAACTGATAGAGGTGGCAATATAGTATCAAGAAATGGTCTGAATGAAATAAACAAAAGTATTCATTACACAAAAACATTTGGTGAGTTAGCACTGTCAGATATCATAAACACCAACATACACAAATTCATGTGCCTGCACTCACAGAATCGCATCAAACAGACATTATACACAAATACATTAAGCTTCTTTCATTAAAATCCATTGAATAGTGGGAGACAGTCTTAATTAGATGCAGTCTAGGGTGTTTGAAGGCAATGCAAGTGTCATTAGTGTTTGTTTTTGCAATTGCTAGAGACTGCATGGCACTGATTTTCAAACGTTCCCAAAAAATCTTTATGAATATTTCTCAACGTAGAAGATTATCATTCTGCACCTGGATTGCTGTAAAGGAATGTTAAACTCGCAGGTCGGAATATTGATCTTCAGCTGTAAGTCACAGATTGTGCTCTGCAATGAAATGGTAGAAAAGTACTTCAGCTCTTGTGACTTGGTCTTTTGATGTTTGCTTATACATATTCTCTACATTCATGCTTGGTCCCAATGATGGATTGTGTTGCTGTTTAGACAGATATTGTATGCTCCAGATCTGTGTTTTAATTTAGTACATTGTCCCGATGTTGTTTGTGATGGATTGTATCACAGTTTAGACAGATATTGTATGCTCCAGATCAGCATTTTAATTTAGTACATTATTCCGATGTTGGGCTCTGATGGGTTGTGTTGCCATTTAGAGAGATATTGTACATGGCTAATTTCAATATCGTGTTTCCAGGATATACAAAGAATAAAATGTTCCCCCATGATGCTGTGCTACACAGTCAAACTCCATCCACCAGGAAATCTGAAATTTAGTTTTTCTGGGCTGTGTTGCTATTTAGACCTATATTTTACACTCCTGATCTACATTCATACACTTTCCCAATGTTGGGTTGTGTTGCTGTTTAGACAGATATTGTACATTCCAGATCTGCATTCATGCATTGTCCTTATGTTGGGTTGGACTGACTTCTACACTCATGCTCTGTTCCAATGATAGGTTATGCTTCAGTTAGATCTACATTAGTACATTGTTTCAATGTTGGGTTCTGATGGGTTGTGTTGCCATTTAAACAGATATTGTACATCGCTAATATCGATATGGTGTTTGCATTCTATACAGATAATAAAATGCTCCCTTTTGCTGCTGTTCTTCACAGTCAAACTCCATCCACCAGGAAATCTGAAATTTAGTTTTGCTGGACTTTGTATGTTTCACAAATAGTTCAGCCCTCTTTACATCAGAGCAGCATTTGCCTTAGAAAATTAATCACACTTGTACACTATTCTAGCTTCCAATATAATAAAATAAACATTGCCATCAATCATGAAGTTGCCAATAATCTTTAATACAGGTGGCTTAAACAGGCTTATTCCAGGCATTGGTGTGTAATACGGTTTGTTCTTTAGCATGTATCTCTTTAATTTGCTTAACATCAGACAAATTGGGTTGTTCCATTTTATGTATTATACCTATGCAAATTAGTGTAATGGGCTCTCCTACAGCGGGGACCAAAATATGACAATACTTAACAGTTATCATTCATTTAAGTAATATGTGAAATGTTTTTTTTAAAAAAAAAACTATAACCACATTAAGTTTTAATTGCTTCAGTGACAATCAACTGTATAAACTTCTTCAAGGATACTTTTACAAGCAGGATGGTATACTTTTTATACAGGCTACAGTTTCTGAGGGAGTAAAGAAAAAATTGCTGTTGCTCTGTTTATTTTTGTTGTCTCTTTTGCTAGGATTACTGAAAATCTTGTTTTTCAAACCTCTACAGTGTTTGGGAGTTTGGTAGTAAAGCATTGTGTTTTCACATGACATGTCTTGTTATAGCAGGTATGTAAGTCACATTTTTCATATCATCACTGTAGGCTTTGTCCAGTATACCCACTGGAAAATTAAATGCTCAGTGAGGTGGCATGAATGGTGTTTTTTGAGAGAGTCTGTAGGTGTGTACACAGAATAAGAATTTATATGTTAAGTATGTATCCATTACCAGAGAAAATGCTTCTCTTCAGCTGATTTTTAGCAGTGAATCTTTTTTAAAATGTAAATACACATATGATTATTTGATTTTATGAATTTTTCAGCCACCAATAGCTAAGTTAGGACCAGGAAATATTGGGCCATCCAAGACAGAGGCATCATCAGAAGTTAAGAAAGGTATATCATAAAGGAATCTATCTTTTTGTCTGTCTCTCTGTCTGTCTACCTAAGCTATAATGTATTCTTGGAAATAGATTGGCCAGGTTACACTGTACTAAATGGTCTAATTTAATTTATTTAATTCAAAATCTTGTCTTTATAAATGTTTTTTTTAAAAGCCTGATTGTCATATAGATTAAGTTAATTTGTTTGATTTTCAAGTCGTCAATTGTTACCATTTGTAACATCATATTCAAGCTTTAGCTGGATAAATGGAAGACTAAATGGAATTTTTTAAAACTGGAAGTTAAATTATAGGATCTAATGCTTTTTGTGTGTATGACAAGATCAACTGTGATCAGGGTAGACCCACATGCTTGTTCTTGTTATGAATAATAAATGAACTGCTCTGCCACTCGATTTAAACTGCTTTTTTTTTAGAATTAATAAAGTAATGGAAAAATTAAAAATTGTGAGCCATGAACCAGCACTGTAAGTTTAGCCAAAATGTAATCAGTCAATATTTTTTTCTTTTCTTTTTTAAGCGAAATTCTGCTTGTCTCCTGACTTGAATCAGATTTATTTTGATATAGTCCATTTTATATATCATCTCTGATCCAGTTTTTTAAAGAACGGTCTGTTCGCTAAAATTCTGCAAACACCCTTGTAAATTATTCGTTCCATATATTAGTTAGCACACAACTCTCGTTAAGAGTGTTCTGATTGGTCAAAGGTTTTAATTCATCCAATATATCTTTGTGTAATGGAAACTGATGGTAATGGTAAAAAGAAGCCTGCTTGCAAAACATGTCTTCCCAAGTTGTTGAGAGAGATCATAGCATGAAAAGGGAATGGCTGGAGTGAAAAGTTTGCAAAAAGTTAGTTTGTCAGTTAATAAAAAAACTGAATGCTAGAGGACTGGCATTTTGTGACTTCTGCAATAAATATCTGAATCATGGTAATCACGATTAGAAGAGTTTGTTGCAGCACCTACAAAAGAAGCTGCATGCAGAAAAAAATTAAATTTAAAGCTCAGAAGACACCTGGAAAAAGTGCATTTAATTACTATATGAAGAAAGATTTCTTGCATGAGGAAACAGATGTAGCCCTCTGTCAGAATATGCTCACTTCATGTTGCCAATACAAGCACCAGCTTGAAAGGAAAATGACTCTCTTTGAGAAGGAAAAGAAACAATTGCACATTGAGTCAAAAAAGGTAGTGGTGACAAAAAGGAAGGCAAAAGAAATATTTGCCAGAGCTGCAAAAGAGCTTGACTGGCATATCAACATGTTGTGTCCAGTGGAGAAAAAGTCAAGTGCATGTATGGGATTATTTTTTTATAGTTGATGTAATTGGGTGTTTATTTTATGGATTTGTTATGAAAAGATCAAAATAAAATATATTTTCTGCAAAAATTGAGAAATTATTGTAGCTTAGTTACGATGTGAATACTGACATACACATGAAATAACTTTAGCATCAATAGTATTCTGAACAAATTCATTTGACGATAAATATTTTGATGTTAAGTTGAACACTTTTGGTAAGTTTACTAGTTTTTCAGATGAATATTAGTTTGGCTTATTTTATGATCATAAGTTGTACCAGGAGGCATGGCTGCTCAAGACCCTGTTGGAGTAGGACCCCTGCCCCCCCCCCCCCATTGCAATGTTTTTTCATCTTTTAAATGGAAGACCAAAATCATGTCTGTGTAAAAGCAGAGATCATTGAAAACTACAAACTCAGAATGAGACTGACCTTTATGTTAGATGCTCTCAGCTAGCAGAGGCATTGTTTACCTAAATCAATAGAGAGAAATTTGTCATTACATTATACAGCAGGTAATCTGGGTCTATGCTGATCAGTTTAGATGCCTATAGATTGCAATATACAGAAGGTGATTTATGTCTATGCCATTCACAGTTAGGTTGCCTATACACTACATTGTGCAGCAGTTGATCTAGGTCTATGCTAATCACAATTTAGATGCCTATACACTACATTATGTAGCAGTTGATCTGGGTCTGTTATACATTGCATGATTGTAATACTTTTAGAAAGTTCAGCAATGAAGAATTCTAAAGACATTTGGGATGAAGAGGAAGTTCCAGAGGGAGCTGAATATGAATCGACCTATGATCCCAGACCTCAGCCTGAGTAAGTCTGATTGGATTCTTTTGTAATTTCTGAGAGATTAAAGTTCTAACACATCTTGTTGCTTTGTTAAACAATAATATTTATGACAACTAGTAAAATACACCCTAAACCAGGTGTTTCAATCACACAGCCTGTTGAATTGTGTCCTGCAGGTTGCAAAAACACCCTGAATTTGCAAAATAATTAATAATGCAAAGTTTTCTTTACAGCCAGCCAGTTTTGATAAAAATTCAATTGTTACATTGTTTAATTCTTGTTTTTCAACATTTCAAGTTGCTTTATATGAGTTGCTTTTGTGGTATGAAAATGTTTAAATGATACGTTGCTCAGGCCGTAATGGTGATTTTAGTTTGATGTCCCCTTCTCTAAACTATTAGAAATTGTGATGCCAATTCGATGATGCCATTCTTCTCAGGGGATGCTTCATGTAAGACAGTTCTAGAAAAGAATTGTATTGAATATAGAGAGTTGAGGATGATAATTATTATTTTTATTATAAACATTAGTATTACTGATTCTATAATACCAGTTTGCACAATAAAATCACAAGGAGATAAACTATGTTACAGATGAGTGACCAGTTTGCACAATACAATTACAATGTAAGGGACTCTTTGACAAATAAATGATCTGTTTCAACAATATTTTAACCATTAAAGGGATTCTTGCACAATACAATAACATTCAAATGGACATTATCACAGATAAGTGACCATTTCGCACACTAAATTCACAACTAAAGGGACTTTTTGACAGATAAGTGAAAAAAAATGTTGAGAACACTATTTATCATAAATTGTTATTATTTTAAAATGTCAAAACTGTATTAATGTGAGACACAGAATTTGATCAAGTAGGTGTTTGGATGACATCTTCACTGTGTAGATTGGTTTATGCTGTACTGTTACAATCATTTCCTTTCATCATACATTATAAAGCTATTTTTCTCTCCATATTTAACAGCATTTTCTACAAGATGTGCCATTCTTTTTAGCACTGTGACAATAAAATTTGAAAGGGTGCACAGGTATATTAGATTTGCATAACAAAAGGTGCAAAATAATATGTCTGCATTGTTGCAAGCTTGTACGCCATGTCCTGACTTTTAGACAAGTCCACAAAATCATCAAGGTGCTTGAAATAATTACTTGGAACATGCGGCAAACTTCTTACTAAGTTTTTATTTTGTGCTTTGATAGAGCTCTGAGTAAGGTTATCATAAAGTAATGTACAATATGTAATATATTTAGGTATAATATAAGTTTGTTGGATAAAGAGCTGTTGAAAATGTTGCTTCTTTTGAGTTTGGTTACATTTTTTTAATGTGAATGCAGGTCCTGCTCATCTCATGTCCTACATGGACTGTTTTGTAAAAAATTGAAACCGATGTTAAAAGAAAAGTCAAGGATAGCTTAGGAAGGCATGTTGTTTGTTTCAAGATTCATCTGATAATTTGGGATGTACATATTGGAACATTCCATTCAGTACCATTTGGATGATAATGAACTATTATTTTAACATCAGGCAAGTTTGATTGCGCATATTAGAAAATTCCTTATGCAGGTAGCTATTATTGGTTATTTGAGAATGTACCATTTAGCACAAGGTAAGTTAGGCAGTGCATATTAAAACATTTAATTTGCAATGAAGATTTTGTTGGACTATCTCATTTTGTGTATAAATTTGTTGCTTATTAGCTCATCCCATTTAACATGAAGGGAGATGATCATTCTTGACTGCCTCATTTAACATAATGTGGGGTTGGCAGTAAATGTTAGAACATTCCATTGATCATAAGAGAAAGTAGATGGTACTTCTAGACTGTCTCAGTTGACATAAGGGGCGTGAGTGAATATCAGGATATTCATTTTCCCATGAAAAAAGGCAGATGATCACCTTGGACTGTTTCATTTAACATAAGGGTTAATTGTATGTGTAAATAATACCATTCCATTTATCATAAGAGCAGGCAAACAATCATGCCGGACTGTCTCATTTAACATTAGGGAAGTTGCCAGTGTATATTAGAACAATCCAAATGCCATCAGGTAGAGCAGGTATAGACTAACATATTTCCTATGTCTTGGGTGCATATTCATCAATGTTATGTTTGGGTCTGTCTCATTTTTAGACTAATAATTTTATGACGTGTCCTTTCAAAAACCTCTTCCCCTCTAGATTGATCGATCTTTTTCTCTGTCTTCAGGATATATATTATTTGTTGAATATATGCACATTAAAATAAACAGCAAGAAATTGTATGGTGCATGTTTTCAAAATAGTGAGGAAAACCATAAAAGAACATATGCAGTGGCTAAATGAAAGAGAAAAAAAGTTTCTATCTCAGTTTCATCATAAATTAGTTTCCTTTCCAACCTTTTCTAGACATAAAATAAATCATATTATTAAATGACATGAATAATACAAATCCACACCCAGTACATGGCATGTTTCATTTACCATTAAGGGTGTTAAATATTAAATATGAGAACATTCCATTTAACTGGAAGGAAGACAGGTAGTCATGCTGGACTGTCTCATTTAGTATCAGGGGTATTGGATAGTGGTTGGGACTGTCTAATTTCACATAAGGTTCTGTTAGAATATTCAATTTTTCCTAATGGGAAAGTAGGTGGTTGCACTGGTCTTTTGTATATCAGAACATTCTATTTATCTCAGTGGAAGACAGGTAGTCAAGCTGGACTATTTCATTTAATATCTGGGTATTTGATAGTGTATATTAGAGGATTCATTTGTAATTTTATAACATCCAGTTTCTCATGAAGGGGAAGTAGGCTTTGTGTCTGTGTCATTTCACATAAGGGGTGTTTCATTTTAGTATCAGAACATTCCATTTATCATGAGGGAAGATATCAAGCACACCTGTCTCATGAGCATCAGGGGTGTTTATTAATCTTAAAACATTTATCTAAAATGGAAAATAGGGGGTTGAACTGGATTGTCTTAATTAACATAAGGGGTGTTTTGTTCAGAACATTCCATTTACAATGATGAAAGACAGGTAGTCAAGCAGGAATATCCCATTAGTATCAGGGGTATTTAATTTTGTATAGTGAAATAATTTGATTTAGCTTAAAATGGAAATTAGTGGGTTGTACTAGGCTGTCTCATTTAACATAGGCAGTATTTAACATTTAAAGTCAGAATGTGTCATTCACTATGAGGGAGGATAGATATATATTGGTCTTGTCATTTGACATAAGGGGTGATTCATGTTGAGTATCAGAACATTCCATTTACCATGAGGGACGACATGTCATCAAGCAGGACTGTCTCATAAGCATCAGGGGTATTTAAGGAGTTGAACTGGATTGTCTCATTACACATAAGGGGTGTTTGTATCAGAACATTCATTTACAATGATGGAATGAGGTAGTCTAGCAGGACAGTCACATTAATTAACATCAGGGGTAATTATAGTCTGTTTTATTTTGCATGTGTGTTTGATGTTGTATTGATATTTAGCAGCATTGTTGTGCAACTTTGGATATTTCATGAATGGAAGCTAGGTGTTTTAGAGTGAATATCAGATCATTCAACTTGCCATTAGGGAATGAAAGTGGTCATCTTAGACTGCCATCTATTGACATAAGAGGTGCTTGACATCATATCAGAACATACTGAACTGTCTCATTTAACAAAAGGTGTATGTATCATAGCATATCAGAGCTTTCCATTTGTCATGAGACAGAGCAGGTATAGTCTGACTAATTTCCTATGTCTTTGATAAATATTGGGGTGAGAGTTGTATTAAGATTGACAAATCTAAGCTTGAATCAAACTTGTTTTTTGAAAATGTTGACATTCAGTTAATGGGTTTTGAAATATTTCAGTCTTATTTGTATTATTGGAGTTATTACAGTTTTTATGCTATGACACAATATGAGCATACAAGTCATAACAAAAAGTATGTATTATTATTATTAGTTTAAGTAATAGGTGTGCATACAGTAGATACAGTAGTTTAGTTACAGACAGGATAAAAAATTTTACCCTGTGCCCTTTAACTAACAGTTCAATTTTAGTTCTTAAACTTCAAAAGAAAATGACAAAGTTGAAAATATTTAAAAACTTTCCTCAAACATACTTTATAAATAATGTAAATTGATCACATGCTGTTACTATTAGTCTATGAATACTGTATTACAAGTGTATAAATACTGTATTAAAAGTATATGAATGCTTTATTACAAGTGTATGAATATGTATGAATATTGTATTAGTATGTTTTAAGAAATATATTGAATTTTGTTCCAAATGTGTAAAAATGATAGGATTTATGGATACAAATTATGAATGCAAAATCAGAGTGCGTTTCTGAGACCATAAATGAAAGCAATGAGATGATAGATTTAAAGCACATGCAAATAATGTAGTTGGATTGCTAATGCAAACAGAATGGAAAACAAAATGAGCACAAATGTTCCATTAATTTCCTTTCATCATAAATTATATAGCTCTTGGATAAAATACTGTTAAATATTCAGAGAAAAATAGCTAGATAATGTGTGATGAAAGGAATTGAATGAAGTAGTACAGTATACATCAAGCTACACAGTTACGATGTCATCCAAACACCTGCGTGATCAAATTCTGTGTCTCACATAAATATAATTTTTACGTTTTAAAATAATAAATAACAATTATGATATGTAGTGTTCTTAACATTTTTTTCCACTTATCTGTGAAAAGTTCCTTTAATGGTGATTGTATCATGTAAACTGGTCACTTACTTGTAAAAAAGTCCCTTTAATTGTTTTTTTATTGTGCAAACTGGTCACTTATCTGTGAAAGAGACCCTTTGTACTCTTGTTTCTTTTAGAACAGTAAAATTCGATAGGGTGCACTAGAGCATGAGATTTGCATAACAAAAGGTGCAAAATAATAGGTTTGCATTGTAGTGAGCTTGTACGCCATGTCCTGGCTTTTTGAGAAGTCCACCAAGTTATCAAGGTGCTTAAAATAATTACTTGGAAAATATGGCAAACTTTCTACTAAACTTTTATTTTGTGGTTTGATAGAGCTCTGAGTAAAGTAATCATAAAGTATTGTACAATATGTTATATATTTAGGTTTAATATAAATTCGTTTGGAGAAAACTGTTGAAAATGGTGCTTTTTTATTTCAGTTGCATTTTTTTAATGTGAATGCAGGTCCTGCTTGTCTCATGTCCTACATGGACTGTTTTGTAAAGAATTGAAACCGATGTTACAAGAAAAGTCAAGGGTATCTTAGGAAGGCAGGTTGTTTGTTTGAATAAGCATCTGAGAAATTTCGATGTACATATTAAAACATTCTATTCACTACCATTTGGATGATGTTGAACTATTATTTTAAGTTTAATCATACTCTTCACAGAGGGTCACCACTGTTTGGAGGGTTAACACCACTGCCACAATTCTGTAAATTTGATGGTAAAATGGTGCCAGGAGAAAACCATCTGCTTTAATAACTGTATTTGACTGAATTTAGAGCTTTTTTTTCTTCTCTTGATCTTTTCTCTACAGTGCTTTTATTGCAGAATGTGAAGATTTTGTGAAATATTTATTAGGGAAATAGTTGAGACCTTGCAGTGATGGAGCACAGGGCAAACAGTATTACAATGGGGCAAGCAGAGTACATCTTAGTGACCTTGTATAGTCAGGTTTTTTATCCATCCTTGCTGACCAGATTTCAGTCTGTGACTTGTGAAGATCCAGTTTGTAAACTTATGTTCTAATGCACAAAGATGAGGGACAAAGGATTGTATGATTCAGGGATAATGGACTAAGAATTTTAGGACCCAAGGTTGATGGATGAAGATTTCTACGACATGGGGTGGGTTGGGGTTGGTGGACTAAGTTTTATATGACCCACAGATCAAAAGTGCCTTTTGGCGGAAAGGGTTTAAGCTGTGATGAATAAAAACATTAATAAATCTTCAAACAAAGCATTAACATCACCGATACTTGATTAGATTACTAATATTTATATTGTTATCAGTATTGATGCATTTTCAATTGCTTTAATTGCTTTTATCTTCTATACAGGTATGATATTGTATACAAGCAGGCAGTAACAACAGAAGATTTATACTTACAGATGGGTAATAAAACTCCAACCACTGCCAGCTGTGAAGAGATGGTGGTAAGTTTTTAAAAAATCCTTTTCTTCTTTTAGTAAATTGAACACTTCCCCAAATTTTGGTAATATATGCAGTTTGAAAATTGCATAATTGGCTGAGTTACTTTTTTTATAGAATAAATATTCCTTTTTGATAGTTTTATAAGTGGAAAGTTCTTGCAGAAATGTTTCTTTTTCTATCTCTTATTCTTTATTGTTTATTATAAAACTGAGCCAAATTTTAATGTATTTCTGATGATTTTGAAAGTGTGCATGTTATTTATTTGTGTCTGTCATTTGTTCCAATTATTGTGCATTATTTCAAGATCCACAGGTTTAAATTTTGGTAATTTATGATTTAAGTCACAAAAATAATAATGAGAACACCAACCATATGTAAATTTACAGCTGTATATAGTCACAGTTAAATAGAGTCCAACGGCTAGCAGCACAGACTCAGGTCTGCCATCACATATGACATGGAGGTGTGAAACTTTAATAGTTGTTCTCAAGTGGTACATGTACATGTATGCATGGTCCTGGCGCTTAAAAGCAAAAGTGAAAAAAATTAATTAATTAATTAAATAACCATATAAATGGAAAACATGCCACAAACCAAATTGAAATGTTAGAATATACACTGTAGTAAACATCAGACCCAGTAAATTGTTGTTGTAGGGTTTTACGCCATTTTTCAGCACATGATAGGCTATACATGGCAGCCAGTATTAATGGTGGAGGAAGACCCTGGAAAGAACCAATGACTCACGAGAAGCTACTGGCAAGCTTTCTCACATGCCCACATTGGCCAAATCTGAGATTCAAACCAACGCAGACAGAGGTGAGATGGTAGTGATCCGTAATGGAGAGCACTTTAGGACTTGGCCAGTCTGGGTCCATCCCCAGTAAATTGGAATTGTTTGTATTCTGGGACCATAATGCAAATACTTTGATGTAGAAAAAGAAATTGTGCATTTGTTTAAAAGGAGGTCGAACAAATTTTAATAGTTACTGGATTTTAAAAAATGACAGATATGTGAAAAATTCAATTATTGTGAAAGCTAGTTTATATTGATGAGGCGTGTGATATTTAAATTGTTTTTTTTATTACATTTCAGGTGAAAATCAAATTGCCAGATACAAAACTTGCCGATGTGGATTTAGATGTGAAAAACAAATTTTTAGATTGCAGAACTCCAAAATAGTAAGTTTATGACATTGCATGGTTACATGATGCATCCTTCTTTTACATGGTATTGGTTCAAGGCTCCAATTACTTTACAGTATATCTTCCGTGGTAAGATCAGGGTTCAACCCTGTAAATTGTTTGTCATTAGATACATTTGTGTTTGAGATTACTTATTTGGCTGACATCTGAGATTACTTACCTGGCTGACATCTGAGATTACTTACCTGGCTGACATCTGAGATCATTTACCTGGCTGACATTTAAGATCACCTTATATGTTTGATATCAAATTCATATCCAAATGATCTTAATTGATCATAAAAATTGTTTGACAGTTTGTTTTTGCTTTAGTAACTTCAACAACATTATATAAAACTAAAAGACTTATAAACCAGGATTCTGTCTGTCAAAATTGATTGAATTCATTTGAGTAAATTATTTTAAGAAATGTGCAACGTTTTTTCTTTTTCAGTAGCAATGGCCATAATACATAGCAAATCTGCATCATAAATAAACCTGAAAGACATTTATACAATGCTAGATTCAATCAAATCTGCATCATAAATAAACCTGAAAGACATTTATACAATGCTGGATTCAAGCAAATCTGCATCATAAATAAACCTGAAAGACATTTATACAATGCTAGATTCAATCAAATCTACATCATAAATAAACCTGAAAGACATTTATACAATGCTAGATTCAATCAAATCTGCATCATTAATAAACCTGAAAGACATTTATACAATGCTAGATTCAATCAAATCTGCATGATAAATAAACACGAAAGACATTTATTCAATTCTAGATTCAATCAAATCTGCATCATAAATAAACCTGAAAGACATTTATACAATGCTAGATTCAGTCAAATCTGGTTGAACAAAAGACCAAACTTGACTACAGTGTCAGTTATTGGACAGTTCCCTTTACAACTTCTCATATGAACAGGTAGATCTGCCGGTTTGGTTGTTCAAAAGGCATGAAGGTCAAAGGTTAATATAGGGTACTGATTATAGTGTTTAATGCTTAAGTGATAATGCTTAATCCATTTAGTACCTACACATGAAGGGGGTTTAACCCAATACATATGCTTGCATATGGGGTGTGTGTCTACATATAATGTATGTATGCATAGGAATGTGTGTGTTTGTGTGTGAAATCTTGATAATAATTTTTCTAATATGTAACCTAATCAACTGGGTTCAGTTGGCATTTGAATTTTAGCGGACTCTAAACAAACTTTTTAAAGTTACACAGCTTATTTCTTTGATGCAGCCAGACATTCAACGTCAGTGGACAATCTGTTTTATTAAACACGTTAATATTATTAATCATTAATCATTTCTGTGTGGATTAAATATGGGCTGTTTTATAGAATTTTTTTGGCAATGTACTAAATGGATGGCCCCTAAGGTGAAATTTACGAGAGTCAAACTGATGCATGTGGCAGAATGCACATGTATCAGTTTTTGGTCAAGTATGAAATCTACACATCAAAACCCAGGAATCAAGGGGAAACCCTGGTAGAGTCAGTTAAACGGATATGTATGACACTAATAGTGACATTAAACGATATATATATATATATATATATATATATATATATATATATATATATATATATATATACCTATATATATATATATATACCTACATTTGTCTTTCTTCCTGTGTTTAATTCTTGCAAACCGAGAGGTTGCATGTTCTGAAACTTGTGGCAACATCCAGCATTTGTCTTACTTATTTTGTATAATTTTTATCTTTAAACTGCTTTTTAAACTTGCTCATCTCAATTTTTGTTTTATTTATGCAGTTTTTATTTTAATTTTATGTTTTCTTTTTTTATTATTTCTTATTTATTTAACATTTTACATATTTACAGGCTTTGAAGTTTGAACTTTTTTAAAATCAGAAATTTACTTCTTCCATGCATCAGTTTATTTATTGAAAGCAGCTTCATTAATCAAACTTTTTTCATTTCAGTAAACTTGGTCTTCATTTGCCTCATCCAGTGGATCACAAGTCTGGGAAGGCTGAGTGGGATGGGAAGAAAGAAACATTGATTGTGACACTGAGAATTGTCAGAGAATTTGATTTTATGAATTTTTGATATATCTAGAAAAAGAAGAGCTGTAATGACAGTTTCTGGATATATTATGAAGGTGTGTAAAGGAGACCTTTATCTTCATTAATTTATCCTATGGAAGATGAGAACTAATGTATCATGGATGACAAAATATTGAGCGATGACAGAAAATATGAAGAACAGCTAGGTGGTACTATAAAATAATGAAGACCTGTATGTTTTAAGATTCATCTTGAAAGATTAATACCATGTCTTGAGGGAAAACATACATGACTCTCAAGGTTTTCAGAAACTGATGAGACAACTTTTTATGACTAATAAGACTTTTTTGTGCATAAAACAAAGAAGTTTATCGAAACAGTTTTCTATGCAGGAATTGAAGAAAAAAAACTTTGAGGAGCATAGAATTGCTATGAAATTGAGAACCAGAGATTCTAATACATATCAAGTTAGAAATGGCTTGCAAATAAAATCATAATAACCAAAGAATAGTTATTAATGTAAAGAGATTGAGATGAGATATTAAGTCATTCCTCACATGCATCAAGGATGTATTTCGGGATAAGTGAGATTTCAGAAACATTTGTATGGTTCACATCGAGGATATAATGAGGCTCCACATTGAGAGTGATATCAAGGACATTTTTAGGGCCCACAATGAGAGCTCTATAGTAATCAAATTTTCTGTCTGTAAAACTGTCAGATTTCCTTTCTTTACATCTATTGATCTGTCTGTCTGTCTGTCTGATTTCCCTTCTTATAAGATTATAAGGACCAAACTTTTGAAACCCTTATTCAAAGTCATAATTATAAACACTTGCATATTTTGTTCACGATCTATATGAGGGGTAGACAACCTATGGCATGCGTGCCACAAGGTGGCACATCAAGAGGTTTTGTGTGGCACATGAAGAGCAGCCAAAAATATTGATTTTAACAGTGTTGCTTACTTAATGGTGGGATGCACTCGTTCATTTTGTAATTAATCCATGAAAAAGTGACACGCTATGGAGAATAGGTTGCTGACCCCTGATCTTCATGTTTTTGAGTCACGAGCTTAGTTGCAGCTATAGGTCCTGCAGTCTTGATTGGTGATACCTTCATGATTTTCGGTCCTGTCATTGTGATTGTAGGCCCTGTCATTATGATTGGAGATCCTGTCATTGTGACTGTAGATACTAGATACTGTCATTGTGACTGTAGATACTGTCATTGTGACTGTAGATACTGTCATTGTGACTATTGGGCTTGCTATTGTGATTATAGGTCCTGTCATTGTGATTACAAGTTATACCTTTGTAGGGATAGGCTGTAGGTAATACGTTTAAGTTAGTAGTTATAGGTAACGTTGTAGATAATAAATTTGTTGGTACTAGCTTATTTTCTATTTCCTCCATTTTTCCCACTGCTGCTGAATTTTCTGTTAAAATAAAGAGTAATCATTGCTGTCTGCATTGTTATACTCCTTATAAGAGGGCCTCAAGGAAGAATAAGTGGCCCTGAGTGGTCTAAAGCGTTATCCGTTACAGATAACTGCCATCTCACTGCTGTCTGGGTGAGTTCGAGTCTCGGATTCGGCTGATGTGGATATGTGGTAAAGCTTGCCAGTAACTTCTTGTGGGTCGGTAGTTCTTTCCGGCAGTTTTCCCGGGTTCTTCCTCCACTATTAATTATGGCCGCCATATATAGCCTATCGTGTGCTGAAAAATGCCATTAAACCCTACAATAACATAACAAGGGAGAATAGTCCTTGACTAATGAGTCACCATCAATAAATAAAGTATTATTATTATTATTATTATTATTATTATTATTATTATTATTATTAACATTGTTTATCTGAGTTCTTTCAATATACAGTTGTTAAGCAAGTCCCCCTCCCATGTCATTGAGTCAAATAATTGTAACTTTTTCTTTTAAGTAATTTCTCCATTTAGGTGATGACTTGTTAAAGTTTTGTAATGATTTATTCCTTTGTTGTTAATTGTATAGTTCATGCAATGTAATTATTGCAGATGAAACTATTGTGGAGTGGATGAAATGCCTTTTTTTAAATAAAAGAAGTGATACATGTAATGTCACATGATTATCCAGTCTTTGACTGATGCCCTGTTTTATTCAAGGTTAATTTTTGTTTGTGTGTTAATCCACAAAATCTATATTTAGCCAATGTTGACAATGATATGATCTTAACAATTACATCCATTTGTGATCATTCTAGAGAAGAACTCTACAGCTGTGTGAAGCCTGAAACCAGATCACAACATTGTTGAGTCAATTTTCTGTAATTGTCAGCTTTTATTGATAATGATATAATATTAGACATAGTGGTACATGCACTTTAGCCAACACTTCTTTCAGTAAAGTAAACATGACATCCAGAAGCAGGTATCAGTGCAGATTTCTTTCCATACTATCAAAAGCGGATGATATGTGTATGTGAGATCAATAAAAGAAACTATTTTGAACATTTTTAATTTCTCTGTAGATTCATGTCAAAATATGGTCAAGGTAAACAACTACTTTATATCCATCTTTTTCCATAAGAAAATGCGTTGATCTTAGTGACTTAGTCACTATAAAACGTAGGTGATTGCGATGGTTCACAATTATCAAGACAACTGCAGAGATTGTAAGATTTAGTTTGTCATGTTTTTCTTAATGCTGGGACTGCATTATACAGCTTTGTACAGAGTATATGCAAAGTATCACTAAAGCTACTTTTGGAACATTTTATCTTCTTTCACCCTTCCATGTATTCCAGATGATGGATCTAATATTAACTCCAATTATTGCAAATGCTATCTGAATGGACCCACAAAACAACAGTTTGGTTAAATTCTATTAGCAATTTAGGAGACAGGGTTAAAGACGAATGGACATGCGGGTTTACAAAGAAACGATATCAAAATATTTTTGGTACTGTTCAAAAGGTGAGAATAACAAGAGAGGTGATCGAAGAATTGACATCATTGTAATATGACCTACCACCTCGCCATCAATTTTATTTGGATCACATACCCACGCCACTTCCAATTTTATTTTGAATGAAATACCTCTTCCCATTCGATTTTAATATGGATCACGTAGCACCTCCCATTCGATTTTAGTTGGATGACTTTCTCCTTCCCCTCTGATATTATTTAGATGACAAACCACCTCCCCTTCATTTTGATTTGGATGAGATATTTCCTCTTCTTCGGTTTTATTTGGATGACAAAGCACTTCCCCTTTGTTTTCATTTGGATGAGATATTTCATCATCTTCGGTTTTATTTGATGACATATCATCTTCATTTCGATTTTAGAAGGATGACACGCCCCCTCCCCTTTAGTTCGATTTGAATGACATACTCCCTCTTCGATTGTATTTGGATGACATATCACCTCCCTTTCGATTTTATTTAGATAACATAGCACATCCACATCGATCTTATTTGGATGACATACACCCTCCTCGGCAGTTTTATTTCGATATACTCCCCGAACCGTACCTTTCAATTTTAGTTTGATGACATACTCCCTCCCTTTCGATTTTATTTGGATTCATTAAGATTCATTCATCACACAAATCATGTTTACAACATGTTCCATGATTCTTGCATCTAGAATTTTTGTAAACTTTACTGCAGTGTTTTCATGCATGACATTTTTTTCCAGTATATTTTGATTTGTTACGGCTTGCCATAATGTTTTTCCTTTTGACTTATGTATGTTGCTAGATGAGGCATTTACTGTCAAGTTTTGAAAATAAAAAGATAATATCTTCTGTGTTTTCCTCTGTCGAAAGTACTCTTAGGTACATTAAAGAAATTTACAATTGCCTCGATCTTTTTTAAAGAGTGACTTATATTTGTGTTAAATGAATGTTCAACCTACGAATGTCATATTAAGAATAGATGACTTGCTTATTCGATCTTTTGCAAGAATCAAATCAACATAAACATCCTTATACATCAGACCAAAACTATTGACAATCAGGACAAAATCAGTTTATTTAATGTTCAGCTACATTAAACGTGTCGGTATTTTAAGCAAGTACTTTAAGAACATACCTTAAATAGGTCACCTATTTGTCCTTTTAAAATTTTAATATGTCGCAATGAATCGGAACGAGAAAGAGTGTAAATTTGTGTGCTGAGATGGTTAATTTTCAAAATTAAAAACAGCGTCTGTGAATAAAAAGAGCGTCGGTGACAGTGCTTCTAGTGTAAATTTAGAAAATATGCTGACATGCTTCTAGTTACCTCCCCTTACACGCATGTTTTATTTACGTTCTGAATTGAACATATTTTGTTTCAAGTGCGATAAGCCACAAATTTTCTTTCACCTTTTAAAGGTGGTATCATTTAAAATATCCTGAAACGTATGTACAAATTATGGATGAAAGAATTAAGGACTTTTGTCGTACATAGATCTGATCCAGGGAAAACTATTTCGACTCTATATTATCAACATGAGAGGGCCATATTAAAATGATTAGTTGTCTGACTCACTTACCCTTACTCCTTTGTATATTTAGACTAAAATGAAATCCAAACCGCAGCTTATTTGAAAACCAATATATATATATATATATATATATATATATATATATATATTGGTATTTTTGGTACTGGCAGTAGTGGTGGTGATGATGAAAAGTGAAATAATTTTAACAGCCATCTTATCTAAAGTCAAACTAACATAGATGACCGTAACACGAGTCTATTAGTCTGGTGATTAATACATTAAGACAGTGTAAATATATAATACATAAATTGGTTTATTATTTTTTAGCATTTTTCTGTGATAAGCAGTATTTAAAAGTGTAGTAGTATCATAATAGAGCTTTTAGATATGTTTCTAGCTAACATTGGAATACGCCTTAAATACCCCACGAGTTTACTAGATATAGCCGAGTGCATGTGGTATAGGGCAGTAAATATAACTCGAACGCTAGCGTGATTGATTTTGTGTAGAAAAAAAATTGCTTGCATAAAACTATGTTGCTGTTATAATTTTTTTTCGAAATATAATTTGTAATATTTTGAAAATACAAATACTACACCCTTTGGTAACTTAAACAACGACAAAAATAAGACCGTCAAGCCTCTTGCCAACAGCTGTGTCATTGTGTACACTCTTTACTTGCGTGAAGGCTTAGATGACTTTGCCCTTTGGTTACGTAAACGTTTTTAGATTGAAGGTAATATTTGCTCGATTTTCAATCATTGCAGAAACATTTAGTGAGTGCTTTAACGTCAGGCTGTGCATTCTGTGACTGACCATTTTCGCGAGCTAATGCAATAATTCCATGCTGGCTCCATGTTGGGATTGATACATTAGAGTGGTCCAAACTATTTATTTCTATTTGTGTTTTGGTTCACAAGATTATATTTCAGTGTGTACAAGGGTTTATAAAGGACCGTTTTCACTCAGATTCGCATCAGCTAGCGGACACACACACACACACACACACACACACACACACACACACACACACTATATATACATGTTTATGTATCTTAAATATATACCCATCCGAAAAGATGTGGAATGTTTCAAGCTGAATGTCACCTTTAGCTGACCAGTGTCTGATTAATTTCATAGTATTACTCGTAAACTGTGCTGATTGTTTATCGATGATGTTGATTGCCTTCACCCATTTTCATAACTGGATACGATAAATCAATGCGATCCTGACTCGTGCTAACTAATTCGGTCTTTTGCAATTATATTTTTTAGTTTCTTTTCTCTCCGTCGCTGGTGAACAGTTCCAGGTATATGGCCAATTAATGTACTACAGAAGGAAGTTGTGATCTTTGCATTCTCATAGTCGTTGATAAAAGCAGACTATGTACAGGAGTCTCTGACCCCCCCCCCCCACATTTCATTGATTTCGGCCAGGTTCTTCGTGACGTCGCTTCTCAACTTCAAAAGAAGATGATGAATATTCACGTTAGACCTTTTGAGTTTTTCAGGTTGATCTTTAAAAATAACAAGCTCGCCCGGGTCGACGTCAACAACAGCCCAGCTGATATATTCGAACACATATGCTTTGTATAGAAACATTTCAGATCCACATCCTTTGGCCTGCGATTCGTCCATAAATATTGTTATTTCGTATTCTACTGAGCGTAGCTTCTAAGTCACAATATACAATGAATACACGTAGGTAGTGTTGATATTGATGAAACTTGAGAGCGCAGACAATACTTCAACAATGAAGTCAGGATAATGTGATTGGGTGGGATATTGTGCTACATGTCTGCGGCAATAGGTCCCAGTGCTAGACGTCACTATAAACTCACGCTGCAGAGATCGTAGCGATATACCTGAAAAATTGTTAAAGCTCCGTTACAAATTCAAAACTCTCTCTCTCTCTCTCTCTCTCTCTCTCTCTCTCTCTCTCTTTCTCTCACACACACACACACACGCAAACAATCAACAATTTTTAGTAGTGGTGCAAACCAGTACGTGACCAAATATAATGAGTCCCAGGTCCTGTTGTTGAATCCAGGTTGACAGTGACATTTTACAACATGTAAGGGATCGTTGCCCGAGAGCCTTTGGCTCCGAATTCATCTCGCATAAAACAAATTGGAATTGCTAATGTTATGTTTATTTAATTTGTATTGTTTTTTGGCTTTTCGCAATGATTATATGTTATATAAATTTGCATTTGGTAATTTGTATGTGTCCAAAATCAAGTAAATAGTCTGCGTGACATATGAAATTATTTTTTTAAACACATTATGATGCTTAGTTAATATTTCTTCTTGATAATGATTATCGATTAAAATTTGGGAATATTTTTTTAATGAGGTAACACGTTTTCTTGAATCTAAGTCTTGGACATTAGTTTTTCACTTGGAACGTCCTAAACATGTTGACAACTTAGAATCTTTTAGAAAGGAAACTGACATACATTCTGGCTCTATTATTGTGACTTAGGTTTTTTTTATAAAAATAATGTTGGATACGTTTAATGTTACTGATGTCTTATTTTGTTTGGCTGCATTAAACAAAGTTGAACCAAAGACAATCCCAGTTAATTTTGTGGGAGAATATTTCATTGTGCTCTACCCCCCAAATGGTTTCTTATTTTCGCAAACTGCTTTAAATTAAGGCAAACCTTAACTCTTGATAAGAAAATGTTATTGAAAACATTACACTTTGAAGCACTAATTTAAAAATGTTTACTAGTTTTCAACAGGCGGGTCAATTGGTCCCATCCCACGACTGCGCCCTCCAACAAAAGCTACTTACCGGACAGTATGAAATTAATTTGAGGTGAAACCATCCGGTGATCGCCACGTCTTCTTGTGGATGGTCTTGTGAGCGAAGTACGTGTTGCCAATGCAGATATTGTTGATGCCGCAGAAGGATAGAAACCGATCACCGTTGTCACTCGTTGTTGTCGCTGACCCATGCGGACCTATCACCTCCTGCCATCCTCGTCGGTCACTATCAATTTGGGCGTTCATGTCCCCGAGGAGGATCTTGATGTCGTGGCTAGGGGCACTCGTGAACACATCTTGTAATTGATTGTAGAAAGCGTCCTTCTCTTCATCTTCAGCTTCATCGGTCGGCGCGTAGGCTTGGATGATAGTAGATTTCGCATGCCGAGATTGAAGACGGGCGGTGATGATACGGTCACTCACTGGTGTCCAACTGATCAGTGCCTTGGCCACTACTTTGTTCAGCACCAACCCCACACCTCGCACGTGGTGCTTGTCCTCGCCGGAGTAGATGACTGTCTTTTCCTCACTGACGATTTTCCCACTTCCTGTCCATCGCATTTCGCTGATTCCGAGAATATCCAATCGATAATTGTCAAATTCACGGAGTAACTGTGCCAGCTTGCCACACTGATACAGCGTCCTCACATTCCAGGTTCCGATTCGGACTGTTGTTTTGGCGTTGATGATCCCGTCTCGCATCGGGCGTTGGATGACCTCACGGCTTTGCTCTAACACCGTCATGAGAATACCGTCGGTGTTGAGTACGGGGGCATCTTGCCGATAAGATTGAGATTCATGGTTTTCGTTTGTTGTTTCGGTAGCGGTTTCGTTTTTACGGGGCCGGGGTGCTAACCCGGCGCCCAACCCTCCTCCTTCATCCAGGCTTGGGACTGGCTCAACCAGCGGTGGCGATCAGCACTGCGCGATGTGCGAGTCTTCCGCGGGGCCGATGTTGGATCCGACCACTGCCTCCTTGTGGCCACGATCAAGTTGAAACTGAAAGCGATGAAGATGAAGACAGTCACCAAACCATTTAACACGGCAAAATTGAAAGAGAGAACCACCGCCGAACAGTTTCGGATCGAACTGACCAATCGATTTCAACTGCTCGAGGACTCGGATAATATCGAAATGCAGTGGACGCAGTTCAGAGAAACCGTTACCGAGGTAGCAGAGAGAGTGGTCGGACGGAAACGAGGCACACAACGGAAGCAGTGGATCACTGACGACACATGAGCGCTGATTGACGAAAGGAAATTAAAGAAACGCCAACGAGACCAGGCGAAAACAGAAGAAGAAAAGGAAGAAACGGCACAGGAGTACCAAACACTGGACCGATTGGTCAAACGGAGTTGTAAAATAGACAGGAAGGATTGGTTGGAGCGAAAAGGAGACGAGGCCCAGGAAGCGGCAGACCGTGGAGATGCAAGGACTTTGTTCCGGGTGGTCAGGGACCTTACAGGGGCCAAAAGTGGATCCAACGTTCCGATCAAAGACAAAAACGGCAAGGTCCTTGCCAGCAAAGAAGAGCAAGATGAGCGTTGGATGGAGCATTTCCGTGAGACACTCAATCAGCCACTGCCACCTTCCACTTTCGACTTCACCGATGCACCACCTCCTACAAATTTGGATGTGAATATGGAGGACATCAATACCGCCGAAGTCATGGCAGCGATTCGTCGCCTCAAAAACAATAAGGCGCCCGGCATCGACCAAATCTCAACAGAAATGCTGAAGGCAGGAGGAGATGTTGTCGTGCAGAGGATCACCAAACTGCTTAATGACTGCTGGAATAGCGAGTGCGTGCCAAGTGACTGGAGAAAGGGAGTGATCGTCAAACTACCGAAGAAAGGCGACCTGGCCGATTGTAACAACTGGCGCGGTATTACTCTCCTCTCCGTTCCTGGCAAGGTCTTCTGCATTATCATCCTCAAACGCCTGCAACGCGCTGCGGACCAGGCCCTGCGGGAAGAACAGGCTGGATTTCGAAGCGGCCGGTCGTGCAGTGAGCAAATCTTCGCCCTCCGAAATATTCTCGAACAATGCACTGAATTCCAAAAGCCGCTTGTCGTCAACTTCATCGACTTCAAAAAGGCCTTTGATAGCGTCCAATGTGAATCCCTGTGGCTCATTGCAAGGTCATTTGGCATTCCACCTCGTTTCATCGCCATCTTCAAGAATCTTTATCGCGAGTCCAGCTGCTGCGTACGAACGGACGCTGGCCACACACCCTTCTTTGGCATTGAGACAGGAGTCCGTCAGGGATGCATACTCTCGCCTTTCTTATTCCTTCTGGCAATAGATTTTGTCATGAGAAGGGCGATGGACCATCCGAAATATGGCATCACGTGGAAGGATAAGGCACGCCTGACAGATCTGGATTTTGCTGACAACATTGCGCTGCTGGCAGAGAATGCGAGATCTCTTCAGGAAATGACCACCAACCTGGAGGTGAAGGCGGCTAAAGTTGGATTAAGAATTAGCACAGAAAAGTCGAAGACACTGGCGGTCAACCGGAAGACACCTGTGCGGGTCAGCGTAGGCGGCCAGACCATCGGCCAAGTCGAGCAGTTCACCTACTTGGGAAGCACCATCGACAAGGAAGGTGGAGCTGATGCAGATGTCAAATGTCGAATTGGCAAAGGGGCGGCCGTATTCCAACGTCTTCTCCCAATTTGGACACGTCGGTCGATTCACACAAACACCAAACTTCGCCTTTTCAACACTATCGTCATCCCATCCGCCATTTACGCCTGCGAGACATGGAACGGCACGAAGAAGCTGGTCAACAGGCTGAACGTATTCCAACAGCGATGTCTGCGACGTATTCTTCATGTCACCTACCACGACCACATCACTAACGAGGAAATCCTCAGAAGAGCAAACACCCGAAGCCTGGGAGAAGTGGTCGCAGAAAGAAGATTACGTTTCGCGGGACATGTTCTGAGAATGGCCGAGACGCGCCACGCAAAGACGGCGATGTGGTGGACGCCAGCACGTGGGAAACGAGGCATTGGACGACCGAGAAAGACATGGCGACGGACATTTATAGAAGATCTGCGAGCCGTCAATATCAACTTAGACGCAGCGGAGGTTAAGGCTGCCGATCGAGATGACTGGAGGAAGCTTGTTGCCCTATGCGCCCCACTGCGCGGAAGGACATAAAGAAGAAGAATGAAATTAATGCATCGGTAACCAGTGTCAAGAATCTGCGTTACACGTGCATGAAAGTGAATGTCGACCCTAGCCTGCCTAATCTGGTCCATTTGTTCCAACAAAAAGTAAGGAATCGGGTACACCCTATGAAATCGGCAGAACTGTGTGCATGAACGACCACAACTTGCGATATGCACGTCAAACACAATTGTTTGTTAAGTAAAACATTTTCTTCAGAGGGTTTCCTGATGATCGTTTAGCCGCAGAGAAACTTCAGGGACCCATAACTTGTCAAATATCATTTAACTCTTGAACTGTCCGCAATTTATATGAGTCATATCTTGAAATGCCATAAACACATGTCTTGGCGTATTAATGCCTCATTCTTTGCGGGGGAAAAACCTGGTAATTGTTAGCTTCATGCTAAACATAGGTAATGGTAGTGGTGACGTTTGTCCGAAACCCATTAACGTCAGCAAACGTTCATACAGCCACCGAATGTGTTTGCCCAGGCATCCAAATATCATTTCCGGCATCACGACCTTGCCCTCATTAATAATATTAATAGCATCATCATCTTGCCAAATGACATTATTGCTATCACCCTTTCAGAATAACATGACTGTGAATTTGGCTCAGAAAATACTGAAAATAACCTTGCGAACATCTCTGCAAAACCCAGATATATGACTGAGAGGAATATCTGCTGAAGGATCGAGAATCTCCTTATTCTCTGAAAGCCCGTTGATCTTGAATATTGTGTCCCTCGATGCCGTCCTCCAAACCAACGCCATAATCGACCTCAGCATCTGGGTTACACGAAATATGGAGTGAACTCTACACCAAGTACTCGGAGTTTATTATCGTGTACATAAGATTATTTATCCCTTTTACTGTATAGTCATTCAAGGTAACCATTGTATATATGTATATTATTTACTTGTATATTATTTGCTTGTGACTTCCCTGTTCTTTCGTCTTCTTTGACATGCATGTGACTGAATATCTTCATTCGGAGAAAATAAAAATGAATGAATGAAATCTGTTTATCTGTGATAGCACCAAGATTGCCATAGCACACATACCAAGTTCATCATCTAATTTTATGGTGTGCATTAATTACATCACTGTTCTATGCAGTAATGTAGACCGCAATTTACGAACCGTTAAACCCAACATCTTCCTCCATGTTCCACCTGCGCTTCAATTTGTATATTAAGCTGAGTCTATTTTACTACTACTACTACTACCACTACTACTATTACTAATAATATAGGTATTAGCTCGAGAAGGCATAACTATCACTATCACCCGAAGAGATTATCTCCCCTGTAAAAACAACCCGTAAAATCCAAGGAAGCAAGTATATTGTTAACTAGAGGATTTGTTTGTTTGTTTGATTATGATTTTTAACGTAGCTTTAACAATTTTTCATTCATATCGCTACAATCTCTGCAGTGTGGCAGTTTATTGTGATTTCTAGCACTAGGGCATCAAGCTGCAGACATGTACATGATGTCCCACCCAGTCACATTATCCTGACACCAGGCCGACCGGTCCTAACACTAACCTCTTAATGCTGAGCGCTAAGCGAGGCAGCTGTTAGTACCATTTTTGTAAGTTATTGGTATGACTCGGCCGTTGATCGAACCAACGGTCTCCCGCTTCCGCGGCGGACGCTCTAACCACTAGGCCACCGGAGCGGTTGGTTAACTAGAAGAAAGTTTAGTAGTTGGCGAGGGTCACTGATACACATTTTGGAGCCTATACATCAATTTTGCAATATCTTAATTTAGTAATGCAAAATAATTTTCAAAAAGTGATAAATTGTATTGAGTTTAAACTTACAGACAATACTGATTTAATCTTTTATCATTAACTACCTCGGCAAATTCAACCCAAGCCCTTTCCTTGTCGCAGTGTGAATCTCCTCCCACCCCACCCCAATATTTAAATTGTCCAAACAGACGTTTTTTTTTTGTTTGAAACATTTTGTACAAGTGAAATTTTCTCCTTTTCGTTCCATTGCCCAGATCATTTTGTCCTTTATTTGTGCTTCATACTCACTGACATCTACCAACCTCAACCAGACGACAATAATACTTACAGCTAGCGGGATTTCGCACGTGAATCAATAGAGATTATCATCTGCTCAACCTCCAACGTAGAGAGTCTTTTCGTGTGGTCGATTATGATTGTAATAAACGATCTCAAACTTCATCTTTAGCTGACGATTCTCAAGTGATGATTTGATGAACTATAGTGAACATCACCTGAGTAAATTCCCATCACGGCTAAAATCTCACGCGAGATTCAGGATGTCCTCAAACATAAACTGTTCACTGTCTATGATGCGTAAAATTTCAATTTGTGTTCGCTGCTAGAAATTTCCGACATGCATTGTAGTTTTAACGGTAACAAATTACATCTGGCCAGAACTGTTAAGATGATTTTTAGGTTTTGTTCGTAAAACGAAATGATCAAATGGCAATCCTAATTTGGTAGAAGTACACATTTTGTCGTTAATTATGATTTCCATCAACGGGTTCTTGCATTTGTCCTACACGTGTAATAACAGTACATGTAGATTTATAAATGTGGTGAGAAGTTCGATCTTCATAAGCACAGCGCCGTGCTTTTCGATATTTTCAGCTGATAAACATATAACGAGACATAGATGATATACAAGCTTTGGATGAGCGAGATAATTCAGCTAAACAATGAATACATGATATATGCAATGCAATAAATGTTCAGTGGTGCAAAGTGCATGTTATAAATATTCCGTAAAAGATCAAAATGATAGATCAATTCTGGCTGACCACTATCTTGTATTTTTCGTCTGGTCTCTACAACAATTCCAATGTAAATTATTTCTAGGTTAAAGAACATATGCAACATATTAGATATGTTTTCAAGTGGCTATTTTACGTATTGCTAACCGTTCAGCCAAAATATTTAGCATAGTTAATTTTTTTATAATATGTTATTATCTTTTATGTGCATAATATAGAATACTCTCCAGACGGGAAGTAACATTTCAATGAAGATCTTAATCAGACAAATTATGTTGCATATATATTATATTTACTGCATAAGTACTTCTTGATAAAGAGATATTTCTGCAAATTAAGTTTCTCTTTATCAAGTATGAATGTAATAAAAAGTTGAAAAAGAAAAAAAAAGCAATATTCATCCAGTTTAATCCAATATGGGAACAGGAGTCAAATTACAAACGTTTGATTCAGTTTATGCCGTGCAGTGACTGGTGGGACGTAGCATTAATGTGTTATGTAAAGTTTCTGTTATGTAGTATGTTGTGTTTAGCTTTTCATAACCTTCTTCTCATTTCTTGCTATGAGAAGGAATTACTCGTAAGTTAGGAAGCGTCGATATCCATGGTGGTAGAGAGAGAGAGAGAGAGAGAGAGAGAGAGAGAGAGAGAGAGAGAGAGAGAGAGAGAGAGAGAGAGAGAGAGAGAGAGAGAGAGAGAGAGAAGAATTTAGGCTCTCTTAAAACGCGTGCTGCCACGATGATAAGACAGCTACACTGAAATGGTATTCGCCAGCTACCAGCTATATCTGAAATGATAGCCGCCGCCGCGATGATAAACCAGCTGCACTACATCTGCAATGAGAAGACAAACATCTATTTTCTTTGTCGGTACGGAACTGACCTTTTATTTAATTAAACAACACAAATATATTGACTACATTCTAGAAACACATCTAAAAACTTTATAATAAAAGTTCATGCAATACATATTATATTTTCCTTTTTCCAGCTTTCCAACTTCATTTATTCGTATAACTTCTACTTTTTAGAATATTATGCAAATAGTTAATTTCAATCATTTTCAAGATAGCCAAGATATAAAAATGTAATGACCATAATTAGTGTAACAATTAATTTAAAGAAATGCATTTTACTTATTTTAAAATAGAATATTGATTTAGAATATATTGCTAGATAATATTCTTTCTTACTTAAAGAATACTTTATTTCAATATTAAATCTAAACATGAAGTTGGTAGCAATCTCAACCTTTACAATAAAAACTACATAAATATAATTAAATAATAATCCTTTAGAACATTTAAACATTCCGTTACAATATATTATCAATAAAAGAATTCAGTAGCAATGTTGCACACAAAACAGTTTTTACCATTAAAATCTCAATCATTAAAAATACTTATTCCTAAAAGAAGTTATAACATATACAATTATTTTACCTGCAATGAGAAGACAAACATCTATTTTCTTTGTCGGTACGGAACTGACCTGACCCTAAAATGCGTGGTCTATTTATATGTATCCGTGTCAGGTTAACGTACCGTTGGAAAAAGATGTTTATTCTCATCAGGTAAAAATCAGTTTCTCCTGGTCCAAACCGGCTTAATTTGACGTCATCTGACATAAGGTACAACTCAGATTTGTAGTTCGTTTGGCACTAGTTAGATCCAAAAATGATAATTCCTTAAATTTTTTAAACCAGGAACAAGTTAAAATATTAAGCCAGCTGTAATGTCTGTCAATCTTTAGATAAGAACCATTTTGTAGAAACGACTGTCTATCATTAGTTAAGAACCATTCTGTATTTACGTCAGCACGGAAGCTTGTTCTATGTTTTACTGATAAGACTTAGGGGCTGACTGATTTTTGCTTCATAACCTATTTCCACACAATAATGTACATTCGTATAGCTAATGATGTACGTTGCCAACGTTTTGTTATAAATGAATAAAACATTGCTTTAATAATACAATTTAAAGAAAATAGTAATCTTATTAATTTTACTAAAAAATCAATTCATAATAATACCCTCTGATTTATTTGAGCCGAGTCCTCGAGGCTCGAAAAAAAATCAATTTCATTCATCAAAACAGGATAAAAGGTAAAAAAAATAAAAAATACAATGATAAAAGAAAATTGCGAGACATTTCGCAAAGTTTAAAGATACAATGTAAACACTGCAAATACATTGCAAAATACTAGGTGAAATATAAAAAATACAATGAGAAGTACATTGCAAAATACAAGAAATACAATTAAAGGTTATATGTCCACTACAAGAAATTCAATGAAAAGGTATATTGCAAAATACAAGAATGCAATATGGCTAATACAAGAATACAATGAAAAGGTATAATGCAAAATACAAGAATTGCATTTAAAAGATATATTACAAAGCAAAAAATACAATTAAAAAGTGTATTACACAATACTCATTCAGATTCAAAAAGGTACAGTATAATGCAAAAACGTGATAAAATTCCCAAAAACACAATGGGAATAAAACTTCACAGCATTGAATACTTTGAGAAGATATATATATATATATATATATATATATATATATATATATATATATATATATATATATATATATATATATATATATATATATATATATATATATATATATATATATATATAGTTATTAAACACACAATTCGGCAAAACCTACCTCTAAACTAGGCTGATCAGACGATTGTAAAACAAAATAATAGCATACAGTTCTTGTTATCTTTCTTTTTATTTTTCTCTTTTAGTGTACTTTTCCTTTGTGTCCTTTTTCTTTATTTCATTTTCTCTTTTATATGTTATTCGTATAACATCAGCAGAACATATTTATGGGTGAATACTTATTATATCGAGAGTTAGGAACTGACAATTTAATGTTGTACTAGCCTTAATAACCATGACGTATGTTTACTTGCAATCAAACTTTGACCTGTGCCTGTATGAATATGTAACGCCTTTGAATTAACCTAAGAACAATGAGTGAAAATATAATTTAATTGTTTGATACAGTAAGCCTAGTGCAGATTGAAATGTACGTGTTTTATCAACGCTATCTTTGACGTGTGAAAGAGAATGTACTGCCATTATCTTTTCAAATGAATTTTTCTCAGAAGCTGGCCGTATATAGACCAATAGCTGCTCATGTCGTGAAAGCTATGCATTACGTGATCTCTGTGTCGAGTAATTGCGCGGACATTTTGACTATTTTATCATTTATGGCGAATGCGCCAAGACACAGTACCATAAGGTACATACTTTCATACAATGGTATGAAATCGTGAGAGATAAACCTCTAAACATTGTCAAACCCATGCATTAATGAGATTGCTGTATTATACCGCGTATTCGTTTTAAGACGTATTATAACTGTGAAATAATATCATTATGTAGCTACATTTGACATCCTTGTAACAATATTCGATACGTTCAATTCAACAAGTCCGTGTAAGCCTGATTTAAACTGTGAATCCACTTATAGGCTGAACTATACAAAAGTGGGGGATGCTGGAGATAACCCATGTTGCAACTTGTTTTTTTTTTTGTTGTTGTTGTTTGTTCTGATACTATGTACTCTGCATTCAGAGTTAAAAAGAATACAATCCTATGAACCAAGTCCATATTCCACCCATACCTTAAAGAGAAAGATAAGAAGTTGAGAGATTTGCGCGCAAGAGAAGAAAAGAGAAATAGAAGGTATGAGAAGGAAGAATGGAATGGACGATAGGACTATAATTTTCTCTTCCAAATACGAAGGAATTTGTTCTTTTTTGTTTTCAGAATTTCGTATTGAATTCAATTACGAAATATTCGACTTCGTCGTTTGCGACGTGTGTTTGATTGGGTGTGTTTGCTGTGAAATGCTTGCTTTAATGCTGGTTGCCATGATGGCGTGGATCCATCTGACCACTTAACCAAATAATGCTTTTTCCCAGAAATCCATTTGGATTTCAATAATTTATCAACTAAGTACAATTCGGTACCATTATTGGTTGGTGTGTGCTCATTGCTTGCTTGATCATGTGATGTTTGAGTCGACTGTGGGGATGTACTGACTGTGTCCGGTGTCGGAGGTCTATAATCCCTAGGATCTTTATAGTGCTTAAGCCTGTTTGCGTGTACAAGTGATTTCATTTCTTTATTGTCTGAACAACGGCGTAATCTGTAGGTGCTATTCGGACCTACTTGAGTGATGTAATATGGACCTTCCCAACGAGGGTAAAGCTTTTTTGATAACCCTACAGGTATATGTGAGATTTGTAAATGTACATAATCTCCAACGCAAAAGGACGGTTCCTTTGCTTTCTGGTCAAACCTCTGTTTGCTTGTGTTTTGTGCTTCACGTGTATTTGCTTTAGCTATTTCTTGAACTATTTTCAATCTTTGAATCAACTGATCTATGTACTGTTGTGTTTGTGTTTGTACAGTTTCTTTAGGCGTAAGAGACACATCTAAGGGCAAAGTCATTTCTTTCCCAAAGACTATGTAATACGGTGAGTATCCAGTAGAATTAACTGCTGGACTCATTCGGAATGCCATCATTACACTGGGTAATATGGACGGCCAATCATCTTGGTGTTTACTACAGTAAGCCCTTAATGACTGACTGATGGTACTATTTTGGCGTTCACATACAGAGTTAGTTTGAGGGTGGTATGAACTAGTATGATGTCGTGTTACTTGAAATAATTCACAAAGTGCGAGTACAATTTGAGACATAAAGTTTCGTCCACGATCACTGACAAGTGTTCGCGGTGCACCATAACGTGTAAATATCTCATTGTACAAAACACTGGCGATTTCTGTTGCTGTTTGAGAACGTAAGGGAAAGGCTTCACACCAATGTGACAAACTATCTGTCACCAATAAGATGTATTGATAACCTTCCTTACTTTTTGGCATGCACAAAATGTCCATATGCCACCTAGAGAATACGTCTTCTGGGGGCAATGGGTGCAATGGAGCTTTTCGTGCGTTTGTGTCCCGTTTAATGAGCTGACATTTAGAGCATGATGTAATGTAGTCATACACATTTTGATACATTTTAGGCCAATAGTATTTCTGTTTGATAGCTTGATATGTTCTTTGAACACCAAAATGACAACCTCCTGCTTTTGAATCGTGATAAGATAGAAGGACATCGAGTCTCAAATTGGTGGGTAAAGCAACTTGTTTTATGAGTTGATCTGAGGAAGTTTTATGTTTTGTACGAGGTTGGAAAAAATGATGTAAGACACCATTGATTAGTTCATACTGGTTTGCTTCATATGGAATAGCTGTTGCGCGACGAGTGTTTTCTGGTAATATTCCTTGTTCTAAGTAAACATACATGTCTTTAAAATCAGGGCACTTGCGCTGATATTGGGCGAGATCCGGTAATTCTGCAGAAATACTACTAGGCATGTTATCATTAGTGTGTAGTGAAAGTAGGTTAGGAGTTTCTTCCTCATCGTAAAAGAATGTAGTTTCTGTCATTTCTTCTTGAATGGAGTGTACTGGTGGTTCTAACTGAGTAGCCTGAGTGTCAGTGTGTGCTAGAGATTCCTCTATTTTGCTGTCAGTGTTAGCTGTTTGGTCGTAGTTTAGACGTGAGAGTGCATCAGCATTTGTGTTTTTAAGGCCTGGAGTGTATACGATATCAAAATCGTATTCTTGTAAGCGAAGTGACCAACGAATTAGTCGGTTTGAAGTGTGTTTGACTGTCCTTAGCCATAATAGTGCCTTGTGATCTGTAATGACAGTAAATTTCTGATGTGATATGTAAACATGATATGTTCGGATACCTTCTAATACCGCTAGACACTCCTGTTCTGTTACTGTCCATTGTTTTTCAGCGTTTGTTAATGCTCGTCCACCATAAGCAATAACATGTTCTTTTTCGTCTGTCCCTATCTGAGACAAGATATACCCTAGAGCTGTACCACTGGCATCACATGTGAGTTTAAATGGTTTATTAAAATCAGGATAAGCCAAGATAGGAGCTGTGGTCAAAGCTGTCTTAAGAGTTTCAAATGATTTTTGACACTTGTCTGTCCAAAGAAATGAACTGTCTTTTGTCAATAATTTATTTAAAGGTGCTGCTATTGTAGAATATCCTTGGACAAATTTTCTGTAATAATTGCACAATCCTAGAAAACTCCTAACATCTTTCTGTGTTTTTGGAACAGGAAACTGTGTAACTGTGTCTATTTTGGATTCATCTGTTTTGATTCCTTTTGTTGAGAATTTATGACCAAGATAAATAACTTCAGATGCTGCGAATATACATTTTGATGGTTTGAGCGTCAAGTTTGCTTGACGTAATCGATCAAAAATAAGTTCAAGATGTGCTAAGTGTTCTTCAAATGAATTGGAAAAAATAATAATGTCATCTATGTATGCAAGACATGTTGACCATGGTATGCCTCTAAGTACATGACCTAAAAGAATACAATATGTGGCGGGGGCGTTTCTGAGTCCATACGGCATTACATTCCATTGATAAAGACCACGTGATGTTATGAAAGAGCTCTTATGTTTTGTCGCTGGATCCATTTTAATTTGCCAAAATGCTGAGTTTAAATCTAATGTACTGAAAAGACATGGTTCGGTTTGTCCAACTGCATCAATTACATCTTCTAATCTTGGAAGAGGGAATGTCATTGGTTGTGTCACCTGATTGAGTTTCCTATAGTCAATAGCAAAACGATAGTCACCATTTTTCTTTTTGACTAAGACAACTGGAGATGCATAACTTGAGGAACTGGGTTCGATTAGTTGGTGTTCTAATAATTCATCTACCTGTCTATCAATTTCTTTATTGATGTGCAGAGACGCACGATAAGGTTGACAACGAATTGGCGTGGAATCGCCTGTCTCTATTCGATGAGTAAATACCGTAGTACTTCCTAATTCTTCTAAGTTCAAGGCAAACACATCCCTATGTTTATTCAGAAATAATTGAAGTTCTTGTTTTTGATTTTCTGACAAATCTGAAGAGTGTAAATCAAAATTAATTGGTTCTCGTGGTGTACTAGTTTGTGTTTCCACGATGTCAGGTGTATCAGTTGTGATATTCTTGTCATAAGTGTCCTCACTAACAGTAAAGATGGTTTGTGGGTGTAGTACGTTTACATAAGCTAGTACGGTGTTTGCATGTATGTGTATAGGTTTCGGAGTAGGATTCAAGATCTGAACAAGGTTATTTTTCGAAACCGTTACAAGTGTTCTAGCTGTCAAAATTGTGGAGTTTGACATATTATGAGATGGTTCTAATAAAACAGGTGTGCCTTTCCTTATTTTACTGATACGAACAGAAATAGAACAACTTGAGTTTGGTGGAATCGTTGTACTTTGCTGGGCACGTGCCAATCCAGGCTGATGGCGCAGCAGATTAATGACTACCGTATCGTCTAGCAAAGAGAGCGTTTGTGTATCTAGATTCACTACTGCTTTGTATTTAGTGAGAAAGTCTAAACCCAGGATGACTGAATGGTTTAAAGCAGGGATAACATAGAATGAATGAGAGAAGCGTATTCCTCCTATTTTCAAATTAAGTTTAATAATACCTGAAACAAAATGTGTCTCACCTCCGGCAGCTATAATATTAGAAATATCTGACGGTTGAATTTGACGTGAATTGAATCCTGCGCGAGAAAGAAAGGTTAGGTTGATGGCCGAAATGGACGCTCCTGTGTCAGCTAATGCATTCGTGATTTTGTTTTTAACAAAAAGAGGAACAAGATTTTTGTGAATAGGTGTGACTAATGTGATTTGTGGTTCTCGAGTTTGTTTGTGGCAAGGTTGTGACCTTTGATTTGGCGCGAATTTATATTGTTGTTGTGGGGAAAAGCATACTCGTGCAAAATGACCTGTTTTGTGACACAAGTAACACTTTTTATCGAGTGCAGGACATAATCTTCCGTGTGATTGAAAAAAAATTCCACATCTGAGACAGAATGGCTTATGACTATGTAGTTGTGGCTTGTAGCGCGCATCATGAGGAGGTAACTGATATGTATTGTTATCGCGAGATTTATGTACTGAAGTAAGGGAATAGTTTGGAAATTTGGCTGTCTGATAAGACGATGTATAATGATGGGAATTAGAGCCTTGTAGCCGAAATGGTTTGTTTTTGGCACGTACGAAGGGTTGAGATAATACATGTACATTGTTTACTGTGTTCTGTTCTGAGCTGACTGCTTTAATTTCATCTTTAAGTTGTTCAAGTTCCTCTAAAATTGTGTTAAGTGTTGACCAATCATCATTCTCAGTTGCGACAAGAGATTTCTCTGCTAGATTTGCGGCTTGTCGTAAATCATCCATATTTGTTGGATTTTTATTCATTACGATTTGTTTAATAGCTGGTTTTAAACCCTGTAGCGCAACCGCTAACAATATTTGATCTGAGATAGTTTGATTATTTGCAATTTGTAAGAGGCGATTTAAATAGTCCAAAACTGTTTCAGACGATTCTTGTCGAGTTTGTAAAATTGATCGATCTAAAATGATATCGTCAGAGTGAAACCTAGATGTAAAGGCAGTTACTAGACTTGACCAGTTATTCCTAACGTTATTAGGTAGCGATTCATACCATACTTTAGCATGTTGTTGGAGGTGAAAAGGAAAAGCATTCAAAGTTTTAGCTTCTGATAAATCATAAACATTTGCCCATTGTAAAAAATGATTTAGCCATTTAACAGGATTTTGTGATTGATCACCTTTAAAAATATCTAATGTGATAAGAGACATACCTGTACTTGAGAATCTGGTGTTTCCAGAGAAACATTGCACTCCTATGAATAATGTCAATAGTAATGAGTCACATTAACTGAATTAAACGGCTGAACTCAGAATGTTCTGTGCGCTGATAGTAAATGTATACACAGTTAATTTGCCGTGTAAAAGTACTTTTTGTTGTGGAATCTATGATCTGTCGAAGGTCATTGAAGTGCTGCGGCTGACGTGGTTTTGTGGGCTGAGTTGGGAGTCGTCTGTGTAAGAACTGGATTTGGTTTTCAATCGTTGTCTACGTAGGGTCAAGGAACCATAGTCGAATGGAGTGTGAGTCACTGGAACTGGATAGGGCGTAGGTAGTGGCGCATACATTACTATGAATTTGTGAAGACATTCCAGCATGAGCGATGTAGTATGTAGGTATAATCAAGGATCAGTCACGTAAATAGCTGTGTGTCTGTTACAGGCAAGAAAATGCGAACATTGGTGGTATGAAGTCTGACGATCGTAAATATGTTGGTGCCAATCTCTCCCATGGATCGTAATTATACGTGTGGCATCTTTATTTAAGATACTCGTCCACTAATGTCGTTTTATCCTTAGTCTCTTCTCCATAACTTTTCAAAAGAAATAATCACTCGAAACGGTGTAGATAGGCTACATCTTGGGGACATTGGCTCTGCGAGAGGGTCCAGAGATCTGTAACGTTCTCCATCCACTTGTTATGTAATCCAAAGGCACTGAAAATAAGCTACAACGTGATATACACGGGGAAATTTGCCAAACGTTGTATTTCAGCTCATAAATTGCTCATAAATTGTAATCAGTGAAGCGATATGCTTTCAGCAGTCAAGGTTGATTGATTTTAAGGTGTTTTTTGGGTGGGTGGGTGGGGGTGGGGGTGGTTGTATGATCGCATCAAAGGATAAAGAGATGTGTAACTTTGAACTATCATCAATGCCTAGTCTCAGATAAAATTGGGACACGTATCTGAGATATTGCTTTCTGAGACTTGCATTGCATTTGATGTTTAAATGTTTAAAACCTAGCCTATTGATTATGAATGAACTAATAAACCGCAGGTTAAGACATAATTTCTTAAAGAAAGAAGTTTTATTTTACTGTAGACTTAAATATATTCATCATACTTCCTTTAAAAACAAAAGCAAAAAATAAAAATAAAAAAGAACATGTCACCTTGACCATTCAACGTTTTATATGAATTGCTGCCCATACATATGCTCCATGTACATAAATTTAACAGATTTAAAGTTTACTAGGACATGTGAATATACTCTTTTTGATTAAAGAATAGTTATTATCGAACAAGCAGCCAAGCTACTTAACACCTATTACAGATTTAAATAATAGCCTTGTTACTTTCTGCATCTGTCGTCTCTAGTGTCCAATAACATTATTACCACATTTCTGGCAGAGCATACTGATATTGTGTAGATGAATGTGTATTTACCTTTGAAAACGAAACAAAAGTAAAAACTCCTTTAAAGAAAGCTTGGCCTCGGACAAAGAAACATACTTCGGATGGGAGGACAAATCTTGTTAACTCTTTATCTCGACCTCTGGGACATTATCACAGCCAAGATAAATATGGTTTAAGGAAATAACATACAAGAAAGATTTAGTGTACAGTGTAATCATGAATAAAACACACACACACACACACACACACACACACACACACACACACACATATATATATATATATATATATATATATATATATATATATATATATATATATATATATATATATATATATATATATATATATATATATATATATATATATTGAATCTGAATAAATTTAAAAAATAAATTTTCAGACCCATAAATAAAGTTACTCTTGTTACATTCAGAAGTAATAAATTACATTCAGAAGTAATAAATTATATTCAGAAGTAATAAGTTACATTCAGAAATAGTAAATTACATTCAAAAGAAATAAATTACATTCAGAAGTAGCAAATTACATTCAAAAGTAATAAATTACTTTCAGAAGTAGTACATTACATTCAAAAGTAATAAATTACATTCAGAAGTAGTAAATTACATTCAAAAGTAATAAATTACCTTCATAAGTAGTAAATTACATTCATAAGAGATAAATTACATTCAGAAGTAGTAAATTACATTCAGAAGTAATACATTAGTAATAAATTACATTCAGAAGTAGTAAATTACATTCATAAGTAGTAAATTACATTCATAAGTGATAAATTACATTCAGAAGTAGTAAATTACATTCAGAAGTAATTCATTAGTAATAAATTACATTCAAAAGTAATAAATTACATTCAGAAGTAGTAGATTACATTCAAATGTGTTAAATTACATTCAGAAGTAATAAATTACATTCAGAAATAAATATACATATACACTCACATGAATAAAAATTCCATGCCCTAAGTTTGAAGAGATGAGTTCTGCATATTTTATATGTACACAAACTCTTGCACATGAAAAATCAAAATCAATACTGGATATCGAAAGTACTTTTTGAATCCAAAGAAATAACAAAAACACTAGTAAGTACTTGATACATGTCAGGAACAATACTCTGCAATGGACTTGATGGAACCGAACTCACAGTGACATTTATGCACACTATAATTATTGTATGCTTTATTGTATCAGTCTATTTTAGGAACCTTTGCTTAATAACAAAGCTTAAGTGAACTTCTGATGACCGTCCTTTGGGTTGGAATATATCATGTAGTAACGATCATAATCTGTGTCATATATTTTTCGGAGAAATGACTCTCTAAAATTCAGGAGACCTTCACAGAACCACTGAAATCCCTATCATATTTGCTCGTGAAAACGTCATCAATTTGCTCCGATACCGGATTTTGACCTGGACTTTTGGGTGTTGCTGAGTGAACTCTATATTTTCTCTCATGTATCGGTTACTTTTGCGTCGCTATCGGACTGAAGCCTGACTGTAACTAATCATATTGCGCTGTGTCCATTCTACCAGATCCAGAAGTTGACTCTCGTACGTTTCCATCATGTTCCATTTGACTTCTTTTATCCAAAGATATGTCGTCATTTGCTGTAGCGGGGGCACTCTTTGCTTTAGGTATTGTACAGGGCTCTGCAACACCTTTTGCCAGGAGTGGACCGTCCGTGTGGAGTAATAATGCTGGCCATATAAGATAATCAATATTTTCACCAGAATGCATGTAATGCTTGTACAGATTGGTGTCAAATTGGACACCTCTTTCAGGCTCTAGAGAGAGAACGACGGGTGGATCTTGTTTGGACATCAGCCAGGAGAGCTGAAAGCACTTTTTTATATAAACTTCTACCTTTTCCCCATTCAGGTATTTACAGTCAACCAATGTTGTAAGATTCTCTCGAAAATCCTGAAATGCATGATAGCTTTGTTTTAAAAAGGGATGAATCTCTTACAGTTGTGATGAGGTATTTTTAGGTGTAAGCATATTGAGAAGAATAAAAGATATAGTAGTAATATTTGTAGATAAATATGGTACTTATACTTATACCACTAAGTAAAGAATCCAAAATAAAACTACAACCTTCATGAACCCAATTCGTGGAAGAGGTACATGCACAAAGTTATAAGTAGCCAATTATTCCAAACATTTTAGCAAATCCATAACTCCTGATATAGTCGAATAAATCTACATAAATAAATTCACGGCAATCAGACTATATATATATATATATATATATATATATATATATATATATATATATATATATATATATATATATATATATATACAATTAGGATCAACTATGACCTGAAGAGAAAGTACAAATACACAATGAAATACCTACTAAATGATAAAGTATACATAAATATAAGATATCACTTATGACACATTATTTCCAGCCTGTAGTCATGGTTTCCATATTCAGATACTACATTTCCCTATTCAAGTGTACTGGTAATCCTAAATCCCCAAAATAAACAGAGGAAGAACACAATACAGTCATGTTACAGTATTTAAAAGATCAAGGTGACATTTTTAATTTCTTTTATAAAACCAACAATACACATTCAATCTCATGATTTACATTCTCTTTGTCTTAACTTTCACACGTAGCCTTGTCCAGCCCTGTTTGTACTTCCTCATAAAATTAACAAAAGTTGGTGTTGATAATGCCATCTGTTAAGTTGGTTTAATGCTGCAAGGTGTGTATGTGATACAGTGATATTGTTAAGTATATTTAATTGTGTGCTTGACATTTATCTATGACTGAGGGCAGATTTCTGGCCTACCTGACGTTTGTTATTTTTAAGATGTTTACATGAATTTGAGTTCAGACCTGACCTTCTTTACGAGTAAGGGGCTCAGAAAAGGTATTGCATCGCAGGTCAAATGAATTTCGTACATAAAAGTGAGTATAATTTGAGAGGAAATATTTATTAAAGTATTCACAGGAATTACAAAGTGCACATTGGCTGTTTTTACTAAATCATTACTTTGGGATTGTTGAGGATCTGTTCAAAGACATCTGGATAATATCTTTGAGGTACATCAAGACTATTCGAACATGCAAGATTATCTGTACGACAACATCTTCGAGACTACTGGCATTCATTTGGAACACTCTATACCTTTGGACGTGTGATAGGACGTTTAGAATTATCTGGTATTTATTTCACAATATTTTTAGTTGCTCATCATTTTTCACTTTTCATTCTAGGGAAAACATTGTTGAATTTTCCAAAACATGTTGGTTTATCTTTCCTTTACAAATTGTAAGACTATAGAGTCGTAACGATATATTGGATCGTTCTAGTTCCCATTCCTGCCTTTGAAGAGACGGCCGTACCGCAGTGACACTACATCTGTGTTGTTTATTATTCCCGTGAAAAGTAATTGATATGGCTCTTCCAGTTTTAACTGCTGCTATGGACATTCTATTGCGTATGTATTTATGAATATCATATGTTTGTATTGATTCCGGATTTGACTATACCTCCTGATGTAATAGGACCAATGTTATACTTTGATCCAAATATTATACTGTTCAATCTTTTATATAGTATGTATGTGACTGTCTTAAAATGAAGAAGAAGAAAAAAAAAGGAAAGAACAGGCAGTTGTTTTATTGTAGGTTCTATCAAGTTTAATTAAATAAGCAGCACGTTGAATGTGGTCCTCTAATCGCATATGAAAATTAAAATAAATTTAACAGAAAGAACAAAGATGTAAATTTGTATATATATACAAAATACAAAATTGTGCATACGCCTGATTGCAGTATCTGAATAGAATAAAGTAGTGCAGTATCTATAGCGTATATTTTGTATACAGGAAAGCGTGACCGAATGTGACAAACTTCGTATGTTTCAGCTAATTGTTAAAGTGTAATTTCGGCTTTAAAAAAAGATCCAACAACCCCCTTACTGCCATGTGAAGAACCAAAAAATATAAAGACATAGTGATAATTTTTATACATCGAACCCTTACCCTACACATTTGAAAATGCACCTTCTTATAGTCATTGCTAACATTTATATTAATAACACCTGGATATGCCGCAGAATCGTGCGAAAATCCTAAGGCAATATTCACGCTGATATGTCTCATTAAACTCTGAATCGTTCTGATTAATTTCCTCTTTCAATGTTCTAAAGGTATAGTTTATTACGTGAACCATAGTTTTGTACCGAATCTACTAGACTGGTAATACAGATATTGCTGAGGTTTACTTCAGTTTGATGTACAGAGACATCTCTTACTTTTGTCTTTGTCTCAGTTTGTCTCAGTCTTGAAAAGTATACCAAAGTCACTAGAATTCCAAATTTATGAAATCATATATAATCTACACTATTCACTTCATGTAGCAACGAAACGTTACAGGCACACACTGTCATGAAAGTAATTGTGGGTATTACTAATTTGATGGATGAGCTAATATAATTTTATTTTGGTTCAGGAACTATAATTTGTATCATATTAAGTGGCTGTTGAATTCTAGCAGTTTTGAGTTTTAGTTGGCTATGTTCAATACGTAATTGTTACTAGGAATGAGTTGAACTTTTGATTTAAGTTTCGAAGATTCAACATCAATACGATCTTTGTTGTCATAATTTACAGCCCTTGACTCATTAACTTTTTACATACATTTAACGATTCTAGGTTTTATAGTATATGACTCATACCTGTCATTAAATCGTTTTTCAGATTCTCTGACACAGTGTAATACTCACAATTAACTTTAAGCTTTGCATTTAAATGAATAGTTAGCCCTTTATAAAGATAATTGTATGTAAAAATTGTATTTGAGTGATGGACAGACCACCAATCAGTCATGGCTATCTTTGATCTCGACATTGTGTCGCCATAGCGCATCACACTAAACACTGCAAGGCTGAACGAACCGCAGGTGAGAGAGCAATATCAAGTACACATTGAAAACCTACTGAATACTGTACATGGACCTCTGACCAGTGATCCAACTTTAAAACGGAACCAGCTCAAGTACATGTTGAGTGAGTCTGCGAAGGTCATCCACTGACCCAAGAGAATGGTCGACCAAGACCAATTTGACGAAACTAAGGAAGTGATAAGCATCTTCCTGCAACAAAAGCGAGAGACCTATATAGGATGGCAGAACGACGTTGACTTAGTCTCAAAACGTGATCGTTTCAAACACCTGCAGAGTAAAGCCCATAGAGACCTCCGCATTATGCAAAATAACTGGTGGGACCGCAAAGCAGATGAAGTCCTGCATTACGCAGACGCTAACCACTCGAAAGTGTTTTTCAGGTCGCTGAAAGATGTATGTGGACCATCGAAAGCGTGCAGTGCCCCGCTAATCTCTTCTGACAGGACCACACTGCTTAAGGACAAAGAGACTATCATCGAAAGGTGGAAGGGACACATCTCCAACATACTGAACATGCCCTCCATCGTAGCCTCTGCAGTGTTAGATGCATTGTTCCGAAGCCACCTATCTCGAATATGGACTTGCCCTCTACCACGGAAGAAATCGAGCAATCCATCACCAACATCACCTCTGGCAAGGGACCAGGCGCGGCTGAAATTCCCGTTGAACATTATATATATATGTATTGAATTAAAAATCATATTGCGATATATTGCAATATTATTGCAATATATTGATTTACGAAAAAATTACAGATTACTGTTAATTTATTGAAATAAAATGAATGCAATCTGCAAAAAATGTACTGAAAAAATTATTTAATTACATAAATAAAATACAGTAGACAAAATGAATAAAATGCAGTACAGTAGTTGCAATCTAACACAGAAATTAAGAATTACAATTTAAGTCTTTTGTCTGTACAGTTCAGTTTGTGCTTCACTTTTTGATAAACATAAAATGCATGAAACTGCAGATTGGTCTTTTCGTTGTCACTTTACCCCGTGTAGTTCAAACTGAACTGCCATGAAATTCACATGATGGAACTTACTTCATATTTGTTTTAAAAAGATAAGAGCATCAACATGATTTGGTTTTAGGGCTGAACGTTGTGCATTTACTATATGTCCAGCAGTGGAGAACACCCTCTCAGAAGGGACACTTGTTAATGGGATGCACAATAAAGATTTAGCAAGCTTAGCTAATCTAGGAAATGTCTGTTCATGATTTTTCCACCATTGAAGAGGATTTGAATCCAAGGGAATCGACGGAAACACTCTATAGTTCTTAAGCTCTTCTTCTAGTTCTTCCATTTCTGTTTTTGAAGTCTCGACACCAGTTATGTAGACATCACCAAGAAGTTCTTGCATGCCAGAACAACAGGTAACTTTGTCTATCATATCACTTTGACCAATGTCCGACTTTAGCTTCTTGCAAACTGGTTGAGCATCCTCAGCAGCAGAATTGGCAGACACACATAACTGTTCGGTTAGCTGTGGTAAAGGTGGGAGTTCATTCTGCCCACTATCACCCACAGGTGAGTGATCAGTGTCATGTTCAGCCTCAACTCTAACAATGATTTCTGATGCATTCTGCAAACTTTTGGTAAAGATTTCATTCCTTTGTGCATCGCTGAGGAAAGGCAAGGCTTTTAAACGTGGATCCAAGGCAGCAGCAATGGTGAGAGTTTCTTCTTGATGAGTGTATCTACCCTGAAGATCATCAATCACAGCCCTTTTCATCTGAGCTATTACTAGAGAGTCATAATCGCTATGTTCGAAAATGCTGTTAATAAGTTTGCGATGAAGAGACATGATAACAGAAATGGATGGAACTGACTCTGCACAAAGAGTGGTTGTCACCAATTTAAGAGGTTTTAGACAAACCATTACCTCATCTGCCAGGCAAATGTCATCATCTTACAATGTGCTCACATCTTTTTCTTTTATTTTAGCAAGATCTTTGGATCTCAAAACGGCAATTATTGCACACTGCATTTCAAGAAACCTTGAAATCATGTCATAAGTACTGTTCCATCTAGTGGGCACATCAGCTATAAGCTTATGATCTGGTAGACCTAGCAATTCAGCCTGACTTCCCAGTTTCGCTGCTGCAGTTGTACTTCGGTGGAAGAACCCAACTATTCGACGAATTCTGCTGAGGAGAATTTCAATGCGTCTGATCTTGAGACACTTTTGTGCAGCTAAATTAATTGTATGTGCATAACACTTGATGTGAAAGTTGCATCCTAGCAGAGTCCCTGCCTTGACCATGTTTGATGCATTATTTGATACAATAGGTGGTATGGGGATAGACTGTATTTCCCATTCTTTGAGGGCCTCATGAATCACAACAGCTATATTCTCACCTGTGTGCCCCTCATACATGGGCCGAGTTTGAAGAACATAGTTTATCAGCTTCCAATTTTTATCAATGTTGAGTTGACGTGACTATCAGATATGATTCACTTGACCTCGACGTCCAACTATCTGTTGTCAATGCAACCTTCTCAGCATTTCGTAGGTCTTCTTTTACCAGTGCCTTGACTTGAGCATATTTTTGAGGAATGATCACATCTTCAAACTGCTTTCTACCTGGAACATTATATCGGGGGTCAAGTGTATGTAAAAGGTCTCTAAACTATGGCGAATCCACTATTCGGTATGGACGCATGTCCTTTATTATAAATCTGCATACCTTGTCAGTTATATGTAAAGCACGAGAAGAATGCGAGGGGTATTTCGCACCAATGAGCCCTGGTAAGGTACTCTGGATTGGCTGCGACGTTTTAACTTTAGAAAGATCAGAAGTATCTTCACATCACGAACTCACATTAGCAGGGATCGATGATCTGTTGTCTGTCATCTTGTAATTACCACATTTCCCGGGATGGTGCTTGTTCATGTGGTACGCTAGATTACTGGTTCCACCAGAAAACTTAACATGAGCGTCATATAGTAGGCACACAGCAATTGCCTCATCAATTTTTACATCCCTTTTACTCTTTCTTAATGCAAAATGAGTCCATATGGCAGACCGCGTATTTGAATTTTGCACCAGGTCGTACTCAGCCATGCTTGGAATGTAACTCAAGGTCAATGTCAGTTAGTCATCAATGTCAGCGAGGTGCTTATTTCTTGACAAAGAGAAGTTAAACCTTCAAAAGGATGAAGATTCACATGCATGTAACTTCCGATTACCCATGCTGCAACTGATCAGGAAACGAAATATAAATGTTACCGAAGCTGATTACCGGAGGTAAATGTATAGAATTCAATAGGTCATTGTCAATCAGAAACTATTATAAGTAGTGAAATATGGTTAATATTAATTTATAATAAGAATAGAGTTAAATTGTTACTTGTTATAAAAATTTATGTCAATATCGAACTATATCGATATAAGAAAGTTATATCGCGATTATTGTATCGTCGGTTTAATACCGCAATATACCGATATTCGATATTAACGCGCGTATGTATGTATGTATGTATGTATGTATGTATGTATGTATGTATGTATGTATGTATGTATGTGTGTGTGTGTGTGTGTGTGTGTGTGTGTGTGTGTGTGTGTGTGTGTGAACTTTCCCTTTATACCATTGTAAATGTTATTAAATATGATTGAAAATACTACCGATAGTAATAATAATAATAAATTTATATTATTATTGTTCTTATTGTGTAGCTTATTTTCACATCTGAATACATTGTGGTCTTTATACAATTTATTTATTATTCACTTTATTTCTGATATGCCGTAACGACACAGCTCCCACTCAAGCATTAGTCAGTTCCCATTGATATATGCCTCGCTAGACAGTTTTATCGCGTTACTCTTGCCATCTGGTGATGCTGCTTTACACGCATGCGTCGGTAATTTAAATCTGAGGTCAACAGCCGATAAATACATAGGTGTTCTGTTCTGAGAGGGATTTATACTAAAAAAGTGAGTGTTCTAAAGGATTTAACGCAGTGGATCATTTGAAGAGGATTATACTTACCGTCTGGGTACAAAGGTTAGTGTAATAAATATATTAATTAATATCGTGCATCCGATCGTAAGCAGTTTTGTGATGCGAAAAGTATCATATAGTGGCAATGCAGAATACGGCTGGTCTCACAAGCCGCCAAGTCAAAATTAAAAAAAAAAAAAACTTAGAGACCAAGTTAGCTGGTCTAGTTTGATTAGAGTATGTTGATAAAAAAAAGAAACAAAGTCAACAGTTTTACTAGTTCTGCTGAAACTCGACTTTCTAGTGTCATACTCTGTACGCCCATATTTCATATATATTAACTGATCCGTTTATAATAAAAGATTTTGACATCAACTCCGATTTTTTTATTGAAATTACAGCCTTTGACTGCGTTAACTTTCAGACATAATATTGGGATTTGTATGGTCAAACAGGTTAAAACATTTCACAAAACAACATCAAACATATAAACACGAGTATCTACACAACACAACAAGTCAACATGGGTATCTGAACGTCACAACAAGTCAACATGAGTATCAAAACATCACAACAAGTCAACATGAGTATGAAAACGTCACAGCATACGCTCACTGATGTTTAATGGTCCTCTGTGCAGATAAAAAAGAATCCGGGCGGTGCAGCTGGTCTTCTTCATACAGTCTACCCGGGCTAATCTATTAATAGAATATGAACCTACATCCTTTTGAAAATTCAAGCAATCTAAGCTATCGTGATTCCTGCCTATATATGTCACCTTTTACGACATGAGATCGGTTGCATAGAGCCTATTCTAAACAATGCGATGGAAGAATCTAGCAGATTTGCTAACCTATCTTTTCTTGTCAGTCTGGTTGTCTCAGCCGTGGTGTCCACGCGCTAAAAACTAATTTTCAATGGAAAAAACCCTCGCTGTCTTCTGTTGTGTCTGACAGAAATTTTATAAAACCAACAACAAATATATTTTTTTAAAACTCACTAATAAAGTAGCTTAAAGTCTCTCTAATTTTGATTGACACACACACACACACATGCACACGAAATCGAGGTAATTTGCAGTGAAACACTTAGAACACATAACAATGGAAAGTTTTTTTTTCTTGATTGTTTTTTTCTTCTACGAGAAATATATATATATATATATATATATATATATATATATATATATATATATATATACACACACACACACACACACACACACAGAGAGCTAGATGCTGATTAGATTAGTATTCAGACGTTTATAAAACAGTATAAGCCCGGATGAGATGAGGCGAGAGGCATTAATATCACCTGATGCATACTGAATGAGAATACAATGTTGCAAAAGTGCATGGTTATTTTAAAACGTAAAAGATTTAAGTTTCATGTCAACAAGAAACTCTTCACCTCCAATCCGTTGTCGTCTTTACATATATTAATGGTTCAGTAATACTCAGTGTTTTTCATTGTCTGGCTCATGTAATTGCAAATATGGAAACAAAACTTGTACCTTAAAAAAAAATTATCAGCTTTCTTTATGTCGACAGCTAACATGGAAACAAAGCTTGTACATGAAGAAGACTTTAAACAAAACTTGTACCTGAAAAAGACTATCAGCTTTATTTATGTCGACTGCTAACATGGAAACAAAACTTGGAAACTGAAGAAGACTATCAGCTTTATTTATTTCGACTGCTAACATGGAAACAAAACTTGGAAACTGAAGAAGACTGGAAACAAAGTTGTACCTGAAGAAGACAAACAAGACTAGAAACAAAACTTGTACCTGAAGAAGACTATTCGCTTTCTTTGTGCCGACATGCTTCCTGGCCTCCCTCAACATCCGTTTGCAGTCCGGAGTGACCTGGTAACAAGACTGAGATCTGGGATAGATGTCTAATTATACTTCAATGAATTTTTTGGGAACGTAAATAATACTATCAGACTGATTATGGAAAATAAGTACGATAACTGCTTCATGGCAAAAATGAAAGTTGGAAGTGCTGAAGAATATCTTTTAATAAGTAGACATCAAGATGAGCATTTAAAAAAAATACTAACGATTATTTAACAGGGGTGCCATCAACCTCTCAGGAGAGGTTATTGGTGGCATATTCAAACAATGTTGAATCTCCAGATCACATACAAGCTGCAAAAGTCAAGGACTTTAATGACAGATTAAACCAGAAAAATATTCCAAGATGCTAGAGGAGAAGCTATGACAAACTATATTACCAAAATACACACTTTCTGTGATAATTTTCCAGTAAATTTTCCCAAAAGTGGTGATATGGAAGAGAAAGTAAAAATCTTATAGTAGAATATCTACACCGACGACATACATAGTCTATACAAATTTCTATACAATTATCCATGGTATGAGAAGAAAAACCGAACTGAATTCCCCAAATACCGCCTGTTTTACACGTTTTCAAGTAATTTCCACAAAAATGGGCAATATGTAAAAAGTAAAACCTTATTGCTCATCTACAATCTACACAGTCTTATTCTCCAAACGATGTGAGCTGAGAAGCAAGGACAGTTTGAATTCCCATAATATACAGTCGGAAATATAACCATAATAAGGCCATAGCTAAATAAGTTGTGCATACCTATATGAAACACATATGTAACCATCAAGGTTTTATTAAAACTGGCCAAGCGATGTGGAGTAGAATTAATGACTAGCTTTGTTAATGACGGACAGATGTTGTGACTGGAAATTGCAGACGGATGCACGGCGGTAACACCATTTAACATTCCCTTAACAGGCGTGCGGAGACAACTGTAATAATAGTAGTAACTGTTGTTGTTTTAGCTTTAATATTTTTCAGTATCTGTCTGGAATGGACCGCTCCGATGACCTACGAGGTTAGATCATCGGCCTTGAAAAGGTGAGATCGCAGGTTTAAACCCAGTCCTAGTCATACCAAAGACTTACAAACATGGTAATTGAAGCTGCCTCAGCATTAAGATATTAGTATTTGGACTGGTCGACCTGGTGTCAGGATATGATATGTATCTGCGGCATAATGTCCCAGTGCTAGACATCAATATAAACTGCCACACTGCAGACATCGTAGCGATAGGACTGTAAATATTTTAAATACTACATTAACAACACAAGTCACACACACACACACACACACACACATCTGCTTGGAATGATTTTGCCCATGATAATGGTATATGGAAAATCTTACGTACCTTGACATCAGTGTTTGGTCTTATTTTTGCTTATTGAACTTGCTTTGAATTTCATTTGAAAGATATTTTTTATTATTGGATCAGGAGATATTTGCGAGTAGACCATTCCCGGTGTTAAAAAAAATAATGAAAGTAATTTTTATATTAACGCAGATAAAACACTGATAAACCTATCCTAATATATCTGAACTAACACCATCTGAAGATCCTGATAGAACGTTCTCGATCCTCTTCATGGCTGACTGGGACACATCACTTGCATGCTTACTAGATTCCTATGGAATCCAAATAAATATTAAACATAGTATCAGCATTAAAAAGGGTTTGATTTGAAAACGAAATACTTCACAGTACATTAATAATACGGTCTAAATATGTATGTATATAAGATATACCAACAAGAGTAACATGGACATTTTATGTTCGCACCAAAAGTTGAATAATCCTTTCGGAAGAACACCTTCTTGCATGCTATCCAGTACGTTTAGTACAGATATTTTAAGTAGAACTTGTGCTACATTGCAGAAAAACTTGTTTTGTTTTTTAAAATTATAGTGACCTCAACCTTTCGGGTAGCCGTACATGTGTGAAAACTCAAGATATTATGAGGAAACCATTTTTATTCTTTCGGTAAGACCTTGAAAAAATTTGACCATGAAACGCGATTTTTCCATATATATATATATATATATATATATATATATATATATATATATATGGAAAATGTGTGATTACTTTTGATGGCAGAGAACTCAATTTATTATACGAAAGATATCAACAATGTGTGATTACTTTTATGGTAGAGAACGGTATGTATTGTACTAGAGATATCCACAAAGTGTGATTACTTTTGATGGCAGAAAACTCAATGTATTGTGCTAAAGCCGTTTTCCTTATTGAAGTCAGAGTAACCAGGTAGCTTGAAATTTTGAGAATATAATAGAAACGGTTCTTCCTTACCCCCATATGCAAGCCATTCACAAAGTAAGGGAACTACAGAGTTTGGACAACTGTAGTTATTGTGTGGAAACCGATAGATAACAGACAAATGGGCGGACATCATAACATAATACGTTCCTCCTTATGAAGGACGTATAAAAATATTGTATAACGTTCTTCTTTTGATACGAAAGCTAAATACAATTTATTCGTAAGGCTCACATTATATATGGTAAACGTTAGATATAGTTACTTACCCATAGAATCTTAAGCAACAGTTTTATTGAACTTTTGTCATCCAAATGAATGGTTTCGGTGAGAACTTTGAATGCGTCTGTCCACTCGTTGTCATACAGCTCTGAATACATTTCTCCAAGCTTACTAGGTCTATTCTGGTCACTCAGATCTGTTATATTGGGGTTTCCCTCGGACATTTGCTGACCCATCTGACGACTTAGTCTGCATTTTACAAAATAAAATCACTTCTGAGTTATACAGTCTCTTTAATACGAGATTATCTTTACAGCAGTTACATGCTTATCAAAACTTTTACCATAATTAAATATTAATAGTTAGAAAAGATTCAAATAATGACATCAATGAATAAAATAAAAAGTAAATTGAAAGTTCGGTAAAACACACTAATTATTGCGAAAAAATGATGCATGTCGGTCTCTCTATTGGAGTATTATTTATTAAACCGCTAAGTCGATTTCTTGTAATTGTACCTAATTGCGAACTCCATTAAAGACTTTTTGCAAGCAAACATATGTACAAATTCAATGTTCTACTTAACACTAGTTTTCACACCATGGATAATATGTGCAAGATTCATTTCGTATTTGATTCCAACTCCCATATATATGAAAAACATGTTCGAAGTGATCACATCCTGTTGTCTTTTATGTAAGTAATCGAGTATGAGAGGAAGGAAGGCGGTGGAGCTGTACGCATCTACCTGAGTTTAGTTAGTATTCGGCATATCGAATTAAAACTGAATTTACAAAATACGCAGAAAAGTGGCATTCACCTGCAGGACACCTAAGTCACGTTTAGTGGATAAAGTATTCGAAGAATGTTATATTAGGAACCTATGACGTATCCCTCCCCTCCCCCTCCCCCTCCCCTACTAAATAAAATATGATAGTAAACACCTTAATTACAAGTGTAGGGTTAGCCAGTCCATATCTTAGATCAAATGCTTCATTTAAATGTTTAACACGAACAGGTCCATGCGTCGAATCAGAATTCCTAACTAAATAAATGTCGTGTCTTTGTTACTTTCTTTGTTAACCATTAATTTATCTGCTGTCAAGTTACAAAACTGTAGAGGGGCCCCGAGTGGTCCAACGCTCTCCGTTACGGATCACTGCCATCTCACCTCTATCTGCGTGGGTTCGAGTCTCAGATTCAGTTCGTGAGTAGGTGTTTTTTCCGGAGTTTTTTCCGGGTTCTTCCTCCATCTTTAATACTGGCCGCCATGTATAGCCTATCGTGTGCTGAAAAATGGCGTTAAACCCAAAACAACAACAAAACTGTAAACACCCCAGCTATGCAAAATTTCTCAACAGATATTGAATGAGCAATGTGACATGTAACGCTGACTTGTCTTAAATGAAATGTAGCGAATTTATTTGTTATTTGCATGTGCAACATTTAAATTCAACCTGGATTACGAAATATTTGACCCAAATATGGCCCCGTCTATAGGACGGCAACATGTCCACGTTTCCACAGGGTTTCGTAAAGATTTGGTATAAAGTTCAATAACTTCTTCTTTAGCCCCAATACAAAATGAGGTTTAGAGGTTCTGTATATTTTTTTTTAAGAACACGTGTTTAAAAAACGCCTCACACCTTTAGTGTATATTAGGCGATTAATGGAGACAAGATCCAAGGTGGCGCAATAGTCAAAGTGCTGGACTCGTTATACAAACGGTGTGGTTTGGCATCTTACCATTGTATTAGTCCGGGTCAGACACTTTACACTAATTACCTCTGAATAAAATACATGTGGGTGTGGGTGTGTTTATGCCGTAAAACAAACATCAAACCTAATCAGCTGAGAGTAACCGATGACGTTGTAGAGTGTATAGTTTGAAATGGGATATAGGTATTTGTTCGTACCTTACTCTACACTGGCCTTACAGAATTAATAGTTGGGATGCATTGAATTTAAACCTTCATTAAAGAACTTGGAGTTTTACACTATATCATTCCAACTTTGAATATAAAATTTCAAGTTGTAGTATTTGTTGTTTTATGGGTAGCATGAACGGAGTGTGATTTGAAAATATGTTAGCGTCAAAGAAAATCCGTCAATCCTCTTGCAACAAGTCAGCTATTTATACAGATTCTACGGGCAAGCATACTCAAACACATTTCACCTAATACCATATTTATTTCGTGGCGCATTCTCTTGCATTTCTTATTTGTTTCCGACTCGGGTTTCTCAATCTCTCAAACATGACGACATAAAATGACAACACTCTCAAAAAGTATTAAACAGATAGAATACTGAATTACGAGTCAAATTAATCGAGGGAATGAAAGGGTAATGGGGTGGGGTGAGAAGGTGATAGGATTGCAGTTTTCACCCTGTCAACTCCTCCATATAATATGGATGCCCTCTCATAGCTCCATCAAATACGCAAATGTAACACTTAGAATTACATCAGAAATGAGGACAAATACCAGTTCACATCAAGTATCGATTTGTCCATATCAAGGTATTGCTCATGATGTTGTACTAATAGAGTAGTAGAATTCAATATGTACTCCCTTTTAAACCAATAAAATGAAATCTTATACTTTTGATATGGACAAATATATCGAGGTGTAAATTGCCAATTTTAAAAAAAAATCAGCTAACATGGTCTAGATCATTTTTCTTTAATTTATAATTTACAAATTGTATTGTATCAGTTTCATAAATACCAAATAGCTACCAATGGAAAGGTCAAACCCTGACCACAGTAATGATAAGGCTTGTGTAATACAAGATGCTGGCAGCATTATATGTTAATTTACCTTGTCAATGCGTCATCCTTTGCTTTTTGAGCTTCCTCCATTGCCAGTTGTTGTATTTTCAGTTTTTTCTCCTTCAATTTTAAATCATTAATGCACTCTTGAAGCTTTTGATTTAAATCTTTCAGGTCTTTATCGCCAGATTCAACGCGCTGTTGAAGTAGAACAATTTCGTTATTTCGCTCTAAAGATATCTGTTCCGTCGTCTTATGTTGAGCTTGTAAGTTTTTTAGCTTGTCTTCGAGCTCCTGTTTCTTCTCGATTTGTTTCGCAAGCTTATCATATTTCCCTTTTAAGTCCATGTATTTCGTCTTCCAGTCTACAGCCTCCGTCCATCTTGCACTGTCATCTTGTCTATTTTGTCCAGATTTCAAATCGTGTGGAACTGTACTCTGGAACAGTTAAGAATTAAGTTGTAATTAAAAACCTACATGGAAAATAATGTCATCATTGTTTTTCATTCAGGTTAATAATTACAACTTGTGCGCTGCTTCATATGGATCGAATATCTATAACAAAAGTATTCAAACCATTATGGCTAATCTTTCTATTTATATCCTATGAATACGAGACCGATTTTTGTAACAATAAATATAGCACATTTACAACATATTTTTTGGTGTGCGCTTCATTTCAGATGACTCTATTATGTTTGTGACTAACAGTTTCATGATATAAAACTTCAAGATCAGAGAGGATTAAAGGAATAATATCTGTAAGATATCTTAAACTTAGTAATACATGATCGAAAAGCAAAGAACAAATGGTTGTAACTTAATTGTGTGTATAATTATCTAATACTGTCTCTACCCCACATCTACCATTTGAAATCTGCATTCAATTTAAATGACACAATGTAAGAAACTGTTTAAGTATTACATTGATTCAGCTCTCTTTAAGTTCAAATTAGGTCTGTCTCATTTATCTTTATCGGAATGCTAACATGGAGAAGCCATGAAGTTAAATGTTACGTTATTTGTTGTTAGTGATTGATTAGACAAAAGTGATTTATATTTTCTGCGCGTTATTGAATCTTCCAGTTGACAACGACTGTTACTTTGAAGTCCTTGGAAATAGAAGAAAAAACAAACAAACAAGGGACTTTCAGCCTAACTCACACATGTGTTCGATTTATTCGGTAGTGAGACCTTTTGTGTACAACAACAACAACAACAACAACAATAACACTACTACTACTTTTTACTACTACTACTACTACTACTACTACTACTAAAAATAAATGTGTGCTTAAATATGCGTTTTGAGTCCATCATGTACAACCCTTTGAATTTTAGTTCCTTATGTTGGCGGATTCAGTAGGTTTCTTTCTGCTTCAAATTCCTGGATATCAGTTTAAGGTTGTTGTCAGTTCTGTGTAAAACTGGGTCAATTATATATTTTGCTTTGCATGTACTACTACTACTACTACTACTACTACTACTGCTACTATTACTACTAGTAATAATAATAAACAACTAATACAAACGTTTCATAAATCTATCTTGAACGGTTTAAGATATTTGCTCTGGGAACAAAATGTTTATGGATAAATGGTCTGAAATAGCGATAGATATATCCCACCGAATTATATGCGGGTTATATGCAGAAGTGGTTGTTTGTTGGGATAAAATCTGGACATCAACTGTTTTGCTTTAATGTGTCGCATTCGCTCAGTCATAGTCGTGCAGAAAAAAAAACAGTAGTCTGTTTTCAAATTCAGCCAAAACCACCTCTGGTGTATCTTTAGGCGAGACATTGTATTTGCTTTACTTTTTCGATTTGACTTGTTTTTCGATTGACAAACATATTGTCTGCAAGGAACTATACTCAACTTACATTACGCTGTCTTCGCAACGCACTTAAATTCACCTTTTGAATCGTTTTAATTGCGTTGATAAATGTAGAGGTACCAACTTCAGACGAGCTCGTAGCCGGTGGGTCATTTCGTTGTAAGGGATCCTTCTCTGTAGCTCTCCTATGAATGCAGATGAAAAAAATACAAACTTAATGAATCTTTGGTAAGTGAGATGCTCGTATAATATGAAATAATTTTGTATTGAAACTTTACGTGTTAGTGTTCCATGTGTTACTGTACCGTTCTATGTGCAAATGGAAATGGCCAACCTCATATACCTCCATGACAGAATTTGCAGGAGACAAAACGGCCAGGTAAGTATATATACTACTATAAGTATAATTAGATAAACAACGGGTAGGTAAGTTTATTAGTTACAATAAGTAAAATCAGAGACACAACGGCCAGGTAAGTATGTTAGTTACAATAAGTATAATAAGAGACACAACGGCCAGGTAAGTATATTAGCTACAATAAGTATAATTAGAGACACAACGGCCAGGTAAGTTTATTAGCTACAATAAGTATAATTAGAGACACAACGGCCAGGTAAATATGTTAGTTACAATAAGTAAAATCACAGACACAACGGCCAGGTAAGTATGTTAGTTACAATAAGTATAATTAGAGACACAACGGCCAGGTAAATATGTTAGTTACAATAAGTAAAATCACAGCCACAACGGCCAGGTAAATATGTTAGTTACAATCAGTAAAATCAGAGACACAACGGCCAGGTAAATATGTTAATTACAATAAGTACAATCAGAGACACAACGGCCAGGTAAGTATGTTAGTTACAATAAGTATAATTAGAGACACAAAGGCCAGGTAAGTATGTTAGTTAGAATAAGTATAAATAGAGACACAACGGCCAGGTAAGTATATTAGCTACAATAAGTATAATTAGAGACACAACGGCCAGGTAAGTATATTAGCTACAATAAGTATAATTAGAGACACAACGGCCAGGTAAGTTTATTAGCTACAATAAGTATAATTAGAGACACAACGGCCAGGTAAGTTTATTAGCTACAATAAGTATAATTAGAGACACAACGGCCAGGTAAATATGTTAGTTACAATAAGTAAAATCACAGACACAACGGCCAGGTAAGTATGTTAGTTACAATAAGTATAATTAGAGACACAACGGCCAGGTAAATATGTTAGTTACAATAAGAAAAATCACAGCCACAACGGCCAGGTAAATATGTTAGTTACAATAAGTAAAATCACAGACACAACGGCCAGGTAAATATGTTAGGTACAATAAGTAAAATCACAGACACAACGGCCAGGTAAATATGTTAGTTACAATAAGTACAATCAGAGACACAACGGCCAGTTAAGTATATTAGCTACAATAAGTATAATTAGAGACACAACGGCCAGGTAAGTTTATTAGCTACAATAAGTAAAATCAGAGACACAACGGCCAGGTAAGTATGTTAGTTACAATAAGTATAATTAGAGACACAACGGCCAGGTAAATATGTTAGTTGCAATAAGTAAAATCATAGACACAACGGCCAGGTAAATATGTAAGTTACAATAAGTACAATCAGAGACACAACGGCCAGGTAAATATGTTAGTTACAATAAGTACAATCGGAGTTTATTCATTTGGCAGTACTTGTTACCAAAAGCCAATTAATACCGTCTCGAATAATGTGTCTTTTTCATAATACGGAATTTAACTTTGCTCATTGTACTAGTGTTGCATTAGTCTAATGGACAGGATATCATGTTCGGTAGCATAATTTCCGATATGTTAGCCTATCTACATGTTGGTGGATTGATCAGATATTGCAGAACTTTGTACTAGCGACATATATTAGATTTCATGAGTTGTCTCCCACTTATATGTAACAAAATAGCCAACAGCGTGTAACGGAGGTGCATTGTACATCGGCCGATAATGATGGAGACAATTGACTTCAAAAAGATACGTTGAAAGTTTAACAACGAAAGTCTGACTACGTACCAGAGAGAAGCCATTACAGGTGTATTTGAGGGAAAGGATGTGATTGAGCAAAGCGGACCAGCAGTGGCAAACTGCTGTATCTATAACTCCGATGGTCACGATCATATTGGAACAGTGTTCAAATTTAAACAACTTGGTCTGATTGAATGCTGTAGTTTGCCACCACATCCAATGAAATTCACGGATCCAAAGCAATACAATATCTGATCAATCAGCCAAGGTGTGTTAACATATCGGAATCGTGCTTAGCGAAATGAGAGGACATCGATTAAGCGTTACTTTGTCTGTTACACAAGTGTGGTCTAATCGCGAGGGATGTTCAAGTGGTGGTAACTATGAAACGGGAAAAGCTTCATTACAAGATAAATTTTAATCACATTGTTGAACTGAAATGATTGTTATATTTAAAAGCAATACAGCTAGTTTCACTGTTAGCGCGCCAGCAGTATTGAGGCGCAAAATAACATGGAGAGATATAGACTAGTACAATTTAGCACTGAAAAGGCAATCACCGATAACGTCATAAATCTAATGTAATTAGTACATACCTTGCAGATCGCGGTCTTTCAGTTAGTACGAGAGCCACTTTCCTTTTTTTGCCACCCGACATTACTATAAAGAAAAACCAACTTTACATGAATAAAAATCAAAGTACTTTAACTTGTATGGTATGGAGTATATGTGTTAATAAAATCACAATAACATTAGGTGACCATCAAGCCGCACGTTGTCAGAAGCTGTGATTTCAATCACAGCTATCGGACAAGTGAAATGTCCCTAAACAACAATACTACTACTACTACTAATAATAATTATAAAAGGAATAATGACAATAATAAAAATAATAACAATAATAAACAACTTTATTTAACGAGGATAACACACTTTGTCATAAAAGACCCATCAGCTATGTGGTCCTCAATTATAGTAACCGATTATGTTCACTAAATTTTTTTTAAAATAATTCACTTACACATAATCAAGTATGTTCGCACACGTACGGATAGGGATTTCAAATGAATTAATACGTATATAATCATGCTGGTAAACACACACACACACACACACACACACACACACACACACACATATATATATATATATATTCATATATGAACAACATAGTATACACAGGTATATACACTTCAGTATATCCGAAGTCATATATACATACCAACATCGAATAAAACGGACACGTATCATTTCGGGTACAATGATTAAAGTCTCTATTGGGAGGCTTTTATATATCACTCCAGCTGGTTAAGAAAGAACTTCTTTAATGTTGTTTTAAACGAAGCAAGGGAATTTGAATCACATGCAATCATGGGTAAGCTTTTGCAATGGTTGGCTTTCGACCACGTGATCTGGATATCGTTAATATCTGTTGATCAAAGATTATGTTCAGTATTTGATGACCTTTGTTCAAATAGGTCAGATAAATAATCTGGAGAAAGATAGTGTAAAGACTTATATGTCATAATTCATATAAATACACAATACGTTTTGTAATGGTAGCCATTGTCGACGTGAAAATAACACAATTTTGAAGGAGTCATAATATAAATTTTCAGAATATTCGGATTACCAAGTTCTGGAGTTTTGTCAATTATGGAGATGATATAATTGTATGTGTTTCCCCATATAATCCATTTTGTGTTTAAAGTAATAATAATAATGATGACTTTGTATAGCGCCTAATCTTTAGAAGCTCTAAGCGCTTAACAACATATGCAATGGTAGGATTACAGAGAAAAAAACCCAACCACAAACACCATAAAGCTAGAAAACTTAAAAGCATGCTGAAAATATTTAAGGTAGGAAACATTGCTAGGTCTTTAAGTGCTCTTAAAACTCACATTTTTCGACTGCAGGAACAAATTTAGAGACCAAATAATGTTTTGTATCTTATATGTTTTCAGCATGTTTTTATGTTTTCCAATTTCATTGTTTTTGTCATTTGTTTTCTTTACTGTAGTCATATCATTATAGATGATGTAAAGCGCTTAGAGCTTCTAAAGATTAGGCGCTATACAAAGTCACCATTGTTATTATTATTACTATTATTATTATTATTATTATTATTATTATTAACGCCGTTTTTCAACACACGATAGGCTATACATGGCGGCCAGTATTAATGGTGGAGGACGAACCCGGGGAAAAAAAACCAAAAGAACCACCGACCCACGAGAAGCAACTAGCAATCTTTCTCACATACCCACATTGGTGGAATCTGAGACCCATACCCACGCAGACAGAGGTGAGATGGCAGTGATCCGTAACGGAGAGCGCTTTAGACCACTCGGCCACTCGGGGCCCCTAGAAACTGGGCGTTAGTTCGTTAAATCGTTATGGTTGAGTAATGGTTTCCTTAACAGAGGCTTTACAATGGCAGTTTTGAAAAATTATGTGAATTCCCCAGATGACAGATACTTATGAATAATATCAGTATCAGTTAGTAAAGGCAATATTGGATCTAAGCACTGAAGCAGCAGTGATGTTGGAATCGGATCAAAGTCACATGACTTTGGTGCACTCTTCAACACGATAGTAAGTACTAAATCCATAGAAACAGGTTCAAATGCTGCTAACGGTTGTCGCTGAAATTCTGTATCGCAACTGAATGGTGACGAAGAGTCAATTGAAATTGTGTTGTCAAGCTTATCTCGATTGGTTTGTACCTTGTCACGTAAGAAATTTGCAAACAGGTCCAGAAGTTGTACTGAAGAGAAGGTAGTTGGAAGTGGTGTAACTTTTTTCCTTTTTGTTTGTAAATCCAATTGAGTCGTTAGGCGCCCTTTCTTGTGTTCTTATGATGTTCTGTACATATACATTTATATGAGATACTCACTTTTATTATTCCAACAAAAAAGCACAACTAGTATATAGAACACACAACAATTTTTATATCTGCGGATGCATTGCAATGGAATAACAGCGTCGTGAAAAATACTATCGATTACATCGACTTATTATTTATACTTACAAGGAGGGAAATGCATGCTACCTCGATAACGAAAAGGAGTACAGAAGCTTGAGAAGGAATCTTTGAGTTTAAAAGTAGGCATATTTCAACTGATTTGCAAATATGTATTCTCTGGTTATACAATATATTAAAATAAAGCGGTTTTATTCTGTTTTGATTATATCCAGCTCTCTTTCTCTTCCACACCCATCATGGTCTTAACTGGATACGGAAGTTAATTAGCGTGACTATAGTGGAAAGTCTACGAGAACTGGGTACAAAACTGGTTTTAAAAACACTGAAATAAAGAAAGCGTTGCCTTATATTTTGTTTGCTTCGGTTCATGAAATTAAAGTTACGTTTCTAATGAGGCGGTAATATGTGTTTGACATAGGCCAGTGACACACGCTGACACGGACACCTGCTATTGAGAGAGAAAGATTTGAAAGATATTTTAATGAATCGGCTGTGCACACTGAATTTGTACAATATATTTTAAGTGATTTAAATCGCAATTTGTCTCTCATTCAATAATGAAACCTCTGATCTTGCAGTAAGAATATCGATGCCACAGAGAGAGAGAGAGAGAGAGAGAGAGAGAGAGAGAGAGAGAGAGAGAGAGAGAGATGGAAAACTTCACTATCCCTCATTTTATAATAAAAGAAAAATATGAAACATCTAATTTTTAAAGCTATGATTGTAGATTTCGTTATTTCAAACTAGTGTTATTGTTTCCAATTGCAAAATTTGCCTATATTGACTGAGTTTCAATTTTCAACAATGTATTTGTTTACAAAACGATGTATGATTCGAAATGTGTGCACACGCAAATAGTCACAAGGGGGTGGGGGGCACTTCATATTAGTTACGAATTCGCACTGAAAGTGGTACTTTTCATAATGTATAGAAACCGTTGTGGTTATTACGATCCTATGTGTATTATATAGACACTACAATAATCATGTATATTTTAACACAAAATTTCAATGAACACAATTAGTTCTTCACTCAAACATTTACGATGATATCAATTGACTCGTGTCGGTTTTAATTCAAAACCAGACCAGAGGCATTTAACATTGTAAATTTTCCGCGGGTATGTAATGTAGTGCGTATCGGCTTCTCAATTCGTATTACAGTTTATGAAGGAGTTAGAACTACTCGTACAATAGAATCTACACATTCGATACTACCTGATTTTTCACCTGTAGAGCAGACTGTTTCTTCGTATGCAGCAAGAAATTTACAAAAAGTCAAATTACAGTCACAACCGTTGCCCTGATAACTTAGTAGGTTACATTTGAAATAGAGTCATTCGTTCAAAATGGATATGGAAACCTAGGCACTAAATATAGATAGTACGTCAGTTACTATTGTTTGTCTGTAGTTTCACACAAAGCTGGTAAAGTTATACGAGGTCTAAACTTGTATAGATCATTTGTTTGAAACAAGTCGACCTGGACTTAAACGTTTATTATAATAGATAGCTAGGGCCACTCGGTGAGCGGTTCTTGCTCAGAATTTGCGATTTTATGTAATATCCATTTCAGTTTTCTTTGATTTCATTTTACTCAGTGACGTCAGTTTTTTCGGGAGGGGGGTGGGTGGGTCGGTGGAACGTGACCGTCTTGTTAATTTTCATATATTAGTTACAACAATTTTACGGCCATTGCCCTCTCCAAATGATTTCCCTGATTTTATTTAAAAATATGTTAGAAGAAACCAGAATCAGATTTGTATGATAGTTGGGGGTGCTGCGGGTGTTCTTCATCCCAATCATTCCTAAAAATCTGCGTGAAATAGCCGGCAAATTTAGCAAGAATAAGTTTTCTTAACGATTACGTTGTTAAAGGTATGCCCTCAAAATGTTTAAAGTGCAGGAATTTCATAATACTTTGCACATTGCGCCCCATAGGGGATTCAGTTCCAGAGAGTCTTGGTTATTTGAATAACCGCACCATCCACGACCTCCGCCTCACCCTCTCTCTCTCTCTCTCTCTCTCTCTCTCTCTCTCTCTCTCTCTCTCTCTCTCTCTCTCTCTCTCTCTCTCTCTCTCTCTCTCTTGAGCTCTTCTTCTCTGTGGAGCTCCTTTCCATTGATCGATCCGAGTTGGTGAAATTTTCTTTAAATAATGTATGTCACTGGTTTGATGTGGTTATGCAGCACCGGAATGGTATCCCTTTGTAATCTAGTTTCTTTCGTTTGAACGTCAGTACGATATTTCTTAACATTTATAGAGCAATCATGTCTCCAGTGGTAAGATTATTTTGGTCACGTTCGTTGTCAGTAACATCTGCCATCGTATTAGTAGCACAGATTAGCTACTACGCCTAATCTTTAGATCTCTAATCGCAATACAGCATATAATGAAAAACAAAATTGAAACAAACACCATGACATTAGAAAACTTAAAAACATACTGAAAATATTTAAGGTAGGAAACATTATTAGGTTTTAAATCTGTTCTTGCAAACGAGAAAGATGAGTTTTAAGAGTACTTTTGAAAGGGATCACCGTGTCTTTGTGTCTAATTTCAATGGACAATTCATTCAATGTTGCTGGGTACTGGAATGTAAACGAACGTTGTCCATATGACACACTTGGCGTACAACAGTCCATTCTTGAAAGTACTAATGAAAACACAAAGTTTTAGAGGCATCAGCTGAAAGATATTTGCGTATGGCGCTGATGCGTCTCAGCTCAAGCTATGCAGCCATGCATATGTTCATGCCATGTTGGTGCAACGTGAGAGTACTGTCCAGAGTAACGTGTAGGTTTTGTACTGACTGTGTGAATTTAATGTTGGTGTTGCTGACATTTATTGTTTGAGGTAAACGATGTGAGTGAGAAGTCTTAGTGTTGTGATCAGAATGTCCTCAGTTTTATCATCATTCATCTGCAGCTTGTTACATGTCATCCATGATTTCACATCAGAAATGCACCTTTCTCCTCCATGGATGGTATCATCAACTTCACTGGGGTGGCTAGATTTATATATGTGCGTGTCATCAGCATACAACTGGTGGGACACAAGGTGATGATCTATGATACTTGAGAATGGCTGAGTGTAAAAAATTAAGAGAACAGGTCCAAAAACAGACCCCTGTGGAACACCACAACATAAATCAACTGGACTGGAATGTATTCCATTTGCAGATATAAGTTCTGTTTTGTTAGCTAAGTATGACTTGAACCACAGTTAAGCTTTATTGTGAATGCCAAATACATGCTGAAGACGGTGAAGTAATTTATCATGTTATGTTGTGTCCAATGCTGCCGACAAATTAAGGAGGATGAGTACTGTAATCTTTCCGCTATCCAAAGCAGACAGAACGTTATTAACTACTTTCAGAAGAGTAGTTTCAGTACTGTGGCAAGGGCGATATGCAGACTTTACATTGCTAAAAAGACTGTTAGAATTCGGATGAGATACAAGTTGGGTTAGAACAACGTTTTCTAAGATTTTTTTTTATATATGAATAGGAGATTAGAAACTGGGCGCTAGTTCATTAAATCGTCATGGTCAAGTGTTGGTTTCTTCAGCAGAGGCTTTACAGTGGCAGTTTTGAAAAATGATGGGCATTCCCCAGATGAGAAAGAGGTATTAATAACATCAGTTAGTGAAGGCAATAATGGATTTCAGCACTGAATAGCAGCAGTGATGTTGGAGTTGGATCACGTTCGCATGACTTTGGTGTACTCTTCATCATGATTGTAGGTCCTAAATTCATCGAGATAGGGTCAAATGCTGCTAACGGTTGTCGCGAAAATTCTGTATCGGAACTGTATGGTGATGACGAATCAGTTGAAATTGTGCTGTCATACTGTACACTTGGTGAATGGGGCATGCATTTCAAGCAATGAACGCAGGCAGTTATCGAGTTGTTCTGCTTTGGTAAGTGAGCAAGTTGTTAGGTTTGCTTGACATGACATTAGTTTGGTTCTATTTATCTTATGGAGATTTCTCATTGTAGTCAATACAGGTGGAAGGTTAGGGACTGATACATCCAGATGGCTGAGATGATCTGATGCAAGTTCGTGGGATACAAGGGTGTACACGTATTATATTATCATCAGGTCTATGGAGAATCCAGTCTATAATGTGAACATGTTTATGGGTCGGGTTGGTAACTGACTGTTTAAGGTTGAACACATGAATCCAATTTAGATGATTTGATGTGTTTGGGTTTCCAGGACATTCAAATTGACATAATCAGGTTGCCACCTATCGAATTTTCATACTATAGAAGATTCGGAAACTGCTCCAAAAACAGAGATTCAGTCAGCTTGCTTTTAATACTAGAAGGAGGGTGGTAGGGGCATGAAAAATGGACTGACCTTTGTTCCAATGTGAGTGTTGTTTAGACTAGTTCAAACGATGTGTGGCGGGCATTGAAGGCTGTAGTGTGTTTAAGCCATTTTACCATGGCATTCTTTGTGATGATAGCAATTCCACCTTCGCAAGAGTGGCTGGGGAACGACTTGATGGAGTAAACGGTGGGTGTTAGATCCCCTACACTTGGTCTCATCGCCTGGTGTTTTTAGCCATGTTTCTGTCAGGAAGAAGACGTCGATATACGATAAAATTAACTATTTATGTGCACGTTTCCGGTGATCCTACTGATTTGTCGTTGAATAATGCAATACGCAGTGGTATCCCTGGGAATTTGACACAAAGATTCAAGATGGATTTGCACCAGGTTATCTAAATTAACGGCCGAAGTTTTAAATTGTTGAGCCGGAAAGGGCAAAAGGGATTCTTATCCCTATTCTACGCTGGCCAGTTTTGAAGCAACATTTCTTTTTTCGCTCCCGTTTACATTTAAGTAATGATAAATGTAGTCCCAGTTCGTTTAGTCTTGAGCACAATGTAGTGTGGAGAGCAAAGGAGTGGTCATTTCAAGCAAATCATAGCATAAACTGGCGATTAGGTGATGGCGGTTTATTCAATAACACAAGACATTGTTGGAGTGGAGCAAGACAGCTGACAAAAAGTTATAGATGTTCTCGTTTCTAAAACAAGAAGATGCAAAACCACATACGAAATGAACAGCCAGTGCATGATGAAATACACTAACGTATATACAACAAGAACATATATAATGAAAAACGGCACAAAAATGAAACAGCTGCTTCAAGCCGGTTAAGCGATAACAGCCATCTTGGAAATATCCAAAATAATATCATTCTTAAGTTCAATATGAAGCATCGAACTAATTTCACGAGCCTTTAACCTTGTTAGATAATTAAGCCATTTTGTACAGTGCATCAAAACAGATCATGTTTTCGACATATTATTATTATTATTATTATTATTATTATTATTATTATTATTATTATTATTTCGGTCCTGTAAAAAAAGCAAATGGTTCGGCTCATTTATTTACTTCAATAAATATTGCATGCCTTTTAATGTGAATGCTCTATTCTTATCGACAGTTCGATTTGTATTGTAATTAAGTATTAGATGATTTTCGGGAGTGGAATACCAGAGAGGACGAAAAGGGTGTTGGTTAATAAGTCGATGGGCGCTTTAGCTCCCGAGATATTTTTCTCAATCGCTTTTGAGTTTCCCAAACTGCGATTACACGAGTGAATATTCTGTAATTAATTTATTGTATGGCCATAACATTCCTTCCATTTTTTTTGTGGAACCTTTATAAAATTTCGTGTTTGACATGAAATTGATCAAAGGATGCAGCTTGTCAAACCGTAATTTCGGTATCATATTCCTTGGAGATTGCCTTAACGTTTATTTTTAATTATATAAAACGTAATTATTACATAATTGATTCATTTTGTCTCGTCTGAAAGAACATTAACGATGTGATCTCTCTCTCTCTCTCTCTCTCTCTCTCTCTCTCTCTCTCTCTCTCTCTTGCACAACCTGTCATGTACCACTGACGTCATTGAACAATGTCGCACTTGGTAACGTCATCCATAGAATAAGAACCACCAACCCAGGTGAAGCTACTGGCAAGCTTTCTAACATACTCACATTCACCGAATTTGAGCCTCAAATCCACGCAGATATTGGTGAGATGACAGTGGTTTGTAACGAAGAGCGCTTTAGATCACTCGGCCACTCGGGCCCCTGTTACCAGAATATAAACACGGAAGAATCTGATGTGAAAGTCCCATTATACGATAAAGTTCGGGAAGAATCTTTGATGGCGATCACGTTGTCATAAACAAGAGTGGTGGGTTGGAGCTTGTTTAATCAATGAAACCTTAATTGCATTCATTAACTTCAAGTTGCAAGTTGATAAATATTCAAAGTTAACTTTTTCAAAATCATTTTTTTGGGGCCAAATTTGGTCTTTTTTGTATTACAAAATAATTTGAAACGTAGATAAGAGAACGTAACTGATGAGATGTAGTATAAATAGACTTACATATTATATATAAATTTACCTAAATTCCCGGTTTAAAATTAATTAGAGAAAAGTGGTGAGAGGTTCTTTGTATATTAAGATAATTTAAAAAAGTTAACAGAGTAGATTTGAAACATGCTGTTTTATCTTTCTCTAAAAAGATTTGAAATTGAAAAGAATTGCAATCCGATTTCGCTGTTACACTAAAGACTAAATGGTTCACAGACTGGGAATTATGGCATTTTCCTGCAAAGTCATAACAAACCACAAGTTCAGGATTATCTGACTGGATTGCTGCAGAAACAGGGAACTCGTGTAACCGATGGAGGTCTTCACATCGGAATGTTCAAAAATGGATAGTTAGTGCTATTTCGCATTTATAAATACATAATTAATCAGGTATATGCAATGTCTACCACATAAAAAATCTGGACTCTTTGTGTGTTTGTGTGTGTGTGTGCGCGCGTATTTTTAACATTTTTAAGTCATATCTTAACGATTGCTTCCTTGTGGCACTTTCTAATACTGTCTAGGACATTTGATTCGTGCTGAAGACATGTAACCCGATGTCCACTCAGTCACATTATCCTGACACCAGGCCGACCAGTCCTAACAGTAACATCTTAATGTTGAGCACCAAGCGAGGCAGCTGCCAGTACAATTTTTATAAGTCTTTGGTATGACTTGGCTGGGTTCGAATCTAACCACGATATCATAAGGACGTAAGGAATATTAAAATCCAAAATTACTACTTGCCGTAACATGTTTATAATACATAAGTTAATACGAAGAACCCGGTGTACTGAAATACAAACGTGACCGCTATATTTTATCCCTTTCAGAAAAGTGTCTTTCATGGGTGCGAGACATGTAAGGAGTTTTAGAAGATACGTATTAAATACTTTCTTTATGAGCACGTGCTCTTCAGATGGACGTATCCATTCCAGCAGACCTAAATGTACATTTCCCGCCAGAATGTTTAAGAAAAGATAGACCATCAACACGTTTTGTGCACTTCAGTCTTATAAGCCTTGTATACGAAAGTCTAACTTTCGTATAATGTGCCTGTTCTGGCAACTTTATATTATCTTTATTCTGCCTATGTAATATTGTCACAGAATGGATTAAATATAATTATAAAATATAAATCCATGAAATGCCTATCAATCATTATTTACCCCTTTATTTTCAAAATATAAACAACAGATTTGCATGAAACAATCGAGGAGTCCCCAATTAATCACCAGTTGTGTGTCCGTCATTGATTATTCCAAATTCCAAACAACCACATGCTAATCATTTTCCCTGCAACGCAAAAACCATACCGCAATAACATCTCTTGAGGTGGCCCCGTTACTGACCACTGCCATCTCACCTCTAACTGCGTGGGTTCGAGTCTTGGATTCGGCCAATGTGGGTATGTGAGAAAGCTTGCCAGTTCTTTCCGTCGTTTTTCGGGTTCTTCCTCCTCCAATAATACTGGCCGCCATGTATAGCCTATCATGTGCTGAAAATGCCTTAAACCCTACAACAACAACAACAACAACAACAACAACACCTCTTGTACTAAGCTTCAATAACTATTGCTCGCATACCTGTTTAACGTTTAGGAACCTGGAGAGTGACTACTATGTAGGATATATACATTAAATTAGTCACAGCATACGAATTACAATCAAAACTGTAAACGGAGAGTATATGTTTAGTAAAGTAGTCATTTTCAAAAGGAACCAAAATTGCTGTGCTATTGAATAGACATGGTAATTTTTAGTTCCGGCTATTTCCCAGTAGTTCAGTGAATACTGAAAAATGTTAGTGTATGCCACTGTAGAAGTGCTATAACAAAAGGTGAAAACGAGACAATATATTACTATTTAAACCTGTGAGTTACAACCCGCTATCGTTGGCAGTAGATCAGATAATATGGCAAGTATAAATAAAAGAAACTGCACACATCGGAAAGGTTTAATGCTTACAATGCATTCTTATGACCAGAATGTTCCAATCCTGCCCAGGTGGAGATGGTTCAACTGTCATGATGTCACTCAGAGTAAGGCAGGTTATTCAATAGCTCAACACTGTATATTATTTCATTGGTTCCTGTGCGTTTAAACATCAATCATTCAAGCTAGTCCTTTCAGTTTTCTACCATAACATGTTACACTTACTGTGAATTTGATTTGGTTGATATTTTTGTAAGGCTTAACGCCCCTTTTCAGCACACAATAGGCTATATACATTGTGGCCAATTTTAATGGTGGAGGAAGAACCCGGGGAAAAACCCCGAAAGAACCACCGACCCATGAGAAGCTACTGGCAAGCTTTTCCTTCATATCCACATTGGCTGAATCTGAGACTCGAACTTACGCAGACAGAGGTGAGATGGCAGTGATCCGTACCGGTAAGCGCTTTAGACCACTCGGCCACGCGGGGTCCCTCGTTTGATTTGGAGCTGTATATTGTAATAAACACAAATATTTCGAGATTACAGTCTCTTTTTCTACCTTCTGCCACTTTAGATGCTTTTAAAGTTGTAATGTTAAATGCAAATTCCAAAAACACAATGGACTATTTCTTTCCATAAAGCTCACAATGTAGTTTCAGCACTAGTATTTCGAGCATTACCTACTTAATGTTGCAGCTTTCTCAAGGTGTACAAGTAGCCTTGTTTAATCGTATTTATTCTATGTTAAATAGATAAATACAGATCCGTGAAAATCATGAAATTATTTTAGTCAATTAACACTAAAAGATCATAACTTTCGTAGGAACTTTTGATGTGTTTCACATATATCCTCTCCAAATCGTTTGCCACTGCATTCCTAGTATCTCATTTAAAATTATATATATATATATATATATATATATATATATATATATATATATATATATATATATATATATATATATATATATATATACTGTGTTGTTGGTTCTATGTATGAGAAGCATAATGATATTGCTTGTTGATCTGACTGTACCTCCTCGTGATGTAAGGGGCGTTTATGGAGGGGTAGCACTTTAGTTCCAATAAGCTGTAGCATGCGCAGCGGCCTTACCACTGGCAACGGGTTCGACTGGCCGTCTAAACCAGGTTGAGTGTAACCGACGAGTGTAAGCCATCGGTGAATTAGGGATTGTCACTTATTGCATGTGATGACTGGACTGGGCGGACTGCGCGGAGGAACCACCAGCTGGTCAACAGGCAGGACGGCGGACCCAGCGAAGCGTTGTGGAGCACGGCAAGACACGTAGCCATCCACTGCATCCAGTTTCCATTCCAGTCATCTTGACACCGTCTTGCATCTGGAAAAAGTTGGGACTGAACAAGAGAGTGAGGCTGAAGTAGCGAAACTCTCCCTTACTCTAATCCAATTCACAGGCGTATTTTATGTCATTGTTATCATTCGTTCCGAGCTGCGACAATCAGGCGTATATGCACTGGCAGCCGTAGTGGTGGACCTGCACCTAGGCGGCTCATGCCAAAGATTGTCTTTGATTGACCTGAAGAAGAAATGTCTTTCGGTAGATGTCTGAGCGACTAAGCAGACCTCTTTATCATAGCGCTGCTTACCTCTGTACTCCGAGCAAATTGACAGAAAAGGTGCCCTAAAAATAGCCTGCTTAAACTACTCAGACAGGGTACCGTGGCTGGAGGGAATCCTATTTTTGCGGACGAATCACAAAGAAAACCCGAAAGGTTCCACTCACTATTGGTGCGTGAAACATATGCACTCTGTGGATCTTGAAGAGGTTGACAGACAGGAGAGAAGAACTGCACTGATTGCAAGAAAACTTTCTCGCAACAAGATAAAGATAGCAGCCTTGCGTGCAACATACTTAGTCTACATGGATCTGGAAGCTCTGATTGCTTCGGTACCAAAATCAGACAGGATATCATTCTTGGTGATTGTAACGCTTGAGTTGGCAGACCACATCTCGTGGAAGGGATTTTTTGTACTGGTAGACATTGTATGGCAATTGCAACATAACTCGACTTCTTCTTTTGAGGATGTGTGTTAACATATGATCTCTTGATCATCGTCTTCCCTCTGCGCACTTTAATAAAACAACTTGGATGCATCCACGGTCTTAGCAATAGCATTAATAGACTACATCTTAGTCTGTGGGAAAGACAGGCAGAATGTCCGGGTGACTTTGGTCATGTGTAGTGCTAATTGCAGGACAGACCACAGGCTACCGATTTCCACAGATGAATCTTATAATTCAACCTCCCAGACGCCCACAGGGAATTAATGTACCAAAGCGACTCAGTGTCTCCAGACTGAGTCTGCAACATTGAGCAAGGCTGTCTGAAGCTCTAACAAGCCAGGTGGAAACCATAGATCTTGATACCAACGACATAGCGAAATGTTGGGAGGCCTTCATACATCTGGTGCACTCTGCTGTACCTGAAACCCTTGGTATCACTGCGTGAAATCACCAAGACTAGTTTGACAAGAAATCGGATTAAATATTCTCCACTAGAGGCAAAGCATCGTGCGTACAACAACGACCCCAAAAGACCGCTGCAAAGAAAGATGCAGTACGCAGAGTCCGCCAAGCTGAGCAGGAGAATCTGTGCGAGATGCAGGACACATAGATGAGCCGAAAGGCTGCTGATATCCAGTTGTTTGCTGACAGACACGACATGAATTTCTATAGTGCTCTTCGTGATGTTTATGGCCCAGTAAAAGCAGGCACAGCTTCTCTTAAGCTCAGATGGCAGTACTCTCATAACTAAAGTGAAGATACCGGATCACTGGGCGGAACACTATGACAGTATCCTCAACCTAACCTCTTCCATCAATGATGAAGAGTTCAAGTGTTACCCCAGGTGAAAATCAACGAGCGATTGGCCGACCAACCAACAATGCAGGAAACTTACAAGGCCAATGAGCTCCTGTTTGGTGGAAAATCTCCAGGAGCAAACTCCATCCCAGCTGAGAGATCTACAGAGATGTATGTTCTGTGGGATGTGGAAGCTGAAACGCATACCCGCTAGATTCAAAGATGCATCCATCATCCACATTTACAAATGCAAATGCAATCGCCAATCCTTTGACAACCATAGAGGAATTGCTCCAATCTGCATCGCAGTCAAGATCCTCGCCAAGTTATTGCTGAACAGACTCACAGAGCACATTCATCACGGCCTACCGCCGGAAAATTAGAGTGACTTCAGATAGGAGAGAGGCACCATATACATGATCTTTGCTGCCGGGCAGATGCAAGAAAAGTGTCTTGAACAAAATGTCCAGCTATACACCACTTTCGTGGACCTAAGGCATTCGACTCTGTCAGCCGTGAAAGCCATTGGAAAAATCATGGCAAATCATTGATGTCCAGATGTCATGATTGTCTAGGACCAGGGTAACTATTCTGAACCCTTTGCAGTCACGAATGGTGTGGAACAAGGATGCACCTTAGCCCCCATTCACTTCAGTCTCATGTTCTTTACAATGTTTATGGATCTGTTCAAGGACAGTGATGTGGGAGTAGGTCTAAGCGCATGCAATAGAGCATGGATCTTTTCTCCAGAGTGTGCAACAACTTCGGACTTGGGGGCCCGGCGTGGCCGAGTGCTCTAAAGCGCTTTACGTTACAGATCACTGCCATCTCACCTCTGTCTGCGTGGGTTCGAGTCTAAGATTCGGCTAATATAGTTATATGAGAAAGCTTGCCAGTAGCTCCTCGTGGGTCGGTGGTTATTTCTGGGGGTTTCTCAGGTTTTTCCTCCACCAATAATACTGGCCGCCATGTATAGCCTATCGTGTGCTAAAAAATGGCGTTAAACCTTACAACAACAACAACAACTTCGGACTCACCTTCTCTACCAGTAAGACTGAAGTTCTGCATTAGCAAGCTCATGGCAAAGATTACCTGGAATCATCCATCACTGTCAATGGCCAAAAGCTAAAACAATATAGACTGGTTCACATACCTCGGAACCATCCTCTCACAAAATGTCCACATAAACGATGAAGTCAACACCAGGATTGCCAAAACCAGTGTAGCATTTGGCAGACTCCGCTCAAATGTCTGGGACAGGAGAGGCATAAAGCTTGCCACCAAACTCAAAGTCTTCGCAGCCGTTGTTCTCTCCACTCTCTTCTAAGCTTACATGACCTGGACTGTGAATAGCCATCATGTTAAAAAACTGAACCACTTCCATTTAAGCTCCTGAAAACACCAATGAACATTAGATGGCAGGATAAGGTATCAAACACAGAAGTGCTCACTCAGACTGGAATGATATGCATCCACAACATGGTGTGCAAGGCACAACTCCGATGGGCTGTCTTTTTGTGCACATGCTGGTAGACCATATACCTAAGAGAATCGTCATTGGAGAGCTACAGAAAGGCAAGAGATCTCATAATGGTAAAAAAAGAGGTACAATGACACCATCAAGGCCTCTTTGAGAAACTATGGCATTGAGCCTGACAGCTGGGAGGTGTCGATGCTGATCGATGTGCTCGGCATAGTGTAGTCAATGTAAGTGCGGCAGCCTTTGCGCAGACAAGACTGGTGGATGAGAAACGTGATCTGCTCAAATCAAGGAACAGCAAGTATGCAACTCAGTCAGCAACGTATCCATCCATGTCCCCACTGCAACAGACTCTACCAGACCCGGATCGGACTGATCAGCTACCTCCAGACTCATCCCCAGTGAATTGATGACATTGAAGGGTTCTAATCAAAGCTGATGGACGAACATCATCATCATTATCATTAAATCCTGAAGGAATAGGTCTTTATTATATTTTAATCAATTGTTATGTATTGTATTTTCCAAATAGCATGTTTGTGATTGTTTTCGACTGTAAAGAACAGGAAATAAATCACCAGCAGCTGTTTTATCATTTGTTTCATCAGATTTGTTTTAAAGATAAATGAACATGATGGTTGTTTACCTCTATCCAAATGTAAACATTAAAAAAGGCCAAGAAATTAGTAAAAAGATAGCAAAATTGTGAACAAGTCTGACTGCTTTATTTGAAATGGCATAAGCCGTGTAGTATTAAAAAATCATGTATTCTTGGCCATTGGCAGATGCTCTATCTACTCCGGAAACGGACGAACCCGTCCATACACGAATCTCCTGCTGCCTTGCAGGTTGGCTTTGGTTAGCCAAAGGCTAAGGGAGTAAACCCAAAAGGAAAATCCGGAGTGGAGACCCTAAGGCAGTTGGACGATGTACTACATCCCCTTCTGGCAACAATATTGTAGAAAACCCAAATAACTACTGTAATAGAAAACTGAACCAAAGTTGTTAATTGGGTATGGAATAAACTGGTGACTAACCGTGATGATATTGGAATGGGATTACACTGTAGTTTGTTCCACAAAGCATCGATACATGTAATTGCGACATTAAATGAAACTAAAAGTATCTAATTCGTTTTAAATATATAGTGAAAAAATGAATTAGATATTTTTGGCTACATTTATTGATGTTGACATACGAATTTACTGATTTACAGATCTTATAAAATGTTTGATGCTGTGTGGAACGAACTATATTGTCTTGGTGTTGACATATGATGCTATCCATTATAAATACAGCTCCTGTAAAGGTCAGAAACACATTCATTCCATTTCTTTACTCTAAAGTATTATATACAACACACTTTTCTCCATTCTATGCAAGCCATAAATCATGTATTGATGAGATTGGTTCATTAGCATTTGTACTGCTAAAATCTGGTTATGTAGTCATTTTTCTTTCTTGCTGGTGAGGCTGAAATGCCCGATCATTTGTTCTTAAATTTTTCCAAGATGGACATTGAAAGCTGCATTTCGTTGAGTTAAGTTGGTACCCCGTATATCTTCGGGCTGAAACCTTTGCCAGATATAACAGTGTTATCAACTTAACGGTCGAGACAAGCAGGGAAAAAGTAGCATAACTATTAGGATAGAATTTTTAGTAAAAGTAATTTCATTGACATTTTCTCTAAATTGTATTAAAGTATTTTTTCACTAATTCATATTAAAGTAATTTCCTAAAATATATTACGATTAATTTAATTTATTTCTAAATCACAACTATATATTAATGGAATAAAAGTGAATGATGTTACAAGCAAAAGGCAATGTATTTTAAGTGCTGTTTTGCTAGCTCAGCAAGAGATGTAGGTTCAGTAAGCCACGTAGATTTCAAGATTATACATTGGCAGATTTCCGAGGCCGTAACTAAGAGCTTAAATCTAACTTTCTGTTAAACGACGTTAAAAAATTATGGTTTTTATGTAATGGAGAGCAGAGCATCTTCTAGCTGGATGAAGTAAGTATACACCGGTATACCGAGGGATGGCCATATTTGGTCTTGCCATGCGCCCAGATACATATAAATAAGTGCACAAATCACCCAGGTCAATTCCTCTCATCCAGAAGCTAGAAAAGACTTCTCTCACTCATTACAGGTAAGAACTGTATATGTCGTAAACTTCTTTTAGAAATAGGCATTTTTAATGTATAAGATTTTAATGGTAAAGTTCATATGTTTGCAATATTGTTCACTGAATTCTTTTATTTACAATACTTTGTAATGGAATGTTTAATTGTTTTAAAGAATTCATAATTAATTATATTTATGGTAATTTTTTTTGTAAAAGACAAATTCGCTACCAACTTCATGTTTAGATTCAAAATTGGAATAAAATGTTTCTTAAGTAACAAAGAATAATATCTAGTAACATATTCCAAATCAATATTCTATTTTAAAATGAGTAAAATACATTTTTTTAAAAAATTGATTGTTGCTTTAATTGCAAAAAGAAAAATGAATGAATGAAGTGTGCTTATCTGTGATGACACCAAGCTTGCCACAGCACACATTTCAAGTTCATCGTCTAATTTTATGGTGTGCATTACATCATTATTCTATGCCGTAATGTAGACCGCAATTTACAAACCGTTCAACCGTGCTTCCATTTGTAACTTATATATTTTCACGATTTATATATAAAACATAAAATATTATGTTTAAAATGTGTATATTAAACTGAGTCTATTCTACTACTATTATTACAACAATTACTGCTACTACTACTACTACTACTACTACTACTACTACTACTGTAATAATAATAAAGGTATTAGCTCGAGAAGGCATAACTATCACTGTCGCCCGAAGAGATTATCTCCCCTGATAAACAACCCGTAACATCCAAGGAAGCAAGTATATTGTTAACTAGAGGATTAGTTTGTTTGATTATGATTTTTAACGTAGCTTTAAAACAACATCAGTCATATCGCTACGATGTCTGCTGTGTGGCAGTTTATTGTGATGTCTAGCACTGGGGCATCATGCCGCAGACATGTAGCATGATGTACGACCCAGTCACATTATCCTGATACCAGGCTGACCAGTCCTAACACTAACCTCTTAATGCTGAGCGCCAAGCGAGGCAGTTGTTAGTACCATTTTTGTAAGTTATTGGTATGACTCGGCCATTGAAACCCACGACCTCCCGCTTCCGCGGCAGACGCTCGAACCACTAAGCCATCGGAGCGGTTGGTTAACTAGAGGAAAGTTTAGTAATTGGCGAGGGAAACTGATACACATTTTGGAGCCTACACATCAATGTCGCAATATCCTAATTTAGTAATGCAAAACAAGTTTTAAAAAGTGATACATTTTACTGCGTTTAAACATACAGACAATGCTGATTTTGTCTTTTATCATTAACAACCTCGGCAAATTCAACCCAGGTGACGTGAGATTATTGCCCCAATGTCCGGTTAACCCGAGTCGCAAATCACCAGAGTTAACAATTTGGGGTCGATTCTTTGCTTGGATAGAAGGTGGGCGACCACACTAAAGCCACGTTCTGCCAGATACGATGATGGATATGCAACAAGAAGCTTCTTAAATACAGACCATAACGCTGGCAAGAGGGTGGAAATGTTCTTCTGTAACCAAAACTCTTGGTACGATTTCTTACACTTAAAGTTTGATTTGAGCTCAATGTCATTTTGTAGCTCAATTACTTCTTCCTCCATTACTCCATCTTGTTCAATATCTGAGAATGGATTTATCACCCAATCTGGAATTTCCAATGATAGAAGATCCTGATATCGCTCAGACATATCTTTATTCAGCATATCCAAATGATCGCAATACACATGCAGATCATAATCTTGTATTTCTCCTTTATCTTTCAGCTCAGACAGGGTTGGAAATTGATATAGGTCACGACGGCCCATATTGCGCTAGAATAGAAGTAACTTTGACATAAACGTAGAGATAACAGACTTGGCTTTAATAAAAGTCATCTCATTTCCTTGCAACTGCAGATTAATCTCATTGAACTTTGAAAATATTTCTGTTAAATAAGCAACATCGTGCTTAATTTGTTTGAGTTCCACACTGAGACAGGGTTAAAGGTCTTGAAAAAACTCCACAACAGTCTCAAAAAGGTCGTAAAAGCGCCTCAGGAAGTTGCCTTTGGAGAGCCAACGAACTTTAGTATGAAATAATAAACATTTAAAATCTTCATCATTTTCAACACAGAGCTTGTGGAATAGTCGATCTTTGAGAGCGTGACCTTTAATCTTATTCACTGCAGTAATCACAGTTTGTAATGACTTGTGCAGACTATCACTAAGGGTTTTTTTGCAACCAGATGCTGGCGATGAATGACACAATGAATAGAAAATAAATCTGGCACCTTTTTTCAGGAAAGCAAGAAACTCACGGTGGCGACCAGTCATCGATGGTGCTCCGTCAGTTGCACAACCAATTATATTTGTCAGTGGAATTCCCTTTACTGTGAAGAATTTATCAACAACTTGATATATTGACTCTTCTTTAGTGTCTGGTTCCAGCTCCCTTGCAAATAATAATTCGTGAGACAAACTTTCGTCTTTAATAAAGCGCACATAAGCTAGAAGCAGAGATTCATTCCCTGGCATAGTTGATTCAACCAGTTGCAATGAAAACTCGGTTGACCTTAGTATGCTGCATAACATATCTTCCACATTGTCAGCCATTTCATCTATGCGTCTTCGTACTGAATTGTTGCTTAGAACATCGTGTGGAGACTTATGCAGAACATTATTCAGAACTTCACAAATTGCTGGTAGAATGAGTTCTTCGTCAATTGTGTGTGGCTTGCCAGCCTTAGCAATCAACAGTGAAATGTTGTATGATGCACGCACACCATCAGTGTTTTGTTGTGAAGTATTACAAAACATGTTTGACAGCGTTGGCCTGTTTTGAAATTTATCGCGAAGTGATTCAAAGAAAGCTGTTTTTGTCTACCTTGTCAGGATGTACTTTCTTCAAATGATCAATCAGTCTGGAAGGCTTCATCGCTTCATTAGAAAATACCTTTTCACAAACCTGACACATTGGCAGGTGAAAGTTCTTTGGTGATGGTATAAATCCATATTTCAGATAAGTTACATTGTACTGACTACATGTCTTCTTTGCTTTTTCATTTGTCGCCATGGCCAATCGAAAATTGATGATAAAATATAACGACTGTAAACATATTACATTGTGCTAGTCTCATATTGAGCCAGTCTACACTCTACAGCCCTGGCCCCTGCATCACACGAAGTACTACACCAGGACAATGATCTAGCGCGGAAGATTCCATTACAGGGGTAGGACAGGTCAATAAGGGTGCACACAAAAGAGCACGGCTGATACAAGCGCGGGCTTATACTGGCTTTGATTAAAAAACAACGCGGTTAATTAATGATAGCGCTGGTTTATAAAGGCGAGCATAAAAAGCGTGTCAAACAGAAAAATAAATGATCAACAGGGCGAGCATAGAAGCTGTATGACTGTGAGAGCAAAGACGAAATGAGGTATTTCCACTACCAGGTTCACGTTTATCTCTTTTTGCCCCTACCGCCCCTTTGCCTCGTAACGCCCCCTGTCGCCCTCTTGCCTCGTACCGACCCTTTATATAATCCCAACACCCCCAGGGGGGCGTTACCGCCCACTTTGGGAATCACTGTAATAAACTATCTCAAACTTCATCTGTAGTTGAGGATCCTCGTGTTGATTTGAGGAACCCATAGTGAACATCACCTAAGTAAATTCCCACCTTGCTTAAAATCTCACAGATTTGAGGTTCAGGATGTCCTCAAACATAAACTGTTTACTGAAACCGGACCCTGGCATTGTCTATGATGCGTACAATATCAATTTGTGTTCGCTGCTAGAAATTTCCGACATGCATTGTAGTTTTAACGGTAATTCTAACAAATTACACCTGGCCAGAACTGTTAAGATGATTTTTAGGTTTTGTTCGTAAAATGAAATAATCAAATGTAAATCCTAATTTGGTAGAAGTACGCATGTCATCGTTAATTATGATTTCCATCAACGGTTTCTTTCACTTGTCGTACACGTGTAATAACAGTACATGTAGTTTTCTAATGTGGTTAGAAGTTCGATCTACATAAGCACAGTGCCGTGCGTTTCGATCTTTGCACTTGATAAACGTATACAGAGGCATGGATGATATACAACTTGTACATGAGAGCGATAATTCATCTAAACTATGAACTCATAATACATGCACTGCAATAAATATTTCAGTGGTGCAAAATGCATGTTATAAATATTCCGTAAAAGATCAAAATGATAGATAAATTCTGGCTGACCACTATCTTTGTATTTTTCGTCTGGTCTGTACAAGAGTTCCAATGTAAATTAATCCTAAGTTAAAGAACAATTGCAACATATTAGATATGTTTTCTAATGGCCATTTTACGTATTGATAACCGTTCAGCCAAAATATTTTTCAAAGTAAATATTTTTTACAATATGTTATTATCTTTTTTATTTGATGTGCATAATATCGAATAATCTCCAGACGGGAAGTAACATTTCAATGAAGATATTAATCAGACAAATTATGTTGCATATACATATATATATATATATATATATATATATATATATATATATATATATATATATATATATATATATATATATATATATATATATATATATATATATTATATTTACTGAATAAGTCCATGCTTGATAAAGAGAATTTTCTACAAATGAAAAGTTTCACGTTTATAGCATCATATTTTAGACCTTTTCAACACCATCCAGTCCTCTTTTATTATCAATGAACCTTTCAGTGTCATTTATTACAAGAGTCCCAGTTGGGCCGAGATTGCTGAGCTGGCTGATACAAGTCTGATACTCAAATGTAAGATCAGGTGTTCAAGAAATATAGGTTATAGAGTTGAATCATTTCTAACAGGTTCTTTAATTTTTTTGTACTTGCTATGAAAATTGTTGTTGCATCAAAACCTAAAACTGATTGTTGAGACAAACTTTGGATATGTTCTTTGATGTACTGATAAAACGGAATTGTTTGCTCTTGAAACTGTTAATGATCCCACTGTACTTGAGATATGTTTTAATGTCAGATACAGGGTGGGTGCATCAAATCGTAGGCGCATCTGAGCTACCAAGAGACGCGCTTAAGCTACCAACTTTCAATTAACCTTTTTCAAATGAATTTGCCTATCTACACTAGTTTCGTTTATTATAACGACGGCTTTTGAATGCATTGTAATGCTGTTATTTTCTTTTTCTCATTTCTGCATTAACGTTGATGAGATAATGTTACTGTTTGCTGGAGGTGGTGTACTATTTATTTATTTATTTATTTATTTATTTATTTATTTATTTATTTAAATTAAATATACGTCTATGTTAATAAGGTAAACGTTATCAATAAGGTTAGTGAAGATATTTGAGATTTTGGGAAACCGAAGTCATGAATAGGTTACCAGCATGTACGTAAATATGTTCTGATTTATTGATAGACCAACGGTACTTGATCTGGATGTACAGGTGGCTTGTGCATAGTGGGAACCATGGCCAGGGTCGTAGATAGCGATCACGGGCCCTGGAATACGAAACACCCGGGCTTCTCCTTGTTCATTTTCAAAACATTTCTTTCTATAATTTTAAAAAGTGCTATTCGGGACGCTGCCCCTTACAGGCCAGGGCTCTGGGGATATATCATCAGTTGCCCCACTCCCATTCTCGGCTTTGAAAATGCCAGCAGGTTGTACTTTATTAAAGTCTCCTTTAGATATTGTTCCATCTGAACAAATCTATGAATTGCCACGAATATAAAACAATCAACGTTAAAATTATACATACATTTGGGAAAATATTCACCCATCCTGACCCCACAGAGACAGAAGAAAAGCGACCGAGTTCTCAATTTAAATAATCGTGAGCTTTGAAACATATCCAAGAGAAAGATATCGTACTGCAACAAGGATTACCGGAAACTGCTGAAGTGATTTACGAACAGAGCAAAGACACAAATCATGAAATATGTCGACTGAAGAAATGTATTTATTTACGAATTTAAGCAACTGATGGAAGATACAGAAATACATTAAATGTCATCATATAGAGTGAGACTTAAGGAAACTTTGATCGACGTTATTTGGTGAAAATAACTCGTATAAAAATAATACAAAATCTTTTTGCTTCCACAATACGAAATGTTCCTTCATTTATAATAAATCACGATTTGGAGCTCGTTCCAAGTAGTAAATAACCCATTCCTTGCTGGAAAAAATGGAACGCCTTGTCCAACCAAATCCTTTACCAGCATCTGTTGAAATTATCTTCTGCTTGATTGGTCTCTCTAATAAATAAGTAAAACATAAAAATAACATAAAAATATTATCAGAAACATCTTTAGTATCTTATTGTAACTATGACATTTTCAATTTGGAATATATGTTGATAGATTCAGCGGGTTTTTCCACTACAATATTTTAGATCTTATTCTAATACACCAAAAATGAAGAAAATGCAAGATAATTTTGATACTCAACAAAATCTTTACACACCAAATGGGACAATAGTTACAGTTAGATCCGATTGACCCAGTTCACACCACTCCCAATTCAGCTTTCTATAATATGTCTGCCCTAAAAAAAAGTATCCAGAAGTTAGTACTCCATTACATTGATTTTCATTTCTTTTGAATAATGTAGCTTATTGTAAAAGATTATCTTACCAAAAGTAAATTTTCCTCTCTTCATTTGGTCAACCACTTGACCCCAGTGGGTCACATAGACTTTCTTTGGCAGAACAACACTCCCTGAAAGAGTAATTTATCACGCTGAATTATATTGCATTGTACAAAGTAATGGAAGAAATTTTTGTATTTGCGCACATGTCTCTTATTATGGAATTTTTAAAATAAAGACCAGAAATAAAACTAATAAATTTAATGACAGACAAATTGTACCTATTCCTCCATACATTCATCCATCTGGGCATCCATACATTCATGTGTCTAGACATCCATACATTCATGTGTCTAGACATCCATACATTCATGTGTCTAGACATCCATGCATTCATGTGTCTAGACATCCATACATTCATGTGTCTAGACATCCATGCATTCATGTGTCTAGACATCCATGCATTCATGTGTCTAGACATCCATGCATTCATGTGTCTAGACATCCATGCATTCATGTGTCTAGACATCCATGCATTCATGTGTCTAGACATCCATGCATTCATGTGTCTAGACATCCATGCATTCATGTGTCTAGACATCCATGCATTCATGTGTCTAGACATCCATGCATTCATGTGTCTAGACATCCATGCATTCATGTGTCTAGACATCCATGCATTCATGTGTCTAGACATCCATGCATTCATGTGTCTAGACATCCATACATTCATGTGTCTAGACATCCATACATTAATGTGTCTAGACATCCATGCATTCATGTGTCTAGACATCCATGCATTCATCCATCTGGGCATCCATGCATTCATGTGTCTAGACATCCATGCATTCATGTGTCTAGACATCCATGCATTCATGTGTCTATACATCCATGCATTCATGTGTCTAGACATCCATGCATTCATGTGTCTAGACATCCATGCATTCATGTGTCTAGACATCCATACATTCATGTGTCTAGACATCCATACATTCATACGTCTAGATATCCATATATGTATACGTCTACACACTCATATATTCATGCGGCTAGACATCCATGCATTCATGTGTCTAGACATCCATACATTCATACGTCTAGATATCCATATATGTATACGTCTACACACTCATATATTCATGCGGCTAGACATCCAAACATACATTCGTCTATGCATCCATACATTCATACGTATAGACACCCATATCTTCATCCGCTTATAAACCCATACATTCATACGGCCTTACATCAAAACATTCATACGTCTATGCATCCATACATTCAAACGTCTAGACATTCACACATTCATACGTCTAGGCATCCATACATTCATACTTCTAGGCATTCATACATTCATAAGTCTAGACACCATTATATTCATACGTCGAGACATCCATACATTCATACGTCTAGGCATCCATACATTCATACGTCTAGACATCCATACATTCAGACGTCTAGACATCCATACATTTATATGTCTAGACATCTACACATTCATACGTCTAGTCATCCATATATTCGTACGTACATTCTACTATCGTAAGTACTTGCACGCCAATCGACCGACAGAACTAACTGTATCATCGTGATATTCGTCAACGTCTTCGATAATCTTGTTGTTATTTTTCACCCGCCTCTCCTCATTATTATTATTATTTTTGTTACACTCGTTTAGACATCACTATAAACTGCCACACGGCAGATATCGTAATGATATTACTTGGAAATTGTTAAAGTTAATTTAGAAATCCAAATATCTCTGTCTGTCTGTCTGTCTGTCTCTCTCTCGTTCTTTTTATTATTATTATTATTATTATTATTATTATTATTTTTATTATTATTATTATTATTATTATTAGTAGTAGTAGTAGTAGTAGTAGTAGTAGTAGTAGTAGTAGTATGGAAAGAAAAGAAATTAATAGTTAATTTCCTTACTGGGTCTTGGGTTTTTCTTGGCTTCGTCGGTCAACTTTACAAATTCACTTGACTCGACTCTTGTTGTTATGACCTCTGGAAGAAATCTGTAGTTGGAGTTGAGATCCTGAAAATATTGTTACGTAAAAAAACATTCTTCACGTGTTTCGGGGATCGATACATGATATATTGTGTCTGGATGTTTTTTTTTTACAAAAGAACCTTAAGAAATGAATATTGTTTCATCTTCAGCATTCTACAAGAATTACATTTTGCTAGCATGCCTTATAGCAGCGTATCCCTTCAAGGTGAACTTTGTGAAATGAGTAATCAATCAATGTTATTATCATATACTCACTGTCATATCATTGTTTTGACGAAGTCATTTTTCAATTACTTTGGCATGCCTTTTCACACTTCATAATTTACCTGCAATATATTTGGGTCGCAGTTGATTTTGTTGCCAGTCATAAATTGGACTAGGACGAAAAACAAAGGCTTTTGACAGGAAACGTTGGATAAACATTAAAACAGGCTTGAAACACTCATTTCCTGATTGACAATTCAAACAGAGCTTCAAAAGAATACTAACGACAACAACAACGACACCAGCCTTTCAATTGAAAGAGATACCTATGTCCAAAGCAAAGTATGAAACAAATTAAATTGAAATATTTTCTCCAACAGGATTGGGTACAAGGTTGAAGACCATATAAATTCACTCACCGTGTTGAACTTAATATAACTAACATGCAATGCCCTGCATATAAAGTGCTAAAATTGAAGTAAGGTTTGATATAATAATAATAATAATAATAATAATAATAATAATAATAATAATAATAATAATAGAAAGTAACAACGATGCTGTGATTATTCTCACCAGTATGCTAGTCTCGACGTATGAATATTTTTTGGATGTTACAGCATACGTCCTTGCACATACTTCTGCAATGTCGATTTCGGGACTGAAGATGAAAATTAATATAACGTATATACTGCCATCGACTTAATGTAACCGAGATAGTGAATCGGTAATGTTCTGAACTGTTCAGTTCTATAACATATTATCGCGTCGAAAGTATTAATTTTACTCTAATTAGGCAATATTTGTAATCATAACATATTAGTCTCTTTGCAAAAAACCACGATATAGTTATCTTTCTTTATAATTTTCAATGTGTGCAAACGCTTATTCGCTCAGTTCGTTCAGAGCTCATTTCGGTTCCCATATGAGTCAACAAGTAATTTCAGGCGGAAAGGAAAGAAAGAACGTTTCTGTTATTTTAGAATTTTCAATAATAATAAGCGCGATGGAAAATGTATTAGATGTATTACGTTTTGGCGTATAAATGACCCAGACAAATAGGATACCGTTTCTTTAAAATAATACTCTTGTCTTAGTATTTTCGGCAGTTGCTTTTCTTGCTAATCAGATGCTTGTGACAGGTTCAGTTTTAAAGAACCCCACGCAGATTAAAGCCTTTAATTTGACAAAGTCTTTGGAAATTTTACACCTTTACTTAAAATGCGCGTTCAGAACTACACATTGTAATAGTTTTTCAAACAAAAATGAAGGAAATCTCACCATTTGTATCCCGCAACCAGTTTTAAATTGGATATACCCTCTGCTATTTTATTTTAAAGCGCAGCCTCGATCTCGGATCTTAGGCTGCAGGATTCCTGAAAATATAGCTACATCATGTACATTTATTTAGATAAATAAATGCTTTGCTCGTATAAGAAGTTGTCCAAACATCGAAAAAAGTTATCCTAAATAAAAACAATTGACGAATATCACAAGTCCACCTTTCTACCAACAGAAGGCAGTAAAGCAAAGTTATGTGAAATTTTAACTAGCCTTTAGCAAATGTTATTCCAGGAAATATGAGATCTGTTAGGTCATTGAACCATTTGAGAAAGGATTGTCTGATATAGAGTAAGACAACTGATATACAGGCTAGATACATAGACAGTTGTCATTCCATTACAACTATAAATTAAATAACAAATAATGTTACAAATATTCATACAGATCGCGTGAAACATTTGCTCTGAATCAAAACAATATCTGGAATGAAAATGAAATAGTTCATAAGAAAACTTGGGTTTTATATTTTTTGTAAATGCGCTGGTAATTGCAGTCTATCGTTCTAGCTATTTCTTCTAATTTGGTCCATATATTTATACGATGAAACTACACATGTAGTTGGCCTTGCGAGGCTGTAATATGCAATAGGACTGAAGACATGTAAACATATAATGGATTTTAACCCTTATGTATTGAAGAAAATATTTCTAGATAATTTGCCAATGCTTGTTTTCACGTGTTCTAGTATATGATATAAACATCCATGTTTTCCAGCACAAAGCACATACCGAATAAATGTTGGACTTCAACATTTGATCCTGCAAGACTGTATGTTTGTATCTCAAGAGCTTCTTCTCCCTTCTGCTCATTCTTGGACTCGCTTCATCAGGAATCTTATTAATCGTTTCCCAAAGGGTCTCGCTCGTATCATACCTTGTGGAGAAATACTATAAAGAAACCAGTCGATAATAAGTATGAATGTCTCTCTTGTTCTGCATGCTTTATAACCCCAATTACACCCATGAACTATACAACAACAACAACAACAAAAAAAAACGGTAATAAAAAGTTCTTTAACGATACCTAAGTTCTGTAATTTTGTTTGAAAGCCAGGATAATCAGTTGGAAAATCACGTGAAGTTCGTTTCGTTTAACAAATTAAACCCAATGCAAACTATGCAATTCTGGAGGGCAATCATGCTAGCAGTTGAAGGATTCTAACATACGTACTACATTTTTTTTATCCTAAACTAATATAAAATGTGTAGCTGGACATTCGCAGCATGTGCATGGCTAAATAAAAATAAAGTAAAGATCAAAATATAAACAAAATTAATAAGAAGACACCAAAGGAAATTAAGTTTCTTAGAATGCTGAAATAAAATATTAAGTATCAAACATCTGCGTGCAATATTTTGTGTTCTAATTCAGTCAAGACTTTTTAAAACTATTACCTTCTGCAATTGGAGTATTTTTCTTTACAGCGGCCTTATGCTCTTTGATGTAGCTTTTCAATTCGACTTTTCTGGAATACCAGTTTTCGAGTTGTGCTTTTGAAAACCTGAAAAATACAGAATATGCGATGGCGCGAAACTTGCTTTTGCTGTTGATAAAACTTTTCGAAATATATTAAACTGGACGCGATCTGACTCATTTTTATATTGCAGGTATGAGCTGTTTAGATAACGCCGTCATCATCGCTGTCATTATCAACAACAACAATAAAGTCTATCTTCGAGGTTCAGACTATTATCAAGTCAAAACAACTTCAACAACGAAGCTTTTTATTATTATCATGGTGAAAAATCTCTTGATGGTGGTTGTATTCTTTATATGTGAAATATTATCTTATACTTATTGGTGCAGCTACTATTCATTTTTTTATAATCGTTATTATTATTATTATTATTATTATTATTATTATTATTATTATCGTATATATTATTGTTCTTGTTTTATATAATATTGAATAATTATTTTTTCTTGTTTTTAGTCATAATAAAGCAGTTACTAAGCTTTCTAGTGTTACCAAGCCTCGTTACTGTCATAAATGATACATGTTGCACAGCACGATCATAAATATTATATGCTATTTAAGATGAATATGTTATTATTTAAAGGTATTGCCATTCATCACATGTATTCTCTCTTGTATCTCTGTCTCTCTGTCTCTCTGTCTCTCTCTCTCTCTCTCTACTTACAACTCCTCAGATGCCTGGGTTGCAGTTTCTAACTCGGCCTTATTAATTTTATAGGCCAATGCTGCTTCCTGCATTATATCTAGCAGTTGTTGGACCTCAGGAACTACAATTAATTCAAATCAGAACAGAAATTAGAACTTAGCATTATGTTTAACCATTATTTACTGAGGCGTTATAAAAAGAAAACTCAACGAGTTAAATCACTATAATGTATATTTCGTTCTTCGGCTTAAGTCAGTGGCTGCATGTAATTTCACAGAAATGTAAACAGTGGTATACTTGATTTTATTCACTGCTTTGTACCCATATTTCATAATCAATACTGTAGAAATCATATACAGTTCCTTTCTTTTACAAAGGCAAGGATTCAGTTAAAGCTTAAAGTTTCTATTTTAAAGCTGTTATTTAGGTTTCAAAATATTAAATAATGCACACTACTATTACCAAAACAATGATGGAAGATCTATGTGCTATATATTTAATTGCATGATCTTATCGCAAGATAAATTTCCATCTGGATTTTGAAACGCGTGCAGAGTCAAGGAATCTTTACCTAAACTCGGATTTCAAAACCGCCTTGTATTACGGCAGTGGTAATTTTATCATTGGAACAAGAAATGAATAACCTCATTGCAAAATACAAGTTGGAATAATTTTAGTTGTAATTGTATGTGTCCCAGAACCCGTGATTTATCTAAACGAGAACTATATTACCGTATAAGTGAACAATCTGCAAATACATTATTTCCACTCAGTTTTGAAATTCTAATCGAAAGAATCAAGGATCTCAAAAAAGAAAGAAAAATAAATCTTGTTTATAGTAAAGAGCAAATATGACCGCTTTTAGTAATCATTACAAAAGGGTTACCTAAACAATATCTATTTCTTTACCCAAACAAGGCTTGAGTTTCATCAGTTGAAAGAGGACTCGCTGGCGTGTGTAAGTAAATGTTGGTCCTTCGTGTGCTGATCTAAAGAAGACAAGCATGGACGCTAACTTGTGAAACATATGGATCCTTCGAAATCTGTAAAGTAAATAAATTGCTACATATCTTAAATAATTCAAACATCAGCATTAATTTCAAGGCCTAATTCCCCAAAAAAATACCATTACATCACTGAATTAGTGCATTTACTCTAGTCTAGTTGGTACATTACTTAAATCAAATACAGCAAGTAAGAATTAATGAAGCCAATTTATGATATTCCTAGTTAACGTAGTCAAAAATATGGTGCACGGCTTTACACGGATGATAAAAAGCCTTGACTTCATAAACACTTTATACACAAAACACGACAGTTCTTCCCAGGTTCAATGTTGTGTCACATTGAATGCATACGTGATTGAACCGAAGTCAAGCTAGACGTATCCGAAAACCACGGGTCAAATTTCAATCGGTTTCAATCGGGCAGTGAATATTATCAAGAAAGTGTATGAATGAGAAGTATAATTCCCATGCAATGAAGACAAAAGACATACATCTCCGATTCTCCATTGGTTTCCCAGATACGTGGAATGTAGACAAAATGTAAATCAAGATCAGTCATCTCGGAAAGACATGCAGTACGTCAAAGCTTTCCAAAGGAATTGGTAGTGTTGTCAAGTAATAGCGTCAGATACACGTGACGTATTATCTCATAATACGACAATTGAAACGTCATTGAGTGTTATTTGTACCTACATTTAGTTAAAGAAGAGTCTCCAGCTCTTTATTTCAGAGGGTCCATCATCAATTCCTCTCGAAATTAGTAAAATGCATAATGCAGTTTATCGATAATAGAAAATATTTATTGAAAGTAATCAGTAGTTTGCACAATTTTCCAAATGTTGATGTTGGTAATATATTGAGTTAAACATAAACTGAAAAAAGTTAAATACGTAAATCGGGTGAGAGCCATTAGCGTATGTGTCATTTAAAGGAAAAGAAAAGTCGAGGAGTGGACGTCAGAGTTATTACACATTTAGTTGGATTAGTTCTTGCTTACATTATCACAATGCTGACGAATAGACATAGTTATTGTTACAGTGTGAGTTAGATCTCCGTTATTTCTTTCTACATTTTGACGTAGATAGCCCCTCCTCCGTTCTTGTTTACAGTATCATATGTTGTACATTACCACCTAAATATCCGCCTCCCCTCACCCATTATCACTTACATACCGATTCCAACTGTTTACATTATCACGTAAATATCCCCACTTATCACTTAGATACCGCCCCACCCACTTAGTTCTTAACCACACTATCACTTTGCTACCCAACAACACTCACTCGCCCACCCAGTTTATATTAGATAGTTTTGCTATGGAATTGTGGAGCACCGTTATAACATGGAAAGTGTGTACATTATTTTTTTTTCCTGAAATGGAACTTATTACCAATTTAAGATATCAAAATCTAACATGAAATTTCAAATTTATTTTCTTGATTAATATCGTCTGAAGGTCAGGAAATGAAACTAAGCATGCAATGCTATCAATTATCTTACACAGTCACATCATTAATGAGGCATAACTGTATACTCTCAAATCCAAAGATACGCATTCAGAAGGAGAAATTAATACAATTCGTTAAAGGACATACACATATTTCAATTTTTATTATACAGATTACTAGTGGGGAATATGAAAAGGATAGCTTTTCTTTAAATTTTAAAACCCGGGAAAACATGCAAAAGTAAAAGAATTGTCACTCCTAATCTATAAGTTCAAACCTATTTTGTTTGCCAAATTATGCAAACGAGTTCGGGCTCTGGGTTTTTCACAATATGAAATACGAACCATGGAATCACCAGAAAGATAATACAAATAAACATTATTGTTTCATGTGGTAATATACTGTTTGAATGTGAAGAAATGGTTTTCCCTTTTAGTATTTTCGGGTGAGTAATCCATATAATAATATATTAAAGAAAGATCAGTGTTTTTTTTATAATCTTTTCTATTTCAGGTTAAGCATGTATTCAAGAGAAACCTTTTGATTTTGCAGATTGTAACTTCTCGTTTCTCTTATAAGGAATCAGTCCCTTTCAAAAAATTTGGTGAATTATTATGAATAATTTTATGATGAGTACAAAGTTTGTAGGATTTTCTTCATTCTGAATAATGGGGTCAGTCACATTCTTCATACATTTATGGTTAGGACTAAGACTATCCTATCAGCCTGTAACTGTGGTCGAATCTCAGTCTGCATTCAATATCATAAACCTCCAATCCAAGAACCAACACAAAACACACACACGTCAGACCCACGCCTGTATACGCCTTAATTTTCTACAGCATGAGGACCTGATTCGTTGTTTTAGCAAGATAATTTTGAAGATTTCAAAACTTGATTTTTAAAAAAATATTTTGTTTAGTTTCTGAAGTAGTGGTCGGGTGGAGAAAGTGTGATATCTGATAGTTTGGCTATTGATAAGCGTCTGTACGAATAGCATTTTGTGACCCAAGATTTTCCCAGATTCAGTTAAATAAATTCTATCACGACGACATTTTGTCTTTTTAAGCCAAGATAAGAGTTTTCACGTATCGGATACGAACGTTAAGCCTCTAATAGCTGTATGTAGAAATGATCTTTAGGACGAATATCATAATAAGATGAGAAATCTCCTTAGGTTGCAAATTCAAGCCACAGTGAAGTCCTAGAGAAATTGCTGCTAGACAGCAGATGAAAATCAAGGACCAATAATATATATATATATATATATATATATATATATATATATATATATATATATATATATATATATATATATATATCAGCATGCAGTGGTAATCGCAAGACTAGACAGATGAAAATCAAGGACCAATAATATATATAGTGGTGATCGCATTAGTTTCGATGTTATAAACCTCGGTGCATTGTAATCTCAATAGGTTCAATGTTGTTTACTAGGGACTATTAAAATCTCAATAGTTCGATGTTGTTTACTAGTGACTATTAAAATCTCAATAGTTCGATGTTGTTTACTAGGGACTATTAAAATCTCAATAGGTTCAATGTTGTTTACTAGGGACTATTAAAATCTCAATACTTCGATGTTGTTTACTAGGGACTATTAAAATCTCAATAGTTCGATGTTGTTTACTAGTGACTATTAAAATCTCAATAGTTCGATGTTGTTTACTAGGGACTATTAAAATCTCAATAGTTCGATGTTGTTTACTAGGGACTATTAAAATCTCAATAGTTCAATGTTGTTTATTAAAAAACTATTAAAATCTCAATAGTTCGATGTTGTTTACTAGGGACTATTAAAATCTCAATAGTTCGATGTTGTGGATGTCATGAGCCAGGTGTATTATTATCCAAATAGTTTTGATGTTATGACCTTCTATACTGTGATATCAATAATTTTGATGTCGTGAACCATGGTATATTATGATCTCAATAGTTATTATGTTTTTTGTGATCTCTATAGTTTCGATGTCATTCACCTTGTCTATTATGATCTCAATAGTTACGTTGTCATTCACCTTGTCTATTATGATCTCAATAGTTTCGATGTCATGAACCTGGTCTATTATGATCTCAATAGTTACGATGTCATTCACCTTGTCTATAATAATTTCAAGATTTTCGATCTTATAAAACGGTATTTTTTTTATCTCACTAGGTTCGAGTTTATGAACCAGACTATATGTCCCCAGAGTGTAGTACTGCACATAGTGGACAATTGTTTACTCGCGACAAAGACTGTATGCTGCTGTTCTCAGACATGCGAAACACATTACTCATGAGTTACAGGGAATTAACAGACCACTATAAACAATAGCACACTACAGACAATGTTCACGATTATTTTTCCTTATATTTGTGCGTATAGTATGTTTTTAAACAAATTATCAAGTATGAATGTAATAAAAGTTGAAAAAGCAAAATAATAAGCAATATTCATCTAGGAAGAGTAAATCTTGTAACTAGTTTGTTAATCCAATATGGGAATAGGAGTCAAATTACAAACGTGTTGATTCACTTTATGCCGTGCAGTGACTGGTGGGACGTAGCATTAATTCATCAAAGGCACTGAAAATAAGCTACAACGTGATATATATACGGGGAAAATGGCCTAACTTCTACAAATATCAGAGCTTTGTATTTCATCTGATAAATTGGTCGTAAATTGTAATCAGTGAAGCGATATGGCTTCAGCAGTCAAGGTTAACTAACTTTAATTTTTTTTGGGGGGGTGGGGGGTGGGGCTGTATGATCGCATTAAAAGATAAAGAGATGTGTAACTTTGAACTATCATCAATGCCTAGTCTCAGGTAAAATTGGGACACATATCTGATATATCGCTTTTTGAGATTTGCATTGCATTTTACGTTCAAATGTTTAAAACCTAGCCTACTGATTATGAATGGACTAATTAACTACAAGACATAATATCTTTACTAAAGAAGTTTAATTTTTAGTACTTAATTACATTCATTATCCTTCCTTTAAAAAAAAAGAAAAAAAAAAAAACAAACAAAAGAACATGTCACCTTGACCTTTCAGTTTTTTTTATATATGCTCAATGTACTGCAATTAAACAGATTTCAATTTTACTCGTTTGATCATCCTAGGACATGTGAATATGCAATTTCCGATTAAAGAATAATTATTATCGAATAAGCGGCCTAGCTACTTATAACCTATGTCCGATTTAAATAACAGCCTTGTTACCTTCTGCCTCTGTCGTCTCTAGTGTCCAAGATCGTTATTACCACGTTTAGGGCAAAGTATACTGATATTGTGTAGAAGATGTGTATTTGCCTTTGAAAACGAAACAAAAGTAAAATCTCCTTTAAAGAAAGCTTGGCCTCGGACAAAGGAACATACTTCGAATAGGAGGACGAATACTGTTAACTCTTTATCTCGACCTCTGGGACATTATCACAGCCAAGATATAAAATAGTTTAAGGAAATAACAGAAAAGAAAGATTTATAGTACAGTTTAATCATGAATAAACAACACACACACACATACACATACACACAGAGGAAAAACATTATTACATTTTAAATATATATTAGATTTTATTTTTAAAAAGTCTACATAAAACCATTGTATTAAATACAATTGTTCTTCCTCCGCAGAAATATAATCTTGCAAAATCAATCTGAATAAATTTTCAGATCCATAAGTAAAGTTACTCTTGTTATATTCTTGTTAATAAATTACATTCAGAAGTAATAACTTAAATTCAGAAGAAATAAATGACATTCAGAAGTAATAAATTCCATTCAGAAATAGATACACATATAAACTCACATGAATAAGAATTCCATGCCCTGAGTTTGAAAATATAAGTTTTGCATATTTTATATTTATACAAAGCAGATGAAACATTAATACTGGATATGAAAAGTACTTTTTCAAGCCAATGAAAAAACAAAGAATCCACTAGTAGGTACTTGATAAAATGTCAGGAGCAACACTTTGCAACGACTTTGATGGAACCTGACTCACAGTGACATTTATGCACACTATAATTATTTTATACTTCTTTGTATCTATATATTTAAGAACTTTTGCGTAATAACAAAGTTTAAGTGAACTTCTGATGACCGTATGTTCGGTATAAAACATTCATATAGTAACGATCATAATCTTTGTCATATATTGATCGGAGAGATGACTCTCCAAGTATCAGGAGATCTTTACAGAACTTCTGATAACTCTCCCTATCATACCTGCTTGCAAAAACGTCATGCTGGTACAATTGCATTTGCTCTGATACCGGACCATGACCTGGAGTTGTGGGTGTTGAAGAGGGAACGTTATATTTGCTCTCATGTATTGGATACTTTTGCGTCGCTATCGAACTGTAGCCTGACTTTGACGAAAATGGAGCATGATTTCCATATTGCGTTGTATCCATTCTACCAGATCCAGGAGTTGACTCTCGTACTTTTCCATCATGTTCAATTTGACTTCTTTTGTTCACAGACATGCCGTCCTTTGACACTGGACTTTGACCTCGAGTACTGGGTGTTTCTGAGTGAACTCTGTATTGGCTATCGAGTGCTGTATACTTTTGCGTCACTATCGGACTGAAGCCTGACTTTGACGAAAATCGAGCATCATTTCCATATTGCGTTGTATCCATTCTACCAGATCCATAAGTTGACTCTCGTACTTTTCCATCATGTTCAATTTGACTTCTTTTGTCAAAAGATTTGTCGTTCTTTGCTGTAGCGGGGTCACCACTCTTTGCTTTAGGTATTGTACAGGGTTCTGCAACACCTTTTGCCAGGAGTGGACCGTCCGTGTGGAGTAATAATGCTGGCCATATAACGTAATCAATAGTGTGACCAGAATGCACGAAATGCTTGTACAGATTGGTGTCAAACTGGGCACCTCTTTCAGGCTCTCTAGAGAGAACGACGGGTGGATCTTGTATGGACATCAGCCAGCAGAGCTGAAAGCACGTTTTTTATATAAACTTCTACCTTTTCCTCCCGCACGTATTTCCAGTCAACCAATGTTGTAAGTTTCTCTCGAAATTCCTGAAAAGCATGACAGCTTTGTTTTAAAAAGGGATGAATCTCTTACAGTTGTGATGAAGTAATTTTATGCCTAAACATATTGAGAAGGAAAAAAAACATGTCCTAGTAAGATTGAATATTTGTAGATAAATATGGTGCTTTATACTTGACGCATACCATTATGTAAAGAATCCAAAATAAAACTACAACCTTCATGAACCCAATTCGTGGAAGAGTTACATGCACAAAGTTAAAAGTAGCAAATTATTCCAAAGATTTTTGCAAATCCAGCCATCCCTAATCTACATAAATAAATTCACGGTAATCAGAATATGTATATATATATATATATATATATATATATATATATATATATATATATATATATATATATATATATATATATATATATATATATATATATATATATATATATATATATATATATATATATATATATATATTTCGAAATCACATTGACTCTATACGCCATGATAAAGATTCAGAAATATACATATTACTCTCAGTCATTAACTGGTTTTTCATTTGTTTCTTTTGATTTGCTTTCTTCATTTTTATATCTGTGACAAACATAATTTCCTTTTTAATTCGGAAGGTAAAAGTTGTTTTTTTTTACTATTGATTCTAAATTCGATTAATTCTCGCGTTCGATAACAATCAATTCAACAGTGCGTTCTAAAGGAAGAGAGTTGACAATATTTTCAATATGGCGCGGATACATTCGAGAGGCCCCATTTTCATTTAGGACCAACAAATACACAATGAAAAACCTACTAAATAATATAGTATACATAAATATAAGATGATATCACTTATGACACATTATTTAATGAGCATAAATGTTATTATCAAATAATGACGCCGTCGTTGAAGAAAGGAGATTAATTTCTGGGGTTTTTTTAGTTTTTTTTTTACTGATAATTCAAATAATCTGGATGTAATCGTACTGAATAATATTAACATGCTTCCAGTCTGTAGTCATGGTTTCCACATTCTGATACTACATTTTCCTTTGCAAGTGTACTGGTAATCTTAAATCCCCTAAATAAAGAGCGGAAGAACACAAAGAAAATCATATTTCAGTATTTTAAAGATCAAGGTGGCATTTAAAATTCTTCAGAAAAATCCACAATACACACTCATTATCATGATTTACCTTCTCTTTGTCTTAACATTCACACGTAGCCTTGTCAAGCCCTGTTTGTACTTCCTCACAAAATCAACAAACGTTGGTGTTGATAATGCCATCTGTTAAGTTGGTTTAATGCTGCTAGGTGTGTATGTGATACAGTGATATTTTTTACGAATAAGGGGCTCAGAAAAGGTATTGGGTCGCAGGTCAAATGAAGTTCGTATATAAAAGTGAGTATAATTTGAGAGGAATTATTTATTTAAATTATTCACAGGAATTACAAAGTGCACATTGGCTGTTTGTACTAAATCATTACTTTGGGATTGTTGAGGATCTATTAAAAAACAGCTGGATAATATCTTTGCGGCGCATCAAGACTATTCGATTATGCAAGATTATCTGTACAACAGCACATTTGAGACTACTGGCATTCATTTAGAACACTTTATACTTTTGGGCGTGTGATTGGACTTTTATAATTATCTGGGATTTAATTCACAATATTTTTAGTTACTCTTCATTTTTCACTTTGCGTTCTAGGGAAAACATTGTTGAATTTTGCAAAACTACAGAGTCGTAACAATATTGTGGATCGTTCTAGTACCCATTCATACCTTTGAAGAGTTATTTATTTACCGTGTCTATCGAAACACGGCTTTACCGCAGTGACACTACATCTGTATTGTTTATTATTCACGTGAAAAGTAATCGAAATCACTCTTCCAGTTTTAACTGCTGCTATGGTCATTCCTTTGCGTATGTATTCATGAATATCATATGTTCGTATTGATTCCGGATTTGACTATACTTTCTTATGTAACAGGACCATCGTTATACTTTTAACCAATTATTTATGAAGTTCACTCTTTTATATAGTATGCATGTGACTGTCCTTAAAGGAAAAGATAAGTAAAGAACAGGCAGTTGTTTTATTATAGGTTCTTTCAAATTTAATTAAATAAGTGGCACGTTGAATGTTATCCTCTACTCGCATATTAAAAAAAAAATAAGAAAGAACAAAGATGTAAATTTGTAAAAATAAAATAAAATACACAATTGTGCATGCGCCTGATTGCAGTATTTGAATAGAATAAAGTAGTGCAGTATTCATAGTATATTTTTTGTATACAAGAAAACATGACCGAGTCTGACAAACTTCGTATGTTTCAGCTAATTGTTGAAGTGTAATTTCGGCTTTATAAAAGATCAAACAACCCCCTCACTGCCATGTGAAGAACTAAATAAAAAAAGATTTAGTGATAATTTATTTATACATCAAACCCTTACCCATCACGTTTGAAAGTTGCCCCCTCTTATAGTCAGAGCTAACATTTATATTAATACCACCTGAATATGCCGCAGGAAGGTGCGAAAATCCTAACGCAATATTCACGCTGATTTTTCTCATCAAACCCTTTATAGTTCTGATCAATTTCCTCTTTCAATGTTCTGAATGTACCGAGCAAATGCGATTTTATTTACAATCATTTCAGTACTCAGTTCAGTTTTGATGATCTTGTGTGCATATGTTTAAACTTATTGATTCATCCGCTTGATGTGACAGATATTTGATGCATTTCATTTTTAACTTCATCTGCATCGGTTGTAAACTTTCGAATCATTCGATTAATTCATTTTTGGATGTACATGTAGTCAGTTTTACCTTGTACCACACTGATACTTTTGATCAGTGCTCTATCAACTCAGTGATTGCTTTTGTTTGTTCAACGAAAGTATTTACTTATTTTATAAACTGGTGAATGAATCATACTTTGTCAGTTTAGCATTATCAATTAAATCTGCAATCGTACGTGTCTTTTTAAGTAGCTCACGTAACGATTTCCTTTACAATTTTTTTCACGTGTTCTAAATGTTTTTATTTTTTTCTATTAAACCATTCTTTTGCAATTCTGACTGTGAACTACTGTCAACTATTATCTCTTGATCTGATCTGTAAATTTTGTGCTAAAACAATTTATCAGCTTTTCGATCTCTTTTTAGTTGTCTATAATTTTTTTATATTAATCTCTGAAAATTGTTCCAGTTGAGATTGTAAAGTGTCATAGTTTTCCTAACTGTTTTAGTTTTATCCATGTCGAGCTTATATTTGCTGTTTTATCCTCTTGTCTGCTGGATTCACGAAAACAATTGCTGAGGTTGTATTAGTTATGTCGATTATAAAAGAGTCTCTTTTTTACCGGTCGAGAATAGCAGTATATGCGTTATATAATCCCTGTCTAAACAATTCTTGTTAATCTAAAACTTTATTTGCTGTTATAGTCAAGCTGATTATATAGATCTAATATTGTTTAGTTCGTTCATAATCATTCTGCTAAAATGTAAACATCAGCTAATATCTATACGTTTTCTGAAGACGTCGTAACAATTTTTAAAATTGTATCGTCTGAAGTGATAACAATTAGATTATCATTTTATTACCTCAGATATAGTATACTAGGTTAACCATATTTTGTATCGGATCTACTAGAATGGTAATACAGATATTGCAGAGGTTTATTTCAGTTTGATGTACAGAGGCCTCTCTTACTTATGTCTTTGGCTCAGTCTTTAATAGTACACCAAATTCACTAGAATCCCAAAGTTATGAAATCATATACATAATCTACACTAATCACTTCATGTAGCAAAGATACGTAACAGGCACACACTGTCATTAAAGTAATTTGGGGTATTAATAATTTGATTGAGAAACTAATACAATTTTATTTTGGTTTCAGGAACTATAAATTGTATCAGATTAAGTGGATTTCTGTACAGGCCAATGGATGTTGAATTCTAGCAGTTTTGAGTTTTAGTTGGCTATGTTCAATACGTAATTGTTACTAGGAATGATTTGAACTTTTGATCTGTGTTTCGAAGATTCAACACGAATACTGTCTTTGTTGTCACAATTTGCAGTCTTTGACTCAATGGCTTTATTCATGTACATTTCACGATCATATGTTTTATAGTATATGCCTCATTCTTGTCATTATATCTTTTTTCAGATTCTCTGACACAGTGTAATACTCCCAATTAATTTTAGGCTTTGCATTTAAATGAATAGTTTGCCCGTTATAAAGATAATTGTATTTTTGAAAATTGGATTTGAGTGGTAGACAGACCACCAATCAGTCATGGCTATCCTTGATCTCGACATTGTGTCGCCAAAGCGCAAAAATTCGACGCTTACCCGAATCACGCTAAACACTGCAAGGCTGAACGAACCGCGGGTGAGAGAGTAATATCAAGCACACATTCAAAACCTACTGACTGTGCACGGACCTATGACTGGTGATTCAACTTCAAAGCGGAACCAGCTCAAGAACATGTTGAGTGAGTCTGCGAAGGTCATCCACTTACCCAAGAGAAAGGTCCACCAAGACTAGTTTGACGAAAATAACGAAGTGATAAGCACCCTCCTTTAACAAATGCGAGAGACCTATATAGAATGGCAGAATGACGTTTACTTAGTCTCAAAACGAGATTGTTTCAAACACTCGCAGAGCAAAGCCCAGAGAGAACTCCTGATTATGCAAAATAGCTGGTGGGACCGCAAAGCAGATGAAATCCAGCAATACACAGACACTAACCACTCGAAAGTGTTTCTCAGGTCGCTGAAAGATGTATGTGGGCCATCGAAAGCGTGCGACGGAACCACACTGCTTATGGACAAAAGAGAATATCATCGAAAGGTGGACGGAACACTGCTCTAACCGAATGAACATGTCCTTCACCGTAGATTCTGCAGCGTTAGACGTATTGTTCAGAAGCCAACTATCTCGGATCTGGGCTTGCCCCCTACCACAGAAGAAGTCGAGCAAGCCATCACCAACATCAGCTCTGGCAAGGGACCAGGTGCGGCTGAAATTCCTGTTGAACATTTAAACTCAGCTAGCCCTACTGCACTTGATGTACTGTACAGCATTCTTCCAGATAAGCATTTGGGAGGAGGATACCATGCCACAGGAATTCAAAGATGCAATGATTTTCACCTTATACAATAAGAAAGGGAACAAAGCTGACTGCGGCAACTATCGAGACATATCACTCCTGTTGATTGCAGGAAATGAATATCACGCGTCCTTCTGAACCGCCTGGTAGATAATGTCTCGAAAGCCATACTGCAGGAGGCCAATGTCGCTTCGGACCAGACCTGAGCATGATAAACATGATCGTCACAGTGAGACAGATACCGAAAAAGTGGATTGAACAAAACATGTACTTCTACGGACCTCACAAAGGCCTTTGATACTGTTAACAGAGATGCACTATGGGTCATCTTAGCACGACTCAGTTACCCTAGGAAGTTCATTAAGATAATCCGTCTTTTTCCCGACGGCATGACATGAATCGTTCTCGCAAGGGGATATCTCCGAACCTTTCAACGTTTCTAACGGAGTGAAGCAGGGTTGCGTATTCGATTCAGTATTATTCAACCTTTTCTTCAAATGCATCCTGAACATTGCAACACGTGATGTCCAGAAAATAGTGTAAATAACGTACAGACTTGATGGATTTTTCTTCTACCTTCGACGACTGAATGCCCGATCCAAAACAATGGAGAAACCTATTCTAGAAGCAGAATTTTTGCGGATGACTCGGCTCTCATGGCACACACGGAAGCAGATCTCCAGTTCATCGTTATTGACTTTGCAGAAGCCTCGAGACTCTTCGGATTTACTAACAGTCTAAACTAGACAGAGGTACTTCACCAACCCGTCCCAGACACTATAGCTCTTCCACCGATTGTGTAAATCGTAGACACCCAGCTGAAAGATGTCGATCAATTCAAGTATGTTGGAAGGATAATATCTTCCGATGGATCGATAGACAAAGAGATAACGGCACGCATCAACAAAGTCTGGGAATCATTAGGACGTTACCACTCTCGAGTGTTGAGCCACATGACTATTAAACTGTCTACAAAGATAAAGGTATATAAAGCAGTTGTGCTAACAAGCCCCCTTTATGGATGTGACTCCTGGACAACATACAAGAAGCACATCAAGCAACTTGAACGATTCCACACAATAACCCTATGCTAGATTATGGGCGTCAGATGGCAAGTCAGATTGACGAACCTAGACGTGCTTAATAGAGCAGGCTTACATAGTAACGAAGCAATGGCCATGAGAGCCCAACTCGGGTGGAAGTGGCATGTCATCCCATTGTAGGAATCTTGAGTGCCACGTCAGATTTTGTATGAAGCTCTATCAAGTGGACACATAAATATTGGTCGCCCGAAGATATTTTTTAAAGACTACATGAAGCAAAGCCTGAGATGCTGCTCAATATCTGTGACGGACCGCAAGTCCTGCGCTGAAGATAGATCTGGCTGGCATGCAGCTGTTTGTACTGGGTAAAAAACTTTCGAGAATGTCCGCAGAACGAAAGTCACCGACGCCAGGGAACGCAGGAAAGACTCAGCGTCAAGAACCAACCCACACCTCAAGTGCACAAACTGCTCCTAGACATGCGCATCTCGCATCGGACTCATCAGTCACATGAGGACCCATCAGCAAAGAACATTGCAGGATTTACTTCATCGATCTCCGATGAACAACCGATGATGATTGGATGAGTTTGAAAAAACAAGTGTATTTCTTGACGAGTATGTGAAAGTAACAACGCTCCATCAGAGAAAGTGGTATACAAATGCAAAATTAAGTACTCGGAAAGGACCATTAAGAGCACAAAAAAGAGCTGAATTATTCAAAGGGATCCATTTCATCCTAGAAGAGATTTTGAACATTATTGTCTTATCGCCTTTCTCTGCGAGACTTGCTTCTAGGTAAGCATTTACCCATGCAATAACTATAATAACACAGGTTAACCCACATGACAAAAATTCTCTGTTATCTGACGCGTTTAAATAGATGTAGTTTTCATCTCTTTGTTCATTTTGTAAACTATTTAAATTATTTGTTTCAATTATTTCCGTATTTCTAGCTTTTTTCAACTATTGTTTAGTGTATCTTTAAACAGTAATCGTTGCATGTTCCGTTTCCAATAATTATGTTGAATTTTTTTCTGTATTAATTGTTTATTTCCAACAATAGAATTATCGTTTCATTTGAATAATCACAATTATTTTCCCCGCCATGTCCAGCAATGCATTGTCGTATTATTTACACTATAATAAACAACACAGGGATGAGGGTAATTGACTTTATGAAATGAAACAATTTTTAAATCTTTTTTATGATTATGAAAATGACGCTGATAATGATGATGATGATTACAATTATGATAATGATGCAAGCTGTTGATATTGTAACTCTTGCTAGTGATGATGGAGTGCAAACTAGTTGGCATTTTGATGATTTTATTATATTTAATAGTAACAGGGCTGCATACAATCATCTGGGTTATTTTTTATTCGATCATGAACAGTGCATGAGAACTAAATTTCAAGCGAAAAACGGAACCAAAGCAAGAACTATGAGTCAAAGAGATCATCTTTGAAATGAGTGCGCCTGATCACGTTTGATGATTCTGTGTAAGACTCTGTTTTCAGAGTGCCAAAGACCCGTATCTTCATGGGCAAAAATACCAACGTGATGGAAATAAGCAGATTATTAAATGTAAGCTACATTGACTTTCTTTTGTGTGACAGAGTGGTAATATTACAAAGGAAAAACATTAGTTATGACCATTCTAGCATTCAACAAAATTTAACTACGTCATTAAAAGTGAGATAAAGGTTTCAAAGTTACATACTATGGTAATGTGGGTATAGCACCTCAAAATGCATCTAAATTTAGCTACATGATGTTAGTTGAAACAATATGTATGAAGAATACAAATATCTTGAGCTTAACACGAGACAGACAGTTTTATTTGGCGGGCTAGATGTATAAGAGTATATCTATCAGCAAAATTAAACGAAGTCATCATTTTTACCAGTTATGCTCAAATTCGACTGAACCTTCACTTCCTAGTGTTATAATCTGTAAGACAATATAGCATATATATTAACTGATCCGCTTAGATAAAAAGTCTTTGACATCAACTCCAATATTTTGATGGAAATTAAAGCCTTTTATTGCGTTAACTTTCAGGCATAATATACAATATTCTTCAAAACAACATCAAAACATGTAAACACGAGTATCTAATCATCACAAGTCAACACGAGTATATAATCACAAGTCAACACGAGTATCAAAACATCAGAACAAGTCAGCACGAGTATCAAAACGTCACAAGTCAACACGTGTATCTAAACGTCACAACACGTCAGCACGAGTATCAAAACGTCACAAGCATACGATCATTGATGTTTAACAGTCCTCTGTGTAGATAAACAAAATTCGGGCGATGCAGCTGCTCTTCTTCATATAGGCAACCCGGGCTGACCTATTAATATAATTTGAACCTACATCCTTTCGAAAATTCACGCAAATCACTAAACTATCGTGGTTCCTACCAATATGTGTCGTTCCATACGTCATGAGGTCGGTTGCATAGAGCCTATTCTAAACAATGCGATGGAAGAATCTAGCAGATTTGCTAACCTATCTTTACTTGTCAGTCTGGTTGTCTCAGCCGTGGTGTCCACGCGCTAAAAACTAATTTTCAATGCAAGAAACCCTTGCTGTCTTCTGTTGTGTCTGACGGAGATGTTATAAAATTAACAAGAAATATTTATTTTTAAAATTTTGATTGACATACACACATGCACACGAAATCGAGGTAATTTGTAGTGAAAATCTTAGAACACATAACAATTGAAAGTTGTTTTGTTTTTCTTGATTGTTAATTTTTCTACGAGCAATACATATAGCTAGATGAAGATTAGATAAGTATTCAGACATTTATAAAACAGTATAAGCCCAACTGAGCTGAAGCGAGAGGCAATATTAGCACCTGATGAATACTGACTGCGAAATCAATGTTGCAAAAGTGCACGGTTATTTTAAACATAAACGATTTAGATTTAATGTCAACAAGAAACTCTTCTACTCCAATCCATTGTCTTTTTGACATAAATTAATGGTTCAGCTATACTCAGTCATATATCAATGGTGCTTTTCATTTTCTGGCTCATGTAATTGTTAATATGGAAACAAAACTTGTACCTGAAAAAGACTATCAGCTTTCTTTATGTCAACATGCTTCCTGGACTCCCTCAACAGCCGTTTGCAGTCAGGAGTGACCTGGTAAAAAAACGGAGATCTTGAATAGATGTATAATTATACTTAAATTAGTTTTTGTGGAACGTAAGGAATACTATCAGACTAATTAAAGAAAATAAATACGATAACTGAATCGTGGCAAAAGCTAAAGTTGGAAGTGCTAAAGATAATTTGAAAACAAGCAGACATCAAGGCGGGCATTAAAAAAACAACAACTAATGATTGTTTAAGAGGCGTGTCATCCACCTCTCAAGACAGGTCATAGGGCATTGGTGGCATATTAAATCAATGTTGGATCTCGAGATCACAGATAACAGACTGCAAGGGAGATAAGTATTAAGACAAACCCAAAGACCGAAGCAACACACTATCATATCAAGGAACAATAAACAGACACCCTCCGACAAACGCTTGGCGTAAACTATAAATCCAATAGGATGTATGGAACCTAAGGAGAATTCGCCTCAACCCAAACAAGAAACGATAGAAAGAGACTACCAGCCATGACAAATACAAATTACCAAAACATTGTGAGAAAATGTCCATAGTTATAATGTTTTCTATCACTATCCTTTACTGTAATATCGAGAGAGAGAGAGAGAGAGAGAGAGAGAGAGAGAGAGAGAGAGAGAGAGAGAGAGAGAGAGAATACATTGATATATATCGATGCAGTGGCAATAACCATGGCTCTGGACTGTACACTCGCCTTTATAATTAAACAGATAAATTATCAAGCTCCAAGCTGAACGAACTAAACGACTGCAGAAAAAATTACGATACAAGATGCAACTTGCTTTAAATTTCCAAAACTAAACAACATAGAAAAGAGATGACCACTGGAACACCATATCATAGAAATGAAGTTAACTTAAAAGCAAACAGAGAAAGTAATATAATTATTGAAACAAGCTGCAAAAATCACGGGCTATAATAACAGATTAAAGCAGATAAATCTTCCAAGATGTAAGAGGAGAAGCAATGACGAACTCTGTTACCAAAATACACACTTTCTGCGATAAGTTTTCAATAATTTTCTCAAAAGAGGACATATGGAAGAGAGAGAAGAAAACGTTCTAGTAGAGCATTTACACTGAAGGCATATATAGCATATAAATATTTCAATATAATTATCCAAAAGGGCTTATATGGAGAAGAAAGACGAAATGAAGTCCCCAAATACCGCCTGTTTTCAAGTTTTTAAGTAATTTCGACAAAAATAGACAATAGGTAAAATGCAAAACGGTATTGCTCATCTACACTAAGAACAAATCCAATCTACACAGTTTTAATCTCATTCTCCAAACGATATGAGCTGAAAAGCCAGGACAATCTGGATTTCCATAATATATAGCCAGTAATATCCCCATAATAAGGCCATAGCTAAATAAGTTGTGCATACCTATATGAAACACATATGTGGCCATCAACGTTTTATTAAAACTGGCCAAGCGATGTGGAGTAGAATCAATGACTAGGCTTGTTACTGATGGACAGATGTTGTGACTGATTTGCAGACGGATGCATGGCGGCAACACCAATATATATATTCTATTAACAGACGTGCGGAGACACTTGTAATAGTAGTAGTAGTTGTTTTCGCTGCAGCAGCAGTAGTTGTACTAATGTATCTTTTGATAATGATTGTTAAACGCTTTTTATTAATAGTTTTCAGCATCTGTCTGGAATCAATTGTTCCGTTGACCTGATGGTTAGATCGTCCGCCTCGGATGGGTGAGATCGCGGGTTTGAACCCCGACTGAGTCCTACCAAAGCCTGGTGTCAGTATAATGTGACTGTGTCGGACATGATGCTTTGTGTCTGCGGCATAATGCCCTAGTACTAGACATCAATTATACACTGCCGCACTGCAGACATCGTAGCGATATGACTGGAAATGTGTTAAAGCTACGTTACAAATTCTACACACACACACACACACACACACACACATGCTTGGAATGATTTTGCCCATGATAATGGTATATTTAAAATCTTACGTACCTTGACATCAATGTTTAGTCATAATTTGGCTTATTGATCCTGCTTTGAATTTGATTTGAAAGATAATATATTATTGATCAGGAGAGATTTGCAAGTAGAATATTTCCGGTGTTAACGTACAAAAAGGAAAGTAACTTTTATATTAACATAGATAAAACACTGATGAACATATCCTGGTATATCTTAACTAACCCCATCTGAAGATCCTGATAGAAGGTTCTCGATCGTCGTCATGGCTGACTGGGACACATCACTTGCATGCTTACTAGATTCCTAAAAAATGCAATAAAACATGTTAATACCTTTAGCAATAGTAGCCCTTCATGTGTGAAAACTCAAGACATTATGAGGAAACCATTTTTATTCTTTCTATAAGACCTTTGACCATGAAAGGGTCGATTTTTCCATGCAAAATGAATAAGATATCCACAAAGTGTGCATACTTTTGATGGCAGATAACTCAACGTATTGTACTAAAGATATCCATAAAGTGTGATTACCTATGATGGCAGAGAAGGCAATGTATTGTACTAAAGTTATACACAAAAAGTGATTACTTCTTTATGGCAGAGAATTCAATTTATTGTACTAAAGATATACCCAAAGTGTGCTTACTTTTGATGGTAGAGAACTCAATTTATTGTATTAAAGATATCCACAAATTGTGCTTACTTTTTTGATGGTAGAGAACTCAATTTATTGTACTAAAGATATCCACAAAGTGTGATTATTTTTTATGGCAGCGATCTCAATTTATTGTACTAAACATATCCATAAAGTGTGATTACCTATGATGGCAGAGAACTCAATGTTTTGTACTAAAGACGTTTTCCTTATTGAAGTCAGAGTAATCAGGACGTTCGAGCTTTTGAAACAAAAATTGAGACGGTTGTTCCATTCCTCCAAATGGAAGCCATTCACAAAGAAAGGAAACTATAGATTTTGGACAACTATAGTTAGTGTATAGAAACCGATTGGTAACAAACAGATAGACGGACATCATATCATAGTACGCTCCGCCTTATGACGGACGTATAAAAAAATTTGTATAATGTTTTTCTCTTGACAGTAAAGCTACACACAATTTATTTTTAAAGCTCACAGTATAGATGGTAAACGTTGGATATATTTACTTACCCACAAAATCTTAAGCAACAGTTGTATTGAACTTTTTTCATCCAAATGAAAGGTTTCTGCGAGTACTTCGAATGCGTCTGTCCACTCGAAGTCATACAACTCAGAATACATTTCTCCAAGTTTACTAGGTCTATTCGGATCACTCAAATCTGGAATACTGCGGTTTCCCTCGGACATTTGCCGCCCCATCTGACGACTTAGTCTGCATTTTACGAAATAAAATAACTTCTCAGTCGTACGGTCTCTTCAATACGAGATTATCTTTAAAGCAGTTACATGTTTATTAATGCTTTTATCATAATTAAATATTAATAGTTAGAAAATACTCGAATAACGACATTAATCAAGAAAAGAAAAGTAAATATAAGGCGAAAAAATAATTCTTGTCGGTCTCTCTATTGGTGTATTTATTTTTCTGACTTTTTAAATTGCAAAGTCATTTTCCTGTAATTGTACCCAATTGCAAACTCCATGAAAGACTTTGCTAGCAAAAATATGTATAAATTCAATGTTCTACCTAACACCAGTTTCACACCAAAGAATAACATTTGCAAGATTCATTTCGTATTTGATTCCAACTCCCATATATACTGTATATGAACAACATGATTGAGATGATCACATCCTGTTGTCTTTTATGTAAGTAAACGAGTATGGTAGGAAGGAAGGCGGTAGAGTTTTACGTATCTACCTGAGTTTAGTTGGTATTCGGCATATTGAATTAAAACTGAATTTACAAAATACGCAGAAAAGTGGCATTCACCTGCAGGACACCTAAATCACGTTTAGTGGATAAAGCATTCGAAGAATTCTTATATTAGGAATCTATGACGTATCCCTCCCCATTCACTACTAAATAAAATATCATAGAAAACACCTTAGTCACAAGAGTAGGGTTAGCCAGTCCATATCTTAGATCAAATGCTTCATTTAAATGTTTAACACGAACAGGTCCATGCGTCGAATCAGAATTCCTAACTAAATAAATGTCGTGTCTTTGCTACTTTCTTTGTTAACTATTAATTTATCTGCTGTCAAGTACCAAACTGTACAGAAGCCCCGAGTTGCCGAGCGGTCTAAAGCTCTCCGTTACGGATCACTGCCATCTAACCTCTATCTACGTGGGTTCGAGTCTAACATTCGATTAATGTGGGTATGTGAGAAAGCTTGTCAGTAACTTGTCGTGGGTCGGTGGTTCTTTCCAGAGATTTCCCGGGTTCTTCCTTCATCATTAATACTGGCCGCCATGTAAAGCCTATCGTGTGCTGAAAAATGGCGTTAAACCCAACAACAACAAAACTGTAGACACCCCATCTATGCAAAATTTCTAAACAGAGACCGAATGAGCAAAGTGACATGTAACGCTGACGTGTCTTAAATGAAATGTAGCGAAGTTATTGGTCTTTGCAAGTGTAACATTTAAATTCAACCTGGATTAAGAAATATATGACCCAAAATATGACCCCGTCTATAGGACGGCAAAATGTTTCCACAGGGTTTCGGAAAGATTTGGTATAAAGTTCATTAACTTCTCAACTTGAGAACTCAGCCACAAGAAAAAATTGCACTGTTTTAGAAGTCCTTTATATTTTTTTAAGAACACGTGTTTAAAAAACGCCTCACAGCTTAAGTGTATAATAGGCGATTAATGGAGACAAGATCCAAGGTGGCGCAATAGTTAAAGTGTTGGACTCGTTATACAAACGGTGTGGTTTGGCATCTTACCATTGTATTAGTCCGGGTCAGACACTTTACACTAATTACCTCTGAATAAAATACATGTGTGTGTGTGTGTGTGTGTGTGTGTGTGTGTTTATGCCGCAAAACAACAAACATCAAACCTAATCAGATGAGAGTAACCAATGCCGTTATAGAGTATAGAGTTTTGAAATGGGACAAAGGTATTTGTTCGTACCTTGCTCTACACTGGTCATACAGAGAGAATAGTTGGGATGCATTGAATTTAAACCTTCATTGAAGAACTTGGAGTTTTACACTATATCATTCCAACTTTGAATATAAAATTTCAAGTTGTAGTTTTTGTTGCTGTACGGGTAGCATGAACGGACTGTGCCTTGAAAATATGTTAGCGTCAAAGAAATTTCTTCAATTATCTTTTCTTGCAACAAGTCAGCTTTTTCTTCAGATCTACGGGCAAGCATACTCAAAACATATTTCACCTAATGCAATATCTATTTCGCGGCGCATTCTTTTTCTTTCATTTCTTATTTGTTTCCGCTTCGGGTTTTTCAATCTCTCAAACATGACGACAAAAAATTACAACGCTCTCAAAAAGTATTCAATACATAGAATACTGAATTGCAAATCAAATTAATCGAGGGAATGAAAGGGTAATGAGGTTGGGGTGAGAAGGTGGTAGGATTGTAGTTTCCACCCTGTCAACTCCTCTATATAATATGGATGCCCTATTATAGCTCCATCAAATACGCAAATGTAACACTTAGAATTACATCAGAAATGAGGACAAATACCAGTTCACATCAAGTATCGATTTGCCCATATCAAGGTATTGATCATGATGTTGTACTATTAGGGTAGTAGAATACAATATATTTTATATGTTAATTTACCTTGTCAATGCGTCATCCTTTGCTTTTTGAGCTTCCTCCATTGCCAGTTGTTGTATTTTCAGTTTTTTCTCCTTCAATTTTAAATCATTAATGCACTCTTGAAGCTTTTGATTTAAATCTTTCAGGTCTTTATCGCCAGATTCAACGCGCTGTTGAAGTAGAACAATTTTGTTATTTTGCTCTAAAGATATCTGTTCCGTCGTCTTATGTTGAGCTTGCAAGTTTTTTAGCTTGTCTTCGAGCTCCTGTTTCTTCTCGATTTGTTTCGCAAGCTTCTTATATTTCCCTTTTAAGTTAATGTATTTCGTCCTCCAGTCTACGTTCTCAGACCATCTTGCACTGACATTTTGTCCATTATGTCCAAATTTCAAATCGTGTGGAACTGTACTCTGGAACAGTTAGGCATCAAGTTGTAATTAAAAACCTACATGGAAAATAATGTCATCATTGTTTTTCATGCAGGTTAATAATTACAACTTGTGCGCTGCTTCATATAGATCGAATATCTATAACAGAAGTATTCAAATCATTATGGCTATCTTTTTATTTCTACTTTATGAATACGAGTCCGATTTATGTAACAATAAAGATAGCTCATTTGCAACATATATTTTTGTGTGTTCTTCATTTCAGATGACTCTATTATGTTTGGGACTAACAGTTTCATAATATAAAACTTCAAGATCAGAGAGGATTAAAAGAATAATATCTGTAAGATATCTTAAACTTGGTAATACATGATCGAAAAGCAAATAACAAATGGTTGTAACTTAATTGTGTGCATAATTATCTAATACTGTCTCTACCCCACATCTACCATTTGAAATCTGCATTCAATTTAAATGACACAACGTAAGAAACTGTTTAAGTACTGCATTGATTCAGCTCTCTTAAAGTTCAAATTAGGTCTGTCTCATTTATCTTTATCTACATACTACTGCTGCTACATCTACTACTACTACTACTACTAATAATGATAATAATAAATCTTGGCTATGTCTCAACTGTATTTACGTTTCCGTTTATAGATTTTTTATATTTTTATATTTTAGAAATTAGCTGTTTGATTATGGAAAGTCGATTTTGCATAATTAGCCAATTGAGACGTCATAATATTTACGAGGCAGTAAGATGGCGTGGATTAGTTTCGTATCTTGAGATGGGTCAGAGCAGGATAAAATATTTCTGGTTAGTATGGAGCCAAGTAATTCCTATCTTACTTTAGAGGTGTTTGACCTAGTGGTTAAAGCGTCAGCCTAAGATACCAGAGGTCGCGGGTTCGAACCCTGGTCGAGTCATACCAAAGACTTATTAAAAATAAAAATGGTATTAGCAGCTGCCTCGCTTGGCGTTCAGCATTAAGACGTTAGTGTTAGGACTGGTCGGTCCGTTGTCAGGATAATGTGACTGGGTGAGGATCATGCTACATGTCTGCGGCACGATGCCTCACTATAAACTGTCACACTGCAGACATCGTAGCGATATGACTGCAAAATTATTAACGTTAAAAATCCAACACACACACACACACACACACACACACACACCTTAGAGGTGCTGATTGACTGTGTCTTTTAATGTGAACTTTCATGACAAGGACAAACATTGTGTACCATGGAATAATTGGGAAGGTGTCATTCCTTTATTCTGAGATGCTTTTATTGTCCCGTGAAAGCAGTGTGGTGGAGGTATATATGTGAAATGTGGTTCTAGGCTAATTTTGACCGACCCGAGGATGGAATCGGGAAATATTCACTGCATTGGGCAATTGACATGTTTTGTATTTTACGATGTTTAGTACTAACGTTAGGTTACGGAATGCTAACATGGAGAAGCCATGAAGTTAAAAGTTAAATGTTACGTTATTTGTTGTTAGTGATTGATTAGATAAAAATTATTTATATTTTCTGCGCGTTATTGAATCTTCCAGTTGACAACGACTGTTACTTTGAAGTCCTTGGAAATAGGAAAAAAAAAACAAAAAACAAGGGACTTCCAGTCTAACTCACACATGTGTTCAATTTATTCGGTAGTGAGACCTTTTGTGTACAACAACAACAACAATAACACTAATACTACTACTACTACTTTTCACTACTACTACTACTACTACTACTACTACTACTACTACTACTACTACTAATAATAAATGTGTTTTGAGTCCATCATGTACAACCCTTTGAATTATAGTTCTTTCTGTTGGCGGATCCATTAGGCTTCTTTCTGCTTTAAGTTCCTGGATATCAGTTTAAGGTTGTTGTCACTTCTGTGTAAAACTGGGTCAATTATATATTTTGCTTTGCATGTACTACTACTACTACTACTACTACTACTACTACTACTACTACTACTAATAATAATAATAAACAACTAATACAAACGTTTCATAAATCTATCTTGAACGGTTTAAGATATTTCCTCCGGAAACAAAATGTTTATGGATAAATGGTCTGAAATAGCGATAGATATATCCCACCGAATTATATGCGGTTTATATGCAGAAGTGGTTGTTTGTTGGGATAAAATCTGGACATCATATGTTTTGCATTAATGTGTCGCATTCGCTCAGTCATAGTCGTGCAGAAAAAAAACCCAGTAGTCTGTTTTCAAATTCAGCCTAAACCACCTCTGGTGTATCTTTAGGCGAGACATTGTATTTGCGATAGTTTTTCGATTTGACTTGTTTTTCGATTGACAGACATATTGTCTTCAAGGAACTATACTCAACTTACATTACTTTGTATTCGCAACGCACTTAAATCCACCTTTTGAATCGTTTTAATTGCGTTGGTAAGTGTAGAGATATCAACTTCAGACGAGCTCGTAGCCGGTGGGGCATTTCGTTGTAAGGGATCCTTCTCTGTAGCTCTCCTATGAATGCAGATGAAAAAAAATACAAACTTAATGAATCTTTGGTAAGTGAGATGCTCGTATTATATGAAATAATCTTTAAGAGAAACGTTACGTTTTGGTGTTCCATGTGTTACTGTACCGTTCTATGTGCAAATGGAAATGGCCAACCTCATATACCTCCATGACAGAATTTGCAGGAGACAAAACGGCCAGGTAAGTATATTAGCTACTATAAGTATAATTAGATAAACAACGGCTAGGTAAGTTTATTAGTTACAATAAGTAAAATCAGAGACACAACGGCCAGGTAAGTATGTTAGTTACAATAAGTACAATCGGAGTTTATTCATTTGGCAGTACTTGTTACCAAAAGCCAATTAATACCGTCTCGAATAATGTGTCTTTTTCATAATACGGAATTTAACTTTGTTTATTGTACTAGTGTTGCATTATTCTAATGGACAGGATATCATGTTCGGTAGCATAATTTCCGATATGTTAGCCTATCTACATGTTGGTGGATTGATCATATATTGCAGAACTTTGTACTAGCGACATATATTAGATTTCATGAGTTGTCTCCCATTTATATGTAACGAAATAGCCAATAGCGTATAACGGAGGTGCAGTGTACATCGGCCGAAAATGATGGAGACAATTGACTTCAAAAAGATACGTTGAAAGTTTAACAACGAAAGTCTGACTACGTATCAGAGATAAGCCATTACAGGTGTATTTGAGGGAAAGGATGTGTTTGAGCAAAGCGGACCAGCAGTGGAAAACTGCTTTATCTATAACTCCGATGGTCACGATCATATTGGAACAGTGTTCAACTTGGTCTGATTGAATGCAGTAGTTTGCCACCACATCCACCACATCCAATAAAATTCACTGATCCAAAGCAATACAATATCTGATCAATCAGCCAAGGTGTGTTAACATATCGGAACCGTGCTTAGCGAAATGAGAGGACATCGATTAAGCGTTACTTTGTCTGTTACACAAGTGTGGTCTAATCGCGAGGGATGTTCAAGTGGTGGTAACTCTGTAATGGGAAAAGCTTCATTACAAGATAAATTTTAATCACATTGTTGAACTGAAATGTTTATTATATTTAAAAGCAATCTAGTTTCACTGTTAGCGCGCCAGAAGTATTGAGGCGCAAAATAACATGGAGAGATAAAGACTACAATTTAGCACTGAAAAGGCAATCACCGATAACGTCATAAATCTAATGTAATAAGTACATACCTTGCAGATCCCGGTCTTTTAGGAAGTCTGTGAGGTACATTCCTGATATTGCCATCCGACATTACTATAAAGATAAAACAACTTTACATGAATAAAAATCAAAGTACTTTAACTTGTATGGTATGGAGTATATGTGTTAATAAAATCACAATAACATTAGGTGACCATCAAGCTGCACGTTGTCAGAAGCTGTGATTTCAAACACTGCTATCTGACAAGTGAAAGATGTCCCTAAACAACAATACTACTACTACTACAATACTACTACTACTACTACTACTAATAATAATAATAATAAAAGTAATAATGACAATAATAATACAAATAATAATAATAATAATAGTAATAATGACAATAAAATAATAATAATAATAATAATAATAATAATACATAACTTTATTTAATGAGGATAACACTCTTGGTCATTAAAGACCCATCAGCTATGTGGTCCTCATTTATAGTAACCGATTATGTTAACTAAAAATATTAAAACAATTCACTTACACATAATCAAGTATCCTCGCACACGTACGGATAGGGATTTCAAATGAATTAATATGTATATAATTATGGTGGTAAACACAGAGACACACACAGACACACACACACACAGACACACACACACACACACACACACATATATATATATATATATATATATATATATATATATATATATATATATATATATATATATATATATATATATATATATATATATGAACAACATATTATACACAGGTATATACACTTCAGTACACCCGAAGTCATATATACCTACCAACATCGAATAAAAGGGACACATATCATTTCGGGGACAATGATTAAGATCTCTATTGGGAGGCTTTTATATATCACTCCAGCTGGTTCAGAAAGAACTTCTTTAATGTTGTTTTAAACGAAGCAAGGGAATCTGAATCACATACAGTCATGGGCAAGCTGTTGTAACGGTTGGCTTTCGACCACGTGATCTGGATATCGTTAATATCTGTTGATCAAAGATTACGCTCAGTATTTAATGACCTTTGTTCAAATAGGTTATAGAAATAATCTGGAGAATGATCGTGTACACGATAGGTTATACTTTCAAAAGAGTAGTTTCAGTACTGTGACAAGGGCGATATGCAGACTGTACATCATTAAATAGACTGTTTGAATTCAGATGAGATATTTGTTGGGTTAGAACATCTTTTTCTAAGATTTTTTTTTATATGAACAGGATATTAGAAACTGGGCGGTTGTTATTATTGTTGTAGGGCTTAACGCCATTTTTCAGCACACGATAGTCTATACATGGCGGTCAGTATTAATGGTGGAGGATGAACCCAGATAAAATCCCCCTAAAGAACCACCGACCGACGAGAAGCTACTGGCAAGCTTTACCCACACTGGTGGAGTCTGAGACTCGAACCTACGCAGACAGAGGTGATATGGCAGTCATTTGTAACGGAGAGCGCTTTAGACCATTCGGCCACTCGGGGCCGCTAGAAACTGGGCGGTTGTTTTTTAAATCGTTATGGTCAAGTGTTGGTTTCTTCAACAGAGGCTTTATAAAGGCCGTTTTGAAAAATTATGGGAATTTCACAGATAAGAGATAGGTATTAATAACGTCAGTTAATGAAGACAATATTGGATCTAACTACTGAAGCAGCAGTGATGATGGAATTGGATCTCAGTCACATGACTTTGGTGCACTCTTCAACACGATTGTACGTACTAAATCCATAGAGACAGATTCAAATGCTGCTAACGGTTGTTGCTGGAATTCTGTATTGCAACTGAATGGTAACGACGAGTCAATTTAAATTGTGTTGTCAAGCTTATCTCGATTGATTTGTACCTTGTCACAAAATATATTTGCTAACAGGTCCGGAAGTTTTTCTGAAGAGAATGTAGTTGGAAGTGGTGTACCTTTGTTCCTTGACATTAATTCGTTTGTAAATCTAAGTTAGTCGTTAGGCGCCCCTTCTTGTGCTCTTATGATGTTCTGTACATTTATAAGAGATACTCGCTTTTATTATGCCAACAAAAAGCACAACTAGTATGTATAACCCACAACAGTTTTTTTTAATACATATGCGGATGCACAGCAAAAGAATAACAGCGTAGTGAAAATACTATCGATTACTTCGATTTATTATTTACACTTACATGGAGGGAAATGCATGAACATGTCATGGCATGTTACCTCCTTAACAAAAAGGAGTACAGAAGCTCAAGAAGGAATCTTTGAGTTTAAAAGTAGGTATACTTCCTCTGATATGCAAATATGTATTCTCCAGTACATTAGTTCGGATAAAATATATTAAAATAAAGCGGTTGTATTCAGTTTTGATTACATTCAGGTCTCTTTCTCTTCCACGGCCATCATGGTCTTAACTGGACACGGAAGTTAATTAGCGTGATTATAGCGAAAAGTCTAAGAGAACTGGGTACAAAACTGGTTTTAAAAACACTAAAATAAAGAAAGCGTTGCTTTATATTATGTTTGCTTCGGTTCATGAAATTAAACAGTTACGTTTCTAATGAGGCGGTAATATGTGTTTGACATAGGCGAATGACACACGCTGACACGGACACCTGCGATTGAGAGAGAAAGATTTGAAAGATATTTTAATGAATCGGCTGTGCACACCGAATTTGTACAATATATGTTAAGTGATTTAAATCGCATTTTGACTCTCTTTCAATTATGAAACCTCTGATCTTGCAATAAAAATATATCGATGCCAGAGAGAGAGAGAGAGAGAGAGAGAGAGAGAGAGAGAGAGAGAGATGGAACACCAATGACAAAATAAGAAACAAACTTCACTATCCCTCATTTTATAATAAAATAAAAATATGAAAAACCTGGGATTGTAGATTTCGTTATTTCAAACTAGTGATATTGTTTCACAGAGTAAAATTTTCCTATATTGACTGAGTTTCAATTTTAACAATGTATTTGTTTACAAAACGATGTATGATTCGAAATGTGTGCGCCCGCACATAAGCACACGGGGGGGGGGGGGTCACTTCATATTACTTACGTATACGCACTGAAAGCGATTTCTTATCATAATGTATAAAAAGCGTAGTTGCTCCCGATATCTTCGGTTGATAGTGGTTATTACGGTCCTATGTGAATTACATAGATACTAAAATCATCATGTATATTTTAAGACGGAGATTTTCCACGAACACAATTAGTTCTTTACTCAAACATTTACGATGATATCAATTAAGTCGTGTCGATTTTAATTCAAAACCAGACCAGATGCATTTAACATTGTAAATTGTCCGCGGGTATGTAATGTAGTGCTTATCGGCTTCTCAATTCGTATTACCGTTTATAAAGGAGTTAGAACTACTCGTACAATAGAATCTACACATACGATACTACCTGATTTTTCATCTGTAGAGCAGACCTGTTTCTTCGTATGCAGCAAGAAATTCACAAAAAGTCAAATTACAGTCGCAACCGTTGCCCTGATAACTTAGTAGGTTACATTTGAAATAGAGACATTCCTTCAAAATGCATATGGAAACCTCGGCACTAAATATAGATACGGTGTATTTACTTCCTGGTTTGTAGTCAAGTTTGCTAACTTGAATCGAAGTACGTCAGCTACTATTTTTTTTTCTTTAGTTTGACACAAATCTGGTAAATTTAAACGACGGCTAAATTTGTATAGATCCTTTTGTCTAAAACAAGTCGACTTGAATTTGACGTTTATTATTATAGATAGCTAGGGCTACTCGACCTTGTTTGATAGAGCGGTTCTTGCTACGAATTTGCGATTTTATGTAATATTCATTTCAGTTCATTTTACTCAGGGAAGTCATTTAATTTTTTTTTGTTTGTTTTGGGGATGGGAGTGGAACGTGACCGGCTTTTTAATTTGGGTATATAGGCTACAGCAATTTTACGGCCCTTGTCCTCTCTACACGATTTCCCTGATTTTACTTGAAATTATGTTATAAGAAACGAGAAACCGATTTATAATGGTGGTTGGGGGTGCTGACGGCGTTACTACTCCCAATCATTCAATAAAATGAGCGTGAAACAGCCGGCAAATTTAGCATGGAGAATACGTTTTCTTAACAATTATGTTATTAAAGGTATGCCCTCGAACCGTTTAAAGTACAGGAATTCCATAATACTTTGCTCATTGCGCCCCATTCAGTTCCAGAGAGTCTTGTTTTTTTTTTAATAGCCGCTCCACCCATGACCTCCCCCCTCTATCTCTTTCTTCTTTCTATGTAAATAATTTCCTCTGAAATAAAACGATAGGATCAAAAAGAATCTCGATGAATTAATACTAAATTTATGAAAGTTCTCTCTCTCTCTCTCTCTCTCTCTCTCTCTCTCTCTCTCTCTGTGAATGTTTCTTTAAATATTGTATGTCACTGGTCCAAAAGGTTTCTGCAGCACAGGAGTGGTATCCTTAGTATTTAGTATTCTACTTTCTTTCGCTTGGACGTCAGTACGACGCTTATACAGCTGTCAGGTCTCCTCTGATAAGTTTTTTTTGGTCACATTCGCTGTCAGTAGCAGATGTCATCGTATTAGCAGCATATATTACTACTACTACTACTACTACTAATATTAATAATTATAATAACAATAATGTTAATAATGAGGACTTTGTATAGCGCCTAATCTTTAGCAGCTCTAAGCGCTTTACAAGATATATAATGAAAATTAAAACAGAAAACAAACACCATGAAATTAGAAAACAAAACATGCTGAATATATTTAAGGTAGGAAACATTATTAGGTCTTTAAGTCTGTTCTTGCAGTCGCAAAAGGTGAATTTTAAGAGCACACTTGAAGGTATCATTGTGTCTTTGTGTCTAATTTCAATGGGCAATTCGTTCCACGTTGCTGGGCCCTGGTATGCAAAAGATCGTTGTCCATATGACTTCATTTTCATAGTGGGAACAATGAGTATACGATTGTCAGAGGAGCGTAAGAATCTTGCTGGAGTGTATACATGGGTGAGGCCGGAAAGATATGTTGGACTGGAGTCCGTCAGTGAAACATAGCACAGAGAAAGAAATTTGTGTTTGATTCTGTATTGATTGGATAGCCAATGTAGATGTTTGTGTGTGTGTGTGTGTGTGAGAGAGAGAGAGAGAGAGAGAGAGAGAGAGAGAGAGAGAGAGAGAGAGAGAGAGAGAGAGAGAGAGAGAGAGAGAGAGAGAGAGAGATTGGGGGGAAATGAACGTAGCTTTAACAATTTTTCAGTCATATCTGAACGATATCTTCCTTGTGGCAGTTTCTAATGCGTTATAGGACATGGAATCGTGCTGAAGACATGTAACACGAAATCCAGTCAGTCAGATTATCCTGACAACAGGCCGACAAGTCCTATTAGTAATATCTTAAGGTTGGAGCGCCAAAGCGAGGTAGCTGCCAGTATACTTTTTTTAAAGTCTTTAGTATGATTTGCTCGGATTCGAGCCCGCGACCTCTCGCATTCGAGACGGACTCTCGAACCACTTTAGCATCGGAGCGGGCTCTCGACTATGTAAGTATAGTATATGTAAGGAATATTAAAATCCAAAATTATTACCCTTGCCGTAACATTTTTATAATACATAAAATAGTACTAAAAACCCGGTGTACTGAAAATACAAACGTGACCGCAATATTTTATCCCCTGCAGAAAAGTGTCTTTCATGGGTGCGAAACATGTAAGGATATTTTAGAAGATACGTAATAAATATTTCCTTCATGAGCAAGTTCTCTTCAGTAGGACGTGTCCGTTCAAGCAGATTTAAATGTATATTTCCCGCCAGAAATTTGAAGAAAAGATAGATCATCAAAACATTTCACTATTTTGTGCACTACAGTCTTATAAGCATGGTATAAGAAAGTCTAACTTTCCAACCACATGCTAATCATTTTCCCTGCCACACAAACCATACCATAATAACACCTCTTGAGGGGTCCCCGAATGGCTGAGTGGTCTAAGGCGCTCTCCGTTATGGATCACTACCATTCATATCAAATGACATGGAGAAACATCTTGTACAGATAACACATTCTTAGTGTGTGTGTATATATATATATATATATATATATATATATATATATATATATATATATATATATATATATATATATATATGTGTGTGTGTGTGTGCATGATTTGTTGGTTCTATTTATGAGACGCATAATAATATTGCGTGTTGATCTGACTGTATCTCGTAGTGATGTAAGGGGCGTTTATGGAGGGGTAGCACTTTAGTTGGGAGTAGCAGTCTTACTCTCTTGGGTGTAGCTAGTCCACCTTTGGTACACACATTGCACTCATCTCTCACCTGTGGCTCCAAGAAGCTGTAGCATGCGCAGCGGCCTTACCACGGGCAACGGGTTCGACTGGTCGGCTAAACCAGGTTGAACGTAACCGACGGGTCTCTAGCCCTCGGTGAATTAGGGATTGTCACTCATAGCATGTGAAGACTGGACTCGGCGGACTGCGTGGAGGAACCACCAGCTGGTCAACAGGCAGGAAGGCGGACCCAGTAAAGCGTTGTGGAGCGCTATAAACACGGCAAGACACGTAGTATGCATTGGCCATCTACTGCATCCAGTCTCCATTTCCAGTCGTATTGACTACGTCTTGCATCTGGAAAAAGTTGTGACTGCACGAGAGAGTGAGGATGAAGCATCGAAAATTTCCTTTACTTTAATCCAATTCACGCGCCTATTTTTGCGGTCGAAACACAAAGAAAACCCGTAAGGTTCCACTCACTATTGGTGCGTGGAACATATGCACTCTACTGGATCGTGCAGAGGCTGACAGACTGGAGAGAATAACTGCCCTGATTACAAGAAAACTTGCTCTTCACTTTATCAAAAGGAATGAATGACCGAATAATAATGTTTAAGCTACCATTACACGTAGAAAGCAAAGCACTCTCATTAGTACTCATGCACCAAACATGTCCAACTGAGAGGAAGCCAAACACATGATCTACATGGATCTGGAAGCTCTGATTGCTTCGTTACCAAAATCAGACAAGATATCATTCTTGGTGATTTTAACGCCGAGTTAGCGCGGACATTTCGTGGAAGGGATTTTTTTGTACTGGTAGATATTGTATAGCAACTGCTCTTGAGTATGTGCGTTAACATATGATCTCCTGATCACAAACACCGTCTTCAATCTGCCGCACTTTAATAAAACAACTTGGATGCATCCACGGTCTAAGCAATGGCATTTTATCGAATACATTCTAGTCTGTGGGAAAGACAGGCAGGATGCCCTGGTGACTAAGGTCATGTGTGGTGCTGATTGCAGGACAGACCATAAGCTACCGATTTCCCCAGATGAATCTTGGAGTTCAACCTCCCATACGCCCATAGGGAATTAATGTCCCAAAGAGACGCAATATCTCCAGACTGAGAGTCTGCAACATTGAGCAAGATCTGTCTGAAGCTCTAACAAGCCAGGTGAAAACCATAAACCTTGATACCAACGACGTAGAGAAATGTTGGGCGGCCTTCATACATCTGGTGCACTCTACTGCAACTGAAACCCTTGGCATCACTGTGAGAAATCACCAATACTAGTTTGACAAGAAATCGGAATAGTTCACACTAGAGGCGAAGCATTGTCTCCATTGTGCGTACAACAACGACCCCATGACCGCTTCAACGAAAGATGCATTAAGCAGGGTTCACCAATCTGTGCAGAAGAAACTGTGCGAGATGCAGGACACATGGCTGAGCTGAAAAGCTGATGATATCCAGTTCTTTGCTGACAGACACGACATGAAGAATTTTTATAGTGAAATGTGGAAGCTGAAACGCATACCCCAGGAATTCAAAGATGCGTCCATCATCCACATTTACGAATGCAAATGCAATCGCCAATCCTGTGACAACCATAGAGGAATTTCTCTAATCTGCGTCAAGGCAAGATCCTCCCACGTTATTGTTGAACAGACTCACTTTGATGTCCATATGTCATGACAGCATGATTGTCCAGGACCAGGATAACTATTCCGAACCCTTTGCAGTCACGAATGGTGTGAAACAAGGATCCACCTTAGCCCCCACTCACTTCAGCCTCATATTCTCTGCAATGTTGATGGATCCTTTCTAAGACAGTTGTGTGGGAGTAGGTCTCTGAGCATGCAACAGAGCATGGATCTTTTCTCCACAGTGTGTAACAACTTCGGACTCACCATCTCTACAGTAAGACTGAGGTTCTGCATTAGCAAGCTCCTGGAGAAGATTACCTGAAATCATCCATCACTGTCAATGGCTAAAACCTCAAAAATGTAGACTGGTTCACATACCTTGGCAGCACCCTCTCACAAGCAGTCCACATAGATGATGAGGTCAACACCAGGATTGCCAAAACCAGTGTAGCATTTGGCAGACTCCGTTCAAATGTCTGGGACAGAAGAGGCGTAAAGCTTGCCACCAAACTCAAAGTCTACGGAGCAGTTGTACTCCCTACCTTCTTTATGCTTGCACGACCTAGAATGTGAAGAGCCGTCATGCTAAAGAAACTGAACCACTTCCATTTGAGCTCCTGAGAAAACCAATGAAAATCAGACGGCAGTACAAGGTACCGAACACAGAGGTGCTCACTCAGGCTGGAATGATATGCATCCACAACATGCTGTGCAAGGCACAACTCCGATGGGCTGTCTTTTTTATGCACATGCTGGTAGAACATATACCTAAGAGAATCGTCTATGTAGAGCTACAGCAAGGCAAGAGATCTCATAATGGTCCATAAAGAGGTACAAGGACACCATCAAGGCCTCTTTGAGAAACTATGGCATTGAGCCTGACAGCTGGGAGGTTGTCGAAGCTGATCGATGTGCTCGGTATAGTCTAGTCAGTGCAAGCGGCAGCCTTTGAGCAGACAAGACTGGTGGATGAGAAATGTGATCTGCGCAAATCAAGGAACAGCAAGTCTGCAACTCAGTCAGCAACCTGAGCATCCATGTCCCCACGGCAACAGACTCTTCTGGGTCCAGATCAGACTGATCAGCTATCTCCAGACTCACCACCAGTGAATTGATGACATTGGATGGTTCTAATCAACACTGATGGACGAACATCATCATCATTATCATTAAATCCTGAAGGAATAGGTCTTTGTTATATCTTAATCAATTGTTATGTATCGTATTTTCCAAATAGCATGCTTGTAATTGTTTTCGACTGTAAAGAATAAGAAATAAATCACCAACAGCTGTTTTATCATTTGTTTCATCAGATTTGTTTAAAGATAAATGAACATGATGGTTGTTTACCTCTATTTAAATATAAACATTAAAAAAGGCCAAGAAATTAGTAAAAAGATAACCATATAGTGAACAAGTCTGACTGCTTTATTTTAATGGCATAAGCTCTGTAGTATTAAAAAATCATGTATTCGTGGGCATTGGCAGATGCTCTATCTACTCCGGAAATGGACGAACCCGCCCATACACGAGTCTCCTGCTGCCTTGCAGGTTGGCTTTGGTTAACCAAAGGCTAAGGGAGTAAATCCTAAAGGAAAATCCCGAGTAGAGACCCTAAGGCACTTGGACGATGTACTACATCCCCTTCTGGCAACTCCTTGGTCTGGAGAGGGATGGGCTCCACCAGACGACTTTTGCCCAGGACACACTGATAATGCTGAACAAATCTGAAGTTATCATACCAGATTGGTCGTCGCCCGGGTCAACAAGGACCACGCCCGCCGTTGTTCACCATGACGGAGGTACTAGTGTGCTACTGGTACTTTGCAGAAATTTAGAGCGAGATACAGCCTTGCCATCGCCACCTGGAACATTAGAACTCTGGCGCAAACTGGGAGATACCAAGAGTTGACAAATGAGATGGAACACTACATATGGCACATACTGGGACTCTGTGAAGTAAGTTGGAAAGCCCCGTGGAGAACATCAAACTGAAGACGGGCATATATTATACTATAGTGGAGAGTTGGACAAGTCCATAAATGGAGTAGGCTTCCTTGTAAACAAAGCCATCAAGGGATATGTGCTTGAATGTCGCCACATATCTAGCAGAATCATATGCATTCGTCTGAAAGCATCTCCCTTTATCATCACAATTATCCACGTCTTTGCTCCAACTACTGATAATGATGATGAAGAAATAGAGGAGTTTTACAACAAACTCCAGGATATAATATACATTGTAAGTAAAAAATACATCCTCATCATCCAAGGACACTTGAATGCCAAAGTTGGCAAAGATGCTCTAAAAGACTGGGATGATTATTGTGGACCTTCTTGCAATGAACTTGCCATGAAAGAGGGAGACCGCTGCTCGAGTTCGCAAGCTACAATAACTTGGTACTAGCAAACACCCTGGGCCAACATAAAGCTTCATGATGCTGGACACGACATGCTTTTGAGACTTGTACAGGTGACAAAAATAAATGATTTCAAGAAATACGTTGCTAAGAATATAAATTTAATCAAGTACAGATATGATTTTTTAATCCAAACTACAAAAAGTTAACAGATAAATTTAATTAGATTAGATCTCACCTTAAGAAAAATGAGACTTTTATGTTGCAATAAAACGATAAACATTAAGGGGATAACAAAAATACTTTGCTTACTATAGCACCATAGGGAGTCAGTGTGCAAATGAAATAAGTTCATGCCAAACCTAAGCAACTTTCTCCTTATATAATAAAATAAAACTAATATTTCAGTATTCTTAAAAGTCTTTTTTAACATTTATGCTACATGTGTATTTTCTTTTACAGTATTACAAGTAAAATTATGTTTCCCTCAAACACATTTTCAATAGACTATATTTTGAGTAGAAGTCTTCGAAGAATTTTACAAATTGATGAACATCTTTAAAGAAAAAATTGTATGCTTCTGCACTTGTACTCATATTCTTCAATCTCTATCAAGAAATAATAACTTTGATTGTGTTTCTTACAACATCATCTAAAATCACTCAGTCATATAATAGGATCATGTTATCCAGGTTCTCATGAATTCCTACAGACGTTTAAATTTTGATACTAAACTATGATTGTCTTTCTTAAACTTTTGAGGATTAGCTGTTAGTGTTACAGGAGTTCAAATTTTGAGTGGCATAGAATATTAAAAAAATATTAAACATTAGTGACCGAGGAATTGTTGCAACGAAAAACTGTCCTGATGATTCTTCTTAAAGTTTTAAGTTAGTTTGAGTGTTACCGATCTAGATTTTGTTTTCATAAAATAATGTGGGATAGTGGCCAAAGATGTTTAACAAACGTGGACAGAAAGTACAGAGACATATCATATTTTAAAGCTTTCACATGCTATTGGTCTAGAAACATTAAAAAAATTGCACAGAATTAGTGACCAAAGATGTTTTCAAAAACATTCAGGGGGGAAGAAGAGATTGCAATTTTTTTTTTCAGTTTTGATTTTAATTATTAAAAAGCCAAAATTAAAAAGGGATGATTAAGATTACACAATAGCTGACATCCTGTGAAAGGTATTTATTGTGTTAATATTAGAGCAGTTGTTGGTAAATATAGGAATACTGACACTAAGCTCACAATTTAAGAGCTACACTATTGATATAACACACACACAGCGAATCTTTGAGTGTGATGCCAACACCCATGCAAGATATTTATCAAAAAGAGTGAGTAAACATCCAGTAAACATAAACACACTTACTCAATATATGAGAAAATATCCAGTGGACTTTATGTATAATTCAACCAATAAGGAAGTGCTATCCTGAAAATCTTAATAAGTCCTACAATACAATACCTGTATATTCATATCAACTATACAATACCTGTGCATTCATATCAACTATGCAATACCTATACATTGATATCAGCTATGCAATACCTGTACATTCATATCGACTATGCAATACGTGTACGTTCATATCAAGTATGCAATACCTGTACATTCATATTGACTATGCAATACGTGTACATTCATATCAAGTATGCAATACCTGTACTTTCATATCAACTATGCAATACCTGTGCATTCATATCAACTATGCGATACCAGTACATTCATATCAACTATGCAATACCTGTACATTCATATCAAGTATGCAATACCTGTACATTCATATCAACTAGAAAATAGCTAAAAAGAAATAGCTTCTTTTTTTCTAAATAAAAATGTTTTTTCAAGAGTTGAACCTGGCCCAAACATCTTGCCCAGTATTCCTACAAGCTGACATATGTAACACATGTCAAACATGTGAATAAAGGATCATAAAAATAATTATATTTGTAAACAAATTTAATCAATTTGTGACAAATACAACTGCTTTGTAAAACGGAAATTATTATTTTAAAATTATTTGTCATGAAAAATGGAAAAATGCAGTCAATATAATTAAATTCATAGAAAGATTACTCATATTTCTATACATTTCTTACTGTAGGAAACTGCCAATATATCAATACAGTGAAAAAGTTCTGTGGTACAATGACCTCCCACTCATGGCCGAACTGGACTTGAGAAACCTACTGTGGTAAAACTAAAAACGGCCTTAGAGCAAAGCCCCAGGGAAGGATGGCATCCCAGCAGAAGTCATCAAGTGCGGCTGCAGCGTGCTGCTCACACACCTGCATGACCTACTCTGCCAGTGGTGGGATGAGGGTGCAGTGCTTCAGGACATGAAAGATTCCAAAATTGTAACCTGTACATACGAAATGATATCTAATAATTTTCAAACAAAAAGTATCACATAAAACGTTTTTGCATCCTCAAATTTGAATTAAGCTTAGAAGTTGATGTGGAAAAGTGGCAAAAATAAGTTTAAAAATGAAGACAAGAAATGGATATTCAAATATGCAAATGGCAAAACTAAATATAAAATGGAAAGAAAACAATTTGATACATTCAAATCTACAAATGACAAAAATAACTAAATATAAAAATGAAAAACAAATGTTACGTATTTTTTGTTTAAATCATTTAATTTTGTTTGTCAGATTCAAATTTGGCATTTTAAGTTTTAAGATTCGTTCATTGAAAGGGGGTGGGTGACCTGTACTACAAAATAAACACCAGGTGTTAACCTCATTTTCTGACCTTGCAACAGAGTGTAAACAAGCTTCTGAAATGATTGGTTGATTCCAAGAACCTTAGAGCTTTATTTTAAAAATGATTGGTTGGTTCCAAGGACAAAATGGAGTAAAGTATAAACATCTTATTAATTTTAGCTAATTCGGCTGGTTTAGTGACCCTTAAGTCAAGCGTAGTTCTCATTATGTCCCGTACAGTTTCTAACTTTGCATGTTGTATTGGATAACGTTTAAGTTTCGCAGGCATTTCATCCAGCAACTTCAAACTGAACTCTTCGAAGTCTATCATGCCTGGTCTTTCCGTCAATACACTTGAGTAGTCGGGGAGTATCTCCTCCACCACTTTACGTTGTTTTGGCGTTAACCTTATGTCAAAGACGACGTCGACGTAGGTCTCATCCATCGTCAAAAGACCACTAGGAAGTGCATCCGCCACTCATCTGTTGTCGTCGGGTTCTTAAGTCACAACTGTAGCAACCACGAACCCAGTGGGGATGGTTCCTAGTTTCACTGGGCGATGTGAGGTCTTAAGTGCCACCCGCTGACACTTGTCACACGACATACAAACCATCCTTGTTAAGGTTATAATCTTTTTCTAGAAGTCTCCTTAATTCACCAGGCAGCAAATTGTCTATAGGCGAAGTCGAGGGGTTCAGCGGTTTCGACACTTATCTTCAATTCAATGACCTCGTCTCTACGGACCCCACGTTTACAGGTGTACATGAAATAAAATTGGGCTGTGGCAACACATACCTACATCATAAAATTACGTCGTAAGAAAATCCTGACAAGCACGCTGCTTGAATTCGCCCTTTGAAACTCGGCGAATCATGGTCAATGTAGACAACCGGCACAGAATCTTTATTCCTCTGAGCAAATTTGACGTCAATAGTCTCATCTGTATAATTATAATTTTATTTATTACAAATTTGCTATAGGTGGCCCCGAGTGGCCGAGTGGTCTAAAGCGCTCTCCGTTACAGATCATTGCCATCTCACCGTTGTATGTTTGGGTTCGAGTCTCAGATTCGGCCAATGTTGGTATGTGAGAAAGTTTGCAAGTAACTTCTCGTGGGTTCTTCTGGGCTTTTTACCAGGTACTTCCTCCACCATTAATACTGTCCGCCATGTATAGCATATTGTGTGCGTTGAAAAAAAGCGTTAAACCCTGCAACAATAATACAACAAAATTGCAATACACCAGTGCCGGGTAACTACAACCGGTGTGATAAACCACTGTAGTATTCTCTACATTTACCGTAGCTGTTGCTGTATTCGACCATTGTACTGGTTTACACTTTTTACTAGCGCCCGATGTCACTGCATTTATCGTGGGACGATGTTTAATGCAGTCTTTGAGAATGTGACCAGGTTTGTTGCAGACATAGCATACAACTTCAGATTTCTTACCAGTGACACCCTTATCTCCCCATTGGGTTTTTCTTGGGCTACGGAACGGACCACGGCTACCCCAGCTAGCCGTATATGCCCCTAGCTTCCCACCTTTGTGAGCATTCAGACTATAAGGTGCCAACTCGCTAGCCTTCCTAAAGTCAGTGATACTGGGTCGATCCCTGCCACCCCAGGATGTTGGACGGGATTGTGCAAACTCATATCGTTCAGCCATCACTGATATATTCTAAGGTCGCGAAAGAGATTTCCGCTATAATATGATCAGGTTTTTTTATATACGTACTGAGTACATGTTCTTTCAAGATCTCCTCCCATATGCCTTCGTAAGTGATCTCAGTGCCTGTAATGTTAATCCATTTATCGAAATGTACGCGCACATGAGTATGAAATTGTGAGTGTGTCTTCCTTGTTCGCTCAGACGACTCTCTGAAACTTTTGCAACAACTCTCTGCCGACATCTCGTAGTGCTTTTACCGCGCTTTCTTCACAGCGTCTTAATCTTCTACTTCAGTCGGTGTCATCTGATAGACAACAATGGCAGCTCGTTGCAAAAATGCAGAGATATTAATTTCCCACTGGTTTTTGGGTGTATGATCGATTAAAGCTAACTTTTCAAACATTTTAGTTAAAAAGTTATCAATGATTTCGTCTCTATCGTTAAACAACATAGGCATTGTTATCTTGACGATACGTTTATCCTCTGACCTCTTGCTTATGAATCCTGAATGTTCATTTAGTTCTCAACCCTGATCGATTACGCGTTGATCCTTAGTCTCTCCATGGTTAACGCATATTTTCTCTCCATGGCTCTTTCTTCGGCCAGAAATTTGGCTAACTCAATTTCTCTTTCCTCAGCTTGTCTGATTCTTTCCCTCTCCTCGGCTTGTCTAATTATTTTTTTCTCTGCCGACTGCTGTTCTTTATATTCTCTAAGACTCCACTCTGCAAATTCCGCTATTTGGGTCCTTTCATAACCTAATTCTTCTTCACCAATAGACTTACACTCTTTGACCAACTGCCTATCAGATGCCATTCTAGTCTAGTCGACTGTTATCAGTAATCAATTTACTTAGCTTAAGCATGGACTATTACTGCTTCCCAGGAAACAGCCTCCCGTATTATTTTCAAATAAAGTCTTAACCCACGGACTTACTTAAATCACACTAAAGCAACCAAACAGTGTTTGGCAGTACAAAATTCTGAATTTCTCTACAAATTTGCTCTCACCAACAATGTACAATTACTCCCTTGGAACGTCCTAAATTATCTCTTCTCACAAGAGTAACTAAAGGCAATATTTCTTTTTGAATTACTTGAATTCAGACAACGACCACTTATGAAAGCAGTTCAGGTACGGAATTTCAATTTCTTACAATGTCAAAATGCATTAAAGAAATATCAAACATTGGCATGTACTTACTACAGAATAAATATATTTGACTCGATTTACTCTCGTAATTCCCTGTTTAAACAATAACCAAATCTATCACTGCTATAGATACTCTTAATTTCTCTTCAATATCTTACTCAGCCTCTGTCACTCACATTGTTCAAAACATTATTCCGGACGAAAGCCGCAACTTTGTAATGTCACTCTCTTTGATTGTAGATAAATGAATTTAGCGACGTTATCAAGGGAATTACCTCCCTCGATGTTATGACCCGGTGTCAGTGAGTAGATATAACATCAACAGAGAGCTGGACAAGATTATTGGGACGAAATTATGCAATATGAGAATTGTGCATCCTAGCACTAAACTGTCCTTTCGTTTGAGACAGACACCTGGTCCCTTTCTTGTTTAACGAGGTAAGCACTATTCTTTTTACTAGACTTCCTCGGAGTCAAACTTCTCATCTCTGGAAAGGTTAGACTAAAGAATTTAGATCAAGGTTGTCACTTTAAATTCACATTACTTCCAAGGTCTGCGTCTTAATTTCACTCTGGCCAATCATAAGCAGTGGTTTCTAAACATTTTCTTAAGACAATAATTTCTTTCGTTAGTCAGAATCTCTGAATTATGTTATATAACTTTTCATTTTTGAAGAATGACTATTTTGACATGGATCAGAAGTTCAGCTGTCTTTTTCTCACCATATTAAGATATCCGGTCAATTTCATTGAGTGAGAACACTGGCCCCTTTGAAGTTTAACACTGATAAGGGGCAACATTAGGAAGTAAGGTCAAAATGACCCTTCATAGAGACTTCTACGGTTTAAATGTGATAAAATCTTAATGCTCAATATATTCAACTTTAAGGTTCAATGCTTATTCAAAAGTCGACACTTCACAAACATTCTTTATCGCATCAACTAGTAAGATGTAACCACAATTGATTTTCACTGATACAGCGATATTTAATGATATTTTTGCTCATAGAGTGATATTAAATAATACTGATTTAAAAATGGAACATATATCATCTTGGAGCGTCTTTTCCGCGATGACAATGTATTTCCAGAATCGTCAGCAACAACGCACGGCCCGCTCACCAGGTCTGCAGAAGGATCGAAAACTTCCTTATTCCCCGAAAGCCCGTTGATCTGGAATCTTTGGTCCCTTGATGCTAGTCAATCAATACCGTCCTCCATGCCAACGTCGTGATCGACCTCAGCATCTGCGATGACACCAATTTAGCCATAGCGCATATATCATGTTCATCGTCAAATTTTACGGTGTGCATTACTTCACTGTTCTATGCAGTAACGTAGACCGCAATTTACAAACCATTATCCCCCATGTTCCACCCTTACTTTCATTTGTCACTTATATATTTTCACGATTTATATATAAAACATAAAATATTATGTTTAAAAATGTGTATTTTGAACTGACTCTATAATAATAATAATAATAATAATAATAATAATAATAATAATAATAATAATAATAATAAAGGAATCAGCTCGAGAAAGCATAACTGTGCCTAATCATCATCATCATCATCATCATCATCATCATCATCATCATCATCATCATCATCATCATGTCTTTTGACCTAACTGGTCGCTTAGGCACTATGCTGCTGAACAGTTTCCTCCACTTGTCTCGATCATGTGCCAATGCCTGTATCTCAGTAAAATTTTTCTTGGTTGATTATGTGATGTTGTCAGTCCACTTTGCTTCTCTGTCTACCTCTCTTTCTGCCTCCCTGGACACTGCCCTGCAGTACTGTTATGGATAGACTGTTGGCACTAGTGACATGGCCAAACATTTCAGCTTTCTCTTTTTGGTAGTGGTGAAGATGTCTTAATATTGGCCTACTTTGTGCCTGATGGTGTTACGCACTTCTTCATTTGTGATGTGGTCTTCTAAGAGATGCCAATGATGGTACTGTAGCATCTCATTTCAAGTGCCTGGATTCTTTGTTGTAATTCTGCTGTCTGAGTTCACATGAAAACAAAAAGACTGAGATGACTAGTCCTCTCAATGGTGTGATTTTAGTTTTCAGACAGATATTCTTGTCTCTCCAGATGTGTCTTACTTTGACATAGCTGCCGTTGTTTGTGCCGCTCGTTACAACATTTCTGGTCTTGATCCCTCTTCGGTGATTATATAACCAAGATAATTGAACAAAGCCCACTGTTTCCAGTTCCTGTCCTCTGACTTTAATGTTGGCAGAGATTTTTTTGCCACTATTTGTCATCAGCTTTGTCTTCTCTGCGCTAATCTCCTAGTCAAATCTGGCAGATGTTTCATCCTGGTTCTTGACTAAGGTGGCAAGCACGTCTTAACTGCCGGCCAACCCATCAATGTCGTCTGCAAAGCGGTGGTTGGTAATGTTACGCCCTCCAATGCTGACTGTCCCACAGTGGTTTTCCAAGGCTTCGCTGATGATGAGCTCTAAGTAGATGTTGATAAACGTGAGTGACAGGAGACAGCCTTGACGTACTCCAACTGTCGGGAATCAGTCACCTAAATAACCATGAGCTATTACTGCACCGGTAGCTTTGGCGTACAGCTGCTTGATGGTATTGGTCAACGTTTGACTCATATTGTTCTTCTTCACTGTAGCCCACAATGCCTCGTGTCACACTCTGTCAAAAGCATTCTAGAATTCTATGAACACATGATAGATGCATTGATGACGTTGCGATAACTTTTCACACGGTACCCTGCCATTGAATATTTGTTCGGTTGTGCTTCTTCCACTCCAGAACCATGTCTATTCTTTAGCAATTTTTTATTTTGCTTGTGGTTTCAGTCTGTTCAAGACGATCTTCAGCATCATCTTACTATCATAGCTGATCAAACTGATAGTTCTGTAATTTTGGCACAGTTGGTGATTGCCTTTTTGGGAGAGTATTATAATAATAACAAACATAATGAGGACTTTGTATAGCGCCTAATCTTAAGCAGCTGTAAGCGCTTTAAAACATCTATAATAATATGACGACAGAAATACCAAAAACAAAAACCATGAAATTGGGAAAGATAAAAAATGCTGAAAATATTTAAGGTTCGAAACATTATTAGGTCTTTACGTTTGTTCTTGCAGTCGAAAAAGTCAGTTTTAATAGCACTCTTGAAAGGGATCCCTTTGTCTTTATGTCTAATTGCAATGGGCAATTCGTTCCACATCGCCTGGCCCTGGTATGAAAAAGAACGTTGTCCATTTGACTTCATTTTCATAGTGTGAAAAATGAGTATGCGATCGTCAGAAGAGGAGCGTAAATATCTTGCTGGTGTGTACACATTAGTGAGGCCGGATAGGTATGTTGGACTGGATTGTATTCTGGATCGAATGGATAGCCAGTGTCGGGTACAGAGCAGTGGAGAGGTTTTCTCTGATCGTGATACTCTATAAATTATCCGAGCAGCTGTGTTTTGAACTTTTTGAAGTTTTTGGAGTAGATGTTGAGACGAACCAGACATAACTGAATTACGATAGTCCAGTCTTGAAAGTACTAATGAACACACAAGTGTTTTAGTGGCATCAACTGAAAGATATTTGCGAATCGAGCTGATGCGTCTCAGCTCAAGATATGTCGCCTTGCATATGTTCATGACATGTTGGTGCAATGTGAGAGTACTGTGTAGAGTAACACCTAAGTTTCGTACTGACAGTGTGAATTTAATGTTGGTGTTGCTGATATTTATTGTTTGTGGTAAAGGATGTGAATGGGAAAGAAGTTGTGTTGTGATCCGAATGGCAAGTAGTTATAAATTTCACTGAGTTTAAACATACAAACAATGCTGGTTTAATCTCATTAACAACCTCGGCAAATTCAAACCATGTCCTTTCTTTGTTGGAGTGTGAAATTCCTCCCACCCACCCCAACATTTCAATTGTCCAAACAGAACGTTTTTTGTTTAAAAAAAACATTTTGTACAAGTGAAATCTTCTCCTTTTCCTTCCATTGCCCAGATCATTTCATCCTTTGCTTCTGCTTCATACTGACTGACATCTACCAACCTCAAACAGACGACAATAATACTTACAGCTAGCGGGATTTCGCACATGAATCCATGAAGATTAACATCTGCTCAACCGGCAATGTAGAGATTCTTCTCGTATGGTCGATTATGATTGTAATACACGATCTTAAACTTCATCTTTAGCTGAGGATCATCAAGTGTCGATTTGAAAAACCATACTAAACATCACCTGAGTAAATTCCCATCTCGACTAAAATCTCACGTGAGGTTCAGGATGTTCTCAAACATAAACCGTTTACTAAAACCGGACCCTGGCATTGTCTATGATGCGTAATATAGCAATTTGTGTTCCCTAGAAATTGTCGATATGCATTGCAGTTTTAATGATTAGGTAACTCTAACAAATTAAATCTGGCCAGAACCGTTAAGGTAATTGTTAGGTTTAGTTCGTTAAGGTGCAATGATCAAAAGGCAATCCTAATTTGGTAGAAGTACACATTTTGTCGCATATTATGATTTCCATAAACGATTTGTTTCACCTATCCTACAAGTGTACATGTACATTCTAAATGTGATGAGAAGTTCGATCTACATAAGCACAGTGCCGTGCGTTTCGATCTTTCCACATGATAAACATATTCCGAGGCATGGATGATACACAAGCTTAACATGAGCGAGATAATTCATCTAAAGTATGAACTCATGATACATGCACTTCAATAAATATTTCAGTGGTGCAAAATGCATGTAGTCATGGTTGATTGATTTTAAGTTTTGTGGGGGTCTGTATGATCGCATCAAAGAATAAAGAGATGCGTAACTTTGAACTATCATCAATGCCTAATCTTAGATCAAATTGGGGCACATATCTAAGATACCACTTTCTGAGACTTGCATTTTATGTTCAAATGTTAAAACCTAGCTTACCGAGTATGAATGAACCAATTAACCGCAAGTTAATACATAATACGTTTACGAAAGAAGTTTCATTTTTACTAAAGACTTAAATATGTTCATCAATCCTTCTGTAAAAAAGCAACAACAAAAAAAAAACTGAAGACCTCATCTTGACTATTCAATCTTTTTTATACGAACTGCCGCCCGTACATATGTTCCATGTACATAAATTTAACAGATTTCTAGTTTACTCTGTTGATCATCCTATGACATGTGAATATGCTATTTCGATTAAAGAATAATTTTTATCGAATAAGCAGCCAAGCTACTTAACACCTATCACAGATTTAAATAATAGCCTTGTTACCTTCTGCATCTGTCGTCTCTAGTGTCCAATAACATTATTACCACGTTTAGGGCAGAGTATACAGAAATTGTGTAGATGAATGTGTATTTACCTTTGAAAACGAAACAAAAGTAAAATCTCTTTTGAAGAAAGCTTGGCCTCGGACAAAGAAACATACTTCGGATGGGAGGACGAATATTGTTAACACTTTATGTCGACTTCTGGGACATTATCACATCCAAGATATAAAATAGTTAAAGGAAATAACAGAAAAGAAAGATTTATTGATTAAATACAATTGTTCTTCATCCGCAGAAATGCAATCTTGCAAAATCAATCTGAATAAATTTTCAGATCCATAAGTAAAGTTACTATTGTTATATTCTTGTTAATAAATTACATTCAGAAGTAATAACTTATATTCAGAAGTAATAAATGACATTCAGGAGTAATAAATTCCGTTCAGAAATAGATATACATATAAACTCACATGAATAAGAATTCCATGCCCTGAGTTTGAAGAGATAAGTTTAACATATTTTATATTTACACAAACTCTAGCAGATGAAAAATTAATACTGGATATGAAAAGTACTTTTTCAAGGCAAAGAAAAAACAAAAAATTCCACTAGTAGGTACTTGATAAAATGTCAGGAACAATACTTTGTAATGACTTTGATGGAACCTGACTCACAGTGACATTTATGCACACTATAATTATTTTATACTTCTTTTCATCCATATATTTAAGAACTTTTGCTTAATAACAAAGTTTAAGTGAACGTCTGATGACCGTACGTTTGGTTTAGAAAAATCAAATAGTAACGATCATAATCTTTGTCATATATTGATCGGAGAGCTGGCTCTCCAAATATCAGGAGATCTTTACAGAAGCTCTGAAATCTATACATATCATTCCTTTTTGCAAAATCGTCATGCTGGTACAATTGCATTTGCTCTGATACCGGACCTTGAAATGGAGTTGTGGGTGTTGAAGAGGGAATGTTATATTTGCTCTCATGTATTGGATACTTTTGAGTCGCTATCGAACTGTGGCCTGACGGTGACGAAAATAAAGTATGATTTCCATATTGCGTTGTATCCATTCTACCAGATCCAGGAGTTGATTCTCGTACTTTTCCATCAGGTTGAATTTGACTTCTTTTGCCGTCCTTTGACACCGGACTTTGACCTCGAGTACTGCGTGTTTCTGAGTGAACTCTATATGTGCTCTCATGTACTGGATACGTTTGCGTCACTCTCGAACTGAAGCCTGACGGTGACGAAAATCGAGCATCATTTCCATACTGCGTTGTATCCCTTCTATCAGATCTAGAAGCTGACTCTCGTGCGTTTTCATCATATTCAATTTTGTCAAAAGATTTGTCGTTCTTTGCTGTAGCGGGGGCACCACTCTTTGCTTTAGGTATTGTACAGGGCTCTGCAACACCTTTTGCCAGGAGTGGACCGTCCTTGTGGAGAAATAATGCTGGCCATATAAGATAATCAATATTGTCACCAGAATGCATGTAATGCTTGTACAGATTGGTGTCAAACTGGGCACCTCTTTCAGGCTCTCTAGAGAGAACAACGGGTGGATCTTGTATGGACATCAGCCAACAGAGCTGAAAGCACTTTTTGATATAAACTTCTACCTTTTCCTCCCTCACGTATTTCCAGTCAACCAATGTTGAAAGTTTCTCTCGAAAATCCTGAAATGCATGACAGCTTTGTTTTAAAAAGGGATGAATCTATTACAGTTGTGATGAGGTAATTTTATGTGTAAACATATTGAGAAGAAAATATATTATTTATTTATTGAAAATTTGTAGATAAATATGGTACTTTATTAAAGTTTAAGGTAGCAAATTATTCCAAAGATTTTTGCAAATCCAGCCATCCCTAATCTACATAAATAAATTCACGGTAAAAAGAATATATATATATATATATATATATATATATATATATATATATATATATATATATATATATATATATATATATATATATATATATATATACATACTTCCAGTCTGTAGTCATGGTTTCAACACATTCTGATACTACATTTCCTTTTGCAAGTGTACTGGTAATCCTAAATGCCCAAAATAAAGAGCGGAAGAACACAAAGACAATCATATTTCAGTATTTAAAAGATCAAGGTGGCATTTAAAATTCTTCAATACACACTCATTATCATGATTTACCTTCTCTTTGTCTTAATATTCACAGGTAGTCTTGTCAAGCCCTGTTTATACTTCCTCATACAATCAACAAAAGTTGGTGTTGATAATGCCATCTGTTAAGTTGGTTTAATGCTGCTAGGTGTGTATGTGATACAGTGGTATTGTTAAGTATATTTAATTGTGTGCTTGACATTTATCTATGACTGAGGGTAGATTTCTGGGCTATCTGTGATTTGTTTTTTAAAAGATGTTTACATGAATTTGAGTTCAGACTTGACCATTTTTACGAATAAGGGGCTCAGAAAAGGTATTGCGTTGCAGGTCAAATGAAGTTCGTATATAAAAGTGAGTATTATTTGAGAGGAATTATTTATTTAAATTATTCACAGGAATTACAAAGTGCACATTGGCTGTTTGTACTAAATCATTACTTTGGGATTGTTGAGGATCTATTCAAAGACATCTGGATAATATCTTTGAGGCGCATCAATACTATTCGATTATGGAAGATTATCTGTACAACAGCACATTTGAGACTACTGGCATTCATTTAGAACACTTTATACTTTTGGGCGTGTGATGGGACTTTTCGAATTATCTGGGATTTAATTCACAATATTTTTTAGTTACTCTTCATTTTTCACTTTGCGTTCTAGGGAAAACATTGTTGAATTTTTGCAAAACGTTGGTTTATCTTCTTTGTTTTACATATTGTAAAACTATAGAGTCGTAACAATATATTGGATCGTTCTAGTACCCATTCCTACCTTTGAAGAATTATTTATTTACTGTGTCTATCGATAGACGGATTTACCGCAGTGACATTACATCTGTATTGTTTATTATTCACTTGAAAAGTAATCGAAATCACTCTTCCAGTTTTAACTGCTGCTATGGACATTCTTTTGCGTATGTATTTATGAATATCATATGTTCGTATTGATTCCGGATTTGACTATACTTTCTTATATAATAGGACCATCGTTATACTTTTAACCAATTATTTATACAGTTCACTCTTTTATATAGTACGTATGTGACTGTCTTAAAATCAAAAGATAAGTAAAGAACAGGCAGTTGTTTTATTGTAGGTTCTATCAAGTTTAATTAAATAAGTAGCACGTTGAATGTGATCCTCTACTCGCATGTGAAAATTAAAATAAATTTAAAAGAAAGAACAAAGATATAGATTTGTAAAAATAAAATAAAATACACAAGTGTGCATGCGCCTGATTGCAGTATTTGAATTTAATAAAGTAGTGCAGAATTCATAGTATATTTTTTTGTATACAGAAAAACGTGACCGAGTGTGACAAACTTTGTATGTTTCAGCTAATTGTTGAAGGGTAATTTCGGCTTTAAAAAAGATCAAACAACCCCCTCACTGCCATGTGAAGAACTAAATAAAAAAGATTTAGTGATAATTTATTTATACATCAAACCCTTACCCATCACGTTTGAAAGTTGCCCCCTCTTATAGTCAGGGCTAACATTTATATTAATACCACCTGGATATGCCGCAGAAAGGTGCGAAAATCCTAACGCAATATTCACGCTGATTTTTCTCATCAAGCCCTTTATAGTTATGATCAATTTCCTCTTTCAATGTTCTGAATGTACCGAACAAATGTGATTTTATTTACAATCATTTCATTACTCAGTTCAGTTTTGATGATCTTGTGTGCATATGTTTTAACTTATTGATTCACCCGCTTGATGTGACATATATTTAATGCATTTCATTTTTAACTGCATCTGCATCGTTTGTAAACTTTCGAATCATTCGATTAATTCATTTTTGAATGTAGTCAATTTACCTTGTACCACACTGATACTTTTGATTAGTGCACTATCAACTCGGTGATTGATTTTGGTTGTTCAACGAAAGGATTTACTTATTTTATAAACTGGTGAATGAAGCATACTTTGTCATTTTGGCGTTATCACTTAAATCTGCATTCGTACGTGTCTTTTTAAGTAGCTCACGTAACGATTTCCTTTACATTTTTTTCACGTGTTCTAAATGTTTTTTTTTTCTTCTATTAAACCATTCTTTTGCAATTCTGACTGTGAACTACTGTCAATTATTATCTCTTGGTCTGATCTGTACATTTTGTGCTAAAACAATTTATCAGCTTTTCATTATCTTTTAGTTGTCAATAATTTTTTTTATATTAATCTCTTAAAATTGTTCCAGTTGAGATTATAACGTCTCATAGTTTTCCTAACTGTTTAGTTTTATCCATATCAATCGATACAGCTTATATTTGCTGTTTTATTCTCTTGTCTGCTGGATTCACGAAAACAATTGCTAAGGTTTTATTAGTTATAGCGTGCACTCTGTCGATTATAAAAGAGTCTCTTTGTTACCGGACGATAATAGCAGTATATGCGTTATATAATCCCTGTTTAAACAATTCTTGTTAATCTAAAACTTTATTTGCTGTTATAGTCAAGCTGATTGTATAGATCTAATAATGTTTAGTTTGTTTATTATAATTCTGCTAAAATGTAAAAATCAGCTAATATCTATACGTTTTCTGAACACGTCGTAACATTTTTTAAAATTGTATCGTCTGAAGTGATAACTATTAGATTACCATCTGGTTACCTCAGAAATAGTATATTAGGTTAACCATAGTTTGTATCGGATCTACTAGAATGGTAATACAGATATTGCAGAGGTTTATTTCAGTTTGATGTACAGAGGCCTCTCTTACTTATGTCTTTGGCTCAGTCTTTAATAGTACACCAAATTCACTAGAATCCCAAAGTTATGAAATCATATACATAACCTACACTATTCACCTAATGTAGCAAAGATACGTAACAGGGACACACTATCATTAAAGTAATTTTGGGTATTAATAATTTGATAGAGGAACTAATACAATTTTACTTTGGTTTCAGGAACTATAAATTGTATCAGATTAAGTAGATTTCTGTACAGGCCAATGGATGTTGAATTCTAGCAGTTTTCATTTTTAGTTGGCTTGTTCAATACGTAATTGTTATTTTGATTTGAACTTTTGATCTGTGTTTCGAAGATGCAACACGAATACTGTCTTTGTTGTCACAATTTGCAGTCTTTGACTCATTGGCTTTATTCATGTACATGTCACGATGATATGTTTTATAGTATATGCCTCATTCTTCTCATTATATCTTTTTTCAGATTCTCTGACACAGTGTAATAATCCCAATTAACTTTAGGCTTTGCATTTAAATGAATAGTTTGCTCTTTATAAAGATAATTGCATTTGAAAATTGTATTTGAGTGGTGGATAGACCATCAGTCAGTCATGGCTATCCTTGATCTAGACATTGTGTCGCCATAGCGCAAAAAATCCGACGCTTACCCGAATCACGCTAAACACTGCAAGGATGAAGGAACCACAGGTGAGAGAACAATATCAAGCACACATTCAAAACCTACTGACTGTGCACGGACCTATGACTGGTGATCCAAATTCAAAGCGGAACCAGCTCAAGGACATGTTGAGTGAGTCTGCGAAGGTCATCCACTTACCCAAAAGAAATATCCACCAAGACTAGTTTGACGAAAATAACGAAGTGATAAGCATCCTACTTCAACACATGCGAGAGACCTATATAGAATGGTAGAATGACGTTGACTTGGTCTCAAAACGTGATTGTTTCAAACACCCGCAGAGCAAAGCCCAGAGAGAACTCCTGATTATGCAAAATAGCTGGTGGGACCGCAAAGCATATGAAATCCAGCATTACGCAGACACTAACCACTCGAAAGTGTTTTTCAGGTCGCTGAAAAATGTATGTGGACCATTGAAAGCGTACGGTGCCCCGCTAATCTTTTCTGACGGGACCACACTGTTTATGGACAAAGAGACTATCATCGAAAGGTGGACGGAAGACTGCTATAACCGAATGACATGTCCTTCACCGTAGACTCTGCAGCGCTAGACGCATTGTTCAGAGCCAACTATCTCGGATCTGGACTTGCCCCCTAACACAGAAGACGTCGAGCAAGCCATCACCAACATCAGCTCTGGCAAGGGACCTTGTGCGCCTGAAATTCCTGTTGAACATTTAAACTCAGCTAGCCCTACTGCACTTGAGGTACTGTACAGCATCCTTCCTGATAAGCATTTGGGAGGAAGATACCATGCCACAGGAATTCAAAGATACAATGATTTTCACCTTATAAAAAAACAAAGGAAACAAAGCTGACTGCGGCAACTATCGAGATATATCACTCCTGCCGATTGCAGGCAAAATAATGTCGCGCGTCCTTTTGAACCGCCCGGTAGTTAATGTCTCGAAAGCCATACTGCAGGAGGCCAATGTCGCTTCGGACCATACCCGAGCATGATAAACATGATCGTCACAGTGAGACAGATACCGGAAAAGTGGATTGAATAAAACATGAACTTCTACGGTGTCTTCATAGACCTCACAAAGGCATTTGATACTGTTAACAGAGATGCACTATGGGTCATCTTAGCACGACTCGGTTACCCTAGGAAGTTCATTAAGATAATCCGTCTTTTTTCCCGACGGCATGACATGAATCGTTCTCGCAAAGGGATATCTCCGAACCTTTCAACGTTTCTAACGGAGTGAAGCAGGGTTGCGTATTCGATCCAGTATTATTCAACCTCTTCTTCACATGCATACTGAACATTGCAAAACGTGATGTCCAGAAAATAGTGTAAATAGCGTACAGATTCGATGGATTTTTCTTCTACCTTCGACGACTGAATATCCGTTCCAAAACAATGGAGAAACTTTTTCTAGAAGCAGAATTTTTGCGGATGACTCGGCTCTCATGGCACACACGGAAGCAGATCTCCAGTTCATCGTTATTGACTTTGCAGAAGCCTTGAGACTCTTCGGATTTACTATCAGTCTAAACAAGACAGAGGTACTTCACCAACCCGTCCCAGACACGATAGCTCTCCCATCGATTGTGTAAATCGTAGACACCCAGCTGAAAGATGTCGATCAATTCAAGTATGTTGGAAGGATAATATGTTCCGATGGATCGATAGACAAGGAGATAACGGCACGCATCAGAAAAACCTGGCAATCACTAGGACGCCTCCACTCTCGAGTGTTGAGCCACATGACTATTAAACTGTCTTCAAAGATAAAGGTATATAAAGCAGTTGTGCTAACATGCTCCCTTTATGTATATGACTCCTCGACAACATACAAGAAGCACATCAAGCAACTTTAACGCTTCCACACAATAGCCCTGCGCTGGATTATGGACGTCAGATGGCAAGTCAGATTGACGAACCTAGACGTGCTTAATAGAGCAGGCTTGCATAGTATTGAAGCAATGGGCGTGAGAGCCCAACTCGGGTGGAAGTGGCATGTCATCCATATGGAGGATTCTCGAGTGCCTCGTCAGATTTTGTATGAAGCTCTATCAAGTGGACACATAAATACTGGTCGACGGAAAATATTTTTTAAAGACTACATCACGCAAAGCCTGAGATGCTGCTCAATATCTGTGACAGACCTCAAGTCCTGCGCTAAAGATAGATCTGGCTGGCGTGCAGCTGTTCGTAATGGGTAAAAAACGTTCGAGGATGCCAGCAGAACGAAAGTCACCGACGCCAGGGAACGCAGGGAAGCATCAGCGTCAAGAACCAACCAACGCCTCAAGTGCACAAACTGCTCCTGGACATGCGCATCTCGCATCGGACTCGTAAGTCACATGAGGACCCATCAGAAAAGAACATTGCAGGATTTACTTCATCGATCTCCGATGAACAACCGATGGTGATTGGTTGAATTTGAAAAACAAGTGTATTTCTTGACGAGTCTGTCAAAGTAACAACGCTCCATCAGAGAAAGTGGTATACAAATGCAAAATTAAGTACGCGGAAAGGACAATTAAGAGCACAAAATAGAGCTGAATTATTCAAAGGGATCCATTTCATCCTAGAAGAGATTTTGAACATTATTGTCTTATCGCCTTTCTCTGCGAGACTTACTTCTAGGTAAGCATTTAGCCATGCTATAACTATAATAACACAGGTAAACCCACATGACAGAAATTCACTGTTATCTGACGCGTTTAAAAAGATGTAGTTTTCTTCTTTTTGTTCATTTTGTAAACTATTTAAATTATCTGTTTCAATTATTTCCGTATTTCTAGCTTTTTTCAACTATTGTTTAGTGTATCTTTAAACAGTAATCGTTGCATGTTCCGTTTCCAATAATTATGTTGAATTTCTTTTCTGTATTAATCATTTATTTCCAACAATGGAATTATCGTTTCGTTTGAATAATCACAATTATTTTCCCCACCTTGTCCGGCTATGCATTGTCGTATTATTTACACTATAATAAACAACACAGGGATGAGGGTAATTGACTTTATGAAATGAATCAATTTTTAAATCTTATTTATGATTATGAAAATGACGATGATAATGATGATGATGATTACAATTATGATAATGATGTAAGCTGCTGATACTGTAACTCTTGCTAGTGATGATGGAGTGCAAACTAGCAGGCATTTTGATGATGTTATTATATTTAATAGTAACAGGGCTGCATACAATCATCTGGGTTATTTTTTTTATTCGAGCATGAACAGTGCATGAGAACTAAATTTCATGCGAAAAACGGAACCAAAGCAAGAACTATGAGTCAAAGAGATCATCTTTGAAATGAGTGCACCTGATCACGTTTCATGATTCTGTGTGTGACTCTGTTTTCAGAGTGCCAAAGACCCGTTTCTTTATGGGCGAAAATACCAACTTGACGGAAATAAGTAGATTATTAAATGTAAGCTACATTAACTTTCTTTTTTTTGTGATAGAGTGGTAATATTACAAAGGAAAAACATTAGTTATGACGATTCTAGCATGAACAGAGCTTTCCATAAAAATCTAAAACAAAATTTAACTACGTCATTAAAAGTGAGATAATGGTTTCAAAGTTACATACTATGGTAATGTGGGTATAGAACCTCAAAATGCATCTAAATTTAGCTACAAGATGTTATTTGAAACAATATGTATGGAGAATACAAATATCTTGAGCTTAACACGAGACAGACAGTTTTATTTGGCCGGCTGGATGGATTAAAGTATATCTACCAGCAAAATTAAACGAAGTCATCATTTTTACCAGTTATGCTCAAACTCGACTGAACCTTCACTTCCTAGTGTTATAATCTATAAGACCATATAGCATGTATGTTAACTGATCCGCTTAGATAAAATGTTTTGACATCGACTCCGATATTTTGATGGAAATTAAAGCCTTTTACTGCGTTAACTTTCAGGCATAATATACAATATTCTTCAAAACAACATCAAAACATGTAAACACGAGTATCTAATCATCACAAGTCAACACGAGTATATAATCACAAGTCAACACGAGTATCAAAACATCACAACAAGTCAGCACGAGTATCAAAACGTCACAAGTCAACACGTGTATCTAAACGTCACAACACGTCAGCATGAGTATCAAAACGTCACAAGCATACGATCATTGATGTTTAATAGTCCTCTGTGTAGATAAACAAAATTCGGGCGGTGCAGCTGCTCTTCTTCATACAGACAACCCGGGCTGACCTATTAATATAATTTGAACCTACATCTTTTCGAAAATTCACGCAAAATCACTAAACTATCGTGGTTCCTACCCATATGTGTCGTTCCATACGTCATGAGGTCGGTTGCATAGAGCCTATTCTAAACAAAGCGATGGAAGGATCTAGCAGATTTGCTAACCTATCTTTTCTTGTCAGACTGGTTGTCTCAGCCGTGGTGTCCACGCGCTAAAAACTAATTTTCAATGGAAAAAGCCCTCGCTGTCTTCTGTTGTGTCTGACAGAGATTTTATAAAACCAACAACAAATATATTTTTTTAAAAACTCACCAAAAAAGTAGTTTAAAGTCTCTCTAAGTTTGATTGACACACACACACATGCACACGAAATCGAGGTAATTTGTAATGAAAAACTTAGAACACATAAACAATTGAAAGTTGTTTTGTTTTTCGTGATTGTTATTTTTTCTACGAGCAATACATATAGCTAGATGAAGATTAGATAAGTATTCAGACATTTATAAAACAGTATAAGCCCAACTGAGCTGAAACGAGAGGCAATATTAGCACCTGATGAATACTGACTGCGAAAATAATCTTGCAAAAGTGCACGGTTATTTTAAACATAAACGATTTAGATTTCATGTCAACAAAAAACTCTTCTACTCCAATCCGTTGTCTTTTTGACATAAATTAATGGTTCAGCTATACTCAGTCATATATCAATGGTGTTTTTCATTTTCTGGCTCATGTAATTGTTAATATGGAAACAAAACTTGTACCTGAAAAAGACTATCAGCTTTCTTTATGTCAACATGCTTCCTGGACTCCCTCAACAGCCGTTTGCAGTCAGGAGTGACCTGGTAACAAAACGGAGATCTTGAATAGATGTATAATTATACTTAAATTAGTTTTTGTGGAACGTAAGGAATACTATCAGACTAATTAAAGAAAATAAATACGATAACTGAATCGTGGCAAAAATTAAAGTTGGAAGTGCTAAAGATAATTTGAAAACAAGCAGACATCAAGGCGGGCATAAAAAAACAACAACTAATGATTGTTTAATAGGCGTGTCATCCACCTCTCAAGACAGGTCATAGGGCATTGGTGGCATATTAAAACAATGAATGATATCGAGATCACAGATAACAGACTGCAAGGGAGATAATCATTAAGACAAACCCAAAGACCGAAGCAACACACTATGATATCAAGGAACAATAAACAGACACCCTCCGACAAACGCTTGGCGTAAACTATAAATCCAATAGGATGTATGGAACCTAAGGAGAATTCGCCTCAACCAAAACAAGAAACGATAGAAAGAGACTACCAGCCATGACAAATACAAGTTACCAAAACATTGTGAGAAAATTTCCATAGTTATAATGTTTTCTATCACTATCCTTTACTGTAATATCGATCGATCGATCGATCGATCGATCGAGAGAGAGAGAGAGAGAGAGAGAGAGAGAGAGAGAGAGAATACATTGATATATATCGATGCAGTGGCAATAACCATGGCTCTGGACTGTACACTCGCCTTTATACTTAAACAGAGAAAGCATGAAGCTCCAAGCTGAACGAACTAAACGACTGCAGAAAAAATTACGATACAAGATGCAACTTGCTTTAACTTTCCAAAACTAAACAACATAGAAAACAGATGACCACTGGAACACCATATCTTAGAAATGAAGTTAACTTAAAAGCAAGCAGAGAAGGTAATATAATTATTGAAACAAGCTGCAAAAATCAAGGGCTATAATAACAGATTAAAGCAGATAAATCTTCCAAGATGTAAGAGGAGAAGCAATGACGAACTCTGTTACCAAAATACACACTTTCTGCGATAAATTTTCAGTAATTTTCTCAAAAGAGGACCTATGGAAGAGAGAGAAGAAAACGTTCTAGTAGAGCATTTACACTCATGACATATATATCCTATAAATATTTCAATATAATTATCCAACTGGCTTATATGGAGAAGAAAGACGAAATGAATTCCCCAAATACCGCCTGTTTTCAAGTTTTTAAGTAATTTCCACAAAAATAGACAATAGGTAAAATGCAAAACGGTAATGCTCATCTACACTAAGAACAAATCCAATCGACGCAAATTTAATCTCATTCTCCAAACGATATGATCTGAAAAGCCAGGACAGCCTGGATTTCCATAATATATAGCCAGTAATATCCCCATAATAAGGCCATAGCTAAATAAAGTTGTGCATATCTATATGAAACACATATGTGGCCATCAACGTTTTATTAAAACTGGCCAAGCGATGTGGAGTAGAATCAATGACTAGGCTTGTTACTGATGGACAGATGTTGTGACTGATTTGAAGACGGATGCATGCCGGCAACACCAATATATATTCTATTAACAGACGTGCGGAGACACTTGTAATAGTAGTAATAGTTGTTTTCGCTGCAGCAGCAGTAGTTGTACTAATGTATCTTTTGATAATGATTGTTAAACGCGTTCTATTAATAGTTTTCAGTATCTGTCTGGAATGAATTGTTCCGTTGACCTGATGGTTCGATCGTCCGCCTCAGATGGGTGAGATCGCGGGTTTGAACCCCGACCGAGTCCTACCAAAGACTTAAAATAATGATACTTGTAGCTGCCTCAGCATTACAATGTCAGTGTTTGTACTGGTCGGTCTGGTGTGAGGATAATGTGACTGTGTGGGACATGATGATACGTGTCTGCGGCATAATGCCCTAGTACTAGACATCAATTATAAACTGCCACACTGCAAACATCGTAGCAATATGACTGGAAATGTGTTAAAGCTACGTTACAAATTCTACACACACACACACACACACACACACACACACACACACACACACACACACACACACACACACATCTGCTGCTTGGAATGATTTTGCCCATGATAATGGTATATGGAAGATCTTACGTATCTTGACATCAATGTTTAGTCATAATTTCTCTTATTGATCTTGCTTTGAATTGGATTTGAAAGATAATTTATTTTTGATCAGGATATATTTGCGAATAGAATATTTCCGGTGTTAAAATAAAAAAAGGAAATTAACTTTTATATTAACATAGATAAAACACTGATAAACCTATCCTAGTATATCTTAACTAACCCCTTCTGAAGATCCTGATAGAAGGTTCTCGATCGTCTTCATGGCTGACTGGGACACATCACTTGCATGCTTACTAGATTCCTATGTAATACAAATAAAGCCTGTTAATACCTTTAGCAATAGTAGACATAATATATAGAGGGGTTTAATTTGAAAATGAAATACTTTACAATACATTAATAATACGGTCTAAAGATGTATATAAAATTGTTGCATATACCAACAAGAGTAACATAAACGACATTTTATGTTCCAGCCAAAGGTTGAATAGTTCTGTTAGAAGAAAACTGAAAATTTGCGCAGAAACCAACTGACATCTTTCAGTCAAATTCAACTGAACCTTTTGCAATTTAAAACCTGAAATTAACAGACTGCTTCCATTTCAGTCTCAGACAGTAACCTTGAACTTTGTTCTGTTGGTTCCAAAATCAATCACCTTCTTGCATGCTATTCAAGTACGTTTGGAACATATATTTTAAGTAGAACTTGTGTTACATTGCAGAAAAACTTATTTTGTTTTTAATATTATAGTGACCTCAACCTTTTCAGTAGCCCTTCATGTGTGAAAACTCAAGACATTATGAGGAAACCATTTTTATTCTTTCTGTAAGACCTTTGACCATGAAACGGACGATTTTTCCATGCAAAAAGTATAAGATATCCACAAAGTGTGCTTACTTTTGATGGCAGAGAACTCAATGTATTGTACTAAAGATATCCACAAAGTGTTATTACTTTTTATGGCAGAGAACTCAATGTATTGTAATATAGATATCTACAAAATGGAATTACTTTTTATGGCAGAGAACTCAATGTATTGTAATATAGATATCTACAAAATGTGCTTACTTTTGATGGCAGCGACCACAATGCATTGTTCTAAAGATATCCATAAAGTGTGATTACCTTTGATGGCAGAGAACACAATGTATTGTACTAAAGATATCCACAAAATGGAATTACTTTTTATGGCAGTGAACTCAATGTATTGTTCTAAAGATATCCAAAACGTTTGATTACATTTGATGGCAGAGAACTTAATTTATTGTACTAAAGATATCCACAATGTGTGATTACTTTTGATGGCAGAGAACGCAATGTATTGTACTAAAGATATCCACAATGTGTGATTACTTTTGATGGCAGAGAACGCAATGTATTGTACTAAAGATATCCACAATGTGTGATTACTTTTGATGGCAGAGAACGCAATGTATTGTACTAAAGCCGTTTTCCTTGTTGAAGTCAGAGTAACCAGGACGTTTGAGCTTTTGAGACAAAAATTGAGACGGTTGTTCATTACCTCCAAATGCAAGCAATTCACAAAGAAAGGAAACTATAGATTTTGGACAATTATAGTTAGTGTATGGAAACCGATTGGTAACAAACAGATAGACGGACATCATATCATAGTACGCTCCGCCTTATAAAAAATTTGTATAATGTTTTTCTCTTGACAGTAAAGCTAAATACAATTTATTCGTAAGGCTCACATTATATGGTAAACGTTAGATATAGTTACTTACCCACAAAATCTTAAGCAACAGTTTTATTGAACTTTTGTCATCCAAATGAAAGGTTCCTGTGAGTACTTCGAATGCGTTTGTCCACTCGTTGTCATACAGCTCTGAATACATTTCTCCAAGCTTACTAGGTCTATTCTGGTCACTCAGGTCAGTTATATTGGGGTTTCCCTCGGACATTTGCCGACCCATCTGACGACTTAGTCTGCATTTTACGAAATAAAATAACTTCTCAGTCGTACGGTCTCTTCAGTACGAGATTATCTTTACAGCACTTACATGTTTATTATAATTAAATATTAATAGTTAGAAAATACTCGAATAACGGCATCAATCAAGAAAAGAAAAGTAAATATAGGGCTAAAAAATAATGCATGTCGGTCTCTCTATTGGTGTATTTATTTTTCTGAGTTTTAAACTGCAAAGTCATTTTCCTGTAATTGTACCCAATTGCGAACTCCATGAAAGACTTTTTGCTAGCAAAAATATGTATAAATTCAATGCTCTACCTAACACCAGTTTTCACACTAAAGAATAGCATGTGCAAGATTCATTTCGTATTTGATTCCAACTCCCATATACTGTATATGAAAAACATGATTGAGATGATCACATCCTGTTGTCTTTTATGTAAGTAATCGAGTATGAGAGGAAGGAAGGCGGTGGAGCTGTACGCATCTACCTGAGTTTAGTTAGTATTCGGCATATCGAATTAAAACTGAATTTACAAAATACGCAGAAAAGTGGCATTCACCTGCAGGACACCTAAGTCACGTTTAGTGGATAACGTATTAGAAGAATGTTATATTAGGAATCTATGACGTATCCATCCCCCTCCCCTACTAAATAAAATATCATAGAAAACACCTTAGGCACAAGTGTAGGGTTAGCCAGTCCATATCTTCGATCAAATGCTTCATTTAAATGTTTAACACGAACAGGTCCATGCGTCGAATCAGAATTCCTAACTAAATAAATGTCGTGTCTTTGCTACTTTCTTTGTTAACCATTCATTTATCTGCTGTCAGGTTACAAAACTGCAGACGGGCCCTGAGTTGCCGAGCGGTCTAAAGCTCTCCGTTACGGATCACTGCCATCTAACCTTTATCTACGTGGGTTCGAGTCTAACATTCGGTTAATGTGGGTATGTGAGAAAGCTTGCCAGTAGCTTGTCGTGGGTCGATGGTTCTTTCCAGAGTTTTCCCGGGTTCTTCCTTCATCATTAATATTGGCCGCCATGTATAGCCTATATTGTGCTGAAAAATGGCGTTAAACCTTACAACAACAAAACTGTAGACACCCCATCTATGCAAAATTTCTAAACAGAGACTGAATGAGCAAAGTGACATGTAACGCTGACTTGTCTTAAATAAAATGTAGCGAAGTTATTGGTCTTCGCAAGTGCAACATTTAAATTCAACCTGGATTACGAAATATATGACCCAAAATATGACCCCGTCTGTAGGACGGCAAAATGTTTCATCAGTGTTTCGGAAAGATTTGGTATAAAGTTCATTAACTTCTCAACTTAAGAACTTAGCCACAATAAAAAAATTGCACTGTTTGAGAAGTCCTGTATATTTTTTTAAGAACACGTGTTTAAAAAACGCCTCACAGCTTTAGTGTATAATAGGCGATTAATGGAGACAAGATCCATGGTGGCGTAATAGTTAAAGTGTTGGACTCGTTATACAAACGGTGTGGTTTGGCATCTTACCATTGTATTAGTCAGGGTCAGACACTTTACACTAATTACCTCTGAATAAAATACATGTGTGTGTGTGTGTGTGTGTGTGTGTGTGTGTGTGTGTGTTTATGCCGCAAAACAACAAACATCAAACCTAATCAGCTGAGTAACCAATGACGTCAAAGAGTATATAGTTTTGAAATGGGACAAAGGTATTTGTTCGTACCTTGCTCTACACTGGTCACACAGAGAGAATAGTTGGGATACATTGAATTTAAACCTTCACTGAAGAACTTGGAGTTTTACATTATATCATTCCAACTTTGAATATAAAATTTCAAGTTGTAGTTTTTGTTGCTATACGGGTAGCATGAACGGACTGTGCCTTGAAAATCTGTTATCATTAAAGAAAATTCTTCAATTATCTTCTCTTGCAACAAGTCAGCTTTTTCTACAGATCTACGGGCAAGCATACTCAAAACATATTTCACCTAATACAATATCTATTTCGCGGCGCATTCTCTTTCTTTCATTTATTATTTGTTTCCGCTTCGGGCTTTTCAATCACTCAAACATGACGACAAAAAATGACAACGCTCTCAAAAAGTATTCAATACATAGAATACTGAACTGCAAGTCAAATTAATCGAGGGAATGAAAGGGTAATGAGGTCGGATGAGAAGGTGGTAGGATTGTAGTTTTCACCCTGTCAACTCCTCCATATAATATGGATGCCCTGTCATAGCTCCATCAAATACGCAAATGTAACACTTAGAATTACATCAGAAATGAGGATAAATACCAGTTCACATCAAGTACCGATTTTCCCATATCAAAGTATTGATCATGATGTTGTACTAATAGAGTAGTAGAATACAATATGTACTCCCTTTTAAACCAATAAAATGAAATCTTGAACTTTTGATATGGACAAATATATCGAGGTGTAAATTGCCAATTAAAAAAACAATCAGCTAACATGGTCTAGATCATTTTTCTTTAATTTATAATTTACAAATTGTATTGTATCGGTTTTATAAATACCAAATAACTATCAATGGAAAGGTCAAACCCTGACCACAGTAATGATAAGGCTTGTGTAATACAAGATGCTGGTATCATTATATGTTAATTTACCTTGTTAATGCGTCATCCTTTGCTTTTTGAGCTTCCTCCATTGCTAGTTGTTGTATTTTCAGTTTTTTCTCCTTCAATTTTAAATCATTAATGCACTCTTGAAGCTTTTGATTTAAATCTTTCAGGTCTTTATCGCCAGATTCAACGCGCTTTTGAAGTAGAACAATTTTGTTATTTTGCTCTAAAGATATCTGTTCCGTCGTCTTATGTTGAGCTTGTAAAGTTTTTAGCTTGTCTTCGAGCTCCTGTTTCTCCTCGATTTGTTTCGCAAGTTTATCATATTTCCCTTTTATGTCCATGTATTTCGTCTTCCAGTCTACATCCTCAGCCCATCTTGCACTGACATCTTGTCCATTTTGTCCATATTTCAAATCGTGTAGAACTGTACTCTGGAACAGTTAAGAATCAAGTTGTAATTAAAAACCTACATAGAAAATAATGTCATCATTGTTTTTCATGCAGGTTAATAATTACAACTTGTGCGCTGCTTCATATAGATCGAATATCTATAACAGAAGTAGTCAAACCATTATGCCTAATCTTTCTATTTCTATCTTATGAATACGAGTTCGATTTTTGTAACAATAAAAATAGCTCATTTACAACATATATTTTGGTGTGCGCTTCATTTCAGATTACTCTATTATGTTTGGGACTAACAGTTTCATGATATAAAACTTCAAGATCAGAGAGGATTAAAAGAATAATATCTGTAAGATATCTTAAACTTGGTAATACATGATCGAAAAGCAAATAACAAATGGTTGTAACTTAATTGTGTGTATAATTATCTAATACTGTCTCTACCCCACATCTACCGTTTGAAATATGCATTCAATTTAAATGACACAACGTAAGAAACTATTTAAGTTCTAAATTGATTCAGCTCTCTTAAAGTTCAAATTAGGTATGTCTCATTTATCTTTATCTACATACTACTGCTGCTACATCTACTACTACTACTACTACTACTACTACTACTACTAATAATAATAATAATAATAATAATAATAATAATAAATCTTGGCTATGTCCCAACTGTATTTGCGTTTCCGTTTATAGCTTTCTTATATTTTTATATTTTAGAAAGTAGCTGTTTGATTATGGAAAGGAGCCAAGTAGTTCCTATCTTACTTTAGAGGGGTTCGAACCCTGGCCGAGTCATACCAAAGACTTGTTAAAAATAAAAATGGTATTAGCAGCTGCTTCGCTTGGCGTTCAGCATTAAGATGTTAGTATTGGGACTGGTCGGCCCGGTGTCAGGATAATGTGACTGGGTGAGGATCATGCTACATGTCTGCGGCACGATGCCTCACTATAAACTGTTACACTGCAGACATCGTAGCGATATGACTGCAAAATTATTAACGTTAAAAATCCAACACACACACACACACACACACACACACACACACACACACACACACACACATTAGAGGTGCTGATTGACTGTGCACTTTCAATGTGAACTTTCATGACAAGGACAAACATTGTGTACCATGGAATAATTGGGAAGGGGTCATTCCTTTATTCTGAGATGCTTTTATTGTCCCGTGAAAGCAGTGTGGTGGAGGTACATATGTGAAATGTGGTTCTAGGCTAATTTTGACCGACCCGAGGATGGAATCGGGAAATATTCACTGCATTGGGCAATTGACATGTTTTGTATTTAACGATGTTTAGTAATAACGTTAGGTTACGGAAAGCTAACATGGAGAAGCCATGAAGTTGAATGTTACGTTATTTGCTGTTAGTGATTGATTAGACAAAAATTATTTACATTTTCTGCGCGGTATTGAATCTTCCAGCTGACAACGACTGTTACTTTGAAGTCCTTGGAAACAGAAGAAGAAAAAAACAAACAAGGGACTTCCAGCCTAACTCACACATGTGTTCGATTTATTCGGTAGTGAGACCTTTTGTGTACAACAATAACAACAATAACACTAATACTCCTACTACTCCTTTTTACTACTACTACTACTACTACTACTACTACTACTACTACTACTACTACTAATAATAATAATAATATAAATGTGCACTTAAATATGCGTTTTGAGTCCATCATGTACAACCCTTTAAATTTTAGTTCCTTCTGTTGGCGGATCCAGTAGGTTTCTTTCTGCTTCAAGTTCCTGGATATCAGTTTAAGGTATTTGTCAGTTCTGTGTAAAACTGGGTCAACTATATATTTTGCTTTGCATGTACTACTACTACTACTACTACTACTACTAATAATAATAATAATAATAATAAACAACTAATACAAACGCTTCATAAATCTATCTTGAACGGTTTAAGATATTTGCTCTGGGAACAAAATATTTATGGATAAATGGTCTGAAATAGCGATAGATATATCCCACCGAATTATATGCGGGTTATATGCAGAAGCGGTTGTTTGTTGGGATAAAATCTGGACATCAACTGTTTTGGATTAATGTGTCGCATTCGATCAGTCATAGTCGCGCAGAGAAAAAAACAGTAGTCTGTTTTCAAATTCAGCCTAAACCACCTCTGGTGTATCTTTAGGCGAGACATTGTATTTGCGATACTTTTTCGATTTTACTTGTTTCTTGATTGACAAACATATTGCCTGCAAGGAACTATACTCAACTTACATTAAGTTGTCTTCGCAACGCACTTAAATCCACCTTTTGAATCGTTTTAATTGCGTCGATAAATGTAGTGAGATCAACTTCAGACGAGCTCGTAGCCGGTGGGGCATTTCGTTGTAAAGGATCCTTCTCTGTAGCTCTCCTATGAATGCAGATGGAAAAAATACAAACTTAATGAATCTTTGGTAAGTGAGATGCTCGTATTATATGAAATAATCTTGAAGAGAAACTTTACGTTCTGGTGTTCCATGTTTTACTGTATTATTCTATGTGCAAATGGAAATGGCTAACCACATATACCTCCATGACAGAATTTGCAGAAGACAAAACGGCCAGGTAAGTATATTATCTACTATAAGTATAATTAGATAAACAACGGGTAGGTAAGTTTATTAGTTACAATAAGTAAAATCAGAGACACAACCGCCAGGTAAGGATATTAGCTACAATAAGTATAATTAGAGACACAACGGCCAGGTAAGTATATTAGCTACAATAAGTATAATTAGAGACACAACGGCCAGGTAAGTATGTTAGTTACAATAAGTACAATCGGAGTTTATTCATATGGCAGTACTTGTTACCAAAATCCAATTAATACCGTCTCGAATAATGTGTGTTTTTCTTAATACGGAATGCGACTTTGCTCATTGTACTCGTGTTGCATTAGTCTAATGGACAGGATATCATGTTCGGTAGCATAATTTCCGATATGTTAGCCTATCTACATCTTGGTGGATTGATCAGATATTGCAGAACTTTGTACTAGCGACATATATTAGATTTCATGAGTTGTCTCCCACTTATATGTAACAAAATAGCCAACAGCGTGTAACGGAGGTGCATTGTACATCGGCCGAAAATGTTGGAGACAATTGACTTCAAAAAGATACGTTGAAAGCTTAACAACGAAAGTCTGACTACGTACCAGAGAGAAGCCATTACAGGTGTATTTGAGGGAAAGGATGTGTTTGAGTAAAGCGGACCAGCAGTGGAAAACTGCTTTATCTATAACTCCGATGGTCACGATCATATTGGAACAGTGTTCAAATTTAAACAACTTGGTCTGATTGAATGCAGTAGTTTGCCACCACATCCACCACATCCAATGAAATTCACGGATCCAAAGCAATACAATATCTGATCGATCAGCCAAGGTGTAGATTGGTTAACATATCGGAACCGTGCCTAGCGAAATGAGAGGGCATCGATTAAGCGTTACTTTGCCTGTTACACAAGTGTGGTCTAATCGCGAGGGATGTTCAAGTGGTGGTAACTCTGTAACGGGAATAGCTTCATTACAAGATAAATTTTAATCACATTGTTGAACTGAATTTTTTATTATATTTAAAGCAATACAGCTCGTTTCACTGTTAGCGCGCCAGCAGTATAGAGGCGCAAAATAACATGGAGAGATAAAGACTAGTACAATTTAGCACTGAAAATGTAATCAAACATAACGTCATAAATCTAATGTAATTAGTACATACCTTGCAGGTCCCGGTCTTTCAGTTAGTACGAGAGCCACATTCATTTTTTTGCCACCCGACATTACTATAAAGAAAAACCAACTTTACATGAATAAAAATCAAAGTACTTTAACTTGTATGGTATGCAGTATATGTGTTAACAAAATCACAATAACATTCGGTGACCATCAAGCCGCACGTTGTCAGAAGCTGTGATTTATATCACAGCTATCGGACAAGTGAAAGATGTCCCTAAACAACAATACTACTACTACTACTGCTACTACTACTGCCACTACTACTACTACTAATAATAATAGTAATAATGACACTAAAATAATAATAATAATAATAATAATAATAATAATAATAATAATAATAATACACAACTTTATTTAATGAGGATAACACTCTTGGTCATTAAAGACCCATCAGCTATGTGGTCCTCATTTTTAGTAACCGATTATGTTAACTAAAAAAAATTAAAACAATTCACTTACACATAATCAAGTATCCTCGCACACGTACGGATAGGGATTTCAAATGAATTAATATGTATATAATTATGCTGGTAAACACAGACACACACACACACACATATATATATGAACAACATATTATACACAGGTATATACACTTCAGTAATATCTGAAGTCATATATACATACCAACATCGAATAAAACGGACACATATCATTTCGGGGACAATGATTAAGGTCTCTATTGGGAGGCTTTTATATATCACTCCAGCTGGTCAAGAAAGAACTTCTTTAATGTTGTTTTAAACGAAGCAATGGAATTTGAATCACATACAGTCATGGGTAAGCTTTTGTAATGGTTGTCTTTCGACCACCTGATCTGGATATCGTTAATATCTGTTGATCAAAGATTACGCTCAGTATTTGATGACCTTTGTTAAAATAGGTTATAGAAATAATCTGGAGAAAGATCGTGTACACGATAGGCTATACTTTCAGAAGAGTAGTTTCAGTACTGTGACAAGGGCGAGCTTTCTCATATACCCACACTGGTGGAATCTGAGACTCGAACCTACGCAGATAGAGGTGATATGGTAGTCATTTGTAACGGAGAACGCTTTAGACCACTCGGCCACTCGGGACTGCTAGAAACTGGGCGGTTGTTCTTTAAATCGTTATGGTCAAGTGTTGGTTTCTTCAACAGAGGCTTTACAAAGGCAGTTTTGAAAAATTATGGGAATTTCACAGACAAGAGATAGGTATTAATAACGTCAGTTAGTGAAGACAATATTGGATCTAACTACTGAAGCAGCAGTGATGATGGAATTGGATTTGTCACGTGATTTTGGTGCACTCTTCAACACGATTGTACGTATTAAATCCATAGAGACAGAGATTCAAATGCTGCTAACGATTGTCGCTGGAATTCTGTACCTCAACTGAATGGTAACGACGAGTCAATTGAAATTGTGTTGTCAAGCTTATCTGGATTGATTTGTACCTTGTCATAAAATATATTTGCTAACAGGTCCGGAAGTTTTTCTTAAGAGAATGTAGTTGGAAGTGGTGTACCTTTGTTCCTTGACATTAATTCGTTTGTAAATCCAAGTCAATCCCCTTCTTGTGTTCTTATGATGTTCTGTACATTTATAAGAGATACTCGCTTTTATTATGCCAACAAAAAGCACAACTAGTATATATAACCCACAACAGTTTTTTTTATATATGCGGACGCACTGCAAAGGAATAACAGCGTAGTGAAAATACTATCGATTACTTCGATTTATTATTTACACTTAAATGGAGGGAAATGCATGAACATGTCATGGCATGTTACCTCCTTACTTACGTATTCGCACTGAAAGCGATTTCTTATCATAATGTATATAAAGCGTAGTCGCTCCCGATATCTTCGGTTGATAGTGGTTATTACGGTCCTATGTGAATTACATAGATACTAAAATCATCATGTATATTTTAAGACAGAGATTTTCCACGAACACAATTAGTTCTTTACTCAAACATTTACGATGATATCAATTAACGCGTGTCGATTTTAATTCAAAACCAGACCAGAGGCATTTAACATTGTAAATTGTCCGCGGGTATGTAATGTAGTGCGTATCGGCTTCTCAATTCGCATTACAGTTTATGAAGGAGTTAGAACTACTCGTACAATAGAATCTACACATAACGATACTACCTGATTTTTCATCTGTAGAGCAGACCTGTTTCTTCGTATGCAGCAAGAAATTCACAGTCAAATTACAGTCGCAACCGTTGCCCTGATAACCTAGTCGGTTACATTTGAAATAGAGGCACTCCTTCAAAATGCATATGGAAACCTCGGCACTAAATATAGATACGGTGTATTACTTCCTGGTTTGTTGTCAAGTATGCTAACTTGAATCGAAGTACATCAGCTACTATTATTTTCTTTAGTTTGACACAAATCTGGTAAATTTAAACGACGGCTAAATTTGTATAGATCCTTTTGTCTGAAACAAGTCGACCTGGACTTGACGTTTATTGTTATAGATAGCTAGGGCCACTCGGCCTTCTTTGATAGAGCGCTTCTTGCTACGAATTTGCGATTTTATGTAATATTCATTTCAGTTCATTTTACTCAGGGACGTTATTTAATTATTTTTTGTTTTGGGGATGGCAGTGGAACGTGACCGGCTTGTTAATCTTCGTATATAGGCTACATCAATTTTACGGCCCTTGTCCTCTCCACACGATTTTCCTGATTTTACTTGAAATTATAAGAAACGAGAAACCGATTTATGATGGTGGTTGGGGGTGCTGAGGGTGTTACTTCTCCCAATCATTCAATAAAATGAGCGTGCAAATTTAGTATGGAGAATACGTTTTCTTAACAATAATGTTATTAAAGGTATGCCCTCGAAACGTTTAAAGTACAGGAATTTCATAATACTTTGCTCATTGCGCCCCATAGGGGATTCAGTTCCAGAGAGTCTTGGTTTTTTAATAGCCGCTCCACCCATGACCTCCCCCCTCTATCTCTTTTTCTTTCTATCTAAATAATTTCCTCTGAAATAAAACGATGGGATAAAATCTCTCTCTCTCTCTCTCTCTCTCTCTCTCTCTCTCTCTCTCTCTCTCTCTCTCTCTCTCTCTGAGCAGCTCCTGTGAATTGATCGATCCGAATCGGTGAATGTTTCTTTAAATATTGTATGTCACTGGTCTAAAAGGATTCTGCAGCACCGAAGTGGTATAAGACTACTTTCTTTCCTTTGGACGTCAGTACGAGGCTTATACAGCAGTCAGGTCTCCTGTGATAAGTTTATTTTGGTCACGTTCGCTGTCAGTAGCATATGTCATCGCATTAGCAGCATAGATTACCTACTACTACTACTACTACTACTACTACTACTACTAATAATAATAATAATAATAACAATAATATTAATAATGAGGACTTTGTATTGCGTCTAATCTTTAGCAGCTCTAAGCGCTTTACAACATATATAATGAAAAATAAAACAGGAAACAAACACCATGAAATTAGAAAACAAAAAAAACATACTCAATATATTTAAGGTAGGAAACATTATTAGGTCTTTAAGTCTATTCTTTTAGTCGCAAAAGGTGAATATTAACAGCACACTTGAAGGTATCATTGTGTCTTTGTGTCTAATTTCAATGGGCAATTCCTTCCACGTTGCTGGGCCCTGGTATGCAAAAGATCGTTGTCCATATGACTTCATTTTCATAGTGGGAACAATGAGTGTACATTGTCAGAGGAGCGTAAGAATCTTGCTGGAGTGTACACATGGGAGAGGCCGGAAAGATATGTTGGACTGGAAGTCTGTCAGTGAAACATAGCACAGAGAAAGAAATTTGTATTTGATTCTGGATTGATTGGAAAGCAAATGTGTGTGTGTGTGTGTGTGTGTGTATGTGTATGTGTATGTGTGTGTGTGAGACTGCAGGCCCGCACCTAGGGGAGGGGGACAACCATGGCACTTGTCAGGGGCCCGAGCTAGATAGGCACATATACGCACATATTTGAAACACGAAAGGGGCCCGAACTCTGTCAGCTGCCTGGGGCACAGAATTTCCTAGGTGCGGGCCTGGTGTGTGAGAGAGAGAGAGAGAGAGAGAGAGAGAGAGAGAGAGAGAGAGAGAGAGAGAGATAGATAGAGAGAGAGAGAGAGAGAGAGAGAGAGAAGGGGGGGGGGAACTGAACGTAGCTTTAATAATTTTTCAGTCATATCTGAACGATATCTTCATTGTGGCAGTTTCTAATGCGTTATAGGACATGGGAATCGTGTTGAAGACATGTAACCCGAAATCCAGTCAGTCACATTATCCTGACAACAGGCCGACAAGTCCTAACAGTATTATCTTAAGGTTGTATCGCCAAAGCGAGGCAGCTGCCAGTACACTTTTTTAAAGTCTTTGGTATGACTTGGTCCGATTCGAACCCGCGACTTGTCGCATTCGAGACGGACTCTCGAACCACTATTGCATGGGAGCGGGCTCTCGACTATGTAAGTATAGTATATGTAAGGAATATTAAAATCCAAACTTATTACTTGCCGTAACATTTTTATAATACATAAAATAGTACTAAAAACCCGGTGTAGTGAAAATACAAACGTGACCGCTATATTTTATCCCCTGCAGAAAAGTGTCTTTCATTGGTGCGAAACATGCAAGGACTTTTAGAAGATACGTAATAAACATTTCCTTCAGGAACAAGTGCTCTTAAGTAGGACGTGTCCGTTCCAGCCGATTTAAATGTATATTTCCCGCCAGAAATTTGAAGAAAAGATAGATCATCAAAACGTTTCACTATTTTGTGCACTAGTCTTATAAGCATGGTATAAGAAAGTCTAACTTTCCAACCACATGCTAATCATTTTCCCTGCAACGCACAAACCAAAACCATAATAACACCTCTTGAGAGGTCCCCGAATGGCTGAGTGGTCTAAGGCGCTCTCCGTTATGGATCACTACCATCTCACCTCTGTCTGCGTGGGTTCGAGTCTCGGATACGGCCAATGTGGGTATGTGAGAAAGCTTGCCGGTAGCTTCTCGTGTGTCGGTGGATCTTTCCGGGGCTTTTCGGGTTCGTCTAGTATTAATGGTGGAGGAAGAACCCGGGGAAATCCCCTGGAAATAACCACCGACCCACGAGAAGCTACTGGCAAGCTTTTCCCACATATCCACATTGGCCGAATCTGAGACTCGAACCCACGCAGATAGAGTTTAGATGGCAATGATCCGTAACGTAAAGCGTTTAAGCTCATTCGGCCACACGGGGCTCCTCATTTGATTTCGAGATAGCTGTGAATTGTAATAAAAACAAATATTTCGAGTTCACAGTCTCATTTTCTACCGTTCGCCACATTTTTTGTGTTTCTACAATTGTAATGTTAAATGTGAATTCCAAAAACACACTAGATGATGAAATGCCGATATGTGAAACTCGGGTGGTTTTCTATACTTCTTTCTATAAATCACACAATGTATTTTCAGCATTAGTATTTGAACATTACCTACTTAATGTCGCAGTTTTCTCAAGGTGTACAAATAGCCTTGTTCGTTCTTAATTGTTTTATGCGAAATAGATAAATACAGATCCGTGAAAATCATGAAATTATTTTAGTCATTTCAAATGAAATGTAGCATATGGTGATGTGTTTCACGTATATCCTCTCCAAATTGTTTGCCAGTGCATTCCTAGTATCTCATTTTACCTTTATATAAAACGACATGGAGAAACTACCTACCTATCAAATGACATGGAGAAACATCTAGTACAGATAACACATTCTTAGTATATATATATATATATATATATATATATATATATATATATATATATATATATATATATATATATATATATATATGTGTGTGTGTGTGTGTGTGTGTGTGTGTGTGTGTGCATGATTTGATGGTTCTATTTATGAGACGCATAATAATATTGCGTGTTGATCTGACTGTATCTCCTAGTGATGTAAGGGGCGTTTATAGCGGGGTAGCACTTTAGTTGGGAGTAGCAGTCTTATTCTCTTGGGTGTAGCTAGTCCACCTTTGGTACACACATTGCACTCATCTCTCACCTGTGGCTCCAAGAAGCTGTAGCATGCGCAGCGGCCTTACCACGGGCAACGGGTTCGACTGGTCGGCTAAACCAGGTTGAATGTCTCAAGCCCTTGGTGAATTAGGGATTGTCACTCATTGCATGTGAAGACTGGACTCGGCGGACTGCGTGGAGGAACCACCAGCTGGTCAACAGGCAGGAAGGCGGGCCCAGCAAAGCGTTGTGGAGCGCTATAAGCACGGCAAGACACGTAGTACGCCTTGGCCATCCACTGCATCCAGTCTCCATTCCAGTCGTATTGACTACGTCTTGCATCTGGAAAAAGTTGGGACTGTACGAGAGAGTGAGGCTGAAGCAGCGAAACTCTCCTTTACTTTAATCCAATTCACGCGCGTATTTTATATCATTGTTATCATTCCTTCCGAGCTGTGACGAGGCAGGCGTAGATGCAGTGGCAGCCGTAGTGGCGGACCGGCACTTAGGCGGCTCATGCCAAAGATCGTCTTTGATTGACCTGAAGAAATGTATCTCGGCAGATGTCTGAGCGACTAAGCAGACCTCTTTATAGTAGCGCTGCTTACCTCTGTAGCCCGAGCAAGTTGATAGAAAAGGTGCCCAAAAATAGCCTGCTTAAACCACTCAGACTAGGTTACCGTGGCTGGAGGGAATCCTATTCTTGCGGTGAAACACAAAGAAAACCCATAAGGTTCCACTCACTATCGGTGCGTGGAGCATATGCACTCTACTGGATCGTGCAGAGGCTGACAGACTGGAGAGAAGAACTGCCCTGATTACAAGAGAACTTGCTCGCTACAAGATAAAGATAGCAGTCTTGCGTGCAACACACTTGGCCGACGAGGGCTACTTGACTGAATTTGGAGCTGGATACACCATATTTAGAGTGAACGTCGTGAGTCTGGAATTGGTGTTGCCGTAGAGGTTTGTGAATAAGCTCTTCACTTTACCAAAGGGAATGAATGACCGAATAATAATGTTTAAGCTTCCATTACACGCAAAAAGCAAAGCACACTCATTAGTACTCATGCACCAAACATGTCCAACTGAGAGGAAGCCAAACACATGATCTACATGGATCTGGAAGCTCTGATTGCTTCGGTACCAAAATCAGACAGGATATCATTCTTGGTGATTTTAACGCCGAGTTAGCGCGGACAACATTTCGTGGAAGGGATTTTTTGTACTGGTAGATATTGTATAGCAACTGCTCTTGAGTATGTACGTTAACATATGATCTCCTGATCACAAACACCGTCTTCAATCTTCCGCACTTTAATAAAACAACTTGGATGCATCCACGGTCTAAGCAATGACATTTGATCGACTACAATCTAGTCTGTGGGAAAGACAGGCAGGATGCCCTGGTGAATAAGGTCATGTGTGGTGCTGATTGCAGGACAGACCACAAGCTACCGATTTCCACAGATGAATCTTGGAGTTCAACCTCCCAGACGCCCACAGGGTATTAAATGTCCCAAAGCGACTCAATGTCTCCAGACTGAGAGTCTGCAACATTGAGCAAGGTCTGCCCGAAGCTCTAACAAGCCAGGTGAAAACCATAAACCTTGATACCAACGACGTAGAGAAATATTGGGCGGCCTTCACACATCTGGTGCACTCTACTGCACCTGAAACCCTTGGCATCACTGTGAGAAATCACCAAGATTAGTTTGACAAGAAATCGGAATAGTCCCCACTAGAGGCAAAGCATCGTCTCCATCGTGCGTACAACAACGACCCGAAGACGGCTTCAACGAAAGATGCATTAAGCAGAGTTCACCAATCTGTGCGAGATGCAGGACACATGGCTGAGCCGAAAGGCTGATGATATCCAGTTCTTTGCTGACAGACACGACATGAAGAATTTTTATAGTGGAATGTGGAAGCTGAAACGCATACCCCAGGAATTCAAAGATGCATCCATCATCCACATTTACGAATGCAAATGCAATGCCAATCCTGTGACAACCATAGAGGAATTTCTCTAATATTGCATCGCAGGCAAGATCCTCGCCACGTTATTACTGAACAGACTCACTTTGATGTCCAGATGTCATGACAGCATGATTGTCCAAGAAAAGGGTAACTATTCCGAACCCTTTGCAGTCACGAATGGTGTGAAACAAGGATCCACCTTATCCCCCACTCACTTCAGCCTCATATTCTCTGCAATGTTGATGGATCCTTTCTAAGACAGTTGTGGGAGTAGGTCTCTGAGCATGCAACATAGCATGAATCTTTTCTCCACAGTGTACAACAAGCTTGGCCTCACCATCTCTACAGTAAGACTGAGGTTCTGCATTAGCAAGCTCCTGGAGAAGATTGCCTGAAATCATACATCAGTCAATGGCTAAAACCTCAAAAATGTAGACTGGTTCACTTACCTTGACAGCACCCTCTCACAAGCAGTCCACATAGATGATGAGGTCAACGCCAGGATTGCCAAAACCAGTGTAGCACTTGGCAGACTCCGCTCAAATGTCTGGGACAGGAGAGGCTTAAAGCTTGCCACCAAACTCAAAGTCTATGCAGCAGTTGTGCTCCCTACCCTCTTTAATGCTTGCACGATCTAGAATGTGATGAGCCGTAATGTTAAAAGAACTGAACCACTTCCATTTGAGCTCCTGAGAAAACCAATGAAAATCAGATGGCAGTAAAAGGTACCGTAAACTGAGGTGCTCACTCAGGCTGGAATGATATGCATCCACAACATGCTGTGCAAGGCACAACTTCGATGGGCTGTCTTTTTTGTGCACATACTGGTAGAACATATACCTAAGAGAATCGTCTATGTAGAGCTACAGCAAGGCAAGAGATCTCATAATGGTCCATAAAGAGGTACAAGGACACCATCAAGGCCTCTTTGAGAAACTATGGCATTGAGGCTGACAGCTGGGAGGTTGTCGATGCTGATCGATGTGCTCGGCATAGTCTAGTCAATGCAAGTGCGGCAGCCTTTGAGCAGACACGACTGGTGGATGAGAAACGTGATCTGCGCAAATCAATGAACAGCAAGTCTGCAACTCAGTCAGCAACCTGAGCATTCATGTCCCCACTGCAACAGACTCTTCTGGGCCCGGATCAGACTATCTCCAGACTCACCCCCAGTGAATTGATGACATTGAATGGTTCTAATCAACACTAATGGACGAACATCATCATCATTATCATTAAATCCTGAGGGAATATGTCTTTGTTATATCTTAATCAATTGTTATGTATTGTATTTTCCAAATAGCATGTTTGTGATTGTTTTCGACTGTAAAGAATAGGGAAAAAAATCACCAACAGCTGTTTTATCATTTGTTTCATCAGATTTGTTTTAAAGATAAATGAGCATGATGGTTGTTTACCTCTATTCAAATGTAAACATCAAAAAAGGCCAAGAAATTAATAAAAAGATAACAAAAATGTGAAAAGCTCTTACTGCTTTATTTGAATGGCATAAGCTGTGTAGTATTAAAAAAATCATGTATTCGTGGGCATTGGCAGATGCTCTATCTACTCGGGAAATGGACGAACCCGCCCATACACGAGTCTCCTGCTGCCTTGCAGGTTGGCTTTGGTTAGCCAAAGTCTAAGGGAGTAAACCCTAAAGGAAAATCCCGAGTAGAGACCCTAAAGCAGTTGGACGATGTACTACATCCCATTCTGTCAACTCCTTGGTCTGGAGAGGGATGGGCTACGACAGACGACTTTTGCCCAAGACACACTGATAATGCTGAACAAATATGAAGTTATCATACCAGATCGGTCGTCGCCCGGGTCAACAAGGACCGCGCCTGCCGTTGTCCACCATGACGGAGGCGACAAATGTGCTACTGGCACTTTGCAGAAAATCAGAGCGAGATACAGCGTTCCCATCGCCACCTGGAACATTAGAACTCTGGCGCAAACTGGGAGATTCCAAGAGTTGACACGTGAGATGGAACACTACATATGGCACATACTGGGACTCTGTGAAGTAAGTTGGAAAGCCCGGTGGAGAACATCAAACTGAGGACGGGCATATATTATAATATAGTGGAGAGTTGGACAAGTCCATAAATGGAGTAGGCTTCCTTGTAAACAAAGCCATCAAGGGATATGTGCTTGAATGTCGCCCCATATCAAGCAGAATCATCTGCATTCGTCTGAAAGCATCTCCCTTTATCATCACAATTATCCATGTCTCTGCTCCAACTACTGATGCTGATGAAGAAATAGAGTTTTACAACAAACTCCATGGTATAATATACATGGTAAGTAAAAAAGTCATCCTCATCATCCAAGGCGACTTGAATGCCAAAGTTGGCAAAGATGCTCTAAAAGACTGGGATGATTATTGTGGACCTTCTTGCAATAAACTTGCCATGAAAGCGGGAGACGGCTGCTCGAGTTCGCAAGCTACAACAACTTGGTACTAGCCAAAAGCCTGGGCCAACATAAAGCTTCATGATACTGGTTATGGCACGCACCAAATGGAACCATCATAACCAGATCGACTACATACTGGTTCACAACAGTTACCGATCTGGCATCAGTAGAGCAAAAACAAGAACGTTCCCAGGTGCTGATGTTGGGAATGATCACGATCTCGTCTTTATGAACTTCCGAGTGAGGTTGAAGAAAATCAACAAGCCAAAGAAAATCAGGCTCAAATTAAACCTTGAACAACTGAAAGACCCTAACATCTGCAAGTCGTTCCAAGCCACAATTGGAGGAAAATTTGCTCCACTCCTTGTGATGGTTGTTGATGTTAAAGTGATGACAGACTATTTCAACACAGTGATAACAGCTGCCATGGACATCATTGGCCTCCATCGCACAAAGAAAAAACCCTGGGTTACAGAAGAGATTCTGAATCTGTGTGATGCCTGAAGAGACCTCAAAAACACCAGACACACAACAGGGGCAGTGGAATATCGAGAAATAAACAAGAATATGAAAACAAACTGAAGAAACCAAAAGAAGTTTGGATTGGACAAAAGTGCACAGAAATAGAGAGCAGTCTGATAAAGAATAACAGCAAAAAGGCATTCCAAATTGTGAAAGACCTCACCAGACAGAAGCAAACAAGAGTCAGTACCATTCAAGACTAAATTGGAAAATGCCTCACAGAAGCAAGTGACATTGCAGAAAGAAAGACTGAATATTGCAAAGAAGTCTACAACCATCTGTCCACAGGAGACCCAGAGGTGCTTGAAGTTCCAAACTTCACTAATGATGATGATTTCCCCATTCTCAAAGAAGAGGTGGAGTCAGCAATAAGAGCACTGAATAATGGAAAGGCAGCTGGAGTAGAGAACATCCCAGCTAAACTTATCAAGAATGGTGAAGAATCAGCGATAGAGCTACTAACAAAAAATCTGCAACAAGATCTAGCAGACAGGCGAATGACCAACACAGTGGAACCAGTCACTGATTATGACACTCCCCAAAAAAGGCAAATCTCCAGCTGTGCCAAAATTACAGAACTATCAGTTTGATCAGCCATGCTAGTAAGATGATGCAGAAGATCATCTTGAACAGACTGAACCCACAAGCAGAAGAAATAATTGGTGAAGAACAGGCAGGGTTCCGGAGTAGAAGAAGCACAAATATTCAATCTTAGGGTTGTGTGTGAAAAGTACTCACAACATCAACAAGACATCTATCATGTGTTCATAGATTTCAAAAAGGCTTTTGACAGAGTGTGGCATGAGGCATTGTGAGCCACAATAAAGAAGTACAACAAGGGTCAAAAGTTGACTAACACCATCAAGCAGCTGTACGCCAAGGCTACCAGTACGGTAACTGCTCAAGGTTCTGTGGGGGACTGGTTCAAGACAACAGTTGTAGCATGGCAAGGCTGTCTCCTGTCACCCATACTTTTCAACATCTACTTAGAGCACATCATGTGCGAAGCCCTGGAAACCCACTGTGGGACAGTCAGCATTGGAAAGCGTAACATTACCAACCTCCGATTTGCAGACAACATTGATGGGCTGGCAGGCAGTGAAGATGATCTTGCCACCTTAGTGAAGAACCTCGATGAAACATCTTTCCAGATTTGACATGGAGATAAGTGCCGAGAAGACAAAGCTGATGACAAATAGTGGCAAACAAATCTCAACCAAGATGAAAGTCAGAGGACAGGAACTGTAAATAGTGGGTCAATTCAAATATCTTGGTTCAATACTCACCAAATTGGGATCAAGAGCAGAAATTATGTCACGAGCAGCACAAACAATGGCAGCTATGTCAAAGCTAATACCCATCTGGAGAGACAAGAATATCTGTCTGAAAACTAAAATAAGACTACAGAGAACACTAGTCATCTCAATCTTTCTGTATTCATGTGAGGCCTGGACCCTGACTGCAGAATTACAATGAAAAATACAGGCACTTGAAAAAAATGTTTTACACAGAAATTACCACAAATAATTTTTTAAATACACTTTATTATAAATTAAAAGTATTATAATACAAGGCTTTTTTGGGATTAAATGTGTGATATATGCTTTTGAGACTTGTATATGTGACCAAAAAATTATTTCAAGAAATAGATAGTTAATAGATAAATTTCATTAGATCTCACCTTAAGAAAAATGAGACTTTTATGTTGCAATAAAGCGATAAACATTAAGGGGATAACAAAAATACTTTACTTACCATTGCACCATAGAGAGTCAGTGTCCAAATGAAATAAGTTCATGCCAAACCTAAGCAACTTTCTCCTTATATAATAAAATAAAACTAATATTCCAGTCTTCTTAAAAGTCTTTTTTTTATTTATGCTACATGTGTATTTCCTTTTTCAGTATTACAAATAAATTTATGTTTCCCTCAAACACATTTTCAATAGACTATATTTTGAGTAGAAGACTTCGAAGAATTTTACAATTTGATGAACATCTTTAAAGACAAAATTGTATGCTTCTGCACTTGTACTAATATTCTTCAATCTCTACCAAGAAATAATAACTTTGGTTATGTTCCTTACTACATCATCTAAAATCACTCAGTCATATAATATGATCATGTTATCCAGGTTCTTATGGATTCCTACAGAAGTTTAAATTTTGATACTAAACTATGATTGTCTTTCTTAAACTTTTGAGGATTAGTTGTTAATGTTACAAGAGTTCAAATTTTGAGTGGCATAGGATATAAAAAAAATATTAAACATTAGGATTTGTTGAAACAAAAAACTGTCCTGATGATTCTTCCTTAAGTTTTAAGTTAGTTTGAATGTTACCGACCTAGATTTTGTTTTCATAAAATAATGTGGGATAGTGGCCAAAGATTTTTAACAAACGGGGACAGAAAGTACAGCGACATATCATTTTTTAAAGCTTTCAAATGCTATTGGTCTAGAAACATTAAAAAAATTGCTAAGAATTAGTGACCAATGATGTTTTCAAAAACATTCAGGGGGGAAGAAGAGATGGCAAAAGATTTTTCAAGTTTTGATTTTAATTATTGAAAAGCCAAAATTAAAAAGGGATGATTAAGATTACACAATATCTGACATCCTGTGAAAGGTATTTATTGTGTTAATATTTGAGCAGTTGTTGGTAAATATAGGAATACTGACACTAAGCTTACAATTTAAAAGCTACACTATTTATATAACACACACAGCGAATCTTTGAGTGTGATGCCAACACCCATGCAAGATATTTATCAAAAAGAGTGAGTAAACATCCAGTAAACATAAACACACTTACTAAATATATGAGAAAATATCAAGTGTACTTTATTTATTTTTGTCAAACATGTGAATAAAGGATCATAAAAATAATTATATTTGTAAAAAATTTAATCAATTTGTGACAAATACAACTGCTTTGTAAAACGGCAATTATTTTTACAAATTATTTGTCATGAAAAATGGAAAAATGCAGTCAATATAATTAAATTCAGTGAAAGATTACTCATATTTCTATAAACTTCTTACTGAAGGAAACTACCAATATATCAATACATTGAAAAAGTTCTGTGTTACAATGACCTCCCACACATGGCTGAACTGGACTTGAGAAACCTACTGTGGCAGAACTAAAGAAGGCCTCAGAGAAACTGTACTTAGGCAAAGCCCCAGGGAAGGATGGCATCCCAGCAGAAGTCATCAAGTGCGGCTGCAGCATGCTGCTCACACACCTGCATGACCTCCTCTGCCAGTGGTGGGATGAGGGTGCAGTGCTTCAGGACATGAAGGAATCCAACATTGTAACCCTGTACATACTAAATGATATCTAATAATTTTCAAACAAAAAGTATCACATAAAACTTTTTTGCATCCTCAAATTTGAATTAAGCTTAGGAGTTGGTGTGGAAAAGTGGCAAAAATAAGTATAAAAATGAAGACAAGAAATTTATATTCAAATATGCAAATGGCAAAACTAAATATAAAATGGAAAGAAAAAAATTTGATACATTCAAATCTACAAATGACAAAAATAAATAAATATAAAAATGAAAAACAAAATACATTCAGATTTGACTCTTTCATTATATACAAGTCATTTGGAACTATTGAACAAATTACTTGATTTAATATGTCAAAATGCAAAGAAATAATACATATGCAAATACCTGGAATATAAATGATTTCAGGAGAATTAGTCTACCAATAAATATAAAGTCTGCAGTGAACGAAGCAAGAAGCAACATGGCACTACTGACCACGCTAGCAATGGAAATTATCCCACAGCAATCACTCAAGCAATATTTGGCCTTGGGTTGCTTGAGGCGACAAACTGGAGCCTTAGAGCAGCAGGAAAAAGAACTTCCCTGCTGCTAATTTGGGATAAAGAAGATAAACAAAAGGATTACAGAGGGGAACCTAAGTACAGAGGTAATAGAGGCAGACAATGGCGGTGGCGGGAAACCGAGCCGGGCCACAGTACACCCACCCCTAAACCAGCAGTTCAAGAATCACCGAGCCCCAAGACTCCCACAGTGGAGACTGCTGTACAAGAGGGCTCTAACAAGGGGCTTCAAGACCAGATAGCAGCGCTGTCACAACAACTACAGGTGATTTTCTTTGAAAAGGAGACGGCGGAGGTGGCCACGTCACCAATTATAGAACCTGTACCAGAAACATCACCACCACCACCACCCCAACAAAGAAAGGCAAATGGAAGGGGAAAAAGGGGGTGATAACGACATCCACCCCCACCCCCACTCATCCGCCAGGTTTGGCAGTAAACCTGGACAAAAAGTTTGAGGAAACTATCACCACCACCACCACCACTCCAAAGGAAAAATGGGAGACGCCGGTCAAAACGGTGAGAATGCCAGAAAAAAACAAGGAGGAATTAATGGGGAAGTTATGCAGCAAACTAGGACTGAATCAACTCTTAAAGGATAAGAGAAAAGCAGCTGGGTTTTTATCTGCAGTAACCTACATAGGCTTCCGGTCACTGCAAACTTCGCCACCAAGACTTCAGCAATGGCATTTCGCCACTACTATACTCACCCGTCACTACTACGAGTCCTTCGAGGCGCGACCCCTACATCTAATTGATGCAGCAAACTACATCGCCTCCCATCACGGAATTCATTTTCCATGAAGTACACGGGAGGAGGAATGAACCGCCGCCAAATTGGTGAAGATTGAGGAAAAGAGTGGTACCTTTTCCTACAATGAGTACTAGTCCTTTTAAGGGCTTTAATAGGGCTCTCAATTGGCTAGAGAGCCCTCTTTGAACAAGCTCTTTTGAAAATACGATTTTTTCGAAATACCGCATCCAAATTTACAAGCTATTCCAACCTAACAGTGACACAACTTTATATGTCGCACAGACATTTTAGCTTAAAAATTGTTAGGGACTTACATTATGTACAATATGTACTAGTAATATTCGAAGTTAAGTGTTAGGAAAATTTTACAACTTATAGAATTTGACTCAATTGCATAGGTGGCTGACACATTATTGGTTTTATTTTGTCCATTAGTAAAACCGGACTGAATTTGAAATAAGTATTGCTAGGGCGTTCCAGGGTGTAAACGACATCCATCTATGACATCGGCTGGCCGACCTCTGGAACCTTTTCCTCCTTTTCCTCGTCCAGAGCCCATCAACATAGCGATATGAGAAGACTATTTTTCTCTCGCTATTCGGTGTCATTGCACCTCTTTGTAACAAACTCACCGATTGGTTGATAGGGTTGAGTGTGTGTTGGGTCTATTCCCACTCACCCAGGGCCTTTCACTCATGTCATTAGCCACTTTTTAGTGGTATAACATGACGGCCAATTAAAAAGCGCACTATGTGCGTTAAATGCCCATGGGGATGTGGCACCATTCCTTCCCCACAGGAAACCGACCACCGTTAAAAATATGGTGGTTTAAAACAGTGATCACATGACCCCTCGTGGCCGGCATCCCTATAATTCAACTTTCATTCACCAATAAATACATTTCAATTGATTTTTCAAGCAGCTATTCCAACAGGCTGATAACACTGATATTGACAGATAAATAATAATAATAATAATAATAATAATAATAATAATAATAATACATAATGAGGAATTTGTATAGCGCCTAATCTTTCGAAGCTCTAAGCGTATTACACCATCAATAATGATATGACTACACTACAGAACAACAAATGACAAAAACAATGAAATTGCAAAACATAAAAACATGCTGAAAACATATAAGATACAAAACATAATTAGGTCGCTAAGTTTGTCCCTGCAGTCGAAACAGGTGAGTCTTGAGAGCTCTCTTAAAAGGGACCGCTGTGTCTTTGTGTCTAATTTCAATGGGCAATTCGTTCCACGTCGCCGGGCCCTGGTGTGCAAACAAACGTTGTCCATATGACTTTGTTTTCACCTTGGGAACAATGAGTATACTATTATCAGAAGAAGAGTGTAAGGATCTAGCTGGTGTATACACATGGGTGAGGCTGGATAGTATGTTGGACTGGAGTCTGTCATTGAAATATAGCACAGAAAACAAATTTTGTGTTTGATTCTGTATCGAACTGATAGTCAGTGTAGGTTACAGAGCAGTGGTGAGGTGTGCTCTGATCGAGGTACTCTAAAGATGATCCGTGCAGCTGTGTTTTGAACTTTTTGAAGTTTCTGGAGTAAATATTGTGATGAACCAGACTGAATTGAGTTACAATAGTCCAGTCTTGAAAGTACTAATGAACATACAAGTGTTTTTGTGGCATCAACTGAAAGATATTTATGAATGGAACTGATGCGTCTCAATTCAAGATATGCAGCCCTGCAGATGTTCATGACATGTTGGTGCAATGTGAGAGTACTGTCTAGAGTAACGCCTAGATTCCGTACTGACTGTGAGAATTTAATGTTGGTGTTGCTGATATTTATTGTCTGAGGTAAAGGAGGTAAATGTGAATGAGAAAGTCTTTATGTTGTGATCAGAATAGCCTCAGTTTTATAATCATTCATCTGCAGCTTGTTACATGTCATCCATGATTTCACATCAGAAATGCACTTCTTTACTCCATGGATGGTAGCATCAACTTCAGTTGGGTGGCTAGACTTGTATATTTGGGTGTCATCAGCGTACAATTGGTGCGACACTGGGTGATGATCTATGACACTTGAGAATGGCTGAGTGTACAGAATGAAGAGAACAGGTCCAAGAACAGATCCCTGTGGAACACCACAACGTACGTCAACTGGGCTGGAGTGTATTCCATTTGCAGATATAATTTGTGTCCTGTTGCCTAAGTAGGACTTGAACCACTGTAAGGCTATATTCTGAATGTCAAATACATGCTGGAGACGGTGAAGTAATATATCATGTTCTATTGTGTCAAATGCTGCAGATAAATCCAGGAGAGTGAGGACTGTAATCTTTCCACTATCCAAAGCAGAGAGAATGTCACTAAATACTTTCAGAAGAGTAGTTTCTGTACTGTGGCAAGGGCGATATGCAGATTGTACTTTGCTAAAAAGACTGTTTGAATTCAAATGAGACACAAGTTGAGTTAGAACAACTTTTTTTAAGATTTTTGATATGAAAGGGACATTAATAATCTCATGTCATGTAATAATTATAAAATACTTTATCTAATATAAAGTTTGTGCCAAGATGAAAAACAATAAAACATAATGATGATAATGTTATTGATATTATTCATGAATTATGCTTAATATTATTTAATTGTCTCAAGGCATCCTTACTAGTTCATTTTTCTCATTATCTCTTATATTGACTAATGTTGTACATCTAACAACATTTAAAATTAACTATAAATGCTTAATCCTAAAAAAAACACGATCAAAATATTAGAACGAGTTACTTGCAGCACAATTATTAATGAAGCACAAGGTATATATAATAATTACCACTGAGTACCGGATGTATAATTGCTTACACTTCAGATTTTGTGACAAAGCCACAGAAACAACACGTCAATTAGGTCTGCTTGTACAGAAAAAGATGTGCTGAATTATTCCAATTTCATTAACTAAACCAAATTTAAAGAATGAAAGAATTTAAAACTTTTGACATTAAGAGATTAATGCAGTTGCATTCTACCACAGAAATTCAATCATGTAATAAAGTGTTTTACACTTCCTACACAAAGTTATAGGAATAGTTAATCTATGAAAAGTATATTACATGGTGTGACTGGATATACATTTTATAATCAATCTTTAATCACTTAAGTAATAGTACTGTAGATGGAATAAATTATATTCATAAATCTATATACATAAAAAACTCAATAGAATAAGAATTACTTCACGTTACTTTAAAGAAGTTATTTTTGCTTTATTTTGTATGTACACAAGAAAAGTACTTTATTAATACAAGGGGACAACAAAACAAAAAAAAGGTGCTATTGATTACAGGTAAAAATATCCGGAACATGACATGGTAATGGAACAGGTATGCACATAATTACTTTGATACCTTATTAAATCTACCTGTCGTGATCTATTTAGGAAACTTCTACTAAAAACAAAATTTATCCAACTTTCAATTTTGTTAGACTTTTGATGTATATAAAGCATGTAGGAACAATCATACATTGTTATGTAAATTACTCAAAGTTCTGACTCTTTGAAGCTCAGGACATCTTCACAGAATCTCTGGAACCTCTCCTCATCAATAATATTTCAAAAACTGTGATGCTGATAAACCTGCATTTTCTGAGATAGCTGCCTTTTGTCTTAGTGAAGGGGTTATTGGTTTGCCCCCATCAGCCGAATATGGTAGAGTCACCATTGGATCATGGTGTAACTTCGACAACAATGTAGAATCAGTTCGAACTTGATATCCATATTGTGTCCTACCAATCCTGTCAATACCAAAAGAAGACTCGTAGTTTCTCATTATTTCGAGCTTGATATTCATATGAAGCCATGTCCATCCTGTCAGAACAAAAAAACAACTCTTTTATTTTGTCTTTATTTTGAGCCAAGTCCTGTGAGAAGCAAAAGATTACTCTGAGTCTCATAGTTTCTCATAATTTGTAGCCTGTTTTTCAAGTACTTTTCAAGATAAAAATTATTTTCAAATACTTTTCAAAGATGAATCAAAATTCAAGTACTTTTCAAGATAAAAATTATTTTCAAATACTTTTCAAAGATGAATCGAAATTCAAGTACTTTTCAAGATAAAAACGATTTTCAAATACTTTTCAAAGAAGAATCAAAATTCAAGTACTTTTCAAGATAAAAACGATTTTCAAATACTTTTCAAAGATGAGTCGAAATTAAAGTACTTTTCAAGATAAAAATGATTTTCAAATACTTTTCAAAGATGAATCGAAATTCAAGTACTTTTCAAGGTACCATGCAAACCATGACCAAATACATCTAGCTAAGAAGATTCATTTAAAATTTCCAGGCATTGTGGAAGAATGGTCATGAACTGAATCCCCCAAGCATCCCCTTTTTGACAATATTTCAATAAATGTTCATCCGACTGTGACAGACAGAAAAGGTAAATTCTTATTATCAATCTAGCTTAAATAGTTTCACAAAAAGCTCCAATCAGTGAGGGAGTGGCAGAGACAAACTGTATTTTCAAAATATTTCTTTCTGACAATTTTTTTAAACAAATGTTTGCAAGAATGGGCCAGAAAGAAAGTAAAACTGCCCATCAACATCATGTACAGCTTCCAAATTATCAATACAATTTATAAAGCCATGTAAGAGATCAAGCAATGTACCCCAAAATTGGGCCATTCAAAAAAAGCAAAATGTTACGACACATCTACACCAATCTACAAAGTTTCAGTTAAATCAAAACATCTACATTAGCTATCTAATTAACAAATTAATAAAAGTTTTATTAAAATTTACTAAACGAAGTGGGAACAATGTTTGTCAAGGATGAATGGATAGATAGATTTTCATCATCATCATTATTATTATTATCTGACATGACTGTAACGTCTCTTACTCTTTTTTTCCATTTTCTCACTACATTTACATATATGAAAAGGCTCTTTCATTGTTGGTATTGATTTAACTAATTGTTTCAATAACAATTTAATATAAACAGTATGATATTACTGTTCATCACAGAAACAAAGAATGAAATGACCAAGAGAAATCATAAATTTATGTAGAAAGATCGAAGAACTTTGCAGTAACCAAGCCTCACAGACCTTTCATATAGTATTTTATATCTTGTACATTTCATTATGCAAAAATGTGAAACAAACAGCTGCAAACTCAACTAATTTTTATCAGGCTTTAAAGAAAGTGAACTGCTTAAATTTTTTTCTCAATTTACTCCTTTCTTATGATAGTCACCAAGCATGTGGACAAAAGTCGTATCTAGATTTCAATGTTTTTTGTGCTGAATGGTACTTTGAATTCATGATGGCCATCTTTAATCTTTAATGCTGATATTTAAAATATTCTGAAATAATTTCATTCCTCATGAAAACTAAAAGAGTTCGAAGGAGACAAAGTCACAATCGGAACAGTCTTGACCTTTGTTGTAATATTTATGGCGCACTCTGGCCAAGGCAGTTCACCAAACATGTCAAATTAACGTGTACTCCAACAACTAGTTCCAAGATTACTTCATGACCTGACAGAAATGAATGAGCCATGTTTCAATCAGATGAATTACCCTTACATATAAAAAGTTGCCCACCTGTAAACAGATGGATGAGACCTCTAACAGTGAAGTGACTTATGATGCAGCAAGTACTTTAAGAGTTAGCAGTTAAATAAAAATGTACACTACTCATAGTACATATTTATATGCACAATGTTAAACTTGTTTGCTGCAGATCTTGAGTGTCACTGTTCTGCATGTGTGTGAATTTGTTATTACTTTTGCATGATCTGAGCATCTGAATGACCTTACAGCATCTCGGCAGATAAACTATTAATAGGTTTTAGATGCACGCAAATTACCTGTTTATTCTTGATAAAAATGTCAGTCAGATATACTGTTCCGTTCTTTTCAGAGTCTTGGTGTCACTCTCTCCTTATTATTTATTCCAACAATGACACCAGATGAATATTTTAAACCCTGTGATAACTATGAATGGTAAAATCTTTGCACTCATAAAAAAATGTTAAAACAACAATATAGAAAGATTAAAAATTCAGGACAGATTTATTCAATCATTTCACATTTGTTAAACAAATTACATCCTTTTTACCAGAGTACATATTCGAATTTTACATAGTGAAATATATCAGTAGATAGAACCATAGTGGACATATCTCAATTATCTAAAATCTCTTCATAAATTACTAAAACCATGCCCGAGTGTTAAAATTTATTTAATGGACATATTATGTTCTTTTAAATTTATAAGATCTGAATTTCAGAATCCTACTTTGGGTTCTGAAATTCGTCTGTTTATGAGAACTTGTACTTTAAAATCTAAGTTCCAAATTACTCTTCTAAACTTCATACATTAAATCTTTCTTCTTTTAACAAATACCTCTCTCACTTTTCTCTTGATTTACTAATCTTTATTCTAGCTATCAAGCTTCAACAGTCCTTTTTCTACCTGTCTTCTGTCTTTTCTTTCTACCCCTATCTGTCTTATCCCTATCTAGTCCTATCGCTATCTGGTCCTGATTTGGAACAATGACGCTCCTTATATACAAGTTTAGCACGTGTAAACATTCTGGTAAACAAAGCATGGATTGGTGGGTATTGCAATCAATCGGCCAATCCAAATCGACCATGCAGACGGAACATGATCTCATGACATTATTGCACACAACTCTGTGTTTGAATTCTCCTAATTTAACATAATGTTAGACAATATAATCAGTCGTGACAAGTCTATCTGAATATATTATTCTCATCTTTGAATGTTTGTGCAGGTACTTTAATATTAAAATCTTGTATTGTTGTACAAAATACGCAAATGGCCAATAAGCATTACGAGGGGATATCTTGAAATGACTATGCTCGACTACAACAATGTGTAGTCACTAAAATCAGCTGATTGGAAGATACATGAAGTAGCGGCATAAGACTACCCCCACATTCTAAGAATTGGTCCCCAATTCAGCGATTACAAGAAAGCAAAGTTTTTAGAAATAAGGTAAGTTCAGATCAAAATGCACCTTACCCAAATGTTCATTTTGCAAACAAATATGAGATTTCATTCAATATTAATTCAATCTGGTTTTGAATCTAATGGTGTTTTATATTTATATTACATTACAGAAGGCTAAACTGCTTAACACTGAGCAACCAAAATACAATATGTGAAAACGCAGTTGAACATTTCGTGCCTTGTGCATGACAATAATCTCTCTCTACAATTTTTATATGACATATCCAAACAATGATTTCAAACACTATAAGTTAAGAGAACTTTAGAGTTGAATTTAACAGAATGTTATCACTTGTAGTACATTCCACACCTGTATTAATTTATATAAAAATAAAATTTAATTAATGTTTTTTATGAAATACCTGTATCAACACTAAAACGAAATGTATTTATATACATATTAGGGACACCGTTTTTGTTTATACTGATATCGTTGAATATATGCTTAACATATATTATGGATACAATATTTCATGTTTACCTACATGAAAGAATTTCAAAAACTCGTATAAACAATAAATATTGTCATCTGAAATAATAAATGACAATATTATAGCTTAATAAATAAGAGTTCTATGTAAAGTAACACTGATTTATGTTCATAGTTCTTGAATCACTTGTATCCACTTTAAGTTACACAATCCCTGAATCCATTGCTGTTCTTCTGGAAAGTTATGAATGTCACTTTCAGAGCATTGATCTCAGGAAGAAGACTCCAGAGATTCTTAATGAATATCCACACTAGACAAATCAGAAAGAACTCCAAAACAGGAACCAGTTTTCATGTTTTCAACATCTGTTTCATAAACAATACCCATACTCAAGCATCTGATTCATTTTAATTATAATATCTGTTTTCATGTCATCATTTTCAAAGCAATATTCACTTTATAGGAAACGTTATACATCAATCATTAATTTGTAATCAGTATCAAAAACTTTTCTCAATATCCTTTCTTTTGAAACAATTCAAATATATTTTCAGAACCATACACTCCATGGCTGCATAAGAATCTGATGGGATTCCAATCTGCTTGATTCTTACTGGAACACGAGTCTGCAGAAAGTAGTAAGACTAACCAGGCACTTAAGATAAATATTATTCATGTAAGTACTAGATTTACAACTATTTCAAAAATTACTAACATTCATTGGAAATTTTGTGTTAAGATAACTGTAACTGTTCAAAGTTCCCATTTTAAACAAATGTTATAGCAACTAATATATATATATATATATATATATATATATATATATGTTTCATTGTTCATGGTACATATAGAGAATAAGAGTCTATTCTCTTAGGTTTTCTAATCTCTTCTCCGCTAACTGGACAAGTCCCTTAATGTTGTAAAATCTTGCCTCTAATAGTATCTCAAATAATTCTTGGGTCCCTTCTTTTGGGAGAAGACCGATTGGAAATTCTGGTGCGTCTCTTATAGTTTAATAATAGATACCCTAACATGAGTTGGATCTCTATAAAAAATATTGGATTCTGATTTCCCCCAAATTTTGTGTCTATATCTGCTAATTTTATATTTTCTATTTTGTTCAGAGTTGTTCTTGTTGTTAAAAATGTTGTTCCCCCACATTTAGGTTTATCAGATCATAGTTGTCATTATTATTTTTTAATGTTGTGGATCTTGGTCCATTTTCATTGCTTTTCAAGTTCTCTTTCTCTACACTTTGAGTTGCTTTCTCCTTTCTTTCTGGTTTTTCTTTCTTCAATTTCTCATTTGATACCCTTTCTAGTATCTTCTCTGTTCCATTTTCTTTGCCTTTCTCTTTTTCTTTTTTGCGTTAATTTCTGCAGATTCCTTCCTGCCTTGTCTGTACCAAATCTTTCATTCTCTGCTTTTCCTGGACATTTCTTTAATCCTTTCTCTCTTTCTTTGTTGAATGCTGGCTGTTTTTAATTTGCCGTTCTCTTTCTCCACTTCTCCAATTTCCACCCTTAATAGTGACTTATCTTTTTCTTTTTTTGATAATAAACCTTATCCATTTCTGCTTGTTTTTCCATTTTCCAACTTTTCATTATCTTTCTTCCCTTGGGGTTTTCTTTGTTCCTTTCTCTTCACATTCTCTTAATTTTTGTTTTAACATTTCTCCTTTTTCCTTCTCCAAGTTTACATTTTCCCCCTTCCACAATGATTTTTCTTTCTCATCTGTTTTTCTTTTCCTGTTTTGCTATGGCTTATATTGGTTAAATTCCTGAATGGTTCTTCGAGGTATATATCAGGTTCTTCTAGATCTTCAAAAGGTATTTCTTAAGTCTGTTGTTGCTGTTTTCTTTGTAACTCCACTTTCTCTCCAATTTCCCATAAATATTTTTCATTTTCAGAGAAGGAAGTCCAATTGTCGAGCGATGAACTTGAAGAGGTTATGAGGACATGGAAGATATGGATTTTCCAGAGGGCGAAATACTGTTGTTTCTGATCTTTCCCGCAAAAACAGGCATAGGTAATGTTCTTTTTCTTTCATATTGGTTGTAAGTTGGGACTTGTGGGAGGTGATTTCCTTTATAATTTTCTCTATGGCATTCTTCATAAAACTCCTTACTTCTGCTTCTGATTCTTCCCTTTTTAACCCAGTTGAATGTGAAAAGAGATAAAAATCCTCTTTTTGGGTCCTGCAATTATGCGGATTGTCGTTCCATCTGAATATTTTCAGACATTTGTTACATTTATAGGCCACTCCAGAATGTTGTTCCCTCAAATGTGTTATATAGCGTGACTTGAGCTGAAATGTTAAGTCCCCGCAAATACCACACTGGTAGGACATTATCTGTATAGGAGAAGAAAAATATTTACAAAGAATAATTCAAGAATATTCAAGTGACAAAGTGGCTATTCTTTTTTATATATATATTTTTTTAAAAACTATAGTTTGGTAAACCATTGAGGTATATCTGAACCTTCGTATAGCCTTAATTTGTCATGGTGGACCACTTTCGGTTTTTGTTTAGGCCCTCCTTTTATTCTATACAATACATCATTAGCTTTATTCAGGATTTGATACGGACCTTTCCACGGTCGTTGTAATTTTTTACTTAACCCAATTTTTCTGATTGGATTATAATACCAAACAGCATCACCTTCTTTATATTTATTAAAATTTATTTTTGTATCATAGTTTCTTTTCATACATTTACTAGACAAATTCATTCTTTTTGGTAATTTTATATTCAAGATTATTTGCATACTCTGTTTTGTATCTTTGTTCATTATCATTCTCATTTATTTCAGGTTTTCCAAGTACCATGTCAATGGGAAGAACTATTTCTCTACCAAATGTCATCATGCTGGGAGTTATTCCAGTTGATTCATGATCAGATGATCTGTATGCCATCATGACCAAAGGTAAGATTTCATCCCAATTATCTTGATGTGAGGACACAAATGCTGAAAGCATGTTATAAATAGTTCTGTTAGCTCTCTCTATCATGTCATCACTTTGGTGTCTGGCAATAGAAGTTCGTGTTTTCTCAATCATTTATCAGTGCATGTTTTATGTCCTTGAAGGACTGCTCACATTTCTCAGTCCATACATATTTTCTACCCTTTTCAGACAATTCATGTATAGGTTTGGCCAAAGTCGCAAACTGATACACGTATGATCTGTAGTAACTTGCCAAAGAAATGAAGCGTCTAGCTTCTTTTACATTTTTAGAGGTTGGCCAATCTCTTACTGCTGTGATTTTATCTGTACTTGTGCATACACCAGCTTCACTTATAGTATGACCTAAAAATGTGGCCTCTTTTTGAAACAAATTGTATTTCTTCGGATTCAATTTCAAGTTGGCATTTTTCAGTCTTTGAAAAACTATCTCCTAATTAGTGAAGTGTTCTTCAATGGTTTTTGAATAGCAGATGATATCATCAAGGTACAAAATGACCATTTTCCACAAGAAACCTGAAAATGCCATCTGGACAAGACGAGTAAAAGTCGCAGTTGCATTACAGACTCCAAATGCTAATCTGCGCCATTGCCACTGTTCCCCTCCTGGTATAGAGAATGCAGTTTTATGTCTATCTTTTTCATCAATTTCTACTTGCCAATAACCTGATTTCATATCCAGACAAGACCACCATTTTGATCCTGCTAAAGCATCTAAACTATCATCTATTCTAGGCAATGGTTGAGAATCTTTGACAATAACATCATTCAATCCTCGAAAATCACAACAGAACCTTACAGAACCATCAGATTTAGTAACCATTACAATGGGAGCATTTCAAGGGCTTTGTGGACATTTTTCTATTATTCCATCTTCTGCCATCTTTTTAATTTCGTTCTCTGCAACTTGTCTTTTAGTAGCAACCCCAGCTGATCAACGTCACATATTAAGAACATCAATGAAACTCAATACCTAGTGTTGGAAACTTCATAAGTGTCACACACAAATTAAAATCAACCTATATAAAATATACATGTTTCAAAAGGGCATTAAATTATCTACCATTTGATATAACTTTTAATTTGTTTATTTTTAAATTGCCTTTGTTTTTATAAATTGAACTTTATCCGCAGTGGTAATTTCCGGTAATTTTCCTTTTCGGCGCGTGTGCACCAGCAACAGCGCGTGTCAGTCGCGTGATCACGCTTGCGGGTCATTAAATGGCTATGAATATTCATAGGATTAATTTGGCCAATGAGATAAATGAATTCGCTACAACCCGGTGCTTGACGTTTTTTCGTATGTTAACAAACAACAAAGCTACGACGGGTCAAAGTCGGTGAGGATTTGTACGCCATCTAAGCTAAATACAGATAAAAGGCATATACCAAAATAACATTTAAGCTTTTTTCTTTAAAATGATGTATAAATCATTAAATTCGGTAAACATTTTGTATCCCGCATTTAACACCAAACTTTTCAAAATTTACCGACTTGTCGATCGGGTGACCCGTCTGTCATTTTGGACATTTGACCCGAGAAAAATTTCTAAATAATGTGGAAATTACGTATACTCCCGCCCACCTGCAAAACAATGCTAGTTCGCGAAATCTATTTTCAATTTTTTTAAAATATAATTACAGATATAAAAGATTCCATTGCGGATAAGAATTGATTCAATATGGAAGGGAGATCGCTAGGCCCTTTCTGTACTGAAATACAGCTTAGTGAAGAACACTTGAATGAACTGACTTCAATAAAATCTCTTGAAAATTGTCATGTGAAAATTGGTGTTTTGTTGAAACTGAACACTTTCTTGAAAAGTGCAGCAAAAGTAATAGATGTTGCTAAATGTCTGCAGCCGAAATTGTCTGTTTTTAGTGATGCAACGTTGAGGATAAAATTAACCAGATTGCTTGAAGTCAAGAAAAAACCGACAGTGGTATTTTAAAGAACACGGAATATTGACTCTTTATTTAAGCAGTACCAAAACAAATTCTTTTAAATGATGTGTGAAGCACTTTACAGACTAAGATGTGTTTTCTAAACAATGAAAACAATTTACAACTTAATTATTTCAACAGAATGGTGACTTTTAAGTTAAAGTAGCAAGTGAGGTTTACCAATTACCATGAATTTAATAAAAATTTAATTTGATGCATAGTCCATATGATTAGTAAAGCTTTGAACTTTATACAGTTACCAGCATAACTTAATTAAAATTTTTATTTGAATGGTTTTGATGTGAAAAAAACCATTTTTGATTAAACACCATATATTGACATGTTGTTGCTGTTTGTGTTATCGTACAAAATATTAAAAACAAAATTTAAATATTGGTGAGATGTTTCTTGCAATAACTGTCCCTCTTGTAAAAATACATCTTAAACAATCGCAAAAATGAGTCCAGCATGTTCTTTTACATAAAGTTGGAAAGTTTTATTAATTTATCTTAAAAAATAAAAAAATTACATCAATTTATGTCTAATTTCTTGTTTTTCTGGTGCCATCGATTTATCGCGTGGCAAATATTATTATAAGGGAAAAAGTGGGCAAATTGAATGAAAATATGCAACTTTAAAATGTCATATTTTTACTTCTAGTAGAGATATTTTTAAAATTTAAACTGTTTTGTGCTGCTAGCAATAAGATCTATCATTTAACAATGTTTTAAAAGTAATTCAATGACAATGAAAAATCAGCTGGGGTTGCTACTTTTAGCAAGTGGTATTTGGTACAGATACTTTTTAACAGGTTTTGCATCTCTTGTATCAATTTGATGTTTTATCAAGGTTGAATGACCTATATCACTTGATGATGCAGAAAAGATACTCTGATGTTTCATAAGAAATTGTTTTACCTGTTCCGTTTGTTCATCCAGTTTATCCAGACTTTTTGGAGATCTTACAAACATTTCTGTTAAATTTTCTGGTAATTGTAGAACACTACTCCCTTTTTGGTTTATTGTACCAGCAGGTGTACTGTGTACAACTTGTTCTGGATGGAATTCTGCAGTAACAGTATTTTTATTCAACTGAACTGGTTTTTCTCCTAAATTTGCTATTCTGAGAGAAATGTATCCATTTTTAGGATGTACTAAAACGTTTGCTACTAGTAGACCAGTTTTCTCCACAAATTTTGAGAATTGCTTAGTTAAGCCCATTGTGTCTTTATCATACAGGTCAATTGGTCTGATTTCATATAGCATGGTACTTTTTCTCCTTTTACATGTCAATAACCTTTACTAATAATAGGGTCACACTGGTGTTTCTTTAAGAAGTCAATACCAAGTATGCCATCATATTGTATATCTGCTAACAATATTTCATATGTGAAAGTATGAGTCCCTAACATAATTTCTACATCAGATTCTGCTTTACCATGAAAAGGTTGGCTTTCTCCTGTTACAGTTAAAAGCATACTTTTTACAGGAGTCACCACTGGTTGTGAGTTTTCTGACCAAGATTTTACTACCCTACTACTTAGAATTGTAACATTTGCTCCAGTGTCACACAAGAAAGAAATGCAATTTCCATTTATTTTAACATTTACAAAATAGCCTGTATCAGTCCCTAGATTGTTTAGTTTGATCAATTTGGACCATTCTTTCTTTACAGTCGCGCTTCGGTCCCCAAGCTTGACCCATTCCTGTTTCCCTGACCTCACGTCTGTCAGTATTTTCCCATTTGTTTCAAAAACTATGGTTTGGCTTGGTACTTTTGATTTTGATTTCTATCTCTGTTCAAGAATTTGTTTTCTGTCAGTACTGTTTCAAAAGTTTTGAAACCATTTTCCATTATAATCTTTTTGGCAAACGTTTCTTCTGACATTGTCCTTCCTATATATTTGTTTTCTGTTCCAGTTTTTGTACTCTTTTTTTTCTTCTGTTTCTGACTGTAATTTTTCTACTTTTTTAGACAATTGTTCAAGCCTTTGTACAATGTTATCTAGCTTGCCTTCATTAGGTACAGTTTATATTTCAGACAGAGAGTTCACATTTTTCTGTCTCTGTTTATCAGCTAGTTTGTGAGCTTCAGTTTTAACAGCTATTATTTCAGCCTCATTTAGTGTTTTAGGACAACATTTTCTTAGTCTTAGTCTGGTTTCAGAGTCCAGCATGGCATCAATAAAATAATCCATGGCTAAAATTTCAATAATTTCACCAGTTGCATCAGGATATGCTTGTCTGGTCAGTCTTGATGTTTTGTGCCAATTTAGAAATTGATTCTCCTTTTTCTTGAACTCTAGATTTAAGTCAAGTCCTGTATGTTTCAGCTTTATTTAGAGTACCAAATCTGGATTTTAACACTTTTACCAGATTGTAGTAATCCTTCCTTTGTTTGGTTCAATTTCATTAAGCAAGGAACGAGCAGTACCAGTGAGACTGCTAGGTAAATACAATGACTTTGAATGATAATCCCAGTTATTAAATTCTGCAATCATATTGAACTGAGTTAAATATTCATCTATGTCTTCTGACCATCATATAGCTGAGGTTTCATTCTAGACTGTTTATTGTTTCCCATTTTCTCATGAGCATCTATGTGTTCTCTACTACTTCTGATTCCAATGTTTCTTTGAAAGCTGGGGTTTTCTATTTCTCTTATACTGGAATTTTCATTTCTATTTTCAATCAAATGTAGATTTCATGTGATCTGCTAGGGTGAGTACTGTATCTTTAACTTCTGTTGCTAAACTTGTCATTAGTTTTTCTAAATTACTCTCCAGTTTACCATAGGGACTTGAATCCCTTGATCTTATTCCATCACTGTTATCATCCATTTCAGTTGTCACACTTTCAGTTCATTTCCTGCTTCAGATTTCATACTAATATCTTCTAAACGTAATAAATTTTAATTTTCCTCCATTTTAAAACCTGATCAGTCACTTTAAACAAAATTGTTTTTATAGATTTTATCTACTATTGCTGGAGTCAGATTTTTATTTTTTGATTTCTTTTTCCAGGAAGATCAACTCTACCAGATTTTCAAGAAAAAAGATAAGATTTTATTAATAAAGTTTAAAAACTGTGTTATGGTGTTATATTTTTTATAATTAGATCATTATGATCCCACATCTGACTACCAAATCTGTAACCTCAAGGGTCTGGAAAATTACCCCAGATTTGAGCTTTCTTTTCAGACCTTGAAGCTACAAGGGTTCGTCTGACTACTTTAAAATCTAAGTTCCAAATTACTCTTCTAAACTTCATACATAAAATCTTTCCTCTTTCAACAATGACCTCTCTCACTTTTCTCTTGATTTACTAATCTTTGTTCTAGCTTTCAAGCTTCACCAGTTCTTTTTCTACTCCTATCTAGTCCTATCCCTATCTGGTCCTGATTTGGAACAATGACGCTCCTTATATACAAGTTTGGCACGTGTAAACATTCTGGTAAACAAAGCATGGATTTGTGGGTATTGCAATCGATCGGCCAATCCAAATCGACCATGTCGACAGAACATGACCTCACGTCAGCAGTACATACAACTCCGTGTTTGAATTCTCCTAAGTTAACATAATGTTAGACAATATAAACAGTCGTAACAAATCTATCCGAATATATTATTCTCATCTTCGAATGTTTGTGCAGGTACTTTAATATTAAAATCTTGTATCATTGTACAAAATACGCGAATGGGCAACGAGCATATCGATATACGAGGGGATATCTCAAAATGGCTACGCTCGACCACAACAACGTGCAGTCACTAAAATCAGCTGATTGGAAGATACATGAAGTAGTGGCATAGCAATATATATATATATATATATATATATATATATATATATATATATATATATATATATACAAAATTACATATATAATTTTTTTTATAAAAAAAATGAGCTTTTAGTTTTGTTCAGGTTTGAGTTAACATGACTATGAGATACATGGGCATTAATACATTTTTGTTATAGTATTTGATTCTACAATGGATATAGTGGACACAAGATCAAAGAGTTTTTGTGGAAATTTGTGGTGAATTTTTAGAGTAGCAGTAAATTACTTGGGCCACTCTAACACCTAGTCAATTTTCAGTTTTTTATTTTGTAATAGAAAATATTTATCCAGCTTTCCATGTACTACCCCTAAATTGACATAATTTTTTAAAATTATTAAGTCATTATTTTCAATCATAAATGGTACATTGATGTCTGCTGTGTGATGTCACATCACCTTTACTTGTCAAATAAATAGTGAAAACATGCTAAAATGCATACACTGTAACCTTAAAATTGATTTCAGTACATTTATTAGGGGTCTTTGCATGTTTATTTAAAACTAATAATATATTGTTTTGGATATAAACTTGAGACTTGACCACTTGTAAACCAAATCCCACAGCAGTAAAATACCATCCAAAATAAATGAGACAAAATTCATCAGCCAATTAAGGGAGGTAACTTACTGCATAGACAAAATTTAAAAGAAGAATTGACGGCAAAAATAAAGGTGTGTGTTTGAGTTCATGTGTGCTAGTAAGAGAATTAATTATTTATTTACACAATACACTGTAATATTGAGGCAGTGACACACACACACACACACACACACACACACAAAATTTATTGGCAAAAGTAAGCAATTTAGGTTTTTTGTAAACAACACTATCTTGTATTCCAAAACACAGTCTATTTCACATTAGAAGATATCTGTACTTACCATAGATGATTGTCAGTTTTTGTTTTATCACTAATATAATTGTTAATATAGAAATAAAATATGTACCTGGAAAAGACCATTGGCTTTCTTTATGCCAACATGCTTTCGAGCCTCCCTCAGCAACCGCTTGCAGTCAGGAATGGGCTGTTGATGATAATGATATCTTGAATAAATTTCCAAATGTACATATAACTAACGTTTTGTAGAATGTAAATAACTCTGGCAAAGTGGCTGATAATAATACAATATATGCTGGATATATTTTTAAGGGATCATGCCATTAGCCTAGGAAGGGAGATATGAGGGCTACACTGCCATATTACAGGAATGCCGACTCAAGATAACAGAGCTGAAGGGACCGATTGAGAAAAGCATCAAGAAATATCAAGCTATTATAAAAGAAAGCAATATACACACCTCTTACAAACCAGTTGGCATACATGAGAAATGTAAAAGGACACAAATCTAAAGCTTAAAATGATGGAATCAAATGAGAATTTGTTACAACATAAACAAATATAATAAAATGAGACACTCTTCCCAAACCAGATATAAATTACAAAATAATTTGGAGACCAGTACCAAAGTTAGACTAGGTTCTGCCACTAATCTCTACTAGATTAATTAATGCAATAAATGAGTGAACAAAGTGCCATTCTAGTGCTAATCTAAATCAGTAAGAAAACCTCACAATTTTAGCAAAAATCCACCTAGCAGGGAAGGGGGAGATAACCTGTACGAGTTGCTTCTCTTTGTCAATATAATATGACGAGGCATTCTCTGTCCTTCTGAGAGGGATCATAAGTAGCAAAGAAAGTTATCATAATATGTGATATGGTCGTATGAGAAGAAAGAAACTCACATACATGGATAATATCATCAACATAACTGTTAAACTGCTCTGATAATGAAAAATTCAAATCAAAACAACATCATGTCATCTTGATGAGAGATAGGAAGATTTAACTGCGGTCAATCATGTGCCAAAAATGTGCCTAGCAATTCTATAAGAAGTTACTTAATGAAATTTTGTTTTTGATGGTTTAATGGCATTTTTAACACATTACTGGCTACATCATGCCTAGGAACTGAGAACTAAGTGCCTTTCCCAAGGTAAAATCCCATGAAACTTTGGATCACGAGTTCAAAAGTATACAATCTGAGCTACATCAGTTCCTACTAAATGTATGATCAGCAAGATAGAAAATACACAGTAGTTAAATAATTTTCCAAAACTGATGACGATGCAGAAAAATACATGTATTAACACATAATGACCACACAAGCAACTTCATAATGGTAGATCATGTGATATCTGGTATTAATTGATCGAGCCAGAAACACTTATTCAGTGAGAACATCATGGTGTCTTATAACATACAATTAAAAAATTCATGATAACAGACAAGAGATATCTTATCAAATGAGGTTATTTACTTGAGATTGTTTGTTGTGCTGACTGAAGTTAACTCAATTATTATTAGACGATAAGAAAATTAGTGAGTATTGCATTACTGTAGACAATTTTTCGCAGTAACACTGCAGTATGCGCCATATTTCTCTTATTGACGATGACCAAATGTGAGAAACACAATGTGTGTTACGTTAACAGTGATGGTGTGTATCTATCAAACTGCCAAAAAGGCAGAATCAGCAGTACAAATGTCTCTGTTGCAGAGGGATTGATATAGCAGATGAATGAAGAAGGACAGAAGTTAACTAGGAATTCATAACGCATGAAAGGGTTATACTACAATAAGATTTCAAACAAACATCAACAATGAGTATATTTAAATGGTCATGGATGCAGTAAACTCACAACTATATGAAAGTAATGCACTTGTAGGTATGAACATCTGTTAAATAAACTGCCAACACAAGCACTTTTACTCCCTCCCATGGTTACCCCCCCCCCTCAATTCCCGAAATTGATTTGTGTATCTAACTGAGCAAGTTCTGCCCAGTAACATATACTAGTCCTTACAATATAAATATAATGTAAGAATAAAATACATCCCTACCATAATTTTAAAACTAGTGGAATAGAAAGACACATATGGGAGGGGACGGGGGCTAATTCATCTCTGTATGATGAGATTTAAACATTATTTTTTTCTTGATCTACCTGAAAAACTTTCATCCATAATAAAGGTACAAAGGAAATTGTATCTACCTGGACAATGTTTTTCATCATAATTTATCCAAAATATCACCTACTGATGTTAATTTGAAATCCATGTTTCTGTAATGACTCAGCATAGACATGTGACTAGAATATTATCCATGTTAAAAATAACAAAACCAACCTTTACATTAACAAAGATGAAACAATGAAAAACCTATCCAATAAGTCTTATAATAACCGCTTCTGAAGATCCTGCCAGAAGGTTCTCGATCATCATCATGGTTGACTGGGACACATCACTTGCATGCTTACTGGATTCCTAAAGAATGCAAATAAAACATGTCAATACCAGTAGCATTTGTAGTAAATTTATCAACATAAAAAAAAAATTTAAAAAAATTAACCAGTCACAAGTGGGATTTAATTCTGAAAATAAAAATTCATAAATAACATGACTTAAAGAGGTACCAACAGGAGCAAGACAAGTGGCACTCTTTATGCCCACTAGAATCATCTGTACATAAGACTTAACTTTGGTGCAGAAATTTTGGTTTCTCTCTTTCAGAGTGAATAACTTTGTCATTTGCCCTTTTAATCCTGAAATCTTCCTCCTTAATTTAAGTGTAAGTCATCCAAAAAGTCTGGAACCTGGGTCTGTGATGCAGAACTAATGTATGACAGTGCGGTAACTGTTTCTATTCTTTTGTCAATGACTTGAACCATCCAACCTTTCACCCCACATTCAATATCCTTCATTTCTATGCCAACTGCAAGTGTACTATGTACTTATATACAAATGTTATCTTGCAGAAATAATTATTTTATTCTTTAATTTATAGCAACCTTGACATCTAACCACTGACACGGAAATTAATTACATTCTGCTTTAACAATTCAAAATAATATTGTGTATTAATATACATCATTCATGTATACAAGTAAAAAACGCCATTCAATTTCATGCATTTACAGTTTGAAAATTACCATTCACAGGTCGAGAGGCCCCCAAGTGGCCAAATGGTCTAAAGCACTCTACATTACAGATCACTGCCATCTCACCTGTCTGCGTGGATTTGAGTCTCAGATTCGGCCAATGTGGGTAAGTGAGAAAGCTTGCTAGTAGCTTCTCGTGGGTGAGTGGTTCTTCTGAGAGTTTTCCTGGGTTCTTCCTTCACCATTAATACTGGCTGACATGTATAGCCTATTGTGTGTTGAAAAATGGCGTTAAACCCTACAACAACAACAACCATTCACAGGTCAAGAATTACTATGAATTTCTTTGCTATAGGCTGCTCTAATAAACAGACAGCAATATTTTTAAACAAGGAGGCAGCTTCTCATTGCTGTGGAATTCAACAGATGAAATCTAAATACCATATGAAATGAAACTTTCATCACAAACAGTTGCATACGTGTAAATAAGGGATTCTTGACATCATATATTGAAATTTCAACCACTGCTGTGTAATTCAAAATATACACTGTAAAATGTCAACATAGGAAATAGAACTTTAAACTTTATAATTCAAGATTTAAAAATTTAAAATCTTAATACAGAAAATGTAACTTTAAGGATATTCAATTTGATCCAACACGTTATATTGAAATTCCCAACATACATCAAACTTTCAACTGCATCTTTCCGACTGGACCAGTTTTTGTCTGCTATAGTGCCTCCTAACAGATCATAAAGTGTGTTGAAAGTTTTTAAAGTTAATTGTTTCAACACAGAATTCTGTAAGAAGCCGACATATTCTATTCATACAGTTGTAGTTTCAAGTTCCTCCCAACCTTGATGAGTGACCATCAGCAACAACACAGCGTCTGTGTTTCACTTTGATGGATTGCAAGGTTTCGATATTGGATTCAAGATAAAAACAATACAAATGATAAAACACACTCTTTTTTCTATTTCATAAACAATAATCCAAGCAGTCACTGTTTGCTATGTTCCATTTGCATTGACAAATCTGTAATCACTGCACAATAATCAACATCTTTGTTAAAAAAAAAATAAAGAACACAATGGATTTTTTAATACTGTTTATGGTTTTATTTACTCTTGTTTAAAACAAATGAATAATCACACGTTTGCTTGGGGGGGTAATTGTAAGTCGCATTATCTAGCCATGCAGATGGCTGAAAGTTTCCACTTACACCAAGCTTGGAAAAACATATCAACTACCAAATAACTTTACTGAAAGAAAAAAAAACAACTAAAAGAAAACTGAACCAAAGTTATTAATTGTGTATGGAATAAGTTGGCGACTGACCTCGATGTGCTTTTTGCTATTTGTGGCACACTCTGTTTTGGCAACTGTCGATATCATGACTAGCGCCTAATGGTAAGTTGGTTGTTTTTAAATATTTAAAATAACTGAGAATTGGTGAGGAATTCATGAATTTTTGGCATGCGGCGTGAATCTGTGAATCGCTGAAAAGGTCATGAAATTCATGTGAAAATCATGAGGGTTGGCAGCTATGCATAACATAAAAACTATTTAATTCTACAACCTATGCATACACTTAACCCTTTACCCGCAAATAAAATAGAAGTCTATACTGCCAGTGTAAATAATCAACAATTTATTTTTAGACTTAATATAAAAAAGAAATAAATGTGGTTTACATATTGTAATGTTTTACCTGAAATAAATATCAAACAGCTATCAATGAAAAAATCAAATTCTAACCATGATAAAAATGATTCTTATGTAATAATAGATACCAGCATCAGCAAATAGTAATTTACCTTATCAATGTATCATGCTTTGCTTTTTGATCAGTCTCCATTTCCTGTTGTTGAGTTAGCATTATTTTTGCCTTTTTTACCAGTTCATTCACATATTCTTTAAATTTTTCTTTTAAAGATTTCAAGCCTTCTTGGTCAGATTCAATACGCTGTTGAGAGACGCAGAACAAGTTCACTCTTCTACTCTAAAGATGTCTGTACCATGGTCTTGAGTGGAGCTGGAGCTATTTCTCCTTCAAGTCTGTGTATTTCATCTTCCAGTCCATGCTTTCAGCCAATCTGACACTGGCATCTTGTTCATCTTCACCATTCTTCAAGCATGAGAACCTGCATTCTGCAACAATTAAATATCAAGCCGTTAATAAGATCTACACAGAAGACAGCATTCTCTTAAGCAATTATGAATCAATTATTCAAACAGAAACAAAATCAATCAAGCAGCAATACTACCAGACTGATGCAGCAGCAATAATAATAATATTTATTGCTTTCTTCTTCTTTAGTACTGCCTTAAACTATGTAATATGTTTTTGATCCCAGTTTTCTATACTCTTGTTCTTTTACAAACTTTTGTTCTTTTCTATACTCTTGTTTTCTACACTTCTTTTTTACACTTGTTCTTTACAACACTTTTGATGTTTTCTACACACTTCTTTTCAAAGCTTTTTTTGTTTTCTACTCATTCTTTTCTACTCTTGTTGCTTTTTACTTGTGTTTTTTCTATACTCTTGTTGTTTTTACACTCATTTTCTATTCTACACTTTTGTTGTTTTCTACAGACTTGTTCTTTCAACCTTGTCCTTTTCATTTTCATCAACATTTTTTGTTCAGATCACTATGGCTAATACAAAAAGTTAAAAACACAAACCACTGCTAATTAACTACACCCAGAGAAATTGTTCAATTTGTGTGTATATGGGTTTGTGCCAACATGTAGTGGTCAGCCACCAAATGTTACAGATATAGGCCAAAACATGAATACGGAGGGTTAAGAGAAGTGCTCCACCTTACCCCTATGTGTCCGCATCCATGCTGAGACAATCCATACACTTTCTAATTTATTATGATACCTTTTGGCTCAAACAGAAATATTTCCAGGTCTTAAGTAGCTGAGCGGTGTAACGTACTCATCTTTACCAATCAACGACATCTGCGCTCTGTACTACTGTGTTTGATTCCCAGACACGGCCTATGTGGGTATGTGAGAAAGCTTGTCAGTCGCTTCCCATAGGTTAGTAGTTTCTTCCTTGAATTTAACCAGGTTTTTCCTCCACCACAGAAAAATGGCACTAAACACACAAGAACAACATATACTTCCCATCATGCACTTTAAATAGTGTAGACTTCCTCATTCTATCTACGCATCAACTGCTTTACACCACGGGAATGTTCAGTCTTTTTTTTAACAGTAATTGGATAACTAGATACTAGGTATTTATATATGCTTTCATGCCAGTTCATCAATGCCGAGAGCAAACATTTTACTAATCATCTAGAGGTTTTTATTTTCTATCCACTGATGGCACCATCAAATAACTACATGAAAATGCTTGTGTACACGTATGTGATTATGTGATTTGGATTTTTAATGCAGCATTAAAAAAATTCAGTCATAAAGCTATGATGTCTGCAGTATGGCAGTTTATAGCAATGTCTAGAACTAGGGCATCATGCCGCAGGCATAATGTATGCTGACCCACCCAGTCGCATTATCCTGACACCAGGCCGACCAGTCCTAACACTAACCTCTTAGTGCTGGGCTCAAAGTGAGGCAGCTGCTAGTACCATTTTTATAAGTTTTGTCGTGACTCTGCCCAGGTTCAAGCCCGCGACCACCCACATCCAAAATGGACACTCTAACCACCAGAGCAGTCACATGAGAATAACTTCCTTTCAACACTTATTAACTTTCAAGATATTTGTAAATGTAGGCAAAACATTTTCAATAACTTGTAAAAATTTCATTTCTCTTAACAGAAATAAACGTTTGATACCACTGCAATGACAAGGTCTTTGAAAATGTGGTCATAAACAATTTTAGTCTCTCATAGTTGATTATAAAGGTAAATGAAATGGTAAGTTCAAAGTAAATTTCAAAGTAAAATTCTTTATTGAGTATAAAAATGTGTGTAAAGAGTAATACATGTACATGGTATTTTTGATCCATTATGCAAAGCATGTTTTGTTTTTATGGTGTAACACCATTTTTCAGCACAAGATAGGCTATACATGGCGGCCAGTATTAATGGTGGAGGAAGAACCTGGAAAACCTCAGAAAGAACCACCGAGCCACGAGAAGCTACTGGCAAGCTTCCTCACATACCCACATTGGCCGAATCCGAGACTCGAACCCATGCAGACAGATGAGATGGCAGTGATTTGTAACAGACAGCACTTTAGACCACTCAGACACTTGGGGTCCCCTGTGAAGGCATGGCTTGAATAAATGCAATGTTATCTCATATCTCAGGCAAATCTACAGTCAGGTGTGTAAAAATATTTCTATAATTGTGAAAAAACTGAGATACACAAGGTTTTATGTTCATATTTATGAAAATAAATGTGAAAATTGTACCAAATTTTAATTTTGTTTGCACCAGATTAATATAGCAAAAGTCCATGACAGTTCTTTGGCAAACACATCATGAACCTACCTGTACATACATACCTGTACAGATGTTAATGTCATTTGTGTATTAGTCATGGAGGCAAGTGATGCAAGCATTGCAGCACAGGTGAACATCACACATCTTGTAAGCCATTGTTGTTTTGGTCCTTTTGTAAGGGGTTATCCCTCAAAGAGGTATCAGTGTGGCTCACCAAACAATTGAAATATTTCAGGTTGCACACAACAATGCACAACTTGATTCACCTCTTCTAATACGTTGATGGCCTTCATCATAAAGTCTACTGTTATTGCTGCTTTAACTTTTAAATATTCGTTTGGATGTTTGGACCTGAATGTTCCAATAAGAACATATCCCTTAAGAAGACAAAATGACAGCAAGTCCCATTTGCATTTATTAGAAAGATTATTATTAATGACAATTCCATCAATGACGTAAGACGGTAAGTACTGCACATTGACTGCTCTAACAACTTTGCTTCAACTTTTTATACCACTACAAGGACTTTTTGGAACAACTTGTCCTTGTATTTTGATCAAGCTTAACTGACTCCTCCTATGTTGTTTGATTTCAGGCCTGGATTTAGACATGGCGAGGCCCTAAGCTATGGGAAGCTGTAGAGGCAACTCAACTTGGACATTTTTTGGCCAATTATTACAATGTAAATTATGTCATTTACATCAAATATATTGCATAGAAAATAATAGTGAACATATTATACAATTATGGGGTAAATTATTACTTAAAAATGAATTATAACAAAACTGTAACAAATTAAAACAATGCTGAAATGTTAAGAGAGCCCCTTCTGACTGAGGTCCTTAGATGTAGCTTGCTTAACTTATGCCTAAATCAAGCCCTGCTGGAAGCTTGATCTCAGTCCTATTTGTGTTTCTTCCGTTGTCATGGAATCATGACACGTACTGGTAGTTAAGAATTATGTTGTCCATCCAAATACGATGCAGGCTAGGACTGATCCTCTGATCAGGTGTAGTGCTTGTGAATTTCTAAGTCCAAGCCCTTCGGGTATCCCTTTCAATTTCTAGACACTGTGCCACAAAGGCAAGTACATGTATTTATTGATACAGGTAAATCTGTTAATCATGGAGGGTTGTGGTTGCCGTTGCACTCATTGTGTTCATTTTTATAACCAATCAGGTGATTTCATGTTTTTAGAGATTTTGCCGTACTTTATTGATAAAAACCCTGAGGTCAGTCTTAAATTCAGAAAGTGATCAAAGACCAATTGATATTAAAATGGTGGACATTGTATGTGTCTGTATGCTTCCTATGAATTTATCTGAAAAATTAGCATGAAGATGAATTCAGTACTTTTAAACTGTGCAGAAAACATTCCATTTTAATTTATTCGTTTCCTTTTTTTGAAATCATCCTGTTGCAAGTCTAGGTCAGAGCACAGCCCAAATCATACAATGTAAGACATCTACCCTGCTATACGAACCCCAAAACATAAAATATCTGGATCGATTTCTTACACTGTATGTTGGACTAAACACAGTCGATGCTCTACAAAATTAACTAGGATTAACTGTCTAGATTATTATTTTTACAAAATGTATTACTAACGATTATGCCATAACGGGTTGAATTTAATATTCCCACTTATTTTATACTTTGTTTTCTTCATCAAATTACTGTCCGTTGGTATGTCTATGGATGGCGACAGTTATCGAAAAATGAGAGTACTAATTCTTGACTTAATAATATAACGAATACTTATTTTTGCTTAACCATTTCAATCTTCACGATACCTTTTCAATGTGTTTATAACAGCAATTAGTAAGTTTTGATATGTCACTGCGTTTAATTTGTGACTTTTCCGTCTTTATCTCATTGAAAAAAAAACAAAAAAAACGCTTCATTTCCTAAACCGCATTGGGCGCCACCACAGGTGCTCGACGCGAGCTTGATGTGAAGAAAAAAATAATAATTTAAAGAAAAAAAAACATACAGAGTGAGAAAAATACCTAAGAGTACCCCAATGACCCATTCAGACATATGACCCCCTCTATATTACTCTTTTTATATAGTAATATAGAGGGGGTCATATGTCTGAATGGGTCATGGGGGTACTCTTAGGTATTTTTCTCACTCTGTATGTTTTTTTTTCTTTAAATTATTATTTTTTTCTTCACATCAAGCTCGCGTCGAGCACCTGTGGGCGCCACGGCCGCTGAAAGTAAAGCGAACGACACCGGAACTTGTGTAGTGAAGTTTCTGGAGTTTCTCAATATACGGAATCCGGCCCGGAGTCGGTTCAGCTTACATTTTGGGTGTCGATTCGGCCCAGAGTCGTCGGTGTGCCATTTACGATTGGGTCGTTTCGACCTTCTGTATTGAAAGAGTTATTATAAGTTATTTCAGGAATCCTGTTAGGCTCATAGCTATTTAAACGTATCGCTTTTGAGGTTTCCGCCCCCTCCCCACCCCAGTTCGACAATTTGTAAAATGGTTTTCATATGATAATGTGGCCCCAAAAGGTCTCTTCTTTTAAGTTTTTCTTTCTTCTCGTAAATGATCAAAAGGAGTTTCGTTCAAAACTTTATTTAGATATTTTATTGAATATGGTTGATCTGTTTTCTAAAACTAGATTTTAATCAGATTGCTCCTTGTTCTAAACAGACAATTATAAATGGTTTGCACTCCATTCCTCAGATATAAAGTCTTTTTCCTGGTTTCATCCCCACTTCACTTCTTTATTGCATTCTTTCACTTTTGTTACGTGTTTACGCTCTAAAAACACAGCTAAAGTGAAAACAGCAAGCTTTATACAGTATAACAAATATATTATTTCCAAGGAAAACAAAATTAAAAATGGAAATGGAACTTAGTTTAAAGAATCAAATTAATAAAAATAATTTGAGAATAATCCACAAATTAAATTACAAAAGTCCTAGTAATGAAATGTTCTAATGAATTCAACTCTGAGTCCTGATGGAAAATCCAAGATGGAAGACGATGACGTATGCTGTAGTCAGTACTGTGCTTATCTACAGTTCCTTGTAGAAACACAATATTCAACACTTTGGTGTTGGAAAGCCGAATACACGTTTGATAAACTGTCTTTTTCTAATAATTATGTATGAGCACATACAAAATTTCGACAGTAGCGAGTTAATCTTTCTAAAGTCAAAATGTTCTGAAGAAAAATTAACATAAATTCCAAAACTTACTATTATATCAAGTGTAAAAAGCCCACAACTATTAATATTTTTCTAAAACAAAGGTTATACAGTAATCTAAAAATCTGTTTCGAAAATCCCTAAGTTGCGAAATTATGGAGCCACGTAATTGTTTTTAATCAAGGTAAAACTATTTACAAGTCTAGAGGGACGTATTCCAATGCAGGTTCGATTTCACCTTTATTAATCCCACATTACGAATTAATAATGGAAACGTTGTTCAAATCTAACTTGCAAATCAAAAATCGTGGTTAGGATACAAGGTCATCGTAGATATAACGTTCCTAATTTTAGATTTTCAAAAAACTAAACTGAATTTTTCGAAACTTTTCAAATCCCAAGTAAACAAAATTACATTATTTTGACATATACTGAAAATAAAAATAAAAAGATTGTAAAACGTACAAACAATCAATTAAATTAAAATAAATATATCTTTGATTTTTTAAAATACCTAACACATTTATTTAGCACTACTCCAGTGCTATAAAGAGTCAAATTTATTTTAGAGTTATTCATTTTTTTATATTCTTAACAAGACAAAAAAAATACACTAAGAGGTGAAATTATAGATGTGTGTGTCTCGTTAAAAATTCGAGATATTTAGATTTCCAGTTTTGATCTTGTTTTGGTCAAAGTTCTTAAAAGGCCCAGTCTGTGGCTCTGATACTCGTAATTGCAATACTATTAATGTTAAGCCAGCAAGCAATAAGATAACCACATCATGTATAGACAAACAGATCTTTACTGTGATCACTTATTCGGATGCGTCTGGATCTGTTTGTATATTCATGCTTTGATAACCTATTTTATTACAATAGTTTTGTCATTACACTGCCTTTGGGTTTATTGTTTAAAGAAAATCCAACATGTAATACAATGTTTGTCTGGTTTATTTTTTCTTCCATAGTATACATGTATTCAAATTTGAATACAGAGAAGCCGAAACAACCCGGTCCGAATCGACCCCATACGAATAGTAGGCCTAAACGATCCGAGCCGAAACCACTCAGTTCCAGGCCGAATAAAACCGTTCCCGTCATGAAATCTACCTTAGTAACGTTCAATGAGCGCTTGACTACACTGCGCCATGGCCACTAAGATCTCACTGGATAGTTTCGTATTTTGACACCTAGGTAGAATGAATGAACCTAATTAGTATAAGCATAGCATTTATAACTTCACACAGAGGCTAAGTCTCTAATGTGGTTTAGATTTACTTTGAGTTAGGCTTGAACATAAGTTGACTTTTTTGGTGACGGACTGTCACAGTTCCGGAGCGGAAAAAGCACAACAGAACAAATATTCAATCTCAGGGTTCTGTGTGAAAAGTGCTCGCAACATCAACAAAACAGCTATTATAAGTTCGTAGATTTTTAAAATGCTTTTGACAGAGTGTGGCATGAGGCATTGTGTGCCACAGTGAAGAAGTACAACATGGGCCTAAAGTTTACCAATACCATCAAGCAGCTGTACGCCAAGGCTACCAGTGCAGTAATTGCTCAATGTTCTGTGGGGGACGGGTTCAAGACAACACTTGGAGTACGTCAAGGATGTCTCCTGTCAACCATGCTTTTAAACATCTACTTAGAGCGCATCATGAGCGATGCCCTGGACAACCACTGTGGGACAGTCAGCACTGTGGGGCAGTCAGACATTGATTGCCTGGCAGGCAGAGATGACGAGCTTGTCACCTTAGTGCAGAACATAGATGAAACATTTTCCAGATTTAACATGGAGATAAGTGCCAAGAAGACAAAGCTGATGACAAATAGTGGCAAACAAATCTCAGCCAAGATTCAAGTTAGAAGACAGGAACTGGAAACAGTGGGCCAGTTCGAATATCTTGGTTCCATAATCACCAAAGAGGGATCAATAGCAGACACTTTGTCATGAGCAACACAAACAACGGTAGCTATGTCAAAGCTAAGACCCATATAGAGCGACAAGAATATATGTCTGAAAACTAAAATCAGACCACATCACAAATGAAGAAGTGCTGAACACCATCAGGCACAAAGTAGGCCAATATGAAGACCTCCTCACCACTGTTAAGAACAGAGAGCTGAAATGGTATGACCATGTCACTAGAGCCAACACTCTATCCACAAAAGTACTGCAGGGCAGCATCCAGGGTGGCAGAAGGAGACGTAGAGAGAGAGGAAAAAGTTGACTGATAACTTCACAGAATGGATCAGGAAAAGTTTTGCGGAGACACAAGCATTGGTACATGATCGAGACAAGTGGAGGGAACTGGTCTGATGTTAGACAGCACAGTGCCTCAGCGACCACATTAGATCAAGAGACTGATGATAATGATGTAACAGTTAGACTAGCATTAAACATCAATTGCGGATCTTGGGCTGTAAATGAACAGGTGATTTTGCTTACGTATTTACATATGTCTGCTACAGAGGTAAATATCTAAAAATCAAGATGGTTGAGGGGTGGTGAAAATTATGCTAATTTGTTATAATACTAGTGAACTTTATTCATGCATAAGTCACCTAAGGATTCGTTTAGCTACCTTTCACATAAAAATATTTAAAGTAGCGGTAAAAAACGAATGTAAAAACAGAGGTTGGTGGCGGTGTTGGTTCAATATAAAAGCCACCAGTTGAATACAGAATTTTCTGATTCCCATAATCAAAATCTCACATCGTACTTTCTACACAAATCATTAGTTTGTTTTTATTTGTAACTTCAGTCTAATAGTATTCTCATTTTTATGCAACAGGTCATTGTCGGATGAAACTTCACCAGAAAAACTGTCCAATGAGACATAAATGAAACCGGAATTTATCAAGTTTTGTGCTTGATTTAATAGATGTTCCGAACTAGCATTGCTAGCAACACATGTAAACACGATATTTTACGCGAAATACGAAGCTATTTTATTTTACCTCATATATAGTTTTAACATAATAATAATATGTAAAATACCGAATAGAAAATGTATTTGTCTAAGTTCTGTAATAATTTACTAAACGTACTGTTCCTTTATAGCAGCTCATATTTGTTTGGAAGACTTTTTACAAACTGGGGATTGTATAGTCTGTAGACATTTCGATTGTGTATGCAAATACGCACAATGCCACGCGCGCACAGTGATTCTCCATTTTGATGCCCTAATATCCTTAGTGAATTCGCGTGTGTTTAAGATAAAAATTGGATTTAACTGTCAATAAAAATACTTACTTCACCGAAATGGTACATAGGTTATATTTGAAATTAAGTTGTTATAGCACGAGTTACCAGACTTGTACATACCGCTCCGGTGGCCTAGTGGTTAGAGCGTCCGCCGCGGAAGCGGGAGGTCGTGGGTTCGATCCCCGGCCGAGTCATACCAAAGACTTACAAAAATGGTACTAACAGCTGCCTCGCTTGACGCTCAGCATTAAGAGGTTAGTGTTAGGACTGGTCGGCCTGGTGTCAGGATAATGTGACTGGGTGGGACATCATGCTACATGTCTGCAGCATGATGCCTCAGTGCTAGACATCACTATAAACTGCCTCACAGCAGACATCGTAGCGATATGACTGAAAAATTGTTAAAGCTACGTTAAAAATCCTAATCAAACAAACAAAAAACCAGACTTGTATAAAAAGAAGGAAAAGGGAAGTTGAAAGGCAGATATGCAGTTAATTTTGAAAGACAAAATTGAGATTAACAAAATATAGTTTGTACAATGTCTCCAAGACTGTCATCTTGAAATATATTTCCAGATAATGATCTTGAAAATTGAAATTTTTTACATGTTTCAACTTTTTTGTGAATCCATTTGTTTATGCGTCTGTTTGTTGATAACACAATAACAAAGATGATATGAATTGCAGTGTTGTTTTATTTGAATTCGGTCTCTCATGCAGCTGACATGCCCAATAGAATGTGATGTATTAGGATGTCTTTACGTACAAAACGAAACGTGCTTTCGTAACTATTTCTGGGAAGAACAATGTTGTTAGGTGCAGGTTTGCGTGGTTAGGGAATCACAATGGTGGACATGGAAGTGCACACGTTTGATGACGTCGCGTGAAAACTGAGATTTTAAGAATATGACATAATTGATAATGAGGTCAGCCTCTTCATTGCTAAATTGTACCAACCTATGTATCTCTTGCTGTTATTTTGCGCTTCTGTACTACTTGTCCGAGGAATGAAAATAACAGTTATTGTTTTATATGTAGTAAATAACGCAGTTCAACAGTAATAAAAAAACGTTCTGACTTTAATTAATTTGTTGATGAGGTTTTTCCGCTTTGGTGTTCATTTTTACGAGTGGACTAAACCTATCACACAGGCCAGGTAATGTTTGCTCGATGTCTGTGGGACTGGTACAAAACGCGTACGAAGAACGAGTTATATTCCGTATTAAGAATATCCAACATTCGAGACGATAATTAGCACCGACCGTACTTATGGTACCTATATAATCCCTAAGTGGCCTCGAAAAGCGTATTTTAAATAAACATTTTTGGCAATAATAACTTTTCTTCGTTTTGTACCTAGTTGCCCTTTAAATCTTTATAATATAATTACAAGGACTTTGGGCATTCCAAATGTAATTACAAGGACTTTGGGCATTCCAAATGTCAATATAACCAGCACCTAGTTGCCTCAAACTCTCGAAGCTGTCAGGGCCTTTTCCATTCTCTGAAGGAGACTGATTGTACTTAATCGACAATTGAGTCTTCGGCAAATTTTGTCATGGGCACGTATAAGGTTGCCCATATACGATTGCAGATACATTGGTACAGTTAAAAAGAAGACCAAAAATGACAGTTTTCACTATAACTAATATTAATAGTGTAGAAGCATATCACCTACTAAACGTTGTTTAAATAGATAGTTTTCACCTACATTCAAAGGCAAGCGATGGAGAATCTCAATGAATTAATACGAAATTTATGAAAGTCGCTGAACGATGTCCAGCCTTTGCTTATCATGGCTCGTAAATCTCTCTCTCTCTCTCTCTCTCTCTCTCTCTCTCTCTCTCTCTCTCTCTCTCTCTCTCTCTCAAACTCAAAAGTATAACTGCTGAAAATATTATGCAAACTAAATAAATAATGTTCTTATTTTCTCAGAACGTAAAACAAGAGAAAAGCAGCTTGGTGAAATTAACATTAGTTTTGACCACTCATTGTTTACAATGAAAAGGGGAAATTCATAAACTTGTCATAATGTGTCATTCATAAAGACGGAAATGCATGAATTTGTCATAATATATCATTCATGAATTTATCATATGTTATTCGATAAAGCGAGGGAAATTCACGAAGTTGTCATAATATGTCATTCATGAATTTATCATATGCTATTCGATAAAGCGAGGGAAATTCACGAAGTTGTCATAATATGTCATTCATGAATTTGTCACATCATGCTATTCGATAAAGAGACAGAAATTCACGAACTTGTCATAATGTTATTCATGAATTTGTCATATAACGCTATTTGATAAAGAGAGGGAAATTCATGAACTTGTCATAATATGTCATTCATGAATTTGTCATATGCAATTCGAGAAAGAGAGGGAAATTCATGAACTTGTTATACTATGTCATTCATAAAGACAGGGAAATGCATGAACTTGTCATAATCTGTCATTCATGAATTTGTCATATCATGCTATGAGATAAAGAGAAGGAAATTCATGAATTTGTCGCAATATGTCATTCATAAAGACAGGAAAATGCATGAATTTGTCATATCATACTATTTGATAAATAGAGGGAAATTCACGAACTTGTCATAATATGTCATTCATGAATTTTTCATATGCTATTCGATAGAGAGAGGAATTCACGAAGTTGTCATAATATGTCATTCATGAATTTGTCATATGCTATTCGATAGAGAGAGGGAAATTCATGAACTTGTCATAATATGTCATTCCATAAAGACGGGGAAATACATGCATTTGTCAGAGAGAGAGAGAGAGAGAGAGAGAGAGAGAGAGAGAGAGAGAGAGAGAGAGAGAGAGAGAGAAACTTGTCATAATATGCAAGTTAAAAAAGACAGGGAAATGCATGAATTTGCTATATTATTCTACTTCATAAAGAGAAGAAATACAGAAGCTTGATGACGAGTCGTTTACTTCAACAGTAAGCATATATCCTCTAACATACTATTCTATTAATATAGTACCTCATCTCAGACAAGATATATTATTTGAAAGCAATTTTACACTTTTATTTTCTAAGATCTTCGCGCACGACTCCCTCCACTGTTTTGCTGGACACTGAAGTTAATTAACGGGACTACAGTGTATATTACAAATGTATTTGGCACATTGTAAAATCACTAATAAAAAAGGAAATGTTGTTGTGTACTAGTTCGCTTCAGTTCCTGAAAGCAATGTATTAATATTCTACATGAGATACTAATATACTTTTGACATAAAGTAAGTGCCCATCCTGATCCACCTAATCAAAGAAACAAATCGAAATCAATCCCCACCCCACACACGGACACTGATACCCATTTACCAGAGAGAGAGAGAGAGAGAGAGAGAGAGAGAGAGAGAGAGGGAGAGGGGGTTATCGACAGTTTATAGCGCATGCTATATGGAGAACCGAGCCCACATTGGCGTAAATAGGACATATTCAGACGGACGTGAGATTGTATTCCACAATTCCCTTAGTATAATAGTAAAAGTTCTAGTAGGACGAGTAATTAAATGTTCCCACGATCCCAGTCAACCAGAAAAGTGAATGATGCCAAAAAAATTAATCGGCTTTGTCGGACCAATCAGAATCGTATAAAGTGATAGTTAACATGTTTTCATATCCAAAATATGAAACTGCACATATTGTAGGTAAAGTGTACCGACTGTGTGATAATAACATCAATGACATCGATCAATAGATTCCTTCGCTTCAAAATTGAAGAAAACTAATAAAAATTATCGATTTTGAAATCTGTACTGTATTATCATCAACGTACAATTCGCTATTTAAAATGTATGCCGTTGATTGATTCACGGAGTTATATTTATTAACATCGATTTTGAAGGCGCAATGTCCAGATATATGAATAAATTATTTTACTTTAACATTCTATTTTTAAGCAACATATTTGCAAACATATTAATGTGAATGACTTCACATACAAATATGATGCAGAATACATGAGATATAATATGCAAAATAATAATAATAATAATAATAATAATAATAATAATAATAGGACTACATGTACAAACTTCCTCTCTGGTGCTAGACGTGCCTGCGCACTGAAAATGATTTCGTGTGTGTGTGTGTGTGTGTGTGTGTGTGTGTGTGTAAAATGTACAGTTTACTCTCGCTATATTCATTGAACTGCATTTATTTACAAGTTACTGTGATTTACTATCGTAATAAGTTCTACAAACTTTACTTCTATGTGAATTACACCGCCGTTGAAAATCATGATGAATACTTTCTTAAAACAAGATTGGTCACAAACACATTTCAAGAAACGATATCATGCGCTAAATTTTACAATGCCTTGAACTGATCTGTGTAAATTAGCATTCAAAAAGAGGCCAGAAACATAACTTGTCTGAGCTTGTGTGTCTATGAACAACCGGCAACACCGGACTCTCAGTTCGTGTCACAGTTTACTGCCGAGTTAGAAAAACCCATGTCAGAAGTTACATGAAGGAAGAGATCGAATCGTGTCATAAATACTTGTCTTTCACCTGATGTATACCATGTCCTATGAAGCTTGAATTGAAAACTCAAACTGGTTTCACAGTCGCGACTGTTGCCCGTCTAGCTGAATGTGTTAAATACGATATCGAGGCTTTCCTTCATTCAATACATGTATTGACAGGGACTAAATTTAGATACATGGGATTACTTCCTGGTCTTTAGTAAATACGCTTTCAATCGTGCAATCGACGACCAAGGTAAGTTTCGTACGCTCATTTGATTAATCACCGTAGTTGCTCTCGATAAGGTAAGTCTAAAAGATAGTGATATAGACCTTTGTAACATAAACAAGTCGACTTGTTTATAAGTACTATTGAGAGAAGCATTACAAGTTCTATGTATACCTTGAGTACTGTGAAAGGCTCGAAGCAGGGGAATGGGGTGTATATAACTAGAATTTTCCATCTTGTACAATATCCAGTTGAGTTTACTTTTGAGATCCTTTGGCTTAAATTACTCTGTGAGACAGCGAGTCGACCTCTCCGCCACTCTCGCGGAGGTGGAATTGCTGTCATCACAAAGAATTCCATGGTAAAATGTTTAACCAAACCACAACCTTCGATTTTTGCCACGTATCGTTTGAACTAGTCCAAACAATACTCACACTGAAACAATGGTCACTCCATTTTTTCTGTCACCTAGTAGAAATAAAAATCTGAATAAATTTCTGTTTTTGGAGCAGTTTCCGAATCTCCTGGAGTATGGAAACCTGATTATTCTTGGAGATTTCAACTTTCACTTTGACTGGCTTAGAAATCCACACACGTAAAAACTCTATGAGTCGATTCATGTTTTCAATCTTAAACAGTCGGTTAACCAACCCACCCATAAACATGGTCACATTTTAGACTGGATTCTTTATAGACATGATGATAGTATTATATGGTATACTATGGTATCCGACGAACTTGCATCAGATCACCTCTGCATTATATGCCATCTTGATGTATAAGTCCTTAAACATCCACCTTTACTTGCTACTAAGAGAAACCCCTGTATGATAAATAGAATCAAATTAATGCATCACATCCAAGCAAACCTAACAACTTGCTTACTTCCTAAAGCAGAACAACTCGACAATTGCCTGCGTTTATTGCTTAAAATACATGCCCCAGCCACCAAATGCAGATTATCAATTCAAAAGTGTTTTCCGTGGAATAGAAGTGTTAGGATCCAGCTTCGCACTGTGTAAAGAGACCGCCGTAAGGCGGAGACGCTTTGGCTTTCCACCACACTCACTATTCATAAGCAAAATATGAATCCACTAAGAAGAGCGTCACAAACGTAGTCCATGCAGCAAAATCATCCCACTACCGCACTACGATCACATAAAGTTTCAGCTACAAAGAGCTCTTCGAGATTACTAAGAAGGTAATTGCAAGGAACAAATGTACACCACTTCCAACTGCCTTCTCTCCAGTCGACATTCCGGACCTGTTTGCAAATTTCTTCCATGACAAGGTACAAACGATTAGAGATAAGCTTGACAACACACTTTCATTTGACTCGTCGTCAACATACAGTTACGATAAAGAATTGCAGCGGCAACCATTAGCAGCATTTGAACCTGTCTCTATGGAGTTAGTACGTACAATCGTGATGAAGAATGCACCAAATTCATGTGAAATTGATCCAGTTCCAACATCACTGCTGCTTGAGTGCTTAGATCCAATATTGCCTTCACTGACTGATGTTATTAATACCTCTCTTTCACTTGGGGATCGCCTATCATTTTTCAAAACTGCCATTGTAAAGCCTCTGCTGAAGAAATCAACACTCGACCATAACGATTTAAAGAACTATCCCAGTTTTTTAATCTCCCGTTCATATAACAAAAATCTTAGAAAACTTTTGTTCTAACCCAACTTGTATCTCATCAAACCATCTTTTTAGAAATGTACAATCTGCATTATCACCCTTGCCACAGTAATGAAACTACTCTTCTGAAAGTAGTTAATCACATTTTCACTGCTTTGGATAGCGGAAATATAACAGTCCTCACCCTCCTTGATTTGTCTGCAGCGTTTAGACCATGATATATTACTTCACCGTCTCTATTTGGCATTCACAATACAGTCTTACTGAGGATCAAGTCCTACTTACTCACAAATTGTGTCTGCAAATGGAATACAATCCAGCCCAGTTGATCTATGTTGTGGTGTTCGACAGGGTTCTATTCTTGGATGACCTGTTATGTTCATTCGATACACTCAGCCGCTCTCAAGTGTCATATATAATCATCCAGTGTCTTACCAATTGTATACTGATGACACCCAAATATACAAGTCTAGCCACCCAACTGAAGTTGATGTTACCATCCAATGAGTAGAGAGGTGCATTTATGATGGATGACATGTAGCAAGCTGCAGATAAAAGATGATAAAACTGAAGCCATTCTGATCAAACCACAAAGACTTTATCAGTCACATCCTTTACCTCAAACAATAAATAACAGCAACACCAACATTAAATTTACAGTCAGTACGAAACCTAGGTGTTACTCTGGACAGTACTCTTACTTTGCACCAGCATATCATAAACATGCATGGCTGCATATCATAAGCTGATACGCATGAGCTCCACTCGCAAATATCTGTCAGTTGATGCCACTAAAACACTCGTATGTTCATTAGTATTTTTATGACTCGACTATTGTAATTCAATTCTGTCTGGTTCGTCTCAATACCTACTCTAGAAACTTCAAAAAGTTCAAATCACAGCAGCTCTGTACCCTACAATGGCTATGCATTCGATCCAGAATGAAACACACAATTTGTTCTCTGTCCTTCGTTTCATTGATGGACTCCAGTCCAACATACCTATCTGGCCTCACCCATGTGTACACACCATCAACATGCTTTCGCTCCTCTTCTGACAATCGTGTACTCATTATTCCCACTATGAAAATGAAGTGATATGGACAACGTTCTTTTGTATACCAGGGCCTCGGCAACGTGGAACGAATTGCCAATTAAAATTAGACAAGACACAGATCCCTTTCAAGAGTGCTCTTAAAACTCACCCTTTTCGACTGCAAGAACACACTTAAAGACCTAATAACATTTCATACCTTAAATATTTTCAGCATGTTTTAATGTTTTCTAATTTATGTTGTTTTTTTTGTAGTCATATCATTATATACGTTGTTATGCGCTTAAAGCCTCTAAAGATTAGGCGCTGTACAAAGTTCTCATTGTTATTATTATTATTTACCGTATATGCTGAGACACCGTATTTATTGGGAAACCATAAATTAAACTTAAAAGTAATATATAGTTTAAGCACGGTGTGTTGTGGAACACATCGTTTAAAAGTCGTCAGTTGTGGGACACCTTTCAAATCCTTCAAATATTACATGTCAAAAAATGCACTCCAACTGCAAATTTATTTAAAAAAGGAACGGTGTATTTGAGATAAAACTCCTTAATACACTGCAGTAGCATCTCATTAACACAACCCTTCTCCTATACACGTACAATTCGTTCGGCGCATGAATGTTTTATTTTTAGCTTTCTCATGCCGTGAACAATTGTTAGAGGCAACACATCACCTGAAACGGAAACTGTAATGGCTTAAGTCATATATTTGTACTTCAAATTTGCACTAGTCTTGCAAATTCTCACACTTTTGACCCCCATCTTATCGTCAGTTCGTCCAGTAATGTGATCAATGATCATATTGTCGGAGAAATGATCTGTTTCTCTTCTGGCCTTCACAAATTCATCATAGTGATTTTATTTGATCAAATCATTCTGAGCGACGCGGGGTCATTGATGTTCGCGCACGTAGCACTATATTGTGTCACTTTATAAAGTGTTCCGTTTTATTTTTCTCTCTCAAAATTGCAGTGAATATCGCTGAACGGGAAACAAAATTTCCGTATCTCAGCTGTCTTTGTATATTCAAACATAAAAATAGAAACAGGCACACTTAAAAGAATTTAAAGCGGTTTCTGATGTCAGCTTGCTTTGCAATAAACTAACCTTTGCATTGATATCCTTTAAAAAAAAACCGGCTTCAGTCCAAAGTCGGTTTGCTTTAATATAAAAACAACAACAATTGTCTTTGATGTTCTGTGGTTAAGTCAAAAGAAGAAGATTATTGCTGGCTGCTAGTTGTGTTTATTCACCACCAGGGCTTCAGTGTGCTTTGCATCTGTAGCTGTAATTAATAAAAATGATGTCTGCGGATAAATAGTAATGATACTTTTGTAACCCATGCTAGCGAAACGATTGTCACTTACACTCATGTGAATGTGTTGTCAAATAATGACTTTTATTTGCGAGATACTGTCATACAGTATACCTGGATATAATTCAGTCTTGGTTATTTTGCACCTAACACCGTATCATACGTGAATGACAGTTGTCTTTAATACATCGGCTGATTATTTCCCTTTCGTTTGCAAAATCGTTTGCGTGTCTTGAGGCCTTCACAAAGTTATCCCATGATTTTATTTCTCCAAATATTCTGGGCAACGCTTGGTCATCGACATCCGTGCACGAAGCACTATATTGTGTCAATTTAAAATAGTCCATGGTTTCAATTTATTTCCTAAATTCCCGTGAATACCAGTGCAAAGGAACCAAATTTTGGTTCGATATCTCGACCGTCTTTGTATATTAAAAAAAATCGGCTCACTTCAAAGATTTTATAGTCGGCTTCCGATGTCGGCTTGCTTTGCAATACAATAAGATTTGTCCATTAAAAAAACAGTAACCAAAGTCGGCTTCTGAGATCGCTTGCTTTCTTATAAAAATAAGATTTTGTCTTTGATGGTAGGTTCAAAGAAAGAGTTTACTGTTATTGTCAGTTGTTTATTAACCACCAGGGCTTCTATGTTCTTGATATCTGTTGTTACAATTAATACAAAGGTGTTCTTGATATCTGTTGTTACAATTAATACAAAGGAGCATTGATGTCTGCGTGTAAATAGTAATGATAATTCTGTAACCGAAGCTGGTGAAAAGATTGTCACTTACACTCAAGTGAATGTTTTTAAAAAAAAATATTTTTATTTGCGAGATACTCTCATTCAGAAAACATGGATATAATTAAATCTTGATTATTTTGCACCTAACAAAAACAACAAGATGCATGCATCCAGCCATTATGTTCCATCCATTCATCAAGAAAGTTAAATCAAAGTTATCAAAATATCCCATAAACTCTATAAAAGCATATACGTATATATTTGAGGAAATGCATTTATTTGTAATCAGTAGATTTATGACCTCTAGGAAATCCGTAACTATAGGTGTATATACACGTTTATTAAGAAGGCGGAGTTTATACATATGAAATCCATTATTTGGCTTTCTAAGTTAAAGAATTTTGTTTTTGTTCTTTAGGCAATGTCATCAAAGAAGGAAAAGATTCTTGTGGCCGCAATTGATTTTGGGACTACATACAGTGGATACGCATTCTCCTTCAAGCATGAATATGAAAAAGACCCGACCAAAGTGAGCATAAATCAAGCATGGAATGCCGGGAGTTATTTATCTCTTAAACAACCAACATGTGTCCTCTGTAGACCTAATGGTGCATTCCACAGTTTTGGGTATGATGCAGAGAATAAGTACACAGCTCTAGCTGAAGATAATGAACATAAAGAATGGTACTTTTTTCGAAGATTCAAAATGGTGCTGCACGAAAAACAGGTGATATATTACGGTAATGTGGCAATATTATTTCAATGTGTTAAATAACACACTGTCACGTATTAAATGTGAAATATGACATATCTTTCGAAAGTGTGCGAGATGAAATCAAAGTGAAATGTTTGTTGATTCTATGACAGTCTTTGATTAAGAAAGGTTGAAGATGGGTATTAATGGCAACACAAGTAAGAAAATCCAAGACATTTCAACCTGTTAATACAATAATATGAATGATGGTCAGTTTTATGTCCGCATTATTCTGTTTTGTCACAAACGATTACAGTCTTACACACTAAAATAATTATGATATGCTTTTATCTTAGTAATTAATGCGGCAGATATGTCTTTCCAAAATAAGCTACTCATTGTTCATTGAAACTATTGCTACGCAAATAAATGTAGACTGGTTTAAATTTTATACCTTTACTTCATAATAAAGTTGAAACTGCTCATGAAAATGGGATATTTGGTCTACATACAATATTGATATTTGCGAGATGCTATAAACACCTTTCTTGCAAAAAATGACGATATTTCCTCCAATTATTAATACGGCGTTTTATTTTTATTACTGAACCCTAATTTAAATTATAACGGATCAATGAAACTGTGTAGCTACACAGCTACATGTAATTAAGATTTATTTAAACAAAACCTTCCTATTCTTTCCTTTTTTATCCAAAGATAAAAAGAGGGATTGAGATAGAAGATGATAAGGGACTGAAGATGCCAGCTAGAAAGGTTTTTGGAATGGCAATCTGCCATCTTAAAAATCACCTGTTAGAGACACTCGAAAAGCAAGGAACCGGTCTAACAGTGGACGATATTCATTGGATACTTACAGTTCCAGCCATTTGGACGGACTCAGCCAAACAGTTCATGAGAGAGTCAGCAAACGAGGTTATTGTCTTTGAGTACTTCAGCATAGAAGCAACATAGTGGTCACTTACTCCGATGGAGGAAGTGATAGCATCGCCAACATTGTTTAAGCTTTGGATTTATGTATCCTGATAAGCCACAGACCCTAACGTAAAGTTATGAAGCTCTTCCATATCATACACATGTACACCTTCCCACTCCCATATGACCCACAGACAAGATAATTGAGGTCACAGAGACACTACGCGAAAGCTTATGAAAAATTATCAAAATGACTTGAGGGGATGTTAGCAGTACTTAAACAATCAGGGATCTTTACCTTTTCATATATATATATATATATATGCACCCCAATCATCATTGTAACTCTTAGGCAAGGTCAAGGTCATTAAAATTGTTTGCTTAAGTGTTTGGCTGGTGATTTTCTGTGTAATTAAAAGTTTTAAAACAGATAAGTATTGAACCCGTAATATTAAAGGATAGAGTTGGACTTGAGATATGTTTTGTTTTTATTTTTAAAAAATTGAAAATTAGAGGTGAGATGGCAGTGATACGTAACGGTGAGCGCTTTAGACCACTCGGCCACACGGGGCCCCTAAAACGTCATGTTATGTTGTTATTATAATATATATATATATATATATATATATATATATATATATATATATATATATATATATATATATATATATATATATATATATATATATATATATATAATAGATAGATAGACAGATAGATAGTAATCAACGAGGCGCGATTGCCTTTATGTCCTTGGAGAAAACATTTATGTCCATCATTGATACGATGTAGCCAGTAATGTCTTCAAAGTGCCGTTAAAACTAATATAAATAAAAAAAAACATTTCTAAAGGGAAATAAAGTGGAAAAGTGTATTTAGCTGCGTGTTAGTATCCGATTGCCGAGATAATTACTCGAGTTCAGCCTTGTTTCTTCCTAAAGGTTAAAAAAACCCGCATATTCTGTGAAAACTGATTGATACATCATATACCTTGCAGTAATGGATATAATTTTAATTGGAACATGAATAAAAATCATTTTAATCTGTTCGACTATTTGTTTTTTTAAAAAAAGTTTATGTTTATAAATATTAAATTAACTTCATTTAACTTTTCTTTTCATTAAAAAGAGATAAACGGTTTCTAGTTGTCAGCCGGAGCAGTCGAAATATTGAAATTACGATACTAATTTGTTCATTAGGGAATATTACTTGTGACGTTGGTGCAAAGAAAACATAAGGAACTTTAATTTGGTTATATTACATAACTCACTACAATGTACAATTCATTGAAGTCACACTAGTTTAGTGAATTATTTATTTATTAAGATGATTCAGTGGATGCCTGTACATGTGTAGTTTGGTTATGTTACGTAAATCTGTATAATGCTTATATATACACAAAAGTGGTCAAAGATTAGCAAACAGTTTAATAAAAGTTCAGTAATACATTGACGTTTTCAGATAGCAATCGACCAAGTTGATGCTGTTTGAATTATCTTCTCCATGAAGAGTATCAATAAACTAATTAATGGCGCTTAAATGTACTCATTTTACTTACATACTGCTGCAAGATTTCTTCGGGTCTACTATTGACATTTTTAGAAGAAAGCAGTCATAATATTTTGAAAGATAAAATGTACACAAAAAAAACGTCAGTAAACATGCCCAATTTCTTTAATTAACTCAACAGGACTTGCTTGTTATTTGGTAAAAATAAACTCTTTTTTTTTTCATAAACAGGCTGGTATAGACGGAGGACTTCTGACGATAGCACTTGAACCCGAAGCTGCCGCCACATACTGTCAGCTGCTTTCTGTCGATGGGCTTTCCAGTATGGGCAGATTTAGTGACACGAAGTATATGGTTATAGATCTAGGAGGTAAATGATTGCCCAGTTGTTTCGTCCATATTCAGATGATGTACTCGGCTGAATGAAGTCTTCCAAACATCGAGTTCAATTTAGAAATGTTAAAACCATTATTAAAATTGATGTTATGACATTCTACTCGCACACTGTTGATCAGTTGGTCAACTCTATATTGAGCTGAATATTGTGCCTGCCGCCCCGCTATACTTTAATCAAACAATTGCTTTACAATGGGTTTTCTTCACATGCATTTAAAGGGAATCAGTCATTTTATTTGTTTGGCTTGGCGTGTAATGTTAGCTTTGTAATTGATAAGTTTGGAACACCATTTTCATTTGCTTACCGCTTTCCACTTCAGTACGTCTGTCGTTCTATAATTGTATCATGTATGTTTTCTAGGTGGAACAGCAGACATTACTGTCCATGAGCAGCAACCAGATAAAACATTAAAAGAGGTCCACAAAGCTAGCGGTGGAGCGTGGGGTGGTACAAAAGTAGATGAGGAATTTAACCAAATCATCATCAAAATTATTGGAGCCCCGGTGTTCAAGAAGTTTTGTGATGAAAACAAGGCTGATCACATGGAAATGCTTAGAGAGCTTGAAGTTAAGAAAAGAAACGTTCGTACGGACATTAACGACAAGATTACCTTAAAGATACCGCTTGCTCTAAGAGACACATACGAAAAAAATAGTGGAGAGACAATCAAAGACGCAATAGAGCAAAGTCCTTACAGAGGACAAATTCAGTGGACCGCAGATAAAATGCGACTTAACGCTAACCTGTTTAGAAACCTTTTCCATAACTGTATCAGCAGCATCACTACACATCTGGCAAATCTTCTTGATAAACCAGGTGTAAAAGGTACTACATCTTTGTTATTGGTGGGCGGATTTTCTGAATGCCAGCTTGTGCAAGAAGCTATACGAAAGACTTTCCCCAAGGCTAAGGTAGTCGTTCCCCATGAAGCCGGTTTGGCTGTTTTGAAAGGTGCCGTAATATTTGGACATAAACCTCGGATCATCTCATCTAGAATAGCCAAATATACGTATGGTATAAATATTTCGCCTCCGTTCGATCCCGCAAAGCATCCACAAGACAAGAAAGTTTCCGTTGGAGGGAATGCACGATGCAAAGATGTTTTTAAGAAATATATTGTGGTTGGCGAATCCGTTAGAATTGGTGAAGCCAGAACTGGCAAGCATGTCACGATCAAGTCAAATCAGAAAGAAATGTTGCTGAAGATCTACGCTTGCCCCGATAAGAACCCCATGTTTGTTACAGATCCCAACTGTGAAATTCTGGGTAAGGTGGTGGTTAAACTACCAGACACAGTTGATCACATCCGGGTCGATGTCAGTATGATGTTTGGTGAAACCGAACTGATGATCGAAGCGGAAGAGGAAACAGCGAAGGACAAATTCGTGGCCTACTTTGACTTCCTATAGGAAAACAGAAGACTTACTATTAATTTTCCAAAGATGTATCAGATTTTACACGTTCCTTGAAAGTCTCGTCGAAGACTATGTGTATGTTGAAGAAATAAAGAAAAACCGAAAAACAGCAACATTGCAAGGAATACTACAAAACAATATGAAAATGATATCATTATACATTGAGAATTCAAGACATTTGCATTTTATTATGTAACAACTAAAGATCCGAATTTCAATTATAAGCCGTAAATGAATAAAAACAGCAACAATTAATTGTTTATTTGTAGCAATCGTGAACTTTTAGCGTGGCCGAGTTGCGTGAATCTCATAGGATATTCACTGTTTCCAGATCTGATTTTAGGTCAGCAAATTAAAACATCAATAATAAATGTCATATTTAATGATTCATAAAAAGGAATGTGGTTTTAATGTGGTGATCTCTTATTTTAGTAACATTGTTTCAACCCAGCGCTGGAAATAATATTCATTTTTATTGAAATATTATGACAGCATTTTCAATGGTTTCTATCTACAGTTTTCGAAAAGTATACCATTGCTAGAATGCAGTCATTGCTTTGTGTTACGTTAAGTATTAAAACGTACAGCTAATACATTTCAATACAGAAAAAACATACATCGTTAAGTCAAACATCGAGTACTCTATTACTTGGCATTACTATATGATTCGTATTTTTAAAAAAGCATTAAACAGAAAAGTAAAAAACAATAACAAAGTTTTATCTCGCATAGGGGCGTTGAAAAAAAACAACTCAAACAAAACATACTTGGTTTTCAAGTACTACTGTGTATCAACAAATCCGTGCTCAAAGGGTCAAGACTTTGGAAACGAAAGTAGACAGAGGAGTCATTGACAGTTGCATATTTAAATCATTTTTAATGTCACGTCCAGAGTGTGTAATCTTAAGCTGGGGATCTCAACTGTTACTTTTTAACAATGTGTCCCAACTGTGAGACTCCTGATCATAAATCATTCATTTAATTTCAATACCCCATCTCAAATGTTTCGATGCTTTAGTCAGGGATTGCACAGAGAAACTCGGGGATAATTTAGTCCTATTGAAATGATTTTAAATTGTTATTAAACAACAACACCTTATACCCCTTACTTCAGTTATCTTATAGCCACACCCACTGTCCCTTGTAACATCAGATGGATACACGTGACAAAACCAAAATCTCAAACCAGTAGATTTTAAAATTTGATCAGCAGATTGGCTTCTAAAGCATAAAGATGCTTTTTTTTATTTGCATACATTTTATGTTATACTAGGGAATTTTAAGCAAAATAAGTTAATTTTTGTCATATGTATTATCCACATAGTTTAATAGAAATAGTATGTTTTGAAAATAAATAATGTTACAATAATATTTTTTATTTCGAGTCAGTATAGTTTTAATTAATGAAAACGTTAGGGTCGTTTATCTGATAGTTTACTGCAAAGAATTTTAATAATAGCCGTTCGAATTTTGTGTTTACATCACTAGATTACCTTGTGGTAACCACTGATGTCGTTCATTGTGATTATTAAGCTTCAAACCTAAAGGGCTCTCAATAGTTCAGATTTTCACCCGAATCACTTTTGCATTTCGGAGAAGAAACAAAAACAGAATTCTCTCTCTCTGTATCAGCACACACAGATGGTAATGACAGGACAAGTGTCTCTGTATCAGCACACACATTTTGTAATGACAGGACAAGTGTCTCTGTATCAGCACACACATATTGTAATGACAGGACAAGTGTCTCTGTATCAGCACACACATATTGTAATGACAGGACAAGTGTCTCTGTATCAGCACACACATATTGTAAATACAGGACAAGTGTATGTTCAGTGAATCTCAATATCACAATTAATTATCGTGTAATATAGTGTTAACGAATCTAATTTATCTAAGGATTGAAATTAAGTTATATGCTTGGAATGCAAAAGATGATTACCTTAGATATACACAATGTAGTCTCAAAACCTTTGCTACTGTCCTGCACACGCTGAAACTATGTTATCTCAGCACTGTTGAACTTATATTTCTTAACCTTTGATTTTCTTAGCATTGGGAAAAAGAGAAGACATCGGCAGTTTGCCTGGATTTGAAACAAATGTAAGAATTACCCATACAAATCATACTTTCAACATCTTGAACATTGCAAAAACAATTAAACATTACAGAATATAGCATCAACGGCCATCATTCCTCCACCAGCACTTTCAAGTAACATTGATGTATCGCTGAGTATAACAGCTATTGCTCTGTTATTAATATCAGCAGGGTTCACGCGAGATCAGAAGTGTATATCAGCGACAGTCTGTTCCACTGAAAACTAGTAGATTGGATATAGATTTTGAAAATCTAGTGATATTTGTAAACCAGTATTTATATTCTGATTACGTCCCATAAATAGCATCAAACGATGATATGTACGTGCTACATGATTAATTTCAAATTTAGCTAAAATAGCTTTAGATGGTTCTATTTGACCATTGATCCTTAACGAAGCTTTAGAAACACAGTTTGTGAAATAATATATGACTCTGCTCTTGAGAACTTAATCGATTAGTATTTTGAAAAGCAATGAAAATATGTCGCGGTGAAGAAACACCTTGCTGTGATGCTATATGCCATGTAAATAAACCATCAATTATGGTATGAACGTTATCTGTAGTTATTGTCAAATATGATACCATCGATTTACCACCTTCATCCATATAAGTGAGTAATTTTTGTTCTTCAGCAATCGATGAAGTCATTACTGGCATCCACAATGAAAGTTTTGATAATATTACGTTACCAACATCACCCATGTCGCCAGATTGCATCATCGTCAGTCGCTTTTCGTACAAGCGCACCTGTAATAATAAGCTTTCTAATATATCTACAAATGCTGTTTTTGTTCTTTAATGTTTTGCTTTTTTCGTTCTTCATATTGACCAAACACGTCCTATATACGATGCGATGCACTGTTTGTGTCTATTCCACTTGTGTTAGTTTCAATTTTATAAAACACATGAGCCCACTTTTGTAGGCTGGAAATATATTATCATATGTCGGTCTGAATTTGTTTTCTATTTTCATAACTCGTAACAGCAAGAGCTGAAACTCATTTGGATCAATTTTATCGATTGCTGTTAAATCATCTTCAGTAAATTGATTACGTAATTCTTCGATTATTTTTTCGTCCGTTTGTCCTCTTTGTTAATAGGTTTTGCTAGTTGAGGCATTCGATCAGAAAGATCTTGTAAAAGTCTTGATGTTTCGTCAGGTTTTTTCAACTATTTTTTCAAGTTGAGGAAGAAGAGGTTTAGTTGTTTCAGTAACGGATTTGTATAATTGTTTAGAACTCTCTGCATGATTAACCCGAGATTCCTGACGTTCTTGTAATTTTTGTCTCATAGAATCACAGACAGATAGACGTTTCATAATTACTTCTTGTCGCTCTTGTGCTAAGCGCGTGGTATACGCTCTCCAATCATTATTTATATAACAATGATTTAATTTACGGCAGCAGAGAAAGCGTGAACTCGATAAAGGTGAACGGGAAAACATCACGCGCATACCTTTTAGAAAAATACCAAGACAACAGCACTGTTGACTGAGACTATCCATGTTAGTTAGAGGCAGTAGCTTAGCGAACATTTGTGTTGTTTGTTTTCTTTCGCTTTCGTAAGAAGTCTTAGTTTAACAAATGGACAATTCTAAAAGTTGGTCTGTTCGCCCTCTCTGCTGCTGTGTCTGCTAAAAAAATTAATATGGGTGGTCTCTCTAGCTTATCTTCGTAACCGCTTATTCTTCCTTTATTACGTATACCACCTCAAAAGACATGACGCATTTTGCCTTAATCTTCCCATAATCCAACAACATAGTAATTAATTAATTAACAACTTTTATTGCACACATGTCATTTATTCCTCAAGAATTCTGAATCTATTGTTCTTCCACGTATCATTACACCAGTCGTTGTACTGGTGAAAACTTTCGGGTCTCCGGTAGACTGGTTCTGGTTGGTTTCTCTAATGTGGCGATACAACACATAAACTACAGATGTGTAGGTTCTATTTTCTTTTTAAAAAATTCATTTATATTCCCTTTGCGATAGATTTTAATTATAAAACGTTATGTGCGATAGGAGGCCTTATAAACGGTAGTTGTGACCTCTCTCATAAACGTTAAAACCGCCATTTACATATAACTACAATCTCTATCGCCTGTGCCTTAAAGACTCATTGCTACACAAGTTGGGAAACGTTGTATCACATTCTGTATGATCATACAGACGGGCATGATCACAAATTCTCCACCATTCTCAAAAAAAAAACAAAAAACAACATTGACAATACAAATTAAGCTGTATAATTAACTTTCTCATTAACAGGCTGGTATAGATGGGAGCCTACTGACTATAGCCCTAGAATCTGAGACTGTCTCCATGTACTGTCAGCTGCATTACTCTCGTACGCTTTCTAGCATGGGCAAATTTGATGACGAAAAATACATGGTCATATACCTAGGAGGTAAAATATTATGATGTTTATTTTATATTTGTAAAACAAACTATATAGAACCAATCCAAACAGCAAGAAACAGCATACAGAAATGTTAGATTCATTGTAAGTGTGTAATTTTCACCACATACTGTGCATTTTTCATGATAAATTGGCAACATGATTTTGTTTTTGAACTCAGCATTGACGCTCGCCACAGGCAACAATCCACTATGCTCCTGAATAATATCTGGCTGCACGTGCTGAGATTTTCCCGTTTCTAACAAGTACGCATAAACAATACTGTCACAAGCAACGCAATGTTACAATTTCCTACATATCAATGAAATCGGTAAGTGACTATATTTGGAAACGAAACTGATTGACTCATTCAAACAGCGAAAAAGGCCATGTATGTTCACAATATCAAGACCATTTTATCTTCTTTCACAGTGATTTTTAATGAGGCTTGTTTATATTTATGAAAACGAGGAACTCTGCACATGTGACAATGTGTAATGGAGCATAGCGATATGTATCCTTAGTCTTCTGACGGTGCTTGAACCTGCTGTAACTTGGTCAAAACTTTGAACTTATGTGTTGTCTCCATACGTAATAAAATTTAAATTAGTTGTATTATCTGGATTTACATCTAATCATTGGTCCCTCCTGGATAGCTGCTTTTAGTTCTTTAGTACTCTCTTTAGGTCAGTACAATCAGTCCTTTCTATCAACATAATATCAATTTGTTCTAGGTGGAACGGCATATATTACCGTTCACGAGAATCAACCAGATGGAAGAATAAAAGAGATCCACCATGCCAGCGATGGAGCGTGGGGTGGCGCTAGAGTAGATGAGGAATTTAATCAAATGATAATTAAAATTATTGGAACCCTGACGTTCAAGAAGTTTTGTGATGAAAACGAAGCTGACCACATGGACATGCTTCGAGAGTTTAAAATAAAAAAGACGTGTTCGGACAGACATGAATGAAAAGATTATATTAAATGTACAGTAGCTCTACTAGACACGTATGACAAGACTTGCGGAGAGAAGATCAAAGACGCAATAGAGCAAACTCCATATAAAGGAAAAATTGTTTGGACAGCGGATAAGATGAAACTTGACACTGACCTGTTTAGAAGCCTTTTCCAGAACTGTATCAGCAAAATCACTGAACATCTAGCATATCTTCTTGAAAAGCCTTGTGTAAAGGGAACCTCAACTTTGCTAATGGTCGGAGGATTTTCTGAATGCCAGATTGTGCAAGAATCCATAATGACGGCTTTCCCCATGGCTAGGGTTGTCATACCCAGTGATGCTGGTTTGGAGGTTTTGAACGGAGCCATTATTTATAGACACACACCGTATTAATATGTTCTACAGAAGAATTTGTAAATTGTTTGTTATTAGTTGTGTCCTGTGATACTAGGTAATTTTAAGAAAATATTTCAAAAAATGTTGAAATAAACTTTCTACTGTATTCATCAATATTTTCTTCGATGCCTGGCGTAAATTATGTCAGGTGGATTGACAGAGGTTCCGAGTGACCGAGTGGTCTAAAGCGCTTTACGTTACGGATCACTGCCACTTCACCTCTGTCTGCGTGGGTTAAAGTCTAAGATTCTGTTAATGTAGTTATGTGAGAAAGCTTGCCAGTAGCTTCTCTTGGGTAGGTGTTTTTTTTTCCGGGGGTTTCCCGCATTCTTCCTACACCAATAATACTGGCCGCCATGTATAGCCTATCGTGTGCTGAAAAATGGCGTTAAACTCTACAACAACAACAACACCAATTTGGCAGCCAAGCGGGTGCTAACTAATTAATTGATGTCCATGGCACTAGATCTTAAATTATTTCCATTGCAATATTTTTATTCAAATCTGTGGGAAATATTATGTCTTTATATTGTTATTCTTTTAGCAACCAAGTTAGCTTAAAAAAACATTATATTGAAAATCGGTTAAAATGTAAAAGATCAAAGCCTGGTTCATATAATCCGATTAACTAAGCATTTGTTATTGATTTTCTATATTTTTGATATTTTCAATATGGCAAATGTTTGCATAATAGTTAAGCTCCTTGTATCCCGTCAAGTCGAACGGTTTAATGGCACATTTTCAACGTGCCATGTTGTTGTCTTTTTTGCTGTTGTCACAAGAGGCAGAACTGTTATTATTTAAAACTGCAGCATAAGTTGCTTCTGTGTTTGAACGAATTTATCAACGCGGTGGTCTACGATCGCCACAACTGCTACACGTTAAATCCTGGTAAAGAATTTCAGGGTGATGTCATCGCTATGGGGAAACAAATAATGCTAATATGTTAATATACGACGAGGACACACTGCAATACATCGTGGTCAGGCAATTTGGACGATTTACTCCAACATTTGCTGAGTGGTTATTTAGATATCAGTAAGCAAAGGAAATAATTCAGAAACATATAAGATTTAGTGACTGATTTGCAAGACTGCCAAGTGTGGTTGCTGTTTTAAAAAATGAAATTACTCGAACAGCTTCTATGAAACCTACCAATGCAATGACAAAAAACATATACCAATACAACGACATCATTTTTCAAAACAACCAGTATCAAGTAATGTTACCGTAAGATACTTATATAAACCTGGGGAATTTGAAGGAGGTAAAAAAGTGCGACTAATCCTATCTGGACTACTACGACACATACAATTTCCAACGTAGTTACATCCACGGGTCGACCCGCAATCTACGGATTATATTAAACTGCTCCTCACCATGGATTTACACGTGAACAAATTACAAGTAATTCCTGAAGACACACAATTACCATAGCGATCACTTAACCAGCACCAATACGTCAATTACACTCCAGACAGGTCAGCATCACAATTTCTCGTGTATTTGCAAGTCTACTATCTTTTATATCTACAGTAAAATTTTTTGGATCATTATTTGAATACTGCAACAACATTATTGTGTTACAGCTAGCATAATGAATATTCTGTTGTGGTTTTAATATCATGAGAAATTCAGCATCACTATCGAAGTCATGATTACTTTTTTGGTCACTTTGTTTATAAGTAGCGAGTATATTTATTGCTATATCGTCGCTAACAATGTCGTTGTTGGTGCCAGTAAAATTTATAATAACACTCCGCAGCTAAGTTATTGTCCTATTTCATGACTCTGCGAGATAGACTAAGTTTGGCAATTCGACACGATTATCAATGGTCCAAACAACTTTATCAGTAATAGTTAATCCTTGCAATGAATGGATTGTTATTGCGTATCCTAGCGTCCATGCAATTTTATCCACGCTCAGCTCATCCTCGAAAACAGTAACGTCAACCAAAACGATATCTTTTAACACAATGTTCTGTTTTTCTGATGATCCTGGTATATCATCATCGATATTCTGTCGTCTTGTATTTGCTGGTCGATAAAACAATGGTACAGGCTATTCTGAAACTTTCTCTTGTTGTAACTGAAATAATGGTCGTTGACGTTCATCACGAACTATCCTATCAAATCGTTTGGTCTCCATTATCCCAAAAATCATTTATAGAAGTTTCTGAAAATATTTCACGAACTATTTCGCACTGACTTTTATTCGACTCTAATCTAATTAATTTCTAAAACTCTCTTAAGTTTGGATCAAGTACTCTATGTTCATCAGTTATCTCCTCATAATAATCTACAAACTCTTGTATCCATTCATGTGGAGAGAATCCAACAAACGGTTGTGGTTGAAAGTGATTACCAGACAGTATCACCGCGGTATTATTTAACAATAATCGGTCAAGAAACATTGTTAACACATCTAATGAAACGGTGCATGAATGAATGAATTAATAATGAAATTTCATCCCAAATTATAATTTTAGGTATATATTTCTCACTCGTTCTTTTAGGAATCCATTTATCACCCTTGTACCGAAATAAGCTGGTGTTAAACCTCGTTCTTCCGTTTCTGTCGCAAGTCAGTGTGCCGGTAACACAACCAATTCCTAACTCTGTCTAAATGATTCAATAACACGAGTTGTTTTATCACAACCTCCAGCTTCGTTTAGATAAACAGTCTTATGCCTGGATACATTATCAAATACAGATGGCGCTGATGATATTTTTCTAGATGAGAGCGATTTAAGATAAATGTTTTTAATATGAACAACAGCGGATTCGGTATAACCGTGTAACATGTCCTTTTTTATTGTCAACGATCCCCAACCCGTTGATTTATCAATCCCTGTTAACTTCAGTAATTCTATTAAAACAATCTTGAGATATAAAATGAATATGTGGCAACTCTGACCGCGGTGTCAATAAATCTATTTTTCATTGATAATAGATTTATAGAAACATACGCAGCATTAAATCAGTAAACTGCAGAAATTCGCCTTCTATTTATATAGATATTTTCAATTCTCGAGATAATTAATTATCGTTGCCGCTCGTTTCTCGTTCATTGTAGCATGAAAAACATTTTTGGCAATGACTTTGTCAAAACCAAAGGTGTCCGGTATAATTTAATATTAACCACACACGAGATGCACCATCATCGCGAAATTTTTTTGGCGTCACGAATACGTTTCTATCAAATTATTTTCTCGATCAAACAGATCTCGCTTCAGTAAGTCACGTGTTATTGTGTTAAGTCAAATCTGGATTCAGGAAACTTCGTTTCCAAGATATGATTTTAGATATTTTTATCTGGTATTCAACACTACCAGCACAGACAATAACTGACCCACCAATATGCGGCCGTGAAGCAACTGCTGTACTTGACGCAGTATCAAAATCAACCAAAACCTCGTAAAGTTGTTCATGAATATACGATTAATCGCTATTGTTTTAAAAGGATCTTATAGTATAATGGTAGATATTTACAGAAGATCTTCTTCTAAACAAAAACAAACATCTGACGGAATATCGCATGAAAATATTTATACAAATCTATTAACGATGAAATATATGAATTATTAAATCTTGCGGTTATTTTTTAGGATAAACAAGAAAAATTATAATGAGTAATCTTTCATTGCATGATATTATCGTCAGGATCAACAAAGTAACCGAAAACAGTATTGCCGTGTTTGATAACAACGGAAATATTAAATCTGGTGTTCTTATGTCGACGATATCTAACAGTATTCGCACACGAGTACAAAAATCCGGTGATACAATGACATGTCTTCTCAGCACGAAGATAGCGGTATTGCACATGAAAATCTTCTATTATCACCCTTTAACATCGCTAGGCGTGTAACGAATCCTAATTAAAAATCATCATTCATCGATATTACTGCCTGTCTCACTGCAGCTCCTGCAGCATTTGTTTCATTACCCATAGTTACGTTTCCGCTATCAGAATTATTAGAAGTATCTATAGCAAACATCATTGATGGCCCAGCTGACTTTGCATAATCATCGGAGTATCTAGCTAGGCGTATTGGCGTTGTAGCAACACTAACGTTTTTTTTAAAAAAAACTATTTCAACATTGTTTCCATCAAATCATATATGTAGCGCTATCAAACAAAGCCATACTTCCATCATGTGGATTACTTCCAAAGCCTTTACTTCCATTAACAAAATCATCCATAGCATCAGCGTTATATGCTGTATTATCCGTTTTTACAAGTTCACTTTCTACTTCAATAAACGCTTCAGCGGGTAAGAAATAGTTACTTGTATCATAAACTTGTAGTTCAATCCTGATTTTGAAGTTGTTCGTTAAAGAATAAAATTGACAATCACGTACAAATTCATCTTTCAGAACCGGTACGTCTATGTAGAATGCTGGATCATATACACGTTTAAAAACATGTTATTATAATTGGTATCGTCTAACACGAAGAACACTTCCTACTATCAGACTTGTATTATAATTTTACTGTTTCTGGATGCAGTGAGGCTACTGCAAATTCTGCTAGTTTCTGATTTGCGGCTTGATGTATTACTTCATTAACATTTATAGGCATAACTTCAATGTTAGGTAATTTCACTGGCGATGGTCTTCGTGGTATTAATCGTGCTAATCTATCCTTGACTGTCGAAAACGCAAGGTTTCCAATAGCACCATGTGCTTTTTCTCTGACAACGTCAATAGCTTTCATTGATAATTGTTTTGTAATCATATTGCTTTTGGGGAAATCCTAAATAAACCCTGAACAACATCACCAGGTCCATCTCCGCAAATTCCTTTTCTAAGTTGGCAATCATGAATTTATCACCCTGAATATTACAGGTCCACGTTGACCACGATCATCTTATTTGTTATCCATTTATCTAATCACTGTGATAGTCATCAACGAGTTCATTTATAAGTTCCCGATAAATGCTAATGTCCATGATACCGCCTGTTAATAATCATTGACAAATATCAGCTTATTATATCACTAATTATTTTTGGAAAATTATTTCCAGCTCGTTTACCTCCAATTATAAGTTCTAGTCGTTGTACGTCATCCCGAATATTGTTAGGACATGAAATAAGGCCACTTCCTTTAGTATCTGAACCAAAACCACTTCCAGTATCGCCAGGAGGATCATATTCGTTTAGTTTTTGTTTTTTTAAAGACATTTTTCCATTTTTTGGTTAAAGCTATCAAAGCCTGTATCATTCTTACTAACACTATCCTTATTATGGCGAAGTTTTTTGATCACCTTACGATATGTATCATTGTTCTTGAAAAATAACAGATGAATAATTAGACGTATTGCCAGTGTACTTAGCTAATTGATCCGTATTCATATCTTTAATTTATTCATTAGTTTCGAGTCTACTTTTGTCAATTAATGTTTAAACATTTAAACAACTGGAAGAATTCCCTTCTCTTGTGTTTTCTGCTGTTTTTGATCCTTCTTTTGTTGTTTTTGTTCTACATTTTTGCTTGTTTTCTTTCTTCATATTGACTATACACATAGTTTACTGTATCGATGTATCATATATACAATACACTTGTTGCGTCGAATAGACTTGTGTTAGATTTATTTTTATAAAACATATCAGCCCAGTGCTATAAACGGGAAATATATTTTCCACATATTGGTTTCAACATTTTTTCCTTCTATTTTTATATGTCTTAACAACAAGACCTGGAAAGTTATCTGGGTCAGTTTTATCGATTTTTAAAAGCATCTTTTTAAATAAAAATTACGTAATTCTTCGATTTTTTTTCATCAATTTTTCCTCTTTATAGAGGCATTCGACCTGGAAGATCTTGTCAAAGTCTTAATGTTTCTTCAGTTTTTACAGCCATCTTTTAAAGTTGAGGAAGAAGGGGTTTAGTTGTTTCAGTAACAGGCTTGAATAATTATTGAGAACTCTCTGCAAAATCAACCTGCAAATGCTGACATTTTTATAATTTTCGCCTGACAGATTCACGGACTGGTACAAATGTCATAATTGATTCTAGTTACTTTCGAGCTATATTAGTTGTGTAAGATTCTGATATCATAATACCGATATATAAAACTGATATAATTCACAACATCATGGAGGGCGTGACCACGAATAAGTGTCATGTCTTGTAAACTCGCACTCATAATAATAAACAAAACTACGATAACAACGATACCGTAAGAAAGATTCTCGATTAGAGGCTTCGGTTTGGCGTTATTGGTGTAATTTTTTCGTTTTTGTAAGAAGCTTTAGATTAGCAAATGGAATCTTCTAAGAAAAAACGATCGGTTCGCCCTCTCTGCTGCTGGATATTTTCAAAACAAGATTCTTAGAAAATGTAAGAAAATAAATCAGCTTAGATGATTAGCATAATTGTATGAAAAAAACACAAAATACGATTTGAATTTTATTCTGAAATCCATTCAGAACTCATGCGACTAATCGGATCACAGGTAGCATGATATTTTAAATCAATCATTGCTGGAAAATCTGCACTGGTCACACCTTTCTTCCTGATGAAGATATTAACTGTCTTTAGTTTTTGGAATACGGACACTGTCTAAAAATGTTTTCCATTTCTTGAGAAGCCACTATAATTTTAGCATCAGCTATATCTACATGCAAACGAATTGTAAACAATTATTTTCGTCATCAACATCGATTCCTTTGACAAACGTACCATTTCATCATCGCCGTTTGTATAGTCATTGCAATCTCTTAAGAGAATGTCATCGTCTGATCTCTAACTCTAAAGAAATCAATGAAATCTATAGGTACTGAGTACTACACAATACTGCAGGAGACGTGCGACTAACAATTAACTGACACCTTATCAAGCATTTTCTAAATTGCAGGACCAGTGCCTGCACGAGATTCACAAACGATGAAATTACAGAATTTGTGCTGCACTTGATTCACATACCAAGGCATTATAGAAATATCAAAGTGTGATTTCATGACAAAAGATGTTGTTGAGCAAAGTATATGCAAGATACAGCATTCAGAAGAATGCATTCTCCTAATAGTTGGTCTCTACATACACCTCGACCATTACTGGGGAGAGCACCCTCTAATCCACAATTCATTTGATATATAAACTTTCCTTAGAAGCAAAAGATTTTGCAAAACGTGGATGTTACATTTTGAAGTCGTGACGTTTTGAATTTGTTTCTGTCATACAGTGAGCGTTACAAAGGCTGGTGCTACACAGAAAAGCATATTATATATCACCGCATTTGTAGTAATGCGTTTTATATTTAAATGTCACAGTTTTCATTCAGAACTAAGTTGACAGCTTTAAAGCAGATGTCTTCCTGTTTTTCATGGTGGATTACATGTTGTGAACTGCTGCTAAAATGTGCCACCTGCGGATGCTGTAATAAACATATAGTTGACCCTCATTGCACATTTTTAGCACACGGTTCATCTGTCTCGATCTTAATCGTATCATTTCTTGTTCATTTCTAATTTGATTTCTTGTTATACTTGCAAACATTTGCAGGTCTAGTTCTATGCCAGTGTAAAGTGTCAAATTTTGAATAAGTATCGGACCTTAAAGTTGAATGCATTGAGCATTGCAATTCTATCGAATCAAGCCAGAAATGTCTGAAGGATCACTTTAATCTTTCTTCTTTCTCTCCACCATGTCAGTGCTACAACTCATTCAGATTTGACGGGGCATCGCAACCATGTCCTGAGAAAGAAAACATTTGAGCTACCAACAATAACCGCTTGACAGTAACCCATGTTAAATAGCTGTTGTGCAACGCAGTGCAAAGATTCTAGGGTCCAAGTCTGACGTAAGAAATTATTATCTTGGGAGAAATTTAGGAATTAGTCAGGGTAAATTAAGGCGTACACGTTGGACATAATGTACATTTAAATTGCCAACCTTAGTTGAAATTCTTTAGTCGGAAAATTCCTGAGAGAGGAGACGTTTGGCTCAGAGAAAGCCTAACAAGAATTGCTTCGTTAAAAAAAAAGTGACCAGGTGGTTGTCTTGTAAGAAAAGACAGGTTTTAATGCTATGACGCGCGATTTCAGAACGAGAACAGCATTAAGGTGCGCAATTTGAATTCTTCACGTAATTTTCTAATTTTAAAAAATTGTTTTATACAAACGTGTTTGATATGACTAGGATCCATATTATGTAGCGTTAATCAATTTCATGGAAATCTATTGATGCTAGAGGTGTTATGCAATTGATCTCTTTAACAGTTACTAATTCATTGACATAATTGACAGATTGCATGCGATTCAAATTTTCATATATTTAGGATTGTATACGGTTATATGAAATAGTTTCCTTTGTCTGTTAGGATGATACTTAAATGTATATATGATTTTGTAATGTTTAAATAATTTCGTAGGTTAGGGATTGCTGTGAGCTAGAACTGTGTGAATTTTATGCAATAGTAATCGATCTTGTGGTAGTGCAGATAATGAGATACGGTAATGTTATATACACTGCTTACGTGTTAATTTATGGCATGTCGCTGTAAAGCAATGGTGATGTTCTATTGAATTAAGTCAAACTTTATTTAGTGTTTGAATAGCTAGTATGATTATGAGTAACGTAAGTGAGGGAATCGAAATTTATACGCATAGAGTTAGGAATAATTTTGTCCTTTAAGGAAACAGCTTTGGGGAGAGACGGGACAGTCCGAAGACGGAGGTCCAGAAAGCCTTGACGAGTTCAGAATAAAAGACTAGGAAGTCCAGAAAGGATAAAGCGCCCAGAAGAGAGAGAGAGAGAGAGAGAGAGAGAGAGAGAGAGAGAGAGAGAGAGAGAGAGAGAGAGAGAGAGAGAGAGAGAGAGAGAGAGAAGACGGTGATTCACAGGTCAAGAGAGAAAGATGATGCAATCAGTCGTGGACATTGCACTCTTTTCACCGCTCGTTACCATGATGAAATAAATCCAGATTAGACACTTTTAGAATCTGTGGACATAACTTAGCTGAACTGAAGTTGCAACTATTAATTTGTTATTGATTTAAAAAAAATAATTTCTTATCTAAGGGAGCTCGTATTGCATTATTTCTTCCCAGTACTCTGTTGATGTTATATCGATTCACTCACACCGGGTCATGAAATCGATGGATGTCATTCCCTAGATAACACCAGCAAAATCAATTAACTACCCATCTTAATAAGAGGGCGACGTTAAAACCAGGTCCTGAACCGATCCGGTGGCCAAGTGGTTAGAGCGTCCGCTACGGGATGGGGGAGGTCGTGGGTTCGATCCCCGGTCGAGTCATATCAAAGACTTACAAAAATGGTACTAACAGCTGCCTCGCTTGGCGTTCAGCATTAAGAGGTTTGTGTTAGGACTGGTCAGCCTGGTGTCAGACTAATGTGACTGGGTGAGACATCATGCTACATGTCTGCGCCATGGTTCCTGAGTGCTAGACATCACTCGAAACCGTCTCACTGCAGACTCTTAGTGATGTGACTGAAAAATTGTTAAAGCTACGTTAAAAATCCTAATCAAACAAACAAACAATCAACTAGGTCATGTGTGTTCGACTGTCGTGTTTGTATGCTGATGTCAGTCTCCGCATATAATGTTTAGTGACTAGTTTTAATTGGTAAATTATACTAATATAAAATGAGGTTGCTTTCACATTCTTAGTCACTCGCCAGTCTTTGTCTAAGGCATAGGTTCCTTTCTATACGCAACGACTGAGTCATACCAAAGTCTTTTTAAAATGTTACTAACAGCTGCCTTGCAAGCGCTCATCATTAATGGGCTAGTGTTAGGACTGTTCGGCCTAGTGTCAGGTTATTGCGACATGATGCGACATCGTCGAACATGTCTCCGGCATGATGCCCCAGTTCGAGACATCATTATACACTTCAACGTTGGAGACATCGTAGCGATATGACTGAAAAATTGTTATGTTAAAAATCGAAATCACACACACACACTCATAGACACACCTTTTCTTTACGCTTCCACCCTCCGCTTCTATAACTCCTATAGATGATTTGTCATGTATTGAACACATGTTTCTTGCCTGGTTCAGTATTAACCATATTAACCCTGCAGATAAGAATACTAAGATACGATGAGTATTTTCATTTTTGGTGCTAGTTAGTTGCTTGTTGCAAACTGCATCCTCATGCACTTGCATAATTCAGCTCTACACATTTATATAAATGATTAGCTGTAATCTGCTACTATTTGCTACCAACATTTATAAAGAAGACCGTATACTACTAATAGGTACAGTTTGTACACATTACCATTTTCAAATAGCAGATTACCATTTTTAAAACACTCTAGTTTTTTTTATTAACTGGTTGACACGCTTTTTTATGAAGTAATGTTACCGTATAAACATGCTTATAGGTCGACCCTTTTTACTAATAATTTTATACATTCATAGCAATGTCGTCTTATAAGTGCGACAATTTCAAACAGTCGATAAATCTATGGGCAATTTTGGAATCTAGAGAGTTTCGCAGCAAGCAAAAGTAATGGGAATTCAAATAGCTTAATGCTTTTATACCACTATTCCCATTCCGTATATGGTATCAACGAATTTTAAAATATTACATATTAAATACTACCCACCGCAAAGTAAAGAATCCGTCAATGTTGTTTATCGTGGATGTTTACTAGCAATTATATTGCTTCCATTGTCATGCTTGTCCTAACATCCTGTGCATTAATAATTGTGTTTTGCTGTATAAACAATGTGTTTGATGCAGTGTGTTCATATGTGTAAAGTTAAAGTACTGGAATAAAATGATACCTATGCCGATAAGTATATATCCCATCCAATCAATAATATTTTAAAGAAACTAAACAATACCAGAAAAATCACATGGACTAGTTAAAAATTTACTATTTTCTCTTCTTTTTTTTTCTTCTTTTTTTTGTAACTATGCATGGCAAGTGCAAACAATGGGCGACATAAACACTTTTCTAGTTTCGTTAAGACAACGTCTATTAGATTCCTAATGACATTATTAAATACTGCTTATCAACGTTCCCTCTAAGCGAATGATAGATGTGCGTGCAATGCTCGCTGCATTGTGCAAGCATTACGGAGACGAGCAAACTTTAATGTTGGATTGACGATTCAGCTGCGTGGGGATGGCGCGCGCGCATTTTAGAGGGAACGTTGCTGCTTTTGTACAGTTAGTCCAAGTCATTATCTTTAAGTGATATATATGTATCATTAGATCTACCTTTCATTTTCATAAATGCACTTGCTTCTTTTCGATTTAATAAGCAGGATTTAATTCTTGAAAGATGAAGACACGCTAACTTTCAAAAAAAAGATCAATGTCTTAATTAAAATATCGAGTTGTGTTTTGTATGTGCGTGTGCTTTTAATACCAATATAAGACGATAATATCTCGACGAGATGTATCATGTAACCCTTTATTCGATAATGTATAAAATAAATATTGTAAAATCTGAAACTAAGTCTATTTAAACGTATTTCAAAAGTTTGTATTTTGCTTTTAAACCATGGGATCCGCTGTTTAAAAGTAGCATTTAAACGCGTCAGAAAACTGTGTATGGCACATTCTACCTCAAAATCTATTTGATATGTGCGCGCGCGTGTGTTTGATTAATATTTTTTGCAGTTTATAGGAATGTTTAGCACTGGGGTATCATGCTGCAGACATGCATGATATCGCATGATAAGCCACTCAGTTATTATTATACTGACACGAGGCCGACCAGTCATATCACTAATGCTGAGCGGGGCAGCAGTTAGTACCAGTTTTAGGAGTCTTTGGTATAACTCGGAGGGGTGTGTGTGTGTTCGAAGGAGGGGGGTGGGGTGTTCGAACCCGCATCCGAGATGGACGCTTTAACCTTTAGGCCATCGGACCGTTTTTTAGATGTTTTGTGTTATGAACCGGAGACATAAAGTAATAATTGCAATCCAAGTAATTGGTAGAGGAAAGTAATATTTCCATTGGTCTGAATGTTACCACGTGATCAAAATGAATTGTGTTTATTTCAGTATGGACTGTAAGGAGAACTACTTTTATAAGAATACCCACGTCTATAAATAGAGTCACGTGTACAGCAGAAGATTAACTGCTAGTGAATGCAGACACGAAGAAAACAATAAAAGAATCAGAGGCGTAGCGATGATATGTTGCGCCCGGGCACAAACTATAAAACTGGCGCCCCAGCGATCTTGTGAGAGATTTATTACCCTTGTTTTCTTATTATAATGTAACGTTGCAAGCCTCATTTTGGCGCCCCTGTACCTTGGCGCCCGGGGACATATGTACCCCGCGCCCCCCCCCCCCTCGCTACGCCTCTGAAAAGAATAGAACAATTTTACAATTTCTTTTAACAATAATTGAATAAATTTATTCTGAATGATAAAAGCAACATATATTTCTCATCTTTTTTTAATAAAATCATTCTTTCTTTGTTGAAATCTGTGAAATGTATGGATAAAAATGTTTGATGTGCGCTGGGTCAAGGTCACCGGTATTATGGCTATCGTACGATAATACTAAAATGTAAGAATTTGGAGAATTTTCGCTTACTTTGCCTTATCAGATAAATTTCATGCACGATGATATTGAAAATTTTGACCCATCTATATTTGAAGAATACTTTGAAGTGGAAGAAGTATTACCAACTGTGTTATCATTCCAGTCCAGTTCCCAGTTGATCACCAGGATGACTACAAACCAAAACGCTTCAAATCACTTAAAAAGAAAGATCTCTTAAACATATCAGAACAGTGGTAGTCAAAATCTACCAAGAAAAATACTAAATGAGGCTACAACACTTTAACATGTAGATTTATTCATTCATCCATTCAATAATCATAATAAATTAACTATAATAATAACAATCACAATTAGGACTGTTCTGAGTCGGACGTTTTATCAATGAAGTACAGCGAAATATCTGAAAGCATGAAATCACCCTATCGGTTATATCAATGAACACTATAATGCTTGATACTTAATTTGTTATCTATTATTTTCTTAAATTATATATTATGAAAAGACAATATACTCTTTTATATACTCTTTATTTTTATGCAATAAAGGGGAAAAAATCATTCATGCCCGATTTTTCGATTTTTTTAAAAAGAGAATCAACTTGCTTTTATGTAAATAAAATTTTGTTTATCTTTTAATTAATATTTGTGACAGCATAAATTTTTTTAACAAATTTGTAATATAAATACAAATTATGGAAATGAGATATGCATGAATAATTCTTCTCAAAGATCTAAATATTTAAAATGTTATAAAATAGGTACTACCAAGCTGAACAACACATGATTTTCAGAATGACGCAATATAGAGGTGGATCTGAAGGCAGCTGACTCTGCACATTTGGCCCAAATGATAACTGTATTTTATGCCGAAGCAGCCCCAAAGGTCACCACACCATGAAAGAGGATGCTCCCTGAAGCCCAAGCATAGGAATACCATAAAATCACTTTTAAAATATTATGAGCTAATATTAATTGCTACATTCAGGTTGAATGTGGTCGTTCAATCAATATTGTTACAGATCCTGATTTTTAGAAAGCTAATGACATGTTAAATGGAAAATTAAATTTGAACACAAAGAATGGCTTACCAAGATCAATTTAACACAAGCCAATTATTCCTCCATCAGACATGTATGCAACAAATCAGTACCTGATGCAAGAATTAATCCTACCACACTCAGATACAGGGTTTGGTTATACCTCTCCATCCACTATATTACAGGAGGTGGATTTGAATTCTACATCCAATAGACATCTACCAGTCTTGAAATCAGATTTGATGAAACAGGGGCTAAATATGTCATTTTGATCCATCAAACTATGCATTAAAATCATCAGGGAGACTTAAATACTAAGGAATAAATTCTGACAAAAGAATATATGCATTTGGTGGTAAAAACTGCCCAGTCAGGTCAGTAAAAAAACTACCTCACATACATTAATCCAAGAGCTTAATCACTGTTTTGTCACATTGATAAAAATGCTTTCGAAAATCCCCAATTTTGTCAAATATGATACACCACAAGATGTGTTGGACAGAGATAATTTAGAAGTTTTATGCCTGACATATGCAAAAATCCCCATATATCCGCAAGATATTCTGCTCACTCTCTTTATGCCACAGCTTTGAATGCAATGACAGACAACACCCTTCCTGCTAGGCACATTATACATGTATCTCTGTCTGACCACTCCAATGAAGTATCACTGAAACCATTCACAAGGCCCAGCACTCCACAAAAAACAACAGATGAGTAGCTTTCTTTCCAATGTATGTTCAAACGTAGCATTTTCTGCTCACAACTGTTCTGCAGCACTATCTCATGCAACTGTAAATGCTCAAATGACCTCAACAAACTCAAGCAGTACAACTTAAAGAAAATGTTAAAATGACCCCTACAAATTGAAGCAGTATATATCAAGTAATTGTTACTGAATCTGCTCAAAATCCCCTACAAGCACTATATCATAATACAATGAACTCTTTGACAGGTTTCATTAACCAATCCATCTATAATTTCAATAACTTCACCTTCCAACTAAACTAAACAACTAAACAAAATAAGTGCAAACAAGTTAAGGAAATACATGATGTTCAAGTTAAGGGTCAACTGTACAGGCTAGAATAATAATTTACCAAGTATCATGTATATATATATGGCAATTTCCAATGAATCATTATAGACAAATTAAGAAAATGAATAAAAAAAACTTACATACAAGTACAAATGTTAAAATAGTAAATACATAAACGGGTCATACAATCTTTCATTTTTATAGTGTTATTACATTGCTGTAGGGGGCCTAGACCAGCGAAGTTGGTCTCTAAACCTTTTTTTTATTTTGACTTTGCGGCTTAAGCCACAAAGTCAAAATAAAAAAAAGGTTTAGAGACCAACTTCGCTGGTCTATAGGGGGCCCTGAGTGGCAGAGTGGTCTAAAGCGCTTTTTGTTACAGATCACTGCCATCTCACCTGTCTGTGTGGGTTCGAGTCTAAGATTCGGCTAATGTAGTTATGTGAGAAAGCTTGCCAGTAGCTTCTTGTGGGTCGGTGGTTCTTTCCGGGGGGTTTTCCCGGGTTCTTCCTCCAACAATAATACTGGCCGCCATGTATAGTCTATCGTGTACTTAAAAATGGCATTAAACCCTACAACAACAATAGCATTGCTATATAATAATTATTATTGCAATATACTTAGAAAAGTTTGTAAGCAATAAACAAAAATTTCACAAATTAAATTGTCTTGAATACCTGAGTGAGTGAAACTTGTTAAACCAAAAGCATTCTATTTCAGCATCTGTCTCTGTTTGCATCTGCCGTTTTGTGTGTATGTTTATTTTCTACATTGATGTCCCAAACTTAATGAGAGGGATCCTGGTGCCGCAAAGTCAAAATAAAAAAAAGGTTTAGAGACCAACTTCGCTGGTCTAGATCCTGGTATGAACCATCGTCAGTAAACAAATCTTGGAATACCTTGAGAGATAAAATAAGTACTAAATTTCTTTAAAACTGTGCATGTCTGAACCAACAAAACTGCTCACACACTTTCTATAACCTAACCTCATGCACCTACATGTATTAGTCCAGCCTGTTTATAAACACGAAAATTGGTTTTGAAGAACGAAATTAGATCACTCAGTGCCAAATCACACTGGCAGTCTATGAACGCTTACATTCTTCGTCATGAATCGTGACATTAAATATTGAGCTTCCACTTTGAATACACGTGTCCATTAAGGTAAAATATCAAAATCACAGCAGCATTGTTCAAATTCCTTACATGGGCTTCCATTGGAAATAGGACTGGTATTATGATGACCTTATGACGATCAAACAGGACAACCCCAAGTGCTATAAATAGCTACGTAAAGAAAACAAACCAAAAAATGTATTACTACGCTCAATGTTGATTTATGTTTCTTAATCATGCAAGCAAAGTAACATTGCGAACAATTGAAATTTCTGTTATAAGAATTTAATGTTATATTTTCTGCGTTTATAGCGGTATAAACTCAGTTGCCGGCTCACACAGCGTACCAGGATAAACGCAGGAAAAAACAACACAACGTTAAACTCTTAAAGGTTACCGGCCACCTCTATTGTACAAAAGTCCAATATCATTATAGTCATAATATAAATGCATTTTTCATATATGTACACCATAAAAATATTTGAATAGACAAAAAATTCCGTTTTTTAAATGAAAAAATTTACTCGGCAATCTCTGTCCACAATCGGTAATTTCCGCGTGCCAAAGATGGATATGACGTACATTTATCCCTTCGATTGAGCTGAGCCATTCATGTGTTGAATTTCCCGCGTAACTGTCTATGTGATACATCTTAACGATCGTAATTTTGTAAAACAAATGTGGTGCACTGTGTTGCTTATGGATGTAACCAAAAGAACGATAATGGGACAAGGGGGTTCTTTCTTTTTCCGAAAGACCATGTTTACCGTAAAAAGGTGGATTGAAGCTGTTGGGTTCAATAGAGTGAGAGACGGTAAAGTTGGAATAGCGGAAAACTCGCCCTGGGATAACTCATCCCAGGTGTCAGGAGAAGTGTCTCCATAGTGGTCGGAGAAGTCGCCCCACTTTGCCTGGAGAAGTCGCCCCAAGGATAATATATAAATAATAATTCTGAGATTTCGTCTCATGGTTGTCAAGGCTGTATTTATTGTTGTTTTTCTTCAACTTAGTAACTTATTAAATCTATAAAATTTGCAATTTTTTTTCTTCAACTTTTCCATTTGATCAACTCCACTTCTGTACTTAAGGAAAAATAAGTGTTATCTGTTCCTTTAGCTCTGCTATTCAAATCATTAGATGAGTTTTATATGGAAAAATAAGAGAGGACGTAAGCGTGATGGGATGTCTGCAGTATTAGATATAAAATAGTTCCAACATAATAACCTAAGTCATCCTGAGATGACGTGATGACATTGACTTTTATAACCCGAAATGGACTGAATTGGCGCTCTCCGTCAATAAGCCAAAGTGTTATGTTATTATCTCTCTAACTGAACAATTTAATCTGATTTTTCATTGAGATTTGCTAACCATTAACAAATGTTACTAAACTCAATATTTAAAAAAATGCAACATTATGATTCCTACTCAAGAAATGCGGTCGCTGTCAAATTAATCATCATGGTTAATGCGCTGAATTCGGACTTGTAAATTTTATTATAAATAATACAACCAAATAAATGGTTATTGTTGATGCATACCATTTTTTATATTGGTAACACATTACTTGGTCCTAATTATATGAAATCAAAAGCATTGGATTCAATAAACACTTCGGAAATGTAATCATGTGTCATATATGTCTGAAAATTATATCTTGAAAAATCTATCAAGTAATATTTCGACTAATTTTAGCAGAAGTAATGCTTAATAATATGTACGTTACCGATACATACGTGACAAAGAGATACCACACTTCAGAACACTTGATGATAGCCGGCCAAGTTAGCATGATGAAAGGTGTCATTCCACAATATTTCAATTCTCAGTTTAAAATAAAAACATCAAGTAAAACCAGGACAAGCTGCTAAAGTTATATTATATTCTATGTAAGAAAGACCACATATATGTAAGTTATTTAAATTAAAAATTTTGAATGACATGTTTTTATTGTATAATTTTATACACTAACGACAAATATTGACTTATATGTGAATAATAATAATAATAATAATAATAATAATAATAATAATAATAATAATAATGTCTAACACTGGTGCATTTGCTGACCAGTCCTAACACTAACCTCTTAATGCTGAATGTCAAGCGAGGTAGCCGTTAGTACCATTTTTTGCAAGTCTTTGGTATGACTCTTCCGGGGCTCGAACCCACAACCTCCTGCTTTCGAAATGGACACTCAAACCATTAGGCCTCCAGAGCAGTGAAGTACAATTTACAGTGCTCCAGGTAAATAATTTATCAACAAGAAACATGTACTTTCTATTCTGGGGATAAATGTACGACATTTCCAGTTGGCGTCCTCTATAGGTTGGAAATCTTATCTAAGGGGACGTAACAGCGTTCTATACTTAATTTTCGAGTAATTAAATTATTATATCATCTTTACGCTTCATAATTTTTATTTTAAAAAAATGTGCGAGTATGACTACTTTTATTCACGTAATGCAAATATGATATATACATATAAATGTCAGGGTATGGCCAATGACCTTTAACTGAAGAAGCATTCTGTTCTATTTTTTTCTTTTCTGAAACTGGATTTATCGAGTTTTGCATAGATATTTAAACAAGCGAAGATTGAGCCTGTGTTTAAGACTTTAAGTTATCTAGTTGGGACAGCTTGTAATGCAAACTCAGTAAACTGTAAACTTGTCTGAAACGAGGCTAAACTGTACTTACCTAACTACACCCTTGTCTGAAACGAGGCTAAACACAATGTACAACATTCGGGTTAAACTTCCTGGTCTACATCAACAGTAAGAAGGATCGCCATTTTAGAAGGCATACGGGTATATTGTCTAACATTTAAACTTACGACCCGCCATATAAACTAAGGTCAAACAGGAACAAAGTTCAACTGCTAGAGTGCTCAATAAGGGGGTTTCCTTTTATCGTTGCTAGGATAAACAGCTGACCCGGAACAGTAATTTACCCTTTATGAGGTAAGAACCCATGCATAACCATATGTCACATTTAAAGGCGGTTTAATCAGAAAATATCCTATATCTACAAGTATGATATGTCGATGCCAACATTCTGGTAAAGTTGCATTAATACCCAAGACATGCCAGATGGTGGGCTCAGTTATTGCACAGGCAGAAGCGACTTATTTCAAAACGAAAGTAAATTGGGGATTCATGTTGAGGCCTATTAAGAAGTACACTTGAGTATTTTCGTATGCAAGCCGAGACGTTTCTCGTTATATCAGTGTATGTGATTCATAATTTTAGTAGGATTCAGTCATCAAACATTAGTTATCTAAATAATAAATTATATGCATAAAACGCTACCAGTTATGATCTCTCTCTCTCTCTCTCTCTCTCTCTCTCTCTCTCTCGTGACTACTAACGGTTTTTTCAGACATAATTTCTCGATTTTTCAAAAACACATCAATTTTAAATCAATGGTTTTATGGTTGTTGAGATTTGGAATCTTTTGGTTTACGCTGGGCATAAAGGTGTTACAATCAGAACTCTGGCTTGTTTTGTAAGCAGCTGTGTCAGTTTTGTCTCATTAATGCTTGCACGAATGTAAGTTGACAGGTAAGTAGGTAAGAGGATAGAGATAGACAGGTAGGCAAGTAAGTTAGCAGGTAAGCAGTCAGTTACATATTTGAATTTGCCTTTTATATTGGTATAATAATCTTTCTTCTTAAACTTTCTTTTACTTCTCCATAACCTGATCTACGTAGAATCCGTACGTTTAAAGACCGATGTAAGTTACCAACATTTATAGTCAGTATTTTATGCAATGGATATAAAATGAAAGACAATAAACAAGTTATCGTCCGTTTTGCTTTCTTGCATCTCTTCATTTAACTTGACTGGTTTCTGGTGCGAGTATGAGAGAGAGAGAGAGAGAGAGAGAGAGAGAGAGAGAGAGAGAGAGAGAGAGAGAGAGAGAGAGAGAGAGAGAGATATGTGGGTGCTAATGTTTCTCGCAAGCTAATATTCAAGTTTTTGTACAGGCCCAAGTTAATAGCTTTCGTGCGGACTAGTGTTCAAGTCTCTGTTCTAGGCCAGGTTTTTGTGCAGGCTGATGATACATGTATTGTGTAGGGTAATGGTGTAATATTTGTGCAGGCTGAGGATAACTGTATTGAGTAAGGCCAATGGTGAAGTATTTGTGCAGGCGGATGATATATGTATTGTGTAAGGCCAATGGTGTAGTATTTGTGTAGGCTGGTGTTAAATGTATTGTGTAAGGCCAATGGTGTATTATTTGTGCAGACTGATGATATATGTATTGTGTAGGCAAATGGTCTAGTATTTGTGCAGCCTGATGACAAATGTATTGTGTAGGTCAATGGTGTACTATTTGTGCAGGCTGATGACAAATGTATTGTGTAGGATAATGGTGTATTATTTGTGCAGGCTGATGACAAATATATTGTGTAGGATAATGGTGTATTATTTGTGCAGGCTGATGACAAATGTATTGTGTAGGCCAACGGTGTAGTATTTGCGCAGGCTGATATTAAATGTATTGTATAGGTCAATGGTGTTGTATTTGTACAGGCCAGTGATAAAGTCGTTGCTGCATATCATTGTTAAAGCTTGTGCAACGACTGGTGTTACAGCTTTTGTGCAGGCCAGTATTTAAGGTTTTGAGCAGGCTAATATTATATTCTTTCTTACAGCAGAATGTTAATCACTCGGTTTCATATCTGTTTTCAAGCTTTCATGTAGACCACTATTAAAGGTTTTGCGCAAGCTAATGTTAAGCTCTATTGTTCACGTCATTGTTAAAGTTTTGGTGCACGCCAATGATAAAAACAATGTTAACATGTTTGTGCAGGCCAATGTATTAGTATTTGTGGCAGGCGAACGTTAAAATTCTTAATTAAGCAAGACAATGTTATAGTTTTATACAGGTCAATGTCGATGTTAATATGCAAGCGCAGCCCATAACTCAGAAAAAGGTGAGACAAAACCTTCACCAGAACATTGTCTTATGTTTTAGTCTTGTTTTCTTTCGTTTCGTCGTTTAGAAAATGCAATCCAAGAAAGAAAAGGTTATCGTAGCTGCAATTGACTTTGGAACAACCTACAGTGGATATGCCTTCTCATTCAAGCATGAATATGAAGCGGATCCAACTAAAATCAACGCAAACCATGCATGGAATTCCGGAAGTCTTTTGTCTTTAAAACAACCAACGTGCGTCTTGTGTAATCCAAAACGTGAATTCGACAGTTTTGGGTACGAGGCTGAAAATAAGTACTCAGAACTAGCTGAAGATAAGAAACACCACAAATGGTACTTTTTCCGACGATTTAAAATGGCGCTGCACGAGAAGCAGGTAATATAATATTGCGCAAACAGTATGCATATTCTTGAAATTTAAAATTTATGAAGAAAATGCAAAATGCGTTCTATCTCTAAAAGTGTACAGGATGAAGTGAAAGTCAAATGTGTGCCGATTCTCTCTGGTAATCTGTAAATGAGAGAGAGAGAGAGAGAGAGAGAGAGAGAGAGAGAGAGAGAGAGAGAGAGAGAGAGAGAGAGAGAGAGAGAGAGAGAGAGAGAGCAGAGGGTGGGGTGTGATGATTGATTGATTGATTGATTATGATTAATATTCATTTATTGTCCCACTTGTTACGAGGTTGTACAAATATAATAATAAGTATTATAGCCCACCCCTTTTTGGTACTCGTTATCTAAGAATCTAAGAGATGACCGCCCTCGATATAATTACCCCGGTTCGAGTATGGAAGAAGATATAGTGAACTGAGCAGATATATTGAACAAACAAATACTAGTCCCCCGTAAAGATAAGCAAACAATTTAATCAATTAAATAAACAATTGTGAAAATTCCTTTCTTTAGGATTATACTCTGCTTTGAAAAAAAAAACTTTCACCGAATTACAAGAAAACTCAAATAGATTTAAATAAACTTGCCAATTTGTTACTGATAGCTTTAGTTCATCAGAGGATCGAGTGACACAATCGAAGTCAACGCCTTGTACAATTTTATAACCTGGTAGCCCTCAGTTCCGTTTCTGCTGTTCAGAACTTTGGCTCTCAGAAATTATACTTCTACCATCCGTCTCAGTATATACTCTGAACACGTTAGAATTTCAGCACGATGTAGAGTTTCACCACTGGAATAGGCGTCTCACTGCACTTCCCTCTAGGTCTCAGTTTACATAACATCAATACGTCCAAAACACTATTTTATCCCTTTTAAAAGAAATTAAACAAACACCCTACATTTCTCGTTATAAGTGATACAGGTGAGAACTTTCATTATCCTGGCATGGAACTCAGATATTTCTATCAGTGGTGAACAGATGATAAGGCTATTAATCGACTACACATGTCCTCAAACGACCGTAGTTAGTCGAATTGCTAATTTCTTACGCCTTGCACATGAACGCACCATAGTCCAGGCTTGGGAGTCTGGTCCAGCCTTAATTTACACAGCATATAAATTGAATACATTCCAGCCTTCCAGTCAATACATACTGACTCTTAATCATACGTGAAATCTAAATTCGGTGAATTCACACGGATTATCGTACATATTACTAATGTGATGCATTAAATTCTTAGAACCTAATCATTATGCAAACAAGATGACAAATTAAATAATACATCAAACTTATCTAAGAATTAATGTAAGACTGCATAACAAAATATAGTGTTTTTACTAACACGACAACAGTCAATAATTCGCCAACTTATCTAAGAATTAATGTACGACTTCCTATGCATAACTCAACATCGCTATAATTAAATAGCACATTATCATACAAATGTATGAGAAAAAATCATGCAAGACCTGTAGACTAAAGCAAACATTATATAAATCGCATCAAGAAATTACATGGAATTGTGACACTAAACCTTTGTGGTTTCCGTCACCCAAACAGTTTTTGGCGGCGTGCCTGGACCACACATTTTACGAATGAAATTCTTTCAAATTTCACTCGGAGTTCTAAACTGGCGATCTGTCCTCTGTCCTAGTGCAGGAAATGTTTAGACTGCCTTTAATTTCAATAAGGCCATATTAAATGCTATGAAATTTTGTGTGTAAACACACCCCTTTTTTAACGTGACCAGTTAGAACGAAATGTCTTTGCCGCCCTGTTCTTCCAGAGTCGCTAAAGTCGGGTCAGCCTGACCTGGCCGTTCTAAGTAACAGAATTTCTGCGGCTTCTCAAGTTTGAAAACCATCCCATGAGAATGAAGTATACGATTTCTCTAACAGTCACGCTGGCTGGTGAATAAACAACGGTTCTAACTTGAACAACAGTCGCACTATAAAGAAACAATACCGTACACGGCAGTATAGCGATATGACACGTGTTTGTCTCCATAAATCTAACTAATGGTTCTCTGGTCTCAACTAACGTATTCTTGATAGATCGCCAGAAATTTGCCCCTTCACTCTCTAAATATATATATATATATATATATATATATATATATATATATATATATATATATATATATATATATATATATATATGTATGTATATATATATATATATATATATATATATATATATATATATATATATATATATATATATATATATATATATATATATATATATATATAGTGTGTGTGTGTGTGTTTGTGTGTGTTGAGGCAGTAATAAAAGTAATGTTTTCAATCAACACACCATTTTAATAGTTTTTTTTAAACGGAGAATGTGGGTTATGAATTATACAATATTTTTTGTAAAATGCACTGCATTCTCTTTTTATTCAAAGATAAAAAGAGAGATTGAGATAGAAGACGATAAGGGATTAAAAATGCCAGCTTTAAAAGTTTTTGGATTCGCAATCCGTTTTCTGAAGGACCACCTGCTGAAGACCCTAGAAACACGGGGTACAGGTCTAAAGGCGGACGATATTCACTGGATACTTACTGTCCCAGCTATCTGGACAGACTCTGCCAAACAGTTTATGCGAGAGGCAGCAAATGAGGTATTGTCACATTTAATTTAATTAAACATTAATTAACCATGTATTTGGTGACCAATTTATCTGTATTATTCTTTATAGTTATATTTTCTAATTATTCCTTCCTTATTATTTCATGTACAATGCCATTATATATCATTCTGATTGCTTTGAATGATATCATACATTTATATATAATTGCTATAATCAAAAGTGTGACAAGTTATAATAAGCTATGGAAATAGATGATTTCTTCTGATGCATTTCGCATGACAACTTTTTCTCAGAAAGAACAGTTTTGTTCTTCGTCTGTTGGCAGGAAAAAAATCAGATGTGTGTACAAAGGAAATCTAACAAATAATGCATACATTTTTATATTACTATAATATGAAAAAGATACCGTTTACGCCAAATATAAATTTTAGTTTGTAAAGTATCAATCTTAAAGGTAAATATGAAAATAATTTCAGTCTACATACGTGGACATAAGTATATTTACCTTTTATTTAATTTAGATAAAACAAACAAAAGAATCAGAATCCCGAAATAAAGATGAATGAATTATCGAAATTGCAATAATTATTCTAAATTTAAGTAATCAAGAACGTTTTATGCATGACCAAAATCTCTTAAGATGTTCACTATACTCGGTAGTGGTCATATCTCTACAGAACAGAACATCAACATTCTATGTCATATCGTGAGTCAAAGACCATTAGGGAAGTTATTTTTAACGTGGTCATCTTCCTTATTAACAGTACTTCGTTAAAATAACTGAAAATAATATTCATTTCATAACATTCTTTTACGTAGAGTATGCAGATGTATAGCTAAAAAAAAGAGCGTCCACGAGTCAAAGCATTCGATTATTCCGCGTCACTTCACATAACTGTCTCATTTCCAGCTTCAAAATTTGAACAGCCGACAACCAGAGGAAGGCTCGATTTTCAAGCTTTTAAAGTATTACTGTTTCGACATATTTGTGCCCTTAAGGTCAAGACTGGAAATACGACCCAGGGGATAAAGATAGTTGCATATTTGACTTGCGTTTTTAATACACTTTTTTGGCTGAGGATCTCAGCTGTGTATTACTATTAAGCGAGGAGCGAAAAATTGTACTCCTCTTAAGCAAAACCCAAGCGTTTAATTACATAACCCATCTAAGAGGTCTTCACACTTTACTCGGGGATCACACAGAGGAATTTTAGTTAATTTTCGTCTCTTGAGAACTATTTTATATTTCTTTTAAACTACTTCACCTCTCTTATAGCCCACCCCTATGGGCTGCATTAAATTCCAAGAAGACGGTGTACATGTACGGAACAGCATCCATCTCCCATATCTTAAAGCCTATTTCCTAAACGAGATAAGAAGGTTGTGCCAGATTATGAATGCAAAACAACCGACATTTTCCAAAACGCATGGTGATAATAAATACTAAGCTGCATAATTGAACTTTTTCTCATAAACAGGCTGGTATAGACGGGGGTCTGCTTACTATAGCCCTGGAACCCGAGGCCGCCTCCATGTTTTGTCAGCTGCTTTCCACCGACAAGCTTTCTAGCATGGGCAAATTTGACGAGAAGAAGTACATGGTCATTGATCTAGGAGGTAAATTGTTGTTGTGTTTGTTTCATATACTTTACAACAAACCAGATCAGATCAATCAAAATCACAAGAAACAATATAAATGTCACACTGGAATGAAATTTGTAAAATTCAATTTAATTTTAATAATGGGATGGTAAACTTCCATTTTGTTTTAACTCAGCTTATACATGCCTTGTCGGAAGCCACGGTCCACAGTCTTCTGTGCTTTTTTATCTCCTGTGATTAGATATAATAGTTTCTCGCGAGGATGCATTAAAAGCGCGTCATCAGTAACTCAATGTTGCGATCTCCTGAAAATCAATGACAGTGTCTGCTTTATCGATCAAAAAGCATGTTTGGATAATTTTGATAACTCATTCTAACAGAATGCAAAAATCAAGTAAGTCAAAACTCAATGACTGGTTACCGAAGTTAGTGCATATTCTTGAGAAACGATGCACTCATTCCACAGCAAGCCACATGTGATCAGCCAGCCACATGTGATACAGGACGGTAGGATATTGGCGCCCATGTCTTGTTAGCTGCTTGTACCTGCAGCTGAACTGTTAATCGGGGAAATAGCTTGTGCACGCGTGTCATATTCGAACGGGCGTCATACCGATAACATATTCAAAAGATAAAAAGTTTCATTCTTTGTATTGCCATATAACTGCTTTATTCTTGAACATCTACAGTAACAGCTTTATTCAATTTACATCAGTATAAGCATTCGTTTTATCAACTTAGTATGTATTATTTTCTAGGTGGAACGGCAGACATTACAGTCCACGAGAAGCAACCCGATGGAACAATAAAAGAGGTCCACAAAGCCAGCGGTGGAGCATGGGGTGGCACCAAAGTCGATGAGGAGTTTAACCAAATGATAATTAAAATTATCGGAGCCCCGACGTTCATGAAATTTTGCGATGAAAACAAGGCTGATCACATGGATTTGCTTCGAGACTTCGAAATTAAAAAACGAAGCATTGGAACAAACACAAATCAAAAGATCACCGTAAAGGTACCAGTTGCCATTACTGAAACCTATGAAAGCAAAACCAGGGAGAAACTGCAAGATGCGATAGAGCAATCTCCTTATGGAAAAAAAATTGAATGGAAAGGAGATAAGATGCGATTGGACGCTGATCTGTTTAGAAGCCTGTTCCAAAACTCAATCAAAAACATTACTGATCATATAGCAAATCTCCTTGAAAAACCAGGCGTAAAGGGAATCACAACATTGCTAATGGTGGGCGGTTTCTCTGAATGCCACCTTATTCAAGACGCCATGAAGAAGGCATTTCCCACAGCTAAAATCATCATACCCAACGAAGCTGGGTTAGTTGTTTTGAAAGGCGCTGTCATATTTGGGCACAAGCCTCAGCTTATTACATCTAGAATAGCCAAATATACATATGGTATCAATATCTCGCCTCCATTCGATCCAAACAAACACCCCCAAAACAAGAAAGTTTCAGTTGGAGGGAGTGACCGATGCAAAGATGTGTTTAAGAAATACATCGAAGTTGGTGAATCCGTCAAAATTGGTGAAGCCAAATCTGGGAAACATGTCACCATCAAATCGAATCAGAAAGAAATGATGCTAAAGATCTATGCAAGCCCCGATAAGAACCCCTTCTTTGTTACAGATCCCAACTGCGAACTGTTAGGTCGGGTCGGGGTCAAGTTACCAGACACAACTGACAACATCCGGGTCGATGTCAAGATGATGTTTGGTGAAACCGAATTGATGGTGGAAGCGGAAGAGGAAACACTGCAAGCGAAATTTGTTGCCTACTTTGACTTTCTATAATACCATAAAATTAATTCGGAAGATGTATTAGCAAATAATTTAATTCTGTCAAATAGTTTAAACGTTTCTTATTAGTTTTAACCATGATTATATGACAGATGAAGGGAAAAAACATTTCAGCAAAGAAGCTAATATCAGAAACGTTTCAGAGTTTAAACTTTTAACACAGGTTTGGATTTTAACTGAGGTTTAATTTTTTTTATATAACCCAAATTACTAAAATGTCCGCAGAGTCGCAGTTCAAAGCTATGTCCGGTGGTTTTATGGCACAGATATGTAGCATGTCACAGTCACATTATCCTGACGCCAGGCCGACAAGTCTTAACACTAACGTCATAAAATTGAGCGCCAAGCGACGAATATGGATGAAGTCTAACAAAAATGGGGCCCGACTCATTACTGCACTTGCAAACAATTAATGATAATGTTATACTGACGATGTAAATTTAGTTGATTGTATAAGGTTGTACCACTCTAAAATACTGACTTTAACGAAAGAAGAAAACATTTTAAATAATAATAATAATAATAATAATAATAATAATAACGATATCATGGATTATGTAGAGAAGATATATCAAACGTCTTCACCTTGACGAACAAATATTTTCGAAAGAAGAATGTGTCATTTGTATGTTACTATTTGTTTCCTGTGACACAGTAAAACCTGTCTTGAGAAATCACTGATGGGAGTGACCACCTGTCGCTTACGACCACTGTCATCATACATGAATCGAGTTTAATACATAAATGCTGTCATGAGTGACCACCTGTAAAACAACACCAGCGACCACAATTTTGAGGCAAAATATGCATTTTGACACTTATACGTATTTAACTGCAAAACCAGAGATCATCACCACTGACCTTTATTTAATCATTTGTATACCTTGGCTGAGGATCTGATGGCAAAGTGCTGATTATTCTAAACACAGCTATGAACAACCAACATGGTAAAAACATACGCATATGCCACTAATCTTATTTAATCCTCTGTAATACTACTATTACTACTACTACTGCTACTACTATTACTATTACTAATGGTTTTATTTCAGACTTCAGTCGATAGAAAAAACATGCAATTTAACACAAGATATGACTTTTTCCAAATATTTTATGAATTAAGGCAGCATTCAAGGTGAATTAATTTTGTTCCCTTCAAGATTTCGCTGGTACTACTAGCGAATTTATTTCTAATTAATGCACTCTCTTTCGGAATAAAACACAGACTATTGGCGCTATTGTTCACATGCATTTATGACACTATGGCACTTATCGCAGCGAATTCAAAATCTCAATCCACTGTTGTAACAGGAACAAAATTGGACGGAGAGGAGCACATCATAAATTCATGCAATAGGATTTGAAAGCAAAATTTACATCTGTAAAACATATTTAAATGAGCTAAAAGAATATTCCCTCGAAGACAAAAATAATGACTGTTCAAATACTGTCTTTGTATATCATTATCATCCAACAAATCAGAACGAATGACATGCCCTTGGTACATATTCACAATAACAAACAGCAGACTTTCTCTGCAAAGCCCAACTTCAGATAGGGACATTTTTCAGGTTTTATTGTTTGAACGTTATTATGTGTTGTATTCACTATGATTTGCTAATATGAAATATTACATTCTTCATAATCTGTGTAATCAGTCAATATATATGCTAATTTATTAATAAATTATCTGCCAATGTTGCATCAGATTTAAACCTTTTCAAATCGTGATTAAGGTCATCGAATGAACATGGAAGATAGAATGCCTCCCCGCCATCACCATTAGTCATACAGAACAAAGAGAAGTTATCTGATCCATATTCGTATAAAAAGGTTTTTGTTGTACCATTTACGTACATGATCAGGCATGGCGTCTAACCAATAACAACAAACAAAGGCTGAGTCTGGCAACAGTTTCATAAAACCTACAGGTCATGGAAGTTGTACAATTTCCTGAAGATCATAAACCAGACTAATGTATGTATGATGCTGAAGTAATTTAAATCTCCAGTATTATTAAATATTCTGTCTTCAAAGGGTGCAGTCCAAGATGTACAAATTCAATTAAAAAGTACATAATAACTCTTGTGGGAAAATTGCATTATGCTGATAATGGCATAATTAATACAATCTACATAGAGGGCTTCACTTTAGCAGTCGAGCATATTGCATTTCTTAGAAATCAGTCCATACTGGTTGAGGTGATTGAGGTCTTTATCGTTAATAAGTTAATATAACTTTAACTGTAAACACTGATTTTTTTAAAAAAACATTGCAAACTTTATACAAATACAAAAATTATCAATTTTAAATTGACCAGAGTAAACTGAAAATAAATACATCAATAAGCTATTTGTACATGCTAAAAAGCATAAAACGACAATAAAGAACGAGGATAAAGCCTGAGACTTGACTCCATTGACACGAGATGAAAGTGATCGGTAAAATAGTTCTTATAGACCACTCATCCATCCGGGGCTCCTGAAATATTTGACACGTTATTTCTTGTTAATTAAAGTTGTTTCTAATTAAATGTAATTTTCGAGTTCTGAGGGACAAAAAATCCTTTCAGCTGTAATCCAGTGGTAAGATATTGCGTTGAAAATCATTTAAAATTCATTTTTCTGCTTGTTGGTATATGTATTGAGCACAATGGACAGCATGTGTAAATGTCTTAGATGGTTACAAAAAGTATCTTCTGTCAAAATATTAAGGAATTGTTGAAAGTGCTATTAGGTTTTGAAGGCCTCATAGAAGCTGAAGTCTGGTAGAATTTGGGGTGTTTTATGGAACACAGGCCAGTTCAGGAACAAAATTAACTTTTCACACTTTGTTATTATATCAACTATTGATATGTAGCAGATGATATGGCACACCAGTAACTGTACTAGTAACAAATGATTTCAATACTGATTTCATATGTAAGATTGAAGATGACATCAATGCCTGTTGATTAAGGAATGTCTGCTTTAGAATTAACCATTTTCTTTAAAGTTAACATAACATGCCCTACAGGAATGAAACATAACATTTTCAAAGATTTCAACTTAACTAATAAGGAAAACTTCTTCAAAGATTCATGTTGTTTCTTGTCTGTGTGGATGGTTTAATAAATATATATATATATATATATATATATATATATATATATATATATATATATATATATATATATATATATATATATATATATATAATTCGACAGCACTTTTAACATTTTCCATTCCATGTGTGTGTGAAGATGATGTCATGACACGTGATGTATAAAAAAATACACCATATTTTTATAAAAGACTATGCTATATATATTATAAATATTGTAAAGCGCTTTAAGAGCTTCTAAAGATTAGGGGCTATACAAAGTTCTCGTTATTATTATTATTATTATTATTATTATTATTATTTATACAAATCTAAGTAACAACTTTAAAAATAAAGAATTTGGGGGGGGGACATTTCTGAGGCCATTACAGAGCATCAAAAGCACTGTTAACATTTTCCACTCTATGTGCAGATGATGTCATCACACGTGATACATTAAACAATAAACCATATTTTTCTAAGACAAAGGTAAATCTATGCAAATCTATGTAACAACTTTTAAAATAAAGAATATGTTTTTTTTTACATTTTTGAGGCCATTACAGAGATCTGAAATCTTTTACCTTTTAAACCAAACATGAATAATTGCATGTCCATTATTACATTAGGAAAGTGACAACCTGGTAATCACATTGTCCACGATGTTTTCCAGCTCTTCAAATATAACAAGGACTGTTTCTTTTGATTCCTGATATCAAGGCCTGCTCCGTATTTCATTAAGAAATCCAAAGTGTCGTAAATGCTTCCACAAAAACGTTTCACTATATGACTGTGCATTTCCACGTACCTTTGAACTTACAAACTTTCCTGAATGCTTGCCAGGTTAATCTGGTTCAGTTATTCATTAACATAGACTAAATTCTAATCAGACAGATTATTGCTCTATGTTTCAATGCCACCCTGCATTCTATGAAGTGTGTAACAGTTCACAAATATTAACCTCTGGTGTTTTGGAAATTCATTCACAACACATTCGACGAATCATATCACTAATAACAGGATTTTTATAACTGTTGATTAAGATCTGCACTGGTCATACCCATGGTAGCGATTTTTCAATGTCCCTAGATTAAGAATCCAGACACCAGTCTACAAATTCTGCTTTCCTTTTCTTGCAAAAATTTAAATAAATTTATCATCAGATATATCCTTGTCCAGACTAATTCCAATTGTTGTTTTATTTCCTTGATTAACATCGACTCCTGTGATAAACATTCATCATCGCTGTATGTAAATCCAATATAATTCTTAAGAATAAATCAGCCTCGTCTTCCTAACTTCTTCCAAATAAAACGTGAAATCCCCGTTATCTACAGGTAATGGAGAATACATCTGACTATAGTAAACTTACGACTAATAATTAATTAATTTAATAATTATCAAGCATTTTCTAAAGTAATGAAGAAGTGTTAAGGATGTGATTCACAACAGCGTGAACATGTGTGATTTGGATTTTTGAAAGTAAAATTTGAATCACTGTTACCATATTTACTTGTTTCTGCATGTGTGTTTGTGTTTAAGATAACAAAGCTTTAATAATTTTTCAGTCATATTGCTACGATATCTGCAGTGTGACAGTTTATAGTGATGTTTTAGCACTGGGGCATTATGGTAGTTTATAGTGAAGTTTTAGCACTCGGGGATTATGACAGAGACATGTAGCATCATGTTCCATCCAGTCACTATCCTTACACCAGGCATATCACTCCTGATACCTTATTAATGCTGAGTGCCAAGCGAATCAGCTGTTAGTACCATTTTTACGTTTTTGGTACGACTCAGCCAGGGTTCAATCCCACAACTTACCCCATCCAAGGCAGACACTCTAATCACTAGACCATCAGAGTGGTGGATTCATAAAAGCGATAATTACAGAATTTGTGCTGCATATGCTTCACATATTGACGCATTATCGAAATAAAAATGTGACTTCCAAACATCAGATCTTATTGGGTAAATTTTACACAAAATAAAGCATTCACAAGATAGCAGTATCCCTATAATGGACCTCCACTCACAATGGCCACTACTGGGGAGGAACACCTTCTCAATCATGCTATATATAAATACTTTTCAATGACACAAACTATATCTCAGGATATACTTACAAGTTTTGTGAAAAGTGAATATTAAATTCTGAAGTTAAGACTTGTTGAATTAGGAGCCCCTTATACAGTGATTGTTACAATGATGTTTGGGAGGTGATCAGACACTCAAATTTTGAATGACCACATCTTGGTACACAAGTAAGCTGTTTTTTTGTGGCAGACATGTTTTTAAGGTTTATTCATTGTGGAAAACATTTTACATGGCTGCTGTGATGTGTTATCTGTGGATGCTGTAAAAACATTTTTGACCCACTGCACACTTTCAGTTCACTGCTTTTCGATTTACATCTTACTTATGTCAATTAGCCTTTAATTTGTTGTCTTACATGTGGAAATTCATAGGTGTAATTCTACAGCATATCTTGTATTTTGGTTACTCATATTTACCTACTTATTTATATCAGTCTCTGTATTTTTTTAGTACTTAGATTTGAATGGTCATTAAATCCTTATTACCCAGTGATTGCAGGTGGTAAGGTCGCATTATTAATGATAACAATATAAAAGATGGTCATGTTAATGACTCCTGTCTTTCTCTCATCATCATTCAAGATTAGTAATTTGTTTGGCTCTATTTGTTATTAAGATTTCTTAATGTTTGTTTGTTTCTTTAGGATTTTTAATGTAGCTTTGACAATGTTTCAGTCATATTGCTACTATGTCTGTAAGGAGGCAATTGTAAGTGATGTCTAGCACAGGGATATCATACTGCAGACATGTAGTATGATGTCCCACCCAGTCACATTTTCCTGATTGAACCCACGATCTCCTGCTTCTGCGGTGGATCTCTAACGACTAGGCCACTGGAGTGGTGATTTTCTCAATGAACAGTTAGATATGGCCATTGTAATCTGATAAAATTGTCTAATTAACTTCTTTGCACAAAATAATACTCACAGAGTTGTGATTTCAGTTTTTTAAAGAAACCTGTTTTGTACTTTTGGTTTTGTAAATTTCAAGAGAATTTGAATAATTCTGATTTGTATTTAACCAGTCAATTTATATATAATGTGCAAAATTCACTAAAATTATATTTAATGGTAAAGTCTTTCAAAATAATTTACGTGTCAATTTCAGACAGCAGAGCCTAGTGAGCAAATCATTGTATATCCAAAGAGGGTAAAATGATGAACCAGTCAATTTGGCATTCTTTGTGCACTGTTGCACCCAAACAGAGTGAACCTAAAAGTTTAAGTACCATAGCTCTTATGGTGCACATTCACCAATAAACTATTAAACTCAATCATAAAAGCAGTAAAACAGGTAATCTTTGTGCATGCTTGCACCCAAACTACACCAAGTGAACCAGAATTTTTAATAACTGCTTTGAAGCACTAGCACCAATAAAACATAGAAGCCAAACTAGGTTCCTTCCCCACCACACACCTGCCCTTCTATAACTCTTAAAGATGACAAATTGATTAATCTAAATGTGCATGTATTTAACACCCAGCTCAGTACTAATAATATTAACCCTGCATAAAGAAATGCTAAGACATGAGTATTTTAATTTTGAATTGTGTTAGTTGCTTGACACGCTGCATCTTCATGGTTAAACTCTTTACATTTATATTAAATATTAAGCAGAATATTCAGTAAGAACATACCGGTACATATCTACTTTGTGTTACCAAGATTATGAACAAAACCTTGTCCTACAAATAAATGCAGGTTGTACAAACAAAGCTTTGACCAATAAAATATTTCATATCATAATTTGTGTTTCTGTGATTAGGATTTTTAACGTAGATTTAACAATTTTTCAGTCATATCGCTATGATGTCTGCAGTGAGGCGGTTTATAGTTATGTCTAGAACTGGGGCATCATAGCAGACATGTAGCATGATATGTCCCACCCAGTCACATTATCCTGACAACAGCCCAACCAGTCCTATCACTAAACTCTTAATGCAGAACGCCAAGCAAGGCAGTTGTAAGTACCACTTTTTTTCAAGTCTTTGGCATGACTCGGCAGGGGATCGAACACACGACCTTCCACTTCCATGGTGGATGCTCTAACCACTATGCCACTAGAGCGGTCATGTAGTCCATGCCTTAGCATACTAAAACACTTCATAGTGTTTTGTATAGTTCATTAATTCTATTATCAAAATATTGTTAGCTTTATTTGATGCCTCTGTTCATTAATTGCACCATCAGAATAAGATGTATTCTCAAATGAATTGAAACCTGGTGACCAGAAAAACCTTTATTAAATATGTTTCCTATGCATTTGGGACATGACAAACATGTATGGCAGATGTTGTGGGACCCTACGAGTTGACTAAATTTATATGAATAATTTGTTTTGCTTGACTTGAGTTGTCTGAATTTTGGCAAAAAAAGTAAGTTTGGCAAAACCAGATACACGTCTCAGTTGCATCCATTCTTTGATACTGTCTTTTGTGGGAGTTATTTTCCCTGATACAGCTGTTCCTCTTGTGAAATTGTTGTCTCTAGTCCACTTATTAATTTAAATATAGTGGTTATTTTATCATGGTAGGTTGATTCTCAAGTTAGATTTAAATACTAAGACGATGCTTCCTTTGAGGTGAAGCTCATTGAAGAGTACAAGTTTGAAATTCAGCTGACCTTAATAATGGCACAAATTCGAGGAGAAACTGCATGTGACAATATTGAGTGGAATTTACATGCATGTCTTTGTGTCCTGCATGGTCAATGAGATCACAGATCTGAAAGCTGCAAATTCAAAGTGTGTTGTTTTGACAGTGAAAAGACTCATGCAGGTGACCAAAACCAACCCTCTAAATTAGTATCTGATTTCAAGATGTTCTCATGTTGTATCCGAGTTGGTCCTTCTTCAATCTGAAATACAGCACTGACAATATGGCTCCAAATGGATCACATACAACTGCTAGGCATACAACTGAGTACAGAGATACAAATATTTCAACATTTCACTATGTGATTCTGGACAATTCTGATCAATATAATCTTTGTTGCAGCCAGTGTAGAGACAATGTGATCAATTTGACATACAGAATGGTGTTGTATCAAAGGTAATGCAGCAAATGTTCCAATCTAGCCCTACCCTACTCTATACAATCATAAAGGCATACAATTAATGGATCATTAAAGATGAAACCAGAATTGTATGATAGAACAGAAGACTTGGATGAAAACCTATATCAGCTTGAGATGTTATCAGAGGTGAATGGTTGGGATTAAAACTTAAGGTCTTGTGATTTGGCAAAAAGCCTCACTGATGGTGCATATGCATTACTGAATGAATTGACATCTGGTCAAAGATAAGAAGAACTCTTCTAACATGCTTTATTTGCAGTATGTTTCATTGAACAGGGCAGAGGATTTGTGATGCCAAAATACAAACTCACATCAAGCATCATATAGTATGATATCCATCATAATATTTATGCATGCCACAAATCTGTACTCTATGAGTTTATTCAACAAGTCTTGACACTCTTTTGTCTTATTATTCCTTTTAAAATAATTCACAAGAGCACCCCCAGCTGTGAAAAATTGCATATAACACATCATAAATTGCCAGCCATCTTATTTCATGCACTTCTCTGACTTTCAGTTGAGGACTGTCCAGGTTGATTTCCTGCAGTTCAGCTGTTTTCTTGGCAGATTTATTTTAAAAAATTAGTACAGGTCTTTTAAATGAGGTCTTCAAAGGTTTCATTGTGGTATGGAACGTATCTTGATACATGCGAGGCACAAATTCAATCTATGAGCCATACAATGAAGGCTGATCAGGTGAGGGATCTTCTCCTTGAACCGTGTTGCTACTGTACACCAATTTTGTGACCTGTCATCTGTCAAAACCAACAACACTTTTCAAGAGGAATCTCTGTAATTTCCAAGAAAGAACTTCAGCTTCAGCAGTGTGTGATTGGCTGACACATTACCACGAAAATGAGTTGTAGACACAAACATGGTTGGTTCAACTGTTCTGGCATAAATGACCAGCTTCTTGGTATTTGAAATGTCTGTACTCTTATCCATTAAGATGCTAATGAATGGATGCTAATGAATGGACTAACTACATCATTCTTTCTGCATTAACTCAGATTCTATCACTGTTGCTATGCAATCCTGGAAGAAAAATAAAGCTTGATTATCATTATTATTATTATTTTATTAAAGTAACTGAGAAATGTAAAACAAATATATTTTTTAAAACCCTAAAGTAACATGACCAAAATCAGATGCAAATTGTACAATAACCTTGATCTAATACCATGGAGTGTCCAAGGATGTTGCCTTGTGATAATTAGATCATTTAAGGAAATCCCATCAAGGTGTTGAATACCAAATTGGCACTAAAGTCTCTCTCTCTCTCTCTCTCTCTCTCTGTGTTAATTAAAGTCATTCAATTATTGTAATGAAGGAAGTAATTATGTCTGTCAGTATATGATGATTTAAAAAAAAAAGAAAGTTGGTATTATATACATCACTGATGGGTCCCTACATATTATGCACAGTTATGATATCAGCAGATCAGGGTCAATGTCATTTGCTGCAATGATCATCAGAGCAAATAATAACTTATTACTAAAGCATTATATAAGTTTCAAGCGATGGGATTTGTCTGACTACTGACAGCAACACCTTGCATGCTCAGGAAACAATTCAAACAACAGTGACTGTATGACCATTTCAAACACACAAAAACTCGTTACAGTGATACTGAAATGTGACCAATCTAGACAGAAAATAATTTCATGACAAAGGAAACAGGTTCCAATAATCCAGATTGATTAAAAAAGAAAACTGTTTTCCACCATTCAACATTGACAAGAAGTTATGACGACAAGCTCCTGAATGTAATTTTATTGGCCAATCACATTGTTTGGTGCTATTTTTATTAATACAGGGATTCCTCAAGAAATGCATTGATTGGAACCTAACTCTTTTCGTTGCTTGTTAATATACATTTTTTTTATCCATCTAAATTTCAATAGAAAAAATGTAAATAAAAAAAGAACTTATCTAAAATTCATCTGCAGAGGCCCTTGATGAATATGTTGCATTTCCTCCTACTCTCATTTTGTTAACACCAACACCCAACACACAGAAAGTCAACAAAATCCAACCGTGATTAATATTTTTGAGAAGCAATATTCTCCTTTACCAAGTAATAGGCAACTGACATAGCATGAATAATTGATTCATATTTCTTGTTGATAGCTGCCATGCACGTAGTTTTAAGATTTTCATTTAGTTGCAAATCCTGAATCGCCTGTTTGCAAGCTGGTAATTCAACATGTTTGTCACGAGTTGATGTCCTGAAATTAGCATTTCCAAGTGTAAAAGCTTTTTTGACCCAGTTTCTACATGCCATCTGCAAAGTAGTTATGGGAATCGGTCAGAAACTCATAATCGATAATCGGTTCCCCTGCAGCAACTGATCATCAATTATAATCAGTTACTATGAGCAAATTTTAATTTTTGTTACACAGTTATATCTTTGATCAAGAGTTCAATATGTTTATAAATGTACAGGAGTAATCTCTTTTAATGACATAAACCAGACAATAATATTACATTGTGTGTTACTTTTGTTCTACAACTTTGTTAAATGAATGCAACTTTGTATGGCTGATCAGTCATATGTAACTGAAATATTGCTACAATCCCCCGAAATTCTTTCGTTCATATGTGATGTGTCTATAATTTAAAGTATAGAAGGACATGATTTTATTGTTTGTCACTGTTTATAAATACTACAAAAGATGTTGCAATTTAACTGAAACAAATCAACAAAATGTGTTTAAATTTATTAACTCAACAATTGAACAACTTGACTATGTAATAATGACTATATGTTCCTAATTATGAATCTTGTGGTGTTTTATTTGTAGTTGTGATGGGATTAATAAATTTCAGGTCAACTTTAGTTGCTGGGAGGTTTAATAACCTTTGTGCTTTGCATACACAGAAAAAGTAGTCTCCCTTTACACACACTCGATTTTGGAGTTTACAATCAATTATCTTATTGGTTTGCTAAACCAACTGATGATCGATTATAATTGATATTCTGAACAACACTACAGCAAAATATCTCATTTTTTTCATGAATTTCCAGCTATGGCCGATTTTTTTCGAGTCTGACTTTTTTTCATGACCTTAAATGGACACTTAGTTTCATTGGCGCCATCTTTAAACACACTAACCAGCTTATTCCGATATATCAATTAGCCTGATGAAGTGTTTGTTTGCTGTCATAGTGCCTACAATGGCAGCTATGTCAAAGCTAAGACCCATCTGGAGATACAAGAATATCTGTCTGAAAACTAAAATCAGACTATTGAGAGCACTAGTCATCTCAATCTTTCTGTATTCATTTGAGGCCTGGACCTTGACAGCAATATTACAATCAAGAATCCAGGCACTTGAAATGAGATTCTGCTGAACCATCCTTGGCATCTTTTACATGGACCACATCACAAATGAAGAAGTACGTAACACCATCAGGCTCAAAGTAGGCGAATATGAAGACCTCCTCACCACTTTCAAAAACAGAAAACTGAAATGGTATGGTTATGTCACTAGAGCCAACGGTCTATCTACAACAGTACTGCAGGGCAGCATCCAGGGTGGCAGACGGTGAGGTAGACAGAGAATGGACCAGAAAATATTTTGTGGAGACAATGGCATTGGGACATGATCGAGTGATGTGTAGGGAACTGGTCATTGATATTTTTTCATTTATGGAACATACTTACATACCCTTAGTTTTCTACTAGTTTTGCCTGTTCTATATGACATGTCCTATCTATGGTGTCTGCAACTAAAATTAAAGCAGAAACAATCTTAGTACTGATGAAATCGTAGTGAACTATTACTTGATTATTTTTAAATTCTTTAGCCAAAATATTTTTTCTGATGTGTCAGATTTAAGAATAAATGAATTCTGCTGAACAGATGTTGATGCATCCATGGAAGAAGAGACAAATTTCAACACAAAGAAATAAAATGAAGGCATCTTGAAATTGTTTGTGGCTTTTCTTCAGAATGGTGTGAACAAAGATTTCCAGAGTTTATTCCTCCATCAGAACTAAATCAATGCATTGCCCATTTGAAAATGGATGAATCTGAACCATCTAGGAAGTATCATTTCATCAATCGATCAACATCTATGCACAAAGCCATAAGTATCATTTCATCAATCGATCAACATCTATGCACAAAACCATATGGTGTTTCAATAATAAATGATATTCAATTTGACAAGAGTAGATCAGCAGATCGGTTCCAAAATTGAAGTTGAAAAATCAAAATAAAAATTGGGAAAAGGAAACAAATGGAGAGGTTCAAAATATGATACTAATGCTCTGGGTCATGACAATCCAGTTCTTTTACATTTAATGTGGCTCACCTATATCATGGACTATAGAATAAAGGCAGGAGAGGAAACACACAATCTGCTGTTGGGTAACATCTCTTTGCAAGCCAACTAAAGCAACCAGGAGTATCTTGCTTGTAATACTGAAGGACACAAACTGTGCTAGTCATAGAAATACAACGTAACAATTGTGCTGGATCATCGCAAATACTTTGAATAAAGTTGAAATATTTAAAACATTTAATCAATGTAAATAATTGCATTATGTAAAATTGAATGCTATGCATTTCTTGATTTTGCTTTATGTATAAGTTAAGCAAAGTTAAAGAGAAAAAAAATGTACCCACTTGAAAAGATTAATCTTTAATTTTCTTCTGACACTCTGGCGTAACAGGAATTGACAGTGCTGCACATTAAACACTATGCTGGTTACAGAGTTCCTGGTATACTTCAAATAAAATAGCAAAGTACCCCAAAAAACTCCGGTTAGCAAGCATAGGTTTCAGTTTCATACACTTGTAAAAGATGAAAAAGTTGAACACAGATCTGAAAATAAAATAAAATTTAAATCAAAATTTATTATGAAATGCAATTAGAATGACTGATCTTACAAGTGAAAACAATTTGATAAAGTCCTTAATTCTATTTCTCAGATTAATAAACCAAGTGCATATGCCATATCCTTCAGAAAGATCCTGTAAGTCTTTACAAACTTGTATACAGACAAGTAACCTGCAGAGATAAATGTCACTGATAGTCTCTTTTTCTCTCCATAAATGTGCCAAACCCATGGACAGTGCTGGTACAAAAAGACACCCAATGGGATTAACAAGTTATTAGGGATCATGAGTAAATGATGGCTGATGCAGGTCTCTCTCCCAACGATAAATTTACAAGTAAGCCTTAAATACTTACTGATAATGTATCAATTTCATAAATTTCATAAATTTCAAAAGAAATCTCATCGATGTAATCCTCTTGAATTAAAAATATTTAAAGATAATCTTTCTTAACCTAAAATTCTCATCAGGATCTTAGCATAATATGAAGCAATTAATTTCCAATAAGGAAAAAATAGTCATAATGCAGTATATTTTTATAATATGTACGGTAGTATGTATTCAGGTAAAACTGTAAAAGAAAATGTAAAACTACAATAAACTGTAAAATATACATATCTATGTCTAATAATTATAGCTTGTATTTATAGTATCTAGAAACACCCCCACCACATGGCTAAATGATGAAGGAATTCCCCAAATCAAATAGTTCCATACATAGAAAAATCAACTCATTAAATAAATAAAGCAACTTAAACCCTGATTAAAGTAGAAATATTTCAAACATTTTGTCCAATGTACCTGCATTATCATGTCCTCTGGTCAGCTACAAGTAAAACAGTCAACCAACTACCATCAACTCTTCTAGATAATAATAATAATAATAATAATAATAATAATAATAATAATATATTAAATTAAAATCAAAATAATAATAATAATGATAATAATAATAATTAGGACTTTGTAAAGCGCCTAATCCTTAGAAGCTCTAAGCACTTTACAACATCAAAAATGATATGACTACAAAAAAAAAAACAACAGTGACCATGAAATTAGAAAACAAAAATTACTGAATATATTTAAGACAGGAAACAATATTAGGTCTTAATGTTTGTTCTTGCAGTCGATAAAGGTGACTATTAAGAGCAGTCTTAAAAGGGATCAATGTGTCTTTGTGTCTAATTTCAATGGGCAATTCATTCCACGTTGCTGGGCCCTGGTAAGCAAACAAACACTGTCCATATGACTTCGTTTTCATAGTGGTAATAATGAGTATACAATTGTGAGAAGAGGACTGTAAGTATCTTGCTGGTGTGTACACATGGGTGAGGTCGGATAGGTATGTTGACTGAGCCCATTATTGAAACATGGCACAGAGAACAAATTTTGTGTTTGATTTTGGATCAAATGGATAGCCAGTGTAGGGTACAGAGCAGCTGGGAGGTGTGCTCTGATCGTGGTACTCTAAGGATGATCCAAGTAGCTGTGTTTTGAACTTTTTGAAGTTTCTGGAGAAGATAATTGAGATGAAGCAAACAGAATTGAGCTAAAGCAGTCCAGCTTTGAAAGTCCCAATGAACACACAAGTGTTTTAGTGGCATCAACTGAAATATATTTGCGAATGAAGCTGATATGCCTCAGCTCAAGATATGCAGCCTTGCATATGTTCATGACATGTTCGTGCAATGAGAGAGTACTGTCCAGAGTAACACCAAAGTTTCATACTGACATTGTGAATTTAATATTGGTGTTGCTGACATTTATTGTTTGCGAATGAGAAAGTCTATGTGTTTGTGTTCAGAACGACCTCAGTTTTATCATCATTCATCTGCAGCTTGTTCCATGTCATCCATGATTTCACATCAGAAATGCACCTCTCCAAATGCTGGATGTGTTCAACTTCAGTTGGGTTGCTAGATTTGTATATTTGGGTGTCATCAGCGTACAATTGGCGAGACACTTGATGATTATCTATGACACTTGAGAGTGGCTGAGTGTATGGAATGAAGAAAACAGGTCCAAGAACAGATCCCTGTGGAACAACACAACATAGATCAACTTGGCTGGAGTGTACTCCATAAATTTTGCAGATAAAATGTGTGTCCTGTCAACTACGAAGTATTTGAACCACAGTAAGGCTGTATTGTGAATGCCAAATACATGCTGGAGATGGTGAAGTAATATATCATAGTATGTTGTGTCAAATGCTGCAGACAAATGAAGGAGGATGAGGACTGTAATCTTTCAACTATCCAAAGCAGAGAATTAACTACTTTCAGAAGAGTAGTTACAGTATTGTGGCAAGGGTGATATGCAGACTGTACATTGCTAAAAGTACTGTTTGAATTCAGATCGGATTCAAATTGGGTCAGAACAACTTTTCTAAGATTTTTTTTTAAACGAGAGATTAGAATCCGGTAGTTCTTTAAATTGTCATGGTTGAGGGTTGGTTTCTTCAGCTGAGACTATACAATGGTAATTTTGAAAATGATGGGAATTCCCCCGAATGAGAGAGAGGTATTAATAATATCAATTAGTGAAGGCAATATTGGATCTAAGCATTCAAGCAGAAGTGATGTTGGAAATGGATCAAGTTCACATGACTTGGGTGCACTCTTCATCACGACTGTCCGTACTAACTCCATTGAGACTGGTTCAAATGTTGCTAACGGTTGTCACTGAAATTATGTATCGTAACTGTATAATGATGACCAGTCAGTTGAAATTGTGTTGTGAAGCTTATCTCTAATGGTTTGTACCTTGTCATGGAAGAAATTTGCAAATTGGTCCAAAAGGTCTACTGGAGAGAAGGTAGTTGGAAGTAGTGTACATTTGTTCTTTGACATTAGTTTGTTATTAATCTCAAAGAGCATTATTTGTCCCATGTTGAACTAATTTTGAGCGCAGGTACACATAACAACACAGAATATAAAAAAAGCTCACATTAATGTAAGGAATATGCTATACCGCTGTGTTACAAATCTAATGGCCAACAGGTTTGCAAATAAAATTAAAATAATATTTGCTGGTATCTAATGAATAATGTATATATATGTATTTCATCTTGTGTGTGAAATACTATAGAATTTTCACCCCCTATATGATATATTTCTTTTCATTTGATACCATCAAATATCCTCTACATATATTAATAACATTTCATAAAATATTACATAATTTTTGTTTGAATAGACCAATAACATAATATAAATATATTTTTAATACACAAAATGATATTTCAAGTGTATTTGAATGTATTGAGTAAAAAGAAACACAATGCCGCTCCATGCTTTTCTTGTTCTGCCATTATTTTCTTGCCCTGGCATCTTCTTTGTAGTAAATGTAGTTACATAATGTAAGGTCTTGTTTTGTTGCTTAACTTGCCCTTTTTCTTTGCAAAGGGCATGTTTCTTATCCTTCAAATGTAAATTGTTGCTTAAGAACTCAATTTAATTTCTATACTTGTTATAATCATAAACAATAATGTACCTGATCACAAAGCTTACTTTACACACTGCATTTCATGTCAGTGCTATTTACTTTACACATTGCATATCATGTCAGTGCTATTTGCTTTACACACTGCATATGATTTCAGTGCTATTCACTTTCCACACTGCATATCATGTCAGTGCTATTTGCTTTCCACACTGCATATCTTGTCAGTGCTATTCACTTTACACACTGCATATGATTTCAGTGCTGTTTACTTTCCACACTGCATTTGATTTCAGTGCTATTTACTTTACACACTGCAAATCATGTCAGTGCTATTTACTTTACACACTGCTTATGATGTCAGTGCTATTTACTTTACACATTGCATATCATGTCAGTGCTATTTACTTTACAGACTGCATATCATGTCAGTACTATTTACTTTACAGACTGCATATCATGTCAGTACTATTTAACATGGTGATGCAAAAAAAAAGGCCCTTGTATAATGAAACAACTTGTGGCAGACTCTGTACACTCACAATATTATGTTTTTACATGTAAAGTAGATATGATGAAAGGGATTGTCTTTTTCAGCATGAATTTGCTTTGCATTTAATTAAGGCTAGGTATGGTCAACTGTGCTTATTCTAAATGACATGCTAATTCTGAGTTCTTCCACTCACTCAACAACTTACAATAAGTAATAATGGATGGCACTGAAGCTGAGCGTATCAGAATGAAAGTTCTCAAACATTTACTGAAAGGATTTAACAGATTCATTTATTAATTAAACGGCATTAGATATCGAATAGGGAATCTCTACTTGGTGGCAGAATGGGCAGAAGGGCCGTGGATCCCCCACCAAAATATGTATAATGACTGGAATGTTTGCTTAAATACACTTTTTTTTACAGCTGGTTAAAAATTATACGATGGAAAAGCTTAAAATGAAGAAAATTCTGGGGGCTTTGTCTCATTGGAAGTGGAGACAATTCTCAGCGGGATCCAATCTACACAATCCCAAAACCAATGAGAGCCCAATGTGTCTATACATGAGTGCATCAGAACTCTTGTTCAGCTCTTCTACACATAGAGCTGTCAGGAGAAATGAGCCTTCAAACAAAAAGAGAAAACCAGAAAAACCAGTTACAGAATGCCCAGAAGTGAAGCATTTTTTGCTACTACCATCCCAATCAATTCCGCTTTATAAAGAAGTGAGAAAACTTCATTTTTGAAATATGTGCAATTAAAAAGGTGTCCAACTTGCCCAAAGAGTGTGGCCTTACAAGGAAAATTGCTCGAGAATTAGAAATTAAACTAGGCCTGAGATTCACTAATTCTCCCAATTTCATCAGTGCTATGAAGACCATCCTCTGAGAAGCTACAAAAAACTAAGAGGACACTGTATCAAATGCACATCATCTATTTATTCACCTGCATGAACTGTGTGTGAGACTAAAAGGGACTTACAAGTGAGAATAAAATCAAACTTGAGGGATATCCATAATCATATAGATTCCCTGGTGTCTAAGAATCTTAATTAATCTAACCACAATATATATTGTGTTAAATATCAGATATTAGAAATTATTAAATCTGATACAGAGCTCTCTATTAGCACTATATTTTATACAAAACTTTTTTGGATTACAATTACACACTATACAGCCATTAGGAATAAGCATTTCGGTCTAAATGGAAGTTCAATCATTTTTAACTTAATCTCCTGGATCAAGCTTCAGTCATTTGTGTTCATTTCTCAGTATTTGTTTCACTTTTTCGAAGCTTTTCTCTTCATCATACTTGTTATCATGCTCGGTTCTGTCATCACCTTTATTCTGATGCTTGGATGGTGATTGTGTGCCTTGCAAATACTTCCACATTTACAACTGTTACCCACAATGCACTGAATGTTTATCAAGTAAAATATAAATATAAACACATTATTCAGTATACCTAATTCAGGAGTGGTTGAGTCTGCACATGTGACCTTGTCCACTGGTCAATACTATCCTGAAACCCTACAATTTTTTTATATCATCAGTAATGAAATCAGTTATATGGAGCAGTACACCAGGCTAGTTACTTGGGCATGAAGACTTGTTTTACAATCATCACAGAAACTTACTTGCAGAGGGGCCAAGTGATTTCAAGCATGTCCATTTGTGTTACAAACATTTATAATTGTACCTTGGTACTCAATTACTCAACAAATAACTTATTCTCCATAATCTCTCCTTTACTTGACTCTCAGAGACTCTGAAACAACTGTACAGTGGTATTTCCCTTCTCTGTCTCCTACATCTCCTCTGGTCCCTGAAAGCTTCCTGTATGAACACACAAGGACATTAGCATATTCCTCAAGCTATCTAGTCTCACACTAAACAACAATCTATCATCAGTTAAGCCATTACCTTCTTTGATCAAGCATTCATGCACATCGAAAAACCCATACTTTCTGGTAAGGTATACAATGTATCAACTGCTTATCATGCATATATCAATAGATTTTGTCACATCGGTACATATATATTCTCAATTTTATTATACTGAACAAATATCACAAAATCAGATGCATTTCTGTACATTACACTTCTACAAAGTGTACACAGATATTCACATATCCATACGCTGATATATCCTTACACATTATACTCCATCAAAGTATACACAAATAGTCAAATATTCCTTTGCTGATATCCTTACACATTATACTCCATCAAAGTGTACACAAACAGTCAAATATTCCTTTGCTGATATCCTTACACATTATACTGCATCAAAGTGTACACAAATAGTCAAATATTCCTTTGCTGATATCCTTACACATTATACTCCATCAAAGTATACACAAATAGTCAAATATTCCTTTGCCTTATACTCCTTAAAAACAAATCTACTTTTCCTAGGATTATGGTGGCATCAAATAATATTTAAAAGACAACCATGTACTATGCATTAAGTGAGATGTGTTACGCTGTACATTAATTTGAATGGTGTTGAAATAATTAATGTGCAGAACATTTAATGATGCTGACCAATAAAGTTACTGTGCTACAGATGCGGATATCAGACAAGCAAGAAAACTGTCATGACACTAAGGTTCTCAATGGAAGCTTTGCTATTGTGCAATAGAGGGGTTTATTAAGAGAGCACAAGACACAATAACAATTTAATCTGTGCATTAGAGAGAGAAAAAGTGGTCATTACTGTTCAAAATACCTGATCAGGTTTGTTGAGTGAGAATCATTCCTGAAAACTTTGTTTTTTGCACAGCCCTTAATAGTTGAAACCAAACAATTTACACACAACATTCAGAAAGGAAGAAAGAAAATCTGTCAGTCTTCTAATGGTGGAACAGCCACACCAATTACAAATTTTTTTTTCCATTTGGCATTATATACCACAGACATCGATATTCTCCTGGCTGGATAGATGCACTTAGCAGCATTGATCAAAAACTTCTTGTCAAGAGATCATTTAAAATGGGGCAAGCATGCAGGTGAAGAATCTGTGCATTGATGCATAGGAAAGAGCCACTGCGCTGCGCCAGGACTTCCACTCCTCATAGGTAATGTCCTGGGGTGGTTATCCTGCAGATTGAGAAGATCAATGAACCACAAACTGCTGGGGCCACAGAGGAGCAATTAAAATTAGCTGAGCAGGTTGAGTGCCTGACTTTGTTGATGACCTGTTGGATCATCCTGAAAGGTAGGAAGACATACACGAACAGACAATCTCATTTCAGGAAGTCTGCTTGAAGACTGGAGAAATGTAAAAAGGGAGCTTGCTGTTCAGCTTGGTGGAAAACAACTCACCAATGTCGAAACAAGAAGTATGCTTAAAGAGTGGCTGAGTGATCATTACATGAGGACTAGCTTCCTTTTCCTGGACAGATTGTACCTTAAAGTATTTTTCCTGCCAGGAATGTGGACAACTCCTTCTTAAGTATGCCAGTGAATAAGGTTCCAAACCTCCACACAGAAAGTGCATTTGTGCCTCCTTGTCTGCTGAATCAGAGGTAAGCTATAACCAATGCATTGTTATCGGAGATCATCATGCAGAAACCTCTTCTTTCTGGGACCAAAAACCCTGAAGAATCAGTCCCTCCAGCTCTAGACGCATGCCCCATCCACAATATCACCTGTCTGCAAACAGGTATGGGTGGGATGGTGGTGAGGTGCATGGGAACTCTGACCAGAAACCAGTCCTGATTTGCCAACCAAATCTGATGATGGTGTAAAATTTTCTAAAACCAGAGAAATCACTGCATTTGGTAAGTCCCTTGCAGTTTCCACGCTGCTAAATAGAGAAAATGGAGAGGACACAAGTGTAATCTACCTAGGGGAACCAGGTCCACAACAGAAATTCAAGGTCACCAGCAGGGAGTGAAAAAGACAAGCCGATTGTGTAGACTTTAATCTCAGTACTTCTAGCCAAGACAGGATCTCGTCTATTCTGTCCTGATGGACACTGCCTAATCCTTTGTTTGTGAGGAATCATTCTGAATCAACACACACATTTTATGGCAAACACAAATGTACACAACTGTCAGCTACAAACCAAAATACTACAAATTTACCGTATTTTCCGGCATATAAGTCGAGACTTTTTGACTTGAAAGTTCGGTCTTCATCTTATACTCCGAATCGACTTATATATGGATTCTGTCATTGAAATTGCATCGACTTATATATGGATTACAGTATCCGGTATGCTATTGATATTGCTCTATAATCGGCATAATCGAAAACAGGTCACATAGATTTATAAATTCATGTTAAATGACTATGTCAATAAATTGTAAGTTTTGTCATTATTTATTTTGCATTCTGCGTGTTTTTTCTTATTTCTCAAACATAAAATAAAAGAAAACAATTACCGGTAAAAACTTCACCGGGCCGCATAGCACACTTACGGTCTATACTCTATAGTGTACTGTATTAATTCAAAGCATATTGTTTGTTCCTAAAAAAAAAAAGATATGAAATAACTGGTCCATTAATATTTGATTTTCCAGTATAATGTTGGACACACGTGAGCAATTACCGGCATAGCTTTTTTTTTATTGATCCAATTGATCCTACAAAGGGATGTAATCCATATTAACTGGAGCGTTCTATGATTATTTATAAAATAATGTAGATCATGCATTCTACTGAATCCCCCAAATCATATGTTTATACGGTACTTTATCATTTTAGCTGTGCTGATATTTACAGTGACATAATTCAGTGGTTAAAATACAGCCAGTTCTGCCTGCTGTATTTATTAGAGTAGATCAAAAGAACATGACGCAATAGCTGGGCGGCAAGTTCAAAGAACTTTGACTAGCAGCTTGGGTGGGAAAATGTGCTGAAATTTACAATGACTGAATTCAGAGACAGAAAGATCCTGAGATGTACATGTAGTTATTATAAGAATACACTTTAGCTTCCAATTTTTTAATCTACGGACATGTACTATTTCATCATTCATTACGTACACCCGTTACGTAATTTTTGTTATTTTCTTTTCATTGAATTCAGTCACATAATGATCTGTGACAAAACTATTGAATATTTTACATACGTGTGTGGATATTTTCGATGGAAATATTTGTATTATGGATTCAATGTATGCTACAAGATTCGCTGGTGAGTACACGGTGTTGATACTCTTTTCATGCAATAGATTATACATGTATATATAAATTAGACACGTGTATGTACCAATGCATGGTTCTCTGAATAAAGTACCATAATTGTATTTGACAAAGTTTCTCAAATAAATTACCGTAGGTTTAAACTTTCAACTGGAAGGAATGATCATAGCTCTTGTTGCAATGGATATTGCCGGTAATTTGGAATATCATACGACGATACCATCAATATTCATGCAACCGGAAGTTACTACCGGTAGTATAAAATACAAAGCCAAGTTATTGACCTGGCCTCGTCTTATACTCCAAATCGACATATATGGACGAAGGATGAAAAATTTACAAAATTGGTCAATTCGACTTATACTCCGCATCGACCTATAGGCCGGAAAATACGGTACACATCGTCATGAAATTTGTGCCTGCTACATGCACAAGAAGAGATTAAACTATAAAGAGGACAAGAGGATAAAAATCATGTGATGAAATATTAACCAAATGCATAACATCACAAACAAAATGTAAACATAAGGTCTGTTTAATAATCATGTCATTCCTATTAGGATCTGATTGTATACGTAAAGATACGCACAGCCTTTAAAATCAAGTAGGCGAAAAACTCTTCATAAAATCCAGGTAAAAGTACATATCGATTTACAATTGAATAAGTATTGACCTGGCAATTAAATGAAGTCAAGGGAAGTATATATCTATTCAAGTGCTTGCATGGTTATTATATGCAATACTTTCCATGAGACTCAGAACTGACATTAAATACCTGTATTTATACTTACTTACCTGAAGTTTACATGATTTATATATGTATAAGTGTATATCTTACAGTTTACACTATCCAAAATGCTATCAAAGCAGGGTGGCCAATGCTATACCAAAGTAGAGTGTTTTGACTAAAGATATATCAATTTCATGCACAAAGAAAAGTAAAAAAGGGTTGTGCTCTGCCAAAAAATAGAAACATAGCCCTCTACATGCAGGCAGGTAAACATCACATTGAATGGAGAATATCAAGAAGAAAATGAAGGTAAACAAAATATGTCGCAAAAATACCTATCCAATTAAACACAAACAGCTAAAAAACAATGAATAAAATGAATAAACTAATTTTTAACTATTAGCAGTACCATAATTAATTAATCAGTAATTTGTATTACCTGTACAACTTTTGTAGGTACAAAAGAGGGGCAGGTCAGGCAGGAAATGCTGGAATGTTTAAGGAAAGAGAACATATTTTTAAAAAATGTTTGTATATGTGTGATTTGGATTTTTAACAAAGCTTTAACAAAAAAATGAACTTTGTACTGAATCCATATCTAAATAGTCTGTATGCTTACAACATTAGTTTGCCATTTATTACCCTTTCAATATGAAATTTTTAAAAAGAAGACTACAAGCAAAGTCTTCTCTTGGACATGCAATTCCTGATTTCAAGGTCTGTTCTAATATGTTGTACAAAACATTTCAAAAAATCATGTTTAAAAATCATACCTTTATTTACTCTTATTTGTGCTATATGTGAACCCAATGTGATGTATCTCTCCTATGTTCAGAATATAAGATCTACAAAATATAGGGTTTGCCCTATTTCACTAAAAAGCAACACCAGACACAAAACCAATTTGTATAATGGAAATTTCAAAAACTGATATACTTCCAAGAGAAGCTTTATAATAGATGCATTATGTCTGGGCCTTTGGAAGAAACAGACTTTCTGATGTTCTAGCCAGAATGTATGATTGATCTGACACAATACACAGTAGTTTGGGGAACCATTGGCAGAGCACTCCCCTCCCTGACCACATCCTCTGATTCTGTACAACTGTAAGAATTACACTGAAAGTGGGAAGAACATATGGTAGAATGAAATTCCTACAAGATACAGAAATGGCATCGGCATATAAAGCTTTAAAGACCAATCAGTGTTCTTAACATGTGATATCTAGAACTTTTCTTCTATTTAATTACAAATGCATGATTTTATTGCTAATAATACCTTATTTGACTTAAGAATTTTTGCAGAATGAGATATTATAAAATATGCATTTATTTACAGATTAAGAAGTATATATACTTTTGTCAATTCAAAACCAGTATTCTACTTTTCATGTAAAATTACAAAAGCATTTTCTTTACATTTCTTGTTCTCTGACCATGACAAAAATAAGTAACAGGTGGAGACAAAAAAAATACAGCATTAACTTAATAAAACCATTTATTGAATGTACATTTAGGCTTAAAATTATTAGTTTCTGCAATTAATAGATTAAAATTGTTTTATTCTTGCAAACCAACTGCATTGTATGTCACCTGCATACATCTACATGTATGTTATTAATCAATAAATAAAAGAATTTTTTTTCTAGTAGTGATTCATTTTAACGTGGTAGTTATAGCATCTATACATTATTATTCTCTTCTTCAGCATCATTTTCGTTTGCATGTCTGATGTAGAGAAAGATGCTTCATTTGTGATTGTTCAATCTGCATGAGATCCACTCCACAGGTGAAAAAAACTTAAGGGATGTAGAGGCATTCCCTCGCATCTGCTGGGACGGTCTAGTCACTATGATCCCTGACTGGTTTAATTACTACTGTAACTCAACAGAAGCAACTGTTCAATAGAGGCATTCTCTCCTATCTGCTAGGGTGGTCTCATCACCCTATTCCCTGACTGGTTTCATTACTATAATTGTAACTCATCAGTAGGAATTAATATCACTGAATCAACTGTTCAACTGTGGGATACCATTCTAATAGATCCCAAAACCACTGAGAGCCCAATGAGTTTGCATGAGAGTGCAGGACAACAATCTTGTGCAGTTCTTTTACACATGCAGTTGCTAGTTCAAATGAGATGATGAGCAAAACAGCACCATATATAGGGACAATAAAGCACTTTTGGGGATACCTTGAGTACATACTCTAGAATATGTTTAATTGGGAGTCCAGGCAATTTTAACTTCATGACATTTTCCCATACCCATCACTTACTCCCACCTAATATGTACCCCAAAAATGTAAACCAGAAAATGCTAACATGTTATTATAGTGTTTAATGCCATTTTGCAGCACAGGTTGGCTATACATAGCAGCCTGTATAAATGGTAGAGGAAGAACCTGGAGAAACACAATGAAAGAACCAGTGACCCATAAGAAGCTACTGGTAAGCTTTCTCAAAAACCCACCTTGGCCAAACCCGAGACTCAAACCCATGCAGAGAGTTGAGATGGCATTGATCTGTAACGGTGAGCGCTTTAGACCTCTTGGCCACTCACTCAAGGCCCCCCAAAATGCTAACGTGGATAGAATATTAAATCTCAACAAAGGTTTAAGAAAAAACAAAAAAATACAAGTACAGATATTATGCAAATACTCCTATTTAAAAATCTTACTCATAAAAATCAAGTACAACACTAGACAACAACAACTTACCGGTAAGTAAAACTATGCATGAAGGTACAGTAAACTGTTAACAACACATATGGGAATGACCTGAACAACAAAATATCAAGCAAAGAGAACTAAAAACAAAAATAACTATAATAATTCCCTGGGATCCATGGAGAAAATGTTAAATTTTAACAGGAATAAGCAAATGCACAGAGCCAAGGAAGACTTTCAAGTTGTCATGGGACATTATTAAGCCTCATCTTAAGGTAATTTAATTTCAAGTGACTATACAATTCAACTGTCTTCAAGGACACCAACAAAATGGGCCAGTCACACTAAAAACGGAATGAAATGTATTATAGCTAGTTTTATGAGATTATTTAATCTGACTGCAACTGAATGGCCCCCAGGAATGAAACAGACCCACCTGAAAGCGGAAAACAAGAAACTCTATTATTAAAGTAATCCAAGTTTTGACACGGCCACGAGTTGCTATGCAAATTCATTAACCCTAGATCAGGATGATTGGGTAATTGGCCAATTGATACTTAATGGAAGAGTAACAAATGTATTGGTAATATAAATGAAAAATTTAATAACGTCTATATTACCCATACGGTGGTTTCATGTTGTCAAAGATTTCACTGTACTTCATTGGTAAAAAAAACTGTCAAACTCCTACGGAATTACTGTCAGCTGGAATCGCATCACAATTAGTATTTCCAGTTCCGTACCCACAAGTTCTAGTCTATATTTAGAACATTTTTGCCTCTTTCATTTTGGTGGTGATAGAAGAGTTATATTGATGCATTTTTGGTAGGGATTTAAAGGTAATTAATTATGCATTTTATACAGTTATACAATTTTGGTAGGGATTTAAAGGTAATTGTTTATTCTTAAGAATATGAGCTAAGGGTGTGGTTGTCTGTGTGTATTTCAGCGACAGTGCACATTGAGTACTAAGGCCTTTACATGCTGCTCAGTTTACAGAGCAGACTCTCAAAAAAATGCCAGTGATCCTTTGACAACAACTTCACTGTAAAGTCATCTTTGGAGGTATCTTAGATTAACATATGATTTGTATTGATTGTCACTCAGTGGAAAGGCCAGTACTGAGAAATAACATCCATTAAAATGAATTGTAATGTATGTCCTGGCTGGACAGTATTTATTAAATTTTAAATTGCTATAAAAAATTTAGTATTATTGATAGACATATGAAATTTGAAAATGTTATATATACTCTGACTTTGAAAATACCTTCATTTAAATTATTCGAAGACAAAATTCTATTTTGTATTGGTCATTCAAACTATTTATTAGGGGTCCAAGCAGTTAATATATGTGCTTATGATGGGGTAACTTCCTAAGTATATGATTGTATAACCTTCAGTAATTGTTTATAAACATAGTTGCAGGGTATTTAATGTGAGGACAGCGATGAAAACTTTATACTAGAACCGTAGCTCATGTTCTCTACAAAATCATTTTTAACTGTCCGAGAATGAAAAACAGGTCAAAGGAATAAAATATACTTTCCCCAGGTATATTTATCTTGGATGCAAGAAAACAGCAAAATGATATAAGTTGAACACAAAATGAATTCAATTTTATTGTTCAATTTGGTTAAGATATTGATTGTCGTATTGCGGCAGCGTAATCTATATGATATTATGGCAATTCTAATAATCCATCTTGCTTTATGCATTATTAAATACTAATAAGATATGTTAACTGACACTCTAAAGATTGATTAGAAATATTCAAACAGATAATTTGTGTTTCACTTTGTTCAACTGATCTTAACATGGTTATATATCACACATGAACAAATATCTACATATTTTAGAATGTTTGGGATCCAATGTTCACAGTATATCATATAGGCTGACATTTTTACCTATAGTGAATCTGTAAGGCACATTTCTGGCTGTGTGTACTGAAATGTTATTTTCATCATGAATATGCATATGTAAGGTTACATATTTCAATTTAGTACTTGGAAAGAGTGCAGTATTGTAGCATCAGCTGATATCTGATTCCATTGAACCATTGAGATTTTGAATTGGTAACAAACACCCTGAAAAATACACAATAAATGTTCAAACAGATCACTTGAATTATGTTTGCACATTTGATCTTAACAAGTACATTGTATATATCCCACATATGCAAATTTTCATTCTTGTTTACAAGTTTTGATATCAGAATTTCACATTTTGTTCATGATATAGGATTTATTGGTACCTATAAGTTGATCTGTGTGGCCACATTTCGCTGTATACTCTTGCAGTATCCAAAATTATTATTTCCGTCATGATTGCTTATGGTAATATATTTTAATTTACTACATTGTCACTTGACTTTCAATATACACTGGTATGTACTAATGTATGCACCAATGATGATACATCACCGTCCCAACATTGCCTTAAACTTTATGATTCATAGTCTACCTGATTAGTTATTTAACCTGTAAATGACTAAATATGCTTCAAGAAACCTTATATAATCTTAGGATGAATTTATTACTTTAATACATGGCTATTGCTTCAAATTTCTGAGTGTCACTCTGACAAGTTTAATATTTTTTACCCATGCTTGCAACCTGAATGTTATTTGAAATCACTATATCTAACACATTTTAAGTTTATTTACCTACAGCTTATTGTTTTCTAGAATTAAGTGAAACATGTTATATCTTTTCAGGTCTAGCCTGGTATCTAGAACATAGTGTTAGAGTTGGATCAGCTTGGAAGCTCTCCATTAGTCTGGTGGTGATAACTAGTTTTCCTAAGGAGACGTGCAGTATTCGCTGCAGCACCAGAGGTCAAGTAGCTAAATACTTGGAAATAGAACAACTGTGGTATGTCAGTTATAGTGGAACCACACAAACAAGTACAAGGCACTATCAAAACTAAACAAACAAAGAAGGGCACTACCACCACGACCACCACCAAGAATGTACCACAAACGATTACACACAAAGCGGTACTTAAATTAACTGGTAAACTCAGCGGACTAACCAATCTAGAGATAGCACATAAACTACAGGAAGGAGGGAACCACATTACCAAAAGTTATCGAATAGGAACCAAAAAACTAAAGAAAAACAAAAACATTACTGTTTTGGAAACCCCCACCCCAATGCCAACGCTAATCAAATTAGGTACAACTGGCACAAGATACAGATTAGAACCTTATGTAAACAAACCAAGATTCTGCCCCAATTGCCAACATTGGGGCCACTATAAGGTTACCTGTAAATTTCAAAACAAATGCAATAAATGCGGGGGCACCACCAAGGGGAATGTAACAGGAAAAACCCAAAATGCTCTAGACTAACTGTAGAGGCCAACATCTCCCTCAATCCACTAAATGTCCATATACCATTAGGGAACAGACTATAATAGAGATAATGAACTCTCAAAATCTAAATTATAAAACAGCTAAAGTTACATATGACAACTCCATTCAAAATAAAAAACAAATAACGCCATTAGCAAATACACAGAAAACCAAATTAAACCTAACAAAGGACAAGCTCAATAACAATAATAACAACAATAACAACAATCTAACAATCCAGGCTGCAATATTTTCAGAATTGGGTATAGTCATTACTAGACTGGGCAAATTGATTGATGATTTAAATTTAACAGACCCAAGAGCACAAAATAACATTCAATCATCGATCAAGAATGTCCTAACCCAAACTGAGCATCAAATTCCAATAAACGTCCCTAATAGAAATGGATAATACACCAAAAGGGAACGTTATTATATGGCAATGGAATGCAAGAGGATTGTCAGGCAATATTAATGAACTACCGGTAAAACTAAAACTCATTAACACTATCTATAAACCTGACATCATTTGCATTCAAGAAACCAAACTTTCTGCAAACTCGAAAACATTGCAATCAATTACAGGCTATTTCCAACATAGAAGGGAAGGCCCGGGGGGAGGATTAGCCATATTCATAAATAACACCGTACCATCTGTTAACATAATACCAATAACATCTAAGAAAGTTAGCAACTCCCTAAAAGAAATTCAATCTCTATTAGTAAACACCGGAAATACTAAAATTCAAATATTCAATGTTTATGATCCTGGAGGGGACAATAAAAACACTCATTCTTTGGCACTTAAAACATTAACTCAATATATTGAAACCGGGCTGATGATCATCTGCAGGGATTTCAATGCCCATCATGAGGCGTGGGGGGGGGGAGAGGTGGCAGATGGAAGGGGGAAATGGGTGGAGGAATGGATTACTGAATCCACCCTTACTCTACTCAATGATGGAACCAAAACCAGACTTAGTACGGTGGACGGCACACTGTCCGCCATTGACCTCACTTTGTGCACGCCTGGACTGGCGCAGGTGGCGAAATGGGAGGTGGACCAATCTGACCCCTTGGGAAGCGACCACTTCCCAATAATCACCACCCTGCAGATGGCCGTCCAGTGCGAATCCAATATTAAAATACCCAGGTGGAATTACTCTAGAGCTGATTGGGACTCCTTTCAAGAAATATTAAATAACATCAACCCATTAGACACAGAATCTAATGATATTGACATATATTATGACAATCTAATTAAGATCATAACTCAGGCCGCCACTAACACTACACCTAAAACTAGCTGTCAACAGAAAAAACTTAGTGTACCATGGTGGAATAATGAACTCAACAAGCCAAAATTAGGGCTTTAAATAAATTTAAAAGAACTAACAATACTACTCACTTCCTAGAGTACAAAAATCATGATAATAAGCTCAAATATCTAATTAAGCAGTCCAAAGAACAAACTTAAAAATTACTGCATTACAATTAATTTTAGAACAAACTCCAAACAAGTATGGGCCCATTAGAACCATAAGGGGAAAGCACACTAACAGCACCCCTAAAATAAACAATACCAGTAATTCTAAAGAACAAGCTGACTCACTAGCACTACATTTTAAAAACATGAGCAGCAATAATAACCATACCACAGAATTTCAAAAACATAGAACTCAAACGGAAATAAAATTTAGACACATGTTTCAAGATCTAGGACCCAAAACTTCCCACTTAAATACAGAAATCACCATCCATGAATGGGATCAAGCACTACAAACTAAACGTGAAACCTCACCTGGGGAAAACATAATCTGGGACACAGGAAAGCTACCTAAAAAATGGAAAACAGCGATAGTAATCCCCATTTTAAAACCAAATAAAGATCGAAATAACATCCAATCATACAGACCCATATCACTTACTAATAACATCTGCAAAATCATGGAAACTATTATCACCAATAGACTTAAACACCACTTAGAGAGCAATAACTTGATATCTCCAAATCAATGTGGGTTTAGAAATAACAGATCCACTACGGATCAATTAATAAAATGAGAATACGCTATTAAGCTTGCTTTCAACAACAACAAAAAGCGGATAGAAACTTAATTGCAGTATTTCTAGATCTGGAAAAAGCTTTCGACCTTGTATGGACCAAAGGATCGCAAAATTATAACCAGGGATGGGGCAACTTACTCTGAAGAACACACCCTTGAAAATGGAACTCCACAAGGAAGTGTTCTCAGCCCCACCCTATTTAACCTTATGATAAATGACCTTGATTTAAATCTGGCAACAACCCAAATTGGATTATCCCAATTTGCGGATGATAGTGGACTATGGAGAGCAGGCAACCCCTCCAACCACCAACACATGGCTGAAATAAAAAACAGCTTTAACAAAATCAGGAAAATGGGCTGACAATTGGGGATTCAAATTTTCGCACCAAAAAACGGTAGCTGTACTGTTCTCTCCTCATAGGCATTTAAAAGTCTATCCTAAACTTAATATACAAAATCATGAAATTAAATTCGTAAAAGTAGCCAAATTTCTGGGTATGTACTTTGATGAACATCTAACATGGGCTCACCATATCGACGACTTAGTTAAAAGATGTAATCAAGACCTAAATCTGTTAAGAAGCATCAAAGGAACGCAGTGGGGCGCCAATCAAAAAACAATTTTGACTTTATACAGGGCATTAATAAGATCAAAACTAGACTATGGATGCCAAGTTTATACCACGGCTTCCATCAGTCAACTCAACAAATTAAATAAAATACAAAGGAAAGCCCTACTCGTAGCTACTGGTGCACTATCATCCATGTCCACAGCCGAGTTGCAGGTCTTGACAGGGGAACCGCCATTACACTTAAGGAGGCAGGAACTCATATTGAGATATGCAACTGGACTGTCGACACATGATAAAACGCACCCCACCCTGGTGGCTATTAATAACACCCCCTTTCTAAAAACCCTAAAAAACAAAAAATCTTTTGGAAAAATAGTACATGAATTAAAACATCAAATACCAGTAGATATATTCCAAGTAGGAACTAATCAAATACCTGAAAAAGAACCTTGGAATAATGTACCAATACAAGTAAATACCTCCCTTGTAGGAAAAGGTAACAAAGAAAATCAACAACAGTACCTAAAAACACTAGCAATGGAAACTATTGACAACCAGTACCAAAATTATACACAAATTTACACAGATGGCTCCAAAATTACAAATCCTTTCAAAACAGCTGCAGCCTGGGTCATACCAGAACATAATATCCAAATGGGCAGTCGTCTTCCAGACCGCTGTTCCATTTATACAGCTGAATTCTGGGCCATCCTTGAATCTTTAAAATGGATACATGATAACAAACCAAACAAGACTTTGATTATTAGTGACTCGCTTAGCGTCCTTACTTCCATTAAAAATAAAAACACTAAATCTAGGAAAAATTTCCTTGCACAAATTAATCAAATCATGAAATTAATTGACTCTCAAAAACTAACCGTCGAGTTTTTATGGATTCCATCCCACATAGACGCAAAAGGGAATGAATTAGCAGACCAACTGGCTAAAAATAAACTCTCTGAACCAAATTACATGCCGCTGAAGTATAGTCAGACTGAAATCTACAGTCTGATCTATTCAATGATCAATCGAACATGGCCAAAGGATTAGGAACTAAACAAACAAGGGAGAACTTTACATAACATCATTAAGGAAGTTGATAGAAACATCTTAACGCCTAGGTGCAGCAGTTTTGAACAAACTAAAATAAACAGAATAATTCTAGGAAAAACAAAACTGGCCAACAGCTTTGGTAAATATATAGGACCTTTCCCACACAGCCTCAATTGCTTCAGCTGTAAACTACCTGAAGACTTACTCCACATATTTAATAACTGTAAAAAGAACCAAAAGGAAAGGAAAATATTTAGATCTAAACATCTCTGCACCAAGTACATACCCGGAAGTAATTCAATTAAATAACACTAACCCTCAAAAAACAATTCAAAATATAATAGAATTACTTAGAACATCAGGGCTTATCGATAAAATATAAGATTAAAAAATTAAATTGCACCAGGACCAAATAACACAATAATCCTGGTTCTTAACCTTATATTTTCAAATAATCACATCCACATGGAATGGGAATGTACAGGATCAGAAGGGACTCGGTTACTCCATAAGGGGAGCCCACCTACACTACGCTGGGTAAAACGTACCACGGATGATACCTGTGCTAACCAAACCTAACAGGATGCCCTAACGTTAATGAAATTACCAGGCAAAAAGATAAACATTGAAATATCCAAAATAACAACGTATAGAACAATATAAAATTAACAAACATGTGGCTAGGAAACCACCTCTCTTCTGTTTGCTCTTACAACTCTCCCTATATACAGCCTCACTGACAGCATTTATACAACTAAACTATGATACAATTCAGATTAGCAGCAGAGAGGGTGAGCCGGACAACATTTTTAAACAAGTTTTCAATGAAATCAGGCTTAAAACAATGAAATCAGGCAAAAGAATCAATGATCAGGCAAAAAATAATAATGAAAAATCAATGAAATCAGGCAAAAAATAATAATGAAAAATCAATGAAATCAATGAAATAATTTTCAACCGAATATTTGATCCAGTCCGATACGATATCGTGTTCGAGGGTCATGTAAATCCTTTCAGGATTGAAAGTCCCTTCAGGACTTTACAAACAGACTAATTTGTAACACTTCACCTTGTAAATCAATCAGATTATTAGACTGGTCAGTGAGTTTGAAATTAATTCTGGTTAATGAATTATTATGACATCGCATATAGACTGGATTAGTTGGATCCTCAATAATTAAATACCCTGGAGGAGCTGTTGGTGCAAATGAATACAAAATATACCCCTGCTGAGCTTGATTTGATCGTTCTAAATTTATTTGATAGCTTCCTTCGATAACATCACATACTAAATTGAGCGCAATCACCGATGAAATATTCACATTGAACGGAGCAATATGCCTGCCGCCACCATCTGGGTCATTATTATGTTTGAGGATTTTTATTTCCGGTGATGCTGTTTTTTTCCACGTATAATGATTTATTTTAAAACCAATATCGATGGCATCATTGAGAGATTTTTGTAGTTCTGGCACGTTATATCCTGGTAGTTTGAATGCTGGAATATCCTTGACGGGGATGCCCTTGCCTTCTGCAAAAATTGTTCTTGTTTTAGGATTACTGTCATCTAATACCTCTTGAATAATTTGTGAATTAAATTTTTCCATATCGTCGATAATTTTGTAACATGTTTCTACGACACTGATAAATTCATCTCGGGTAAGAGAGCCGGATTTAAGAGGTATTAACAACAGTGAAAAATCATTATTCATTGCTGTGAAATTTTCAGTGATTTTATCCCAGTTAGCAAAATGATGATTAATTTGGCCGTTCTCATATTCTACTCTAATGAAAAAATATGACTTATTGTAATCTCTATAGCTTTTTATTGGATTATCAGATTTTATCCTGTCAGTGACATAATCAGATTTTTTCGGTTCAGGTGGTATGTTAACTTGTCGAGGTGATAATTCAGGCCAACCTAACACTGTTCTTATTGAGCTTTGATATATATCTACGACGTATCCTTCTGTGCTTATTTCAATGGCAGATGACAGTGTTGGCTCATGAACTGTTATAGCTATTTTTGATTCTTTTCCAGTAATCGATTTTATTCTACGCGCGAATTCATTATTGATTTGTTCGATTTGGTATGACCCTGTTGGTATGGAAACAACGTTCCAGTCTGGGGTACCGTCGGGTTTATTCTTATACGAGAACACCAGTGAATTATTGGGTTGTTGACCACCAAATGATTTTGACCTAATATTAGGCCAACTGTGGTATACTCGTAATTTTGCTAGCGCTATCTCCTTCACTGGAACCGGAGAGGGGAAATTCACACTGAATTCTGGATTCGTTGATGTTATTGAGATCATGCTTGTTTGTACTGGGTTCGTGTTCTCCACTATTTGTTGAAGTAATTCCATCGGTGTTGTCATCGTTGCTATACTCATGATGTATTTCTAATTTTGATACTGCGGAATCATAGACACGTACCATCACTGAGAACTCACTATCTGATATCGTTGAGGTTATTGAGATCATTTTGGTTTTTTCTGATTCCATCGGTGTTGTCATTGTTATTATACTCATGTTTTTGTATTTCTAATTTTGACATCGCAGAATCATATATATCTATCATCGCTGAAAACTCACTCTCTGATATAATTGTATCATCGAGAGATGACGATATCAATGAGGATAATTGCGAGTATGCGGTTGATACAACATGAAATTTAATCGCATAGTCTTGCAGTTTACTCTGGCTGCATGATGATATTTTTTTTGTGATCCCGGTTGATATACCCGCGATTGAAGCCACCGCAGAAATGCAAATTGGAACTACGACCGGGGCAATCATTGTAACCGATGCAAGTATTATTCCGGCGCCAGCGAGAACGCCTGACACTGAGTACATAGTAACATCAATGATAGTGATTCTTCGGCGGTATTTTTTAATTTTTATTTGATACTCCTCAGACAGGGTTTTGAGTCTAGTTTGAAATTCTTTGACCTGATCATAGCGATATTGCGATGATGAAATCATTTTATTTTTAAATCAGTTTACGATTTCAATTGAAACCGTTAGTGAAATTGCTGTGCAATTTTCAACTTAAATTCGCTACGAATTCCACATACCATGTTGTTAAAACCCTAACCAAATTTTTATCAGTGGATGCTATCATGAATTGTTCGGTTGTATCCTTATCAATGATTGTTGATATCGTATTGTTGACACCATATGAACTCGACGATAATATATTAAATTGAGTCGTTGTCACTAGTGTTAATCGATAAATACCCTTAACGGTTGCAGTGATGTCTAATTTGTTGTTTGCAGGTGTCCACACAAATGATCCGTGTTGGATCGTGTATACTACGTTGTTAGTTTTCTCATGAGGAATTTTTGTTTTTTCAATAACTGTCATCATCCTCGAAAAATCATTTTTGATGGCCTCGGTGAAGGTTTTCGTCTCATCGATGGATTTTTTGATATCCGGTAATTTTAGTTCAATTTTATCGAATGTAGTTCCAAGAAATTTATCAATGATATTTCTACGAAAATTTATAAACTGTTTTATGTGTTCTTCGGTTTTAGATTCAAGTGTTGCTAGTTCCAACACAGAATTTTTCAATTCATCGTTGAGAGTTTTGAATCGATCTGTAATCGTCGAGAAGAGTACACCCGGTTTGAGTTTACCCTGATCGGAAAATAACGCGATAGTATCCTCGATTGCGTTTTGTTGTTTAACTAAAATATCATCCAGAGAAATATTACTGGTTTTCAATTTACCCTGACGATCTTGAAATACAACTATTTCGTTCGGGTCAACACTTGTTAAATTTAACGTCTCAGCGATTTCATCTTTAATTTTTTTTTTTATATCCTTGATAGAATCAGGGGTTGCAGTGTCATCGGGTTTGGGTTTCAAAGATCTCCCCCAAATATCAATCATGATATTTTATACATCTCTCTCTAAAATCGTTTCGATTTCCAGCGATTACTAGTGTATTCATTTACGACAATGTGTGGTGGTTTCCCCCTTGGGTTACCCAAGGAGTTCGAAATAGCATCGAGGACATTTAATACTTCACTGCCGCATATTGGTGGGTCATTGATTTGTTGTGTTGGTAGCGTAGAATACCAAGTCTTCATTGGAAAATTTTTTATATAACGCATAAACTCCTTTGGCGGGGCTAATCCATATGAATCAAAATAGACAATCCCACGTGGATCAATAGCGTATGCAACCCAGTGAGTTCCGTGTCCAGTGCTGTTATCGAGATTAATAATACCTGTTTCAGTTTTGTTTGGTTGATGTGGTAATTGATCTTTCATAAAAACACCTCTGAAATTTTTAATCGCTAGTTTTTTAGCAGCATCCATTAAATCAAAATTGGACATAGGAACCATCGAAGATTTCTGAATTAATAAACCGTTCCTAGTCTCAGGCCTGATCCGTGAACGGATCTCCCGCTGTACCACGAATACGGGGTTCCTGGTAGTCTTAGACCCTTTCCCTTTTTTTTATATCCTTTCCCAGTTGCCTTCTTTAGTGCCATTCCTGCTGCAGTACCAACGGCTCCTAACGCCGCTGCTTTAGCCACCGCTGGGGCTGCTGCTGCAATCAATGCTGGTAACGCAGCAAACAACGGAAATATACCGCCTGTTTTCATCATATTTTTGATTGCAGCCGCAGAAAGAGTAATCTGAACACCTTTTTTTGCTACAAGTGCATCATTGAAATGTTTTATTTGACGAGTTGTCAGTGATAATTTATTTGCACCACCAGTCATTTGATTCGGTTTCAAAGTGATTGTGGTTCCACATTTTTTAGTCGATTCTGATTGCAATTTTTTGATTTGACCGGGAGTTAACGCAACACTAATAACACTATATGACATTATACATAATAGATTGATTCTAAATCGTTTACAATTTCAATTACATGTTTTCTACTGGGGCATCTACCACTCTCATTCTTCCACCAACACCTTCAAGTAGCATTGATTTATCACTGAGAATGACAGCAACTGCTCTATAATTAGCAATAGTACCACGAGTCACATTAGCTCTAAAATGTATATCAACAACAGATTGTCTCATCAAATCAAGATGTTCCAGTGAAAAGTAATAAATAGGATAGAGGCTTTTGAAATCCAATTGTGATATTTGCAAACCGGTATCGACATTTTGATCACGTGCCATAAATGACAACAATCTATGATAAACTCGTGCAATATGATTTTCTGTGTAATTAAGTTGTATATCCTCGGATGGTTCCTGCTGGCCGTTTATTCTCAGTGAGACGTCTTTCACACCTAACTGATCAAATATCATATGGCTGAAGAGTTGATTGCCAACTCGTGTGTTATCCTGTAACGCAATAAATATATGACGTGGCGCAGCAACACCTTGTTTTGATGCTAGATTCCACGTGAATAACCCGTTGATATTTGATTGCTTCACATCTGTACTCACTGATAACCAACTCAACAACGACTTTCCCCCTTGGTCCATAAATGATAGTAATCGTTCTTCTGCGGTGATTGCTGGAGTCAACACTGGCATCCACAATGATATTTTTGTTAAATTGACTCTACCGGCATCAGCATTGGGATTTGCAGGATCCGCTGGAATCCTCCAAATTGCGTCGTTATCATCACTCTTTCGTACAAGCGATACTGTATGCTTCGCCCCGTAGATAACTTTTCTGACGTTTCTACAGAATCCAAATATGTGATGCAGTGGAATCGCGCATGAAAATGATTTACGCGCTCCTTGCAACATTAAAATACGTGTTACAGCCCCTAGATTTAAATTAGGATCGCTGTTTATAATCATATCCTCGGCATCAATATTAGCGGTGCCAGCATTATTCTTTGGTCGTCTTATAATAAATTGATTTCCTCCAGCGGTATTTTTAACATCTTTTGCAAACATCATAGAGGGTCCTGCTGATCTTGTATAATCATCAGAATATCTCGCTAACCCTATGATTGTTGTAGCCACATCAACATCGCGATCTATCGCCTCAATTTCTTTTCCATCAATGAGATATTTTGCACTCTCAAATAACGCCATAATACCATTATTGACAAACCCGACTTGAGTACCAGCTGGATACGGAGCTGGTACAGCAGGAGTATCAACAGCTGTTACAATTTCTCCTTCTACTTCAATAAACGCTTCAGCGGGTAGAAAGTATTTACTGGTATCATGGACTTGAAGATCAATTCTTGATCGACTATTTGAGTCTATGGCATGATAGGCGTAATATTGATAATCGCGTACAGAATCATCCTTGCCAACTGGGGCGTCTATATCAAATGCTGGATCACGTGACTTTTTGAACATTTTATTCTATTTATCAGAGTCTAAATCGTAAAATCGTAAACGATTTTCAACGCTAGCGTTTTCTAAAGCCACTTCCTGCTATCATATTTGCGTCGGGGGTTAAAGCCATCGATGCTAATTTTTCATCTACTGCGTTATTTATAATTTTACTAACACTTGCAGGCATTTCTGCTGTAGACGGTAACGGTTTCTTTTTTCGTCTCACTAATGATGTTATTTTATCCTTCGCAGTTGAAAATGCTTTCCCGGCAAGATCTCCAACAGCACCAATACCCTTATCACGAATAACATCAATGGCTTTCATTGATAATTGTTTAGCTAACGGCATCACTTTTGGGGCCATTCTTGAAAAGAATCCTAAAATGGTATTGCCTAAACCATCTCCATAGTATGCTCTATAAACTGGAAACCGTGAATTAACTACATAGACGGGGGTTGGTTTATCATGATTGTAATGTATGATCATTATTATAAAAACAATAGTGTTTTCAATTGTTATTTAATCGCTGTGATACCCATTTGCTAACTCGTCAATGAAATCTCGATATGTTTTGATATCCATGATACCGCCGGCAAATAACCGTCTACAGATATCAGCTGCTTCATTAATTATTTCCGGTGAATTATTTCCAGCTCGGAATCCTCCTACAAGAACATCTAATCGTGATATATCATTGATAACACTATCAGGACACGAAATCCTTGGATTTTGCAATCCACTTCCGCTATAACCAGTTGCTTCATCTAGTTTTTCTAAATCCGTAGTTTGTAAATAATCATCATCATCATCATCATCATCATCAGGTGGTAGTTGTTGTTTTTTTTGTCTTCTTGTTTGTAAATAATCATCATCATCATCATCATCAGGTGGTAGTTGTTGTTTTTTTTGTCTTCTTGTTTGTCTACGTGTTGGTGTTTGACGTTTTAGCTCTTGTCGTTCTTCTATTTCTCGTTGTCGCTTTTCTATTTGTTCTCTTTTATAATTCCTAATTCCCCCTTGAAATTCCTTGTATCCTATCTCCTCCTTATTCAAACGACCAATCCCTTTATTTAGTTTATACAAATTATCGAACCAATCATTACTTGATATTCTATTATTCTTATACTCGTCCTTTAAAAAATCTTTTTTTGAATTATAGCTTTGAGCAGCAAAATTACCAAAGGCTTGATAATCCTTTGGTTTCAATAAACTAAATTGTTTTATTAATGTTTTAGCATTATCAGTAAATTTATTCAACAGAGAAACAGTCGTTTTTTTCGGATCAGTTTGTTCAGTTTTCGCTGCTAGTTTTTCAAGTACAGAAATAAGACCCTCTTCTTTTCTTTTACCGTCAGGATCATCTCCCAGTATAGCACGCTCTACCCCCTTCGTTGCTGTGGTTACTGGTTTAAACAATTCTTCAGACCCTAAAGCAAAATCCGTTTGTAAACTCTGTCGTTGTTGCAGTTTATTCCGTACAGAGTCACGAATTGGTACAAATCTCTTAATTGCATCTAATCGTTCACGAGCTAATCGGGTTGTTAATGCTTCATTGACCATTATTTGAAATCAGAAACAATTTTTCAATTGTAAAACACTTGACATGTCAGATGATTTTTAACACGATCATGGAAGTGTTATTTCATCGTGAGACACCTTCTATCAGGTTTGTGGAAAGTGCCATAATTGTATATAAAATAATTAATACTGGCACTTTCCACATTCGATTTTTGACATGTCGGATGATTTTTAACACAGTCATGGAAGTGTTATTTGATTGTTTTAACAGCTCTATCAGTGATGGAGAAAGTGTCCAAATTGTATATAAAATAAATAATACTGTCACTTTCCCCACTTTTTTGACATGTCGGATGATTTTTAACACAGTCATGGAAGTGTTATTTGATTGTTTTAACGGCTCTATCAGTGATGTGGAAAGTGCCATAATTGTATATAAAATAATTAATACTAGCACTTTCCACATTTCTATTTTTGATCATCTATCACTGATTTTTTGACATTCCCTTTGAAGGTCGGCTAAAAAAAATGATATGGTCGGGCAATCAAAAAATGATAACGGGTCAGGCAATCAATGGTCGGGTAATCAATTTTCCTGAATTAACGCCCGTAGGTTTCTAATTTTAGAGTTGACTTCTTTTTTCAATTCGTATTCGTTACCTAATTCTATTCGTATCCCCTCTACGATAGTATACAACGGGACGAACACACTGATGTCACTGGAAAATGAAAGAGAGTCTCTAATAGAATTCTGAATTCTTTTGATGAGTGCATATTTCTTTGGTAGCATATATTTATTGTTGTTAACCCCGTATTCTATATCCTGAAAATCAGACATAATTTGATCAGGATTTAATCCATCTGATAGTTTGATATCCTGATTTTTCAATTTTGCTATTTCAACTATGATGCTATTCATGTTTTCAGAATTCATTATTCTATAGCAATGACATATCTCTAATTGAAAAATATGACGTATCAGACATAACTAAATTGAACTTTTTGCCCGCTCTTTTTTGAAATAGCCGTCTTGGTTATTCCCGATGCAACTTTTTGTACCGAGGCTCTACAAATATCGAAAAATTTACCGGCTTCATATATCGATTTAAATATTTTCTCTTCGTTAGTTGTTGTATTCAAAGATTTTACTGGTTTCGCTTTTTTCGAGTATTTCCCAGTCTTTCCTCGTTTGGTATTCTCACTTTGTGTGATAGCTTGCAGATTTGATACAGAATTGTTTTTCGGATTAGAATCCTTGTGATCAATAACAAAACCATCTTTGATCAATCCATTAAAACATTCAAATACGAAACGATGATTGCGATATATCTTCTTTCCAACATTAAACACCAAATACCCCATACCATTGTCAGCACCAACTGGGTTCTTCAGTATAGTGTGTCTTACAACACCATCACTGGATGCTTCATAATTTGTAATCACAGGGTGCTGTCTGAATTCTTGGGTCATTCGTATACTATACTATTTGTCTAATTCAATGACTGATCCATTGCAGTGATTCATTATACATAAATCTTTCATTTAGATACTTGTTTTTAGTATAGCATGATGGAGTTCAAGAGATTGACTTCAAAAAATGCTAAATTCAATGCTGATAAGGAGTTTAGGAGATTATTGAAAATTAACCCTAAATTTAATATCGATAAACCCAAAAAACGTGAAGTAGACGGAAACATAAAAGAGTTTAAGAGATTATTGAAAATCAATCCTAGATTTAATCGCGATAGACCCAAAAAACGTGTAGTAAACAGAAACAAACGTCCAAAACGTCCAAGAGAGGGAAACATGAAAGAGTTTAAGAGATTATTGAAAATTAATCCTAAATTTAATATCAATAAACCCAAAAAACGTAACAAACGTCCAAAACGTCCCAGAGACGGAAACATGAAAGAGTTTAAGAGATTATTGAAAATTAACCCTAAATTTAATATCGATAGACCCAAAAAACGTGTAGTAGACAGAAACATGAAGGAGTTTAAGAGATTGTTGAAAATCAATCCTAAATTTAATCGCGATAGACCCAAAAAACGTGTAGTAGACAGAAACAAGAAATTACCATGGAAAGATGCTCAATTCAATCTTGATATAGTTTCTAATACACCCAAGAATAAAATTCTTGATAAAGCCATCAGAGACTGTTTTAATGAATTCAAGCGTGATGGAGCATCTTATTGCTGGTCAACATTTCGAATTGATGGTGTTGTTGACGCTACCATGAATGATGAAAAAGCAGCAGTGATAATTTCACGTCTTGGGGAAAAAAGTCATTTTTTCCGAATCAAATTCATTATCCGTGAGGATGGAAAATGGATTATTAGGGATAAATTTGAACCCATCTTGAAGGGCAAAAAAAACTATCACTGTGAATCAGGATTCCAAACCGGGAATTTTGACCGGAATTGACAAACCATACTACGAAAGATCTTATCCTGTCACAGCAGTTGTTTACGGGATCTATCCGCTCAATGAAAAACCTGATATTGCAAAACTAGCACCCATGAAATATTCGACAGGGCTTAATTGTGTAGCAGAACGAATAATAGAACACTTCACAAATGCGTCCCGGGGAAATAAACTAACTGATCTAAGACGAAAAAAAATAACCGAGTGGGAATTAACGGTAAAAGAGAATGGGGCAACAATTCAGGACATAATTAAATTAGAAACATCATTGAGATTTCCAATATCAGTAAGAACAATCACCGGAGAAGTATTAAAAGAACCGAAATATCAATCAAAAAAAGGAAACCCAATTGAAATTATTGATCATAATGAACACGCGTGGTCATCTGCAGTAACAATATTCCCACGGGATAGAACCGTAAAATATCTATCCCACACCGAAGAGTTTTTTTCAGAGCAGAAATTATTTGATGCTATTTACCATTTGAGTAAAAACGATCCTGTGTCAATGTGGCTATTTCATAGTACTTCAGACGAAGAATGTAGATTTGATCAGTTTGTAAGGCCCAACGGAGAATTGTACCGCACTGAAGAACTGCATAATCAAATGAAACAACTAGCTAGTGAGTTTTCTGGGGACGGGGAAGACAACGATCAATTATTAGCAAACTGTTTCACAGTACCATCAATTGCAGCACATTTTGCTAGAAAGAAAAACGCGTGGAAACCAACACGAAGTGAGTTCTTATCAGATGTCAAATTGTCTTGTCTTGAATACGGCCATGGAGGATTATGGAATACAAAATACACCGCTGATACCGTTATTTCAGTTGATATGATTGCGTGTTATCCAGGAAGTTTTCTTGGGTATGGAGAATGCGAGAAATATTTCAAACGATTTGGACACCCTACACACGAAATGACCCGTGTTGCTATTAATGGACCACTGCCACATTTCGATTTAACCGGATTCGCTTGTGTGGTATCATTTGAAATGGCTGAAGGACTTCATCCGTGTAGTTATCTTTGGATTGGTAAACACATGTCTGAAAAACACTGGATGCCAATAGTGTTATTACGGTATATGCTTGATTGTAAGATGTTAAAATCATTAATTGTCAGTGAAGCAATTATATCCTATCGAGCACAGAAATCAGTGTGGTTACCCCAACCTGATCTAGAAAAAATAATTAGCGAAGAGCGAAAACTGTTTCCTGATTTTAATGAACAACAAATCATGGATTGGTCCAAACAGTTATTTGAAATCAGAAACAATGAAGCAAAAGATCTCAGTAGAAGAATAATCGGTAAATTTACCCAAGGTGGCAAAGATGATAATACGAGATATTCTTCACGATTGATTATAGACAACGCTGAATACGATTTTGTAATGGCGGATTTAACGAATAAAGGCCTATATGTCAATCGTAAAGACGCATTTATGTCCGATGGAACCAAATTGGGTACAATTGTTACTTACACTGATGGATACAATCCGCAGTACACACATTTGAGAGCTTCTATGCTCGGTTATGCTTCTATTAATTTATTTTCAATGATTAATAAATTTCCTACCACCGCAGTTAGAGTTGCCACTGATTCATTTTACATAAATAGCAAAATGACTGATTTTAAGGCTACTGGCAACGAGAATTGGGGATCATGGAGAATTAAGAAAGAAATGATTCATGATTATATTCCATCAGCAGATGTTACCATTGAAAATAATTATCGGAATCTCAAAGAGATTCAATCAGATTTTTCTAATGCGCCACCGATTTCTGATCCAATATGCCTATATAAAACAGTTTATTTAAACGGCTGTGGTGGGTCAGGAAAAACAACTCGGGCAATTGAGTTATTTCGTGGGAAATCAAACATGATTGTACTAACACCAACACACAGACTTGCAAGAGAAATGATACAGAGAGGGGTAAATGCCTGTACCTATCACAGCTTTTTCCGATGGAAAGGAGATAAATGGACTCCTGAGCGCATGGGAGAGAAATTTATTCCTGAAATCATGATTTGGGATGAAATAGACACAGTGTCCGAAGATGTCTTAAAAATATTTCTTGAGTGGTTGTTATTGAAGAATACAAAAATCGTCATGTGCGGTGATCACGGCCAACCACCACCATTTGTCGGTGCATCCCCACATGAATGGCTAAAGGGTTTTGTAGACTATTATGAAGAAATTGATACCGATCATAGATCACTTGATGAAAAATTAAAAGAATTTAAGAAACTAATTAGATTACAACCGGATAGAATCCAGTGTGAAATAGCCCGTGAAATAATTACGGAAACTCCCATGAATGAGTTTTGGGAAATGTGGAGACCAAATGATTTGATCATTGCAAGTAGAAAAATAGTTAGGGATACACTTCAGATGAAATTATTTGAATTGCATAAACAAAAATTTGCAACACTTCCAGTGCCTCTTTGTTATAGGCCTTCGGATACACGAAAACAGAACATGGAAGTTGATATTCCAGGACAAAGTGAAAAGCAGATTCTCGTATTAAATGATATTGTGCTGGTTGATATCAATGTCGTTGAAGATGCATTGCGTGCTAATAAATCCCCGTGGACGCTAGGATACGCAGCAACAATACATTCTTCACAGGGATTGACTATATCAGATACAATTGTTTGGATGGTAGATAATCGCATAGAATGGTCGAATTTAGTCTATCTTTCAGTATCCAGAGTACGAAAAATAAATCAACTTCGAAGAATTGTCGTTGGCGAAGCCAGTGGCGATGATGAAATCATTGGTGACGATAATGATATTATTGATAAAAAACTCTCCGGTTACAAACAACAGGACAAAAAAAAACAACGAGAATTTGATATTGATGCTGAATTAATAATCACTTTGAAGAAACAACAGAATAATCACTGCGCAAGTTGCAATTGTATAATGCGTTGGCAGTATTCGGATAAAGACCCTCGCCAATTTACCGTTGACAGAAAAAATAATAGTCTCGGTCATGTCAGAAACAATGTGATGTTGACTTGTCTTGAGTGCAATAGACGCAAGGGTGCTAGTTAAGATCATGCGGTGGTAATTGAGTATCCTCAGGTATCACTTGTAATTGTTGTCTAGTAAAACCCCGTTGAGGGGCAGTTGAATCCAGTTTATAGACTGGAGGTCTACCCGTAGATCGTGTTATACTAGATATCTTGTGTGCAGTAACACTCCAAATAGGATCAGTAGCTCTTTTTCTGCCCCCTTCAAGCTCTCCTGGTTCATATAAATACCTCACAATGACATTACTACCAAGAATTGGTTCGGAAACGCTAAAATCTTTTTGAATTTCCATTTCAGGTATTGACTTCTTTTTAATCGCATTGATAGGTTTCATGTTGATTGTTCTAGTAATCTCGTTATTCAGTGCAGTAATCACAGCTGGTAACCTTTTAACCCATTCACGGGATCTTTTTTCTTGGATGAATTCTTTTGCGTATTGATATCCAAATAACCGCTCAGCAAGGGTTTTATTAAACCGTTCTACAATTGCCTGATCACGATGCAGTGCAGTATGCCCCCGTCTGATGGTGACATTGTGATATTTCATTGTAGATAACACTGCACCCTGAAATTCTTTGCCAGGATCAATTTGTAACAGATTTGGCCAGTGCAGAGGACCTCGTCGATAAATCCTTTCAAATGCAGAAGCCACTTCAGTGGCTGATTTTGTTTTTAACGGTTCTGCTTCTTTGTATCGACTTGCAATATCAACTACGGTTAGAGCGTATTTGTAACCGTGAACATGTGGCAGAAATAATAGATCAGCCTGATGAACTTCATTGGGTCCGGTCACATCAAAATGCGAGACATTAATTTGTTTAGGCGGTGGTAGATAAATTTGCCATAGTGCCTGTTTGGATAACCAATGAGCCGCAGTGGTTTTTTTCACTTTTGCAGCGCTAGCGAGTTTATGGATTGCTGATTTACCCCTCCAGTATCCTCTTGGGGAATAATAAATAGATTCCATGTTGTTATTAATTACCAGCACCTAACATCAATTTACTTTTCATTGCCGATTTTATCAAAAAGGAAGCCAATTTTTCTTTGAAAGATTTGTCAGGAATGGCATTCAACGCATGAATTAATTTCACATCTGCTAGATGCCTGTGTTGCAAATTGCTGCTTTTATAAGCAACATCATGAAGGTGACAGGCCTTATCAATAGCGTTTATTGGTTCTTCACCGGGGTTGGGTTGGTTATGATTATTGAGTCTGATATCTAATCGTGTTCCGGGGCCACAGTAGCTATATCCTGGAAGGTGTTTTTCTCCAGGGTATTTTGCCCATGGGGTTCCAGGAAGTTTTGCTAATTTGGCAGCGATATCACCTCCTCGTTTTTTTTTAAAGGTTCCTTGGGCTTAGAAACAAATCTAAATTTCTTTGTACTACACTGTACGCATTTACCAGAAAGCGCTGATCGGTTATTTTTTGTTGTAATCGTCGTCAAGTCATCTGTGCCAGTACGCGCCTTACACTTCACACAATATAAATCCATAATTTATGTATAGAGATATGAATATAATTGATTTTTCAGCGACTAAAACAAGAGAACCAGTTAAGCATCATGCAGCGCTACCAAACTCTATCCGCGCAATTATAATCGGACCATCTGGATCCGGTAAAACGCAATTGTTGCTCAATTTAATAATGAGATGGATGAAATGGGATAAGTTGTATTTAATTGCCCCTAGCGTAGATGACCAACGATGCTATGAAGTGCTAAAAGATTTTAATGAAAACGCTTCAGAGATTGCCGGCGAGGATGTTATTGAATTTATAACCGATATTGACGAGGCACCATCAGTAGAAGACCTCGATGGAAGTATCAACAATTTAGTTGTATACGACGATGTAATGTTAGATAAACAAAAAAAACCTGCTAGAATATTTTCCCGAGGCAGGCATAAAAACACGGACGTGATCTATGTCACTCAACGCTACACTCAGATTCCAAAAGTGATTCGCGATAATTGTAATGTGTTGTGTGTGTTTAATGGAGTTGATACACATACGCTACGAAATATTTGGCAGACATGGTATTCTGATATGGACTTTAATCAATTTTGAAATTTCTTTAGTCATGCTCAGTCTGCCCCACACGGATTTATAACAATAAATTTACATGACCCTCGAACACGATATCGTATCGGATTGGATCAAATATTCGGTTGAAGACGAATGGAGGCTTAGTCATTTTTTTGATTTCATTGATTTCATTGATTTTTCATTATTATTTTTTGCCTGATTTCATTGATTTTTCATTATTATTTTTTGCCTGATCATTGATTCTTTTGCCTGATTTCATTGTTTTAAGCCTGATTTCATTGAAAACTTGTTTAAAAATGTTGTCCGGCTCACCCTCTCTGCTGCTAGATTAGAACCCCAAAAATCCGGGATATCCTTATGGTCTAAAAGTGACCATTTAAAAGAGTGTCCCGCTTTATGGCCTCAAATAGATATTATGAGGTTATGAGGTAGTCTCAACATCCAAAGACTATCAGGCCCAGCGACACAATGTTGCAAATAAAGTTATTTACTCAATTCAGATCCTTAAATTAATAACATTATAAGGTAGTCAATACCCAGACTATCAGTCCCAGCAGCACAAGGCTGCATCATAAACTAAGCCATAAGAACTAAGGCCCATAACATGATTTAGATGGTCAAACCTCACCATCTAGCAAGACAGCTCACGCTTTAATAAAAATTCACACAATTACCTTAATTACTCTAAAAACTAAATTTTTACGTTGAATAACTACCAACGCGAGAATAGGCTATCATATGAGGTTGTATACTCTAATTTAATAACAGCACAAAGTATTCCAAAATTAAGGAAGAATTCGGAATGGACACGACAGGAGGAGGCAACATCAAGATGGAGGAACAACAACAAAAGCAAGACACCTAAGAAGGACAAAGGGATTCACCAGAAGAAAGAGGGAACTACGGTTACACCCTGTAACACTCCATCAAAAAGCCCTTTTCAGGGCTATTTATACTTAAAGAGTTTCCTTTTGGCTCAGAAACTCTATTCGACAATCTCGTTCTTCAAAATCAAACTTGATCATTTTTGGCTCTCCACCATCAAAGTTAACAACCCATATAACCTGACATTGACCAACCTACCCATGTCACTTGACGTACCTAGTTTAAAAAATTTATAGGGAACACACCAAATGTACACTCTGTACTAGACAAAAATTAGAATGTTTGGATGATTAGGAAAAAATATAACTTGAAAGATTGACTCAATTGCACAGGTGGCTTACACAATATCGGTATAGTGTGTCCACTAGCAACAACTGCACTCGATTTGATAAAGCTAGGGCATGCCAGTTCACAGATCCTTTTCCTTGGCCAGACATCAACACCAGCAAAAGACTAGACGTGAAAACCATTTTTCACTAGTCATCATTTGGTGCCTTTGCACCTCTAGCACTGCAGCTTCCGATAGGTTGATAGGGTTGAGTGTGTGGCTGTTCTATTCCCACTCACCTAGGTCTCTCATTCATGTCGATAGCCCCTTCTAGGGGCGCGACATGACGACCAAATTAAATAGCATACTTTGTATGCATAAATGCCTGTGGGGATGTGGCACCATTCCTTCCCCTCGGGAAAATCTAAATCACTACCATACTAATTGGTAGTGTAAAATAGTGAACATATGACCCTTCGTGGCCGGTTTCACTTAAAACCTTAAATACTACTACTACTAGTGTACTGCCATAAGTGACCACGATTAGTTCATATCACCACCTCAAAGACATGGCTTAGGTCTTCATGAGAGAGATTAGCATCATTGTTCAGTAAGGTAGAGCCTGCCTAGAAACTGTATTTTCCTATCCCATTGTCGCCTTTTGTAGTTATCAACATTGAAATATAATGCAAATTTGCTATAAAACATGGTAGTGGTCCCATCAGAAGTTTAAATCTGAGTGCGCTATTAGCTCTAAAAACAACTGCCTAAATACCTGACACAATAAATTTGGAACGAAACACCTGTAAAGGCTGTAATTGCTTCTTTAGTGTGTACCCCTATATGCATCTGAACAGGCATATTGTAGTTTGCTGCCAAAATCACTATGAGCTATGTTGCTTCACTACCCCAGGGAAAAATGTTATCAGTTATTCAGACCCAAACTACCATTTTTAAAAAATACCATTTAATGGTCAACTTTGCTGTCTAAATTCTGTCAAACTATGTTTTAAAACTTGTATGAAAATTTAATCTTTCAATAAAATTTAGTTTATAAATTTAAATGTTTTTTTGAATTTCTATTACAATTTTAATTGATCAATATGTTTAATTTCAAACATATTTTCAGACAGGCCTTATCTTGTACTACAATTTGGTTTTCTACTGCATTGAAAAATTCCTATAATTAAGGAAGATATAGAAAATTTAGTTTTGGTTTCTCAAGAGCACTTGGACCTAGGCTGACATGTCTTGCTTGTAAGGAAATTCAAAAAGACTTATGTATAAAGTTCAAATTTGTGTGGCATACAAATGTAAAAGTTTTACTAAAATTTGCCAAAAAAAGATGGGCCTGTCAGGAAATGCATCACAACTAGTATTTCCAGTTCAACAAATGTTCAAGTTCAAGTCTAATTTTAGAACATTTTTTTCCTCTCTCATTGTGGTGGTGATAGAAGAGTTATATTGATGCAATTTTGGTAGGGATTTAAAGTAGTCCTACATATAAGACCCGACGCTGATATTTATGTTTAGCACTTAAACAAAATCAACATGTGCTATGTCTTACAGGTAGGACTAGGATTTAAAGGTAATTGTTTATTCTTGACAATATGAGCTCAGAGAGTGGTTGTATTTCGGCGACAGTGCATATTGAGTAATAAGTCCTTGTTGATGATCCAGAAGTGAACTCTCTGTTCTGTTTACATGCTGCTCTGTTTACAATGCAGCCTCTCAAAAAAATGCCGGTGAACAGTACTGTACAGTAGAATTAATTGTGATGCATGTCCAGCTGGGTTACGACGATTATCGAATACAGGAAACATTAAAAGTGTGTGCATGCATGATAATTTGACTAATGTCTAGCTTTACCTAGCCAATTCAGTCAGTACAATACCTAATTGTGTGTCCCCACTGCTCAGTTCTTACACAGGAGTCTCACGTTTTATCAATAAAGTATAATGAAATCTCTGGCAACACGAATTACCCTTATTATATTACCGATAAGGGTAATTCATGTTGTCAGAGATTTTGCGTACTTTATTGATAAAACATCAGACTCCTGTGGTTCTTATATGGCATTGTACTTTAATGTGTGATCTTCTCTTTATTTGATTTGCCCTGAGGGGGCAGGGTCCACTTTTTATGTACAAATTTAATGTCGCATGCACCTGCCTAATATAAAAATTCATTAAAAATATAATATGTGAGTGAGGTCAAAAAGGTACATATTTCTGGATAGGTATTATGTAGCGCAACATAATCATATCACACACTTGACCTGACAAGTCTACTGAAGTTCTTAGAATAAAATGTTTATGTACCCCAACCCCTATTTTATACATGCATTTTTCACATCCGAAGGCCATTTTTGACAGCATGTGGTGCTCACAGTGCAAACGTAAGGCCTTACCCTGGATGAAAATTTTGAAAAACATTGTCTACTAAATAGCTTGATGCAATTCATAATAGTTGTCATCTAAGCCGTTTTTGAGATATTCTACTTGCCTTGAACCCACATGTCTACTGCTATGGGAGGCTAGCTCTTCTTCCTAGCCGACTATTGGTATTTCACTATCAACATACTGCAGAGTAACTATGGAAAGTGTACATGTCTGACATCAATTTCAAGAACAACACAAGCCTGAAACACCTAGTTCACAAATTTATCCATATCTTTAATTATTACACAATAGTAGCTCAAAAACTCACACCATACCCTTAAGTTAAGAAATTTGCCAGGGGCCAATTTACGAAACTGGACAATGCCACCTTAAGCATTTTGCAAAAAATAATTTCTGTCAAAAATTTTGTACATATCACTTATGTAGACATTATCTAGCAAAATGGCATCAAGGAAATTATTTTGTATGCTAAAGTAAAAATGTTATTACTCTTTTAGAAAAGTGACTACATTGCGGCAAAATGCATTGCATTGTATATACTTTGTGCTAGGGTTGCTGTCTTGAAAAGAATTAAACTTGTGTGCAATGGAATATGTTTTCTGTCCTATTTGCCATTGTATAGTCAAGAAGATACCAGAATTACATGATGATGTTGACTGAATGCTAAGAATGGATTTTACAGTTGCAAATAGTGACTGAATATGAGATACACTCTTTGTTATTAGCGATAGAACTTCTCTATTGTTCAAGCAATTATTTGTTGACATTTTTTTTTTAAAAAGTGCCACTTACGAAAAATGTTACCAGATATTTACATTTATAATGTACTTTAATAATAATTACAGCTTGAGACACACACATCAACATTCCTGACCTGGTATTGTTCTAGTGATGCTAACATAAACAGCATTGGGAGGGGGATACACCAATGTCTAGCTAATTGGGACAGATGTAAAAGAAACAAATATTATTCTATGTTGGGACATTGATGTGAGGAACCTTGCTGAACTTACATCAACATATCAGATAAATTCAGTGACAACAGGCCTTTGAAATGAACCATTCTCAAGCCCAAAATACAAAATAAATACACAGTCCATACAGTTAACCCAAATATTCTCAGAATTCTATCCACTCACAGCTGACTTTAGCAATTGCAAGGATATTGAGAATGATAGGAAATAGAAGGAAAAGCTACAAGAAAAATATTAACAAGAAGAAAACTCAGTACAAAAAGGGACATGTTGTAACTTCTTTTACTTTAAATAAGGACCTACCAGAAAATATAAGTCATGATGAAGCCAAATTGGTCTTTCATAATCAATCTTTAGTGTGTTTGGATCATAATGAACATCTGGACATGCTTCAAACTAGTGCTTCTACCAATATGACTGAGACAACAGATCCTAACATCATTCCATGCAAATTGAGACCTGCAAAAAGGAAAACAACTGACATTACTCATTCTGTACTCAGTAAAAAAGTGGCTACCAGTATGCCAGAAGAAAGTTGTGTTGTCAACATCAATAAACTTTCAGAACTATGGTAATCAGGGTATTTCTGCCACATCAATGTAAGAATGCTTTTCCAGTTGTTATGGTACACAAAAGACAGGGTTTGTGCATTACTGTTTGTGTGCAATGCAATAACTGTAAGTTTAAATCCAATATGGTGGAACTGTTCACAAAAGTTAAGAAAAGGAGGGGCCCACCTGCTGGAATACTGAATGATGCATTGTTAATTCCAGTCCTGAAGTCCAAGATGGGTATATCTGATATACATTTATTTTTAAGCTGCTTAAATATTATGTCACCAAATAAGAGGGTGATGCAAAGAAAATTAAATCACTTGTGTGACATGGTCACAGATCTGAATGAGCAGCAGATGTTGGCAAACCAGGAGTATGTGAAAAGAATCAATCAGGCAGCAGGAGTGGAGAATATTGTTCATGTTGAGACAGATACTTCATACAACAGCCACCCGCATTCTGGATGTGAAGCTGCTACACAGAGTTTCTCCCCTCTGATAGAACAAAATACAAGGAGAAAACTGGTTTTGTCACTGGCAACTGCTAACAAGCTGTGCCCAAAAATAAAGTGTGCTCATGATTCAATGACATGTAAAAAGAACTATCGTACAAAAGACTTGATTGCCTCAACTGAAGGTAAATTGCTTGTAAAATGTTTTCAAAAGATAGAGTCTAATAACATTCTTAAAGTATACTCAGTAACCAGTGATGCCAGCACACAGATTGAAAAGGCCGTACGAGAATATGCTTAGTGCAAAACATAAAATTAAGCAGTACAGATGTCTGGTACATAGTTTATGAACTCTTCAAAAGCAAATCAAAAATGTTAAACTAAAAACATCTCCACCTGGCTGTGAAAAAGATATTTATTCACAAAAACTTGCAACTTGCACTCGAACAAGAATCAGGCTAGAGATGATACGCATTAAAAAATCTTGTCAAACAGAAGCACGATTTGTGTGTCAGAGTCAAAAAACTATCAACAATGTTTTGGACTGTTTTCAAGGTAGGCATGATAAATGTCGACAAAATTCGTTGGTCTGTACTGCTCATTTGACCTCATATAACACAAAACATCTGCCCTATGGAAAGCATATTGCTATAGATAAGGCTGATATTAGTAAGATACAATCCATTTTAGATAAAATCTTTTCCATCGATAACCTTCAAAAATTATCTTGGATGTCTACAACCAATAAATGTGAAAGCCTTCATAACCAAGTGTTTACTTTTGCTCCAAAGAATACAGTGTGGAGCAGAAATTTTGCTGGTCTAAGTCATTCTGCTGCACATGCTTCTTCAGTTGGTAAAGGCAGGTCAGCTCTAATTTTAGCTAGGGCAATTGGTATATCGACAGGAAAGAATGATCCATTCTTTCGACAAATGACACTCTATGATAAGAATCACCAATACAATGCATTGAGGAAATTGAGTTTTTTGTACAAACATAACCGGTATACGAGTAAAAAAAGGAAATTTAACAGGAAACTGTATGCAAATTCATTATACCTAAATGCGGAACCATCAACAAGTAAAGAACATGCATATGGCATTAACTTAACAGTTTAATATTTACCTTATGTGATACATTTTGCATAACCATGATGTCGGACACATTCTCCATTTCTTTTACAGACTTTCCTTTCATTATTAACTTTACAATTTTCAACAGACAGATGATGAATATATATACATTTCTGATTGTGGCATAGGTGTGATATGTGAACCTTTGGTGTCAACTTTACAGTTGGTGCATGAAGGTGAAAAACAAGTCGGTGTACGAAAACTTTAATTCTTTTTCCTCGAAACATTGTCCGCAATATGCCATATCCATCACTATTTGCAACACCGTTCCATTGATGACATTCACCATTTATAACAGTATGTCTACTTAAGATTTCTTGAAAGTGCATTTGCTCCTGTGGAGTGAAATTACTTAGAAGAATGTGTGACATCATGTCGTGTAATGTTTTTGTGTGTCTGCAATGAAATATGAATAACTTTCATTAAAATAGGAGTACAGAGCTTGATACCTACATGAAAATCAAGTAAACATATTTTAAACCCCCATTTTCTCTCAAAGCAACTTAGTTAAGTTCAAAATATGCTACCTTTTCCTGATACCAATAGATATAATTTATAAGTGCAAAAAGAAGTTACCTCCCTTGTACCATGAATCTCCTATACAGCCGAGAGATTCGAAATAAACAAATTGAGGTAATATGATGAGGCTAATGTATAAGAATTAATTGCATATGAATAAAGAACAAGAAAATAAGACAAAATGTGGTTCATTGCACAATTTTTTATAGCATTTTTCCCTTAAGGGGACAGGGTCCACTTTTTATGTACAAATTTAATGTCGCATGCACCTGCCTAATATAAAAATTCATTAAAAATATAATACGTGAGTGAGGTCAAAAAGGTACATATTTCTGGATAGGTATTATGTAGCGCAACATAATCATATCACACACTTGACCTGACAAGTCTACTGAAGTTCTTAGAATAAAATGTTTATGTACCCCAACCCCTATTTTATACATGCATTTTTCACATCCGAAGGCCATTTTTGACAGCATGTGGTGCTCACAGTGCAAATGCAAGGCCTTTCCCTGGATGAAAATTTTGAAAAACATTGTCTACTAAATAGCTTGATGCAATTCATAATAGTTGTCATCTAAGCCGTTTTTGAAATATTCTACTTGCCTTCAACCTACATGTCTACTGCTATGGGAGGCTAGCTCTTCTTCCTAGCCAACTATTGGTATTTCACAATCAACATACTGCAGAGTAACTATGGAAAGTGTACATGTCTGACATCAATTTCAAGAACAACACAAGCCTGAAACACCTAGTTCACAAATTTATCCATATCTTTAATTATTACACAATAGTAGCTCAAAAACTCACACCATACCCTTAAGTTAAGAAATTTGCCAGGGGCCAATTTACAAAACTGGACAATGCCACCTTAAGCATTTTGCAAAAAATAATTTCTGTCAAAAATTTTGTACATATCACTTACGTAGACATTATGTAGCAAAATGGTATCAAGGAAATTATTTTGTATGCTAAAGTAAAAATGTTATTACTCTTTTAGAAAAGTGACTACATTGCGGCAAAATGCATTGCATTGTATATACTTTGTGCTAGGGTTGCTGTCTTGAAAAGAATTAAACTTGTGTGCAATGGAATATGTTTTCTGTCCTATTTGCCATTGTATAGTCAAGAAGATACCAGAATTACATGATGATGTTGACTGAATGCTAAGAATGGATTTTACAGTTGCAAATAGTGACTGAATATGAGATACACTCTTTGTTATTATTATTATTATAATTTACGAAACTGGACCCTGCCACCTAAACAAATGTTCACTACCTTTCTGATTCGGTTTTCTTTGGCAATGATCGAAGAGTGTACGAATTAATACATATTCTGCGGCGAGTATAATTTAGTACTTAAAGGACACCTTCATAAGAAAATGACCGGTCCATTTTGCGACAAGGAATTACCTCTGCGATTGGGACTGAGGCTGTTATAGATAACAACTGCAATCAATATTTATATTTCACAAATAAAATCATTTTTGTAGTAATTGATTTTTTTTACTAACATTTAATATATCTACTTGTAATATAAAGTGTTAAACAGTGGGGCCTTTTCACTAAAAGAACCAACAGTCTGTGAAAAGGACTCCATGTTTTACTAACATTTTTAATCTAAATTCTGTTTCAAGAATTACAATAATTTGTGTATTAACTCAATCAGTATTGTATACAAATTTGTGTAAAATTGAGTAAATTACAGTAATCTCAAAATATGCCATATGAGCTCCGAGTTCTGTTCTTTGCAAATTCCTGGTAACATTATAAATTATTTAGATAGAACTTAAAAAAGAAGATCCATTGGTCAAACCAAATGATATGGGTGGTTGCTGGATAGACATTGGTAGCAACAACAACAACAAAAAAAATGAACATTAATATATACTGAAAAAAAAACTATTTTTATCAAATTTAAAATTCTCCACTTTTTTATTCAGATTTATTGTAACCTGTATTTAATTGCTCTTATTTTTCATGCTGAAAAATCATGCATTTCAATGTAAGAATTATTTAAAAAATTTTGTTTTAAATTCCTTGATAATATAATGTTTTATAATTACTCATTATTAATTCAGCAACCAAATTATACAACTATAAGGACAGTAATGGAAGATTAATAGCCGCTTAAACGGCAAGAATAATAATTTTTAGAAAACAGGTGGACAAGATAAGTAAATTCATTACAATATAACCTCAACCAAGCAAAAATTCTTACAATCAACCATTTCTAATCAAATTATCAATGATTCAAACACCGGTGAGGAACAGTTTTAGAAAAGTGTCTGACAATTATGGCGAACATCCTGACCAATGGAATATTTCCTCAAAGAGTTATGGGCAGACAAACAGACACATCAGGTACATAATAACAAAGCATAAGTGAAGAATAATCTGAAAGAAGAATTGAAGCGCGATTGAGTGACACAAGTAGAAAGGAGGATGAATACAGATTTATAGACATTCTGAAATTGGACATTACTATTTTTTGTCATGTATACATCCAATTTACGTGTGTGTGTGTGTGTGTGTGTATGAGTGTGTGTTATTTGGATTTTGAATGTGGCTTTTACATTTTTCAGTCATATCGCTACGATATCTTCATTGTGGCAGTTTTTTGTTTGTTTGGTTATGATTTTTAATGTAGCTTTAACAATTTTTCAGTCATATCGCTACGATGTCTGCAGTGAGGCAGTTTATAGTGATGTCTAGCACTGGAGCATCATGCCGCAGACATGTAGCATGATATCCCACCCAGTCACATTATCCTGACACCAAGCCGACCAGTCCTAACACTAACCTCTTAATGCTAAGCACCAAGTCTTTGGTATGACTCGGCAGGGGATTGAACCCATGACCTCCCGCTTCCACAGTGGACGCTATAATTACTAGGACATCGTATCAGTTTACAAATGTATTATGTCCAGTGTAATTGATTTGGAATGCACAAGTTAGAAAGTAAATATCGAGAAAAAGAGAGAGGTACAGTGAAACCCTGCTGAACATGCCTTGTTACAACACAAATTCAGATGGTACCACAGACATCACAAGGCTCCTACAATTTTACAATAATTTCATTAATTTCTTAAAGTATTGCAATGTTTTAGTGACAGAACAAAAATAATTTGATTTAATAATTTGATGAGTTGTTAAATATGTTTAAGAAAAAATCTGTGTCTGCAGCCAGTCATTTATCTCTAAAAATATATAATGAATTTTAAATCTAATTATAACTGAAAATTAAAGCCATGTTTTTTCAATACATCCTGTATAAAAAATGGTTGCTCAGTCAAGGGTAAACAAGAACCATCTTCTCACCGGAGGTCGGTAATGTATAGCCAGTCTGTATATTCTATTTAAATTCAAATTGAAGTTTTCTGCATTAACTTTTTTATTTTATTTTTTTTGGTCCTTACTACATGTATATGGTATATAGTGGGAACTTTACTATACTCTTTTATTTATCAAGGAATAGTACACATCCTTGTTTCTTCCATGTGATGTTATTGTCATTTTGCTTTATATTTAAAAACATTTAAATACTCTAAAAAAAATATGAGTTAATAAATCAATTTCATTCGCTAAATATTAATATTGATTGAAAATGATAATAAAAATGCACTGTGTCCTTTTCGCAGACTGATATTCCTTTCGTGATATGGGTCATTTTCGTGAAATTAACTATTTTTAACACTGTCTATTAAAACAAGATATTAAATACTATTTAAAATGAGTTACTAAAAATATAATATTATTTATTTTAAAAAAGTATTGATTGAGACTGTTAGTAACAACATTCTTGGTTTTTCTCGCATTGAGGCTATTAGCAAAATCTGTAAACATGGTATATGCCGCAAATGCAAACTTTTTTCATACTCTCTCCACTATATAAATGTACGATTATAATGTTTAAAATACTGGTTAAGTCATTCATGTAAAGAATCATCACTGGACTTAATGGCTTGTGCTCGATGTGGAATGCTTGCGGACATGCGACTTGGCAGTTTCCAAACTATTTACATCTTCATTCGAGTATGAGTTATTTATTTATTTATTTATTTAGTTAGTTAGTTAGTTAGTTAGTTAGTTTAACTGCTTTTCGGAATCTTAGGCAAGATCCTGAATAGTAATATTTGGGGTAAAAAGTTTAAACTTAGCACTGAGTTATATATTTTTATAAGAAAATTTAAAATTAATTTAAATTTTAATAAAAATTCAAAGCCAAAAGTTGACAAAGTTTGTTCCATGGCAAAGTATCTTCATTTTTTTATTATAAATATCAATGGTTTTCCTTATCAGTTGTGATGCAATAAAACCAGGGTCTGTCAATCAAATGTAACACCTTAATTCGGAAATCATCAAAACAAGGCAGCTAGGAGTACTGAACATGTACTTGACAATATTTACAGCCATGAAGGGGTGGAACCCTTATGGTAGGCTTCCAATCAGATTGAAGAGTTAGTGCAGATCTCTGAAACCTAGCAAGCTTGGCTTTTCCATGTTATAAAACTGAGTGAAAGAGGATACTTCTTGTAATTTACATGCAGTTATTGCAACTGAAACAATGAAGGGGTACAAGAAGAGGAAGACAAATTTTTTTTAAACCTGGAAATATTCCACATAACAAAGGAGTCAGATATCTGACTGATGATACTCTACCAATTTCCAGTGCTGCATCAGTTCCAGTGACCAGAAGAACGGAAGCAGACAAGTTCTCTCTGATAGCAGTGACAAAGCCGACAAATGGAGTTCTTCAGTCAGCTCAGGTTCCAGACTTTAATGCCAAACTGGGGTCAGCAAAAATTCTACAAGCATCATCCAAATCAAAACTGGACCTGAAAAAGATAGAATTAAATGAGCACGATGGAACACGTATGATATGCATGAAAAAAAATGTTGAAATGTGGAATGATATCATCCATCGCCATGGTCATCAATTCAACATATGTGAGCAGTACATTATGGGGTCTACAGTAGAAAACAAGCTCTGCTGGACTGGAGCATGGCTGAAGGGGAAAGGTTTTGATGTGCAATGTCCAGGAGGCCATGTTGACTGCACATCAAATCTGTCACCAGTCGCACCACATTCAGAGTATGAGATGGCAAGAGAAATTGGAAACAAATTTGTGCTGCAAGCGATTCTCATTAAACATGTAATAACAGATGGAGATGCACAAGGTGCTGCTGGCTTCCAAGCTGCTTACAACATTCTGCATCCAATGTGGGAAGTAGAAAGACTGTCAAGTCCCCATCCATCTAGGTCATTTACAGTTCAAACGGTGCAACTCTGCAGTATTTAGTGATGCAATCTTTCCATGAATAATAACAAGAGAAGGAAAAAGGCTCAAACAGAAAATTATCAGTTAAGACATCAAAGCTCGGTGCAGTTTGATCTTCAAGCAACTAATGGAGGATAACAGAGGTAATGTTATAAAAATTAAAAGTCAACTTCCAGAAGTACTGGATGCCACTCTGCGCTGTTATTCAGGGGACTGCTCAAAATGCCGGCATTATTCCAAGGTTTGTGGGGGAGGAAGTACTAACAACTGGTGGATGCGATCAGCATACCTAGGCCCTCATAAAGTGTCTCATCTTAACATGACAGAAAATGATAAGACAATCCTGTTAGAAGTTCTCAAAATGAAACTCTCCTGTGATGCTGTACAAAGACTGCGACTAATTGAAAGCCAAGGTGACACACTTGAAAGGTCAACTGTCATCAAGGACTTTGCGATCACTGGATACATTGGATAAACGCTGCACTTACCATCAGTTGTATGAAAAGCATCCACAAACTAGGCGAAGTCTCCTAGCAAGACGAGGAAAAATGATACAGGCTCATCTGAGGTACAGGACTCTGCAAGGCAATAGAAAGTCTGACTACTGCAAAGGACTTCTAGACACCAAGGATGATCACTCCTATGCACAGGTTTAGCCAATGGACACTGCAGAGAGAAAAGATTGTTTTAATTCCATGTGCAACATGAATGTTGTTAAAAGACACAAAAAAGAACACATGGTACAGAAGGGAAAACTGTAGTGGTGAAATCCGTAGGTAACACAACGCAATTTATGTGCAGTTGTGTTACTTACTACCACCTGATGAGACCTATGGAGGGGTCGAAACAGTTTTTTCTGAATATAAAAACATAAATAAATAAATTAAAAAGCAAAATAAATAAATCTTTAACAAAAGTTTAACATAAAATATAAATATGATAGCATGACATACTAGCTGAAGGAAGGAAGGAAGGAAGGAAGGAAGGAAGGAAGGAAGGAAGGAAGGAAGGAAGGAAGGAAGCTTGACATAATTCAACATGGATGTTGGTGGGTGTATAAGATATATCATGATACTAGTATTTTTATAATTTCAACTTCATCATGCAGTCTGGATACCATTTCTGTGAATTTATGGGGTAAAAATTGATTTTTTTAAAAAGTTAATTAAAATTTATTTAAATTAATTTATTACATTTTTAATTTTAATTTCTAATTGCTACAGTCAATATACACAAGCTGTGAAAAATTTCAACAGTCTATCATTAATAATAAAAATTTTATAGCATATTAAAGTTTCATCAATACTGCCCTGACAGGACATAGACCACAATTAATTTTGTTCTCTACCTACAGTATTAATTGTGAGGCGAGTCCATCTGTTCGTAAGATGGCATGTCCAAATTCATTGTGAGCGTTATCCATAGACTTGACATACTCAATTCAATTAAATCGCTGCTTAACCCAATACTTCATAAACATAATTCGAGAATTTGATTGATATGAAACTATAAGTCCAATCTACTTGATATGCAAAAATAGATTCAATTCAATAATTGCCTAATTAAACATACCATTAACATAAAATTCACGAATTTCATAAGAAGCTAGAATGTCTTAAGTCCTTGAGTGTTATACTCGCCGACTTGACACGCTCAATTCAATTCCTTTTTATATCAATTCAGTTCAACAAGACAATGCTGTAGTTGAACTGTCAAGTCAAGCAAGTGTTATATTTATATTTGTTTCTTTATTGTAGCTGAATCAAAACATACTAAATTTTATATAATGTTTAATCGCCGAAAGTGGTCTTATCATAACAAATTTACAATATCGTCCTTATCTTTCCATTAGGCCGATAAATCAGCCCTTCACCCGTTATGATGATTTTCGGGTGATCGGCTGTTATCACCTATGCATTATTTACCGCTCCGGTGGCCTAGTGGTTAGAGCGTCCGCCGCGGAAGCGGGAGGTCGTGGGTTCGATCCCCGGCCGAGTCATACCAAAGACTTACAAAAATGGTACTAACAGCTGCCTCGCTTGACGCTCAGTATTAAGAGGTTAGTGTTAGGACTGGTCGGCCTGGTGTCAGGATAATGTGACTGGATGGGACATCATGCTACATGTCTGCAGCATGATGCCTCAGTGCTAGACATCACTATAAACTGCCTCACAGCAGACATCGTAGCGATATGACTGAAAAATTGTTAAAGCAACGTTAAAATCCTAATCAAACAAACAAAAAAAATCACCTATGCATTAAAAGTTGATCCACATTTGACACGCACATATCGGTGTATATTTAATGCACTTACCGGTATTTCTCGAGGCTGTGCAACTAGTACTACCGTCGGCTGAAGAGTTCTTTTGGTGACATGTACATTATATTTCCGGAGCAAATCATATGATTGGTAACTTGTAAATCAACCTGGAATAGCACAACCATCGATCCCGTTAACATTTGGAACTTCGCGCTTGATGGCTGTTACTAGTATATGTCTAAAGTGTACGCATACTTGTTCCGGAATGATTTGCATGCAGCAAAATTGCGCATCTGAATGAACAGGTCACATTCGACCCACATATCGTCCATCAGTCTCAACACATAGTGTGTGTGTGTGTGTGTGTGTGTGTTGATTTATCAGTCTATGTGACCATGTACATAATTATCACATACAGGCCTGTACACCAAGGCACTGATACTATGCTGGACATTAAGTAGAAACAAGAGGAAGTTTATGGCTGTGATCCGGAGTCATTAGTTACGTCACACAGTAGTCTGATGTAGTGATATCAGGATCAAATTCCACCTGTACACTATCAAACCGAACCTTCCAGTTGTGCTAAACTTAAGACTGGGTAATACAAAGTTACATTATCCCAGTAAAATACCGGACTCATTTGTTAAGTAAGCGCAAGGAATGGCAATCTGGTGATCACATTTTGCAATAGTTTTAATATATGTTTGTTGGATTATCTACGGTGGCAGCTATTATCTGTTAACTTTCAAGTACTGATATTAGCACGCCTGCGTCGCTGACGTTGAGGTCACGACTCAATAGATATAAACTTACCAGTTCATACTAAATAATTGATCCAAAACGAGGCTAACCAGACAACATATATGTAATTTCCTTCCTGGTTGCCAAAGAAGAAAAGTGCGAAGAAGAAGGCTCGATATTTTTAAAAGGTAAGGTATAAAGGTGCCAAAAGGACAACATAACATATTTAAAATCTCTAAAATGATGTTTCTTAACACTTGAATTTTATGCTGCTGTTATTTGTACATGATTTAGAACAAAGATTACTCTGGAGTGTACCTTTGGACTACAGAGATACGTGCTCATATGTTCGAGTGCCGGTTGAGAATTGAAGATGCAAATGGTGCAAAGGAAATTTAATTAAATGTTTTGAATAGTAAATAAACCATCTTCAGATATAATAGGTTCCATTCGATATTCCGGTAAAGGTACGCGAACATCTGAGATATATCGCATGCACGGTTTTGTTACAATGGTACACTCTCGGGTGGTATTTGAAAGCGAAAGTACACATGCATTACTGTTCGTTGCTGGGATGTGGACCGCGTTGGATGTTTGTGTTTCAGTCACTCCGGTTCTCGTTGAATTAGCTTATATAAATAGCACTATTCCCACCTTAATGTTATACCACATCTCTTCAAACCTCCGCCCCCAATGTGCAGAGTTTTTTTTAAACATACATGATGTATTTTTCTAGTTTGCTCTCTCTCTCTCTCTCTCTCTCTCTCTCTCTCTCTCTCTGAAAATAACGTTCACATCTCACATTTTTTTTTTTTACAAATTTGCAGAACAACATGAACTCTAAAGGGAATAAGCTTCTGGTTGCAGCCATTGATTTTGGAACAACCTACAGTGGATATGCATTTGTCTTTAAACATGAAGACTTCAGTAAAATCAACGCCAACACTGCGTGGGCTGGTGGAAGTCTGATGTCGTTGAAGTGCCCCACATGTGTCCTCTTCGACGAAAATAAAAATTTTCACTCTTTTGGCTACGAAGCTGAAGACAAATATTCAGATTTGGCTAATGACAACAAGCACGAAAAGTGGTACTACTTTCGTCGTTTCAAAATGTCCCTGCACAAAAAAGAGGTAAAGTTACATTCAAGTATCTATTTGCTTATGGTCAAAGGTTGCATGATAGGGTAATTTAACTTATTCACGGATTGATCTTCAGATCAGCGCCGGTGCAAGGCAATTTGGTGCCCTAGGCGAGATCTGATATCTGGCTCCCCCCCCCCCCCCCCTTCCACTCACGTCTTCCCCCACCCGCCCATCATGAAATAAACCCTTAGCCCAGCGCCCTAGGCGATTGCCTAGTTCGCCTAGCGGAAGCGCCGGCCCCGCTTCAGATGGTAATATATTGAATGAGTCTGAAAATCACATGGTACATTAGCATTTTCTTGTATAATTTTATAGCGGGGGGGGGGGATGAGGGGTCGATGGATGTTACATTCGCTTCATGGCTCTGTGTTACTGGTTATAACGTAATATCTGTAGTTCTTTTATATAATCCAACGTCTTCACAAACTATTTTGATTTAGGCCGATAAATCAGCCGCTTCACCCGTGATGTCAGCCCTTCGTAACATAGTCCATCAGTATCAACACAAATTTTTAGAGTTGATTTATCGGACTAATTGTGTTGAAATATAACCCTCCAGGGATACTGTAGATAACTGTATTTTCCTTCACGATGAAATTACGATAAAATACCTTTACATTTGTTGCAATCAGAGTTATCATTTCATCATTCATTACAAGGAAGCACACAGTACATGCATTCACACTAATTTTTATCATGAATGTGGGCTAATACGAATACTTATCCATATTAATGTACCTTGAAAGGACTGTATATATATATATATATATATATATATATATATATATATATATATATATATATATATATATATATATATATATATATATATATATATATATATATATATATTGTTGTTTACAATTAGATCAAACGAGACGTCGAAATACCCGATGACAAGGGCCTTAAAATGCCTGCGAAGAAAGTATTTGGTTCTGCGATTAAATTTCTAAAGACACATCTGCTGAATACCTTAGACAGTCGAGGGACAGGTGTCGCTGAAAAAGATATTCATTGGGTCCTGACCGTTCCCGCAATATGGAGTGACGCCGCCAAACAGTTTATGCGGGAGACGGCTGTGAGTGAGGTAATGGTGCAATTGTTCGTTGTGAGTGAAAAAGGAAGGAATGAAGAATGAAAATGTTAATTTATACTCAACCACGTGTTATTATTCTAAGAATTCTTAGAAGGGATAGTACCAAACAAACAATCATACAGACAGACAAAAATCAGATCTTGATCGAGGGAAACGGCTAGTATGTAGTAATATGTATCCTCTTGTGTTAGGACATCTCCACCCGGGCATTCCCCCCCCCCCCCAGACTTTTCCCCCTCGACATATCCCCCCCCCCCGGAAATTTCCCCCCTGGACTCCCCCCCCCATCAAATAAGACTTTCCCCCCCCCCAGTCATTTCCCCCCCCCCCCAATTATCTTAAAACTTAATTCATATTTAATTATAAAAACTTATATTAAGTTATGTTAAAAGAAAAGGTTATTTGAAATAAAGATAACAAGATTTGTAACAAGAAAACCGAGTTTGGGATTTCCGGATTAACAACAAAACACTATTGATGGTAATGCAAATACAATATTTAATGATATATGAAAATAAGGAAATAAGTATGACTGATACGTGCGTGTACTGAAACAACTACAATTAATTGAACGATGGCTAATCCTTCTGTTGTTTATCTTAAATATACCAAATATGCACAATAAATAAAGGTTAGACTGAAGCCTCTTCATACTTCAAAGAAACCTCCTGTTCTACAGTGAGTAAAAGCATGATTGTATGAGAGAGAGAGAGAGAGAGAGAGAGAGAGAGAGAGAGAGAGTAGATATTTTACATTTGATAATGCATTTATTTCAGGTGACAATAGTCATACCTATGCACTAACGGTGATGCGAGGTGCGAGTATACATCAAAGCTAAATGTTACTATATATAAATAAAGTAGTATAAAGATAATGGGTGGGAAATGACTGGGGGGGAAAAGTCCTATTTGATGGTGGGGGGGGGAAGTCCAGGGGGGAGATGTCCGGGGGGATATGTCGGGGGGGGGGGTGAAGTCCTGGGGGGGGGAAATGTCCAGGGGGGAGATGTCCTGATACCGTATACTCTCTCTCTCTCTCTCTCTCTCTCTCTCTCTCTCTCTCTCTCTCTCTCTCTCTCTCTCTCTATATATATATATATATATATATATATATATATATATATATATATATGCAATTGAAAGCGTATGAAAAGTTAGGGACAAAGCTTCCTCAAGTTGAATTTTAAGTACGAACATAGGCATTTTGCTATTTTGTAGATTTTTTTTTTTTTTTTTTAAATTTCTTTGTGATCGTATTATGGCACCAACAAGTAAAAGGGATTGATGCAGTTTTAGAATAGTGTCATGTGTATCATATAGGTGAATTAACACAATGCCAAGGGTCAGCAGTGCCAACCAGTGCATGTCCCGTCGAGTGTACCATAGTATGCAGCCAAGCACATCTTTTCTTCGTGCTATTAGATCTTTTGAGTAACACGGGTGATGCTATTCCTCCAAAGGACTTACCAGTGTGTGACCTATTGAGTTATAAAATATCGATATTAACGGCTATTGGACAATTCGGACCAAAGACAATTCGGCCCAAGACAATTCGTAAACTTTCGCGCTAATATTTTGAATCGGAAACTGTTATAATTAGAATGGTATTAATTTGACAACTTAAAATGTTTGTGGTGTTTCGAATATTCATTATCAAATTAAATGCAATTTTAAATACAAGAAATTTTGGCAAAGATGCATTTTTCATTGTGCACATTTATCTGTCTTTTTCGTAACATATAACAGCAAAACGGAATAATGTTCTGAATTAAATTTGTCAAATTATCGCAAAATAACTAATTATGCAGTTTTCAACCATTTTATCTGTATAAATTTTTTGTGACAAATACGTTCAAATACGAGAATATCTCATGTTTTGCTTGAGAATTAAGTTTTTGAGAAAAAGCGTACAGCTCTACTATACTCCTTTCTTTCTTCGGTTTTTCCTAACCATTATTACTTCGAAAAACATTTATCTTGTTCACAAAATGTTCCAAATTTTATGATAAAGCATATTATATAAGAATTGTCAAAATATATGTTACAAATAAATACTTGTCAGTTGTATTTTAAAATTGGGCCGAATTGTCTTTGGTTGGGCCGAAATGTCTTTCGAGTTGGGTCGAATTGTCTTTAAAGTTGGGCCGAATTGTCTTATTTTCAGTCCAAGTTGGGCCGAATTGTCTTGGGCCGAATTGTCTTTGGTCCGAATTGTCCATAAGCCGATATTAACAACCACATACAATTATTATGGAGACAAGTAGTCATGAGTATGTTCAATAATAATTTAAATTTCGACCCGGCTCATTATGGACAATACATTAAAAAGACATTGGAGAAATTTGGGTTTGATTAATACATACTAAACGACGGTTTCTACGGCCTAGTGGTTAGAAAGTTCGCCTCGGATGTGGAAGATCGCGGGTTTCAACTCTGCTCGAATCACACCAAAGACTTTTTAAAATGACATAAACAGCTGCATCGTAAGGCGCTTTGCATTACAAGATAGTGTTAATACTAGCCGGCTTAGTGGCAGGATAATGTGACTGGGTGGGACATTATTATACATGTCTGCGGATTGATGCCCCAGTACTAGACATCACTATAATCTGCCGGACTGCATACATCGTAGCGATATTACTGAAAATTGTTAAAGCTACGCTAAAATCCAAATATCACACACACACACACACACACACACACACGCGCGCAGCTAATAAACCCATACATAATACTATTCTAGCTTTGCGGATTTAAAAAGGTTAATGGTCTTTTAAAATTCAAATGTTGTATTTCAGGCGGAAATTGACAGTAGTTCATTGACAATTGCTTTGGAACCGGAGGCAGCATCATTGTATTGTCAGTTGCTGCCAAGCGACAAGTTTTCAGGGAGTGGTAGATTGACCGCAAACAAGTACATGATCTTAGACCTAGGAGGTAAAGATTGAGAGAGAGAGAGAGAGAGAGAGAGAGAGAGAGAGAGAGAGAGAGAGAGAGAGACCAGCACCACAAAAGATCTTATTCTATATTTTCCTCCATACGTATTAATGGCTACAGTTATAGATCTTAAAGACAAGTTTCAATGTCACCAGCGCAATAAAAGTAAAAGATTTTTTTTATCATTGTACAATAGGTTAGAATTTGAAGTTACATAAAAACAAAAACGAACGTAAAAAAAACTGTTTTTCTAAGACCATGTAGAAAATACAGCGGATGATTCATACATGCTTTTGTATTTAATTAGTTTTTTTTCCTTTCATTTAAGTTCATTTTGAGCAATGAATGACATGTAATTTTTCAGAGTAGTATTCTTACTTTAACACTTCGTTTCCAAAGATTATTTTTATTCGTATTTGTACTCGACACCTTTCGAAAATGTATATTTTCTACCAACCTTCTTTTCGTTATTCCTGCATCTCTGCCTTTCTATCTTTTTCACCCATGAAATAACATACCAGTTGTTTTTTTCTTCTTTTTTTCTAAGGTGGTACTGCTGATATAACCGTGCATGAAAAGCAAGCGGACGGATCGCTTAGAGAACTTCACGAGCCAACAGGAGGAGCTTGGGGCGGGACTAAAGTGGACGAAGCCTTTCATCAGATGCTGATTAAAATAATTGGCGCGAAAACATTCAAAACATTTTGTGACAGTCAAAAAGCTGACCACGTGGACCTGCTTCGAGAACTGGAAGCGAAGAAAAGAACCATAACTCCTGGTTCAGATAGCAAAATTACAGTTAAGATGCCCGTTTCTTTGACTAGCCTGTATGAAAAAGACAGCGGAGAATCAATAGCAGATGCTATAAAAGAAACGTCATTCAAAGATAAAATGATTTGGGCTGCGGACAAGGTTCGAATTGAAGCAAACCTTTTTAAAGGTTTATTTAAAGATTGCACTGACGGTGTAACACGATGCGTGAGGGAACTGTTACAAAAGCCAGAAGTCAAAGATGTTGACACTTTTTTAATGGTCGGAGGATTCTCCGAATCTCCTATGATGCAAGCCGCCATTAAGGATGCATTCCCGAATGCTAAAATTATTATCCCAGCAGACGCTGGGTTGATTGTTTTGAAAGGAGCCGTGGTCTTTGGACGTGAACCAATGAAAATTGCGTCTAGAATTGCAAAGTATACGTATGGTATCAACATTTCACCTCCTTTTGACAGCACATTATATCCACAAGAGAAGAGAGTTGTTGTAGGTGGAAAGGATCGATGTAAAGACGTGTTTAAGAAGTACATACAAAAAGGAGAATCCATAAAGATTGGTGAACGGAGATCTGGAAAGCACGTTAGCTTGAAGGCTAACCAAAAGGAGATGCTCTTAAAAATTTACGCTTCGGCTGCAAAGGATCCAAAATTCATCACCGATCCAGGCTGCGAGTATATGGGACGGCTGATTGTTAAACTCCCGGAAGCACAAGATATTTTTAAGGTGAATGTCGACATGATGTTTGGACAAACTGAACTCTTGGTGGAGGCCGAGGAAGAAACTTCGAAACAGAAATTTGCGTCATACTTTGACTTTTTATAGAGTTTGTATTTCCATTGAAGTTAACTAGCAACAAAACTGTTTTATAATCAAGGGTGATGTTTCTACGTTAACAACTCAATTGAATCTAATGCAACATTGTATCTTTTTAGTTTGTTTTTGGCTTTGCCTTCTCTGGCATCAATCGACTCTAATTTAGTGAATAACATCTATTTAATATATTATCTGTGACTGAAATAAATAATTTAATTTCCAGATTGCATGACTGAATGCATTACTGGAGAATTTACAATTTTAACATCATTGGAATATCAATGATCCTTATTGTTATTACCTATTTGACAAATATAAGATTTTTGTATTGCAGGAATTTATTATTGTTTTGGACAAAACCCCGATTATCATCATGCTATTTTACGAGAGTTCTGAAGCATGCTTTGGGAATTCAGAATTTCAAATGAACATTGCAAACTATGACAAAATTAATTGTATTGAGGAAATATTCGCTACTAATATTACTCCCATAGAAAATTAGTGGTTGATTAATTGATCATATTCTTTAATTCTCGAATAATTTTTTATTTAAATACATAAGGCAACAGTTTTTTTACCTTTCGAAGGTTAATTTTCGTTAAAAGCTATTTTACATATGCTTTTTTTGATCCATAAATCATTAGCGCAAACAAAATATTAAAAACTGAATGTTTTGTTTTCTCTCAACACAACGTCATTCTTACAATGAATATCACTTCTGTGCAAATCCACTAAAATATAATCGTAATTGAATAAACTATTCTGCTGGCTTTGAAACAAATCTTCAGACCCCTTTTATTATGTCTATTTTAAGGGTGAGTTCAGTTCTCTTTTATAATGTTTTATAGCAGAATAATAACTGGTGACCATGAGGCAAGCTCTTTTACCTTCTAATGAATTCCCGCATAAAGAAACACACACAAGAATTAATTACTAATGAACTGAATGTGTTACTTTAGCAGGTTAAATCTCATTTATTATATCCGTCTAAATTTATTCCGTATCTGTTGCATGAAAATAAGCGTAGAGGGCGCAAAATGGATTTAAATTCATATAATCACTGAGTTACCATAGAACAGATTTGCAAGTAAGTAAGAAGGCTATTTCGTAAATTTTTACCTTCATTGAAATGTTTACTTTGTCTACAATACAAACGACGCGCTCTATTTCGGTATCAATATTTGCCATTTTATATTTCTTGGGATTCTACATGTTTTGTATTCATACCTGTTTGGGACGGCGTGGGTTCTGATTAGAATTCAACATTACATTTCGGAGGAAATACAACCTTATGGGAATTGTAACATCACGTACGTTAATTTTAACAGACAGTGTTCAGAGACGAATATATTTACATGTATAATAACAAACAAGAGTGAAACAAGCACTTAAATTCGCTAACACTGTTTCACATGGTTATCTCCCGTAATTAATCGTCTTACTGAAATATATTCAAACACGGTCATTCAAAGATGCCTTATTCCTGTCAATTATACGGAGTGAAATAAGTGAGATTAATTATTAAATAAATAGATGTTTCATACATACAAAATGCCTTGGCTTAATAAATAAACTTTAACAGAAATATAGATACATTTGTGTAGCCAGTATTTAAGTAGTAGAGACGGTGAATAAGGCATTTCTAATTGAGTTAGATTTTAAGCAAATATTTTTAAGTCTCCTTTCTCCAATTTTTTTTTCTGAAAAACAAAATCCCATTGCATGGTATTCCTATCGAGAAATGTAAATCTGTCGGTTAATTTTGCATTTTTTATATCAGACAAATCATCTCGATATGATGGAGCAATTTCGTGGTATGATTGTACATCTGTGACATAATCAGATTTTTTAGGTTCCGGTATTTGATAAGATGTCCGAGGTGGGATTTCAGGCCATCCTAGCACGGTTCTTATAGAACTCTGATAGATGTCTATGGCATACCCGGTTGAGTTTATCTCAATCGCGGATGATAGTGTTGCTTCATGAACTGTTATAGCGATTTTTGATTCTGTTCCCGTAATGGATTTTATTCTACGCTGTAATTCATTATAGATCTGTTCGATTTGGTAAGACCCAGATGGTAAGGAAACAATGTTCCAGTCTAGAGTTCCGTCTGTTTTTTTTTTTACTCGCAAACACCAGGGAATTATTCGGTTGCTCACCACCAAATGGTTGTGATATAATATTTGGCCAACTGTGGTATAATCGTAATTTTGCCAGTGCTATCTCCTTCACCGGAATCGCAGTGGGGAAATTGACACTGAATTCAGGGTGGGTTGAGGTTATTGAGATCACAGTGGTTTTCACTGGGATGGTATTTTCCATTATTCGTTGAAGTATTTCTTGCGATTTTGACATCACGGAATCATAAGCACGTACCATCGCGGAAAACTCACTATCGGATATTAAAGGAGGGAGGACGATATCATTGAGGATAATTGCGAGTACGCGAGCACGCGTTTGACACCGTATGAAATTTGATTATGTAGTCTTGTAGTTTACGCTGGCTACATGATATTGTTTTTGTTATTATTGTTATTACTCCAACGATTATTGTCGCCGCGGATATACAAATTGGAACAGCTAACGGGACAATCCTTGTTACCGAAGACAGTATTATACCAGCTTCGGTAATTAACCTGATACCGAATACACGGTAACATTAACAGCAGTAATTCTTCGCCTATATTTTTTAAATTTTTATTTGGTATTCTTCGGTGAGTGTTTTGAGTTTAGTTTGAAATTCTGACCTGATCATTGTGACACTGCTGTGATGTTGCCATTGATGACATTTTATTTACAATAATAGATAGCAATTTCAATTAAGCTGTTTACCCAAATCTGCTACAAATTCCACAAACCATGTTATTGATACTCTAGCTAGTCTATCATCGGTGGCTGTTATTGTGAATCGCTCAATTGTTCCATTGTCGATGATCGTTGATATGGTATTGTTGACCCCAGTCGAACTCGTCGATGAAATATTAAACTGAGTCGGTGACACTAGTGTTAATCGATAAATACCCTTGACGGTAGCTACGATATCTAATATGTTAGTCTGTGGTGTCCACGCAAATGATCCGTGTTGAATCGCATATACCGGGTTTATATTTTTCTCATGAGGAATTTTGATTTTATCTAATCGGGTTATCATCGCAGAAAAATCATCTTTGATGGCGTCATGAGTCTTTTAGATATCATCGATGGATTTTTGAATATTCAGGAGTTTTATGTCTACTTTATCTAATGAGGTTCCAAAAAATTTCTCAATTATATTTTTACGAAAAGTTGAAAATTTCTCGACATGATCTTTATATTGGATTGGAGTGCTGCTAATTCTATAATAGCGGTTATTTCTGTGAGCGTCGGTATGGTTACCTGTGGATTTTCAAAGACCAAAGAAATTTAATATCGGTGCATCAATCTTGTCAACTATATTCCATTGTAATTCAGAAAATTGATTAAATACAATTATATGGTCGTCATATTCATTATGTAATTTTTTTAATAGTTCTAAATTGTTATCGAGTGTTGATATTTTATATGTGATCGTTGAAACGAGAACACTTGGTTTGAGCCTACCCTGATCGGAAAATACCGCGATAGTATTTTCAGCTGCGTCACGGTTTTTAACTAAAATATCATCTAGTTAAACATTACTCGTTTTCAATCTTCCTGACGATCTTGAAATACGACTATTTTATTTGGATCCACACTTGCGAGGTTTAGCATCTCGGATATTTCATCTTCGATTATTTTTTTACATGACCGGTTGCAGATATTTCCGTGGTGGGTTTTTTCAGACCAGAGAGAGAGAGAGAGAGAGAGAGAGAGAGATATTCCCCAAATATCAATCATTATATTTTAAACTCTCTCTAAAAAGCGATTACTCGTATATTCATGTACGGTTTTATGGGGTGGTTTAGTTGACGATGAAATAGCGTCGAGCACATTTAATACTTCTAAGCCGCATATTGGTGGGTCGGTCATTTTCTGTGTTGGTAGCGTGGAATACCAACGAGAGGTGTTTAAGTGGTGTATATAACGCATAAATTCTTTAGGCGGCGCTAACCGATATGAATCGAAATAAACAATTACACGCGGATCAATCGCGTATGTTGTCCCTGGTACTCTTAGGCCGTTTCCGCTGTACCATGAATGAGGAGTTCCTGGTAGTCTTAGACCCTTTGCTGATCGTTTCTTTTTTTTTTTTGTATCCCTGTCCGGTAGCTTTCTTTAGTGCCATCCCTTCCGCGGTACCAACGGCTGCAATTAGCGAGAAGTGGAAATATACCCCCTGATTTTATCATGTCTTTGATCGCGGCCGCAGAGAGTGTGACCTGAACACCCTTTTAATCCTTGAAAGCATCATTGAAATGCTTAATCTGACGAATTGTCAGTGATCGTTTATTCTGACCACCTGACATCTGATTGTGTTTTAGTGATATCGTAGTTCCACATTTTTTAGCTGAATCCGATTGCAATTTTTTAATCTGACCAGGAGTCAGAGTGACATTAACACGACTATATGACATTTTATTTAATAACAGCTTGATCTAATTGTTTATGTATTTTTGGAAAATATTTACATATTTTTTACTGGTGCATCAACTACTCTCATCCGTCCACCAACACCTTGGAGTAACAGAGATTTGTCGCTGAGAATATTAGCAACTGCTCTGTAATTCGGGATAAGTGGAGCTGGAGCAACCGGAAGAGATATAGGAGCTCGGAAATGTATGTCAACGACGGACTGTCTGGTTAAATCAAGATGTTCCAACGAGAAATAATAGATCGGATATAGTTTTCTAAAATCCAACTGTGATATTTTCAGCCCAGTATCTACATTCTTATCACGTTCCATAAATGTCAGCAAACGATGATACGCGCGTGCTATTTGGTTTTGTCCGTAATGAAGTAAAATATCCTCGGATGGTTCTTGTTGGCCGTTTATCCTCAACGAGACTTCAGAAACATCTAGCTGATCAAATATCATATGGCTGCGTGTTTGTGAATCCACTCGCGTCTTATCCTGTAACGCAACAAATATGTGCCGCGGCGCTGAAACCCCTTGTTTTCATGCCAGGTGCCATGTAAATATACCATTAACAGAACTATCAAAATTATCTGTTGTTGTCGTTAGCCATGATAATAATGATTTACCACCTGTATCCATAAATGATAGTAATTTTTCCTTTGCCGTGATTTATGGAGTCGTTACTGGCATCCACAGTGAGAGTTTTGTTATATTCACCTTGCCATGGTCAGCATCTGGATGTGCAGGATCTACTGGAACTTTCCAGATTGCATCATTATCATCGCCTTTTCGCACGAGGACTACTGTAATGTTCGCTCCAAATATAACTTTTCTAACATTTCTGCAAAATCCGAAAATATGAGATAGTGGAATCGCGCATGAAAAAAAATATACGCGTTTCTTGCAACATTGATACGCGTATTGCAAACCCTAAGTTGTAATTAGGATCGGAATTTATAATCATATCTTCGATATCAGCATTAACAGGAGGACTAGCACGATCCTTCAGTCGTCTTATAATATATGGAGCCTGTCCAGCGTGATCAGTAATATCCTTAGCGAACATCATAGATGGACCTGCTGATCTTGTATAATCATCAGAATATCTTGCTAACCCCACTATTGTTGTGGCAACATCAACATCATGCTCTATAGATGCAATCTCTCTTCCATCAATCATATAATCAGTGTGATTAGTTTTCCTTTAGCCGCGGAAAATGCTAACAGCGCTAATACCCTTGTCACGAATAATATCAACATCTTTCATCGATAACTGTTTAGCGATTGGCGCTATTTTTGGAGCCATCCTTGCGAATAACCCCTCAATGACATTACCGAGAACATCTCCATAATACGCGCTATAAACAGGCACTCGTGAATTTACAACGTAAGTCATGGTTGGTTTAATGTGATCGTAGTGTATGATCATCTTATTTAAATACTATTTATCTAATCGCTGTGAAGATCATCAACTAGCACGTCAATAAACTCTCGATATACACCTATTTCCATGACACCGCCTTCAAATAGTCGTCTGCAGATATCAGCGGCTTCATTAATTATTTCCGGTGAGTTATTTCCAGCTCGTTTCCCTCCTACGAGAACTTCTAATCGTGATATATCCCCGAGAATATTATTAGGACAACGAACAAGACCACTATCTAACGCGGAGTTTCGAACGAAGTTTCGGGTTCCACTCTGAGAAAACCCATCCCCACTACTATAACCAATTGCACCTTGAGAATCATCTTCCTGATTCTCCCATTTATATTCTTCTTGATCAGTCCCCAATAATCTCAAAACCGCTAAATCATCGTCATCTTTGAGTTGCTCAGATGGTGGTTGTCGTTGAGGTAAGAAAGATATTTTCTTTGAAGATTGTTGTCTTTTTCTTTGAAATCTTTGTGGTTTTTGTTTTTGTTTTAGTTTTTCATATTTATTATATAATTCACCCACCGCTTTGAGATATTCCCCGTACGATGAATTTGTTGTATCAATCGACTTGTGTTAGTTTTGATTTTGTAAAATACATCAGCCCACTGTGTTATATTTTTAATATATTTGTTGAGTTCTGGTTTCAACATTTTTCTCCTATTTTCATAAGTCGTAACAACAAGCGCAGGAAATTCTTTTGGATCACTCTTATCGATTGCTGTTAACTCCTCCACATTAAATCTATCGCGTAATTCATCAATAATTTTTTCACCGGTTTCTTTCGGACCGGTTTGAGGTTTTTGTAACAGTTTTGATGTTTGTTCAGTTTCCTTTGCTATTTTTTGAAGTACTGGTACAGTAGCAGTAACACCTTTCTCAGTAGCAGTAACAATTTTCTCAGTAGCTGTGGTTACTGGTTTAAATAATTGTTCGGTGCCTGTTGCAAATTCGGTTTGAAATTCATAACGCGCTTGTAGTTTCCCCCTGACAGAGTCCCATACGGGTAAAAATCTCTTTATTGCTTGTAATCGCTCGCGTGCGAGTCTAATTGTTAAAGATTCCCCAATCATTATTGTAAAAATCGAAGATTCTTCTAATTGTTAACAATTTATAATAAAAAATCCTAAGAGTTTTTGAAATAGTTAACCCACCCCCGAAATTCTTTTGAATTTCACGACAATGTTTTCATTACTTCCTTGTTCATTGATTTGATCACCGGTGACTAATTCTCCGTGACAACAAAAAAAAATACACATACTTGGAAGGGTTTTATTGAATTTCAAATCCTTACAAATTGTCAAAATTGATTTCGTTCCGTGTGAGTAACTATACCTGTCTTTCTAGTCTCTAGGTATGTGTTTCAATGGAGCTTTACTATAACAGTGCCTAATGACATGTACAATACATACATGTGATAATCTTTTCAAAGCGTGTAGTGGTTTCAGGCAGGATGGAAAAAAGTGATGTACACATTTTGTTCTTATGATATTTCAGAACCCAGTGTATTATTCTGTTTAATGATATTTTTGTCACTTTAATTAAGGAATTTATTGTGCGTCTGACCTGGTATTGTTGGCCGAGTTCAGCTCTGACTTTTTCGACTGCTGCAAATAACGGAATAAATTTGTTCATGTCGTTATATGCGAAAGATTCATGGATTGCGTGTTGTATTCTTCTAATCAGGGCATTTGGCTTGGTAACACATATCTATTGTTCTGAGCGTTATCATCGATATCTTGAAAATCAGAAAGAATCTGATTACTGTCTAATTTATCTGATAATTGTATTTTTTGATATGTCAACTTTGAAATCTTTATTTGGTACCCTATGACCGTTTCTTTAGACCGTCAGTTCTTTCTGAACCGCATTGTGGGCTACCCTTGTGTGACATAGAGCTGTTTGCATCCATGTCACTATTTATTTCGGGGGCCATTTGTATTCGTCGTACACCTTCCCCCAAGAATCAAATTTCCAGGGGCTGCAAAATCAGAGGTGTACGCGAATATCCTTTGCCTGGTGCACCCCAATAATATATAAAGAAACCCTCAAGATTTTTCTAGTCAAACCAACACAAATAATAATTCAGTCAGACCATGAATTATATATATGTATAATTATCGAATAATCCCATCCAAGACAGTAATTCTATCACACACACACATACCCACACGAGTTATCGCCCTCTGTGTTATAACACAAGCACAAAATGGAATTCAGATGTTAGAATATTATATTGTAAATATTCAAACCAAATATTTTTTTAAATCGCTTTGAAAAAGTCGATTTAGCAACATTTTCTGCAAAGCGTCGAACCGAAGGCACGCAAATGTTAAAAATACTTGCCGGCTTCAGTCATTGATTGAAATATTTTTTCCCGTTATTTTCTGTATCAAGAGACTTGACATATTTTGCAATTTTCGGGTAGTTTCCAGTTAATCCCCGTTTGGTATTCACACGCTGCGTGATAGCTTGAAGATTATCTAAAGAATTATTCCTAGGATTGGAATCAATATGATCAATTACAAATCCGTCTTTGATCACCCCAAAGAAACATTCATATACGAATTTGTGATTAAATTGACTTTTTCCTCCAGCAGTAAATTTGAGATACCCATGCCATTGTCTTCCCCTACTGGTTTCTTCAATCTGCGGTGTCTGACAACACCATCACGAGATGCTTCATAATCGATGATCACAGAATGTGGTTGAAATTCTCGGTTCATTTATATATACAATATATTATTTGCCTAATTAGTTATTTGGTTTAATTATTACTTGGGAATCTAGTAATATAGTCTTGATGTGTTCTTATGATTTTGTCCGAGTCAGGGTCAGCGTTCTTGACGGAATCTTTGATTTGTTTATCATAATAGCGCTTAAGTTCCCTGTATCGCTTACCACCACAATTCAGGCACAACTGCAATTTTCCTCGTACACCCACCCCATATCGTATGCAGGGTTAAGGACCTAAACTCCCTCGTCGGACACTTTGTGCATGATATCCGCAGAATTCATTTCTGCATGATTTGTTACAGACAGTTACTGATCCTATCATAAGCCACTTACAGTGATTCATTATATATAAATTCTTTATTTAAATACTTGTTTTAATTATAATATGGAGGAGTTCGATATATTATCGAAAATTACACCTTGGAAAAATGCTAAATTCAATCACGATAGAGTTTCCATAGATACACCCGATAAGGGTCTAATAAGTGATAGAAACATGGTAGGTAAAATCCATGAGGGATTTAATGAATTCAAGCTCGATGGTGCATCTCACTGTTGGTCAACATTTCGAATCGATGGTGGTGTTGATGCTACCATGAACGGCCAAAGAGCAGCAGTGATAATCTCGTATCTGGATCAGAAAAAAGCATTTGTTTTTAAGTGAAATTCATTATCCACTCATAAACGGGAAATTGGATTATACGCGACAAATTTGAACCCATCCTGAAAGATAAAAGAACTGTCACTGTGAGTCAGGATTCCAAACCAGGAATGCTGACTGAGGTTGACAAGCCGTATTTCGAGAAAGCTTATCCCGTGACCACGGTTGTTTATGGGATCTATCCGTTAAATGGCAAATGGAGTATTGAGAAATTAAAAACCCTGAAACAATCAGAGAGGATAAATTGTGTAGCCGAACGAATAATAGAGCATTTTACAAATGCGTTGCGTGGAAACAAATTGATGGATCTAAGACGAAAAAAATAAATGAATGGGAAATAAAAATAAAAGAGAGCCGTGCAACAATTCAGAATGTAGATGAGTTAGAAACATCACTAAGATTCCCAATAACTGTAACGACGATAACAGGAGAGGTATTACACGAATCGAAATATAAATCAAATGGGGCCCCAACCCAAATTTTTGACCATAATGCACACGCGTGGACCTCCACGGTAACAATATTTCTGCGGGATAGAACCATAAAATATCTACCCCTGGAATTCTCAGGAGGGGAGAAATTATTTGATTTTATTTACGAGTTAAGTAAAAACAATCCTGTGTCAGTGTGGTTATTTCAGAGTTTTGAAGACGAAGAGTGTAAATTCGATCAATTTGTAAGACCTAACGGCAAAATATACCGTACTGAATCCCTACATGACGAGATGAGAAAAGTAGCTCGTGAGTTTTGAACGGAACACGACGAACAATTACTAACAAACTGTTTTACAATCCCGTCAGTTGCAGCTCATTTCGCGAGAACACGAAATCTATGGAAACCAACAAGAACTGAATTTCTCTCAGATGTCGAGTCAAGCTGTGTTATTATGGAAATTGTGGATTATAGAATACCAAATATGACCCCAAAAGTGTTATTTCGGTTGATATGGTCGCGGGTTATCCTGGGAGTTTACTCGGGTACGGCGAATATTCTGAGTATTTTAAACGATTTGGGCATCCTGCACACGAAATGACCCGTGTTGCGATTAATGGACCGCTACCTGATTTTGATCTAAACGGATTCGCTCGTGTGGTATCATTTTAATTCGCTAAAGAACTTCATCCCGTGTTGTTATGCTTGGTTTGGCAGACACATCTCTGAAAAACACTGGATGCCAATAGTGTTATTACGGTATATGATTGATTTTAAAATATTGATATCGCTGATTGTCAGTGAAGCAATTATATCATATCGGGCGGAGATTGAAGTCTGGTTACCACAACCCGATAGTCTAGATAGTATAATTAGCGAAAACAAAGAACAATTCCCTGATCTTGACGAAGAATACATCGTGAAATGGTCCAAGGAGATATTTGAAGTTAGAAATAAACACGCAAAAGATCTCGGTAGAGGAATAATTGGTAAAATCACACAAGGTGGAAAATACGATCACAAGCAATATTCTTCACGATTAATTATAGATGATGCTGAATACGATTTTATAATCGCAGTTACAACATCTAAAGGTATATATGTCAATCGTAAAGACGCTTTCTTGTCCGATGGAACAAAATTTGGTACAGTTGTTACTTACAACGATGGAGAAAATCCTCAATACACATACTTAAGGGCTTCTATGCTGGCTTATGCTTACATCGATTTACTTTCGATAGGAAATAGATTTCCTGACACCGCGGTTAGAGTCGCCACTGATTCATTTTACATTGATGTAAAACATCGAAAAGCAGTGACTAAATTCACAAATTCCGACGAGAGTTGGGGATCATGGAGAATTATAAAGGAAATATTGCGTGATTTTTCTAAATCAGCAGATGTTACGAGTGAAAACAATTACTTGAAAAATAGTCAGATATCAGAACTATCCAGTGCGCCTTCGATATCCGATCCAATATGTAGATATAAAACCAGTTATTTAAACGGCTGTGGTGGGTCAGGGAAGACGACTCGTGTGATCGAATTATTTCGAGGGAAATCGAACATGATTGTGCTAACACCAACACACAATCTTGCAAGAGAGATGAAACAGCAGAGGGTTAATGCTTGGAGTTATCACAGTTTCTTTCGATGGAAAGGTGACGAATGGACTCCTGATCCTAAAATTTCTGAAAGTATTACTTGGGATGAGATATGAACAGTGTCGTTAGATGTATTAAAAATGTTTCTAATTGGCTATTGCTAGCGAATACAACTGTGATAAGGTGTGGCGATCATGGTCAACCACCACCATTTGTCGGTTTATCCCCGCATTATTGGCTGTAGAATTTAGTAGATTATTTTAAGACGCTGACATCAAAATGTGAGAAGTTAATTTGTTTAGGCGGTGGTAGATAAATCTGTCATATCGCCTGTTTGGATAAACAATCCGCCACGGTGTTTTTTTTCTTTCTCACTTTTGCGGCGTTAGCGAGTTTATAGATTCCTGATTTACCCCTCCAGTATCCTCTTGTGGAATAATATATAGATTCCATGTCGTTATTAATTACCAACACCCATCATTAATTTACTTTTCATCGCCAATTTTATCAACCACGAAACTAACTTTTCTTTGAATGATTTATTATCACAGATAGAATTTAACGCATGAATCAACTTCACATCTGCGATATGTCTGTGTTGCAGATTGCTGCTTTTATAAGCAGCATCATGAGCATGACACGCCTTATCAATAGCGTTTATTGGATATGCACCGGGTCGGGGTTGGTTTTGATCATCGAGTCTGATGTCAAGTCTGGTTCCAGGTCCACAATAACTATACCCTGGAAGATGCTTTTCTCCCGGATATTTTGCCCATAGAGTCCCGGGAAGTTTTGCTAGTTTGACTGCAATATCACCTCCCTTTTTAACAAATCTAATTTTTTTAATACCGCATCGTTTACACTTGCCAGTGATAACTTGTCTGTTATTTTTTGTCGTTGTAGGTGTTGGGTCAATTCTTGGTGTACGCGTCTTTCATTTCATACAATATAGATCCATAATTTTTTTTATAATAACATGAATCTAATTGAAATTTGGGCGACAAAAACAAGAGAATCAGTTAAGCATCATGCAGCGCTATCAAATTCTATTCGCATGCTTATAATTGGACCATCTGTAAGTGGTAAGACACAGCTGATACTTAATTTGATAATGAGCTGGATGAAATGGGATAAATTATATTTAGCAGCCTCGAGAGTAGACGATCATCGATATTGCGAGGTGTTAAAGGATTATAACGAGAAAGCAAAATCGGAAATCTATGAGGATATTATTGAATTTATAACCGATATAGAGGAAGCACCGAGTGTTGATGCTATAGATGGAAATATTAGCAATTTAGTCGTATATGACGATGTGATGATAGACAATCAAAAGAATCCCGCTAGGATATTTTCCAGAGGTAGGCATAAAAATACTGATGTGATATATATCACTCAGAGATATACACAAATACCAAAAGTGATCAGGGATAACTGTAATATTCTTGCTGTATTTAATGGAGTTGACACACATACGCTACGAAGTATTCACCAGACATGGTGCAGTAGAGATATGGATTAAAATCTCTTTAGAAATTTCTTTAGTCACCCTCAGTCAATCCCAGATGGATTTGTAACGATACATTTTCATGACCCTATAATCCTAGATCAAGATATCGTATCGGACTTGATCAAATATTTGGTTGAAAACATACCACTGAAACAATTTGTCTTTGCAGCGCCATCGGCGCCGGGTCTATTTACTCTCTCTGGAGACTCTGTCTCCGTAGCAGCCTTTTTTGTGCGAAATAGCTCTAAAATCGTTAAGGCTCCATTAGGCAAAAGGAGACTTAAAATTATTTGCTTAAAATCTAACTCAATTAGAGATGTCCGATTCACCGTCTCTACTACTATTTACTTTATATTTCTAACCTGCAACTATGCGATCAAAACGATAAATGTACTTGAACACCGAAAAATTATATTTTTTATGTCTTATCTAACTTAATTAAAATGACCTGAGGAAAATGATATTTGATATAACTGCAATTGTATAAAATAAAACGTTCGAAGGAAATAACAACCCAACAATCTATCAGCTGATGAATGATGTGTCTAATCGCAAAGTAAAGTTACAATCAACGCTGCAGTTGAGATCTTCTTTACTATTTCATATAAAGCATTCATGTCAAGACTTTAATTGCAGTATAAAAGGTGATTTTATATTTTATTTAGAAAATTTAATACATTGATTTGACAGAATCGAATAACATATATATGCTGCTTTTCTGAATATAAATAATTCTTTATTTGACTAGATTTGAAAAGGAAAAAATATGAAACTCGAATTCTGCCAAGAACATTGGGGGTACAACACTTTCACTGCAACTCGTTGCATATGCATTTAAAACTAAAGGTAAATAGATATAAAGACTGGGTTTTAATGGGGTTTTAAAGATTAACATTATAACAATTGGATTCACAGTCCTACAATGTAAGAAGTGGACCTTGATAATTTCGATGTGGGGTGGGTGCGAGATACGCTACTCCGTCACCCATTGTAACTGTCAGTGTCGATGTCTTGCGCTGTTTGACTATTGGTGCCCCATCACTATAACTACTTACCGGTAGTCTTAATTTCATTTGTAAGTAGCCTCTGTAGGTAGCATAAACTGTCAATCAGCACGAAAACCGATTTAAAGACGCAAAAAATGGTTACTCACCTATCTGGACAATAACGATTTGATAAAGTCACAATTAAATTACGATTACATCACATGTGCTCGATGATGAGGAAAGAAGAACAACAATCTGAAGGAAAACAAGAAACGTACATAGTGACAAAACTACCGTAGATTACCAACACGGCCAGTTATTTAATCTCGATAGAATCTCTGATATACAAAAAAGTCTAATAGATGACAAAACCTTGTTGAGTAAAATCAGCGACTGTTTTAATGAATTTAAGCGCGATGGAGCATCTCATACGTGGTCGACATTTCGAATTATCCACAACATCGAAGATGTCGGTGTCAATGTACCCGTTATCGATGCTACCATGAACGATACAAGAGCAGCTGAGATACTTTCACACCTTGGTGTAAAATCCAAAGGATTTCAAAGGAAATCCAAAGGTGGAAATTCCCAGCGGAGGTACTTTTTTAGAATAAAATTCATTATCGAAGACGAAGGTGAATGGGTTATCAGAGATAAATTTGATCCAATCCTCAAGGATAAAAAATTTGTTATTGTGAGTAGAGATTCCAAACCAGGAATTCTAACTGGAATTGACAAACCATACTACGAGAGATCTTACCCTGTAACAGCAGTTGTTTACGGAATATATCAGCTAAATGATAAGCCAAGTATTGCAAAACTAGCACCTATGAAAACATCGTTGACGTTGAATTGTGTAGCAACACGGGTAATGGAACACTTCACGAATGCATCCCGGGGAAATAAACTAACTGATCTGCGACGTAAGAAAATAACCGAATGGAAACTGACAGTGAAACAGCGCGGGGCAATGATTTCCGATATAGCTAAATTAGAAGCATCATTAAAATTTCCAATATCGGTAGCGACGATAACCGGAGAAGTATTATACGAACCGAAATATCAATCGCGAGGAGCTCCAATTGAAATTATTGATCATAACAAACACGCGTGGACACCTGCGGTAAACGTATTTCCACGAGAACGAATCGTGAGATATATCCCCGGGGAATTTTCCAAGGATGTGTTTCACGAAGAGAAATTATTTGATGCTATTGTTGCGTTGTGTAAAGATGATCCAGTGTCAGTGTGGCTACTTAGCAGCGCTGAAGATCCCGAAATAGGATTTGATCAATTTGTAAGACCAAATGGTGAATTATATCGCGTTGAAGAATTAGATAACAGAATGAGAAAAATCGCTAATGAATTTTCACCGGAGAGTTTCCATGAAAAACTACTCACGGATAGTTTTACAATTCCATCAGTGGTAGCTCACTTCGCAAGAGAGAAAAACTCATTGCGTCCAACACGAAGTGATTTTCTCGAGGATGTCAAATTGAGTTGCGTCGAATTGAGTCATAGAGGATTATGGAATACGAAATACGTGATGGTATGATTTCAATTGATATATCCGCGTGTTATCCTGGAAGTTTTCTCGGGTATGGAGAATGCTCTGAGTATTTTAAACGATTTGGACATCCCACGCATGAAATGACTCGTGTTGCGATTAATGGTCGTTTGCCTGATTTTGATTTAACCGGGTTCGCTCGTGTGATATCATTTGAACTCGCTGCAGGGTTACACCCGTGTAGTTATCTTTGGCTTGGTAAACATATGTCTGTGAAACACTGGATGCCAATAGTGCTATTGAGATATATGATCGATTGTGGTATGCTAATATCGTTAATTGTCAGTGAAGCGATTATATCCTATCACGCGCAGAAAGAAGTTTGGTTACCAAAACCTGATCTAGATCGTATAATTAGCGAACAGCGAAAAGAGTTTCCAGATGGAAATTCTTCGAATTTCAGTGAAGAACAAATCATGAATTGGTCTAAGGAGTTATTTGAGATTAAAAACAAAGAAGCCAAAGATTTCGGACGAAAAATAATTGGTAAATTCACTCAAGGTGGAAGATTTGACAATGCAAAATACTCTTCGAGGTTGATCATAGATGTCGCTGAATACGATTTTATCATAGCGGATTTAACGAAACAGGGAAAACTTGTAACCCGTAAAGATGCTTTTCTATCCAATGGTAAAAAATTGGGTACGGTTGTTACCTACTGTGATGGATATAGTTGTCAGTACACACATTTGAGAAGTTCTATGCTCGGTTATTCTATTATTAATCTATTTTCGATGATAAACAGATTTCCAGATACCGCGGTTAGAGTAGCTACTGATTCGATGTATATCCACAACAAATACAAATCAGATGTAGCGGCATTCACAGATCCCGAGGAAGCGTGGGGGCGTTGACGATTTAAAAAGGAAAAACTACATGAGTATTGTAAATCCGCAGACGTTGCCAACGACGATAAATACTTGAAAAGCAACCATAATCTCTCAGAGATTCAATCAGAATTTTCTAATGCACCACCGGTATCTGATCCGATATGTAGATACAAGACAGTTTATTTAAACGGTTGTGGTGGATCAGGAAAGACAACTCGTGCAATTGAATTATTTCGTCGGGAAAATCCTACGGATTTCACAACCATGATTGTGTTAACACCAACTCACAGACTCGCCAGAGAGATGATAGCGCGGGGGGTAAAAGCCTGTACTTATCACAGCTTCTTTCGATGGAAAGGCGATACATGGACTCCTGATCGAATGGGTGATAAATTCATTCCTGAAATCATAATCTGGGATGAAATATGTACGGTATCGTTGACAGTATTACAGACATTTCTTGAATGGTTGTTATTGAAAACTACAAAAGTCGTCATGTGCGGGGATCACGGCCAACCACAGCCATTTGTTGGTGGATCTCCACATGAGTGGTTGAAGAATCATGTAGACTATTATGAAGAGATTAATACCGACCATAGATCACTTGATAAACAATTACGAGAATTCAAAGCGCTAATTAGATTACAACCGGATAAAATCCAATGTGAAATAGCGCGTGAAATAATTTCAGAAACTCCCATGAATGATTTTTGGGAAACATGGAAGCCAGATGATTTGATATTTGCAAGTAGAAAAATAGTCAGAGACGCATTTCAGATGAGGTTATTTGAATTGCATAAATGTAAATTTGCAACACTTCCAGTACCGTTGTGTTATAGACCAAAAGATACACGAAAGCAGAATATCGACGTTGACATTCCTGGACAACAACAAAAACAGAATTTAGTATTAAATGATATTGTGCTGGTTGATATCAGCGTCGTCGAAGATGCATTAAGCGCTGATAAATCCTCATGGACGTTAGGTTATGCAGCAACAATACACTCTTCACAGGGATTAACTGTCACAGACACAATTGTTTGGATAGTAGATAATCACATTGAGTGGTCAAATTTAGTTTATCTCGCAGTGTCCAGAGTACGGCGAATAAACCAACTTCGAAGAATTGTCGTTGGCGAAGCCAGTGGCGATGATGCCAGTGACGATATTGTCAGCGCCGATGATATAATCAGAAAAAAAACTCTCTGGTTATAAACAACAGGATAAAAAAAATAATAGAAAATTTGACATTGATGCTGAATTAATAATTACGCTGAAACAACAACAGAATAATCACTGCGCGAGTTGCAATTGTATAATGCCTTGGCAGTATTCGGATAAAGATCCTCGCCAATTTACCGTAGACAGAAAAAATAACAATCTCGGTCATGTCAGAAACAATGTGAGGTTGACTTGTCTTGAGTGCAACAGACGCAACGGTGCCAGCACCTAAGGTGCTAGTTAAGACCACGCGGTGGTAATTGAGTATCCTCAGGAATCACTTGTAACTGTTGTCGAGTAAATCCTCGCTGAGGAGCAGTTGAATCCAGTCTATAGATTGGAGGTCTACCAGTTGATCGTGTTATGCCGGATATCTTATGTACGGTGACACTCCAAATAGGATCGGTAGCTCTTTTTTTACCACCCTCAAGCTCTCCTGGTTCGTATAAGTACCTTACAATGACATTACTAATAAGAATTGGTTCTTTGAAATCTTTTTGTGGTTGTACGGGTATATACTTCTTTTTAATAGCGTTGACAGGTTTCATGTTAATTGTTCTAGTAATCTCATTATTGATTGCGGTAACTACACCTGGTAATCTCTTGACCCATTCACGGGATCGTTTATCCTGGATGAATTCTTTCGCGTATTGATATCCAAATAACCGCTCAGCAAGTGTCCGATTAAACCGTTCAACAATTGCCTGATCGCGATGTAGCGCAGTGTGTCCTCGTCTGATGGCGACATTATGATGTTTCATCGTTGTTAAAACAGCGCCTTGAAATTCCTTGCCAGGATCAACTTGTAACAGATTTGGCCAGCGCAGAGGACCTCGTCGATAAATTTTTTCAAATGCAGAAGCTACTTCAGTAGATGATTTTGTCCTTAGCGGTTCTGCTTGTTTGTATCGACTCGCAACATCAACTAACGTTAACGAGTATTTGTAACCGTTGTCATGCGGTAGAAATAGTATATCAGCTTGATGAACTTCATTAGGAACGGTCACATCAAAATGCGAGTAGTTAATTCGTTTAGGCGCTAGTAGATAAATTTGCCATATAGCTTGTTTAGATAACCAGTTTGCCGCTGTAGTTTTTTTCACCGCTGCAGTGCTAGCGAGTTTACTTATTGCTGCGTAACCTCTCCAGTATCCTCTCGGAGAATAATAAATAGATTCCATATTTTTAATTACCAGCACCTAACATCAATTTACCCTCCATAGCAGATTTTACCAACCACGAAGCCAATTTTTCTTTGAAGGATTTATCAGGAATAGCATTTAACGCATTAATTAATTTCACATCCGCAAGATGTCTGTGTTGAAGATTACTGCTTTTATAAGCAACATCATGAGCATGACACGCCTTATCAATGGCGTTTATTGGATACTCGCCGGGTCGGGGCAGATTTTGATCATCAAGTCTGATATCTAATCGTGTTCCCGGTCCACAGTAGCTATATCCTGGAAGGTGCTTTTCTCCTGGATACTTTGCCCACGGTGTTCCTGGGAGTTTTGCTAACTTGGCTGCAATATCACCTCCTCGTTTTTTTTTAAAGGTTTCGTGGAAACAAATCTAAATTTCTTTGTACTACATTGTACGCACTTACCAGAAAGCGCTGATCGATTATTTTTCGTTGTAATCGTCGTCAAGTCATTTGTGCCAGTACGCGTCCTACATTTCACACAATATAGATCCATAATTTATATATAACGACATGAATGTAATTGATTATTCAGCTACGAGACGACGGGAACCTATTAGACACCATGCAATGTTACCAAATTCTATTCGCGCGATTATCATCGGACCATCTGGAAGTGGTAAAACACAATTGCTACTTAATTTGATAACGAGATGGATGACGTGGGATACGTTGTATATGATTGCTCCGAGTGTAGATGATCAGCGATGTTATGAAGTGTTAAAGGATTTTAACGAGGCCGCGCGAGAAATTAACGGCGATGATATCATTGAGTTTATAACCGATATCGAAGAGGCACCTAGCATTGACTCCATCGACGGAAGTATTAACAATTTAGTCGTATATGATGATATCATGTTAGATAATCAAAAAAATCCTGCTAGAATATTTTCCAGAGGCAGGCATAAAAACACCGACGTGATATATATCACTCAACGTTACACTCAAATTCCAAAAGTGATCAGAGATAACTGCAATATGCTGTGTGTATTTAACGGAGTTGATACTCATACTCTTAGAAATATTTGGCAAACTTGGTGCGGTGGCGATATGGATCATAATCAATTTAAAAATTTCTTTAGCCGCGCTCAGACAATCCCACACGGATTTGTGACGATAAATTTATCAGACCCTCGGACAAGATATCGTGTCGGACTTGATCAAATATTTAGTTAGTAAAAAAATTGTTAGCGCATAGCAGCAGAGGAGGTGAACGCCAACTAAATAGCAAAATCGTTGTAAAATTATTTTTTTTAAATTTTTTTTTATATTATTTTGCTTAATTATTAAAACAATTAATTAAGTATTTTTCAAGGAAGCCTCAGTTTACTAAATTGAGGCCTATTGAGAAACCTCAGTTTACGAAATATTTTGCCTGAAAAGTTGGTCTGTTCGCCTCCTCTATATATATCTGAAAACTAATATAAAATAATGCTTAGAATTTACAAAAGTAAAAGGACGCCGATTTATGTGTAATTCCAAGTTGTTGCGTGCAATATCTCGAGAAATGGCGTATTCCAAGTTGGAGCCCAATAGCATGACGTCACGAGCTTAGCGACCTACTGTCCGCCATATTGCGGAGGTGAAATAATCGCTTAGTAACAGTAGAAAGAAGAAAATGTCTAATTCTTCCATGGAACAGGGTTTCTAAAGTTGAATCAAGTTAATGGTAAGTAAAAACTTACTTCTGCATTCACCACTGTTCTGTAATTGAAGAAGGTATACGTCGTAGAGTCGCAAACATGGTAAATCTAGCGATTTTCACCGGTTGTCAAAGTAGCTCGCACTTGTCCCAAGATGAAAAATTCGCGAAAATCGCACGTTTCGGAAGCCGTAACTTTAGTTTGGCACAACGTAGAAAAGTCAATGATGGCTTGATGAATAGAAAAATATCTCAGGAGTAAAACAAGCCATAGAGAATGGTCGTGTGCTTTTCAGTAAAGAAATAGCAGAATGAAATCGAGGGTCATGGGTGGAACCAAGTGTTCGGAAGTTACGAACCTTCTCTTTTTATATAGTAATATAGAGGGTGTCATATGTCTGAATGGATCATGGGGGTACTCTAAGGTATTTTTCTCACTCTGTATGTTTTTTTCTTTAGATTATTATTTTTGTCTTCACATCAAGCACCTGTGATTAGATCCACATATCATCCATCAGTTTCAACACATAGTGTGTGTGTGTGTGTGTGTTTTGCTATACTTGCGAGGACTTGAGTTGGGTTGCACACCAACATCTCGAGGACTGTACTACATTTCGAGGACTTACACACTAGTCCTCGAAATGATATATCGGAAAACGGTTGAGAATGATCATATGAGATGAACCACGTGTTTTTGTAAAAGTCCTCACGAAGTCGGTAATGCTTTGACATAGAGTTACACTTGTGTGTAAAGGTCACACAATTTGCCTGCCGCACGATTCACCCAAAACTACCTAAAACCACCCAAAACCTGCCCAAATCCACAAAAAACATGATGCTAATCATACTCATAATCACAAGAAAACATTGGATACAGTATTAATTTATTGAAACAGGCGACACGATCGACTGCCTTTATTTTTTTTTTATTGGAAGCAAACATTGAAACAAGGGAGACAAATGTTACTATCTAGAATATTATATATATTCCAATTGAACCACAACCTGAAGAAGTATTTTCATTCCACCGATATTACACAAAGCTTAAAGGAGATGAAAAATTTAAAAAAAGTGTAACAACTTTAATTAAGGCACCCAGTCAATTCAGTTTTATCCAAAAACTTGCTGTGGTAGAATACTGTGGTGGAAAGGTCATTACAAATTAATCAACCACATGGAAACAGCAAGCGTAATGAGCCGTATAGGCGAAGAAATCCAAGCATTTTAAGAGACGCTGTACATGATATAGGAGAGACAAAGGCTACAGATAGATATTTGCAGATGAATATGGAAGATAGCTTTACTGCGCCAAAATCTTCTAGGCAAATTCAAGACAAAATTTATAGAGAAAAGAAAATCAAAACATCTGAACCAGGAATTAGAAATTTAGCAGATGATTTATTATAAATTTTAGGTGAGCTTCACACAAATGAATATGTTCAGGAAGTGATTCTGACAAAAAGAAAAAGCCCGGTCATTGTACTGTATTCTACCGAACAAATTTTAAACTTAATAAAAAAAAATTGTTCAGGACATGATAAAAGCGTGATTGGAATAGACCGAACTTTTAACTTGGGTAAGGATTTTGTAACTGCCATGTCATACAAAAATAAAAGCGTTATCAACAGGAAAACTAACCAATACTCTATTTTCTTAGGACCACTATGTCTTCATTGGGAGTCAGTTGAAAACACATATTACAAATTCTTTTCAAATATTCGCGAAAAAATTGGAGATGATAAGTTTATATTTGGTACGGATGATGAGAAAGCTTTGACAAATGCTCTAAGATCCAACTTTTGTAATGCAGAATATTTATATTGTATTAAGCACATTAAAGACAACATTCGGCACTCTTTGCATAAGCATGGATGTGACGATCTTGTCACAAAATCTATATTTCGTATGCTCTTCAATGAAGACAGTGGTCTAATATTTAGTCAAGATGACGCTGAGTTTGCTAAACGAGAAGAAGATTTGACAATATATTTAAAACAATATCCAAATGTTGCACAGTACTTCAAAAAGTTCATATGTCAAAAAATTAAAATGTTTGTCTATAAACCACTAAAAAACAAAACTATCACGAGTCTTTGGACAAACAACAACTCAGAATCTATCAATAATAAACTTAAGCAGGTTGCTGATTGGAAACAACACAAGATTCCCGAATTAATTAACAGGTTATATAGTGTAACTCAAGGTCAGTTGATAGATTTGCGTCGTGCACTATATGGTTCTGGCAATTATAAATTATTTGGTCCTTCTTGTTCATATATTATTGATGAAACGATTTGGCGCACAAAACATCAGCAGAAAAGACAAGAATATTTCCACAGTTTTTACAAAAGCAACTAAATTACAATACTTCTAATTATATACATTCATCCAATGGAAAATTTAAATGCATCCGGCCGAAAATAGATGCGGGAAAAAAACCTGGGCAAAGAAAGCGAGCAAAGTAGGAACGAACATCGCAAAAGAAATGGCAATAAAATTTGGTCTAATGTCGAGACATAGCTACGCATTTCCATTGTTACACTTTTTTAAAACTAATTTCATGTCAAAGTCTTTGCAATGTTTATATTTTTTTTTTTAATTTGTTGCATACATTAATGTATTATTTTGATTATATTAATGCTTTGCTTTAAAATATGCAAAATACAATCGAGTTGAACTCCATTATTTTATTGTTGATACACTTTTTATTTCATGTTTCAATCTGTGTTTGATTAGACATGGAAAAATAATCTTAGTACATATTTATACATTTTTAATCGCCAGTGAGACATTCCATGTATAATAGAAATCTAAAATCTATTATAAAGAAATAATGTGGTACTTTCAGTTGTTCGTTGTATTGTAATGTTGTGTTAATCGCATTTGACAGTTATGGCACTGATAGGCAATTATTTTTTTCAAATGATTCAAAATAGGAGAATTAAAAAATGCAACGAAATACATTTTTTTTCCCATTCCATTACATGCTACTTTGTTTATTGTATTTGATTTTGTCCAGAATATATATATAGTTCAGTTCTGACTGGTGATGAATATAGATAGTAACATTTGTCTCCCTTGTTTCAATGTTTACTTTCAATGAAAAAAAAAAAATAAAGGCAGTCGATTGTGTTGCCTGTTTCAATAAATTAATACTGTATTCAATGTTTTCTTGTGATTATGAGTATGATTAGCATCATATTTTTTGTGGTTTTGGGCAGGTTTTGGGTGAATCGTGCGGCCCCAATTTGCGGCCTTCCTTTTGGCGCTTTCGATGCTTGACTAGTGAGCAAACTATTAGCCAATCAGAAGGCGTGTGATCTCAGACTGTCATCCAATCAGAACATCGCTACTTTGCAGTGTAACTGTACATTTTATATAACAGATAAATGTGACTTTTAAAAATAATTACTGGTTTAAAAAAATAATTTTATAATAATTGCAAACTGGCGATGCCTGAGCAGAGTGCGGTATTTTAAGCCCGGGGCTTCCGTTTGTGCGGTGTCTTGGCGCGTTTTTTTAAATTTTTTATATTGCGTACATTGATTCCATTCCTGCAAGGATTAGCCAGTACAGTAAATTCTTGGAAGATGGCAGGACATGCTGAATCAAACTGGTAAGTAACAAAACAATTCTTTTTCAAGTTGTTAACTGTATTCCTCCAAAATAGCTAATAGTTTTTTTTATAGCTACGATGTCGTAGCCTCAACTTGATTTGTTGTGGTTGAGTGTCCACGACGTAGGAGTAAGGGTACAACTAGTTTTTATATTATTATAATTATTATTTGTGACAACTTGGTTTTATCCCATTTTCAGCAATGAACTTATATTGATGTCAGTACAGCTCGCGTATATTTTCGGAATTCCACGCAATGCAGTGGTGGGTGGTGCAGAGAGAGAGAGAGAGACAGAGGGGGTGGGGGTGGGTGGCCATCTCTCCATCGTTGTAGTCATTCAGGATGACACCACCGCAGAGTGGGCGTGAGTTAATGTCACAGGCACTTGATTCTGGGTAAATTAATGTATACACTCACCATATAAAGCTTCTTTTTAGTTTGATGTTGCATCACTTGCAGAAAAGAAACTACATATTAATTTATTACATAACTAATATGTCACAAATATGAATTATACTTTCACCACCAATATACACTATGGTATATAAGATATTACTGATGTGCATTCTGGTGTTTCTAAGCACCCATTTTGCAACAAGTTTATTATTTAAAATCTTAACAGATGTACGCACAGATGTCGAGACCTTGTTGGTCTTCTTTTGAACAGTCCAGGTATGAACAATTCAATTCTCAATTACAGCCGGTTGTTTTTTTAAAACAAACAACCCCAAAATAGCCCCAATAAACAACCTCAATTTACACTTAATGCAATCACCTGTTCAGTCCTTGAAAAGTAATGACTCACAAGGTTGAATATACATGTACACAATTATAAACCTACTCCCAATTCTGACTGCATTTTTACTGTATGCGACTTCTTAGTTATGTTTTTTTCCAACTGGAGCATTTTTTATTTTCTCATACATGACAAGATAAAATTGGTTTAGATCATATAACCCTTTGGAATTTAAATGGTATCTCCTATTATAGAATGAGATTGAGACAATGTTTTACATAATAAAGATAGTAACCATTGTACACAGTTATAAAACTAGCATTAGAAAACAATGTCAATTTTAGCATGGGAAAGGTGTATTTCTAACATTCAAAGCTGTTCAATTTGATGTGTTGTAGTTTACAGCTCAAATTTAGTTTCCGTCATTAGCAGCAGGATTTGGGAATTGTTTCTGACTAATCTGAACTTATTGTTGAAATTTATAATAATGTGGAAAATTGTCAAATCTTAAATGTTCACCAAAATTTAAGCAATTGTGTGTGGTTTTATCCACATGTCTTAATAATTAGTGGTTCTTATAAGGAAAATATAAAAACAATTTTTATAATTATTAATAAAACACAAGAAAAAATACTTAGCGGTCATGTCATGGAAATGCATCAACAACCTAATCATAATATAGAACTAAGACATTTAAGTACATGTATTTCAATACATCTTCCTGTTTGTGACTATTTGGGCATTTGGCTATTGAGACCAAGAAATGAAATACTGGTACATATAAAACATGAAAATCAGATTCTTTCAATAGTATATAGCCAATTTGTCTATTTTTGATATACTTCTTTGCAGCTGCAAAGGATTCAGTGGAAAATATCTCTCATTCGATCAATCAGCATTATGGTTGGTGTCAAGTTGGCAGTTGTCTAATATGGCTTTACAGAATTAAAAGACAGATTAGAACCAGTAATACTGTCAAGTGCCAAATTTTTCGTCAGTGACATCCAGTAATTAATTCATAGGCTAGCCGACAATTAATTATCTTGGAGTAGGGTTTGGACAAAAAAATGTTTTCTTAAACCTGTTTAGGCTTGGTACAATAATTAAAGTGAAAACGGACTGGCTGTTTGACACGCTTAAAATTATGGGAATACTCACGTAGAGCTTTCAAAAATGATTAAGACAAACGATAATGTGACGTCTCGACCCTAAGTGACATGTTTGACATCGTGAGAGACGGTTTCCATAAGGTCAGTAAGACTAGCGTTTATGCCGATTGGTCAAATGTACAGGACAGAGGGTTGGGTCGAAACCCAGAATCGGGAAATATATAGTTCGTATCAAACGATGTTAGGCAGTCTAGCAAGACGTCTGGAAAAGAGACGGTCAGAATAATTGATTCCAACACCGGAGAAGACTCCGTACGTCTTTGAAAGAAAGACGTTCGTAAATTAATTGGGTTCCAGGGAACTGAATGTGGAACGATTGTAGGACGCCAAAACACAAAAGGTATCTAACTCAAATTCACCTTTATTATGATGTAATGTATATGCTGTTTATCTTTGTCTTAAATGCATAATGTATCGATTCTACGCTACAAATAGTTCCGTATTACATTGATTTAATAACGTACTTTGATATGTTTCTTTGTTACAGATGCATGACGTGTTCATATTTTGTATGGATAGTCGGTTTGCAGTGATTTAATAATGTATTTTGAATTCTGAATTAGCATTTTTTACCTTATTACTTGGTTAGGCAAATGGGTGAGGTAGGAAACCCGCCGTGTACATGTATGATTGGAAAGGTTACATTAATTTGAATTTATCATATTAAGTAAATATGAATTGTGTGTTATGTTATATTGCTTCACTTTACGTAATGATTTACGGGAATATGACTTTCCCGAATTCTGATGTCGATAATTAACAGTATAGCTCTATTGATCTGAAAACATGTATAGAAATTGTTAGCCGTATGAATGATAACACTGATAGTAAGATCTGATTGTTCGAACGTGAAGACGGACGAACAATCGCAATTCTGAAAGTAGCGAGATACTTAGGGCGTTTTACCCTTTTCTTTTAAAAGGAAAAATAGTTTACTTTGGCAAGAGTAAGCATCAGCGAGAAGTCAAAAGCAATAGTTTATTTTGGACAAGAGTGAGAACCAGCGGAAAGTCAAAAAGGAAAGAAATAAGAAGTCAGAGTGTGGAATTCCCGTTCAATTAAAGGGCAAGCTAGAGACGGACGCACGCAGGGAAAAGAAAGGAAACCAGTCGACGGAAAAGGTCATGTTGAATCACCAACAGTCAAATGTTAAATGAACATTCGATTCCTTGATGAAATTTACAATCAGTATTAACGGCTAACTTCATTTATTTTCATTAGTGTTTGGATTCTTTGAATGTATCCATTATTTTAAAGCTTCAATATTTGTATTTTTCTGACTAATTGTATTCAGAAAGAGAGAAAGTGTAATTCTCAGTGTCATTCTTTTCTTAATTGTATTTTTCATTAAATTCATATTTTATCTTTACGGGGGCTCGTGTATTGTCTTGTTCAAAGTACCATCTCAGATTACTATACTCACTGACCGGGCATATCACACCGTAGCGATCATCTCCTAGATAACGCCAATTAGTGGGAGGCGGTATTCAAGTGTTGTTTCCAAGTTGCGCAATACCCCTGACCGGGCCTTGTGCAATATTGTCTTAATAACACTTTGATCACTCGCCAGCAGACCTCACGTTACAAAGTGGGAGCTTCGTCTCGGGATCTGAAGGTTTTTATTGTGATTGAAGTATCTGAGCGTATTTTGAACAGAGGCATAAATTTGTTATTATTATTAAGTAGGAATCGAATGAATCAAATATTGTCTGCTATCTTGTATACTTGCATGCAAATTGTTTACGTTAAAAGTGGTTTGTAGAATTTGAGATTTATACCTTCTGTGTGAAATTATTATTAGCGTTAAAGTGCACTACCTAAATAATCTCTTGAGACAAGAACCAATAAGTTGGGCTGTACGGTATTTTAGACAGCAATTAGTCACGTCTCGTTAGCAGTATCCCACTGTTACTGGAATTTCGGTCTGGTCAATTAATTGCGGCTGATTCGACCTGTCCATCTCGCTGCAGATAAGGTTATTTTAGGTCAAACTATTTTCGTAGGGAAATCCCTGATTGTAGGTCAATTAAGGACATAGTTCTAGAGAAAAAGGAAAGACAAAACATACGTAATGGCGACAGACAGACAGTTACTAAAGGAATTTAAATCCATTGGAAAAGACGAACTTGGGTATGAGGGTGAAAAACTAACTGAATTTATGGAAAGAAGTTTGAAAGAACACAAGGAAGAAAGAGCCAAAGAACGAGAGCAATTAGCCATGGAACGAGAGAAGGAGAAACAGAAAGAAATGGAACTCGCGCGACTACAAGCAGAAGAAAAGGTAAGAGAAAGGGATCATATGCTAGCCATGGAGAGACTAAGGCTCGAAGCCGAGTTCAGGAGGGGTGAGGAATCGAACGTACGTCCGGACACCCCGAGTAGCCGCGTGGAAGACAGACGACCCATACAGTTAACCATGCCGATGTTTAATGACAAGGACGAAATAATTGACAACTTTTTGACGCAGTTTGAAAAGTTGGCCCTGGTTCACCAAATACCTAAGGACCAGTGGGCCATCAATATTTCAGCCTTTTTGCAGGGGGCAGCGAAAGACGTGTACCACAACATGACCCCAACCGACATAGACGATTATGACGCGCTGAAGAAAGCTCTACTTCGCCACTATGAGTTATCAGCGGAAACGTTCCGAAAACTTTTTAGGGAATCGTCAAAAAGGGCTACCGAAACACACGCGCAATTTCACAGTCGAGTGCGCGTGATTTTTGATAAATGGATAAAAATGTCTGGCACCGCGTTAACGTACGAAGGTATTCGCGAAGAGATTTTAAAGGAACATGTGTTAAGTACCTACAGGAAAGATTTAATTGTGTTTTTGGCGGAGCGCGAATTCTCAACTTTGGATGAGATAAGCATAATGGCCGAGCGCTATGAGAGCGCGCATGCGCGTCCGACTACTTGGAATGGTAGGGACCGACCTGGAATCGGTGAGCTTAGAAAGACCACTGAGGTGGCACCCCATAGACGAAATGGTCAAAATGGTGGGAGGCCAGGGGCCGGAAATCCCAGCCAAGTACATTTCCGTGGGTCGGGAAAGACTCAAGGGGTAGATAGGGATACCTCGGGTAGAAGAGGTGAGCCAGTGTGTTATGGCTGTAATAAACCAGGCCATGTTGTCAAGGACTGTAGAAAGTATCGTCCGACAACGGTTAATTCGGTAACTCCGAATACTGTTAATAAAAGGAAAACAGTGGAGTCTACGAATATAGCGAGAGCTACGGTAAATGGTGAGGAAGCCACGGTGCTGTATGACACCGGCTGTAGTTACCCGGCCTTGGTAGACCGTAGATACGTTAAACCTGGAGATTATACAGGTGAGACGGTGGAAGTACAGTTTGCTAACAGGACGAAGGATTCGCTTCCGGTCGTTAGCATAGACCTTGATTCGCCATATGTAAAAGGGCGAATTCAAGCAGCGTGTTTGTCGGGACTGTCTCATGACGTAATATTAGGGTGTAGGTATGTGTTGCCCCAACCTAACCCTATGACGTGTAACCCTATACATGTCGGGTCAGTGGAGACGAGGGCTATGAAGCGAAGGTCAGGGTCGAAGCCGCTAAGATCCGTGACTTCGCCCATAGACATTTTGGTACCTGGTGAGTTAGAGAAGCTTCAAAAGGAAGATGTATCTCTTGACAAGGTACGTAGGTACGCGACGGACGGGTCCGTACGGAAATTGCCAGACGGCGAGGTTAAGTTCGCGACAAAGCGCGGTATTTTGTATCGCTACGCCAAGAAAGGGGTCGATACGTTTAAACAAGTTGTGGTACCCGTAGGGAAGCGCGACGAAGTGCTCCGGTTAGCACATGAGGGTCTTCTCGGAAGCCACATGGGCGTGGCGAAGACCAGAGATAGGTTGGTGAGGGAGTTTTATTGGCCAGGTGTACATGGGGATGTGAGGAGGTTTTGTTTGTCATGTGACAAGTGTCAGCGAGTGGCACCGAAAACCTCCCATCGCCCAGTGCCACTAGGAATCACCCCACTAATAGATGAACCTTTCTCGAGAGTGGCGATGGATTTAGTAGGTCCGATTAAGCCGGCGGCGGAAAGTGGAAATCGGTATATATTAACGGTCGTAGATTATGCTACCCGGTACCCGGAGGCAGTGGCCTTGAAGAACATTGACTCAGTCACGGTGGCTGAGGCCTTGTTAGGGGTGTGGTCGAGAGTCGGAGTTCCAGACGAGATACTGACCGACCAAGGGACACAGTTCGTGAGCCAGGTGATGGAAGAGGTAAATCGATTACTCTCCATTAGACACCTGACGACTACCCCGTACCACCCGCAGTGTAATGGGTTGGTAGAACGTTTCAATGGGACATTGAAACAGGCTTTAAAGAAGCTATGTGAAGGTCGACCTAGGGATTGGGATCGATACCTTCCGGCGATACTGTTCGCGTATCGTGAAGTACCGCAGGCAAGTTTGGGTTTTTCACCTTTTGAATTAGTTTATGGGCGGACGGTAAGGGGACCCATGGCTGTCTTGAAACAGTTATGGACGGATGAGCAAGCATCCGAAGAAGTGCGTACAACATACCAATATGTTGTCGACTTGCGTAACAAACTAGAAGAAGTTTGTAAATTGGCTCAGGAAAATCTCTGCGACGCAAGGGGACGTCAAGCCAAGTATTACAACAAAAGGGCGAAGGAACGTCACTTTGAGGTGGGTGACAAGGTGTTGTTGTTGTTGCCATTGGAGCACAACAAGCTGCAAGTCTCATGGAGGGGGCCATTTGTTGTAACAGAGAAGAAAGGTGGACAAAATTACCGTATCCGAGTAGGGGATAAGGATAAGTTGTTTCATGTAAATCTTTTGAAGCGGTACCGTGTGCGAGAACCACCCACGGAGTTCGTGATGGCTACCGTCGTGACGGAAGAATCCGACGACAACGCAGGGCAGGCGGAAGTACTCCCTAGTTGTCCGTTGACGAGGGAGGAAACCCACGTCGACGTCACACTTGACGTTACGTTAACGTCAGACCAACGTAAAGAGGTGGAGTCGGTACTTCAAGAATATTCGAGCGTCTTAACAGAAAGACCGGGGAGGACAGAGCTGGAGGAGTTCTCTTTGAAGCTGCTGAACGATAACCCAGTAAAGTTAAGACCATATCCGTTGCCGTACGCGAAGTTAGAAGCGGTCCGTAAGGAAGTTGAAACTATGTTAGACTTGGGTATTATCGAACCAAGCGAGTCGGCGTATAGCTCTCCTGTTGTACTAGTCCAGAAGAAGGATGGGGCACACAGATTTTGTGTCGACTACAGGAAGTTAAACCGCATTACAGAATTCCAGGTAGAACTTTTACCTGACCCTGAGTCTATTTTCGCAAGAGTAACCCATGCTAAATATTTTTCTAAGATCGATCTGTCCAAAGGATACTGGCAAATTCCAGTCCGCAGTGAAGACAGAGCAAAACTCGCCTTTGCAACTCCAGATGGGACTTACCAGTGGGTGGTCATGCCATTCGGGGTGCAGAACGCGCCCAGTGTCTTCACCCGTATGATGCGGGAATTCCTTGAACCATTGCGGGGGATGGGAGTTTCCAACTTCATGGACGATCTTTTATTAGCTACAGCTACATGGGAAGAACACATACTTTTGCTGAAAAAAGTCTTAGAACGACTACGACAAACCGGACTGACCGCACGACCATCGAAGTGCCATATAGGGTTCAGACAATTAGACTACCTAGGACATACCCTCAGCGAGGACACGTTAAAACCAGAGAGTTCAAAGGTCGAACAACTTAGGGACGCATTACGACCGACTACTAAGACTGAAGTTAGATCTTTTTTAGGTTTGGCAGGATACTATAGGAGATATGTCGCAAATTTTAGTGCTATTGCAAGTCCATTGACTGACTTGACTCGGAAAAAAGCGCCGACCAAAGTAGTATGGACAGACGCATGTGAACGCGCATTTCAGACGCTAAAAGACAGACTGACGTCAGACGCCATAGTTAAGTTACCTGATGTGACACGGGATTTTGTTTTGAGGACAGATGCTTGTGATAGAGGTTTAGGGGCAGTGTTACTGCAAGAGCACGAGGGAAGCTTATTCCCAGTTGCTTATGGAAGTAGGAAACTGTCAAATGCAGAAATTAATTATTCAGTGTCGGAGAAAGAATGTTTGGCAATTATATTTGGAATAACTAAGTTCCAACGGTATCTGTATGGTAGGAAGTTTACTTTAGAAACAGATCATCAACCATTGGCTTATTTGGCCCAGGCGAAATTAACTAACGGTAGATTAATGAGGTGGTCGCTGTTCCTACAACAGTATCAGATTCTAGTGCGGTACATCAAAGGTAGAGATAATGTAGGATCGGATTGTTTAAGTCGGTTAGGAATGGCTGAAATGAATAGGTCACCTAAGGACATGTAACGGGAGCAGTATAGATCACCGAAAAATTTGGGAGAGTAAAAATACCGATTTTTCTCTTAGAAAGGGGGTAATGTCAAGTGCCAAATGTTTCGTCAGTGACATCCAGTAATTAATTCATAGGCTAGCCGACAATTAATTATCTTGGAGTAGGGTTTGGACAAAAAAATGTTTTCTTAAACCTGGTCAGGCTTGGTACAATAATTAAAGTGAAAACGGACTGGCTGTTTGACACGCTTAAAATTATGGGAATACTCACGTAGAGCTTTCAAAAATGATTAAGACAAACGATAATGTGACGTCTCGACCCTAAGTGACATGTTTGACATCGTGAGAGACGGTTTCCATAAGGTCAGTAAGACTAGCGTTTATGCCGATTGGTCAAATGTACAGGACAGAGGGTTGGGTCGAAACCCAGAATCGGGAAATATATAGTTCGTATCAAACGATGTTAGGCAGTCTAGCAAGACGTCTGGAAAAGAGACGGTCAGAATAATTGATTCCAACACCGGAGAAGACTCCGTACGTCTTTGAAAGAAAGACGTTCGTAAATTAATTGGGTTCCAGGGAACTGAATGTGGAACGATTGTAGGACGCCAAAACACAAAAGGTATCTAACTCAAATTCACCTTTATTATGATGTAATGTATATGCTGTTTATCTTTGTCTTAAATGCATAATGTATCGATTCTACGCTACAAATAGTTCCGTATTACATTGATTTAATAACGTACTTTGATATGTTTCTTTGTTACAGATGCATGACGTGTTCATATTTTGTATGGATAGTCGGTTTGCAGTGATTTAATAATGTATTTTGAATTCTGAATTAGCATTTTTTACCTTATTACTTAGTTAGGCAAATGGGTGAGGTAGGAAACCCGCCGTGTACATGTATGATTGGAAAGGTTACATTAATTTGAATTTATCATATTAAGTAAATATGAATTGTGTGTTATGTTATATTGCTTCACTTTACGTAATGATTTACGGGAATATGACTTTCCCGAATTCTGATGTCGATAATTAACAGTATAGCTCTATTGATCTGAAAACATGTATAGAAATTGTTAGCCGTATGAATGATAACACTGATAGTAAGATCTGATTGTTCGAACGTGAAGACGGACGAACAATCGCAATTCTGAAAGTAGCGAGATACTTAGGGCGTTTTACCCTTTTCTTTTAAAAGGAAAAATAGTTTACTTTGGCAAGAGTAAGCATCAGCGAGAAGTCAAAAGCAATAGTTTATTTTGGACAAGAGTGAGAACCAGCGGAAAGTCAAAAAGGAAAGAAATAAGAAGTCAGAGTGTGGAATTCCCGTTCAATTAAAGGGCAAGCTAGAGACGGACGCACGCAGGGAAAAGAAAGGAAACCAGTCGACGGAAAAGGTCATGTTGAATCACCAACAGTCAAATGTTAAATGAACATTCGATTCCTTGATGAAATTTACAATCAGTATTAACGGCTAACTTCATTTATTTTCATTAGTGTTTGGATTCTTTGAATGTATCCATTATTTTAAAGCTTCAATATTTGTATTTTTCTGACTAATTGTATTCAGAAAGAGAGAAAGTGTAATTCTCAGTGTCATTCTTTTCTTAATTGTATTTTTGATTAAATTCATATTTTATCTTTACGGGGGCTCGTGTATTGTCTTGTTCAAAGTACCATCTCAGATTACTATACTCACTGACCGGGCATATCACACCGTAGCGATCATCTCCTAGATAACGCCAATTAGTGGGAGGCGGTATTCAAGTGTTGTTTCCAAGTTGCGCAATACCCCTGACCGGGCCTTGTGCAATATTGTCTTAATAACACTTTGATCACTCGCCAGCAGACCTCACGTTACAAAGTGGGAGCTTCGTCTCGGGATCTGAAGGTTTTTATTGTGATTGAAGTATCTGAGCGTATTTTGAACAGAGGCATAAATTTGTTATTATTATTAAGTAGGAATCGAATGAATCAAATATTGTCTGCTATCTTGTATACTTGCATGCAAATTGTTTACGTTAAAAGTGGTTTGTAGAATTTGAGATTTATACCTTCTGTGTGAAATTATTATTAGCGTTAAAGTGCACTACCTAAATAATCTCTTGAGACAAGAACCAATAAGTTGGGCTGTACGGTATTTTAGACAGCAATTAGTCACGTCTCGTTAGCAGTATCCCACTGTTACTGGAATTTCGGTCTGGTCAATTAATTGCGGCTGATTCGACCTGTCCATCTCGCTGCAGATAAGGTTATTTTAGGTCAAACTATTTTCGTAGGGAAATCCCTGATTGTAGGTCAATTAAGGACATAGTTCTAGAGAAAAAGGAAAGACAAAACATACGTAATGGCGACAGACAGACAGTTACTAAAGGAATTTAAATCCATTGGAAAAGACGAACTTGGGTATGAGGGTGAAAAACTAACTGAATTTATGGAAAGAAGTTTGAAAGAACACAAGGAAGAAAGAGCCAAAGAACGAGAGCAATTAGCCATGGAACGAGAGAAGGAGAAACAGAAAGAAATGGAACTCGCGCGACTACAAGCAGAAGAAAAGGTAAGAGAAAGGGATCATATGCTAGCCATGGAGAGACTAAGGCTCGAAGCCGAGTTCAGGAGGGGTGAGGAATCGAACGTACGTCCGGACACCCCGAGTAGCCGCGTGGAAGACAGACGACCCATACAGTTAACCATGCCGATGTTTAATGACAAGGACGAAATAATTGACAACTTTTTGACGCAGTTTGAAAAGTTGGCCCTGGTTCACCAAATACCTAAGGACCAGTGGGCCATCAATATTTCAGCCTTTTTGCAGGGGGCAGCGAAAGACGTGTACCACAACATGACCCCAACCGACATAGACGATTATGACGCGCTGAAGAAAGCTCTACTTCGCCACTATGAGTTATCAGCGGAAACGTTCCGAAAACTTTTTAGGGAATCGTCAAAAAGGGCTACCGAAAAACACGCGCAATTTCACAGTCGAGTGCGCGTGATTTTTGATAAATGGATAAAAATGTCTGGCACCGCGTTAACGTACGAAGGTATTCGCGAAGAGATTTTAAAGGAACATGTGTTAAGTACCTACAGGAAAGATTTAATTGTGTTTTTGGCGGAGCGCGAATTCTCAACTTTGGATGAGATAAGCATAATGGCCGAGCGCTATGAGAGCGCGCATGCGCGTCCGACTACTTGGAATGGTAGGGACCGACCTGGAATCGGTGAGCTTAGAAAGACCACTGAGGTGGCACCCCATAGACGAAATGGTCAAAATGGTGGGAGGCCAGGGGCCGGAAATCCCAGCCAAGTACATTTCCGTGGGTCGGGAAAGACTCAAGGGGTAGATAGGGATACCTCGGGTAGAAGAGGTGAGCCAGTGTGTTATGGCTGTAATAAACCAGGCCATGTTGTCAAGGACTGTAGAAAGTATCGTCCGACAACGGTTAATTCGGTAACTCCGAATACTGTTAATAAAAGGAAAACAGTGGAGTCTACGAATATAGCGAGAGCTACGGTAAATGGTGAGGAAGCCACGGTGCTGTATGACACCGGCTGTAGTTACCCGGCCTTGGTAGACCGTAGATACGTTAAACCTGGAGATTATACAGGTGAGACGGTGGAAGTACAGTTTGCTAACAGGACGAAGGATTCGCTTCCGGTCGTTAGCATAGACCTTGATTCGCCATATGTAAAAGGGCGAATTCAAGCAGCGTGTTTGTCGGGACTGTCTCATGACGTAATATTAGGGTGTAGGTATGTGTTGCCCCAACCTAACCCTATGACGTGTAACCCTATACATGTCGGGTCAGTGGAGACGAGGGCTATGAAGCGAAGGTCAGGGTCGAAGCCGCTAAGATCCGTGACTTCGCCCATAGACATTTTGGTACCTGGTGAGTTAGAGAAGCTTCAAAAGGAAGATGTATCTCTTGACAAGGTACGTAGGTACGCGACGGACGGGTCCGTACGGAAATTGCCAGACGGCGAGGTTAAGTTCGCGACAAAGCGCGGTATTTTGTATCGCTACGCCAAGAAAGGGGTCGATACGTTTAAACAAGTTGTGGTACCCGTAGGGAAGCGCGACGAAGTGCTCCGGTTAGCACATGAGGGTCTTCTCGGAAGCCACATGGGCGTGGCGAAGACCAGAGATAGGTTGGTGAGGGAGTTTTATTGGCCAGGTGTACATGGGGATGTGAGGAGGTTTTGTTTGTCATGTGACAAGTGTCAGCGAGTGGCACCGAAAACCTCCCATCGCCCAGTGCCACTAGGAATCACCCCACTAATAGATGAACCTTTCTCGAGAGTGGCGATGGATTTAGTAAGTCCGATTAAGCCGGCGGCGGAAAGTGGAAATCGGTATATATTAACGGTCGTAGATTATGCTACCCGGTACCCGGAGGCAGTGGCCTTGAAGAACATTGACTCAGTCACGGTGGCTGAGGCCTTGTTAGGGGTGTGGTCGAGAGTCGGAGTTCCAGACGAGATACTGACCGACCAAGGGACACAGTTCGTGAGCCAGGTGATGGAAGAGGTAAATCGATTACTCTCCATTAGACACCTGACGACTACCCCGTACCACCCGCAGTGTAATGGGTTGGTAGAACGTTTCAATGAGACATTGAAACAGGCTTTAAAGAAGCTATGTGAAGGTCGACCTAGGGATTGGGATCGATACCTTCCGGCGATACTGTTCGCGTATCGTGAAGTACCGCAGGCAAGTTTGGGTTTTTCACCTTTTGAATTAGTTTATGGGCGGACGGTAAGGGGACCCATGGCTGTCTTGAAACAGTTATGGACGGATGAGCAAGCATCCGAAGAAGTGCGTACAACATACCAATATGTTGTCGACTTGCGTAACAAACTAGAAGAAGTTTGTAAATTGGCTCAGGAAAATCTCTGCGACGCAAGGGGACGTCAAGCCAAGTATTACAACAAAAGGGCGAAGGAACGTCACTTTGAGGTGGGTGACAAGGTGTTGTTGTTGTTGCCATTGGAGCACAACAAGCTGCAAGTCTCATGGAGGGGGCCATTTGTTGTAACAGAGAAGAAAGGTGGACAAAATTACCGTATCCGAGTAGGGGATAAGGATAAGTTGTTTCATGTAAATCTTTTGAAGCGGTACCGTGTGCGAGAACCACCCACGGAGTTCGTGATGGCTACCGTCGTGACGGAAGAATCCGACGACAACGCAGGGCAGGCGGAAGTACTCCCTAGTTGTCCGTTGACGAGGGAGGAAACCCACGTCGACGTCACACTTGACGTTACGTTAACGTCAGACCAACGTAAAGAGGTGGAGTCGGTACTTCAAGAATATTCGAGCGTCTTAACAGAAAGACCGGGGAGGACAGAGCTGGAGGAGTTCTCTTTGAAGCTGCTGAACGATAACCCAGTAAAGTTAAGACCATATCCGTTGCCGTACGCGAAGTTAGAAGCGGTCCGTAAGGAAGTTGAAACTATGTTAGACTTGGGTATTATCGAACCAAGCGAGTCGGCGTATAGCTCTCCTGTTGTACTAGTCCAGAAGAAGGATGGGGCACACAGATTTTGTGTCGACTACAGGAAGTTAAACCGCATTACAGAATTCCAGGTAGAACTTTTACCTGACCCTGAGTCTATTTTCGCAAGAGTAACCCATGCTAAATATTTTTCTAAGATCGATCTGTCCAAAGGATACTGGCAAATTCCAGTCCGCAGTGAAGACAGAGCAAAACTCGCCTTTGCAACTCCAGATGGGACTTACCAGTGGGTGGTCATGCCATTCGGGGTGCAGAACGCGCCCAGTGTCTTCACCCGTATGATGCGGGAATTCCTTGAACCATTGCGGGGGATGGGAGTTTCCAACTTCATGGACGATCTTTTATTAGCTACAGCTACATGGGAAGAACACATACTTTTGCTGAAAAAAGTCTTAGAACGACTACGACAAACCGGACTGACCGCACGACCATCGAAGTGCCATATAGGGTTCAGACAATTAGACTACCTAGGACATACCCTCAGCGAGGACACGTTAAAACCAGAGAGTTCAAAGGTCGAACAACTTAGGGACGCATTACGACCGACTACTAAGACTGAAGTTAGATCTTTTTTAGGTTTGGCAGGATACTATAGGAGATATGTCGCAAATTTTAGTGCTATTGCAAGTCCATTGACTGACTTGACTCGGAAAAAAGCGCCGACCAAAGTAGTATGGACAGACGCATGTGAACGCGCATTTCAGACGCTAAAAGACAGACTGACGTCAGACGCCATAGTTAAGTTACCTGATGTGACACGGGATTTTGTTTTGAGGACAGATGCTTGTGATAGAGGTTTAGGGGCAGTGTTACTGCAAGAGCACGAGGGAAGCTTATTCCCAGTTGCTTATGGAAGTAGGAAACTGTCAAATGCAGAAATTAATTATTCAGTGTCGGAGAAAGAATGTTTGGCAATTATATTTGGAATAACTAAGTTCCAACGGTATCTGTATGGTAGGAAGTTTACTTTAGAAACAGATCATCAACCATTGGCTTATTTGGCCCAGGCGAAATTAACTAACGGTAGATTAATGAGGTGGTCGCTGTTCCTACAACAGTATCAGATTCTAGTGCGGTACATCAAAGGTAGAGATAATGTAGGATCGGATTGTTTAAGTCGGTTAGGAATGGCTGAAATGAATAGGTCACCTAAGGACATGTAACGGGAGCAGTATAGATCACCGAAAAATTTGGGAGAGTAAAAATACCGATTTTTCTCTTAGAAAGGGGGTAATGTCAAGTGCCAAATGTTTCGTCAGTGACATCCAGTAATTAATTCATAGGCTAGCCGACAATTAATTATCTTGGAGTAGGGTTTGGACAAAAAAATGTTTTCTTAAACCTGGTCAGGCTTGGTACAATAATTAAAGTGAAAACGGACTGGCTGTTTGACACGCTTAAAATTATGGGAATACTCACGTAGAGCTTTCAAAAATGATTAAGACAAACGATAATGTGACGTCTCGACCCTAAGTGACATGTTTGACATCGTGAGAGACGGTTTCCATAAGGTCAGTAAGACTAGCGTTTATGCCGATTGGTCAAATGTACAGGACAGAGGGTTGGGTCGAAACCCAGAATCGGGAAATATATAGTTCGTATCAAACGATGTTAGGCAGTCTAGCAAGACGTCTGGAAAAGAGACGGTCAGAATAATTGATTCCAACACCGGAGAAGACTCCGTACGTCTTTGAAAGAAAGACGTTCGTAAATTAATTGGGTTCCAGGGAACTGAATGTGGAACGATTGTAGGACGCCAAAACACAAAAGGTATCTAACTCAAATTCACCTTTATTATGATGTAATGTATATGCTGTTTATCTTTGTCTTAAATGCATAATGTATCGATTCTACGCTACAAATAGTTCCGTATTACATTGATTTAATAACGTACTTTGATATGTTTCTTTGTTACAGATGCATGACGTGTTCATATTTTGTATGGATAGTCGGTTTGCAGTGATTTAATAATGTATTTTGAATTCTGAATTAGCATTTTTTACCTTATTACTTAGTTAGGCAAATGGGTGAGGTAGGAAACCCGCCGTGTACATGTATGATTGGAAAGGTTACATTAATTTGAATTTATCATATTAAGTAAATATGAATTGTGTGTTATGTTATATTGCTTCACTTTACGTAATGATTTACGGGAATATGACTTTCCCGAATTCTGATGTCGATAATTAACAGTATAGCTCTATTGATCTGAAAACATGTATAGAAATTGTTAGCCGTATGAATGATAACACTGATAGTAAGATCTGATTGTTCGAACGTGAAGACGGACGAACAATCGCAATTCTGAAAGTAGCGAGATACTTAGGGCGTTTTACCCTTTTCTTTTACAAGGAAAAATAGTTTACTTTGGCAAGAGTAAGCATCAGCGAGAAGTCAAAATCAATAGTTTATTTTGGACAAGAGTGAGAACCAGCGGAAAGTCAAAAAGGAAAGAAATAAGAAGTCAGAGTGTGGAATTCCCGTTCAATTAAAGGGCAAGCTAGAGACGGACGCACGCAGGGAAAAGAAAGGAAACCAGTCGACGGAAAAGGTCATGTTGAATCACCAACAGTCAAATGTTAAATGAACATTCGATTCCTTGATGAAATTTACAATCAGTATTAACGGCTAACTTCATTTATTTTCATTAGTGTTTGGATTCTTTGAATGTATCCATTATTTTAAAGCTTCAATATTTGTATTTTTCTGACTAATTGTATTCAGAAAGAGAGAAAGTGTAATTCTCAGTGTCATTCTTTTCTTAATTGTATTTTTGATTAAATTCATATTTTATCTTTACGGGGGCTCGTGTATTGTCTTGTTCAAAGTACCATCTCAGATTACTATACTCACTGACCGGGCATATCACACCGTAGCGATCATCTCCTAGATAACGCCAATTAGTGGGAGGCGGTATTCAAGTGTTGTTTCCAAGTTGCGCAATACCCCTGACCGGGCCTTGTGCAATATTGTCTTAATAACACTTTGATCACTCGCCAGCAGACCTCACGTTACAAATACCAAGTTTGGTCTCTACATGTATCTCCGATTGGTTTAGTGCTTGCTAATGCTTATTACAGAATCCTGTTCTTAACGGACTGTACAGTTATTTAAAATAATTATTAAGTGTTTCATTAGAGCTGCACAGATTAATCACCCGTACTAATAATCCGGCCGATTATTAGAACAATCGGTATCGGCAGAAATAATCGCTGCCGATGCAAATAAATTTCGTAAATATAATTTCAATTATAACATTCATCTTGACATGGCTTGAATTTAAAAACAGAATCAAATAGTGGAAACTAAAGAAGAAACATCTTTTTGGGGATTAATTGAAAGACAACATATTCTTAAAAGTAACTACTGTTTTAACACACTTGCTGTAAACTACGGCTGATTTTTGCTGAGAACTCCCAATTATTACATTATGTCCTCGATTTTCATTTTCTTCCACAAGAAAAGTCCTACATGTTCTGTTGCATCACCTGTGAATTATTGTTGTGACGAAATAATTACTTTTCTATAAAGAATTCGCATCTTCACTAAATAAGAATGGCACACTATGAATGCTTAACTCCAATGCCATTCCCACGAAAGAAACTTACACGGGTTAACATCTGGCATTTTTAGAATGTATATACCAATGTTAATTACCATCGTTAAATGTTGTTGTTGTAGCTGTTGTTTTAGAGTTTAACGCCATTTTTCAGCACACGATACATGGCGGCCAGTATTATTGGTGGAGGAAGAACCTGGGAACGTATAAATGAGTCTTGTCCCTGGGCTCCAAACACTCTAGCTATGCCTCTGCATCAATGTACTGGTATAGTTAGCGTTCAAAATTCCTCTTGTCACAAGCCAGTTTCAGGCATTTTAATGATTAACTGGCCTGTACTGAGAAATTCGCGGACTATCATCAAAGGAGACACCGAAACATCAAGCTTTTCATTGTGTGGAAAGTTGTGATATTTGTTCAGCCAAAAGACAAAACTAAAATTGATTTAATTTGATCTTAGTCGATCTATATGAGAATTTTAGCTTTTATTATTACCTTTCTTCGTGAGCATGTAAATTATGATGGTTATGTGCCTTGTACAATCAAACGTGCATATCTTTTTAAACATATTGCCTCAATTTGTAGGATCGCTTTTATCATTGAAAATAAGTAACTCTTGAAACATTCATTGTAAATGAAACAGCTATTAAGGACTATCTGAAATGTTATCTAGAAGAATGCAATTTGGTCGAAACGATGAATAAAGCAAAATCGGCATCCAATATGCTGGGGAATAAATATGGATTTAAGTGACGCTATACATGCTTTGCACTGTGTAAGTACTGTACATTATAGTACATGTCTCCCCAGCCCACGAATTATGAAGTCTGTATTTACCTTTATTTAATTCCATGTTGGAGAAGTCAGAAAATATGCACATGCAAAATAATAACAAAATCAATCATAGTATTTTATAACAGTTTAATAATTGTCGGGTCACCGAAAGTTACTTTTTTAACACGCCTATGTCGTAAGACACAGAAAAAATCATTGTTTCATGCTCCAAGATTTACAGTTGTTACAGTAGTAAACAAAAAGACCTAAAAACGGTAAAGTTCAGACATCGGCCCACGGAAAAGCCGACCCCCCCCCCCTTTCTTCCAGGCAATTTTTTTCTCCCTAAATTATTAAGCTTATACGCGAGTATTTATACTGTGATAATCTCATAATCGGTATCGGCAACTTTAATAATCGGCCATACGCGGTATCAGCATAATTGGCAAAAAGTTACATCGGTACAGCTCTACATTTCATCTGACAGATTGACTTTGTTAGTGGCCATGATTTGCCTTTATTAACTGAGACATGAACAACATTCTCTATATTGCAGGACATGGTGTATTTGCTGGAAAGAGCGTGAAGAAAAATGATTACATTTTACAATATTGGGGGAGGGGGCCGAGTGGTCTAAATCGCTGTCCGTTACGGACCACTGCCATCTCACCTCTGTCTGCGTGTGTTCGAGTCTAAGATTCGGCAAATGTAGTTATGTGAGAAAGCTTGCCAGTAGATTCTCGTGGGTCGGTGGTTCTTTCCGGGATTTGTCTGGTTTCTTCCTCCACCATTAATACTGGCCGCCATGTATAGCCTATATTGTGCTGAAGGATGGCGTTAAACCATAAAAAACAAACAAACAATATCGGGGAGAACTGATTATACAAAGAAGGTAGCCAGAGGGAAAAGTAATACAGGGAAAAACTAGCTGAAAGTTTCCTGGTTTTTTTAAGATACGGTATGTGTACTTTATGGTGCATTATGTAATCAAAATGGCAAGTAAACCACTCCCTCGAAAACTTGCAAACACTCTTATAACGCGGTGTACAGCATGGAGCCTGATATTTTTCAAAGAAAATATATTTTAAATATGATGAACATAAGGAAAAAGTCTAGACGAGATACAGATTGATAATGATGGTAGGTCAATGTGAATTTTTATCAAGTGTACATAGTTGTATATTACATTAATTCAGTGACCAAAACTTTGCAAAATACGTAAAGAAATTTTTTGATTCTTCTGAACATAATTTAGGAGGGATATTTCTGTCACATGATATTGCAGGTAATTCATATGAAGGACTTTGGTAGTTTTTGAGCTTTTTTATAAAGCTTCTAATTTCTGATGCATAGAAAATATGCGAATGGGTTGTTGAAAGAACCAAAGACTGATTATCATGACTCCTCTCAACATAGGACTTGATAAATTGTCCTAAAAATAAAGAAACAACGTAAAGCACAAAGTTTATGTATAGATGACATTCAGCGTGTTAAATTTTCAGATAACTGGTTTAAATATAAACTCTTTGATTTTACTGACCTGTTGTAGCTTAAGAATCATTCATTTTCGGTTTCTTTTGCAATCCAGTATTTGTCATTATCATTACAAACATCATCATTATCCAAAGTCTGTCCTATTATTCTGCAGTGTTGCTTGTCAATTGATTTGTCCTTTTGTTGATATTTAACCCAGATATGTATCATAGCTAGACAGTATGTCATGTGAAGCGAACATTTTCTGTGTAATTTGTTCTATGTATTTGTAGCTTTTGTAACTTCAGGAAATATGATGAAAGCATTCGCAAATAAAAATGATAGCTGGACATTGTCACATATTTGATAGTCAGGTTCCAGTTTTAAATTTCAAAAGATAGTTTGGTTACCTTGTTATAATATTTTTTTTATTAATGAAAACAATTGGCAAGTATCCAGTTCATATATTTTATGTAATATAAAATAAATTTGAACATTATCTTTACAGATATTATTGAAGACCTTCAAGATGGTTGTTCAGTGGAGGAAGAAGAATAAAAGACATAATTTTGTGAAGGTAATGTATTACAGTTGATGCTTTTGGAGATTAGCACCGGAAATAAGTTCATGTGCAATGCTTACCAAAATAAAAGATACTAATATGATCCTGACAAACCACTAAGACTATGAATTCACTATCTTTATGGTTGTCACACACAACGACTTTCCAGATCCTATGATTATTCATACCGGGAAAAAATAGATGCTTGCATATAAAGTATATGCACTTATGTAATATCTATAAGTTGAAACACGAGTGTCACATGTTATGTAAGTGTATCATACTGCAATGTTTGGACCCGTTGCTGTATGCTTATAACGATTTCGGAGCATAATAGCACTGATAGAAATATATTTTTACAAAACCACAAGATTTTTACATTATAATGAAAGAAATTACTGTCAGTTACTAAAATCTGTACTATAAAGATTGTTTAATAAAATCAGTGATCCCAAACAATTTAACTTTATTTTATGTCATAACTCATTGTTTCAGTAAATGTAATTAATATATTGTTAATGGCACAGTAATCCTTTTGTGATTTGATGTGTACCTAGAGAATGTTAACAACTGAACTTGTTTCTTTCACTGGCTAGATTTCATATACTATATGGCCGTAATGCTGAGGTTAAACTTTTTACCTAATGTTTACTGTGTTTGTAATTGATATTCACTTGTAGCTGTTGCTGTTAAAGCAAACTAAATAGTATGGTAAACTAATATATTTGTTAGCGTGAACCCAAGATCCTAATTTCAATGTTTCCTTTTGGCAGTATTGGTTTCTTCACATTTCTTAAATGGTAAACAGTTGAATAATTTGTAGTTAAAATAGTAGCAATGTTTGGTGAATCTATCATCCAAAATGAAGAGGGATTATTTGTTTTGTAGGTAAAAGCTGCAAATCAGTTGTTAAGGCAGAGAAGAGGAAAACAGGAAGAGTACCATGGCTAAGAAGGATAAGGCAGCTGTAGAAAGACAACCTGGACAATTAATCAGAACAGCATCACTACTAGGAATAGCAGCATGCGAAGAGGCAAAGAGAAAGATGCCTATTCTGGCAAGGCGTCCATGGACCCAGATCAAATATTTTATAAAATATTTAAAATATAAACCTTCAATGTTAAAGCAAAAGAACAGTTGCCTAAGAATTTCACAGAGATAATACATATTTGCTGGCATATAAGTCCATAATGTTGGATCATAAAGTCTGTGCTTTGTTTTATACTCTCCATCAAGCTGTATATTGAATTTGCCATTCAAATAATTTTTTCATTCAGTTTTCATTCAAAAAGTTAGAACCCGATAATTAGAAGGCTGTCAAAATATATACATGCATTTCAGTATTAAATTCTGGTGCATCTTATGTAATTTTGCAAAAGCAGCATGTACTAGTAACTTGATTACATATAATAGATAAGTTAGAAAATGAATATCCATGACAAAGACAGGTATTCAATCCATTTTTATTTTTGTACCTTGTGATATAATATGGCCTGATATGAGAGGTTTCCGGAGAATTGTAGCCTGCATTAAAGTTAGATGACAATAGTGATCATACTCCTTGTACAAAGGCAATGCACCATTATCAATTGATATCACTGTCAACAATTCCTTCTAGTCTAAATTATAGTATCCATTGTCTAAAAAATAAAATCGTTTGCAGTGTTAATTATATGCTCATTAAATATAGTAATGATTTAGTCCGTTCACTTTTGTCAAAACCGGTGTGAGCTTAATGTTTGGCAGACCAGATCAGATTGGAAAATTAGGCTACCTATAGGATATTGTGAATATGTTACCATGTAATGCCAGGTGCTTAATGGTGTTGATTTCTCAACCAGTGATGCATTTTGTACAGAAGTGTCATTTAGAGCAACAACTAACATGAGCAAATATAGAAACCACGTGCATCATAACTAAAGAAAGTGCAAATACTCTTATGTCTTGGGCATGGATAGGTTATTATACATAAAAATTAAATTACACAATGTGACCAAATGGTCATTTCAGAATTTAAATTGATTCTTTATGGATATAAATATTGTGATTACTTAAACTTAGAAACTGAAGAATTCTGGTTTGTATTTAAGTTTACATTGGCAATTTAGTTTATTTCTGTTTTCTCTTTCAAGAAAACTTAAGATGAATGGGGCAGTAGTAAGGTATAAAATACCCTCTCTCATCCAAACAGAACTCAGGAAAATAGGAAAATATATTTTAGCATTAGTGATACAATTTCCCTGTTGCCATAATCTGAAATACATACACATAGCTGCCAACCATTTTTCAGTGATTCACAAATTCACGCCTTTATGCAAAAAATTAATTAATTCCCCAATTTTCAATTATTTAAAATATTTTTTAAATTAAATGATTTCTCATAAAACGCTGGTTATGATATCAGTAACATTTGTTTTGTATCTTATATGTTTTCAGCATGTTTTTTTATGTTTTCCAATTTCATTGTTTTTCTGTTGTGTAATAATATCATTAGAGATGGTGTAAGGTGCTTAGAGCATCGAAAGATTAGGGAATTTAGGCGCTATACAAAGTCCTCATTATTATTATTATTTATTATATCGACAGTTGCTGAATAGGTCTGGGAAATGGACTTTGACCCTGCACCCCCCCCCCCCATAAAACTCCAAATATAAAAAAATGGTGTGGCAAGGGACAGAGGAAACTCTGAATAGTAAAAGGAAATATATTACACATACAGTGAAGTTTAATTTGGAATATACCAAACACTTGCCATGCATTCATTTGTATCGACAAATATTCGCAGACTCTAGGATCACTTCATGAATTCATTTCAAAATTCACTAATTTTTATCACCATTTTCACAAAATTGTGAGTCTGGAGGGTTGGCAGCTATGCATACAGTGTAATATTCCTGAAAACAAGTTTTTTTATAGCTACATATAACTATGCTGACTGGTAAATTTGTGGAGTTACAGCTAGGATAAAATTAATGTGTGTATCAAACAGTAGTGAAACAAACAAAGTTGAGGTATTGCTCTGGCCTTGTCTTATACTTGGCATCTACTTGTTTATGAATGAAGGACATAAACTGGCAAAGTTGACTTAAGCTTCACAGTGACTTATAGGCCAACAAATAGGATAGATTCTCCAGCTGTGTTTATGATGTGTTCTTAGATTTCAGTTTGGTCATTTGATTAATTTGCATCCAAGCCATGAAAGTTTAAATTAATGTTCAGATATATAGTTTTGTTATTTGCTTTTTCTAAATATTTTTCTTAAGCAAATATATTTTCGAGGCAGTGAAGTTCTTTTGATTTTTGTCACTCATTAAAAAACATTGAAATATTGCCATGTTTCAAAAATATAAATTTGAATATTGCCCAGAAAATAGTGTAGTCTCTGACATCATGATTACTTCAGTATAATACTTATTGATTGTGGTTTCTTAACATGATGTTTAAATTGTGTTGTTTTTAAAATAATAAAAAATATTACAATTATGTTCTTCCTGTATATATTTTTCATATTAGTTTGGATTTTAATTTCTTTTATCATAGTACATTGAGACATGTTTACTTTGGTAAGAAATAAAATGCAGTTTTGAAATGGGATATTGCATCTTGTAAATGCATGTACAGTAAAATATCTTTTCTCCAAATTAAGTTTGTCTGAATTTTCTGAATGCAAAACTTAACATTTTTCAGATGAATTGGTTTAGGTAACAGTTGTATTTGTCATATGTTTAAAATGTCAACCAATGAGATTATGCCACATCTACATTTTTTACTTGCATTTTAGCACCAGTTTTGAATGTGTTCAAAGGTCTGCTAGCCATTTCTCATTTATTATTAATATTCTGCTGTTTGGACTCAAGGGGACAATCTAACTGGCATTATGGTACAGCTAACTTAATATTGTGTTTGCCTCTTTCATTAAATAAGTAAAGATGAAAGTTTTTTGAATTACTAAAATGCATTTACACTTTATGAAGGAAATTGTCTTGCTTCCTGATGTTCCTTCCAAAAACAAATTGACAGTGTGACGTTTCATCAAGGTTGGAAGGAATTACCTTATCTTTTTATAATAGAGACTGTCCATGCAGATATTAATATGTTTTCATATAATAAAGCAGTATTGCATGTCTTCCTGTGGTGCCATTTTTTGTCAAGACTCCTCCACCTTACATGGAAGTTGATGTCCTTTCATTCATCTGTCAACACCCTTTAATTACCTTCAATGAAACAGTTGTTTTACTTTATTTCACTTTAATACCATTGTAACCAACATTTTGAATGTTTGTTACTGGACTTAATATGCAGGCTGTGGCCAGCTTTTTGTATTTTTTCAATAATGACATACATAATGACTGAAATGACTTTATCTGGGTTGCATCTTTTATATTAAACATTTTTTGTCGAGATGAACATTTACTTTATGCAATGAAATATGTGTCATATTTGTACATGCTTCGCTCAATTAAATTATAATGCAATTTAACCATTTAATGTTTTTTTCTTTTTCTTATCAACTTTCTACTGTTTTTATTTTTAATTTGTTGGTTTCAAACAGTATTAAATAGGTGGCCATAGCAGCTCAGTAGGCGGATACTGCATTTTGTAATCCAATGGTCATGAGTTCAGTACACTGGAGAGAAAAAGCAAAGCCTGATTTTACATCCTAAATAAGAACACTGTGACCAGAGTTGTGCTCAGAAACAGGCAATGTACCTGATAATAAAAGACTGAAAAGCTCCTGTGTCCCTTAATAATTTAATTGGGATAGGTTTGGTAGAATTGCTCACAGGTGATAAAGAGCCTTTCAACATAAATGGCTTATAATTATCAATCATACAATCAGACTGATTTGTTTGATCCAACAAATTGATTGCTTTCAGTACAGGTCTGTGACATTGGCCTCTTAATATAGGAGCCTTTGACTAGTCTGTTTCAATTATGTTGCTTATTTTTCAATCTTTAGCAGTCAGAAATAGCATGCACTTTCTAGTTGTAATATAGATTTATCCAGTTTCCATTTTGAAATTTTCTAATGTGTTAATATACGTCAGGTACCAACTCTTCGCGCCTCAAGATATGTACCTGAAGCATATCATTATTAACACTTTGTTGCAATGGCAATGAAGTGTAGATTGTATTATTTTTGCCAATAAGTACACTTTGTACAAATATATTTCAATGCTGTCTTGGCCATATTGATCTACTTCCTCTTTTCTAATAATTTATACTAACCTATTTTTTATGATAGCATCAAAACACAATCATGTATGTAAACGAAGAGTTGTTTTTTTTCACTTTCCAGTTCTAAATATTTAATCTAATTTGCATTTCTCCATTTGACTTTTCTCTCTGTATTTTATCTCTTATTTTTTATTTCCATTTACCGTATAGACCACTCCGGTGGTTTAGTTGCAAGAGTGTCAGTCCTAGATAGGGGTGGGGGGCGCTGGTTTTAACCCAGGTCGAGTAATATACCAAAGATATAAAAATGGCAGCTTTTGCGATAGATGCTCAGCAGTAAGAGTTTAATGTTGGCACTTCTTATCCTGGTGTTAGGATAATGTGTCTTGGTTGGACAGCAGCATGATGCACAAGTACTAGACATCACTATATACTGCCACGCTGCAGACCTTATAGTGATATGACTGAAAAATTGTTAAAGCTATGGTAAATATCCAATTCGCACACATGCACATAACTCAATTTGCATACCCTCTTGCTCCCCTCTTTTTGCAACACTCTCTTTATGAAATTGCACTTGACTTTGCCTTCAAATGATATCCATTAGTGATGCAAGCCAAATTCCAATACTGAACTAGATATGTAAATAGCTTAGATTGTACTAATGTGCCAACATTCTTCATGTCTCGGGGGGGGGGGGGGGGGAAATATAATCCAAACGTCTTAAATCAGTTCAGTACCATTCCAAAATAGTAATTTAGTCTAATATGTAATAATAAGAACCTTGAAATTCCAGTTCATAATTTAAAGAAATTAGTTTCTTAAAGATCAACACATTAACCTCTAGTGACGACTTTACGGGGCAGAAGGTAGTAGCCTACTTCCAATGTTTGCAGCGTCAAGGTCATGCATGATACACTAAAGTGGGTGGTATTATAGAAAGTTGACAGATGTAACTCTACAGTGATAGCAAATAATCTGGACCTATTAATTGCACTACAAAATACAGAGGAAAAAAATTCGCCCATGGTCGGATTCCGAATTTGTGCCCATGTTTTAGACTTTATGGGCACAGATCTATGGCAGACAAATCTGAAGTGCACACAGACCGGTAAACCTGTGCAAAAAGTAGGATAAGGAGGACATTTTGAATAAAGAGTCTTCTCCATACCAAAATTATGGGTCTGTTAAGCAGAAAAAAAATAATCCATTTTTTCACCTTCTGCCTATGCGCCAGCAAACTAACCAAAGAAAAACATTTTCTTTAGCACAACTAGCCATTTGTCTTATGGAATATTGCTTGGAAGTCGATGTATTAGGATGTATTCAGAAAAAGTCCCCAAAATGTGTTTCCAACTCGCATTGCATGCGAAAACAAGCAAAAACCTCCAGGGGTTAATATGTTAACTAAAATGCAACCCAAACTGAGTCCTCAAAAACTGATGTTATTAAGACATGCAATAAGGAAGTTCTATTTCTTTTTCTTTAAATGCCTAATCAATCAACCTAAACACTTGCAACTTAATCAATGTTTATTATCAGTTGTATGATTGTTTACCTGTAAATTACAGAAGGCTGATAACTTTATTGTTTGAAAAAGAAGTAAATTAAAATAAGTATACTTAACTCCTCCGAATTCAACTCGTCAGAGAGAGTTTAAATGCATATCGCAGACTTCATGGTGACTAGATGATTATTTTTAAGCAAATAAATAAGCCAGTGTTCTGAAAACAATTAGTATTTAGAACAAAATATTTTTCCTAAAGTCTAGCTTTCATTACTGCACATGTTGATATAGTAGCATATCATGGCGTATATAAGTGAATTTAATAACGGTTCCAAAAGCAAGTTAGATGAAGCCGTTAGAAGACAAAATATTTAAAGTTTCAGTTCAATGTATTTTAACCCCCTTTCTATCTATACTCTCTCATTTCTAAATATTTAAAAACCATACCATATTTATGTATGTATATAAAGATGAATATATATGAATTATAACCCTTCCTTTCCTTCTCACATACATATTTTATCTTCATTTATTATTTACACTTTTTGATAACTTTAATTATGGGCGTATGATTTTAAGGCATAAACAAATAAAAAATGAAGAAAAAAATAACTAAAATTAATGGAACGCAATTTCCTTAACTTCCCGTTTTATGCTGCATAATATTTAAACTTTTGTAGTGATATATTATCATATAATGAGTCAACTGCAGATTTCCCAAAGGCAACTTCAGTTCCAGTGAATTTGCATTGGGCAAACTGCCTTATGGCATTTGAGTTGCTTTGGTGTCAAATTACAGTTTTTATTTTAATAGATGAATTGACAATTTTGATATAATTGCTATTCTGGATGGTAGTTTTCATTGTGTCAATAAAAGAGGTCACAAAGTTGCAAAACAGTGCCTGAGAGTTAGGTTTTTGCAAAGGAACTTAAAACTTATATTTTAATAAGATTTGAACATTTAAGCTCGTATATCTATTTGTCTTTCTGTTGTTTTAATTGCAGATAAATTTGTTCCTAAACTTTTAAATATCTTCTCATGTTTTTCCAGGATAGGTGCAATAAGAAGTGAAAAAAAATCAGGTCGTCAGGTTGATGGTAGTCTTTGATTGTGTGTAAATAAGTCCTCACAATGATGGCAAACTCAGAGTTGTCCTCATAATGCATAAAGAAGCATTTGGCAAAAATGAAGTGATACAGATATTGCCTATCTTACAGTTAAGCTTACTTTCAAATTTCTAACATATACTTTCATTCCTTCTTATGGTCCTCGAAATGTAGTAATATGTCAAGGTTCTCACAAGTATATGAATACACGCATGTGTGTGTGTGTGTGTGTGTGTGTGTGTGTGTGTGTGTGTGTGTGTGTGTGTTGATTTATCGGATGATATGACTATGTGCAAAATTATCACATACAGGCCTGTACATTAAGGCACTGATACTATTCTGGACATGAAGTAAAAACAAGAGGAAGTTTATGGCTGTGATCCGGAGTCCTTAGATACGACACACATTAGTCTGATGTAGTGATCTCAGGATCAAGTTCCACTGTACACTATCAAACCAAACCTTCCAGTTGTGCTAAAATTTAAACGGGGTAATACAAAGTTACATTTATCCCAGGAAACTACCGGACTCATTTGTTAAGTAAGCGCAAGGAATGGCAATCTGGTGATCACATTTTGCAATAGTTTTAATAATTGTTTGTTGGATTATCTACGGTGGCAGCTATTATCTGTTAACTTTCTAGTACTGATATTAGCACGCCTGCGTCGCTGACGTTGAGGTCACGACTCAATAGATATAAACTTGCCAGTTCATACTAAATACTTGGTCCAAAACGAAGCTAACCAAACAACATTTAGATGTAATGGTTGCCAAAGAAGAAAAGTGCGAAGAAGAATGTTCGATATTGTAAAAGGTAAGGTATAAAGGTGCCAAAAAGGACAACATAAGCAGCAAGGGCGAATCAGACAACTTTTTAGAGGCGTCGATTTCTGCAATTCAAGGCTTCTTCGAAATCGAAAAAAAAGCATCAATTTGGCAAATTAAGACTTCCTTGTAAATATTTTATAGAGGCTCATTGGCACACAAAAAACGCCACAATTGTTGCCCCCACCCCCACCGCCCTTGCTGCTGCTATGGGTTTAATAATTTTTTTTAACGATAGCACTTTGAACCTATCGTTGTTGAATCAAACAATAGCAAGTGTTTTTCATAATTTCCGTGTTCTTTAAATAACCCTGTTTACTGTCCGCGCCCTGAGTGCCTACTGTTCTCCGATAAAGACTATTCGGCGTCTAGACAAATCAATAAGGCTTTTGATGTCCCAGTAAACGTTAGCTACGGCATGCCTTTTATCGATTTGAATCAACAGACTTAGATATATCCGTCATTTTGTAGCTTCAGATCTCGTCTACATTATTTAATTATTGCTTGTAATATAAACATTTTGACCACTGTTAATGGATTATGACTGAAAAATTGTTAAAGCTACGTTAAAAATCCTAATCAAACAAACAAACATCTATCTATCTATCTATCTATCTATCTATCTATCTATCTATCTATCTATCTATCTATCTATCTATCTATCTATCTATCTATCTATCTATCTGTCTGTCTGTCTGTTTGTCTCTCTATTCACTATAATATGACTCGTTGTTTAATTGTCCATTTAGAACAAATAGAGCTTAGGAAAGGAAGACAGTTTAACCATATTTTACTGTTTAAACTGTCATGATTCTCCATGGAGATATAATCAATTGGGAAAATTATCTGTTTTGTAGGAAACGAATCAAATATGTAGCATTACAAACAGTTGTATTCTTTCTTTTTTGGGGGGGATTTTTTTCAAGTATTCGGTTTTCTTTACAGAATAACTATGATTGATACACATATATCGTATTCAAAGGCGTATACTTGTAGATATCGAATTTAGCGTATTCGTAACGTGTTGCGGTATAGTCCCGAGGCCCATGGTTCGATTCTCGTAACAGACATATTGTCGACGGTACCGATTTAGAGATTTTTCTATATGATTGGGGGCGCCAGCCCATAGGTACTTCATGTACACCTCCCGTCACGTCAAGTACGTGACGGTGTGATTTTTATACACCCCCGGGAAATTAATTCTTGGGGGGAGGTGTACAAAACACATAGACAGTCTTCAGAATATTCTAACATTTCGTTTCGCTTAGAAAATTCACTGGAGATATGTCTATGGGCGCCCCCAAAATAAATAATAGCATGGATGCTAAAACTCTACTTCACATACTATGGTAACCCTCACAGAATAATTCAGAATGAACCCTATGAAAGACACAAAGGCTACCCAGTGTAACTGATAATCGCTCATCATCGCTATTATTTATTTTTGAAAAATATGTCAATATCAATTTTTCAAATTAGAAATATATATTATTATATATAAATGAATTCTGAAAATATCAATCAGATCATAACTGAGATTTCAAATTTGAAAAGTCAAGGAATTCAATTATCAGATCGATTAAATTGTGATAAGATTCTTTCTGATTTTCAAGATATTGATAAATATGTGTTACCAAAACGATACGCTTTTATAAAGAAAATCAAGAATGCTATTCGCGACTCCCTTGCATTCTGTAACGACGTCAGTAAGTTTGTCCCGTTATTCACTGTTGGCTAAAAAATCAGAAAAGAATTGGGGCAGCAATATGAAATCAAACGCATAATTAATTTGAGGGTTAAAACAATAAGAGATATTATCCGCCAAACTGAAAATCCCCCTTTGTTACCTCAACATAATAAGTTCTTACCATGGTGAGAAAGTCACCAGTGACATGTACAATACAATGGACAGGTAGAACTCTTACTCACCTAACAGGTATGCGTGTGCTCTTCACTGTGAATGAATTTGTAGATTTTTTTTTATTTTTGGTCTTTTTTTTTTGCATTTTTCATTGATTTTTTGGTCATTTTTCACTGCATTTAAAAACACTTGCGTTTTCTATCGTACATTTAACAAGACAATCTGTCGTTCTATATAATGGTAAACGAAGCACTAACGACTAGATTAGCGCGTGAAAGATTAGCTGCAGTTAAGAAATTTATGCCAATCCGTGATTCTGTTAGAGAAAAACTACAAGCTAGACAGAGTCTTCAGACTAATTGTATAACAGGAACTGAAGATCTGTTGAAACCAATAACCACGGCAACTAAGGGGGTAGTATCAGCCACTGAGCGAGCAATATACGGAGATATCCCCGAGGAAGAAAAAAGAAAAAAAAACACCTCTTCTTCCTGTACTTGAAAAAATAGCTGCTACAAGACAACAAGAACAAGAAGAACGACTCGAAGAAGAAATTGAACAACTAGGTGATATTATTGAAGAACAAGAAGAGGGTGCTATTGCAAGAAAAGAAGAGGAAGAATAGGGGGCTATTGCAAGAAAAGAAGAGAAAGAAGAACAAAAGGGTAAAACAGAACGAAGGAATATTGACCCTAAAAAGATATTTAAAAGTGATGTGATAAATGAAATTAACAAAAATTTTAAGATTGATAAAAAGTTTGCTCAATTTATCGTTGATGCATTTCCAAAGGGTCAAAGAGAACAATATATGAATAAGGGATATGAAGACGCTATTACTAATAAGGAGACTTGGAGAAGAAAACTATATTGTGCAAAAGTCGGTAAGTCTCAACTACAACACAATTATAAAGAATTTGAGAAACTTGAAAGGTTGATATCTCAAATAGAAAACCCACCGACACCAGTTGCGCCTTTTGTATCCCAACCCACCCAGCAAATATCAGAAGCTGATTCTAGAAAAGGTGCAACTGGTACAACAGGACATGGATATTCAAGTGGAACCCAAAAGTGGTGGTCTTGTTCGTTGTCCTGGTAATATTCTCAGTGATATAGCACGATTAGAGGTTCTCATAGGAAGAAAACGAGCTGGAAGTAACTCACCGTAAATAATTAATGAAGCAGCTGATATCTGTGTGCGGTTATTTCATGGCGGCATTATGGATATTGAAACATATCGAGAATTTATTGATGAGTTAGTTCAGCATCAAAGGGATTTTCACGGTTATCATAGTGACTAAATCACCAAAATAGAAATTCTTTGAATTTCATTAGCATAGAAAATGCAGGCATATCTGGGAAATCGTGTACGATTTCGCGATTAGATAAATATTCATTTAGAAAACACTAGTGTTTTTATAATAAGATGATCATACACTACAGCCACGAAAAACCAACCAGCGTCTATGTAGTAAACTCACGATTGCCTGTTTATAGAGCGTACAATGGAGATGGTCTCGGCAATACCATTGCAGGTTTATTTGCAAGAATGGCTCCAAAAGTGGCACCGCTAGCAAAACAATTATCAATGAAAGCTATTGATGTTATTCGTTATAAGGGTATTAGTGCTGTTGGAGATATTGCCGGGAAAGCATTTTCCGCTGCAAAGGATAAACTAAAATCGTTAGTTAGGCGGCGAAGGAAACCACTGATGAAGTCATCGCTGCCATCTACGGAAGAGATGCCTGCAAGTGTTAGTAAAATAATAAATAGCGCAGTGGATCAGAAATTAGCATCGTTGGCAACCAGCAACCCAGATGATATCGCAAACATGATAGCGGGAAGTGGCTTAAGATCCCGACAGATATCGCGATTTAGATCAAGGAATATATAATAAAATGTTTTAACGGACACTTGTTCCAGCGTTTGATATGGAAGCCCCAGTGCGTAAAGCTGATTCTGTACGCGATTATCAGTTTTATTCTTATCATGCAGTACAACCTGATCTTCGATCAAGAATCGAACTTCAAGTCCATGATACCAGTAAATATTTTCTACCGCGTGAAGCGTTTATCGAAGTAGAAGGAGAAATTGTAACAAATGATGCCGCTCATAATGATCCACCGTATCCAGATGGTACCCAAGTCGGTTTTGTCAATAATGGTATCATGGCGCTATTTAAGAGTGCAAGATATAAGAGATTGAGTCTATAGAACGTGATGTTGATGTAGCCACAACAATAGTAAGGCTAGCAAGATATTCTGACGATTATACAAGATCGGCAGGTCCTTCTATGATGTTTGCAAAGGATGGTAAAAATACTACTGGAAGAAATCAATTTGTTGTAGGACGACCAAGAAATAATGCTCATAATGCTGATGCTAATGTTGAGAATATGATTATAAATGCTGATGATAATTTCAACCTAGGAGCTGCAACACGCATGTCAATGTTGCATGGAGCGCGTAAATTATTTTCATGCGCGATTACACTGCAACATATATTTGGATTCTGTAGAAATGTCCGAAACGTTATCTATGGAGCAAAGCATACAGTAGCACTCGTGCGAAAGGGTAATGATAATGATGCAATTTGGAGGATTCCAGCAAATGCTGAAAATCCAAATGCTGATGCCGGTAAGGTCATTTTAACAAAACTATCATTGTGGATGCCAGTAATGACTCCATCACTCGGCGCAGAAGAACGATTACTATCATGTATGGATACAGGAGGAAAATCATTAATAAGTTGGCTAACAACAACAACAGATATCAAGCAATCAACTGTTAATGGCGTGTTTACGTGGAACCTGGCATCACAACAAGGTGTTTCAGCTCCACGTCATATATTTATTGTGTTGCAGGATAATACGCGAGTTGGCAATCAACTCTTCAGCCATATGATATTTGATCAATTAGGCGTTACTGACGTTTCGCTGAGAATAAACGGCCAGCAGGAACCATCCGAGGATATACAACTTCATTACGGTCAAAACCATATTGCACGTGTGTATCATCGTCTGTTATCATATATGGGACGCGATGAAAATATTGATACCGGTCTACAAATATCACAACATGATTTTAGGAATTTATATCCGATCTATTTCTTTTCGTTGGAACATCTTGATTTAACAAGACAATCTGTCGTTGACATACATTTTAGAGCTAATGTACTTCATGGTGCTATCCTCGAATATAGAGCAGTTGCTGTCTAATTTTCAGCGACAAATCAATGATACTCGAAGGTGTTGGTGGACGAATGAGAGTAATCGATGCGTCAGTAGAAAACATGTAGTGTTTTCCAAAAATATGTAACAATTAGATCAATCTGTTATTAATATAATGTCATATAGTCATATTAGTGTTACGTTAACTCCTGGTCAAATTAAAAAATTGCAATCAGAATCGGCTAAAAATGTGGAACCACGATAACGCTGAAACACAATCAGATGTCTGGTGGTCAGAATAAATTGTCGCTTACGACTCGTCAAATAAAACATTTCAATGATGTTTTCAAAGATAAAAAAAGGTGTTCGGATCACTCTCTCTGCAGCTGCGATCAAAAACATGATAAAATCAGGTGGTATATTTCCGTTGTTAGCTGCGTTACCAGCATTAATTGTGGAAGCGGCCCCAGCGGTAGCTAAAGCGGCAGCGTTAGGAGCCGTTGGTACCACGGCAGGGATGGCACTTAATAAAACAAATGGACAAGGATATAAAAAAGGGAAAGGGTCTAAGATTACCAGGAACCCCGTATTCATGGTACAGCGGAAAGGGCCTGAGAATACCAGGAACAGTTTATTAACAAGAATAGTTCCCATGTCAAATTTTGATTTACTCGATGCTGCTAAAAAAGTAGTGATAAAAAACTTCAGAGGTGTCTTTATGAGAGATCAGTTGCCGGCACAACCAAAAAATGTTGTAACCGGTATCATTAATCTTGATAAAAGCACCGGACCTAGAACCCACTGGGTCGCATACGTGATTGATAAGCGTGTAATCGTTTATTTTCATTCATATGGATTAGCGCCGCCTAAAGAATTTATGCGTTATATACAACAATTAAACACCTTTCATAAATTGAAGACTTGGTATTCTATGCTACCAACACAACAAATGAATGACGCACCAATATGCGGCATAGAAGTATTGAATGTCCTTGACGCTATTTCATCATCGAGAAAACCACCTCATCAAGTCGTAAATGAATATACTAGTAGTCGCTGGCAACGACGAAGTCGTCAAAGAAGATTTTTAGAGAGAGAAAATAATTAGAAAATCAAAGATTTTTACAATAACAATGGTTGATATTTGGGGACGATCTTTATCAGCGCTGAAAAAACCAACCGCGGAAATATCTTCAACCGGTGATATAAAAAAAATAATCGAAGATGAAATAGCTGAGATGCTGAACTTAGCAAATGTTGATCCCAATGAAATAGTTGTTTTTCAAGATCGTCAGGGTAAATTGAAAACGAGTAATGTTTCTCTGGATGATATTTTAGTTAAACAACGTAACGCAGTAGAAGATACTATTGCATTAATTTCCAATCAGGGTAAACTCAAACCAGGCGCACTTGTTTCAACAATCACAGATAAAATATTAACACTCGATAAAAATTATTCATCAACGATAGAATTATTAAAAGAACTACGTGATAAGTATGACGATCATATAAATACATTTAATAAATTTACTGATTTACAAAAATCCATCATGGACAATATTAATAAACCCGTATTAGAATTTTTTGATAATCCTCCAGTGACCGCACCAAAGCTTACAGAGATAAAAACTTCTATGTCAGAGTTTGCAACACTTCAAGTTAAATACGCAGATCATGTTGAAAAGTATAACGATCATATAAATACATTTAAAAGATTTACTGATTTACAAAAATCCATCATGGACAATATTAATAAATCCTTATTAGAATTTTTTGATAATCCTCCAGTAACCACATCGAAGCTCACAGAGATAAACACTTCTATGTTAGAGTTTGCAACACTTCAAGTCAAATATGAAGAACACGTTGAAAAGTTTACATTATTTCGTAAAATTATTATTGATAAATTTTTTACAACCACGCTGGATAAAATTGACATAAAACTCCCAGATATTAAAAAATCCATCGAAGTTATGAAAAACTTCATCGAGGCAATCAAAAATGATGCAACGAGGATGATAGAAACACTTGAAAAAACAAAGATTCCTCATGAGAAAACCAACAACGTAGTATACACGATTCAATACGGATCATTTGCGTGGACTCCTACAAACAACATATTAAGTATCACTGCAACCGTCAAGGGTATTTATCGATTAACACTAGTGACACCGACTCAATTTAATATTTCATCAACGAGTTCATCTGGGGTCAACAATATGATATCAACAATCATCGATAAGGATACAACTGAACGATTTACGATAACAACCACGGATAATAATTTGGCTAGGTTTCAGTAACATGGTATGTGGAATTCTTAGCGGATTTAAATAAACAACTAAATTCAATTTAGTTGTAATAAATAAGATGCCATCAACAATGATTTCATCGTCACAGCAATATCGCTATGATCAAGTCAGAGAATTTCAAACTAAACTCAGAACACTCACTGAGGGGTTTCAAGTAAAAATAAAAAATGCCCCGATAGCTGTTTCAATTTGTATAGCAGCGGCAACAATAATCGCAGGAATTATTTCAATAATAACAAAAAAATATATCATCGTGTAGTCAGCGCAGACTACAAGATTACGTAATAACATTTCATGTGGTATCAACCGCATATTCGCAATTATCTTCAATGATATCGTCGTCACTCGATGATACATTAATATCAGATAATGAGTTCAGCGCGATGGTACGTGTTTAGGATTCAGTGATGTCAAAATTAGAGCGACAACATGAGTATAATAACAATGACAACACCGCAAGAACTACTTCAACGAAAGCGGAAAATACCAACCCGGTAAAAACAAGTATGATATCAATAACCTCAACGAATCCTGAATACAGTGTGAATTCCCTACTCCGATTCCAGTTACGGAGATAGCGCTGGCAAAACTACGAGTGTATCACATTTGGCCTAATATTAGATCGGTAGCATTTGGCGGTCAACAACCAAATAATTCCTTGGTGTTTGCGAATAAGAATCGCGAAGACGGAAGTCCAGACTGGAACGTATTTTCGATACCATCTGGGTCATGCTAAATCGAACAAATCAATAATGAATTTCAGCTCATAATAAAATCCATTACTAAAACAGAATCGAATATTGCTATAACAGCTCATGAGCCAACGTTATCATCTGCTATTGAGATAAACTCGCCCGGGTATGTCGTAGACATCTATCAGAGTTCTATAAGGACAATACTAGGATGGCCTGAAATACCACCTGAGGCATCTTATCAAATACCCAAACCAAACAAAGTCTTATTATGTCACGGACATACAATCATATCATGAAAGCAACCCATTATATCGAGAGTATTTACATGATATAATAAATACAAAATTAACCGATAGATTTGCATTTATCGATAACAATACCATGCAATGGTATTTTGTTTTTGAGAAAACTCCTGATTCAACCATTACAATTACATTTACGTTAACTAACATCATTGATTATTTAAAAGAGATTAATCAATTACATATAACACAACTAGAACAACTACGACGGAGCTTCCAAGAGCATCTCTCTTATATATCAAGGCCACGTGATGAGATCATAAAACACATTAGGATATTAAATCAGCTTGTATCCGATATGGAATATAGCAACAAACGAATAATTCAAGTAATAATTAATGATAAGAACGGAGATAAACAAAAATTACTAACTGGTTACAATATAACAGAAGCTGATTTACCCGATTTCAAGTTTCCTGGTTATAACGCAAATGAACTATAAAAAATCAGTTAATGATCTTATTCAAGAAAATTTTTCTCTGATACTCGCCAAATGGAAACAACAAACAACAATCCTCAAGTATAATAATGACCCAAACGGCGGTGGTAGACATATCGCTCCGTTCAACATAAATATATCCTCAGTGATCGCATTCAATTTAGTATGTGATGTTATCGAAGGGAGTTATCAAATAAATCTCGAGCGATCAAATCAAGCCCAACAAGGATATATTTTATACTCATTTGCACCAACCGCTCCTCCAGGGTTTCTAATAATTGAGGATCCCACTAATCCAGTCTATATGCGATATCATAATAATTCGTTAACGAGAATTAACTTCAAACTCACTGACCAGTCCAATAATCTAATTGATATACAGGGTGAGGTTATACAAATTAGTCTGTTTGTAAAGTCCTAAGGATTTTCATCATAGCAACTTTTATCGTAAAAAAACATTTTCATCCTAAATTATTAGTGTTAAACCCATAGCAGCCGGGGTGGGGGGGGGGTGGGGTACGAATTGAGATAAAGTTTGCCTGACATAAAACCAACCAATGGAATTTAATTGGAAAAACCCAGTGAGGGTAACTCTTTCATAAGCCGTACACATACCTGCACGAGTTATCTCCCTTTGATGTTATACACATAATACAAAATAGAATTCAGAAATATGTAAACTTAATTCTATTTTCGAAGCGCTTTGAAACGGCCGATTGATATATTCCTTCTGCAACAAATCGTACTGAGGCTCTACAAATATCAAAATATATACCGGCTTCATATATTGATTGAAATACTATTTCCTCGTTAGTTACTGTATTAAATGATTGTATAGGTCTTTTCCCAATTGATTTACAAGTACCAGTATTTCCAAATGCATTATTCTCACTCCGTGTAATAGCTCATAAATTATCCAATCTGTTTTTTTGAGGACATCCATCAATATGATCAATAACAAGACCATCTTCGATCAATCCATGAAAACACTCATATACGAAACGATGATCAAGATATTTTTCCCTCCGGCACCAAATATCAAATACCCAAGATTATTCACAATCCCTAATGGATTTTTCAGCCAACGGTTTCTGACAATACCGTCACGAGACGCTTCATAATTGCTGATAAAGGGATGCGGTTGAAATGTTTGGTCCATTTATATATAATACTATTTGTCTAATTGATTGTTTGGTTTAATTATAACTTTGGAAATCTTTCAATATAGTCTTGAGGTGTTCTTATGATCTTGTTGCTGACTCTGTCACAGTCATTGATGGAGTTTTTGACGGAATCTTTGATTCGTTTATCATAATAACGTTTTAGCTCTCTGTATCGCATACCACCGCAACTCAGACACAACTGCGATTTTCCTCTCACACCTACCCCACATTGTATGCAAGGTAAGGGCCCATAACTTCCGTTACGAACGCTTTGTAAATGATATCCACAGAATTCCTTTCTGCATGATTTGTTACATGCGGTTACTGATCCTATCATAAGCCATTTGCAATGGTTCATTATATAATAAATTCTTTATTTAAATACTTGTTTTAATTATATTATGGAGGAGTTCGAGAGATTATCAAAGATTACGCCTTGGAAAAATATTAAATTTAATCTCAATAGAGTCTCCGTAGATGTACCTAAGGGTCTAATAAGTGATAGAAGCATGATAAGTAGAATCCGTGATTGTTTTAATGAATTCGATGGTGATGTTGATGCTACCATGAACGACGAAAAAGCAGCCGCGATAATCTCACATCTTGACAAGAAAAAGTACTTTTTTTAGAGTGAAATTCATTATCCGCTCAGAAATGGGAAATTGGATTATTCGAGACAAATTTGAACCAATTTTGAAAGATAAAAGAACTATCACTTTGAGTCATGATTCCAAACCAGGATTGTTGACTGGGACTGACAAACCGTACTATGAAAGATCTTATCCTATAACAGCAGTTTTTTATGGGATATATTCTTTAAATGATAAACCGAGTATTGAAAAATTAAAACCAATGAAACTGTCACCACCGATTGTATCATCGGGAATAAATTGTGTAGCAGAACGAATAATAGAACACTCCACAAATGCGCTGCGTGGAAACAAATTGACGGATCGAAGACGTAAAAAAATAAATGAATGGGAATTAACAGTTAGGAAGAACGGAGTATCAATTCAAGATATAACCAAATTAGAAACATCATTAAGATTTCCAATAACCATAATGACGATAACAGGAGAAATATTACACGAATCAAAATATAAATCACAGGGAGCTCCAATCAAAATTATTGATCATAATAAACACGCGTGGATACCTGCGGTAAAAATATTTCCGCGGGATAGAACAATAAAATATTACACGGGAAATTTATTTGATTTTATTTCTCAGTCAAGTAAAAACGATCCTGTGTCAGTGTGATTACTTCACAGTTTTGAAGACGAAGAGGGTAAATTCGATCAATTTGTAAGACCAAACGGAGAATTATACCGTACTGAAGCCCTCCACAACGAGATGAAAAAACTAGCTAATGGTTTCTTCAACAGAAGACAACGAACAATTATTAACAAACTGTTTTACAATTCCGTCGGTTGCAGCTCATTTTGCGAGAAAGAAAAACACGTGGAAACCAACAAGAGCTGAATTTCTATCAGATATCAAATCAAGCTGTGTGGAATATAACCATGGCTGATTATTGAATACAAAATACACCTCTGAAAATATTATTTCAGTTGATATGGTTGCGTGTTATCCAGGGAGTTTTCTCGGGTACGGAGAATGTGCTGAGAATTTTAAACGATTTGGACATCCCACACATGAGATGACCCGTGTTGCGATTAATGGACCACTGCCCGATTTTGATTTAATCGGATTCACTCGTGTGGTATCATTTGAATTGGCTGAAGGACTTCATCCGTGCTGTTATATTTGGATTGGTAGACACATCTCTGAAACACACTGGATGCCAATAGTGTTATTACGGTATATGATTGATTCTAAAATGCTAACATCGCTGATTGTCAGTGAAGCAATTATATCATATCGAGCGCAGACTGAAGTCTGGTTACCACAATCTGATAGTCTAGATAGTATAATCAGCAACTATAGAAAACAATTTCCTGATCTAGACGAAGAATATATCTTGAAATGATCGAAACAGGTCTTTGAAATTAGAAATAAGCACGCAAAAGATCTCGGTAGAATGATAATTGGTAAATTCACTCAGGGTGGAAAAAATATTACAATAACAGATATTCTTCACGGTTGATTATAGATGATGCTGAATACGATTTTATAATCGCGGATGTAACATCTGAAGATATATATGTAAATCGTAAAGACGCTTTCTTGTCCAATGGAACCAAATTGGGTACAATTGTTACTTACAACGATGGAAAAAATCTTCAGCATGCACATTTAAGGGCGTCTATGCTAGCTTATGCTTCTATTAATTTATTTTCAATGATAAATAGATTTCCTGACACCGCGGTTAGAGTAGTCACTGATTCATTTTATATAAACGTAAAACATAGCGAAGCAGTGGCCAAATTTACAAATTCCGACGAGAGTTGGGGATCATGGAGAATTAAAAAGGAAATGCTGTGTGATTATTCCAAATCAGCAGATGTTACGATTGAAGATAAATATTTGAAAAATAATCAGATATCAGAACTATCTAATGCACCGTCATCTTCCGATCCAATATGTAGACATACAACCAGTTACTTAAACGGCTGTGGTGGGTCAGGGAAGACGACTCGTGCGATTGAATTATTTCGTAGAAACGCTACCATTTCCAAATCAAACATGATTGTGCTAACACCAACACACAGACTTGCAAGAGAGATGAAACAGCGAGGACTTAATGCTTGCACTTATCACAGTTTCTTTCGATGGAAAGACGACGAATGGACTCCTGATCGAATAGGTGAGAAATATATTCCTGAAATCATTATTTGGGATGAGATATGCACAGTGTCGTTAGAGATATTAAAAATGTTTGTCGATTGGTTGTTACTGAAAAATACAGCGTGATAATGTGTGGCGATCATGGGCAACCACCACCATTTGTCAGTTTGTCTCCACGTGATTGGCTAAAAAAATTTGTAGACTATTACGAAGAAATTAATACTGATCATAGAGTACTTGATGAACAATTACGCGAGTTCAAAAAACTAATTAGATTACAACCGGATAGAATCCAATGTGAAATAGCACGTGAAATAATTTCTGAAACACCATTAAATGATTTCTGGGAGGCGTGGAGACCAAACGATTTGATAGTAGCAAGTAGAAAAATAGTCAGAGACACACTTCAGATGAAGTTATTTGAATTACATAAAGAAAAATTTGCAACACTTTCAGCGCCGTTGTGTTATAGGCCTTCGGATACACGAAAACAAAATATCGAAGTTGATATTCCAGGACAAAGTGAAAAGCAAATTCTCGTATTACATGATATTGTGCTGGTTGATATCAATGTCGTCGAAGATGCATTACGCTCTGATAAATCCCCATGCACGCTAGGTTACGCAGCGACGATACATTCTTCACAGGGATTAACTATATCAGATACAATTGTTTGGATCATATATAATCACATCGAGTGGTCGAATTTAGTTTATCTTGCAGTATCCAGAGTACGAAGAATAAATAAACTTCGAAGAGTTGTTTTAGATGCTAATGACACAACAATAAGTGATATTGTCAGCGATGACATAATCAGAAAACAACTCTCTGGTTATAAACAACAAGACAAAAAAAAATAATAGAGAATTTGATATTGATGCTGAATTAATAATCACACTGAAACAACAAAAGAATAATCACTGCGCGAGTTGCAATTGTATAATGAGTTGGTGTTGGTCGGATAAGGACTCTCGACAATTTACCGTAGACAGAAAAAATAGCAGTATAGGTCATACCAGAGATAATGTGATGCTGACTTGTCTTGAGTGCAACAGACGAAGAGGTGCTAGTTAAGACCACGCGGTGGTAATTGAGTATCCTCGGGTATCACTTGTAGTTGTTCACGAGTAAATCCACGCTGAGGAGCAGTTGAATCCAGTCTATAGATTGCTGGTCTACCCGTGGATCGTGTTATGTTAGATATTTTATGTACAGTAACACTCCAAATAGGATCAGTAGCTCTTTTTTTACCACCTTCGAGCTCTCCTGGTTCATATAAATATCTAACAGTGACATTACCGAGTATTGGTTGTTTTGAAAAATCATTTTGCGGTTTTACAGGTATTTCCTTTTTTTAATAGCGTTGTTAGGTTTCATATTAATTGTTCGAGTAATCTCATTATTCAGCGCGGTAATCACGCCTGGTAATCTCTTGACCCATTCACGAGATCGTTTATCCTGAATAAATTCCTTCGCGTATTGATATCCAAATAACCGCTCAGCAAGCGTTCGATTAAATCGTTCAACAATTGCCTGATCGCGATGTAGTGCAGTATGTCCTCGTCTAATTGTGACATTATGATCCTTCGTTGTTGATAACACTGCACCCTGAAATTCCTTGCCAGGATCAACTTGTAATAGATTTGGCCAGTGCAGAGGACCCCTTCGATAAATCCTTTCAAACGCAGAAGCAATTTCAGTTGATGATTTTGTTTTTAGCGGTTCTGCTTGTTTGTATACTCGCAACATCAACTTGTAAAAACCATCATGCGGCAGAAATAATATATCAGCTTGGTGAACTTCATTAGGAGCGCTGACATAAAAATGCGAGTAGTTAATTTGTTTAGGTGGTGGTAGATAAATTTGCCATATCGCCTGTTTAGATAACCAATCCGCTGCAGTGGTATTTTTCACCTTTGCGGCGCTAGCGAGTTTACTGATTGCTGCTTTGCCCCTCTAGTATCCTCTTGGGGAATAATAAATAGATTCCATGATGTTATTAATTACCAGCACCCAACATCAATTTACGTTTCATCGCCGATTTTATCAACCATGAAGCCAACTTTTCTTTGAAGGATTTATCAATGATAGAATTCAACGCATGAATCAATTTCACATCTGCGATATCTCTGTGTTGCAGATTACTGCTTTTATAAGCAACATCATGAACATGACACGCCTTATCAATAGCGTTTATTGGGTTTTCACCGGGTCGGGGTTGGTTTTGATCATCGAGTCTGATATCGAGTCTGGTCCCGGGTCCACAATAATTATACCCTGGAAGGTGTTTTTCTCCTGGGTATTTTACCCATGGTGTTCCTGGTAATTTTACTAACTTGGCTGCAATATCACTGCCTCGTTTTTTTTTTTAAATCATCAGAAATGCTAGCATTTCCTGCAGATTTCATAGAAACAAATCTAAATTTTTTGGTACCACATTGTACACACTTACCAGAAAGTGCTGATCTGTTATTTTTAGTTGTAATCGTCGTCAAGTCGTTTGTGCCAGTACGCTTCTTACATTTCACACAATATAGATCCATAATTTATTTATAATAACATGAATGTAATTGATTATTCAGCTACCTGACGACGGGAACCTATTAAACACCATGCGATGTTGCCGAATTCAATTAGAATGACTATAATCGGACCATCTGGAAGTGGCAAGACACAACTGCTACTTAATTTGATAACGAGATGGATGAAATGGGATAAGTTGTATTTAATAGCCCCGATTGTAGATGATCAGCGATGCTACGAAGTGTTAAAGGATTACAACGAAAAGGCAGCAGAAATCACCGGCGAGGGTATTATTGAATTTAGAACCGATGTCGAAGAAGCAACGAGCATTGATGATATTGATAGAAGTATTAACAATTTAGTCGTATATGATGATATGATGTTAGATAATCAAAAAAAAATCATGCTAGGATATTTCCCAGAGGCAGACATAAAAACACTGACGTGATATATGTCACTCAACGATACACTCAAATACCAAACGTGATCAGAGATAACTGTAATATTCTTGCTGTATTCAACGGAGTTGATACACATACGCTACGAAATATTCACCAGACTTGGTGCGGCGGTGATATGGATTATAATCTCTTTAGAAATTTCTTTAGTCATGCTCAGTCAATCCCGCATGGATTTGTAACGATAAATTTGCATGATCCTAGATCAAGATATCGTATCGGACTTGATCAAATATTCGGTTAAAAAAGATTGTTAAACCCATAGCAGCAGCAAGGGCGGGGGAGGGGGGGACAACAATTGTGGCGTTTTTTTTTGTTGCCAATGAGCCTCTATACAATATTTACAAGGAAGTCTTAGTTTGCCAAATTGACGCTTTTTTCCGATTTCGAAGAAGCCTTCGTTTGCCGAATCGACGCCTCTAAAAAGTTGTCTGATTCGCCCTTGCTGCTGCTACATAACATATTAAAAATCTTTAAAATGATGTTTCTTTACACTTGAATTTTATGCCGCTGCTATTTTTACACGATTTAGAACAAAGATTACTCTGGAGTTTGCCCTTGGACAACGGAGATACGTGCTCACGTTCGAGTGCCGGTTGAGAATTGAAGATGTAAATGGTGCAAAGGAAATTTAATTAAATGTTTTGAATAGTAAATAAACCATCTTCAGATATAATAGGTTCCATTCGATATTCCGGTAAAGGTACGCGAACATCTCAGGTATATCGCATGCATGGCTTTGTTATCATGGTACACTCTCGGGTAGTATTTGAAAGCGAAAGTACATATACATTACTGTTCGTTGTAGGAACGTGGACCGCGTTGGATGATCGTGTTTCAGCCACTCCGGTTCTCGTTGAATCACCTTCTATAAATAGCACTATTCTCACCTTAATGTTATACCAGATCTCTTTGAACCTCCGCCCCCGATGTGCAGAGTTTCTACCATACATAATGTATTTTTCTATTAATCTCTCTCTCTCTCTCTCTCTCTCTCTCTCTCTCTCTCTCTCTCTCTCTCTCTCTCTCTCTCTCTCTCTCTCTCTCTCTCTCTCCGGTGACTTGAAGTTTCTAAATCGTTTTCTTTTTCTACAAAACTAAAAGAGATTAATAAACAGTATCCAATTTGCATAATCTGTTAAATGAAGAAAAAATTTATTTTGATATTCATTTGTTGTTTTAAAAAAAATATCGATGTTTATGCTTCTAAGTGGCTCCATTAAATCTAGCCGCTGTCTTTATATGAGGGTGTATTGCAGTATATCATTTCTTATTTGGGATAATTAATTGAAACTATTCCTACACAGCTTTGAATTTAATGTGGACTGCTTAATCTTTGTATGAGCCTCTGTGTCAGTCTTTAAATAATAATGCACGCATAAGTGTGTGTGTGTGTGTATATATGTATGTATGTATGTATGTATGTATGTATGTATGTATGTATGTATGTATGTATGTATGTATGTATGTATGTATGTATGTATGTATGTATGTGAGTGGTAGGTAGGTACGTGAATAGATAACTAGTTAGCTAGCGGGATTGACTAACTTGATAGTTAATTAGATACCTAGGCTCGTACCGAGCTATATATTTGCAAATGAAAATGACTTTCACATCTCACATTTTTTTTTACAAATTTGCAGAACAACATGAACCCTAAAGGGAATAAGCTTCTAGTTGCAGCCATTGATTTTGGAACAACCTACAGTGGATATGCATTCGTCTTTAAACATGAAGACTTGAATAAAATCAACTTCAACCCTCCTTGGGCTGGTGGAAGGCTGATCTCTTTCAAGTGCCCCACTTGTGTCCTCGTCGACGAAAATAAAAAATTTCACTCTTTTGGCTACGAAGCTGAAGACAAATATTCAGATCTGGCTGATGACGACAAGCACGAAAAGTGGTACTATTTTCGTCGTTTCAAAATGTCCCTGCACAAAAAAGAGGTAAATATACCTTCAAGTATCTATACGTTTATGGTCAAACGTTGCATGATAGTATAATTTTAAATTATTCACGGATTAATCTATAGACGGTAATATATTGATTGAGTCTGGAAATCACATGGTACATTAGCATTTTCTTGCACAATTTTAAAGCGGGGTGGGGGTGGGGGTGGAGTTCGATGGAAGTTACATTTGCTTCGTGGCACTATGATACTGGTTATAACGCAATATCTGTAGTTCTTTTATATAATCTATCGTCTTAACAAACTATTTCGACTTAAGCCTTTAAATTGGCCCTTCACCCGGGATGACAGCGCTTCACAACATAGTCCATCATTATCAACACAGATTTGTAGAGTTGATATTACGGACTAATTTTAATGAAACATAGACTGTAATGATACTGTAGATAACTGTATTTTCCTTCACTATGAAATTACGATTAAATACCTTTAAATGTGATGCAATCAGAGTTATCATTTCAACATTCATTACAAGGAAGCACACATTACATGTATTCACACTAATTTTTATCGTGAATGTGGAATAATACAAATAATTATCCATGTTGACGTATCTTACAAGGACTTTATATGTATACAGTGTTGTTTACAACTAGATCAAACCAGACGTCGAAATACCCGATGAAAAGGGCCTTATAATGCCTGCGAAGAAAGTATTTGGTTTTGCGATTAGATTTCTAAAGACACATCTGCTGAATACCTTAGAAGGTCGAGGGAAAGGTGTCGCAGAAAAAGATATTCATTGGGTCCTGACTGTTCCCGCAATATGGAGTGACGCCGCCAAAGAGTTTATGCGGGAGACTGCTGTGAGTGAGGTAATGGTGCAATTGTTCGTTGTGAGTGAGAAAGGAAGGAAGGAAGAGTGAAAATGTTAGTTTCTTATCAACCACGTGTTATTATTCTTAGAAGGGATAGTACCAAACAAACAAGCATATAGACAGACAAAATCAGATCGTGATTGAGGGAAACGGCTAGTATGTACTGATATGTACCCTAACCCTTCAATCCTCTCTCTCTCTCTCTCTCTCTCTCTCTCTCTCTCTCTCTCTCTCTCTCTCTCTCTCTCTCTCTCCTATACAATACAAACGACAACAACAACAAAAGAAGCAAGAAAGTTCACAACTGTATCCTAATCCAATTTAAACTTGTTATTAGGAAATCTGTGTTAATCTGTAAAGCGGAACACTGATGCTTGACCCTGAATTCACTTATAGTGAATGCCACTGAGTTCAATAGATACAGCCTTTAAACGGATAAATGCTGAGTATTTTCGATCAAGGCCTGAGATCGGATAGTTCCTGAGTACTTTCGATCAAGGCCTATGATCGGATTGTTGCTGAATACGCTCGATCAAGACCTTGGTACTGGATAGTTGCTGAATACTTTTGACCAAGGCCTAGTCACCGGTTAGCCGCTGAACATTTTGGACCAACCAATTAATTACAATCTCTCTACCAGCCTTCCACTATGTACAAACCTCATTATACGAAAACAAGATTATATTAAAAAAAAACACCAAAATGACAATTCACGTAGTCTTGGTTGTAAAACAGTTCTCTTAAACTAAAACAACACATAGTTTATCGGGCGTGCTCGGATAGTAACCAGTAACTAGATATTTGTGTGTGTTCTACCAGAATTAATTATTTCAAATTAAGTGGCTTCCTCTGTAGATGATGGTTGGGGTTAGTACTGAATATTGAGACGTTGCTGGAACTGTTCAGGTACGGTTCTAAAGATCGCACATTGATTGCCTATACAGTTGAAAGCGTATGAAAAGTTAGGCACAAATCTGAAGTTTTAAAAGGCTTCCTAAAGTTGAATTGTAAGTACGAGCATGGGTATTTTGTTATTTTGTTGATTTTAAAATTTTATTTTTGTTCCTTGTGATCGTATTCTGGCATAAACCAGTAAAAGGGATTGATGCAGTTTTAGAATAGTGTCATGTGTATCATATAGGTGAATTAACACAATGCCAAGTGTCAGCAGTGCCAACCAGTGCATGTCCCGTCGAGTGTACCATAGGATGCAGCCAAGCACATCTTTTCTTCGAGCTATTAGATCTTTTGAGTAACACGGGTGTTGCTATTCCTCCAAAGGTCCTACCAGTGTGTGACCTATTGAATTATAAAACATCGACATTAACAACCACATACAATAATTATGGAGACAAGTAGTCATGAGTATGTTCAATAATAATTTAAATTTTGACCCGGCTCAAAATGGACAAGACATTAACAAGACATTGGAGAATTTTGGATTTGATTAATACATACTAAACGACGGTTCCTACGGCCTATTGGTTAGAACGTTCGCCTCAGATGCGGAAGGTTGCGGGTTTCAACTCTGGTCGAATCACACCAAAGACTTTTAAAAATGGCATAAACAGCTGCCTCGCACGACGCTTAGCATTAGAAGTTAGTCGTAAGTACTAGCCGGCTTAATGGCAGGATAATGTGACAGGGTGGGACATTATGCTACGTGTCTGCGGATTGATGCCCCAGTTCTAGACATCGCTATAAACTGCCGCACTGCAGACCTCGTAGTAATATGACTGAAAATTGTTAAAGTTACGCTAAAACGCAAAATGTCACAGAGAGAGAGAGAGAGAGAGAGAGAGAGAGAGAGAGAGAGAGAGAGAGAGAGAGAGAGAGAGCTAATACAGCAATACATAATAATATTCTAGCTTTGCGGATTTAAAAAGGTTAATGGTCTTTTAAAATTCAAATGTTGTATTTCAGGCGGAAATAGACAATGGTTCATTGACACTTGCTTTAGAACCAGAGGCAGTATCTTTGTATTACCAGTTGTTGCCAGGCGACAAGTTTTCAGGGCAAGGTAGATTGACCGCAAAGAAGTACATGATATTAAACCTAGGAGGTAAAGAGAGAGAGAGAGAGAGAGAGAGAGAGAGAGCAAACTCGTGGGTTTTGACCCACCCACCCCCAGCACCATAAACGATCTTACTCTATATTTTCCTCCATACATATTTAAGGCTACAGTTATAGATCCTAAAGACAAGTTTCAATGTCACCAGCTCAATAATAGTTAAAGATCTTTTTATCATTGTACAATAGGTTAGCAGTTGAAGTTGCATGAAAACAAAACCGAACGTGAACAAATTGTTTTCTAAGATTATGTAGAAAATTATGCGGATAATTCATACATGCTTTTGTGATCAATTAGTTTATTTTTTGCTTTTCACTTTAGTTCATTTTGAGCAATGAATGACGTAATTTTTCAGTGTAGTATTCTTACTTTAACACTTCTTTTCCAAAGATTATTTTTATTCGTATTTATACTCGACACCTTTCGAAAATATATATTTTCTACCAACCTTCTTTTCGTTTTTCCTGCCTTTCTGCCTTCCTATCTTTTTCACCCATGAAATAACATACCAGTTGTTTTTAAGGTGATACGACTGATATATCCGTGCACGAAAAGCAAGCGGACGGATCGTTTAGAGAACTTCACGAACCAACAGTAGGAGATTGGGGTGGGAACAAAGTGGATGAAGCATTTCATCAGATGCTGATTAAAATAATTGGCGCGAAAACATTCAAAACATTTTGTGACAGTGAAAAAGGTGACCACGTGTACCTGCTTCGAGAACTGGAATGGAAGAAAAGAACAGTAACTCCTGGTTCAGATAGCAAAATTACAGTTAAGATGCCCGTTTCTTTGACTAACCTGTATGAAAAAGACAGCGGAGAAACAATAGCAGATGCAACAAAAGAAACGTCATTCAAAGATAAAATGATTTGGGCTGCGGACAAGGTTCGAATTGAAGCAAACCTTTTTAAAGGGTTATTTAAAGAATGCACTGACGGTGTAAAAGGAATCGTGAGGGAACTGTTACAAAAGCCAGAAGTCAAAGACGTTGACACTTTTTTAATGGTCGGAGGATTCTCCGAATCTCCTATTATGCAAGCCGCCATTAAGGATACATTCCCGAATGCTAAAATTATTATCCCAGCAGACGCTGGGTTGGTTGTTTTGAAAGGAGCCGTGGTCTTTGGATGCGAACCAATGGAAATTGTATCTAGAACTTCAAGGTATACGTATGGTATCAACATCTTACCTCCTTTTCACAGCATATTATATCCACAAAAGAAGAGAGTTGTTGTAGGTGGAAAGAAACGATGTAAAGACGTGTTTAAGAAGGTCATACAAAGAGGAGAAGTCATAAAGAGTGGTGAACGGAGATCTAGACAGTACGTTTGCTTGAAGGCTAACCAAAAGGAGATGATCTTAAACGTTTACCGTTCGGATGCAGAGAATCCAAAATTCATCACCGACCCAGGCTGCATGTTTTTAGGACGGCTGGTTGTTAAACTCCCGGCAGCACAAACTATTTTTAAGGTGAATGTCGACATAATGTTTGGACAAACTGAACTCTTGGTGGAGGCCGAGGAAGCATTTTCGAAACAGAAATTCACGTCATACCTTGAATTTTTATAGAGTTTGTATTTCCATTGAAGTTAACTAGCAGCAAAACTGTTATATAATCTAGGGTGATCTTTCTACGTTAACAACTCAATTGAATCTAATGCAACATTTTATCTTTTTAGTTTGTTTTTGCCTTTGCCTTCTCTGGCATCAATCGGCTCTAATTTAGTGAATAACGTCAATTTAATATATTATCTGTGACTGAAATAAATAATTTCATTTCCAGATTGCACGACTAAATACATTACTGGAGAATTTACAATTAACATCATGCGGCAATCATTGGAATATCAATGATCCTTATTGTTACTACCTATCTGACAAATATAGGATTTTTGTATTGCAGGCATCTATTATTGTTTTGGACAAAACCCCGATTATCCTCGTGCTATTTTAATTTGCCTTACGAGAGTTCTGAAGGATGCTTTGGGAATTCAGAATTTCAAATGAACATTGCAAACTATGACAAAATTAGTTGTATAGAGGAAATATTTGCTGATAATATTAACCCCATAGAAAATCAGTGGTTGATTAATTGATCATATTCTTTAATTCTCGAATTATTTTTTATATACATGCATAAGGCAACAGTTTTTTTTACCTTTCGAAGGTTAATTTTCATAAAGAGCTATTTTACATTTGATTTGTTAGATGCATAAACAAAATGTTAAAAACTGAATGTTTTGTTTTCTCTCAACACAACGTCATTCTTACAATGAATATCACTTCTGTGCAAATCCACTAAAATATAGTCATAACTGAATAAACTATTCTGCTGGCTTTCAAACAAATCTTCAGACTCCTCTTATTATATCGATCTTCGGGGGAAGTTCAGTTCTATTTTATAATGTTTTATAGCAGAATAATAACTGGTGGCCATGCGGCAATCTCATTTCCTTCTAACGAAATCCCGCGTAAAGAAACACACATAATAATTAATTACTAATGAACTGAATGTGTTACTTTAACAGGTTAAATCGGATTTAATATATCCGTCTAAATTTATTCCGTATCTGTCGCATGAAAATAAGCGTAGAGGGCGCAAAATGGATTTAAATTCATCTAATCACTGAGTTACCATAGAAAAGATTTGCAAGTTCGTAAGAAGGTTGTTTCGTGAATTTGTACCTAAAGTGACATATTTACTTTCTCTACAATACAAACGACGCGCTCCATTTCGGTAGCAATATTTGCCAATTTATATTTTTTGGGATTCAAAATGTTTTGTATTCATACCTGTTTGGGACGGTATGGGTTCTGATTAGAATTCAACTTTACATTTCGGAGGAAATACAATCCTATGGGAATTGTAACATCACGTACATTAATTTTAACAGACAGTATTCAGAGACAAATATATGTACATGTATAATAACAAACAAGAGTGAAACAAGCACTTAAATTCGCTAACACTGTTTCACATGGTTATCTCACATAATTAATCGTCTTACTGAAATATATTCAAATACGGTCATTCAAAGATGCCGTATTCCTATCAATTATACGGAGTGAAATAAGTGAGATGAATTATTATATAACTAAAGCAATAAATAGATGTTTCATACATAAGAAAAATGGCTTGGATTTAATAAATAAACTTTAACAGAAATAGAGATACATTTGTGTAGGCAGTATTTAAGTAGTAGAGACGGTGAATCGGACATCTCTAATTGAGTTAGATTTTAAGCAAATATTTTTAAATCTCCTTTTGCTAAATGAAGCCTTAACGATTTTAGAGCTATTTCACACACAAAAAAGGCTGAGTCTCCAGAGAGAATAAATAGACCCGGCGCCAATGGCGCTGCGAATACAAATTGTTTCAGTGTTATGATAAAATCCTTTAGGTGAAAATCGTTTACGATTTTACATACAGACTAATTTGTAAAATCTCTCCTCATAAATCAATTAAATTATTGGACTGGTCAGTGAGTTTTAAATTAATTCTCGTTGATGAATCATTATGACATCGCATATAGAACGGATTAGTTGGATCTTCAATTATTAGAAATCCGGGTGAAGCCGTTGGTGCAAATGAATATAAAATATATCCCTACTGGGCTTGATTTGATTTTTTGAGATTTATTTGGTAACTTCCATCGATAGCTTCACATACTAGATTTACTGCAATCACCGAGGATATATTTACATTTTGAGGAGCAATATGCCGCCCGCCCCCATCTGGGTCATTATTATGTTTGAGTATGGTTGTTTGTGGATGTGTTATTTTTTTCCATGCCTCGAATATGAAAGAAAAAGTTTCCGAGATAAGATCATTAACAGTTTTAGTTCATTTGTGTTATACCCAGGAAATTGGAAATTGGGTAAATCAGCTTCTGTTATATTGTATGCAGTTAAAAAAAATTGTTTATCTCCGTTCTTGTCATTAATTATTAGTTGAACTATTCGTTTCTTGATATATTCTATGTCGGATACAAGTTGATTTAATATCCTAATATGTTTTATGATTTCGCTGCGTGAACTCGCTATATCAAAAAGATGTTCTTGTAAACTCTGTCGTTGTCTCTCTATTTGTGTTTTATGTCATTGATTAATCTCTCTAAAATAATCAATTATATTATTTATAGTAAATGCAATGGTAATAAATGAATCAATTTTTCTCTCAAAAACAAAATCCAATTGCATGCTATTCCTATCGAGAAATGTAAATCTATCGGTTAATTTTGCATTTTTTATATCAGACAAATCATCTCGATATGATGGAGCAATTTCGTGGTATGATTGTACATCTGAGACATAATCAGCTTTTTAGGTTCCGGTATTTGATAAGATGTCCGAGGTGGGATTTCAGGCCATCCTAGCACGGTTCTTATAGAACTCTGATAGATGTCTACGGCATACCCGGATGAGTTTACCTCAATCGCGGATGATATTGTTGGTTCATGAACTGTTATAGCAATTTTTTATTCTTTTTCCGTAATGGATTTTATTCTACGCTGTAATTCATTATTGATCTGTTTGATTTGGTAAGACCCAGATGATAAGGAAACAACGTTCCAGTCAGGAGTTCCGTCTGGTTTATTTTTACTCGCAAACACCAGGGAAATATTCGGTTGCTGACCACCAAATGGTTGTGATATAATATTTGGCCAACTGTGGTATAATCGTAATTTTGCCAGTGCTATCTCCTTCACCGGAATCGCAGTGGGGAAATTGACACTGAATTCAGGGTTGGTTGAGGTTATTGAGATCACGGTGGTTTTCACTGGGATGGTATCTTCCACTATTCGTTGAAGTATTTCTTGCGATGTTGCCATTATATTCGCGATGTTTTTCTAATTTTTACATCATGGAATCACAAACACGTACCATCGCGGAAAACTCACTATCGGATATTAATGGATGGAGGACAATATCATCGAGGATAATTGCGAGCAACACGAGCACGCATTTTACACCGTATGACATTTGATTATGTAGTCTTGTAGTTTACGCTGGCTACATGATATTTTATTTTGTTATTGCGATTGTTGTCTCTGCGGATATACAAATTGGAACAGTTATCGGGGATTTTTTACGAAAAGTTGAAAATTTATCAACATGATCTTCATATTTGGATTGGAGTGCTGCCAATTCTATAATAGCGGTTATTTCTGTGAGCTTCGGTATGGTCACTGGTGGATTTCCAAAGACCAAAAAAATTTAATATCGGTGCATCAATCTTGTCAACTATATTCCTTTGTAATTCAGAAAATTGATTAAATACAATTATATGGTCGTCATATTCATTACGTAATTTTTAATAGTTCTAAATTGCTATCGAGTGTTGATATTTTATATGTGATCGTTGAAACCAGAACACTTGGTTTGAGCCTAACCTGATCGGAAAATAACGCGATAGTGTTTTCAGGTGCGTCACGGTTTTTAACTAAAATATCATCTAGGGAAACATTACGCGTTTTCAATCTTCCCTGACGATCTTGAAATAAGACTATTTCATTTGGATCCACACTTGCGAGGTTTAGCATCTCGGATATTTCATCTTCGATTATTTTTTTTACATCACCGGTTGCAGATATTTCCGTAGTGTTTTCAGACCAGAGAGAGATCTTCCCCAAATATCAATCATTATATTTTAAACTCTCTAAAAAGCGATTACTCGTATATTCATGTACGGTTTTATGGGATGGTTTAGTTGATGATGAAATAGCGTCGAGTACATTTAATACTTCTAAGCCGCATATTGGTGGGTCGGTCATTTTCTGTGTTGGTAGCGTGGAATACCAACGAGAGGTGTTTAAGTGGTGTATATAAAGCATAAATTCTTTAGGCGGCGCTAACCCATATGAATCGAAATAAACAATTACACGCGGATCAATCGCATATGTTGTCCCTGGTATTCTTAGGCCGTTTCCACTGTACCATGAATGAGGAGTTCCTGGTAGTCTTAGACCCTTTCCTGGTCGTTTCTTTTTTTTTTTGTATCCCTGTCCGGTAGCTTTCTTTAGTGCCATCCCTTCCGTGGTAACAACGGCTGCAATTAGCGCTGGTAACGCAGCGAGAAGCGGAAATATACCCCTTGATTTTATCATATCTTTGATCGCGGCCGCAGAGAGTGTGACCTGAACACCCTTTTAATCCTTGAAAGCATCATTGAAATGCTTAATCTGACGAATTATCAGTGATCGTTTATTCTGACCACCTGACATCTGATTGTATTTTAGTGATATCTTAGTTCCACATTTTTTAGCTGAATCCGATTGCAATTTCTTAATCTGACCAGGAGTCAGAGTGACATTAACACGACTATATGACATTTTATTTAATAACAGCTTGATCTAATTGTCTACATATTTTTTGAGAATATTACATATTTTCTACTGGTGCATCAACTACTCTCATCCGTCCACCAACACCTTGAAGTAACATAGATTTGTCGCTGAGAATATTAGCAACTGCTCTGTAATTCGGGATAAGTGGAGCTGGAGCAACCGGAAGAGATACACGAGCTCGGAAATGTATGTCAACGACGGACTGTCTGGTTAAATCAAGATGTTCCAACGAGAAGTAATAGATCGGATATAGTTTTCTAAAATCCAACTGTGATATTTGCAGACCAGTATCTACATTATTATCACGTCCCATAAATGTCAGCAAACGATGATACGCGCGTGCTATTTGGTTTTGTCCGTAATTAAGTAAAATATCCTCGGATGGTTCTTGTTGGCCGTTTATCCTCAACGAGACTTCAGAAACACCTAGTTGATCAAATATCATATGGCTGCGTGTTTGTGAACCCACTCGCGTCTTATCCTGTAACGCAACAAATGTGTGCCGCGGCGCTGAAACCCCTTGTTTTCATGCCAGGTGCCATGTAAATATACCATTAACAGAACTATCAAAATTATCTGTTGTTGTCGTTAGCCATGATAATAATGATTTACCACCTGTATCCATAAATGATAGTAATTTTTCCTCTGCCGTGATTGATGGAGTCATTACTGGCATCCACAGTGAGAGTTTTGTTATATTCACCTTGCCATGGTCAGCATCTGGATGTGCAGGATCTGGTGAAACCCTCCAGATTGCACCATTATCATCGCCTTTTCGCACGAGGACTACTGTATGTTTCGCTCCAAATATAACTTTTCTAACATTTCTGCAAAATCCGAAAATATGAGATAGTGGAATCGCGCATGAAAATAATCTACGCGTTTCTTGCAACATTGATACGCGTGTTGCAAACTCTAAGTTGTTATTAGGATCAGAATTTATAGTGATATCTTCGATATCAGCATGAACAGGAGGACTAGCACGATCCTTTGGTCGTCTTATAATATATGGAGCCTGCTGATCTTGTATAATCATCAGAATATCTTGTTAACCCCCCTATTGTTGTGGCAACATCAACATCATGCTCTATAGATTCAATCTCTCTTCCATCAATCATATATCTAGCGCTACTGAATAATGCCATGATACAATTATTGACAAAGCCGACTTTGACATCATTTCCAAATGGCGTATTAGCATCAAAATTTGTTACAAGTTCTCCTTCCACTTCAGTAAATGCTTCAGCTGGTAGAAAGTATTTGCTGGTATCCTGGACCTGGAGATCGATTCTTGATCGACCATTTATTTGTATTGCATTATAGGAATAATATTGATAATCGCGTAAAGAATCTTCTTTGCGCACTGGGACATCTAAATCAAACGCTGTATCAGGGGACGATTTGAACATTTTATTATATATTTCTTGACCTAAATCGCGATCTTCATGACCTTGTCATTCCACTTCCCGCTATGTTATTTGCAGTAAAATTTCCCTGAGTGTCGTTCAGTGATGCTATTTTTTGATCCACTGCATTGTTTAATATTTTACTAATACTCGTAGGCATAATCTCCGTAGATGGTAGTTTCTCTAGTCATCAGTGGTTTCTTTCGTCGTCGAATCGGTGTGATTAGTTTTTCTTTAGCCGCGGAAATGCTTTACCGGCAATATCACCAACAGCGCTAATACCCTTATCACGAATAATATCAATAGCTTTCATCGATAACTGTTTAGCGATTGGCGCTATTTTTGGAGCCATCCTTGTGAATAACCCCTCAAAGACATTACCGAGAACATCTCCATAATACGCCCTATAAACAGGCAATCTTGAATTTACAACGTAAGTCATGGTTGGTTTATTGTGATTGAGAGTATGATCATCTTATTTAAATGCTATTTATCTAATCGCTGTGAAACTAGCTCATCAATAAACTCTCGATATACACCAATTTCCATGACACCGCCTTCAAATAGTCGTCTGCAGATATCAGCGGCTTCATTAATTATTTCCGGTGAGTTATTTCCAGCTCGTTTCCCTCTTACGAGAATTTCTAATCGTGACATATTCCCGAGAATATTATTAGGACAACGAACAAGACCACTACTTGAGTTGCTCAGATGGTGGTTGTCGTTGAGGTAAGAAAGATATTTTCTTTGAAGATTGTTGTCTTTTTCTTTGCAATCTTTACGGTTTTTGTTTTTGTTTTAGTTTTTCATATTTATTATAAACTTCACCCACCGCTTTGAGATATTCCACGTACGATGAATTTGTTGTATCAATTCGACTTGTGTTAGTTTTGATTTTGTAAAATACATCAGCCTACTGTGTTATATTTTTAATATATTTGTTGAGTTCTGTTTCAACATTTTTCTCCTATTTTCATAAGTCGTAACAACAAGCGCAGGAAATTCTTTTGGATCACTCTTATCGATTGCTGTTCACTCCTTCTCATTAAATCTATCGCGTAATTCCTCAATTATTTTTTCACCGGTTTTTCTCGGACCGGTTTGAGGTTTTTGTAACAGATTTGATGTTTGTTCAGTTTCCTTTGCTATTTTTTCAAGTACTGGTACAGTAGCAGTAACACCTTTCTCAGTAGCAGAAACAATTTTCTCAGTAGCTGTGGTTACTTATTTAAATAATTGTTCGGTGCCTGTTGCAAAGTCGGTTTGAAATTCATAACGCGCTTGTAGTTTCCCCCTGACATAGTCCCATACGGGTAAAAATCTCTTTATTGCTTGTAATCGCTTGCGAGCGAGTCTAGTTGTTAAAGATTCCCCAATCATTATTGTAAAAATCGAAGATTTTTCTTATTGCTGACAATTTCTAATCGAAAATCCTAAGATTTTTGAAACAGTTAACCCACCTCCGAAATTCTTTTGAATTTCACGACAATGTTTTCATTATTTCATTGTTCATTGATTTGATCACCGGTGACAAATTCTCCGTGACAACAAAAAAAAATACACATACTTGGAAGGGTTTTTTTGAATTTCAAACCCATACATATTGACAAAATTGATTTTGTTCCGTGTAAGTAACCATACCTGTCTTTCTAGTCTCTAGGCGTGTGTTTCAATGGAGCTCTACTATAACAGTCCCTAATGACATGTACAATACATACATGTGATAATCTGTTCAAAGCGTGTAGCGGTTTCAGGCAGGATGGAAAAAAGTGATGTACACATTTTGTTCTTATGATATTTCAGAACCCATTGTATTATTCTGTTTAATGATATTTTTCTTACTTTAATTATGGAATTTATTGTGCGTCTGACCTGGTATTGTTGGCCGAGTTCAGCTCTGACTTTTTCGACTGCTGTAAATAACGGAATAAATTTGTTCATGTCGTAGTTATATGCGAAAGATTCATGGATTGCGTGTTGTATTCTTTTAATTAGGGCATATTGGCTTGGTAGCACATACTTATTGTTCTGAGAGTTATCGTCGATATCTTGAAAATCAGAAAGAATCTGATTACTGTCCAATTTATCTGATAATTGTATTTTTTGATATGTCAAATCTGAAATCTTTATTTGGTCATTAATATTTTCGAAATTCATTAGATGATATATGAAAAAGCCGATTTAGCAACATTTTCTGCAACGCGTCGAATCGTAGGCACGCAAATATTAAAAATACTTGCCGGCTTCAGTCATTGATTGAAATATTTTTTTCCGTTATTTTCTGTATCAAGAGACTTGACATATTTTGCAATTTTCGGGTATTTTCCAGTTAATCCCCGTTTTGGTATTCACACTCTGAGTGATAGCTTGAAGATTATCTAAAGAATTATTCCTAGGATTGGAATCAATATGATCAATTACAAATCCGTCTTTGATCACCCCAAAGAAACACTCTACAATCATATACGAATTTGGGATTAAATTGACTTTTTCCTCCAGCAGTGAATTTGAGATACCCATGCCATTGTCTCCCCCTACTGGTTTTTTCAATCTGCGGTGTCTGACAACACCATCACGAGATGCTTCATAATCGATGATCACAGGATGTGGTTGAAATTCTTAGTTCATTTATATACAATATATTATTTGTCTAATTAGTTATTTGGTTTAATTATTACTTGGGAATCTAGTAATATAGTATTGAGGTGTTCTTATGATTTTGTCCGAGTCAGGGTCAGCGTTCTTGACGGAATCTTTGATTCGTTTATCATAATAGCGCTTAAGTTCCCTGTATCGCTTACCACCACAATTGAGACACAACTGCGATTTTCCTCGTACACCCACCCCATATCGTATGCAGGGTTAAGGACCTAAACTCCCTCGTCGGACACTTTGTGAATGATATCCGCAAAATTCATTTCTGCATGATATGTTACAGACAGTTACTGATCCTATCATAAGCCACTTACAGTGATTCATTATATATAAATTCTTTATTTAAATTCTTGTTTTAATTATAATATGGAGGAGTTCGATATATTATCGAAAATTACACCTTGGAAAAATGCTAAATTCAATCTCGATAGAGTTTCCATAGATGCACCCAATAAGGGTCTAATAAGTGATAGAAACATGGTAGGTAAAATCCATGAGGGATTTAATGAATTCAAGCGCGATGGTGCATCTCAATGTTGGTCAACATTTCGAATCCATGGTGGTGTTGATGCTACCATGAACGACCGAAGAGCAGCAGTGATAATCTCGCATCTGGATCAGAAAAAGGCATTTGTTTTTAAGTGAAATTCATTATCCACTCAGAAACGGGAAATTGGATTATACGCGACAAATTTGAACCCATCCTGAAAGATAAAAGAACTGTCACTGTGAGTCAGGATTCCAAACCAGGAATGCTGACTGGGGCTGACAAGCCGTATTACGAGAAAGCTTATCACGTGACCACGGTTGTTTATGAGATCTATCCGTTAAATGGCAAATGGAGTATTCAGAAATTAAAAACCCTGAAACAATCAGTGAGGATAAATTGTGTAGCCGAACGAATAATAAAGCATTTTACAAATGCGTTGCGTGGAAACAAATTGACGGATCTAAGACGCAAAAAATAAATGAATGGGAACTAAAGATAAAAGAGAGCGGTGCAAGAATTCAAAATGTAGCTGAGTTAGAAACATCATAATGCACACGCGTGGACCTCCACGGTAACAATATTTCTGCGCGATAAAACCACAAAATATCTACCCCTGGAATTCTCAGGAGGGGAGAAATTATTTGATTTTATTTACGAGTTAAGTAAACACGATCCTGTGTCAGTGTGGTTATTTCAGAGTTTTGAAGCCGAAGAGTGTAAATTCGATCAATTTGTAAGACCTAACGGCAAAATATACCGTACTGAATCCCTACATGACGAGATGAGAAAACTAGCTCGTGAGTTTTGAACGGAACACGACGAACGATTACTAACAAACTGTTTTACAATCCCGTCAGTTTCAGCTCATTTCGCAAGAACGCGAAATCTATGGAAACCAACAAGAACTGAATTTCTCTCAGATGTCGAGTCAAGCTGTGTTGTTATGGCCATTGTGGATTATAGAATACCAAATATGACCCCAAAAGTGATATTTCGGTTGATATGGTCGCGTGTTATCCAGGGAGTTTACTCGCATACGGAGAATACTCTGAGTATTTTAAACGATTTGGGCATCCTGCACACGAAATGACCCGTGTTGCGATTAATGGACCGCTACCTGATTTTGATCTAACCGGATTCGCTCGTGTGGTATCATTTTAATTCGCTAAAGAACTTCATCCGTGTTGTTATGTTTGGTTTGGCAGACACATCTCTGAAAAACACTGGATGCCAATAGTGTTATTACGGTATATGATTGATTCTAAAATACTGATATCGCTGATTGTCAGTGAAGCAATTATATCATATCGGGCGCAGATTAAAGTCTGGTTACCACAACCCGATAGTCTAGATAGTATAATTAGCGAAAACAAAGAACAATTCCCTGATCTTGACGAAGAATACATCGTGAAATGGTCCAAGGAGATATTTGAAGTTAGAAATAAACACGCAAAAGATCTCGGTAAAGGAATAATTGGTAAATTCACCCAAGGTGGAAAATACGATCACAAGCAATATTCTTCACGATTAATTATAGATGATGCTGAATACGATTTTATAATCGCAGTTGCAACATCTAACGGTATATATGTCAATCGTAAAGACGCTTTCTTGTCCAATGGAACACAATTTGTAACAGTTGTTACTTACAACGATGGAGAAAATCCTAAATACACATACTTAAGGGCTTCCATGCTGGCTTATGCTTAAATCGATTTACTTTCGATAGGAAATAGATTTCCTGACACCGCGGTTATAGTCGCCATTGATTCATTTTGCATTGATGTAAAACATCGAAAAGCAGTGACTAAATTCACAAATTCCGACGAGAGTTGGGGATCATGGAGAATTAAAAAGGAAATATGCGTGATTATTCTAAATCAGCAGATGTTACGAGTGAAAACAATTATTTGAAAAATAATCAGATATCAGAACTATCCAGTGCGCCTTCGATATCCGATCCAATATGTAGATATAAAATCAGTTATTTAAACAGCTGTGGTGGGTCAGTGAAGACGACTCGTGTGATCGAATTATTTCGAGGGAAATCCAACATGATTGTGCTAACACCAACACACAATCTTGCAAGAGAGATGAAACAGCGGAGGTTAATGCTTGCAGTTATCACAGTTTCTTTCGATGGAAAGGTGACAAATGGACTCCTGATCCTGAAATTTCTGAAAGTATTACTTGGGATGAGATATGCACAGTGTCGTTAGATGTATTGAAAATGTTTCTAATTGGCTATTGCTAGCGAATACAACTGTGATAAGGTGTGGCGATCATGGTCAACCACCACCATATGTCGGTTTATCACCGCATGATTGGCTGAAGAATTTAGTAGATTATTATTAAGAAATTAATACTGATTATAGATCTCTTGATAATGAATTAAAAAAATTTAAAAAACTAAACTAATCAGATTACAACCGGATAAAATCCAGTGTGAAATAGCGCGTGAAATAATTTTAGAAACCCATTATATGATTTTTGGGAAGCGTGGAGTCCAAACGATTTGATAGTGGCAAGTAGAAAGATAGTCAGAGACACACTTCAGATTAAGTTATTTAGCACGCATAAAGAAAAATTCGCAACACTTCCAATGCCGCTTGTTATAGGTCCACGGATTCACGAAGACAGAATATTAAACTTCATATTTCTGGACAAAGTGAAAAACAAATTTTAGTGTTAAATGATATTGTGTTAGTTGATATCGGCGTTGTCGAAGATGCATTGCGTGCTGATAAATCCCCATGGAAGCTAGGATATGCAGCGACGATACATTCTTCGCATGGATTAACTATATCCGATACGATTGTTTGGATCGTAGATGATCGCATCGAGTGGTCAAATCAGAGTACGAAGAATAAATCAACTTCGAAGAGTTGTTTTAGATGCTAATGACATCACAATCAGTGATATTTTCAGCGGTGACACAATCAGAATAAACTCGCTGGTTATAAACAGCATGACACAAAAATAAACGAGAATTTGATACTGAATTTATAATTAAACTGAAACAACAACAGAATAATCACTGCGCGAGTTGTAATTGTGTAATGCGTTGGTGTTGGTCGAATAAAGATCCTCGTCAATTTACCTCAGACAGAAAAGATAGCAGCCTTGGTCATACCAGAGATAATGTGATGTTGACTTGTCTTGAGTTTAACAGACGCTGAGGTGCTAGTTAAGATCACGCGGTGGTAATTAAGTAGCCTCGGGTATCACTTGTAATTGTTTACTCGTAAATTCGCGCTGAGGAGCAGTTGAATCTAATCTATAGATTGCTGGTCTACCCGTGGATCTCGTTAAGCTAGATATTTTATGTGCGGTGACACTGCAATTAGGATCAGTAGCTCTTTTTTTACCGCCTTCGAGCTCTCCTGGTTCATATAAATATCTCACAGTGATATTGCCGAGTATTCGTTGTTTTGAAAAATCAGTTTGCGGTTTTTGTTCACGAATTGACTTCTTTTTAATCGCGTTGTTAGGTTTCATATTAATTGTTCGAGGAATTTCATTATTTAGCGCGGTAATTGCACCTGGTAATCTCTTGACCCATTCACGAGATCGTTTATCCTGAATAAATTCCTTCGCGTATTGATATCCAAATAACCGCTCAGCAAGTGTCCGATTAAATCGTTGAACAATTGCCTGAACGCAATGTAGTGCAGTATGTCCTCGTCTGATGGTGACATTATGACTCTTCGTTGTTGATAACACTGCACCCTGAAATTCCTAGCCAGGATCAACTTGTAATAGATTTGGCCACTGTAGACCACCTCGTCGATAAATCCTTTCAAAGGCTGAAGCTAATTCAGTTGACGACTTCGCCGCTAGCGGCTCAGCTTGTTTGTATCTACTTGCAACATCAACTACGGTTAACGCATACTTGTATGTTTGTTTATTAACAGTATCATGCGACATAAATAATATATCAGCTTGATGAACCTCATTAGGGACGCAGACATCAAAATGTGAGAAGTTAATTTGTTTAGGCGGTGGTAGATAAATCTGCCATATCGCCTGTTTGGATAACCAATCCGCCGCGGTGTTTTTTTCTTTCTCACTTTTGCGGCGTTATCGAGTTTATAGATTGCTGATTTACCCCTCCAGTATCCTCTTGTGAAATAATATATAGATTCCATGTCGTTATTAATTACCAACACCCATCATTAATTTACTTTTCATCGCTGATTTTATCAACCACGAAGCTAACGTTTCTTTGAAGGATTTATCAGTGATAGAATTTAACGCATGAATCAACTTCACATCTGTGATATGTCTATGTTGCAGATTGCTGCTTTTATAAGCACCATCATGAGCATGACACGCCTTATCAATAGCGTTTATTGGATATGCACCAGGTCGGGGTTAGTTTTGATCATCGAGTCTGATGTCAAGTCTGGTTCCAGGTCCACAATAACTATACCCTGGAATATTCTTTTCTCCCGGATATTTTGCCCATAAAGTCCCGGAAAGTTTTGCTAGTTTTGCTGCAATATCACCTCCCTTTTTTAACAAATCTATTTTTTTTATACCGCATCGTTTACACTTGCCAGTGATAACTTGTCTGTTATTTTTTATCGTACTAGGTGTTGGGTCAATTCTTGGTGTACGCGTCTTTCATTTCATACAATATAGATCCATAACTTATTTATAATAACATGAATCTAATTGAAATTTCGGCGACAAAAACAAGAGAATCAGTTAAGCATCATGCAGCGCTATCAAATTCTATTCGCATGCTTATAATTGGACCATCTGGAAGTGGCAAGACACAGCTGTTACTTAATTTGATAATGAGCTGGATGAAATGGGATAAATTATATTTAGTAGCCCCGAGAGTAGACGATCAGCGATGTTACGAGTTGTTAAAGGATTTTAACGAGAAAGCAAAATCGGAAATCGATGAGGATATTATTGAATTTATAACCGATTTTGAGGAAGCACCGAGTGTTGATGTTATTGATGGAAATATTAGCAATTTAGTCGTATATGATGATGTGATGCTAGACAATCAAAATAATCCCGCTTGGATATTTTCCAGAGGTAGGCATAAAAATACTGATGTGATATATATCACTCAGAGATATACACAAATACCAAAAGTGATCAGGGATAACTGTAATATTCTTGCTGTATTTAATGGAGTTGACACATATACGCTACGAAGTATTCACCAGACATGGTGCAGTGGAGATATGGATTAAAATCTGTTTAGAAATTTCTTTAGTCACCCTCAGTCAATCCCAGGTGGATTTGTAACGATAAATTTTCATGACCCTAGAATCCTAGATAAAGATATCGTATCGGACTTGATCAAATATTTGGTTGAAAACATACCACTGAAACAATTTTTTTCCGCAGCGCCATCGGCGTCGGGTCTATTTACTCTCTCTGGAGACTCTGTCTCCGTAGCAGCCTTTTTTGTGCGAAATAGCTCTAAAATCGTTTAGGCTCCATTTGGCAAAAGGAGACTTAAAATTATTTGCTTAAAATCTAACTCAATTAGAGATTCACCGTCTCTACTACTATTTACTTTATCGGGAATGGGAAACTCGAATTCTGCCAATGACATTGGGGGTACAGCACTTTCACTGCAACTCGTTGCATATGCATTTAAAACTAAAGGTAAATATATATATAAAGCCTGGGTTTTAATGGGATTTTAAAGATTAACATTATAACAATTGGATTCACAGTCTTACAATGTAAGAAGTGGACCTCGATAATTTCGATGTGGGGTGGGAGCGGGATACGCTACTTCGTCACCCATTGTAACTGTTAGTGTCGATGTCTTGCGCTGTTTGACTATTGGACCCCCATCACTATAACCACTTACCGGTAGTCTTAATTTCATTTGTAAGTAGCCTCTGTAGGTAGCATAAACTGTCAATCAACACGAAAGCCGATTTAAAGACGCGAAAATTGGCTACTCACCTATCTGGACAATAACGATTTGACCAAGTCACAATTAAATTACGATTACATCACAGGTGCTCGATGATGAGGAAAGAAGAACATCAATCTGAAGGAAAACAAGAAATGTAAATAGTGACAAAACTACCGTAGATTACCCCCACCGCCCGTTATGACATGGGACCATCTCTATCATACCATATAAGAGAGAAGGTACATTACTTCTAAATACTAGGCTTCACCCATAATCCTTTATTTCCTTCTGCTATTTCCGTCTTTAAAGGCACACGACAATACGGTCTGGCATGTTGTATTTCTGAGATAGTTTTATATTCATCAAGCCCTATTTGACTTTTCTATCAAACTAAAGTTACTAGCTCCGAAATGAGCGACTTTAGAGAATAGACAGTTTTGAATTTTGAGACAAGTACGCGCTCAAGTGACAGTCGGTGAAAAGAGCTATACGTACCATGTTTGCGACTCTACGATACATTCCTTTAAAATTATAGAACAATGGTAGATGCAAAGGTAAGTTTTTACTTATATTCAAGTCTATTCAACCTTAGGAATCCTGTCCCATTCAAGAATTAGACATTGTCTTCTTAACGTCTTTTCTGTTACTTACTTTTAAGACAATAAAGTCGTGACAGTAAACAGTTTTGGAAACATCTTTGCTCCGTTACTTTGAGTTATTCTTTCAACGGTGGGATCTATCGCTGTTAGCACAGATGGACAAGAAGGACAAACAGTGTGATTATTGGTATAAAAGGTGATGTTAGACAGTATTTATATTCTATTGAATTGGATAAACAGTCTTGTATTATTTCATTTTATAATAATTCGTTGCAAAATCACATAAATCATATTTTCTTTTGCTTTACAGTATTATTCAAACAAAGACAAAAATAATTTGTGTGTGGAAACCGTAAAATACGGAGAAAAAGTGTAAATACATGAGTATTTCTAGTAATCTCGTCAGACTCCTGTGGAGTTACTGTCTGCTGGGTTTCGACAGTTATCGAAAACGGGAAACAAAAGCCAGGGTGGGCATGCATGATAATTTGACTAGTGTATAGTTTTACTTATCCCTTTCAGGCATTAAAATTCCTAATTATATGCGCCTCCATGTTTAGTTCTTATATGCCATTGCGCTTTATTTGTGATGTTCTCTTTATTTGATTTGCCTTGAACAAATGTTCACCACCGCTGTCATCCGGTTTACTACGGTAATGTTCGAATATTGCACAAATTAATACATATTCCGCGGCGGTTATAAGTGCTTAAAGGTCTCCTTCATGAGAAAAGGACCGGTCCATTTCGCGACAAGGACTTACCTCTGCGATAGGGACAGAGGCTGTTATTGCTAACAGTTTCAATCAATATTTATATTTCACAAATGAAATCATTTTTGTAGTAATTGATTTTACTAGCATTTAATATCTCTGTTTTTAATATAAAGCGTTCAACAGTGGGGCCTTTTCGCAAAAGGATCCAACAGTCTGCGAAAAGGACTACAAATGTTTTTACTAACATTTCTAATCTATAGTTTAATTTCAAGAATTAAAATAATGTATGTATTAACTTCATGAGTACTGTATATGTAAAAAAAATCAATATGACAGTAACCTCAAAATATGCTAACATGAGCTCCGAGTTCTGTTCTTTGCAGATTTCCTGGTAAGATTATAAATAATTTAGATAGAACGAAGAAAGAGAAGATCCATTGGTTAAATTAAATGATCTGGGTGGTTTGTGGATGTACACTGGATGCAAAAATGAACATTAATGGATACTAAAGAAAATCGTATTTTTTTCCAAATTTAAAATTTTAAATTTTTTCTGATTTATTGTAAAGTGTATTTAATTACTCTTAATTGTCATGCTGAAAAATCATGCATTTCAATGTAAGATTTTTAAATAAAAATTTGTTTTAAATTCCTCATAAAATGTTTTATAATTATTCATTGTTAATGCAGCTGCCACAATATCCAAATAAACGGACAGGATGGAAGATTAATAACCGATTAAACGGCAAGGATAATACTTTTTAGAAAAACAGGCGGACAAGATAAGTAAATTCACTGATGACCTCAAGCAAGCAAAATTAATATTCTTACAATCCATCGACTCTATGAAAAAAAAACTATCAATGCTTCAAACACCGGTAAGGAGCACTTTCAGACGAGTATTTTGGTATTATCCCCAACATCCCGACCAATTAATACAGATATAAACATCATATACATAAGAACAAAGCAATAAGTGAAGAATAATCTGAAAGAAGAATTCAAGCACGATTGAGTGACACAAGTAGAAAGGAAGATGAATACAGATTTATAGACATTCTGAAATTGAACATTACTATTTTTTCTCATGTATACATACCATTTACAAATGTGTGTGTGTGTGTGTGTGTGTGTGTGTGTGTGTGTGTGATTTGGATTTTTAACATAGCTTTAACAATTTTTCAGTCATATCGCTACGAGGTCTGCCGTGTGGCAATTTATGGTGATGTCTAGCACTGGGGCATCATGCAGCATATGTCACACCAAGTCACATTATTCTCACAAGCCGACCAGTCCGAACATTAACCCCTTAATGCTGAGCGCCAAGCGAGGCAGCTGTTAGTATCATTTGTATAAGTCTTTGGTATGACTCTGCCAGGGATCGAACCCTAGGCCTCCCGCTCAGATGCAGACGCTCTAATTACTAGGCCATCGAATTGGTTTACAAATGTATTATGTTCAGTGTAATTGGCTTGAAATGCACAAGTTAGAAAGTAAATGTGGAACAAAAGAGAGAGGTACAGTGAAACCCTGCATAACATGCTTTGTTACAACACGAATTCAGATGGTACCATTCCCAGACATCAAAAGGCTCCCACAATTTTACAATAATTTTATTAATTTCTAAAAGTATTGCAATGTTTGATTCCTAGATCAAAAATAATTTGATTTTATAATCTGACTGGTTATGCTTGAAGAAGAAAAAAAAATCTGTGTCAGCAGTCAGTCATTGATCTCTAAAAATATATAATGAATTGTAAATCTAATTATAACTGAACATTAAAGGCATGTGTGTTTGTTTTCAATACATCCCGTATAAAATGGTGGCTCAGTCCAGGGTAAACAAGAACCATCTTCTCACTGGTAGTTAGTAGTGGATAACCAGTCTGTTTATTCTATTTAAATTCAAATTCAAGTTTTCTGCATTGATTTTTTATTTTACTTTGGTCCTTACTATATGATATATACTGGGATCTTTACTATGCTTTTTTATTTTATCAACGAATAGTACACGTCCTTGTTTCTTCCCTGTGATGTTATTACCATTTTTGGCTTTATTTTTTATTTTTAAAAAAAAAAACCAATTAATACTGTAAAATGTATGAGTTAATACACTGGGAACTTTACTATACTCTATTACTTTATCAACGAACTGTGCACGTCCTTGTTTTTTCCCTGATATGTTATTGCCATTTTGCTTTGTATTTTAATAAAATTAAATACTGCAAAGAGTATGAGTTAATACATAAATTAATTTCATTCGTGAAATATAAATATTGATTGGAAATGATAGTAAAAGCGCACCATGTCATTTTCGCAGACTGATATTCCTTTCGTGATTTGAGTCATTTTCGTGAAACAAACCCAATTTAACAGTCTATTTAAAAAGATATATTAAATACTATGCACAGTTAATACATGTTAATTTATGTATTACAAAAATTGAAACTTAGTAAAAAAACATTCTCAGTCTTTCTCGCATTGAGGCTATTAGCAAAATCTGTAAACATGGTATATGCCGCAAACGCGAACTTTTTTCATACTCTCTCCACTATATAATTGTAGATTAAAATGTTTAAAATATTGGTTAAGTCATCCATGTAAAGAATCATCATTGGACTTAATGGCTTGTGCTCGATGTGGAATGCTTGCGGACATGCGACTTGGCAGTTTCCAAACTATTTACATCTTCATTCGAGTATGAGTTATTTATTTATTTACTTTTATTGCTTTTCGGAACTTTAGGCAAGAGCCTAAACAGTAATATTTGGGGTAAAAAGTTTAAATTTAACAATGAGTAATATTTATGTTCGAAATTTACCAGGTTTTTATTTCTCTCAAATGTATGTGAATTCTATTAATTTTTAACTTTTGTTAATAATCATTCTATCGATTGTGATATCATTTGTTATAAGAAACTAATATTTAGATTAATGTACATGTTGTCCTTATTAATCCGTAATGTTATTTATTTATTAATTTTCATGTTCAATTATTTTTACTGACGCTAAATGTATCCGTATAGTGCTTTTCTATGCTGTATTAGATATATTTTTGTTGTAGTTCCATATACGATCCTTTACTTTACGCTGCAGACAAATCAATTTTAAAATAATTATAAATTTAATGCTTGTTATGATTGACTCTGTACATTGTACTCCATTTTAACCCATGATGTCAAAACAGTTCAATTAAATCGTTGCTTAATCCAATACTTCATAAACATAATTCGAGAATTTGATACGAAGCTAGAAATCCAATCTACTTGATATGCAAAAATAAGTTAAATTCAATAATTGCCTAATTAAACCTACCATTAACATAATTCACGAATTTAATAAGAAGCTAGCATATCTAAGTCATTGGAGGCAGAAGGTCGAAGAGATGTGGTATAACATTAAGTGAGAATAGTGATATTTATATAAGCTGATTCCGTCGACTTGACACACTCAATTCCATTTCTTTTTATATCAATTCAGTTCAACAAGACAATACTGTAGTTGAACTGTAAAGTCAAGCAAGTTATATTTATATTTGTTTTTCTCCAAAGTAAACTTTATTTTAGTTGAATCCAAACATACTGAATCTTAGATAATGTTCAATCTTCGAAAGTGGTCTTATCATACTGAATTAACAATATCGTCCTAAACTTTACTATGACCATTAGGCCGATAGATCAGCCCTTCACGACTCAATAGGTATAAACTTGCCAGTTCATACTAAATACTTGGTCCAAAACGAGGCTAACCAAACAACATTTAGATGTAATTTCCTTCCTGGTTGCCAAAGAAGAAAAGTGCGAAGAGGAATATTCGATATTTTAAAAAGTAAGGTATAAAGGTGCCAAAAAGGACAACATAACATATTTAAAATCTTTAAAATGATGTTTCTTTACACTTGAATTTTATGCGGCTGCTATTTTTACACGATTTAGAACAACGATTACTCTGGAGTTTGCCCTTGGACAACGGAGATACGTGCTCGTGTTCGACTGCCGCTTGAGAATTGAAGACGTAAATGGTGCAAAGGAAATTTAATTAAATGTTTTGAATAGTAAATAAACCATCTTCAGATATAATAGGTTCCATTCGATATTCCGGTAAAGGTACGCGAACATCTGAGGTATATCGCATGCATGGCTTCGTTATCATGGTACACTCTCGGGTGGTATTTGAAAGCGAAAGTACATATACATTACTGTTCGTTGTATGAATGTGGACCACGTTGGATGTTCGTGTTTCAACCACTCCGGTTCTCGTTGAATCAGCTTCTATAAATAGCACTCTTCTCACCTTAATGTTATACCAGATCACTTCGACCCTCCGCCCCCAATGTGCAGTTTCTACCATACATAATGTATTTTTCTATTAAGCTCTCTCTCTCTCTCTCTCTCTATCTCTCTCTCTCTCTCTCTCTCTCTCTCTCTCTCTCTCTCTCTCTCTCTCTCTCCGGTGAATTGCATAATCTGTTCCATGAAGAACCAAATTTATTTTGATATTCATTTCTTGTTTTTAAAAAATATCAATGTTTATGCTTCTAAGTGGCTCCATTAAATCAAGCCGCTGTCTCTATATGAGGGTGTATTGCAGTATATCATTTCTTATTTGGGATAATTAATTGAAACTATTCCTACACAGCTTTGAATTTAATGTGGACTGCTTAATCTTTGTATGAGCCTCTGTGTCAGTCTTTAAATAATAATGCACGCATAAGTGTGTGTGTGTGTGTGTGTGTGTGTGTGTGTGTGTGTGCTACTTTTAATTTTGTTGACAATGGCTAGTGGTCCCTTTTATATCCTGATGTATGCTATATGTATGGTGCTATTTGTGTGATTGCTATAGAAGTATATTATATACTTGTGTATATGTTTAGGATAGCCATTTCTTTCTCCAAATCATTACCAGTTGTCTTATTTTGTTATTATCTTCTCCAATATGGAAGATAGGAAAAAAAAAATTTAAATTAATTTATTTTAACTTTTAGAATTTGGTATAAATTGAGGTGTATTATTTAAGAAGATTAAGTGTGTCTCAATTTATCTAAATTTATTATTTGAAATAGGTCCGTTTTCCTTGAGACAGAAACTATACAAATTTATTTGGCTGTACAGTTCCTGTCTCAATTTGTCCGGCCTTTATTTATTTAAATAGTATTAATAAAAGTCCAAAATTGTTTAAGTCCCTTAATTTGGGAGTCATGGCTATTACGGGATATAGCCATGACAGGTAAAGCATGGATTTAGAATCCAGAGAAGAGATTTTATGAAGAAAGGACGAGCAAGATAAAAATATTTTAAATATTTGGGTGGTGTTTTCTAAACTCCTCCACAGGCCTGCTCACTTCACGTGGCGCCCTGTGATTTAGCCCTGTGGCGTCCTCATTTATACTTTCCCCTCACATTAGTATTATCTATATATGTATATCTATATATGTATTTTTTTTCGAAAGTTTTAATTCAATTTAAAAGTTTTAAAATCATGTAAAAATTTGAATTTAATTTGGTTAATTTTCCGTATAAGAAAACTATTCCCTAACCTTCATTAGTGGACCACACCTTATTAACGTCTTCGTTATATAGTCTGTTATTTGTCTTACCAATTGTTTATTAATGTTTCCGTCTAGGAAGAGTAGTTGTCGTCTGTCATATTTGTCGACCTTCATTATTTCAATTATTAGTTTGATTCTATCTTCCTTTATTTTGTCGCATTGCGTGATTGTGTGGTACTTCGTGTAGGGGGCACTGCTGCATAGAGGGCAGCTTACGGGGGTCCGAATCATTCGTCTCCTGAGGGCCACTTCGCCTGTAAGCCAGGCGTTGTGGAGGTACGTGTATATGATACTTTGTACCTTCGGAGAGCTGATGTCGGACCAATGCCTCCAAACTCTGTCCCAGTTTATAGAAATAAATTCCTGTTCTATTTTCGGTTTGGTTTTATTTGATTCTATTTCCAAAAGACAGTCATAGGTGTCAGCTTTGTCTAATTCCCATATTCTTTTATTATCCCTAAACCTATATAATATTTCCTTTATCCCCTTATATAACTGTGGTGCGTCTATTTTTTTAACTAGATTGTTGTTCGTGTATATGTCATGTCTATGTCTCATGCCAAAGCCTAGCCAAAAAATGTATAGTGCCTCCCAGGGTGTAGTAGGTGTGCTGCTTAATCGTTTTAATCTATTTAAAATGCTTTTAATTTTAATTAAGAGGGGATTAGGTAAGGCCAATCCCCCCTTTTTATCCTATATAATGTCTGCTTATTTATGTAGTGTGTTTTGAAATTCCATATGTAATCTATTATTTCATTGTCTATAGTTTCTAGTGTTTATTGTTAATGTCCACAGTGTTTATTAAATATGTCAAATTTGAATACATATATGTTTTTGCAACCTGTGAACGTTCTGTTAGGCTAAATGGCAAAGGTGCCCAGATATTTATTACCTCTTTTATTTTGTTTTTAATTTTTATGCAGTTTTCCTTTTCTTCGTATGCCCCAAAGAAAATCCCCAGGGCTTTTACTCTATTCTTTATCAAGTGTGGGAGCAAACCAGGGTGGTTTCCCCTCCAGTTGCCTATTTTAAGAATTTCTGTTTTATCATGATTAATTTTTGATCCTGAGGCTCTCCCAAAATCCTCATATTCCTTTTGAAGATGTTTAAAGGAATTTGAATCATTTATGAAGTTTGTACAATCATCTGCATGTTGTAGCATCTTAAATTCTTCTTTTAAGTTTGGTATCCTTATTCCTTTAATGTTAGTATTGTTCCTGATTTTTATACTCAGGATTTCTATTGCTATTACATATAATAGCATTGATAGTTGGCATCCCTGCCTCACTGATCTTTGAATTTCAAATTGCTCTGTTCGTGCTCCATTTACTTGTACACTTGCAGTTATTTCATTGTACATTATTCGAGTTCAGTTTTGGAAGTTATCTCCAAATCCAAATTTACCCAGTATTTTTTGAATATAATTGTGTTCCACTCTGTCAAAAGCTTTTTCTTGATCTAGAAGTACCATAGCACATTTCGAGTTTGTTGTTTTTATAAAATCTATTATAGTCCTAATATTAAGTATATTGTTATGTATGCTTCTATTTTTACCACCGCATGTTTGGTTAGTGTTTACTATGGTTTTTATTCCGTGTTTAATCCTATTAGCCAAAATTCTACTTAGTATTTTGTAGTCTGTGTTTAGGAGGGAGATGGGCCTCCAATTTTTTAAGTCTGTTTTGTCCCCTTTCCCTCCCGCATTGTTTTTGTCATCTTGTCATTTTTTAGTAATATGAGGTTATATAAAGTCTCTAATATCGGTGCCACCTCACTTTGGAATTTCTTATAGAATTCCGCAGTGAGGCCATCTCTCCCTGGTGATTTACCTTTTGCAAGTTCTTTTATTGTGGTTTTAACTTCCTCCACAGAAATGAGCTCATCGCACCGTTTCTTGTGCTCTGATGAAATCACTTCACATTGTATTGAGTTTAAGTATTGCATGATTGTGTTGTTGTCTATGTTTTGAGAAGTATATAGTGTTGTATAGTATTTCTTAATCTCGCTCATAATTTCATTTTTTGTTGTAGTTTCCACCCCATTAATGTTTAGTGCATCTAAAGTTTTATCCCCTCCCTTTCTTTTTTCTTCCCTTTTAAATATTTCCTTACCCTGCTTGTATATGTGGTGAAATTTGCCCACCCTTGTTTCTATTCCCTTTGTTTTTATATCTCTAAGCTTTTCTAATTATGCCGAGTAGCTCTCTTTATCCCTTATAGGTGTAGTATCATCATTAATTAGTCTTTTAAGTGCTGCCTTTTGTATTTTTTGAATCCGTTTACGTTTATTTGAGTGATATTGCGCTATTTGTTTGACTTTTGCTTTAAGTTTATCCCAATCTGTTATAATATTTGCTCTATTTTTTTCCCTTTCGTTTGTAAGTGTTTTAGGGATTTCCAGTTTTATTTCCTTGATAAAATGCTCATCTTCTAGAACTGAGTTGTTTAGTTTCCATTGGCCTGTTCCCCATCTATTATTTTTTATCACCATTTCCAAAGTTATAAGTTTATGATCTGAAAGTTTGTATTCTAAAATTTGTGCTTGTTTATATATTTTAGGTCTAAAATCCGAAACATAAAATTTATCTATTCTACTTGATCCCTTTTTATAGTCATGCGTATACTCTGTCCTTAACAAGTTTAGTTTCCTGTATATATCAGTTAGTTTATTTTGTTTTATTAGTCTTTCCATTACTTTCGATGATGCTTGGTCTTTAGATGTGGTTTTCCCAGTTCGATCTACCTCATCTCCCGCCCAATTAAAATCACCCCCCATAATCAGATGTTCTGTAGTGAATTTATTTATATATTTATTTAAATTTATTATAAAGTCGTAGTGACTCTCTCTATGTGCTGGCGCATATATGTTTAAAATATGTATTTTATTTAGTTTTATATGTAAAACCCTTCCTCTTAAATTTTCATCTTCTATTATTCGTTCCCAATTTTGCCTATTTTTTTATTCTTATAATTGTTGCAACCCCCGCTTTAGTATCATTGTGTTTAGCTTCATTTACTACTACTATTGCTTCCATTTGAGCTTCGATTTCTGCTTTCATAGTGTGTGTAAGTTTGTTGTGTGTTTCTTGTATTAGTATTATGTCCTGCTTTAATTTTATGAGTTGTGCAATTTTGTCCTTATCTAATCCGTTAGTATTAATTGATGCGATATGGAAGTTTAATTCTTCCATTTTCGGTTATCCAGGTGGCGTTATTTATATTATTATATTATTAGCAATTATTCAAAAATTTGTTTTCCATATATTATTAAATTGTAGCATTTTGGGGCATTGGCCCCTCGTCAGTCAGTTCCATGATGTCATATGTGTCCTCCAGGTTACTTCCCTTTACTAGTCCGTATGTATGGTCAATTTTGTCCGGAGTCAAGTTTGAGCCAGTCGTGTTAGTCATTGTTGATTTCAGGTATAGAGGCGTTAGGTCAAAGTCGGGGTCCAGTTCCGTACTAGATTCCGATAGTGTTTGTTCTTGTGGCATGTTCATTTTCCTCTTCCTTTCTCTCCTTGTTTGTTTTGTTACAGTTTTTGGTTTTTGCGGTAGCTGCTCTGTGATTGTAATTGTCTCTTCGCTATTTGATGAGCCAGATAGAGTTTGGTTTTTTCGCTTGCGTGGCACTAGTATTGGTGTAGACGCAACTTGCATTGGTATAGGGCTATCCAGTATAATTTCTTCTACAGATTCCCTTTCTTCTTCATTTTCTCCTTCCTCTACTGTTAGGCATTGGTATCTATTCGCTGTTTTTAGGGGTGCAGCGGGCATTATTCTCCTTGTCGTTTTCTTGGGTGTAATTAAACTTTCATCCGTTTGTCTGGGTAAAGCGGTCGTGTTGCCAAAGTCCAATGTTTGGCATCCCTCTCTATGATGTATTATGAGTTTCTTTCGTCCACTTTCTCCTTCAACAACTGTGTTGAAGAAATCGCTTATCTTGTAGCGATATGGGTCTACATTGTATTTTCCCGCCATGTCAGTCAGTTTTTTCTGTCTATTGTCCAGATTAACTGTCTGTGGGGTAAATTTATGCCAATTGTAGTATACAAAATAAGAAACAAAAGGTGCAATTAAATAAACTATTACTAGGGTGCTGAGAATAAAGAAAGTCAAAATTTCAATTAACAACAAAAATTCAAATATCATGTAAAGGAATGGAAAACTGAGCGAAATTCAGCTCACAGGTTTGCATGAAGCAAAGTACTTGCAGTACTCAAAATTATGAGCACAGCTCGTCACTGACTATTATCTATCTATTTACCTTTACCATATAACATGAAAATAAATCCAAAGAATTAAAGGTAACACTATAGTCCGGTGGATTTCCTAGCCGTTTGCTTGGTCCTTGCCATTTTTGGTGATTGTGATAGACAGTAAGTCGACTTCTCAACTACAAGTACTGGAATTTTAAAGCGGTGCGTGGGGGTGGAGTTCGATGGATGTTACATTCGCTTCGTGTCTCTATGATACTGGTTATAACGCAAGATCTGTAGTTCTTTTATATAATCTATCGTCTTAACAAACAATTTCGATTTAGGCCCATACATCAGCCTTTCATCCGGGATGTCAGCCCTTCACAACATAGTCCATCAGTATCAACACAGATTTGTAGAGTTGATTTATCGGACTAATTTTGAGGAAACATAAACTGCAATGATACTGTCGATAACTGTATTTTCCTTCACTATGAAATTACGATTAAATACCTTTAAATTTGATGCAATCAGAGTTATCATTTCAACATTCATTACAAGGAAGCACATATTACATGTATTCACACTATTTTTTTTCGTGAATGTGGAATACTACAAATAATTATCCATGTTGACGTATCTTACAAGGACCTTATATGTATACAGTGTTGTTTACAATTAGATCAGACGAGACATCAAAATACCCGATGACAAGGGCCTTATAATGCCTGCGAATAAAGTATTTGGTTCTGCGATTAAATTTCTAAAGACACATCTGCTGAATATCTTAGAAAGTCGAGGGACAGGTGTCGCTGAAAAAGATATTCATTGGGTCCTGACTGTTCCCGCAATATGGAGTGACGCCGCCAAACAGTTTATGCGGGAGACTGCTGTGAGTGAGGTAATGGTGCAATTGTTCTTTGTGAGTGAGAAAGGAAGGAAGGAAGAGTGAAAATGTTAGTTTCTTATCAACCACGTGTTATTAATCTTAGAAGGGATAGTACCAAACAAATAAGCATGATGTGACGATTTTACCCCATGTATGTAGGTATAAGTAACTATAACTTGTGATTCTGACTGGCCTTGTACATGTATAAATTGTATGTCTGCCTGACCCAGCTGTGATGTTCAAATTGTTCTAAAAGTTAGCTAATCCCCTTACGTAAGATGGTCTTTGTTAGCTCTCGAGGGGAGAGGAGACTGTGTCCATCGCGGACGGGTGACGTAACTACATCAAAGGACAGGACAGCGTCAAATAAGAAGACTGTAACAATTGATAGACACACAGACAGACATTCGGATGATTGACAGTCGAACGACTGACCAGAGTCGATCGCCCTCCAATCGAAATGCGCTGAGGGTGGGCACTTGATTGGAATCTGCGATAATAATTCATGTTTAGTAAGAATTCGTCAGTTGCCATCGCTCTCCTCATCATCAGTCCTGCAAGAACTATAGCGAAGAACAGACGTGTTGGACCACTCCGGACCAAAGCCACCTGTTCCCAGATTCGACCACCATCAATACTCCGACACGCACTACGATCAATTCCTTTACTCAAGCACTAGAGTAAAGGAGGGGTGTTTTACTTAGTTTATAGCACCAATAATAAACTAAGGTTTTGGCCCCACAGCGTGTTGGAGGGTTTGGGTTTTTTCTGCTTTCTATGCCTAGTGTACTCAGCCGTCTCCAGCAGCAGCCACCACCAGCGACTACCGTTCTCCATCCATCAACAGCAGCAGCCACTACCCTCCTCCTTTCTACGCCAAAGGACCCAGCAGCTAACCAGAAGTCCACTACCACCAGCCACCACTACAACAAAAGCGGCCAGGACTTCGCCAGCAGCACTGTTAGGGCCAACTGTAAGTCGATTAGTACCAAATTATACCCTGTGCTGAAATATTAAGTTACTATCTTTCTTATAACTATTATCTATCACTAAAAGCTATCCTCACTCAAAACCTCGTACATTCAATTGAACAATTATTGTTATTCACGAGCGTAGGAACCATACTACACCAAAGCTCGGGTTGCAATTATCGCATTTTAGTCAAGATTCCATCAGGCTCTAGTGCGATCCTGCAATTATCAACGATAATTCAATTCAATTGAATATATACAACTTCTTCTTGCTACTATTTCACCTAAATCCAAACAATCACTAAAAGCTAGCAGATTACAAATACTATTATTAAAAACTAGAAATACAATATGGCCGACCAACCCAAAATCCTGAACAAAGGCAAAATGGCCGCCACCCAAATCAAATCAGCCGCCAAAACTAACAAACAGGCTATGCAACAAAGGCAAGGGCAGGCACGCCGAATGAACAATGCACTCAAAAAAACTCAGGAATGCTCAGATAAGCCACTAAATCCAATCAAAGACAGGAAATCTAGAGTCTATTCAACACCAGAATTAAATATCCTAAAGAAAGAAGCGGCAAAACTGGACCCTCTATCACCAGTTATGTTTAATTTTCACGATGAATCCTTACAAATTGAAGACCTGGACGCCACATTGGTTCCCGGCGATTCCTCACAAAAGGTGTTATCCCCCACTAAAGCCCAGATAGGGAATTCTAACACAAATTCGGCGGACGTGGTGGAAAACACCCCAAACCGAACATTTCAAATAAGGTCTCCTAACTCCGAAACGGCGGACGTGGTGGAAAACACCCCAAACCGAACAAACAAAAACCAAATAGGTACCCATAACTCAAACATAGCGGACGTGGTGGAAAACACTACCACCCGAACAATTCAAAATAAGACTAAACCAATTAGTGAATCTTATGCACAAGTCGCCAGGAAAACACCCAAATACCACTCTAGCCAAACTCCAGGACCATCTAAACAATTAACTGAAGCAGACTTAATTTACCCCTCCCCTACAAAGAGGACCCCGACCCCCAACCCAATCATAGTCCACAAAACCTGGGACGGAAAAGGAAAGGGAAAGGGGCCCTCCAAAAAAGGGACTAAAACAGTTAGCATTGAAATCCCTGCCCAAGCGAATCAAACCAACAACCCGCCACCCCTACACCAAAAAGCAGTAAACACAGGGCCTAAACCTAAATATCATAGGCTTGAACTAACACTATACGTTCACAGCAACTCCACCAAGTTATTAAATCTCTCCACAAATAGCCTTGTAGGGGCTCTAACAAGGGTACATCAAGGCACCTGCAAAATCATAAGGCCCAATAAGGATTACATTATCCTACACTGTAGTACCAGCTCCCAAGTAGCAAAATTCATAGAAATTGACAATATAGGTGGGATTCCAGTCAAGGTAACTAAACCATACAAACTTACCAACCTACTAGAGAGAATAGACAATACCAACACAAACCAAAATAAGGAAAAAATCACCCCCACCCCCAAAACACCGCAACCAACCAAATATAAAGCGGTAGTACAACTAACAGGGCAAATGGCCCTCTGGGACAACAACAAACTAAACGAAGAACTAAAGAAGGGGGGTAACAATATCACCAAAACGTATCAAATAGGAAAAAGGTCACCCAAATGCTCAGTAAATGTTATAGAAACTGAAACACCCCTACCAGAACTAATTCAAATAGGCTCGACAGGATCAAAATATAGAGCAGAACCTTATAAAAACAAACCTAGGTTCTGCTCTAATTGTAAACACTGGGGCCATTTCACAAATAAATGTAGAAACCCATACAAATGTAACAACTGCGGGGGGCCACATAAGGGACAATGCCAAAGGGTCAATCCAAAATGTACCCAATGCAAAGGAAACCATTTACCAAAATCCCCAATATGCCCCGCAACAATTAGGGAAAAACAAATTATAGATGAAATGGATATAAGTCAAGTAGATTATAGAACAGCTAGAAAAAAATACAACATAAATAGAACAAATAGGAAAGAAAAACCAAATGAAAGAAACGCAGGGACTGAAATAACTAACGAAGTAATTAAGATAATAAAATCCATAGAAGTCATCATGGATAAAATAAAACAAAACAATAACAACAACAACCAAGGATTACAAAACGCCCTCAAAAAAACCAAAAACCAACTAAAAACACTAATTGTAGCAAATGAACCCATTAGAAATGGCTGACACAACTAATGGAAATGTTTCAATATGGCAATGGAATGCAAGAGGACTATTCAATAACTTAAATGAATTAAAAATAAAATTAATTAATTCCAAAACAAAACCCGATATCCTCTGCATTCAAGAAACAAAAATAAGTAACAAAAATAAAACATTGCCTAATATACAGGGCTACAACCCAGGATACTTCCAACAACGTCAGGAAAGATCAGGGGGAGGCCTAGCCATGTATGTAAATAACAACATAACAACAATAGAACAAATACCTATAACAACAGAGGTAATCAGCAATTCACACATAGAAGTACAATCAATCAAAATCAAAATAGGAAATAATGACCTACAAATTATTAATATCTATGACCCGGGGACAAGCACCCATAATCAAGAAGAAATACTTAGAACACTAACTACCCTAATCACTAGCGAGCGCACCGTCATATGCGGAGACTTTAATGCCCATAATAAGCTATGGGGGGGAGAAGTGACGGACAAAAGGGGAAGGTTGGTTGAGGCCTGGGCCAATACATCAACCCTAACCATACTAAATGATGGAGCCGGAACTCGATTAAACCCGATAAACGGCACATTGTCCGCCATTGATCTCACTCTATGCACACAAAAACTGGCACAAGTGGCGGAATGGGAGGTGGATCAATCTGACCCCATGGGCAGTGACCACTTCCTAATAATCACCACTCTGCAGATGACGGTGCAACCAATAGTGCAAAATAAACTCCCCAGGTGGAACTACAATAAAGCAGACTGGGAATCATTTAAAGAAATACTAACTAACGAAAACACATCCCAGTTCGAATCAGATGACATAGAACTATATTACGAAAACATAATTCAGGCAATATCCAACGCTGCAACAAAAACAATTCCAACCAGTAATTTTAAGGCAGCAAAGCTCAGTGTCCCATGGTGGAATGAAGAAATTAAACTAACTAAACGATCCAAAAATAGAGCACTAAACAATTTCAGAAGATCCAATGTAACTGCTCACTTCCAGGAATATAAAGATCTAGATCGAAAACTTAAACAATTAATTAAAGATGCCAAAACAGAAACTTGGAAAGAATACTGTGGTACACTAAATAACAAAACAACTACTAAAAAAGTATGGGATAAAATAAGAAGGATCAGGGGGAAAAAGACCACAAACACCCCTAAAATAAATAACACATCCAATGATAAAGAACAAGCTGACTTACTAGCTCAACATTTCACAAGCATGAGCAACAATAAAAACCATACTGTAGAATTTCAAAACCACAGAAATAATGAAGAAAAAGATAATAAACAGATATTTGAAGACCTAGGACCTAAAGAATCCCCTTTAAACAGCAAAATAACAAAATATGAATGGGATCAAGCATTAAAAACCAAAAAGGAAACCTCACCTGGGGAAGATAAAATAGGGTACATAGTATATAAACAACTACCATATAACATAGTAAGCGAAATAATAAAATTCCTTAATAAAATATGGGACACAGGAAAGCTACCAAAAAAATGGAAACATGCGATAGTTATACCCATCTTAAAACCCAATAAAGATAGACATGACATCAACTCATATAGGCCAATATCATTAACGAACAATATATGCAAAATAATGGAAACGATAATTAACAACAGAATCAAGTCACATCTCACTAAACATAATCTACTATCAGAAAATCAATGTGGATTCAGAAACAAACGCTCCACCACGGATCAACTAATAAGACTTGAAACCGCTATAAAACTTGCATTTAACTCCAAACAAAAAGCGTGCAGAAACTTAATTGCGGTATTTCTCGATCTCGAGAAAGCATTTGACCTAGTATGGACCAATGGCCTTATAGCCAAATTAAACGATTATGGCATTACTGGTCGAATGTTTAACTTCATCAAAGACTTTCTAGCAAACCGCACCATAACAACTAGGGTAGGGGCAACATACTCTGAGACTCACTCCCTTGAAAACGGAACTCCACAAGGAAGTGTACTCAGCCCCACCCTCTTCAACATAATGATCAACGATCTTGATAAAAATTTGGCAACTAACAAAGTAGAACTATCCCAATTTGCGGATGATGGCGGCCTATGGAGACCAGGAAACCCCTCCAGCCGCAAAAACATCTATGAAATTCAAACCAGCCTAAACAATATTGGAAACTGGGCTAATAAATGGGGTTTCAAACTATCGCACCAAAAAACGGTAGCCGTACTGTTCACCCCATATAGAAAAAACATACAATATCCAAAACTAACCATACAAAATAAGGAAATAAAATTCGTAAAAGTAGCTAAATTTCTGGGTATGTATTACGACCAACACCTAACATGGGCACACCATATAGATGACCTAGTCAAACGATGTAATCAGGATTTAAACCTAATCAGAAGTCTTAAAGGGACACAATGGGGTGCTAACCAGGAAACTTCACTAATGCTGTATAGGGCACTAATAAGATCAAAACTAGACTACGGCTGCCAAATATACTCATCAGCCGCAAAAACTCAATTAAATAAACTAGATAGAATCCAAAGAATAGCCCTAGTAAAAAGCACTGGAGCACTCAACTCCACCTCGACAGCCGAACTGCATGTAATAACGGGAGAATTGCCCCTACACCTGAGACGGCAAGAACTCACCTTAAAGTATGCAGCGCGACTGTCCACCCACCCCAAAACGCACCCCACATTCCTAGCTATAAATAAAGCCAACATCCCATATAGAAAAAGCTTAAAACAACAACTACCCATGGGAAAGCAAGTCCATCTATTAAAATCAACCTTACCAGTGGAACTATTCCCATTAGAACATAACATAGTGTACGAACACGAACCTTGGAATAACGTACAATCTAAAGTCAACACCTCCCTAACACAAAAAGGCAACAAACAAAATCAGGAACACAACCTAAAAATAGAAGCCTTAGAAATTATTAACACTCAGTACCATCAATATACTAAAATATACACGGATGGATCCAAAATTACTAACCCGTACAAAACAGCTGCAGCAATGGTCATACCAGAGCATAAAGTACAAATAGGCAGACGTCTTCCAGACTACTGCTCTATTTACACAGCTGAATTCTGGGCCATCCTAAAATCATTACAGTGGATTGAAGAATTCAAACCTAACAAAACAGTGATTATTAGTGACTCGCTAAGTGTCCTCTCTTCAATCCAAACAAACACCACTAAATGTAGGGAAGAATTTCTCATACAAATAAATACTAAACTAAAACAACTCAATAACGAAAAAATTATTGTAGAATTCATGTGGATACCCTCCCACATTGAAATCAAAGGCAACGAAATGGCAGATAAACTAGCCAAAGAAAAACTATGTGAACCAAATTTTGAGCCACTACAATATAGTACATCAGAACTATACAGTCTAATAACTACACAAATAGATAAAAAATGGCAAAATGATTGGGATACTAGTACCTCAGGGAGAGTGTTGTACACTACAGTTAAGAAAGTAAATAGGAATATAAAACCGCCCAAGGGCCTACCTATAGAACAAACCATCATAAATAGATTAACTATAGGAAAAACCAGGCTGGCAAACAGCACGGGAAAATACATAGGACCCTTTCCTCATAACATAAACTGCTACAATTGTAACACCCCTGAAGATCTCCATCATATCTTCAACAATTGTACAAAAACCAAAAAAGAAAGGGACAAATTTCGAGCTCAACAACAAAATATAAAGGCCCCTTATACATACCCAGAAATTATACAAAATAATATTACCAACATCAAAGGTACCTATAAAAATATGATAGAATTCCTAAAAGACATAGGGAAATTAGACAAAATCTGAACATAACACCACCAAGGTACTGATAGTGTAAACACCTATAAAAATAGACAAGTCCTTGAGGAAAGGAAAACAAGAAACGGTTAGAACCGGGGCGCGGAAACCGGGTGTATCAAGGGATACCTTTGACGTGGCGCTTAACGCCCCCGAATACTTTCGGCAGAGGTCCCTGGTTATTGCCTGGCCGCCGCGTCTCACGGATCGGACCGTGGGGAGGCTCCGGGGGGTGGAAGTGGATAATCCTTGACGTGGCGCTTAACGCCCCCGAATACTTTCGGCAGGGACCCATTCCCATCACCTAGTAACCAAACCACACACCTGACCCAAAACAAGGATCAAACTAATATATAAATAGGGCCACACTAAGAACAAAACATCACAAACAAAATCTGAACATAACACCACCAAGGTACTGATAGTGTAAACACCTATAAAAATAGACAAGTCCTTGAGGAAAGGAAAACAAGAAACGGTTAGAACCGGGGCGCGGAAACCGGGTGTATCAGGGGATACCTTTGACGTGGCGCTTAACGCCCCCGAATACTTTCGGCAGAGGTCCCTGGTTATTGCCTGGCCGCCGCGTCTCACGGATCGGACCGTGGGGAGGCTCCGGGGGGTGGAAGTGGATAATCCTTGACGTGGCGCTTAACGCCCCCGAATACTTTCGGCAGGGACCCATTCCCATCACCTAGTAACCAAACCACACACCTGACCCAAAACAAGGATCAAACTAATATATATAAATAGGGCCACACTAAGAACAAAACATCACAAACATAAACATAATTATAAGGGATCATAGGATAACAAAATATTGAAATAAATAACATCTTAGAAATACCTATTAATCAATCAAACTATGGTGAAAAATGTAGGAAGTAGGATAATTAAACACTCCTCGCATTCTTCTTTCTTCTTCCTTCCATCACTCTCATGTAGAAAACCAAGTATACAGTGCAAAAGCATACCTACAGGATAAAATAAATGTATGTAGTACCGAACTGTGCAATGAGAACAATGCACATAAAGCAGATAGACCAATATGATAGGACCCCAAATTAGTTTTTATAAGGTAGTCTAAAAATCCAAAGACTATCAGGTCCAGCGACACAAGGTCGCAAAAAAACCAAATAGCATAAGACAATAGGAATAAGAAATCTCTCTAAAACAGATTGTATAAGGTAGTCCAAACTCCAAGACTATCAGGGCCAGCGGCACAAGGCTGCAAACATAATATAACATCCAGAACAGTAGAGTTAAATAGGACCCAAAGTAGTAACTATAAGGTGACCCAACATCCAAGGTCATCAGGCCCAGCAGCACAAGGTTGCAAGAAAATACTCAGATAGTAAACACCTAAATATAAATAACACACAGAACAGTAAACGCAAAAGCAACACAAAAAGCACTGTACTACAAAACTGCATTTAAACTCTATAACAGCACAGGGTATTAGCATAGGGACCAGGGACAAATACCAACCATGCCTGGCACTCCGCCTAGCCTACCGCGCCTGCAGCAACTACACGTGCTTAGCACGTCCACAAATAACCAACAAACACGGATGGCATTATATGAGTGCGTGCTGGAACTATTCCCACTCATTTACAGGCCCTACAATCACACAGATATAGCTCAATAGCTATACAGATGTGACGGCCTAATTAAATAGTGTTCCATGAACACATAAACGCCTGTAGGGTGGTGGCTCCATTCCCACCCTCAGGATAATTAAATAACCGTCCATTGACGGATAAAACAGTGATAAGAGCCCTCGGGACGAATCACTTAAAGCACATTATTCAATTCAATCATTCGTCAGTTGCTACAAGAATTGAGAAGAGGGTAGAACTCTGTACGGCCAGACGAAAATTGGTGGCAGACTCAGATTTTGGAAATCAAGGAAATCTTAAGATAGCTTCAAAGGTCAGTGTGATTTTTGTTTGATTTCTGCTTGATACGTCTGCGGAATGGAAGGATTCTCGTATGTATATTCATTTTACTTGTATTGTAGTATGAATAGTTAATTATGATATTAATATTTTGCTTCTTTCGTGATGTTCGTTAGTACCTTTGCTTGCAATTAATTATGATGTAAATTCGTTGCGTCTTCTTCATGATATTATTATATTACCCCTTATTTTGTGAGGTAAAATGTTGCTCTTGGTAAAATGTTGCTCTTCTTTTGTTAGTAATAGATGTGCATATTATTTCATGAATTATTACGTTTACACCCTTTTGAAAGGACGATTTGTATTCGTGAAGAATTGTATTGTTTGCTAGCCGCTATAAGAATTAATATTATAATTCTTTGTGTAGGTATATTATTGTAGACTAGCACTTTGTTTACGTAATGATATATTTTGCCATTGAGTTAACGGATTTTCGTTATTGCAATTTGAATGTGAATATTGTGGATTCGGTACGCTTGTGTAGGACATATATATAAATATATAGATAGTCATATTACTAATAGTAGTAATATTATAATACAATGATATTTGAAATATTTGTATGTATATACTGATAGGGCTCAGTATGTAGATGTTTGAATTCTTTGTGAGATTGTGTTGTGGCGCCATTTTGTAAGCGGCGAAAGCGTATGGAATCACACCACAATTAATACTTCCAGTTCAGTACCCACGAATGTAGTTCCAGTCTATTTTTAGAACATTTTTTCCTCTCTCATTTTGGTGGTGATAGAAGAGTTATATTGATGCATATTTGGTAGGGATTTAAAGGTAATTGTTTATTCTTGAGAATATGAGCAGAGAGAGTGGTTGTCAGTGTGTAATTTGGCGACAGTGCACATGGAGTAATAAGGCGTTGGTGATGATCCGGAAGTGAAATATGTGTTCTGTTTACATGCTGCTCTGTTTACAGTGCAGCAGCTCAAAAAAATGCCGATCAACCCTTGACAAGAATTTCACCGTGAAGTCATCTTTGGAGGTATTTTAGATTAACATATGATTTGTATTGATTGTCACACTGTGGAAAGGTCAGTACTGAGAAATATATGTAGAGAACATATAGTAAAATTAATTGTGGTCTATGTCCTGTACAGGCAGTATTAATGAAACTTTAATATGCTATAAAATTTTTATTATTAATGATAAACACATGAAATTTGAAGGTGTTATATATATTAACATTTAAAATAGGAAAATGACATTAGAATTTAAAAATTAATTTAATTTTTTAAAATTTTAATAATTTTTTTTTTAAAAATTAAAAAATTAAAATTTGCCCCTTAAAATGCACATATATAATATTTTTGGAAATTATATCAAATGATATCAGCATGTTTATACTCCTACACCATATACAAGCTACAATGATGGATAGTTGTCAAATTTTGTCAGAGAAAATATCTTTGTAAGTCAAAATGAGACATACATTTAAAATGTATGAAAGACAGATTCTATTTTGTATTGATCATTCAAACTATTTATTAGGGGTCCAATCAGTTAATTTATGTGTTTATGATGGGGTGACTTCCTGAGTAACACATATCTGCTTATATAGCCTTTAGTAATTGTTAACAAATATAGTTACAGGGTGTTTAGTGAGAGGACAGTGATGAAAACTTTATACTAGAACCTACTCAAGTTCTCTACTAAATCAGTTTAAACTTTCTGAGAATGAAATGCAGGCTGAAGGGATAAAATATACTTCCCACATGTATATTTACCCTTGGATGTAAGAAAACAGCAAAATGATGTAAGTTGAACACAAAATGCATTCAATTTTATTGTTCAATTTGGTTATGATATTGATTAGTGAAGTGCGGCATTGTGGCCTGTATGATGTTATGTGAATTCTAATGATCCATCTTAATTTATGCATTGTTAATTACTAATAATATTTGTTAACTGACACTCTAAAGATTGCATAAGATATATTCAAACAGATATTTTGAGTTTAACTGTGTACAACTGATCTTAGCATGGTTACATATCCCACATGAACAAATATTCACATATTTTAGACTGTTTGGGATCCAAAGTTCACATTCAATATATCATATAGGCTGACATTGTACCTACAGTGAATCTGTAAGACACTTTTCTGGCTGTGTGCACTAAATGTATCCCAAAATGTTATTTTCTTCATTAATATGCCCATGTATGGTAACATATTTCAATGCAGTACTTGGATAGAGTGCGGTATTGTAATATCAGCTGATATCTGATTCTATTGAACCATTGAGGTTAATAATTGGTATCAAACACCCTTAAAAATACACTTTAAATGTTCAAACAGATCATTGCCATTATTTTTTCACATTTGATCATAACAATTACATTGTATATGTCCCACATATGCAAATTTCCATTCTTGTTTACAAGTTTTGATGATCAGAATTTCACATTTAGTTTATGATATAGGATGTATTGGTACCTGTAGTTGATATGTGTGGCCACATTTGGCTGTATTCTCTTGCAATATCCAGAATTATTATTTCCCTCATGAATAAGATTGCTTATAGTAATATATTCTTTTTTACTACATTGTCGCTCGACTTCTTGTATACTGGCATGTACTAATGTTACCACCAATGATCAAACCTCACCGTCCCCGCATTTCCTTAAAGTTTGTGATGCATAGTCTACCTGATTAGCTATTTAACCTGTAAATGACCAGATATGCTTATATAAACTTCATATACTTTTAGGATGAATTTATTAATTTAATACATGACTATTACTTCACATTTCTTAGTGTCACTCTGTCAAGTTTAATATTTATTTCCTATGCTTGCAGCCTGCATGTTATTTGTAAATCACTATATCTAACACATTTTAACTTTATTTGCATACATCGTACTGTTTCTAGATATAAGTGAAACATTTTATATCTTTTCAGGTCTATGCTGGTATCTGGAACAAAGTGTTAGTGGTGGATCAGCTTGGAAGCTCTCCAGTAGTCTGGTGGTGATAGCAAGGTTTCATAAGGACATATGCAGTGTACTGCCATAAGTGATCATAACATCACCACACTAATATAAAGTACCTCAAGGACACGGTTTAAATCTTCATGAGAGAGATTAGCACCATTGTTCAGTAAGGTAAAGCCTGCCTAAAAACTGTATTTTCCTATCTTATTGTCGCTTTTTGTAGTTATCGACACTGAAATGTAATGCAATTTTCCTATAAAACATGGAAGTGGTCCCATCAGATGTTTCAATCTGAGTGCACTATTAGTTATACAAATAACTGCCTAAATATTTGACACAATAATATGGAACATAGCACATATTGTTGCTTCTTTAGTGTGTACACCTATATGCACCTTGACAGGCATATTGCGGTTTGTTGCCAAAATCACTATGAGTCATGCTACTTCATTACCCCTGGGAAAAATGTTCTCAGTTACACAGACCCAAACTACCATTTATTTTAAAGACCATTGATTGATCAACTTTTCTGTCTAAACTTTGACAAAATCTGTTTTCAAACTTTTATGAAAATTTAAATTTTCAATAAAATTTAGTTTATAAATTTAAATGTTTATTTAAATTTCCATTAAAATTTTAATTGATCAAAATGTATAAACTTTAAACATACTTTCAGACAGACCTTATCTTGTAGTACAATTAGGTTTTTACAGCATTGAAAAAGTCCTATAATTAAGGAAGATATAGCAAATTTAGTTTTGGTTTCTCAAAAACACATGGATCAGCATGTCCACCCTGTGGGACACCAGCACTACACACCTTCCAGCAGGTGTCACATGTCTTGTATGCAAGGAAATTCAAAAAGACTTCATGTATAAAGTTCAAATAGGTGTGGCATTCAAATATAAAAGTTTTACTAAAATTTGCCCCCAAAAGTTGGGCCTGTCAGGAATCACACCACAATTAATACTTCCAGTTCAGTACCCACGAATGTAGTTCCAGTCTATTTTTAGAACATTTTTTCCTCTCTCATTTTGGTGGTGATAGAAGAGTTATATTGATGCATATTTGGTAGGGATTTAAAGGTAATTGTTTATTCTTGAGAATATGAGCAGAGAGAGTGGTTGTCAGTGTGTAATTTGGCGACAGTGCACATGGAGTAATAAGGCGTTGGTGATGATCCGGAAGTGAAATATGTGTTCTGTTTACATGCTGCTCTGTTTACAGTGCAGCAGCTCAAAAAAATGCCGATCAACCCTTGACAAGAATTTCACCGTGAAGTCATCTTTGGAGGTATTTTAGATTAACATATGATTTGTATTGATTGTCACACTGTGGAAAGGTCAGTACTGAGAAATATATGTAGAGAACATATAGTAAAATTAATTGTGGTCTATGTCCGTATGGGAATTTCGATGTGTGCGCATGCGTGACCAAAAATGTCCCGCCTTAAACTGATGGTTCAATTCAGTGACTTAGTGTGAGGTAAATTTCATCTTTGTATTTCTTTTAATTTAACTGTCGGCATTGCTGACTGGGGGCTCGTAGCCATATATAATATATTGTCCAGAAGTAAACATTCTGAATGCGGACCAGGGGAACTTCCTCATAATTCTTTAAAGTCTATAGGAAGAACCCCACCCCTACTAAACGACACTTCACACATATAGACAGACAAAATCAGATCGTGATTGAGGGAAACGGCTAGTATGTACTAATATGTATCCTAACCCCTCTCTCTCTCTCTCTCTCTCTCTCTCTCTCTCTCCTATACAGTACAAACGACAACAACAACAAAAGAAGCAAGAAAGCTCAAAACTGTATTCTAATCCAATTTAAACTTGTTAGGAAATCTGTGTCAATCTGTAAAGCGGAACACTGATGCTTGACCCTGATTTCACTTATAGTGAATGCCACTGAGTTCAATAGATACAGCCTTTAAACGGATAAATGCTGAGTATTTTCGATCAAGGCCTGAGATCGGATAGTTCCTGAGTACTTTCGATCAAGGCCTAAGATCGGATTGTTGATGAATACGCTCGATCAAGACCTTGGTACTGGATAGTTGCTGAATACTTTTGACCAAGGCCTAGTCACCGGTTAGCCGCTGATCATTTTGGACCAACCAATTAATTACAATCTCTCGACCAGCCTTCCACTATGTACAGACCTCATTTTACGAAACGGAATAATAACGATGATAAAAAAAAACAACACCAAAATGACAATTCACGTAGTCTTGGTTGTAAAGCAGTTCTCGTAAACTGAAACAACACCTAGTTTATCGAGCGTTCTCGGATAGCAACCAGTAACTAGATATTTGTGTGTGTTCAGCCAGAATTAATTATTTTGGATTAAGTGGCTTCCTCTGTAGATGATGGTTGGGGCTAGTACTGAATAGTGAGGCGTTCCTGGAACTGTTCAGGTACGGTTCTAAAGATCGCACATTGATTGCCTATACAGTTGAAAGCGTATGAAAAGTTAGGCACAAGTCTGAAGTTTTAATGCTTCCTAAAGTTGAATTGTAAGTACGAGCATGGATATTTTGTTATTTTGTAGATTTTAAAATTTTATTTTTGTTCTTTGTGATCGTATTCTGGCATAAACCAGTAAAAGGGATTGATGCAGTTTTAGAATAGTGTCATGTGTATCATATAGGTGAATTAACACAATGCCAAGTGTCAGCAGTGCCAACCAGAGCATGTCCCGTCGAGTGTACCATAGGATGCAGCCAAGCACATCTTTTCTTCGAGCTATTAGATCTTTTGAGTAACACGGGTGTTGCTATTCCTCCAAAGGCCTTAGCAGTGTGTGACCTATTGAGTTATAAAACATCGATATTAACAACCACATGCAATAATTATGGAGACAATTAGTCATGAGTATGTTCAATAATAATTTAAATTTTGACCCGGCTCATTATGGACAAGACATTAACAAGACATTGGAGAATTTTGGATTTGATTAATACATACTAAACGACGGTTCCTTCGGCCTAGTGGCTAGAACGTTCGCCTCAGATGCGGAAGGTCGCGGGTTTCAACTCCGGTCGAATCACACCAAAGACTTTTAAAAATGGCATAAACAGCTGCCTCGCAAGGCCCTTAGCATTAGAAGTTAGTGGTAATACTAGCCGGCTTAGTGGCAGGATAATGTGACAGGGTGGGACATTATGCTACGTGTCTGCGGATTGATGCTCCAGTGCTAGACATCACTATAAACTGCCGCACTGCAGACCTCGTAGTGATATGACTGAAAATTGTTAAAGTTACGCTAAAACGCAAAATGTCAGAGAGAGAGAGAGAGAGAGAGAGAGAGAGAGAGAGAGAGAGAGAGCTAATACAGCCATGCATAGAACCAGAGGCAGTATCTTTGTATTGCCAGTTGTTGCCAAGCGACAAGTTTTCAGGGAAAGGTAGTTTGACCGCAAACAAGTACATGATATTAAACCTAGAAGGTAAAGAGAGAGAGAGAGAGAGAGAGAGAGAGAGAGAGAGAGAGAGAGAGAGAGAGCAAACTCGTGTGTTTTGACCACCCACCCCCAGCACCATAAAACATCTTACACTATATTTTCCTCCATACATTTTTAAGGCTACAGTTATAGATCCTAAAGACAAGTTTCAATGTCACCAGCGCAATAAAAGTAAAAAATATTTTTTTATCATTGTACAATAGTTTAGCAGCTGAAGTTGCATGAAAACAAAACCGAACGTGAAAAAATTGTTTTCTAAAATTATGTAGAAAATTATGCGGATAATTCATACGTGCTTTTGTGATCAATTAGTTTATTTTGTTGTTTTTCATTTAAGTTAATTTTAGGCAAGAATGACATGTAATTTTTCAGTGTAGTATTCTTACTTTAACACTTCTTTTCCAAAAGTTCTTTTTATTCGGATTTGTACTCGACACCTTTCGAAAGTATATATTTTCTACCAACCTTCTTTCCGTTTTTTCTGCCTTTCTATCTTTTTCACCCATGAAATAACATACCAGTTGTTTTTTAAGGTGATACGACTGATATAACTGTGCACGAAAATCAAGCGGACGGATCGCTTAGAGAACTTCACGAACCAACAGGAGGAGATTGGGGTGGGAACAAAGTGGATGAAGCATTTCATCAGATGCTGATTAAACTAATTGGCGCGAAAACATTCAAAACATTTTGTGACAGTCAAGAAGCTGACCACGTGGACCTGCTTCGAAAACTGGAAACGAAGAAAAGAACCATAACTCCAGGTTCAGATAGCAAAATTGTAGTACCGATACCCGTTTCTTTGTCTCGCCTGTATGAAAAAGACAGCGGAGAAACAATAGCAGATGCAATAAAAGAAACGCCATTCAAAGATAAAATGAGTTGGGCTGCGGACAAGGTTCGAATTGAAGCAAACCTTTTTAAGGAGTTATTTCAAGAATGCACTGACTGTGTAACACAATGCGTTAGGGAACTGTTACAAAAGCCAGAAGTTAAAGACGTTGACACTTTTTTAATGGTCGGAGTATTCTCCGAATCTCCTATGATGCAAGCCGCCATTATGGATGCATTCCCGAATGCTAAAATTATTATCCCAGCAGAACCCGGGTTGGTTGTTTTGAAAGGAGCCGTGGTCTTTGGACGCGAACCAATGAAAATTGCGTATAGAATTGCAAAGTATACGTATGGTATCAACATTTCACCTCTTTTGGAGAGCACATTATATCCACAAGAGAAGAGAGTTGTTGTAGGTGAAAAGGAACGATATAAAGACGTGTTTAAGAAGTACATACAAAAAGGAGAATCCATAAAGATTGGTGAACGGAGATCTAGAAAGTACGTTAGCTTGAAGGCTAACCAAAAGGAGATGCACTTAAAAATTTACGCTTCGGCTGTAAAGGATCCAAAATTCATCACCGATCCAGGCTGCGAGTATATGGGACGGCTGATTGTTAAACTCCCGGTAGCACAAGATATTTTTAAGGTGAATGTCGACATGATGTTTGGACAAACTGAACTCTTGGTGGAGGCCGAGGAAGAAACTTCGAAACAGAAATTTACATCATATTTTGACTTTTTATAGAGTTTATATTTCCAATGAAGTTAACGAGCAACGAAACTGTTTTATAATCTAGGGTGATGTTTCTACGTTAACAACTCAATTGAATGTAACGCAACATTGTATCTTTTTAGTTTGTTTTTGCCTTTGCCTTCTCTGGCATCAATCGACTCTAATTTAGTGAATAACGTCAATTTAATATATTATCTGTGACTGAAATAAATAATTTCATTTCCAGATTGCACAACTGAATGCATTACTGGAGAATATACAATTTTAACATCATTGGAATATCAATGATCCTTATTGTTACTACCTATTTGACAAATATAGGATTTTTGTATTGCAGGCATCTATTATTGTTTTGGACAAAACCCCAATTATCCTCGTGCTATTTTAATTTGCCTTACAAGAGTTCTGAAGCATGCTTTGGGAATTCAGAATTTCAAATGAACATTGCAAACTATGACAAAATTAGTTGTACAGAGGAAATATTCGCTACTAATATTATCCTCATAGAAAATCAGTGGTTGATTAATTGATCATATTCTTTAATTCTCAAATTATTTTTTTTTACATGCATAAGGCAACAGTTTTTTTACCTTTCGAAGGTTTCTTTTCATAAAGAGCTGTTTTACATTTGATTTTTTAGACGCATAAACAAAATGTTAAAAACTGAATGTTTTGTTTTCTCTCAACACAACGTCATTCTTACAATGAATATCACTTCTGTGCAAATCCACTAAAATATAGTCATAATTGAATAAACTATTTTGCTGACTTTCAAACAAATCTTCAGACCCCTCTTATTATATCGATCTTCGGGGTAAGTTCAGTTCTATTTTTGAGTGTTTTATAGCAGAATAATAACTGGTGGCCATGCGGCAATCTCATTACCTTCTAACGAAATCCCCGCACCAAAATAAAACACACACACAACAACATGTACTAATGAACTGAATGTGTAACTTTAGCAGGTTAATTCTGATTTATTATATGCGTCTAAATTTATTCCGTATCTGTCGCATGACAATAAGCGAAGAGGGCGCAAAATGGATTTAAATTCATCTAATCATTGAGTTATCATAGAACAGATTTGCAAGTACGTAAGAACGTTATTTCGTAAATTTTTACCTACAGTGACATGTTTACTTTGTCTACAATACAAACGACGCGCTCCATTTCGGTAGCAATATTTGCCATTTTATATTTTTTTGGATTCTAAATGTTTTATATCCATACCTGTTTGGGACGGTATGGGTTCTGATTAGAATTCAACTTTACATTTCGGAGGAAATACAACCCTATGGAATTGTAACATCACGTACATTAATTTTAACAGACAGTGTTCAAAGACGAATATATGTATAATAACAAACAAGAGTGAAACAAGTACTTAAATTTGCTAACACTGTTTCACATGGTTATCTCCCATAATTTATCGTCTTACTGAAATATATTCAAACACGGTCATTTAAAGATGCGTTATTCCTGTCAATTATACGGAGTGAAATAAGTGAGATGAATTATTAAATAACTAAGGCAATAAATAGATGTTTCATAAATAAGAAAAATGGCTTGGCTTTAATAAATAAACTTTAACAGAAATAGTGATAATTTGGTGTAGGCAGTAATTACGTTATATTTCTAGCCTGCAAACTATGCGATCAAAACGATAAATGTACTTGAACACCGAAAAATTATATTTTTATGTCTTATCTAACTTAATTAAAATGACCTGAGGAAAATGATATTTGATATAACTGCAATTGTATAAAATAAAACGTTCGAAGAAAAAAGCAACTCACCAATCTATCAGCTGATGAATGATGTGACTAATAGTAAAGGAAAGTTACAATCAACCCTGCAATTGAGATCTTCGTTACTATTTCATATAAAGCATTCATGCCGAGACTATAATTGCAGTTTCAACAGCTGATAAACGAAGAAAACATTTCCATTGGTCACATCATCTTGTGATCAGACCCAATTGTGTGTATTTCTGTATAAACTGTACGGAAAACTTCTTTATGCTAACTTTTATAGAGTCACGGGCGATGTAATCAACAAAAACGCTGAACAGGAAGGCATACATATTGCATGCCTTTAAAACGAAATAGAATGGTGATTTTATATTTTATTTAGAAAATTTAATACACTGATTTGACAGAATCAAAAAATATATATATGCTGCTTTTCTGAATATAAATAATTCTTTATTTGACTAGATTTGAAAAGGAAAAACTGGGAAACTCTAATTCTGCCAAGAACATTGGGGCTACAGCACTTTCACTGCAGCTCGTTGCAAATGCATTTAAAACTATAGGTAAATAGATATAAAGACTGGGTTGAAGGGGTTTTAAAGACTAACATTATAACAATTGGATTCACAGTCCTACAATGTAAGAAGTGGACCTTGATAATTTCGATGTGGAGTGGGTGCGAGATACGCTACTCCGTCCCCCATTGTAACTGTCAAGTGTCGATGTCTTGCGCTGTTTGACTATTGGACCCCCATCACTATAACCACTTACCGGTAGTCTTAATTTCATTTGTAAGTAGCCTATGTAGGTAGCATAAACCGTCAATGAACACGGAAACAAATTTAAAGACGCGAAAATTGGCTACTCACCTATCTGGACAATAACGATTTGACCAAGTCAAATTAAATCACGATTACATCACAGGTGCTCGATGATGAGGAAGAAGAACGACAATCTGAAGGAAAACAACAAACTTACAGAGTGATAAAATTACCGTATATTACCTCCATGGCCCGTTCTGACATGGGACCCTCTCTATCATACTACATAAGAGAGAAGGTACGTGCTTTATAAATACATGGTTCCACCCAGGATGTGGTCATGCATGATAACTTAACTAGTGTCAAGTTTTACTTATCCGTTTCAGGCACTAAAAGACCTAATTATATGCGCCCCCATATTCAGTTCTGATATGTCATTGCGCTTATTTTGTGATTTTCTCTTTATTTTTGATTTGCCCTCAACATATGTTCACCATCCTTGTCATTCGGTTTACTACGGCAACGTTCAAAGAGTGTACGAATTAATACATATTCCGCGTGTGGGGTATAAGTACTTACAGGTCTCCTTCATGAGAAAAGGACCGGTCCATTTCGCGACAAGGATTTAGCTCTGCGATAGGGACAGAGGCTGTTATTGCTAACAGTTTCAACCAATATTTATATTTCACAAATGAAATCATTTTTGTAATAATTGATTTTACTAGCATTTAATATATGGTTTTTTTTTTTAATTAAGCGTTCAACATTGGGGCCTTTTCGCGAAAAGATCCAACAGTCTACGAAAAGGACTCCATATGTTTTTACTAACATTTTTAATCTATAGTTTAATTTCAAGAATTAAAATAATGTATGTATTAACTTAATAAGTATTGTATATATAAAAAAAAACTCAATATGACAGTAACCTCAAAATATGCTAACATGAGCTCCGAGTTCCGTTCTTTGCAGATTTCCTGGTAAGATTATACATAATTTAGAACTAAGAAAGAGAATATCCCACAATCAAGCGAAATTACCTGGGTGGTTTGCGGATGTAAATTGGTCGCAAAAGATGAACATTAATGTATACTAAAGAAAATCTTATTGTTTCCAAATGTAAAATAATAATTTTTTTCAGATTTTTTGTAAACTGTATTTAATTACTCTTATTTGTCATGCTGAAAAAATCGTGCATTTCAATGTAAAATTTTTAAAAAAATTGTTTTAAATTCTTCGACCTTAGAATGTTTTATAATTATTCTTTATTAATGCAGCAGCAACAACATCCAACTATACTGTCAGGAATGGAAGATTAATTGCCGATTAAACGGCAAGCATAATAAGTTTTAGAAAAACAAGCGGACAAGATAATTAAATTCATTGTAATATATCCTAAACCAAGCCAAACTAATATTCTTACAATCCATCGACTCTATAAAAAAAACTATCAATGCTTCAAACACCGGTAAGGAACAGTTTCAGAAAAGTGTCTGGCAATTATGGCGAACATCCCGACCAATGGAATGTTTCCTCAGAGAGTCATGTAAATTATATATGAACAGTAAATAAGTTCTTGTACTGTAAACTTAAAAAGGTATATGTCCTAGGTATGCCGTTATGTTAATTGAGTCAAAGTAGATACCAAAAAGCAAAGATCAACACATAGACAAAGCAAACATTGTTTAAATTCATATGTATTTATTCATATAAATTTTGAATCAACATTTTTTTTATAATAAAAATAAAAACATTTCCAGAATCGTGAGTATTCGCCGCGTTGTCCTGTCTGTTTCGTTTTCCAATGCTTATTGTAATTAAATATTTTCAGATCCTTTGCATGAGAATGAGAAATAATAAAAGGAACATTTATAGTTCAAGAAAATTTAACCTCCATTTGTAAATTGTGTTAATTCCGCAAAAATATAAAAACAGATGAAACAAATATTTCAAACTTTTATGATATATGAAAACATTCCAGCAGTTTTTTCTCCTTAAAATCACGTCTCTGTACTGTTTATGCACCTTGTTGCATCTCTTATTCCTTCCTTACCGCAAATTAATATTTACACAAAGGCATTTCACGGTCAGTGGAAGAATGTGAGAAAAGAAAAATTCCGCCTGCAAAATATTTATGTTTTCAAAGAAAAGAAGTTCCATCCAATGACAAACAAATTTGTCTCATATTTCTATGTTTCTTCATAAGTATAATGCCTATGCACTGCCTTTCATCACTTCTCTCTTCCCAGTAATTTACACACACAAATACAAACACACACACACACACGAACAAACACACATACATACATACATACATACATACATACATACATACATACATACATACATACATACATACATACATACATACATACATACATACATACGTTTCACATTTACGTATCAACATTGTTATTTGAACCATACATATATACATGCATGCACAATCACAGACAAACAGACATAAATACATACATTTCACATTTACGAATCAACATCGTTATTTGAACCATGCATACATACATATATACATACATGCATACACACACATACATAAAGACAGACAGACATACATAAAGACATGCATACAAACATTTCACATTTACGAATCAACATCGTTATTTGAACCATACATACATATATACATGCATACAAAAACATACATACATACATACATACATACATACATACATACATACATACATACATACATACAAAGAGACAGACAGACAGACAGAGAGATACACAGACACACAGACAGACAGAAAACACAGACAGAAGACAGACAGACAGATATTTCACATTACGAATAAACATCGTTATTTTAACCATGCATACATATATACATGCATGCACACACACACACACGCACACACACACACATGTATGAATGCATGCTCACGCTGAACGTTTTGCATCGGTTTCTAATGACATAATATATTTACAAGTAATGACTGAAAGATTCCATTGCTTTACTATATTTAATGGAAAGAACAATGAACACATAGGAAAAGAAAACATTTATTATTTATGTAAATAACTGCTACATAGTTAGTTTAAATGTATATGTACCATAGAATTTGTACTGTTAGTTGAAATGTCTATGTACCATATTTGCCCTTTCTTTGCGCGTGTTTGCGGTGTTCAGTTATACAGGTTTGATCTCATTAGAGCGCATCCCATTTTCTCAGTGAGGCGCAGAATTTTTGTTCTTCTCATTAGAAGGGCGCGTAGAAAAAAATCAAGTTCAACAAGACTGAATTGCCAATAACTATTTTGATCTCGAGTGTGATACGCTCTAATCATTTGCGCTCTAATGAGACGTTACCGGTCAAAACGTACCCCGACATGAAGATACCCTTGAAAATGTACCAATGAGTTAACGCTACCCTCCCAATATTTAAACTAATTTCTTTGACTTTCAAATCGTTTATAATGATTTGCACAAATTAATTGAAAGCGAATTATATTATGACAAGCATAAAGTAAAACAAGATAAGCTGGACCTATTATACGTTGATTAATGCACCTGATCAGCTAGAATCATCAGTGATTATTTTCGTTATCGTCTTTTTATTTTTAATACTTGCGATTTTGAAGATAGAAGAAATTATTTAACTGCATTAAAATCTCAATAGTCCGAAACACTTTTATAGTAATCAGATCATCTGAAACAAAAATTATGACAAGACACATGGATTTCAACCAAGTTAACTTTATATTACCCTTCATTCTCAGCAGTAATTACATTATATTATCAGTATTATTGTTCTATTTATGTATTTTATATTACAAGAATGAAAATAAAAATTTCCTCTCTAAGTTCTTTATTATTATCTTTAAATTTGTGTATCACCTACCCACCCCCTTTTCCTTAACTCTCTCTATTATAAAGACCTTCTACTGTTTTGTATGCTTCTGTCTTTCTGTTGCAGTAGTAGATTGCGTTTTTCTTTTTTTAGTCATAAATTTATCCCCTTTTTTTTATTATATTCCTATTGCCCCGTCTAAATATCGATATATATATATATATATATATATATATATATATATATATATATATATATATATATATATATATATATATATATATATATATATATATATATGTATATGTATGTGTATGTGTAAAATATGTATGTGTATATATATATATATAATATATATATATATATATATATATATATATATATATATATATATATATATATATATATATATGTATATGTATGTGTAAAGTATGTATGTGTATATATATATATATATATATATATATATATATATATATATATATATATATATATATATATATATATATATATATATATATATATATATATATATATATATATATATACTAATTTATGTGTTAAATTTTCCATTTCATTCCTGAATACTACCTCAGTTGGTATTAGTTGCCAGATTCTGCCTTTTATCTCCCACCCAATTAAAATCACTACATATGGTAATGATTTCCATTTAAAAGTTTTAAAGTATTTGCGTAAGTTCTCAATAAAATCTTTTATATTTTTTGTGCTAGCTGGCACGTTTATATTTAGAAGATGACATTTTTCTGCTACTTCCCTTAAAAGGTTTCCTTAAACCTTCTTTTCCCATGTTATGTTTCTTCTATTTCGATATGTTTACTAATACTACTTCTCTTATATCCTCTTTTACGTCATCATTACTTATCACTAGCGCATTTAGATATGCTTAAATCGTGTTTTTTAACTGTAACGTATCCGTTTTGTTTAATTAGTTGATTTAATCGTATTATGTTATCTTTATCTATTCCATTTGTGTTTACCGAAGCTACACGGATGATTTCTCCTTTAATTTTGTTCCCAACCAGGTTGCCCACCACTTTCTCACATTAGGTATATTGTGTAGATATGTTATTATTAGTATTCATCTACATTATTGATGTTTTTATTCTTAAGGTGGATGGCATGGTCTTATAATGTGTCCACTTTGCTTGTTTCAAGTCTATTTCATTTTCAGTCTCGCCATATTCTATGTCCGATTCCATTTGTTGTCCTGTCCGGTCTTCATTCAGGGTCAACGGTGTGGCATTCTAGTCACATCCTCTGGTGTGATTTCAGATTGTGATGTTTGTTGCCCATCTGAGAATGAATTTTGTTCATCATTTTTCTATTTCTTGGTTTTTAATTTCGGCACTTATTCAGACGTGAAGGGTTCCGACTCTGTTTAGAAGGATTTCTTGCGAGCTTATCACCTCTTCCGAGATACGTTGGAGGAGATAGTATGGATTCCTCTACGAGATATCCTGCTCCTTTTGTGCGTCTATTGAAATCTGAACCTTGCCCGTTTTGTCTGGACTAATGAAGTTTTACATCGCATATTCTTCAAGATCGTCTCAACTTTTCTCCCTAATGTCATTCTCATTTTTTCATTTTCGTAAGAAGCCTTTTGTCAAAAAGGTCTGTTCATCCTCTCTGCAGATGTTCCAAATAGTAATACTTCAATCGCATGAGCGAAAGCAAGCTTGTATTGGATTTGATTTCTAAGATTTTAATATTTTGAAGTCTAGTAGCAGGTGTTTGGAATCCTCGGTGTTAGTCCCAGAGCAATACTTATAATTACATATAAAATTGTTAAATAAATTATAGTCAAGTTACTACATTGTGTTTTTAGCCCTTCAAAGACAATAAACAAAAATTTAGCTTCTGTATTATAATAAACCATTGATTCCAATAGTGCCATGTTCTAATTATATAAGAATGTCATTATTACAAGACAAAAGCGTAGGGACGCTATGAAACAAACTTATAGCTAATCCATACTGTACGATAGCGTTGACACTGAATTATGACCTCAAGGTGAAAAACGTTTTTACCGCTGCTCACTGAATCTACAGGTGCACAAAATTTTAGCAAAGTCTTTACGTTATGGACCATTAGGGGTGGGTCTTAAAAGAAATAAAATACCCAAACTATAAACTAAGCACAAACACTAATGCAGACACACAAATGTATGTATGTATGTATGTATGTATGTATGTATGTATGTATGTATGTATGTATGTATGTATGTATGTATGTATGTATGTATGTATGTATGGATGGATGGATGGATGGATGGATGGATGTATGTATGTATGTATGTATGCATGCATGCATGCATGCATGCCTGCCTGCCTGCCTGCCTGCCTGCCTGCCTGCCTGCCTGTCTGTGTTTCGGTGTGCGCATGTGTATGTGCATCTGTGTTTGTGAGTGTGCATGTGTCGAGCTTATCCCTTTGCAAATCCAACATATATATCTCCATCGACTTTTACAAATAAAATATAGAATAATATATTATTCATAACTCTGCAGCAGATGGTGATAAAAACTTGTGTAACAAAGAATAATTATTTGACATCTTCTATCTCAGATTATGAATTAATTTATACTAATAACTCTGATTTATTGAAACGTAGCCGTTTTGTTTTCACAAATAAGATATCGCTCTGTGATAATTGTTAAAGGTTGGTCCCATTAACGTTAATTAGTATGTAAACAAATTAGTACTAATGAGTCGCAATTAATACAGGTAACGGAAATTCTTCGCTTGGCTCCTTTCTAATTAATCTCATTTAACCTATACAACAACGCCGTAAATTCCCTCACTGGACAATATCTGGGACTTAGCCGTGAGTACATACATACATACATGCATACATACATACATACATACATACATACATACATACATACATACATACATACACACACACACACACACACACACACACACACACACACACACACACACACACACATACATACATACATACATACATACATACATACATACATACATACATACATACATACATACATACATACATACATACATACATACATACAGTTCATATTTCCGTATCAACATCGTTATTTGAACCATAGATATATATATACATGCATACAATTACATACATACATACATACATACATACATACATACATACATACATACATACATACATACATACATACATACATACATACATACATACGTACGTACGTACAGATAGACAGATTGACAGACAAACATTTCTCATTACGAATAAACATCGTTATTTTAACCATACATACATACATACATATATACTTGCATACAGACACACACATACATACATACATACATACATACATACATACATACATACATACATACATACATACATACATACATACATACATACATACATACATACATACATACAGTTCATATTTCCGTATCAACATCGTTATTTCAACCATACATATATATATATATATATATATATATACATGCATACAATTACATACATACATACATACATACATACATACATACATACATACATACATACATGCATACATACATACATACATACATACATGCATGCATGCATGCATGCATGCATGCATGCATGCATGCATGCATGCATGCATGCATGCATACATACATACATACATACATACATACATACATACATACATACATACATACATACATACATACATACATACATACATATAGACAGACAGACATTTCTCATTACGAATAAACATCGTTATTTTAACAATACATTCAAACATATATACATGCACACACACACTCACACATACATACACACACACGTATATGTATGTATGTATGCTCACGCTGAACTTTTTGCATCGGTTTTCATTTTTACTATAAACATGATACTAATTCTTCGCGCTCTAATGAAACGCGCCCTATTAAGATTAGCTTTATTATAACAAAACTATTTTGCTCTCGAGTGTGATACGCTCTAATCGTTTGCGCTCTAATGAGACGTTACCGGTCAAAACGTACCCCGACATAAAGATACCCTTGAAAATGTACCCATGAGCTAACGTTACCCTATCAATATTTAACTTAATTTCTTTGACTTATATTATTCAAAACGTTTATAATGATTTGCTCAAATTAATTGAAAGAGAATTATATTATCACAAGCATAAAGTAAAACAAGATAAGCTGGTCAGCTAGAATCATCAGTGATTATTTTCGTTATCATCTTTTTATTTTTAATACTTGCGATTTTGAAGATAGAAGTAATTATTTAACTGCATTAAAATCTACCTAGTCCGAAACACTTTTGTAGTAATCAGATCATCTGCAACAAAAATTATGATAAGACACATGGATTTCACCCAAGTTAACTTTATGTAACTCTTGATTCTCAGCAGTAATTACATTATATTGTCCGTCAGTATTATGGTTCTATTTATATATTTTATATTATAAGTATAAAAATAAATATTTCCTCTGTAAGTTATTTCTTATTATCTTTAAATTTGTGTACCACCTCCTCACCCCCTTTCTTATCTCCTCTCTATTATAAAGACCTGTTTTGTATGTTTGTGTAATTTTTCTAGCCCTTACCTCTCGCCCCTAATTTTCCTCGTCCTCTAGTTATTTTAATCTTTCCTTCATCTCTGTAATCCTCTCTTCCGTACTTCCTTTGCCCATATGTGCTTTAATAATCATTATTGCCATATTTTATTGTATGTCCGTCTCTCTGTTGCAGTAGTAGATTGCGCTTTTCTTTTTCTATTCATAAATTTATCCCCTTTGTTTATTATATCCCTACTCCCCCGTCTAAAATTCATATATATATATATATATATATATATATATATATATATATATATATATATATATATATATATATATATATATATATATATATATATATATATATATATATATATATATATATATAAACTATATATATATAAACTAATTTATGTGTTAAATTTTCCATTTCATTCCTGAATACTACCTCAGTTGGTATTAGTTGCCAGATTCTGCCTTTTATCTCCCACCCAATTAAAATCACTACATATGGTAATGATTTCCATTTAAAAGTATTAAAGTATTTGCGTAAGTTCTCAATAAAATCTTTTATATTTTTTGTGCTAGCTGGCACGTTTATATTTAGAAGATGACATTTTTCTGATACTTCCCTTAAAAGGTTTCCTTCCTCCTTCTTTTCCCATGCTATGTTTCTCCTATTTCGATATGTTTAGTACTCCTCTTATATCCACTTTTACGTCATCATTACATATCACTACCGCATTTAGATATGCTTCCATCGTGTTTTTTTACTGTAACGTATCCGTTTTGTTTAATTGGTTGATTTAATCGTATTATGTTATCTTTATATATTCCGTTTGTGTTTACCGAAGCTACACGGATGATTTATCCTTTAATTTTGTTCCCAACCAGGTTGCCCCATCACTTTCTCACATTAGGTATATTGTGTAGATATGTTATTATTAGTATTTATTTACATTATTGATGTTTTTTATTCTTAAGGTGGATGGCATTGATCTTATAATATGTCCACTTTGCTTGTTTCAAGTCTATTACATTTTCCGTCTCGCCATATTCTGTGTCCGTTTCCATTTGTTGTCCTGTCCGGTCTTCATTCAGGGTCAACGGTGTGGCATTCTAGGACAGAGTCACATCCTCTGATGTGATTTCAGATTGTGATGTTTGTTGTCCATCTGAGTATGAATTTTGTTCATCATTTATCTATTTCTTGGTTTTTAATTTAGGCACTTATTCAGACGTGAAGGGTTCCGACTCTGTTAAGAAGGATTTCTTGCGAGCTTATCACCTCTTCCGAGATACGTTGGAGGAGATAAATTGGATTCCTCTACGAGATATCCGGCTCCTTTTGTGCGTCTATTGAAATCTGAGCCTTGACTGTTTTGTCTGGACTAATGAAGTTTTACATTGCATATTCTTCAAGATCGTCTCAACTTTTCTCCCTATTGTCATTCTCATATTTTTAATTTTCGTAAGAAGCCTTTTGTTATAAATCAAAGTCATGTTCCTTCAAAAAGGTCTGTTCATCCTCTCTGCAGCTGTTCCAAATAGTAATACTTCAATCGCATGAGCGAAAGCAAGCTTGTATTGGATTTGATTTCTAAGATTTTAATATTTTGAAGTCTAGTAGCAGGTGTTTGGCATCCTCAGTGTTAGTCCTAGAATAATACTTATAATTACATACATAATTGTTAAATAAATTATAGTCAAGTTACTACATTGTGTTTTTAGCCCTTCAAAGACAATAAGCAAAAATTTAGCTTCTGTATTATAATAAACCATTGATTCCAATAGTTCCATGTTCTAATTATATAAGAATGTCATTATTACAAGACAAAAGCGTAGGGACGCTATGAAACAAACTTATAGCTAATCTATACTGTACGATAGCGTTGACACTGAGTTGTGACCTCAAGGTGAAAAACTTTTCCCAGCGCTGCTCACTGAATCTACAGGTGCACAAAATTTTAGCAAAGTCTTTACGTTATGGACCATTAGGGGTGGGTCTTAAAAGAAGTAATATACCCAAACTATAAACTAAGCACAAACACTAATGCAGACACATGTATGTATGTATGTATGTATGTATGTATGTATGTATGTATGTATGTATGTATGTATGTATGTATGTATGTGTGTGTGTGTGTGTGTGTGTGTGTGTGTGTCTGTCTGTCTGTCTGCCTGTCTGTCTGTCTTCATGCATGCATGCATGTCTGTCTGTCTGTCTGTCTGTCTGTCTCTGTGTGCGCATGTGTATGTGCATCTGTGTTTGTGAGTGTGCATGTGTCGGGCTTATCCCTTTGCAAATCCAACATATACATCTTCATCGACTTTTACAAATAAAATATAGAATAAAATATTATTCATAAATCTGCAGCATATGGTGGCAAAAAATTGTGTAACAAAGAACAAATATTTGACATTTTCTATCTCAGATTATGATTTAATTTATACTAATAACTCAGATTTATTGAAACGTAGCCGTTTTGTTTTCACAAATAAGATATCGCTCTGTGATAATTGTTAAAGGTTGGTGGCATTAACGTTAATTAGTATGTAAACAAATTAGTACTAATGAGTCGCAATTAATACAGGTAACGGAAATTCTTCGCTTGGCTCCTGTCTAATTAATCTCATTGAACCTATACAACAACGCCGTAATACCCTCACTGGACAATATCTGGCACTTAGAATTGAGTAAATCCTCATTTATGACATGCGAACCTATGACATATAAAAAACCCAATGTCGCTCTTAAGTCCAGACATTAGCTGCATACCATTCTTCTGAATAGTACTGAATCTTGAAATATATTGGACTTGAACATCGTTGGGTTCCATTCAAACCAGATAAACGTTTCATCGTTTCATCGAACTCACAGTGAAAACTGCACAATGCTACGATTACGGTATGTTATCATAGCATGATTGCTATTTACATTTTGCATTTCATATGATGCAACAATTGGCATAGCATTTAATTTATTTTCTAAAGACATAACTTACGTACAATAGTTTGTTTTGAAGTCTTTGTTGTATGCTTACCAAAAAGTTCTGAAACTGGCAACTTCTGGGATTGTCTTCAGTACATGATCAATTCCATCAATGCCTCGTTGATCATCAACGGAGTCTTGTTTTGATATAATGCGAGCTTTTTGTTTTTAATTCACTTAAAAGGTGGGCCTTCCTCTCTTTTTTACGCTTGAATTAATTTACGCGCCGTGTGCGAATGTTATTAGACTAGTTACAAACGGAATTTATTGAATGTATCACATTATTACGTATTGAGCACACACGATAAATGAGAGAATGAATAGTGACTTCGTTGACTGAATTAAGGGGTAGCACTTTATTCGTAGGTTATATTTTTTTTAATGCGGCATTTTATGATTATTTAGATCTATCTGAATCAATAACTAAATCTTTAATGCTGTAGAAATTATCTTACTGACATATTGTGAGAACAAAACAGAGATGTTCCGAAACAAAATCATTTAGAAAACTTAAAATCTACAATTATACTCGATGTAAAAGACCCAAGACATTGCATCTCCAAAGCTTTCTGGGTAGGTGAGAGTGTTTTGTTACTCTCTATTGGAGTTTCGGGGTAGTCTTGAGGTAGTATTTGGCGTCTTGGGGTCATTTAATTGGAGCATAAATTTGACTATCACTTTCTATATGAGTTGTTTGATTTAATTTAAATATATCCGGGGTAAATGAAAGTGTTTATGGACAGACTAGAAGTGTTTTGGGGTAGTCTTCGGATAGCCTTGGGAACTTTTCTTTGGCGATTAAGAACTATTATTTAAATACGATATTTATGTGATTTTGTTTTAATGGTTTATAAATAAATTGCGAGTACGCTGACACGACATATTCATATGTTATGCCACAGATAATAACGTGTGATATGGCCATATTAACCGATAAATGATAGTGCTGTGTATATTTCATTGTGAGGGAACAAACAGCATTTATATAAATTTTATTTTAAAATAATTACACTTGATCATTATTGTAGTTAAACATAATATAACTTGGGAAATATCTAAATAATATCAGTATTTATTGCTAAGAAGATGTATCGTTTATTTCGCATTTCAGTTGGTGAGTTTTTAAGTACAAAGCGACATTGTGTATTATAAGGTATGATCAAGTCCCACGCCATTTTGTGAAAGTCAGTTAGTATGTGATTATATACAATTTTACTTGGGTAGAACTATTTTATTTCGGAAAGACAAAATTGACTAGATTTAGTTACTAATTTGGAAAACAGATCAGCTTGGAGCTGAGCTCAAATCAAAGTAACGGATTGTATTTACGTACTTCAAAGAGCACATGAACACGAAGACTAGTACATAACCCGACACATGTTGACCATTATTATTGTATTATATTTTAATAAGTAGCTTGGTAGTAAGCATTACGTCTCGTTGATTTGAAGGTCAAATATTTTAAGTGCAGAAATACACAAGTATAAATTATTTTGCAATAAATCCAGTTTGTGGATATATAAAAGAATCATTTTTAAAAATGTTGGTTAAATAGGGTTCACAATTTCAGTTTCGAGGAAGATAACTCTCTCTCTCTCTCTCTCTCTCTCTCTCTCTCTCTCTCTCTCTCATGTGGAAATAAGGGAGACTATCTTAAAACGGTTGATTAATACCAATGTTTTAGCAATAATTGGGCCAGCTAGTTCAATAAATGCTCATTTACTTTATGAAAATGGAAAATGTTGGTTTAGTTTAATACAAAAGTTAATGTTTGCATTTTCACTCACCTTATGTACCAAATGCTACATAACTTCAAATGGATTCTAAACAGACCTTATGTATTGTTGTATTCTAATGAAGAGGTTGATACTCGGTACTCAAACAAACAGTAAAAGGTCTAGATTTAGGTTTTTAGCTGGTACTCTTTTTTATAAGAAACAACTTAACATGCGGTTTTAGTTTCATTGTGCCTATTCAGGTTCATGGTTACAAAGCACCATATGGAATAAGTCATGACAATCAGAAATAAGATCAAAAATACATAAATCTTTCTCATTTCCGAACTCTTCCGGTAGATTCACAATATGAGAGTGCACGGCAAATTATTTTTTCCTTGAGATCTTGATGAAATAAGCATATGTTTCAATTTATTCCACAAACGTCTGTTAAATAGGGTGATGCCGCATGGCTAACAGAATGTTGATAAATCAGCAGGTTCGTGTCTTCTTTAGAAATGCATAGTACTGAAACGACCTCTGATATTGTACGACTATTTTATTCTATCTACAATAACATTTTCAGAAGATATATGTATTTGTGATCTTGTTTCTGATTGACATGGCTAGTTCCCACTATCGGGCAATCAATTCTTAATTTCTGAATAGGTTCTGGTCAAATTGAAACGATTGGCCTGAACGATTAAAAAACATCACACGGTCAATAATGATTGATATCCATGCATATGAATTAAATAACTTTGTTTCTGATTGCCTAATCTAGTTACCACTGCATTTGTTATTTTACTAAACAAGTTAAGCGGAGTGTATTTCCAGGAAACAGGATTTCAACAGTTTGATTTGATTGAATGGTATCTCAAATTTATCACAAAATTCTTTTGAACAGTATAGTGTTAGAACCTTTGAAGGTTTTTCATTCTTGTTCAGATCGATTAGAATAATTTAAATGGTTTCAGAAACTGACAAAATTGAAACAATTGTATTGTCATAGACATGCAAATGGAAATAAAACTGTGAAAGCAGAATTTGTTTCTAAAGCCGAACTCATGATGTGTGTGGCACAGTATATGTAACTTATTTATACTTTTATCCTGCAGAATCATCATGAAGATCTTTGTGAAGACTCACACAGGGAAGACGATCACGCTGCAAGTTGTGCCATCTGATACCATTAAGAACGTGAAGGCCAAGATCCAGGACACGGAAGGCATCCCAGCGGACCGGCAGCATCTGACATGTGCTGGAAAGCACCTGGAAGATGCCAAAACCCTTGCTGACCACAATATCCAGACACAATCCACTCTCGATCTAGAACTCTGTCGAAAAAATGGCATGCAAATCTTTGTGACGACTCCGACAGGGAAGACGATAACCCTGGAAGTGGAGCCATCTGATGCCATTGAAATTGTAAAAACCCTGATATATGACACGGAAGGGGTACCACCTTGCAAGCAGCGTCTGATCCTCGATGGCAAGCTACTACAAGATGGCAGAACCCTTTCTGACTATAACATTTTAAAACAGTCCAACACCCATCGGATTCTTCGTTTGATATTTGATATGAAAATCTTTGTGAAAACTGAGACAGGGAAGATTGTCACCCTGAAAGTGGAGCCATCGGATACCATTGAGTACGTAAAGGCCAAAATCCATGCCAAGGAAGGCATCCTACCGTACAAGCAGCGTCTGGTCTTTGCTGGTAAACCGCTGGATGATGGCAGAACCCTTTTGGACTACAATATTTTGCAACAGTCTACCATCCAGCTGATGGTCCGTCTGAGATGTCCTATGCAGATCTGTGTGAAAACTCAGACAGAGAATACTGTCACTCTAGACGTCGAGTCATCTGATACCATTGCGCATGTAAAGACCAGGATCCATGCCAAACATGGCATCCTTCCTTCCCACAGTTGTTTGAGCTACGCTGGCATACTGCTCGATGATGATAGAACCCTTGCTGACTACAACATTCCAAAACATTCCACCATCCATTTAGGAAACCGTCTGAGAAGCGCTGTGAATATCCTTGTCAAGACACAGAACGGGAAGACCGTTACCCTGGAATTGCAGCCATTTCACACCATCAAGAATGTAAAGATCAAGATCGAGGAAAAGGAAGGTATCCCACGTGACCAGCAACGTCTTATCTTTTCTGGCAAGTTGCTACAAGATGACAGAACCCTCGGCGATTACAACATCAAGACAGACTACACTCTGCAAATGATTCTCCGTCAAGGAGATTTCTCGTGAAAATTTGGACAATGAAGACCATCACCATGGAAGTGCAGCAATCTGACACCATTGAGAATGGGAAGACCAAGATCCAGGACAACGAAGCAATTCCACCTGACCTAGAGTGTCTGAACTTTGGCGGACAGCTGGAAGATGGCATAAAAGTCTCTGATTGTAACATCCTGAACAATTATATCCATATCTAGTACTTTGTCTGACATGTAGAAATTAATGATTTTTATCCTAATTGATAACAGTCCACTTATTTACTTAGTAAATATTATAGAACATTTGTTATTTAAGCTTGATTCTATGAAACAAAAAGAAAATAAAACTTGACAATGTTCAAAGATGTGCAAGTTATGTAAGAAGAATTTGGACAAAATACGACCACAGCTTTGAAAAGGATGTGCATTTCAGTTTGATGAGACCGTGTTACCAAACAAAATGCATAGAAAGTATTAAATGCTTCATATTCTTTCAGAATGTTTCATGTGTGTATCTGTAGGATGAGATTTTGCAAGCCTCAGCGTTCTGAAAAGCATTAACGTTTCTCTTTTTGACCAAGATTATTCCAATAGTCTCCATTTTAGGTGTAAAGATGTATTAAAATTGATGAATTTACAATAATTTAAATGGCTTTGGTAACTGAGCTAGTGCTGAATAGTCAGAAAACATTAAAGGTTTAAAAATAAATGTTGCACTTTATTTTTTTTCACCTAACAAACAAATGACACAATCACGCAAACAGTACTAAATCAATGGCGCCCAAATGGATTTAACCGAACATCTTAGTGTGTCTTGCAAAACAAATTTGCATTTTTTAAGGAATAAAATCCTTAGTTCTTTAATAAGGGCCATACAGCGTGTGTAGGAGCCCTATGGTAATGGACATTCATGTCTACGGTTCAGATGTATCTGAAATCAGCGTGAGAAATTGTACAGGTCTGAAGCAAACCAAATTAAATGGCCGACAGATGAAAACTTTGAGTAGCTAGTCCTTCTGGCCAGCTGAATTTTTAGGCATATCGAATTTTATAATTTTTATTTTATCGAAATACATGTCAAAATCTTAATGAAAATTAAATATTGGTCAATTGTTCATTATGAGTTTGTGTAATCTGCGACACGAATGTGCATAACTCGAGTACTGGAAATCGAAGATTTTCTTTTTCTCATTCTTTCTGCTCACGTTTAATATGTTCTTGCTACACGATTGCTACTCAAATTAATGACTTCGAGTTTATGCTTTGTTAGATGACACAGGCTACATTCGATTCCTAACTTGAACATGTTTAGTAGGCTGGTTGCTTGTTAGTATGTTTCCTGCGTTTCACTCCGCTATACGGCATCCGGTTAATGCTGAAACAATATTGTAACGTGATGAAAGAACAAATGGCCTCATATGCAGAACTATCGTTAATCTAACCGCTTCAGAGTTATTCTTTTAATATTCGGTTTGTTAGTGACACAATGTGACGTTTACTAAAACGTTCCATTTGAACTACAGCGTATAGCAGTCGTTATTGTCTGTTCAAGCTTAACCACCAACTCGTTCATACAGATAAAGGAAAAAGGCACAAAACGATTATTTTAATATTAAATATTGCACATTTTTACAAAGAGTCATCTATAAAATACCTTTTCCAACCGATTACTTGGTAAATATTACGTCTTAAACAGATTTTTTTCTGTGATACCAGACAAGAAGGAGAAGTCATTCAAAAGTACCAGAGCCTACAAGTCAACATTATTAAAGACATTATCAGAGTCATTAAACAGTTTCGACATAGACAACGTATGCAAATTATTTTGTATTCTAAAATACCTCAAAAGATGACTTCACGGTGAGGTTCTTGTCAATGTATCACCAGCATCGTTTTGTGGCTGCACTGTAAACAGAGCAGAATGTAGCAGAACACAGATTACACGTTCGGATCATCAACAAGGCCTTAATAATCACTGGACACTGTCGCAGAAATTCGCTCAGACAACCACTCTCTGAGCTGATATTCTCAAGAATAAACAATAACCTTTAAATCTCTACCAAAAATGCAGCATGCAGGTGACTCGTTAACAATCGTTGTCAACATAAAGTTATATACAAAAAAGAAACGGAAAACAGCAGGTAGAAAATGTTTCGCAAAAACTGATGGGTGCAGGCGGATTCGGAGAATAATAGTAAGCTAATTCAGACTACAGATGGCTCCTTAGTCATACAACGTAAGACGTATCAAATGATTTTGTTGTAGTACCAAAACCTAACTTACATGTGATATGTCTTACGTTGCCGAACTTAGTGGCTTAAAAATACAAAATTATTTGTACACCCTCCCCTTTGTTTGTACTCAGGACCAGATAAGGAGGGAAGTTGGTTCCGTAGTTTTCTGAAACCTACCAACCTGGCTAAAAGAACAAACTTGTCGTATCCCACCAACAAACACCACAGTTGGAGTACGCAAGTGTATTGTAATGAACTCTGATGCATGAAGCCAATTTTGTATCCGTGTTTTGACAAAACGAATACCCATCGGTTCCATATGAGATCCAAAAGACGTTTTATATTGATATTGGTTTATCTCATAATTCATGTGAGTACAAGTCAACATCAGAACATTCCAAGTACATGAGAGAAGAAGTCAATGCACACGTTTCATCTGTTGAAAGATTTGCCGTTTATATTTTCACTTTGATCTGGTATGAGAGGTTTTCTTTTTTTCTCTTATTGCCATGCCTTTCAAGTGGTCATCACTACTTCAATGAAGATTTAGTGTTGATAACCATATTTGTCAAAATATTAAGATCTTAAGCATACGCCATTTTGCAATAATTATATTCTGCTATCTTAAATTGTAAATTCGACATGCCTTTATAAACACACAAGTGTGAAAGCAATATAATAGTCATATTTGCAGATTAATAAACTTAAATATTGCCTAGTCAATTAAATATTTTAGACAGTTACACAATGACATTTCACGGTCAGTGGAAGAAAGTGAGAAAAGTAAATTCCACGTGCGAAATATTTAACTATTTAAAGAAAATAACGATCAACACAGTGACAAGCAAACGTGTCTAATTCTTATATATTTCTTTATATACATGTTGTATCACAATTAAAATATTTCCATTATTCTAAGTATAATGTCTCTGCACCGTCTTTGCGCACTTCTCTCGTCCCAGTAGTTTCGACATGTACATACAAAATATTTACTCACGCTAAACTTTCTGCATCAATTTTCAATGACATACAATATTTGACAAATAATGTCTAGAAAATTCCATTGTTTCATTAAATATAATCAAAGAAAAGAATAATAAACACATAGACAAATAGAAAAAAATATAATTCGTATGGTTTTTCAAAAAATAAATTTGATATTAACTGTAAAAAGCTCCCTGGCATCAATGTCAAATTAAACCTATATGTACCGTATTTGTCCGTATTTGTCCATCTTTGCCCGTGTTTGCGGTGTTTAGTAATACCAGTTAAAGTGTACCCTGACAAAAAGTACCCGTGAAAACGTACTCATAAGTTAACGTTACACTAACAATATTAAAACTGATTTATGTTATTTATTCCTTAACAGTTATAATGTTTTGCAGTTCACCTACCAAAGTAAGTAAAATAAAATTATATGATCACAAGCTTGAAGTTAACCAAGATAATTGTGACATTTTAGACGCTGATATGTGAAGCTGAGGAGCTAGAATCATAGTGATAATTTTCGTCAGCGTCTTTTTATTGTGTGTGTTAAATTTAACGATTTTAAGGATAGTAGATGTTTTTTAACTGCATTACAGTTTACCTAGTCTTACACAGTTGTACAGTAATCAGATCATCTGAAATGAAAATTATGATTATACAAATGCATTCCACCCAATTTAACTTTAGACGTTATACGTTAAGTATAATGACTTTCACTGCATTCAATGCTATGATCATTGTCTGGATGCTATATGTCATAAAACATCACTGGCAGACACATTTCTTACTGAAAATGACCTTTGCTACAGGTATCCTATGTCCTATGAGTGTTAGATGTGTATTTGATATATTGTGTGTAAGCTATAGTTGCATATGTAAGGACAGCCCCGATCAAATTTAAATCTCCCCTATGTTTTCCTGTCTTTTTTTTTCGTTTGTTTTTTCTTTTGCTTTAGAAAAAAGAATGTATTTTATTTTATTATTGATTTAGTTTTTACAATTTGGAATTTGAATGAGAAACGGTGTGTTATATAGTGTAAAATAAAATCCTTGAGTGTTTGATCATATGTCCTTTCTCATATTAGGTTGTACGCGGGAATTTAAGGAGGGCTAGTTATGGGTAAGTAGCCAAATTTTCTGTATTAATATCATTTTCTCTTACCACAAATGTGTACTTTCCTTGTCTCTGATTATTTTGTCAAAGGTAAGGTTTTTCAGAATGGTTTAAAAACAATAAAGAGTAGAGTACAGATTGAGATTTGGTTCAGGTCACCATGTTGATGTATGTCCATGTACTGCATGTTAGTTTTCCTGGGATTCTTTCCAAGGCATGTTCACTTCGCGTAGCACCTTGAGATATAACCTCGGGACCTCTGTGCCCCACACTTTGCTAACATTTGGGTTCCCTGTTCCCGTTCTATAAAGATGTTTAAGTTACAGAAAAAACAAGTTAATATTAAGTGGTCTAGAGAGATGCGTTAGGGGCTCCATCTATCTATGTATAAGTACGTTGACGCAGTCACACTTGACTATTAAACAACGGGCGGTGCGTGGTCAAAGATAAAGTAAAGACGGAAGTGATAGGACAATCAGAAGAGTAATGATAGTATAATAAATTTCGAGTACGCGCATTTGATAGCGCACCGTTTAAAGTAATTCTTAGATTTATTTGTGTGATTATTGGGATTCGGTGCCATGGAAATATTCCTAGCCCGAAATAATTAGCCAATTATTAGGAGCAAACGTCACGGAGTCGAGTGTTAGTGAGTTTGAACCATGCCATGGTTCGCTAGTAGTGAATTTAGGTCCAAACCGAATGACTGTCCCTAGAGTAACATAGTCCATATTAAAATCTAGTGGTGTGTAATATTGTTGTGGTTGAGGTGGCAGTATTTACGGTAGGAAACCCGTAAATTACACAATGGAATCAATAAGTAGGGACTTGGTAGATAACGTTTATGTGTCCATAGTGGAAAATAGGTGCAGTTATATTAGCGTAATACGCCGGTAAAAGCGTATATTGACTGGCCTAGGGTGGCGGAGTTAAATAGTTCCCAGTGAGAAAGGGGATTTTCTATGATATAATCGGCTGGCGGTACAGAAATCTGATGATGGTGAAGAAACACCAGGCAAATGTGCGGTTGATGCACTTTTGGCAAGTTGTTTTATCTGTTGTCTCGAATTGATGAGAAAAAAATTTAGTATATAAAAGCAGACACGTCTGGCTTTCCAATTTACAACTCAAATTGTATGGAAGTCTTTGGAAATATGGGGAAAACATTTGACTTCCAGCGGGATTCGCGCCAGGGTTTGACACCGTTCCGTCAAGTAATACCCCTGTGCGTGTAACATTATGAAAGGCAGAAATAAGAAAAAATGTGTTAGTGTACGTTTTTGTCCTTTCATACCAATCTGGCTACCGTAGCGGCATTGATATATGGAAACCTCAAACGGCATAGCCCTGAGAATCACTAGGTCTTACTTGTAGCTGACTAGTTCATTAGAATGTGATTTTGGGAAGCTCATGCTTGTGATATACCAAGTCAGGAGCTTCTGCAATTGTTGATGGTAATTTTTTCCAAGTCCCTATATTGTTCTTGGGAAGAAGCTGAACTTCAAACAATTTGTCGATGGTTGTCCAGCCCGTGCTTAGCGGAATCGACACCCCATATTGGGCAGCAAACTGAAACCTCCTCTCCAATTCCCCCCTACATATTTGTAGAAAGGAAACATATTAATTTTAAAATTTTAAAAGCTGATGATTTAAAAATTATTTACTTACTTATCGGGTGAGGAGATAAGTTGAGGGCTAAAGCACACACCACGCGGTTGGACGGAAACCGTAGCCTCCCTCCCACCCACCCACATTGTGGTGTCGTGTTATTACAAGCTATTTAATTATTATTATTATTATTATTATTATTATTATTATTATTATTATTATAACATGTCCGCACTCCATCATTATCTTTATAATGTAATCCGGGACTTTCAGCTGGGTGCTTTTATTCAAATCTCCGTCCAAAAACAGCATAAAGCTTCTCCGGTACCTTTCTTTCGCACAAATATCCATTATTAGTTGTTGCAGTCTTATTTTTCTTGTTTTCGCATTGTGCTATCACAAGATTTTTCTTGTGAAGTCCGCTCGTTTGCACAGCGGACATTTTGGTATAGTTCTTATCATTTGGTCTGTGTTTAGCCACTTCACCTGTAAGCCAGACTCCGTGTATGTATGTATTCAAATATTAAACTTTGGAGTTTAATTAAAAAGATGTGACCAATGCCGCCATACTCTGCCTCAGCTAATTGCCCAGTTTTCTTGCTCTATTTTACATCGAATGTTTTTGGTTTCTTCTCTGATCTATGTATATGTTTCTTTTCTTTATATAGTCCATAACTAATTTTTGTCTCTAAATTGTGTTAATAGGTCTTTGATATATTTAAATTTTCGTGGTACTTCGAAAGGTTCATTAATTTGTTGTTTTTGTATGTGTCTTGTTTATTCCTTGGCGTAAACCCAAACTAGTAAATATAGAGTGCTTCCAAGGTTAGTTTGGATCAGCATTTTAATATGTTGAATCTATTTGATATAGATGCAGATGGGCGTCCAATGTTTTAGATTTTCCCTATCTTCCTTCCATTTGTAAATTATGGTAATTACTCCCTCCCTCGTTAAGTTTGGCATTGTATCTTTCTTTATCCTGGTGATCTCCCTTTTGCTGCTAATGTTTCCACCGAGATACAATCATCACGTTTCTTTATGGACATAGTTTATACAGTTATTTTCTGTGTCAAGGTTTGGGGTGGTGTATAAGTCCTTATATTATTTTAAGATATAAGCAATTATATATTTTTTCCCATGTAAATTCTTGATATTATCTTTAAATGTATTTAGCTTCACCCTTCTTTCCTTGATTCTTCTGTTTTTTAAAGACCTTCTGTATTTTTGTAATTTTGTTTCAACTTTCCAGCCCTTATATTTCGAACCTTATTTTGCTCGTCCTTTAGTTCTTTTAATCTTTTTTATCTCTTCATCCTCTTTTCCGTATTTTCTTTCCCCATTTGTGCCTTAATAACCCTTATTTGCATATTTTGTACCTCCTCTCTTATGTTGTAACAGCATACTGAGGTTGTCTTTATTTTATTCATATATTTATCAAATTCGTGTCTATTCACCAGTCTAGATTTAATTATATCCCTCTTCGTCAATTCAACGTATTCTTTTTCCTCCAAGTTCCATTTGTTAATCTTCCATTTTCCCCTCCCCCATTTACTCCTATTTGTATGCATATATCTACCTTAATTATCATATGGTCAGAAATTGTCGGGTTGGTTATCTCTCCATCCCTGTATATATTGTTCCCATAATTAGTAACACAAAATGTATCAAGTATACTTTTCATTCCCCTGCATTCATATCTGTAGTCTTTTCTTACTCAATTCTGACTCATATATCTTGGTATTAAATATTCCATTTCTTTCTTGAATATTACGTCCTTTGGCTCTAGTTGCCCGGTTCTTTCTGTTATCTCCCACCCAATTAAAATCACCCCATATGGTCATGTTGTCCATTGAAAATATATTAAAGTATTTTTGTAGGTTCGCTATGAATCTCGTCTTTTGTCTCTGCTAGCTGGCATGTATATATTTATAAGATGACATGACATTTTTCTGTTACTATATGTAACATTCTTGCCTTAAGAAAGTTACCTTCTTCCTTCCTTCCTCTCACGTGCTATGTGTCTCCTATTAATTACTGCTACTCCTCCTCCTATATCCTCTTTTACGTAGTCGTCACTACCGCATTTAGATCTACTTCCACTGTATATTATTTGTTCTTTGGTCACTTTTGTATGAGTTTCTTGCAAGAAAATTATGTCGTATCGTATCCGTTTTGTTTAATTAGTTTATTTAATTGCATTATATTATATCCTGATCTACTCCATTTGTGTTTACCGACACTATACAGATTTTTAATCCTTCCCTTTGTTTTCCCAACAAGGTTGCCGCATCACTTGTTTAACACTTGTTCTATATTGTAGATATGTTATTATTTGTCTTTATCTACATTATTGATGTTTATTATTCTTAAGTTGGAAGGCAATGGTCTTGTGTAGCGTCTATTTTGTCTTTGCAGTCATCGGTTGTGTTCGTGTTTTCAGTTTCTGAATCATATTCTCTTTCTTCTTCACTGTCTGCTTCAATTTGATTTGTCTATTTCATTGTCCGTTTTGTCATATTCTATGTCCGATTCCGATTGTTGTTCTGTCTGGTCTTCATCCCTCTTATATATTTCTTTTTTACACTTAGCGCTAGTGTGGATCACCCAAGGACATAGCCCCATCGTCTGATATGATTTCAGATTGTAATGTTTGTTTTCCATCTGAGCTCGAATTTTCCTCCATCTTTTTTTTTTCTCAGTTCTTAATTTCGTTACTGGTGTAGACCTGATGGGTTTGAACACTATTCAGTCTACTGGGCTTTCTTCTGATATTGGGGTTTCCTTCTCTCTTTTGTCCTCGTCTTCCAAGAAGCTTTGGAGGAGATAGTATGGAATCATTTCCAATATATTCTCCACCTTTGTGCGACTATTGAAACCTGGACCTTGCTCGTTTTGTTTGGGCTGCGAAGATTTCCCATTGCATAATCTTCAAGGATGTTTAATCTTTTTACCCTAATGTCTTTGCATAGTTTATGTCCTTTGTCCCAGTTCCCGTCCTTTCTTTTGTCATATTTACTTCCTGTGTTTCCTTCGTACCTATTTCTGTATCTTTTTCTTTCTCTCTTTTTGTCATTAATTGTCACAGGTATACCTTGTTTGATTGCTGCTAGGAAATTTCCTAGCTCTTTTTGAAAACCTTCATTCTCTTCTGCCGTTAAACATTATTTTATTTTCCGCCATGGCTGCGAACATTGCTGCTTCAGTTTCTGTCAACAGTCTATCAAAAACAGTACTGCAGGGCAGCGTCCATGGTGGCAGAAGGAGAGGTAGACAGAGAAAAAAGTGGACTGACAACATTACCCAATGGAATAGGACAAGTTTTGCGGAGACACAGGCATTGGCACAGGCATTGGCTCCACAAGTGGAGGAAACTGGTCAGATGTTCAGCAGCACAACACTAGGTCAAGTGGATGATGATGATGATGATGATGATGATGATGATGATGATGATGATGATGAAGTTGCTGCCGGTTGATCATTGCAGTCTTTTGGCGCATGTCCAACCTGCTTACACCGGGTGACACATTCTGTCAATTTCTCAGCTTCTATGCCACGTCTCAAGACGGAAACCTAAAGCGTAGAAGTAGGCTGGAATTTTGTTTCCCTATGTTTTTACCGTTATTATCCTTGATCTTGTTTTTACATTTTGATAGCCCCATTTTGCTGTGTCTTACTTGGGCTTTAAGTTTGGTTTGAACTTTCTTCATTATTTCCCCAGTACCACATTTTAGCGGCAATCCTGAGACAAATACGTCTGTGAGTTTTGCTCGTACTTTTCCAATTGGGATTTTTAATTACTTGTGGTAAATGATGCATTTATTTAAGTTGTAATGAGTCACGACTAACACAGGTAGAAGCGCTCAGGTGGCCTAGTGGTTAGAGCGTCCGCAGCGGACGCGAGAGGTCGTTGGTTCAATCCCAGGCCGAGTCATACCAAAGACTTACAAAAATGGTACTAACAGCTGCCTCGCCTGGCGCTCAACATTAAGAGGTTAGTGTTAGGACTGGTCGACCTGGTGTCAGGATAATGTGACTGGGTGGGACATCATGCTACGTGTCTGCAGCATGATCTCTATTAACTTCACATTGCAAACATCGTAGTGATATGACTGAAAAATTGTTAAAGCTAACCCATACTATGACAATCATGTTGCTTAAGAATATGTGAGATGCTTTCGACACACTGCATTTAAACAAACAGCGTCATCTCAAAAATTCCTTCTCCGATCGATTCCTTGATCAATATTACGTCGAATTTGATTTGAGGTCCACTCTCTTACCAGGGAGTGAAGGTAAAGATTGTTTTGCAAATACTGTACACTTCAAACTGTGTCATCTAAGATATTCTAGTTGTAATACATGTTTTGATAAAGTTTACATTGATATTAATGTCTCGTTGTACATGATATCTCAGATTATACCAAATATTAGGTTCGGAAGAGCAGCCTTTTTTCACGAGGGTTAATGTGACGATATTTGGTTCTAATTTGTAAATTCTGACTGCATCGGTGTAATTAGTAAAATATTTCATTTGCAATCAAATTCGTTGATACCTTTTACATCAGAATTGATTTAATACCAAATTACAATCTTTTCTATGAAGGCGGGGGATTGAGAAAGGGGCACGGAGTGGGTTGTCTGGGTACAGTATTAAGGATTAATTAATGATGAAATAAAACTACATGTAAAT